>CM075295.1:2241047-3546464 GCA_037672795.1 Lagerstroemia speciosa
TTTCTCGACCATAAGAAGCCGACCGATCCCTTCTACTACCTGCCCCCACGAGCACCATCTTGTTACATTCAATGGGTGCGCACCTGGCTGTCGGAGCATTCGTTGCCGAGGAATTATTAGGTGGTCTTAGATCATGAGTGATGTGGTGGACGGAACCATATATATATAGAGAGAGAGAGGGGTATTTGGATAACATGATCTGACCGGCACCAGACCTTTACGCTGTTGCAGACACACTTAATCCGATGCTGTCACATGTAATAACCTCTCTTCGACTATGGCTTGCCTGTGAGGAAGGCGATTCCCATGCTAATCGTTAAGCGTGCGTAAAGAAAAACTTGCGTCTTCCATTTTCTAAGCACTCGGGAATGAGATTCCTGTTGGGCCTTAAATGGGCTTTCCGCATGCTACTACTCTTCCCGATTCTATGGCCTAGGGCCCATCATTTCGTGGCGGGACCTCGGGAATAAACTTCAGGCAAGTCCCCGGTCAGTAATGCTTTAGCGGCATTTGGTTCAGGTAATTTTGGATTACGAGAAAAAATTAGATTATATAAAAAATTATTGTTTTAATTAAAAAGTTGATTATAAAATGAAATTATTGTGTTTGAGAAGTATTTTAAATTGGTGAAAAAGTGATTAAATATATATATTATAATAATGGATATAAATTTACAAATATACCCTCTCATTCTCCCTTTTTTTTTTTTTTCACTCTTCATTTGTCCTTTTTTTGTGGACAAGTGGATTTTCCCATTTGCAATCTGACAATGCAGGGCTGGAACCCAACAAGCACTTTGCTGGAATTGGTAACTGGCCCGGTAAATTTAAAAAAGTGTCGGAAAGTGTTATTGCATGCCATTTTTCATCCAAACATAGAAAAATAGATGTGAAAGTTTATTACTTTCCATTGAATGTTCATGGATTGCATTGAGCCAAACGGCCCCTTAAGAGGTGTTCGGATCGTCGTGTAAAATAATACTTTTACGGGGGTGTTATCTAAAAATATTTGATAAAAAAATAATACTTTGAAGGGGCGTTCGATTTGATGTAAATTTTCTTTTTTTTGGGTGGGTGTTTCCCGCTCAGGAAATTTAATTGCAGAGGAAAATGGTTTGCATTTTGACATCCCTTGGAAGACCACGCAAATACACACTTGCCATCCTCTATTCAATTACCCGCCCAGTAAAATGAATGTATTATTAAAATTTAATTTATTTACTATCACATCAAGTGTTATAATATTATATTTCAACTAATTTTTTACTGATCTAAAAAAAATTACCGAACATATCAATTTCATTTTACAATTTACATTTTATGCAAAAATAATAACTTTATTTCACGCGATCTAATTTCCCCTAATCCAGCGTTACTCCAGTTAGATGTCGCCGTAGGTGTTGTGGTCGGTAAAGGTGAAGCCATTTTCATATTCTCGGCCCAGGAAATTTTTCTTCAGCCCAAAGCAGCGGCGCCCCGGTAAGTTGATCGGAGAAAAATGGTTACATTTTGACATGCCTCGTGGGATCGCACAATAACCCATTTGCCATCCTGTCTAATTACCCCGCCCAGTAAAAATAAAAGTTTTATTTATTTACCATCATATCAAATATTATAATATTATATTTTTAATCAATTTTTTACTAATATAAAATAATTATCAAATATAATAATTTCATTTTACAATTTACATTTAATATAAAATAACAATTTTATTTCGTCTGATCTGATTTGCCCTCATGCACTATTACTCCAAGGCAAATGTCCCCTTAGTGTGTATATACCCAACACCCTCTTCGAGCCGAATCAATTTATGAAGACGTAAAACTCTCTACAAACATGATTTGTAATTTTGACGGTTAAAAATTCGAATAAGAGACATCATAATTTCATTTCACCAATTTAATGATTGCAATGATAATTTAAATGAAGACATTCCTCATGCAGACCTTACACATCTACTTAAGTAAAATCTTAAACACCCATATTTCTCAATAATAGAGGCCAGAGGGGAAGAGCTAGAGATAGTAGTGGCGACGGCCGATTCGGACTTGAAACCAACCCTGGTCAAAATTGGTCTGTAATCAATCAAAACCAGAACCGATCCAAACCAGCTTAAAATCGCGAGATCTAAGGTTTATGGCCAGTTCCACCGGCAGAAACTGGAATGGTACAGGAAATTAAACTTTTTTGAATTGTTGGCTGATTTGATGGGGCCTTTTCAGGTTAGTCTAACCTACCCTACGTCGCTAGCATTTTCAGTCAACACATCCCCGCTCCGCATAGCCTTTCCAACCTACACTCTACCCCCGTTTATATAATTCCAAAATTACATATATTAAATTTAACTTTAAATTTAATTTAATTTAGAAATCAAACCGATTAATTTTGAACCGAACTGGCCAATTCCAAAATCATGACTCCCTTTATCTGGAGAAGATAATTTGGACCCAATCTGCTCGAACCTAATTTAGATCAAGTTTGACCTGACCCGCACTAGAGCGGGGCAGATCACTGCACTAACCTCCATTTAGACTGAACCAGTATATTATCAACTTCACAATACTACCATCCAAATGAAATTCTTAACACAAACACTTTATTTAGATTGAAGGATTTAGAGACGAGATTTCAAGAAATAGTATAATTGATCGTTTGGATAAATTATTGGAAGAAATTTAAAAGAATTTGGAGGGATTCACAATCCCTCCAAACATCACATTTTTAATTTCTCCTATTTGAAAAAATTTGAAGGGATAATAAATTCTTAAATAAAAATACTCACTATAATTTCTTAAAAGATATCATGAACACACCATAATTCTGCATCATATAATTACACAATCAAAATCATCTTCCCTTACTTGATTATCATCAAACCACAACTATAACACGTTTTCCTTTACTCAACCACCACTAGATCACATCCATCGAGCCTCCCAAGATTATCACAAAGTCACAATTTTGTTTGAGTTTTAAAATCACCATAAAATCATTGTATCTCTCTTACACATTTCTCCCGTTCAATCGATTTTCCAAATTAAAATGGTAAAATTGTTAAATTAACTTTTTTATCTGTCTAAATCTCTTATCTAATAATAATATCCAAACGAGTAATTTGAAGAAATTAAATATCCTTCTAAATCCCTCAATCTAAACATAGTGTAAAGGATGGCTTGACCAGCTTCACTCATGCAAGCGTCTCTCAAAAGGGGATCTGTTTAGGGCCCCAACTTACCACACTAGGATTAAGGATGGAAGAAACGATTTTTAGTGGAAAAAGAAACACTGCCCAAAACCACCGGATACAGAAACAAAGTTTATATCTGCAGACGGTCAAAAGCGTACCATCCACTGATAGTAACTAACTAAACAAGCAAACATTCTGTCGAGGAAACCCGGGTAACCCAACATCCATGGCAAAACTTACTTTCAAATACTACTGATATTGACTTGCTAATACAATGATAGCAGTGAACTTTGTGGAAAAGAAGGTCTTACTCTTCTTAATCAAAGAGACTGAAACCCATGTCCTGCAATCGGCAAATAGATAGAAGGGTGGGTCGGAGTTAGTCGCGGTAGAGAAAACTGATGACAAAGTTGATTGTAAAGAAACCCGGTGAATGAATAGGAATTTGATCGCACTTACATCATCGGATTCTTCTTTCTCCTCGACCTTCTCTTCCTTCTTGGGCTCATCAGCAGGAGCGGCACCGCTACCTGCAGGAGCAGCGGCAACAGACACAGCGACACCACCGCCAGAGGGCACCGAGGCCAGCTTCTCCCTTCCCGCTGCTATCAGCTCGGTGATGTCCTTCCCTTTGACTTGGCACAGGAGAAGTTCGATCCTATCATCATCGGCCTCAATTCCAACTGCAATTTAAATGGAAATTCTCGTTAGTTCCAAGAGGTATTTCCGCGTTCACGCTATAGCTCATCCACTCATGGCCACGGTGCAATGATGATTTCACCGTTACAAATTTGTGCCCACATTTTAAATACCTAAATATACCATCGACAGTACACAAGGGAGCATGGATTTTCAAGGCGGAGAAAGCTTGGTTTTTATTAAAGAGGTTCAAGCAAGTTGAGCTGTCCAAACGCAAAATACAGAAGCTACAAATCAGAAACAAGCATTGCCAATCAACTGATCTTCAGAAAGCGAGAAAACATTAATTGATAAAGATTGCTAAAGAAGGACCTATGAAACACTGAAGCCTTGTTTTAGAGTAAACTGTCAAACATGTCTCCGACATTATGTCCTAAGATCCAAGAGCAGAAACACACACTGGGACAATATAGGAATAGCCGCCTGATTACATAGTACCATGAAATAACCATCATAATTGACATCACTAAAAAACATTTGATCGATGGCTGCTGCAAGCAGAAACTAAGCACGGAAGGCAGGAAACTACAGCCAGGACCCAGAATTAGTAATAACAAAACAAGGCTGAACGCATGGGCTGATCAAAGCAAATGGACCTGATCCGAGGATGTCCTTCACGTCCTCAGCTGAGGGATGGGTGTTCCCGCCCAATACGGCCAGCAAGTACGCGGCAATCACCTTCATCTAAGGAAAAAAAAAATCAAAATTCATCACAGCAGATCAGAATCTACATGATCAAACAGTTTGAAATTCACGCCGAACAAACAGAGATTTGGCCGGCAGGAGAAGCGAGGGAACTTACTTTGGCTGTTTGGCAGCTGCGTCGTGCGCCCGTGGAGACGGAAGTTCTGGCTCTAGGGTTTGCAGCAAGTGACGAAAATATTACCTGCAGAGGATTTTATGGCTAGGGTTTCTGGGGAGGACTTTCTGTGATCGAATCATGGCCGTCCGTTTCTGTTTTCCGTTTTAAGCCCCCAGTTTTTATCCTTCATATGTTTCTATCCCTAAGGCCCATTGGGTATCGGCATGAGTTGGGAGCCCATTGTCACCCACGTGGCCGGCTAAACAGACTGCAGAAGCGCGGGAAAACAGAGAAAGGCAGGGGACGGAACGGGGCGGAGAGGATTGGGCAGGTTGAGAAGAGGAGAATTTTGTTTGTTTTAGACAACGGTAATTTTTAAAAATTTGGTGAGTAGTAAGGGATAAAATAGTAATTTTACATTTTAAGTTAGTAAATCGATGTTGTTTTAGTGTTTGACCATTAAAAAGTATAAATTTAACATCGTAAGTGATATATCGAACTTCACATCAATATTTTTAACTACAATTTCACGGTCGGACCAACGTGTTGGCAAAGATGTGAATGTTTGAGTCTAAATGTTGGTAAAAAAAAGATTAGGACTGAACTATTAGTCGGATACAAGATTCAGGATCAAAGTGACTGTTTACTCTATAGCTAGGGTTTGTTGGGAAGGACTTTCTGTGATCAAATCATGGCCGTCCGTTTTCTGTTTTCCCTTTTAAGCCCTGCGCTTTTATCTTTTTGACGTTTCTATCCCTAAGGCCCATTGGGCCGTTGGCATGAGTTCGGGCCCATTGTCACACACGTGGCCCCTTAAAGACACTGCAAAAGCGCGGGAAAATTACTCTTCACGTCTTTCTTCGTTCCTCGGCGCCATTCCTTCGCCATCATCCTCTCAGATCAGAGCTACTCTGAGGAGGAACGTTCGTCCTTCCTTTCAGGCGGTGACGGACAAACTGACGCTGAAATGAACGGCGACGGCCGGAAGCGAGATCGGCGGGACCTCCGGGGCTTCAAGAGGCAGAAGAAGCTACTCCGCAACGCCGAGGAGGAGCTCGAGTCCAAGTTAGGGTTCGATCTCTTCTCCGAAGGAGAGAAGAAGCTTGGTTGGCTTCTCAGTTTTGCTCCTGTAAGTACTTCGAGGTCCTCTTCTTTGAATTTGACATAAATTTAATAACCGCTGTTTTGGTTCACTGTTAAAATGTTGTAAGTATCAGGTCTATATTTTGATTCAATTAGAATTTTCACAGCGGAATCTGTTCGAGCTAATTTGCGACTTGAATAACCTGTGTTGCAGTCTTCCTGGGAGGATCCTGAGACTTCAAAAGTGTATAGTTGTATCGACCTTTATTTTGTTGCTCAGGTAACGGGCAGGAGTCACAGTTCATGTCCTCCACATTACTGCTGTTCATGAAATGCTAGAATGTAAATTATATATTATCAATTGGAATCCAATTGCAGGATGGTACGAGTTTCAAGTCAAAGTACAAGTTCCGCCCTTACTTCTATGCTGCCACGAAGGTATGGACCTGATTCCAGATCTTGTCTGCTACTTATCACTTAATCGATGGCCAGTTGATTGTGGCATTTCTCTAGGACAAAATGGAAATGGATGTGGAGGCTTATCTAAGACGGAAATATGAAAGCCAAATTGCTGACATTGAAATTATGGAGAAAGAGGACCTTGATCTAGTGAGTTGCTTTCTTCCGACCACTGTACTACAGTAGGCTGACATTTTTCTCAATGCTTCAATTTGCCATTATATTAGTATTTTATCAGATTTTTTTTATCAACCATTTCAAATATTACCAAGCATTTGCATTGGAAATTGAAGATAGCGTCCTTATTGGACCTTTCGCAATTAAGGCTCTGCACTGAAATCTCTTTAAGATGTTGAAAATTTTTTGTTTTGCCACTCGCTGATTTATTTTACAGTCCTCAACTGAATAGGATGCTGCTGCTCGTGCATTTCTTTTGACATGCCTAATGAGAATGTGCCTTTATTGGCAGTACATTGCTGTCATAATAATTTAATATGTATTATACTGGCCATTTTTCATTTTATTGTGCCCTTAGACACTTCTTTACTGCATATGATAGTTTGGACTGTTACAACTGTACATTTGTTCCACAAGTATTTATCAATAGAGTTAGGTTCTTCTTGTAAGATTTTGTAAATATAGCTCAGCTGTGGATTAGCTCACCAGTCGCCATTGAATGTTTCACAATCTTAGAATTGAAGTCTTTATTTGCTGGCCCCATTGACCAAATTGGCTTCCACATCTTATATATATATTTGAAGTGGTGTTCCATGCCCATTATAATTTTATTTTGCCTTATGTTTTTGGAGATTTGTCCTTGGTCCTTGGGGATGGCAATAATAGCATTTTTTTCAAGAGCCATGTAGTATAATAGTATTTTAATTATCAATCTGGAGTGTAGGCAGAAGAATGCAATTACTTTGAAGTTGGTGTTGTTCTATTTGTGTTGTCAAAAAATAGCTAGAAGAATGTTGTCACCTTTGAAGTTGCTCTATCTGTGTTGTTGAAGTTTAGCTAGAAGAATTTAGGTACTCTTAAAGTTGGTCTATCTTCCTGGTTCTTGAATTTTTCCTTTTATGTGTTGCATGGGTGGAGGATGGGGGAAGGGGAAACAAAGCGGCAAGAAAAGTCCCTATAGTGCAATCATTTTCTGGTTTCAAATCAGGGGCAATTTCCTCTGCATTGAATTCCTTTTCTCAGTTCTTGAAGATTTTGCTGACGTCGCTCTATTTATACATTTTTTAGTTATGCAAACTGATTTCTCATAGAGGTCACTGATATTTACAGAAAAACCACTTGTCTGGGTTGCGCAAATCTTATCTGAAAATATCATTTGCGTCTGTGCAACAATTGATGAATGTGAAGCATGATCTTTTACATGTTGTGGAGAGAAACCAGGCAAAGTTGGATGCTGCAGAAGCATATGAGTCTATATTAACAGTGAAAAGGTGATGTAATGGACTCTGGTCACATACGGTTTCTATGGAATGTCCCCATCTTTTTGCTTGGTTTAGTATAAATATTTCTTTGTTCATGTCTCTAACTATCTTCCTGAAATATGACATCTGCAGAGATCAAAAACCACAAGATTTTCTTGATTACATTATTGACCTCCGCGAGTATGATGTTCCATACCATGTACGATTTGCCATTGACAATGGTAAATTCTAAATTCCCAATTCTAAGTTAAAGAACTAATTCTGAAAAAGATTTTCTTCACATGAGAAATGCTGCATTTCAGATTTGCGATGTGGGCAGTGGTATGATGTTAGTGTATCAAGTAAAGGTGTCGTGGTTGAAAAGAGAACTGATCTTCTGCAACGTGCTGAAGTTCGTGTCTGTGCATTTGATATTGAGACTACAAAACTTCCTCTGAAATTTCCTGATGCTGAATATGATCTGGTAATGATGATCTCGTACATGGTTGATGGTAAAGGCTACCTTATCATCAATAGAGAGGTACATACTACATTGTCAAAAGTAAGATTCTTCTATTTCTCTGTCTTCTTCATTGACTTGAATTTCTTGCTCTTTAGTGTGTCGGTGAAGATATAGAAAATCTGGAATACACTCCGAAGCCAGAATTTGAAGGAGTTTTTGAAGTGATGAATGTGAAAAATGAGGTAATGATTATATTAATTTGGGGAAGTATCTCTGCATTGTTGAAGGTCATGCTTCTGTGTTGTATAAGTTGGTTGTTTTCTGCAGTTAGAACTTCTAAAGCGATGGTTTGGCCATATGCAAGAGCTCAAGCCTGGTATTTATGTCACATACAATGGAGATTTTTTTGACTGGCCATTCCTAGAAAGAAGAGCTACCCACCATGGCTTGAAGATGAGTGATGTATGCAACTTTTCATCAAGTTTATTCTATAGATGTTCCGTACCCCTTTTGTTTTCCCAAATAGTCTATGCAGTGTTGAAATAACCTTACTTTTCTAATGCACCTATAGGTTGTATTTGTAAATTGAGTCTTAGCAGCAAAACTTAAGGTTGATTTCTCAATTTTCATCAGTATTTTCTTTCTAGGAACTGTGATGCTCAGTTGGTATTTTGAGCTGGTATTGATATGAGAAACTTGTTATTCATTGCATAGGAGAAATTTTCAGATGATTCTATCTCAGCACATTCCGAGAGGAAATACCAATCAAATTGTGACAAATGAGCAAATTAGTGTTAATTACCCGAACAATTGCCTTAATTATTACTAATTAGAGTGATTTAATTGGTTGTTCTTTACCACGCCACTGTGAGGTAGGACTTTTATGATTTTGTCATTGCATAGAGTTTTCCAATTCTGCTCGAAATTTCTTTCTCAGTACAGTGTCTGTGCAGATTCTGAGCTGTTATTGAACTAGTTCCAATAGGGTGGTGACTGGTATGGTAAGCTTGATAAATAATTAATCCATCTCTTAATTAATCTTTTATCCCCATTATGGGCTGTCAGGAGGTAGGATTTAAATGTGACAACAATCAAGGGGAGTGCCGCTCCAAATTTGCTTGCCATCTAGATTGTTTTGCTTGGGTAAAGCGTGACAGTTATCTTCCTCAAGGGAGCCAGGGCCTGAAGGTTCAGATCTTACATTCGGGCCTTTTTCTATTGGTTCTTTCCAATTGCATTGGAGAAGCATATAATTTTCATGAATGTAACACCAAGCATGATAGTTGGCAATTTCTACGAAATAGTATAAGAAATGATGGTCAGCATGAGTAAGTGATTTGTATGTGTATCCATTAAGAGAAAAAATGTAGGGCATATGAAGGGTGTAAAACTTCAATACACCCACCCACACACACAGGCACACATAAGGGACTAACAATTTCATCGGTAGTTCTCAAATTCTATTTTGGTGGTCAAATTACTTTTAATTGGCAACTTGATCTTGAACGTACATATTCTAATGAACAAATAGTGAAATCTAGGTGTGTGGTCTTATTCAGAAAAACTGGAGGTTATGCCTTGTTTTCTCATGTAGAAACTATTTTCTGTACTTTTTTGACCTGTTCTGCATTCGGTCAATACTTATGAGACAAGCACTTAGTTTGAATTTACAAAAGTAATGATACAAACTGCTTTTTTTGGACATTGATGCATTGTAAAATATTATCATCTGCTAGGCTGTAACGAAGGCCAAACTGGGTTATGATCCACTCGAAGTAAATCCAGAAGATATGGTCCGCTTTGCAAAGGAGAAACCTCAGGTGTGTGGCAGAACGTTCTCTTGAGAATTTGTTCTTTCATTGGCAATAAGGCATGTAGAAGTTGTGGTATTCTTCAACAAAGATACGAAGAACTAACTTATTAAATGTTTTGGCAGATGATGGCTTCATATTCTGTTTCTGATGCTGTTGCAACCTACTACTTGTATATGACGTATGTTCATCCATTTATTTTCTCTCTAGCAACAATTATTCCCATGTCACCGGATGAGGTTTTACGTAAAGGTAGTGGAACTCTCTGTGAAATGCTTCTTATGGTTCAGGTGGGTTCTCAAGCACCTTTATTTGGAAGTGGGTGTGTTCTGTTTGCAATGTGATTTTTGTTCTTTCCATAACCTAGGTACTGTTGCATATACCGCAGGCTTATAAAGCAAATGTCATCTGCCCTAACAAACACCTATCAGACCCAGAGAAGTTCTACAATAATCACCTTCTTGAGAGTGAGACTTATATAGGAGGTCATGTGGAATGCCTTGAGAGCGGAGTTTTCAGATCTGATCTCCCAACACATTTTAAGCTCGATCCATCTGCATACCAGGTAAATATGATTTATACTCGGATATTTTCTCTTAGACCTCTCTGTCAAATGCCTTGAACCTTCTGACATTTACAGCTAACTAGACGACGCTTAGGATTCGCGAATGTCGTGCAACAAAATTCTTAATAGTTTTATGTTCATTATCTTCTAATGGTTCACTGTGTCCACCCTTTTCCTATATAGAAAGTGATAAGGTTATTTTGATTTGAGAATGGAACTAACCTTACTTTGATTTCAGCAACTGATTGACAACCTTGACCGTGATCTACAATATGCGATAAGGGTAGAGGGTAAAATGAATTTGGAAACAGTCTCCAATTATGATGAAGTGAAGAATACGATAAAGGAAAAGGTACTGAAATTTGCACCATTCTTTGCAATTTTGCTAGCATTCATATATCTTGAATGCTTGGTTAACTCTTGAAACCTGTTGACCATTTTACTTGTTTCAAATGATCATCTAGACTTCATGGTATACACAAGAAAACAAAGGAGAACACTTGCATTTCTGTTGCTTGATGTGGAAAAATTTAAGTAGTTGGAAGCTTTCGTTCTCATTATCACTGTTAGATCTTAGTTCAAAACCTTTATATTCTCCAGCTTGCAAGTCTGCGAGATGATCCTATGCGTGAAGAATGTCCCCTAATTTATCATCTGGATGTGGCTGCTATGTACCCAAACATTATATTAACAAACAGACTTCAGGTATGTTGGCTTGCCAAGAGCCTAGGACAAAAGTTTTGAATCCTAACCTGTTCAAAAGGGTATATTTTCTGCCAATCTGTACTCTGAGTCAAGTATATTCTCCTTTTCTTTTCCCCTTCATTTCCAGCCACCATCAATAGTCACAGATGAAGTCTGCACTGCATGCGATTTCAATCGTCCGGGCAAAACTTGTCTCCGAAAGCTGGAATGGGTATGGCGTGGAGAAATTTTTATGGCAAAGAGAAGGTTTGGCTTCTATTCTCATTTTTCCTCCCCTTTACTGAATGCTCTTGAGGTATATGTCAGCACGAATGGAAAATCTGTAATGGGCTTATATTATGCAATTTCAGTGACTATTACCATTTGAAGAAGCAGATTGAATCTGAGTTTGTTGACATCGGAGAAGGACAGTTATCAAAATCATTCCTTCACTTACCCAAGGCAGAGCAACAGGCCAAGCTCAAAGAGCGGCTTAAAAAATATTGTCAAAAGGTATGCTTGATGCTGTCTTAGAAAAACTTTTTATGATAATACTAGGTCTACTAAGGGTGAAATTTTGGACAGGCATACAAAAGGGTACTCGACAAGCCAGTTAGTGAGCTTCGAGAAGCAGGGATCTGTATGCGTGAAAACCCATTTTATGTTGACACTGTTCGCAGGTAGGTGGGATAGTTTTTTTTCAGATGATATAACATGAATAGACCTAAAGGAATTTCAATATCTTTATGTTCACCTACTTTGGCACACACTAAATTGATCTCTTTGCATTATTGTACTTACTTCGATGTGCTTGGAAAGTGAGTTTGATTGGTGTAGCCTATAATTGGATCACAATATTTGAATGCTTTTTTTTTAATCGTTAAATAAATGATTATATTACTAAGCACAAAGTAGGTGCAAATAGTTACAAAAGGTATGGCACAATATTTGAATGCTTAACTCTGCAATTTTTTGTCTTGATGTAGTTTCCGTGATAGAAGATATGAATATAAAGGACTTAATAAGGTTTGGAAGGGGGAGCTGTCTGAAGCCAAGGCCAGTGGAAATTCTATTAAAATACAGGAAGCACAAGTATGATATTGTACTATACCCTATTCATCAACAATGGAATTGATGTTAGTGCCATGAACTAGTATGTTGCAGCTATGACAGTTGCTTGTTATTTTGTAGGACATGGTAGTGCTGTATGATTCATTGCAACTGGCTCACAAATGTATTCTTAATTCATTTTATGGATATGTCATGAGGAAGTAAGCTAACTATAATTGATTTCTTAAATTCTCTTGGAAGATTTAACCAGGGTTTATGTCCATTCTCTCATAATGATGCTAAATTTGGTGTTGGCAATAGGGGAGCAAGATGGTATTCGATGGAAATGGCTGGAGTGGTCACGTATACTGGAGCGAAAATCATTCAGAATGCTCGTTTACTTGTTGAAAAAATTGGGAAACCACTTGAACTGGATACAGATGGTATCTGGTGTGCACTCCCTGGATCTTTTCCAGAAAATTTCACTTTCAAGACAAAGTATGCATTTTCTGCTTATCTTTTTTACTCTATAACAAGATTTTTTTTTTCTTTTCTGTCTAGTGGTGGTCCAACATTTTCTCTTAAAGGGATTTATAACTTGGCACATATCATGGGATGTTGGGATTACTGCTTTTGGAAGGAATTTCCTTCATTTGAACACCGCCTTTTGCAATCCCAAATCTAGCATTTACTCGGAAAAAGGGAATTCTGATGCTCTGGGTGGGGCAGTAAATTTTGTTCTGAAGTTACCAAGCCAGCTGAGGTCTCCAGGGGTCTAGTTTGGTCATCGAGAAATGTTGGTGGTTGCAGAATGTTAAGGGGGTCCTTTAGCGTCTAAAATATCTTGGGTTATGCAGGTGGCTATGGGGTTCAGTGGTAAATTAGTTTCTTGGGAATTATGAGGGTTACTGGGAGTCAACCGTGAGAATTTTATTGTAGATTTCCAATATGACACATCACAAGAAATATCAAAATGACACCTACTGGAGATCTCTTTTGTGCCTCCAGATCATTCGCATAATTTCTTTGGCTAATTTCTCCAAGAGATTAGCCAGTTGATAGATTTCATTTATGGAATTTTCAAGTCTCTAAGAGAGATAAAATTCCTCGTGAAATGTGGAAAATAATTTTACTGTTTCTTTTCAATTGAGACTTGAGGCTTTTTTAGGTGTTTGTTCTAATACCTTTGGTTCTGACTAATGGTGGTGTTTGCAGAGACTCAAAAAAGAAGCTGACAATCTCTTATCCATGTGTTATGCTGAATGTTGATATTGCAAGAAATAATACAAACGATCAATACCAGGTCAGCATGGAACAGCTTTAATTTTCCTTAGAGTTATATTTATATATTCAAATATGCACAGCTGCTCTTTAGAAAGATTAACAGGTTACATGAAGCTTCTATAATGCTAACTATTTTTTCTTTATAGACCCTCATTGATCCCATCAAGAAAACATATGCAACTCACAGTGAATGCTCAATTGAATTTGAAGTAGATGGACCATACAAGGTGATCTCTCATGTTTAGATGCATTCAGCTTTTTCCCTTTTTTGGTTATCATCATTCTAATGTTCTTCTTCCATCAATTAAGGCCATGATTCTTCCTGCTTCCAAAGAAGAAGGGATCTTAATTAAAAAGCGTTATGCTGTTTTTAATGATGATGGTACTCTTGCGGAGCTCAAAGGTTTTGAGATCAAGCGTAGAGGTGAACTAAAGCTTATCAAAGTCTTCCAGGTTCCTTCTTTATCCTTCTTTACTGTTTACACAACCCTGTAGTATTTCAACGTTGCTCATCTGAAGGACCAGGTCTCTCTTTCCATTTGAAAAAAGTGGTCAAACTAGATATCAACTACGTGTTCATGATTCCTTGTTTAAGAATGTCCATGAAAAACCTTTTGCAGGCTGAGCTTTTTGACAAGTTTCTCCATGGTACAACCTTAGAAGAGTGCTATTCTTCTGTTGCTGCTGTAGCAGATCGGTGGCTTGACCTTCTTGATGTACGGCATTGATGTTTAAATACCTGGCTATTTCACACCCCTTGTTTTTTGTCAAGTGGCTTTATTTTTGCCAAGGATTTTCTGATACTCGCTTCAGGGTGTTGATAATTCACTATATGGTTCAAAATAATAATGGACCTTTCAAGACATGATTGATATCTTTATTCCTTGCTTTCATGCAGAATCAAGGGAAAGATATTGCTGATAGCGAGTTGCTGGATTACATATCAGAGTCAAGCACCATGAGCAAGTCCTTGGCAGACTACGGTGAGCAGAAGTCCTGTGCTGTGACTACTGCGAAACGCTTGGGTGACTTTCTTGGTGCAGATATTGTAAAACATAAGGGGCTGCGATGCCAGTATATAGTTGCACGTGAGCCACAGGTACGTTTTCTTCTAGCTTAGGAGAAACGGTAGATGCCTGTAAATTTTTGTTCTTACTACAAGTTCTGAGCATTTAAACTGGGAAGTGGTGTCATGCTGTCCCTTCAAAAATAAAATATCTTCACTTTATGTGGAAGAAACTTTGTCACGATGTTCTTTTTCAACTCATTTTCTGGACAAGTTCTCATCAATATTAGCTGCATCCTTTTTACCTTTGTTGGTTTAGCTGTTGTTTGCACCTCAAATTTTACTGATTGATCACTTGTCACTTAATTCTCCGTGCTTTCTACAATGCATGCAGGGAACACCTGTTAGTGAGCGTGCTGTTCCTGTTGCAATATTCGAGACAGATCCTGGTGAGCTTTCCTGCACTCACCTGGATAACATTTCCTTTTGCTTTATGCAAAGTTAAGTATTTTTACATGTTTCAACAGAAATAATGAAGTTTTACATAAGGAAATGGTGCAAAATCTCATCTGATGCTGGAATCCGATCCATTGTTGACTGGTCCTATTATAAGCAACGTCTTGGTTCAGCAATACAGAAAATTATCACTATTCCTGCTGCAATGCAAAAGGTTTGTATCTTCTTGCTGGTTACTTGATGAGCCAGCAGACAAGTTCAAAAAAGAAAAGAACTCGATGAATCAGCAGACTTTATTGTTCCTCCTATCCTAAACTGTATCAGTTTTTTTAGGTTGCCAATCCTGTCCCTAGAGTAGTTCATCCCGATTGGTTACACAAGAAGGTGCGAGAGAAGGAGGACAAGTTTAGGCAGCGGACATTAGTTGATTGGTTACACATGAACAATGTTGGCACTGCTGCCAGTAGCTCCTTGAATGAAAGGACTGTGGAAGATATGGAAGACTTCCTTAGCAAAAAGGGAGATTCCACTGAAAAACCTAGGCCAGTTGTTCGTCACTATGAAGTGAATGGTAAACACCATTCAGACAAGGGAATTCACCACATTAATGGTCACCAGAAGGAAACTAATGGCAAAGAAATTGAAAATCAAGATTCATCATCAATGCAGCAACAGGCTCTACCTATGAAAGATATAGATAGAAATGTTGATTATCAGGGGTGGCTTGAAATGAAAAAGAGAAAGTGGAGGGAAGCTCTGGACAGGAGAAAGAGACAAAGGTATACTCTGCTGAGCAACCTGCTGTAAATTTGTTCTGCTTCTATTGGAACTGCATCTGTGAATTGGTACTATAATACTCAAAAGGGGATATTGAGTTGCAAATTCTGAACTTTTCGGGCCTTGATTGGTGTAGCTAAGTTTTGGTAGTGATTTGGCTTGTTTCTGTCTGTAAAGGTCTTCAAAAAATCAGAAGTTTCGAGTTTCTATGGTTTTGATGTATCACAATTCCAAAACTAGAGTCCTTCAATAATTCTTTATGTTTAAAGACTGTGCCAAGAACCTCTAATACGGCCTTCACCGAAAGAGCTGTTACAGCACCCTAGACATTGACCTTCATTGTGGCTGGTGTCATGCAAAAGTTCAGGTTGTTAGAATATATATTTGCATATACACGGAAGAAAAACAGTGATTTATGTTTTCTGCTCATATATGATCTAGTCTTGTCTTGCTGTATCATGCTGCATGGTGCTGGCTTTGGCAGGTTAGGAAATTCAAAGAGTTTCCATCTAACTAATGGCCCTTCTAAACTGGTGGATGACGGGATGGGCACTAAAGCCAAGAGAAAATCAGGCGTTACTTCATATTTTAGAAACCGTGAAGTGGCATTAACACGCAGTTACTGGCAGGCAAAGTTTAAATTTCTGGAGAAGTTTTTTAAATTTTAATGAACTCTTTATTGAGAATCCTGAAACACAAGATCTTTAATTCTTATTTTTCAGATTCTACAGCTAACAAGTTCAAAGAATGGTCAGTTTTTGGCTTGGGTGGTGGTTGATGGGATCATGCTCAAGATCCCTATACATGCTCCTAGAGTATTTTATCTCAATTCCAAGGGAGTATTAACAGAAGAATTTCCAGGAAGACATGTAAACAAGACTCTTCCTCACGGGAGACACACTCATAACCTCATAGAGGTATGCCTGGCATTAGCACTGTCAAAATCTCAAATAAATGTATCTTTTGTTTTCAATGTCAAAAGCTGATCCAGGTTTTTCCCTATTTAACAATTCTTCTTTGCAACAGGTTATAATTGATGAAGTTCAATTTATAGCAGAAAGCAAAAAACTCGCAGCACTTTTGGCAGATCCAGAAATTGAGGTGAATATATAGTTGCATGTTAAATTGATGGTACTAGATTTGAGTAAATATAATCTTCTCCAACTTTTCACACTTCATTTGAATGGCCAATTTCCGGGGTTCCCCATAGAATATAATTGTACCAGCTGCAGATTGTGATTCCAGGTGTACACGAGTCATAGAACATAACTTAGTTGATGAGGGTTTTTGTTTCCCCATAGCAAAGAATGAATATAAGATATGTTTACTTGTTTGGTACCTTTTCATATTCGGTGACAATGTCTCATTCTCCTCACTTTAATCTGATACTCTTCAATTCATTTCTTCCATTCTCCATCAATTTAATTTCTTTCAGCCGCTTAACTTTACTATATTGGGTTTTCATACAAGGGATTATATGAAACAAAGGTGCCATTGGAGTTCAGCGCTATCCTTCAGATTGGCTGTGTCTGTAAAGTTGATAAAACAGCCAAGAAGAGAAATGCCCAAGACAGTTGGAGTCTTAGTGAATTACACATGAAGACTACAGCAGAGTGCTCGTATCTGGAGCAGTCCATTTCATTCTTTTACCTGTATCACAGGTAACTGTCAAATTATTTGTTTCTTAAAATGGTTGCACTGCACCAACATATCAGTTTGGTACAAAAAATTAAGTTTAGTAACTTCAGGTTGGGATTCCTTAGCTTTACCTTTGCAAGTCTGAGAGAAGGCGTTAAAGACTAATGAACACTGATTACTCTTTCACTGGTGGGAAAACTTGATGTGGACTTGGGACATAAGGAAAAAGATGTTGAATAAACTTTAGTTAGAGCAACTATGAACACTGTTCATTACTAAATCTGCTGTCCACCTTATTATGGACTGAACCAACTATGGAAATTTCCTTCTCTGTTTTCATTGTAGCATGTGCGATGGACGGGCTATATATGCTGGTTATTTTCCTGTACTGAGAACTATACATGTTGTGGTGGTGAATCCTTTCCAAAATAGAGATCTAACTCCGTCATTTCTTGAGAAACAATTCCGCGATGCTTGTCAAGCTTTGGATATTGAATCACCTTTATTGCAGGAGGGTGCTAAGTTCAAGGTAGATTACCTAATCTATAAAAAAAATCTTGGTTCTTTGTGTGCTGATGCATCAACTATAGACCTTGCTGTTTTACTTCATACAGGTGGATTATGTTGGACATGTCAAGGATGCTGAAAGGATCTTGCTAAGAGTGATAAATGAGCACAGGTTTGATTTCATAATTTGTTGACAAAACATAATTCTTAACAGGGAATTTCGAGTCATTCAGTAAAAATTTAATGAAACTGCAATTGTGAAAAACATTTAACGCATTTTTGAAGATTATAAGTCGCTGACAAGTTTTCAACCTGAGAGCTTGTTAATGATTAGATTCTAAAAACAGATGGAGTGAATACACAGTTTAGGGTGGGATATGATTTGGTTTGGAGTTGAAAACAGCCAAACCAAACTGAACTGAAAATTCAATTTGGATTATTTCATTTAGTAAGTCTGAACCAAGACTTTGAGGGAAAAAACCAGACTTACTCAAAGTTTCAAACAGACAAACCATTCGTCTAATGAAAATTTCTAATTTTATATGTGAAATTTTCAAGGAAAAGTACTTTTTATTTATTAACTGAATAATTGAAAAGCTTAAACATGAAATAAATCATGTAACCATACATCTGAAGAGTTTAACGAGGAACTAAACATGGGGTATCTTAAACATCATTAAAATTTTCAAGATACTCGGCCATGAGCACTAAAGTTCAGAAAGAATCCTACTAGCTAAAAATTTCGGACTAAAACTAAAATATCCCGAACCAACTTGACATAGATCTTCATTAGTCATCAATTGGTCAAAGCACTAAATAAGCCAATATTGATTATGTCTATATATATATATATATATATAGTATTAAAGGTCCAACTCGATTTGGTCGACCACAAATAATTGAAATACAGGATCAAGTCTAAATTGAACCATATTGCTTAAAAATCCAAAGTAGATATCAAACCAAACACGAGTTTGGCATGTTCTTCGTTCCTGCGCTTAAATTTATCTTTAATACTCAATTTGCAACAGTTTCCTCTTTATTTATGTAAGAAGTTGGTATTTGCTTAAAGTATGAGTTCTGGCTAGTTACTTCTTGGAAGCATAAAATTTTTCCGGCTCATCCCTACAAGATGCCATTCCCAAATTCCTCTGGCTTTACTTCTTCACCGAGGCTGTGGAAGTATATTCTGTATCTGGCTTTCATATTTTCTGACGCCTAAGCTACTCTTAAAATTTCAGGCATGACCATCATGGGCCAACAGTGGCTGTCACTGAATCCCCAGAAATGCATTTGATTAAGTCCAGAATCCAGGCTCTAGATGATTTCCCCTGCGTGAGCATTCCCTCAAATGCTCGTGACAGTCAGTATGGGGTTTGTGAATCTAAATCAAGTTGTTTTTTGACCTAGTAATTGCTCCTAAACCATTCCACATTTTGTTGAATATTGATAGAACCGTTATCTTTTGCAATTGTTTGGACAGGCTGTTGGCTGGCAACAGGTGGCTGCTAGAATTGGAATGCAGCGTTGTGCTGCATCCTTTCAGTGGTTAAATGAAAGAATATCTCTTGCAAGATATGCCCATGTACTAATTTTGCTTTATGAGTCGAACTTTATCATCTAAGTTGTGTTCAGGGTGATCCTTACAGATTTAATTGGACAGGTGCCGCTGGGGAACTTTGAACTCGACTGGCTTATTTTTACAGCAGATGTTTTCTTTTCAAGAGCACTACACGATCAACAGCAGGTTTGAAACGGGAAATCTATGCTGCTCTAACTGTTTCTAGAATCCTATTGATTTAACTTCATCTTAGTTTTTTTTATAATATTAAGGGCTATCTAGGTTTTGTCAAACTAATTAGGATGGCAATTTAACCAGCACTTGTGAGACCTGACCAGTCTCTCTCCGGTTCTAGTCGGGTCTGACCGACCCATGCACGGATATGGGTTTCTTCTGACTGGTCTGCCACACGCAAATTATATAATATTGTATTATATTGTTATATATTTTAAAATTAATTTTGTTTGATTTATGGATATTTTTATTTTAATAAATTGGACAATAATGGTTGTAATTTATTGAAATTGTGCAACTTTGAATTATTTTAAATTTCTTTAACTATATTACTATAAATATATAAATTTATACCATATTCTACATTATATTTTACGTAGAATTTATAAATTTTTTTAAATTGGGTAAAGCTTGTGCCCCGCCCCATACAGGACAGGTGCACAGGTCGAATCGTCAAGGGGCCCCTGTAAGATGCTTACAAGTGCATAGACAGGGTAAACCAGAGATGCAGGCCAGCAAGAGAATTTGAATATTTGATGTGGAGGATACTATTATTTCTCTTCACTGCTAGAACAACCCTTATTAAGTTTTTACTGAGCCGTTTTCCTGCCCCACTACAGGGTGAAAATAGTTAGCCTCATAATAAATAGTACTGATTTTTTTTCCAAAAATGCAAAGACAGTAATGTGTTAACTTTTAGTGGAGCTGGCAAGTGGTTTTCTAAATTTGGGATTAGCACATTATGTGGACACTGTGCCCCATTACTCAGCAAGTTAACTGCTTAAAACAACATGCCAGGTGCTCTGGATATCTGAGAATGGCGTTCCAGATCTTGGAGGCACTAATGATGAAGAAATATGTTTTGCTGATGAGGTTAGTTGGAACTGCATGGAGACTGAAATAACTTTTTATTTTCTCTTATTTATTACCTGCTGCTGTTATTTTCCTTCATAGATGTGCCGTGTTTCTGTCAAAAGCCTGTTAAAATTGTTACAGTTATCTCTCACATCACTAAATTCTTTGAAGCTCAGCACGTTATTATCTTTCTTTGGAATAGGTCCATCAACCTGTTCTTATCTATCCTGGAGCATACAGGAAAGTCTCAGTGGAGCTAAAGGTGGTAGAATATCTCTTTTTCATTTGTTTATTTTCCGTTTAGGATACTCTATTGAACTGCATCAACGTGTTTCCTTTCAGATTCATCACCTAGCTGTGAATGCCCTTCTAAAAAGCAACCAAGTGAACGAACTCGAAGGAGGTGCTTTGTTAGGTTTTGACCAGGACTCGAGTTCAGGGATAAATGCTTCTGATATGAAATACGGATTCGATGATACTACTTCTTGTGCACCTGCTTTCCGTGTCCTGAAACAGTTGATTCAGAGATGCCTTGCTGACGCCGTCACATCTGGAAATGTCTATGCTGACGCTCTACTGCAGCATCTCTATAGATGGCTTTGCAGGTTTTGCAGGGCTTTCTTTTCAGTGTCTCGACTCTCTCCCTAGACATTCCCTTTCTGCAAATATATATAATTTCTGGTTTTTCTTCCAATGTTGCAGTCCGCAATCAAAACTTCACGACCCTGCTCTTCATCGCATGCTTCACAAGGTATTGTAATTTTTCTGGTACATTCACCGTTTTATGGGGAGAGAAGATGCAAAGATCACTCCAAAGCACGTTCCATTTTTTGCCTTCTGCTGATATCACTTGAACAACTGTTTCTGTGGTATGAAATCTAATGATGATCTTTGACCGGCCTAAGAAATGTAATAACAAGGATTAAGTAGGTGCAGTCTCATTACTGTAATCAGCATGATGCATGTTATCTTAGGACATCTTTGTTCTGAGACATGTTAAATGATGTTATCGAACTTTTAATGTTACGTACGTTTTTACTATACCCTGTTAACGGTTGACTTGTTATGTTTTCAGGTCATGCAAAAGGTTTTTGCTCTATTGTTGGCGGAGCTTCGGAAACTCGGTGCATCGATTGTGTTTGCCAACTTTTCAAAGGTCATTATCGACACAGGAAAGTATGATATATCAGCAGCAAGAGCTTACTGTGATAGCTTGGTGAAGACCTTGCAAAATAGGTAGGAAATGTCCCGAGTTCCGGTTTATATCTTATTGTCTGGAAACTCCATTTTGGATCTTTCTATAATCTTTTTCTTTGACTGATAAATAGGGATTTGTTTGAGTGGATTGAGCTTGAACCGGGGCAGTTCTGGCACTCTCTGCTTTACATGGATCAGGTTGACATTTGCGAAATATTATTATCAGTTTGAATTGTATTGTCTGTTGTTTTTACACGTTTACCGTCAGATATTAAAATTCAAGACTTGTTTCGCTCACTGTTATATTTGCTTCGATTTTGATACTCGGTAGTACAACTATGGTGGAATCCCGGTTGGAGCTGATGAGATCATTTCGAGCTGGAACGTTGCCGAGCACTTGCCTGATGCTATTCAAGTAAGTTCGTAATTCTGCATACCAATTGAAGCTGATTTAATTCTCGGTATACCTGAAATATCATCTTAATATCATTTCGGACAGGATCATTTCATCACCATCGTATCTGAGTTCATTCAAATTCCCTGGGCCTACGTGCAAAAGGAAGCAGCAAAAAGATCGTCTTCGACTGACGGTGATTTATGCACTCCATCGATCACTATTTCAGCTGCTGAAACATTTGAAGCAGGCGTGGTGGCACATCTCAGGGAGAAGGTAAACTGAACCCCTGATTTTGATGTCACTACTTGTGTTTTGATCGGACGGGGTTATATCTAATTCTAGTAAATGCCCCCCACAGATCAACTCTCACTTCTCAGACAAGCTCTTGAAAGTCGTCCGTGACATGGTTTTACACAAGGGTATCAACAGATCCGGGGATAGCGGCCATGAATCAGCTGAATCATCCCAGCACTCGATTAAACCAAAAGGCGATTTTACCTTGGAGTTCATTAAACACATCTGTGCGGTTCTCACCCTTGACCACACTGTCCAGCACGATGTTCTGGTATTAATGTCAATTGAATTTACAACAGTTTCGATGGGAAATTCTTACCATTGCTTTGGTTCATCGCTTATTTCTATCAGGTCCTTGACTGTCTTGGTTTTGCATTTTCTCTAGGTGATGAGGAAGAACCTGTTGAGATATGTCCGCATTAAGGAATTTGCCCCGGAGGCTGAATTTCGGGATTCCTTCCAATCCTTCACTTTACCGAATGTAATATGCAGGTATGAGATTCGGTGCCTTAAGATAGGAAGATGAAAAAATCTATAACAGCAAGTTTCATTCTTTGGCAGAAAAAGCCTAGGCTCATTAGTCTCTTATCTGATTAACCGGGAATCGTCATTATCTAATTTTGCCCTTGGTGTTTGATCCTCCCTCAGCGTATCCTCACAATCTTTAATTTAGACGAGTGGAGAAATATCTTGAGTGGCTCCATCTTAGGATAAAGTAACGAGAAAATATCAATTAATTTTTTAAATTAAAATTTATAACGATTCCTATAATTAACACTTATTTGCTCATTTGATACAAATTGATTGTTTTTGTCTTAAATCACGTAAAAGTTTCTTACTAGCCCACTGATTCATGATTCTTGGTCACATTCATTTTGGACAGCTACTGCAACGACTGCAGAGAGCTGGACCTGTCCCGGGACTCGGCCCTCCTAATTCCAAACCAAGAGTGGCACTGCAGGGTCCCACAGTGCGGGCAGCCCTACGATAGGCAAGTGATGGAGAACGCTCTCCTCCAGATCGTGAGGCAGCGAGAGCGGCTCTACCACATGCAGGACCTTGCCTGCCTCCGGTGCAACCAGGTGAAGGCTGCGCACCTGTCGGAGCAGTGCAATTGTGCCGGCTCATACAGGTGCAGGGAGGACGAGTCCGAGTTCCGAAGCAAGATGCAGATCTTCCTGAAGGTGGCGGAATGCCAGAAGTTTCAGCTTCTTCACGAATGTACCTCCTGGATCTTACAAGTCAGGTGATGTTTCATGGGAAGTTCAGCCGAATATATGGAAATGGGAGGTTTTAAAATCGACCTTTATACCAAACCAGAGAAAGCAGCTCGGGCTGAACGCTACCGAGTGGTAGAAGCAATGAATCCCAATGATAACTATTCTCAGGGAAAGTGAGGATTGGGCTGTTGCCTTTCGTGCTAGCCCTATTTAAATAATGCTTTCATAAATCTTAGGAAGGAATTGCTGATCATATTGTATATTTATTTTTAGCTGATTGCCTATTTGTATATAGTTCGTCACCGAGACTTTCACTATTACCACTTCACAATTGTCATGTGCAATTCAACCCTCATACTAACAAACTGGGTATTTATCTTTCAATTTCGAACTTCAATACCGTGTAAATTTTGTATCAGACATTTAGTAGTTTGAGTCTAGATCCACCTAAAAGGTCAATCGTATATGTAGCAGTACTTGATTCAAATATATTTTGAGGTTCGTTATATTATCCTTCAAATGTGGGATTCAATTTTCAGTCTATTTGTTTTGTGCAGTTCTTCTAGTGGTAAGATATTTTTGTAGTCTGATTATTACCTGTTCGCTTGGTGGAAGGTCACGTAACTCGCATAAAAAAAGAGGATCTTGATCCATTAATTCCCAGAGGTGGCTGAAATCTGCACATCACTGAGATCCTACAAGAATGTCCATTGATTCTATCAGTTAACTAATGCACCACCTGAGATGGTCTGCTTACTTCCCTTTGCTTTTTGAGTCTCATAATTCTTTTCTCCATCTGCGGGTCAGCAAGGCAACTCATAAGCTACTGATAAAGAGATGAAGCGCTTGATATCTAGGAAACAATTCTGCAAATTACCTGAACGACTGCCTCTAGCTTGTTCTGCATTCGAGTAAACTCAATTTTTGTCCAACCTGCAGCCTGGGAGACCCTGAAAGAGTTACTTGTCACCAATAACTGATGTTAGATAGTCAAGCACAACAAAGCAGAGAAAATAGAATCAGGATGCCGGAAAGTCCGGGTCTTCGAGCAAAATGACAAACTTCAGCAGGCTAGGTGAAATGCATGTTCTATCAGTTCAGTGGTGATATCTCATTTTAAGGGAAATCGTTGTAAAAAGCCTACCAAATGCATGAAACAATCATGAAGTGGTCACAAAATTGGCCTACTCACATAAATTTAAATGCCCCTTGAAGTTCCGGCTAGTTTTTCATGCCGCCAACAACCAAAAGTTATATTCACCATGATATGTCGAAGAGGAGAAGAAAACAAATTATTTACTTTTTCCCTTGCATTTCATCACAAGCCTGGATCAGATCAGAACATGCTAGCCTCATATGCTCTGCTCCAATGCTGCAAGGACAATTCATGGCTCCATTTAATTTTCCGATAATAATCCAAGAGGGAAATGAAGCAGTCATGAAACAGATGGAAGGGCAAGCACAGTTGGCAACCTGGCAAGGCTAACGAAAATTGATAATTGACTAAGAAAGAAATGTAAAACTTCACAATTCTTATGCTTGGTTGTAGGCCCATACTTCCTTACCAGGACGTCCAAATATGTTCACATTTTTTGGTTCACAATATGTATTAATAGCAGGCAAGTATGCATCCTTAACCAAGCAAACTAGGCCAGCAAAAGACAGCATGAATAATATCAACATATTTTCAGCTGACTGTTGCGCTAGACAAAACTTAAAGTGGAAGCAACAAGCATTTACAATTTTATTAAGTGAAAGACGCATTGACTATTTGAGAAAACCCATCCCCAAAAACCTCAAACCTCTCTTACGTTAGATCACCGGTTGCCTATTTGTGCATGTGTTCCTAGAGCAAACCATACCATTGAACGAGACCTTCCACAAGACAAAACCTTTAAAGCAACAAGCCTAGGCCACTTTTATAGAGAATTTCCTGTTGTAAAAATATATTTATGGCACATATTAAGAGGCTTTTCTAGGAGATAGCTATGGGAAGTAGATTGGAAAGTTACCCCGAGCTTCTTTCCGCTATTTTACGAGCCTGTGCAGCAAGGCTTTTTAAGTCAGCTTCAGGAGAATCCCTGCAGAGATGTTAAGCTGCTTAGAAACAGCATGATAAGTAAAAGCCCAACCGGACGCTACCAATTAGATCCCACAGGTACATGTCTTCTGAGAACTCCAACAAGATCGCCTCCACATCATCCAAGTATGAATTGATCAACTTCACGACAGAATCAGGTTTAACTTCTGTCTTCAGAGTCAGAACATAAGAGAACTGATTATTAAAAATGCCCTGCAAAAAGTAGCTAGAAGCACATTCATTCCCTTGATAAAATAATGTTCAAGACAATGACAGAAGTATGCTAACTGACAAATCGTTTTGATCCCATTAAATAATCAAATGACACAGCAATCCAGAGATTAGAAGAGCATTCCCCTATGATCCATCAAAATCATCCAAGTAATACCACAGAATAGTGTCAGAAACATTGAGAGTGATTATTATTACCTCATCGAACAGTGACTGTACATGGTCTTGGAGCAACCCTGTCAAAATAGAAATAGCCATTGTTTAAAATGAATAAATGTAGAAGAACTTCTAATTAATATGCAAGAAAGCTACTTGAGATGAGTCTTAAGTGGAGCTTTTATGGGAGAAAAGGAAGTAACAAATGGACAAGAATGGCACGAGTTTAACATGTTTTCCCAACAAATTAATCCCACTATTTATTATATTACCATATATGCCACTCTAAAAGGAGTATCTATCCAGTTCCAAGAAGTTTGTATTTATGATCTGATCTGTATAATAAAAAGTAACCAAAATAAAATCAATCAAGATATGACAAAATGGCAGTTCCTCTCTAACAGGATGCAGTTACGCTAAAAGTTTCATGAGTTATGGGATTTTCAAAAGAAGAACGAGAAAATGGCTGTAGGATAAAAAGGGGTAAAAGAAAAAGAATCCGTTTCATGTTCCGTTAACTGCTCCTGAGATGTTAACGTACAGCATAAGCTTCATCAAGGAGGAACCATAAGAAAGATGAGCATATGAAGATAAAGGAACCATAAGAAAGATGTTCATATGAAGATAAAGGAACCATAAGAAAGATGCGTCTATGAAGATGAGAATCACATGGTCTCATGATTGCACACACGGTTCAACTACAGGATGAAAAAGAAGATTTGCAAACGGCACTTTTTCAATTAATTGCACAATTTTTTTTCCATCAGAGACATTTGTCCTGTATGATCATTACATGAAAAATTTCACCAGTTACTTCAAAATCATCATCCATCTAGTCCTCCCTATCAAGGTAACAGGTATTATGCGTACCGCATTACTCGTGGATAAAACAAAATAATTCTGGTTTCTGTTTCAAAAGCATGATCTAGAATAGAACAACTCATGAGAGTGTCAATTTTAGCTGTTCCTACCACAGAAATCCATGTAAAAAATGGCAAGCAAACAAGCAGCATTCAATAAACAATCAGCACTTTAAACTGTATATTGCTAAACAACTCAGTAACCATATTTAGCTTTTCTATAGGTTTCACAATTTCAGACAATCCAGACAACCTCAAACTGTTCTCTGCTATACCTTGACATGACCTTATCTTGTTATAAATATTCTGGATTTAGGCTCAGGTGTGATAATATAGTACCCCCTAACATGAGAGCCAACAAGATGGATCAGATTGAACAGAGACTATTTCAGTCACAGTGGCTATGAATGTACACTCAAGTACAATAACAAAACCATATTTCATAACACCAGAGTTCCCAAAGAACTGCGAATCAGATAAAAACTAGCATTAGACCACATTTTTGTACTGACAGCAACACGCAACCTATCCAAATAAAAAATATAAGCCTGTTTCACCTTCTGGGAAAATTAAGCCTCCCATACCTCTAAAGACGCATATATCATAAATACGATACCATATATTCCTTAGAGAGGGTTCTACTAGAAGCTTCCAACTTCTCAATATGCAATTTTCATAGATTCTTCTAGCCAATTAATTCCTCTCTTTTTTTACCTAACCTAATAAATACTTTTCCAAACAAAACCTATAAATTGACCCATCAAATATGTTAAATATATATTTTTGAAATTTTCTTTGGTAACTTATTAATGGTACAGGGACTCACATCAAAATGTCCTTGTGAATGCATAATATTCTAATACAAGTTCAAAGCAAATGATGGATATTAATGTAATAACCATAGAAAAGGCTGCATGTACCATGTTTAGGACATAACTTGTAGTTTTGACTCAAATTCTTCATCAAGGGCACTTGTAAAGACAGGACAACTGCGCTCTACACACTGTGGCCAAAGTGTTGAAGAAACAATTTCATAATATTTCAGAAAGGATACCTCAAAAAGTTTTGCATGATTATTTGGAACTTAAATTAAAAAATGCACAATTCATTCTAAGACCAAACAACATGATGCTTGTTTCTCAGAGCTTTTCATGTAGCAGGTTATTGCCGCTTACGTATTCCACAACAGATAAACCTATTAATCTATACGGCTGATTCTCTGAGAAACTCACTTTCACTAGTTTTGTGAAGCATAATTAAACCAATACACCTAAGTAATTGCACGACCATCTTATCAAGACTCAAAAAACTTTAATAGCTCTAAGAATATGATAGCCATTATGCATAAATATTCCGACGATGGCCAGGGGACACCTATAAACTAACTGATGAATAAAACCATGCTAATGTTACCGGTTTGTTGCCCTGATTATTTAAGTTGGTAATATATAGCTCATACAAAAAGCATACAGCACTCATCTCCACTCAAACCTATGATAAATATAGAACTACAAAGACAGGTGCATAAGATTTTCGTTGAGATCATAGCCATCCAAGGCAATCAGGACCATTAGAGTGAGGATTCAACCTCCATTCAACACCCTTCATCGAGCTCAATAATCTTACTCTCTATTTGCACTTAACATGACCCAGAAAGGGAAGTGCCATTACAAAAAAAAAACCATTTTAAAAAATGTCTCAACACTTTCTCAAGGCACCCATTTGAAGATGGGTTTTGAATGCCACTGTTAGATGGAAACCAATTTCAAGATATCGATGTGATGTTGAACTAAGAGGAAAAATAGAGCAGAATGCAAATAACAATAGTTCCCCTCTTCGGATCCATAAGGTCATTTGCTCAAAAAGGTTCTTAAGGAACTTCTCCCCCAATGAGAGCCTCAAAAACATATCATTTTTACTGATATAACAAAAAGAAAATGAGAGCACAGCATCACCTTAAGCTGTTAATCGACATTCAGTTTCATTTGAGCTTGAGGCATCTCAAGAACAGGAGTTGGCATACCTACAATTTGTACTTTTTTTGTGAAAAAGTGCACACAATCTTACAAGCAATGAGAGAGATGATGACTATCTAAACACAGAAAATGGAACAGGTATAGTTTGCCGGTTCTTTTATTTCTCAATTCTTAGTGACAAAGGTACAATTTCTACTTCCATTTACAGGTTTACAAGAAAGTGAGAAACTAATGCTGTCAAAACTAACTTATAATTTTTTGGGTGTGCACATTGGTATCCAAAAGCCCATTAGGCACAAAGACTCGAACCCGAGACCTTTGCTTAAGGGGAACAAGTGCCTTACCACTTGAACCAACTCATGTTGGTAACTAACTTATAATTAGTAAAAAGATAAATTGGCCAATTGTAATTTGGAGGAAACTACACATGGTTTGTTATATGAAATATTTTTTCTTGATTCCTCTTCATTTTATTCCCTTGTCTGTTCCATTTCCAATAGTTATAGTCGCACAGTTCATTCTTCAATAATTCAAATATTCAATAAATTGGCACCATTTTACAAGAAGGAAACTGATATAATGATGAGTTTTGTAAAAGGGCCACATTCATCATTTACAGCCCAAGGTAATTAGTTGAAAATATATGGTTAAAAAAAAAAGCAAGGACAATATTTAAAAAAAGAACATATCAAGTTAAACTTTTGATTGTGCATTTTGTCTGTTCTCAATTACGAGAACCATGCTGCACCTTCACAAGGCTTTCATTATGTTTGCATTTACATGTTGATTGTGCATTCTCAAGTATATATTTATTTTAAGATGATTAATTTTATTGCATTATGTATGTTCTCGACCCACCAATCACTAAAAATCTACTTTAAAGGCCAAACTTTGGAGCATTTTAGATTTTTCCTTATGGCACTACGTTTGGATGGGGTGATTGGAGGGGAAAGGGAATGGTGAAGGAAAATTTCCTCTTATTTGGTTACCTAATTTTAATGGAGGGGAATTTTCACTCCATTCTTCTTCAAAACCCAACTAATCTATATGTGTCTTACATGTTGCTCTCTTGTATTTAACTTAAATAAAATAAAAATAAAATAAATCTATAATCAGTTTGCATTTAAAATGCCAAGAATTTTTTTGTTATGAGAACCACACCGTACCTTCTCAAGGCTTTCAAATCTTTGTAGCAGCTTGGAAAATTCGCCCTTGATCCAATATAATGCGCGGGAGTGGCTGACAGATGATATTTCAGAGCAGAGTAATTCAGTTTGTCAAATAGATAGATTATCCATCATTCAAAATTAAGCAAGTCCACATTGGCATTACTTCATCTGTATAAAAAGAAGGTCCTATAAAGCTAAGTAATCGGAGTTCTATCAAACTTTGGGAAGATAATTTTTCGTAAAAGAATGGAATGAAACTCATTCTGGTTTCCTTACCACTCTGGATCATTCTCTTCTGTAGCACTGATAAGATCAGCACATGCAATCTTCACTTGCTCTGTGCCAATACTGTACCGAGATACAGAAAAAGTTGGGGAGTGGGGGGTGAACTCTATATTAGGATATGTAGGTGTAAATTACCATTAATAAGTGGTCAAACATAGGTAGCATATTTTATCAAAATGTTGGTCTCAATTGTTACTCCCAAGCACATCAGAGCACAAATCATAACACTTCAATGAATATTTTTACAACTATTTACAACATCTTTTAAAAATGGAGGATCTAAGATAGAATGGTGAGATTCTGTTTATTGCCATGTGCAGTGTAATTCCACACATCGTTTCCTCCAAAGGATTGTACTTGAATATAGAAAATAGTTTATTTTCCCCAAGATGGGGCAACTGTTCACTTTTCGTCCCTTAAGATAATTCGCATTCTAGGAGGTTAAACTCCAGCTTTCCCCTGATGGTAAAATGTAATTGACCTTTATCTATATGACAGACACAAAAGGACAAGAAAATAAGGGGCTACACTCGTGCCGTTATGGTATTCTCGGAAACTTAAGAGCATTGTTGGCTGCACTTCAAGTCGAATTTTTTTGAATGTCAAAAAGCACTTCTCACAACATTGCCAAGTTGTCCATTTACTGACGTGTGTTTCAGCAATTTAAATGGTTGACCTAGGTGCTAGCATCACCAGTAAATCATTCTGTGATCAGACAACATCACTGCCTTGACAACCAGTATGTTATTGCCTAATTTGCATGAGCCAAAGGACACTAAGTAACCGCCACATTATAATAATGACAGCCTGCATAATGCTGTGACCAATCAAAATACTTTACAGGAAAACTGCAAAAAGCAACTGCTAGTGTGTGCTAGCCCGTAGTACAAGCATCTAAAGAAGTTACATTGTTATTTCCTAAAGTGCTGGAAGTTTTCCTGTTTGCTTAAGGACTCAACTACTTAGTAAATGCAACAACCGAACAACAAAATGCATAATTAGTGACACGTGGACTAATACCTAACGGTCTTTTCATAGAGATCATGAGCGAAACTGTTGACCTGATAATAGTCAAGATTGCTTTGCTTGCTGCAGGTGAATAACAAGAGGTCGTTACTAGCTACAAACACAGGGAACCAAACAAAGGAAAATGCTACACCCTAAGCAGCAAAAAGAAAAAAACTATACCCTAAGAAATTCTGATCACTGAAAACTCACATATGATCCTTTAATTGGATGAATAAACGTTTGATAGAACTGCAGCAGGTTATAATTATCCGGACACCATAATCAGGCTGTATAGCTTCTTTCAACAGTTGCAGACTCTGGAATTGATCATTGATGATCCCCTGAAGGGTTCAAGAGTGGGAAGAAAGATCAAAAGAGGTGTATACGTGCCCCACAAGGCAGCTATCATCGCAGACTGATGTGGCAAATTCAAGCAGCAGAAGATGCTATGACCTAGAACAGTTATTATCTTGATCTTCTTAGAACGTGAACATCCATAATTGATCCATGCAGATCAATCTAATATGACGATAGTATCTGTAAGATCCTTCGTTTCTGCGTCATTCTGCATGCAAATTGACCGATCGTACTGAAATTTTGACATAGCACACGGACTTCTCAATTAATCAATGCGGAAACTCAACCAAAAGCATTCATAAAATTATCAAAGATGGAGCTGCTAAATTTCATTCCAGCGTCAGCTAAATTCCGTCAAGCTAAGCATACACCTCCGCCCGACAAAACCGAGACAGTCCATTTCAGCAGTTCTAGTATCCGATTTAGAAGGAGAATCAGTTCCATGCTTAAGTTCAGGCATGTTGAAATCAAAGGAAAAAACCAGAGAACAACGGGACGTCACTATGCAAAATTTGAAAGCAATGAGAACTGCCGTCACCTCCGCGAGCATGCTCTGAGTCAAGCTCCGGAGCAACATCTTCTGAGCGATCACCTCCATGTTCGCCATAAGCTGCAGAGAAGACTCAGAGAGAGAAAGGGGAGAGAGACAGTAGAATCGGAGAGGTCCAGTGAGGAGGAGAGGGTTGGAGTTCTTTTGATGCAAGATGGCGCCAACGGGCGGGGGAAGCTCGATCGTTTTCCCTCTTTTGCCCCCAAAAGTTTCCCGATATACCCAAATCGCCACCACGTCGAGAATCAGTTTTCTTACATCCGTCGACGAATCAGGTCCGTTGCATGAATTTTATTCGGAACAGAATAAATAATTCTATCAATAAAATTTCATTGAACCAAATACTTTCAATCCTGAACGATTATTCCAGTTAAGAATACATAAATATCCGAAATTAATTAGCAATAGTACTCTTCAAGATGGAATAAGGGCTGGGTATTCGACGCGTACCAAAGAAAAAACTCTCTCTGCCATGAGCACCTCCCCAAGTCTCGAAGCAACCCACACCAACGAAGAAGACCAAGACATCATCCGCCGAAGTGCGAAAAGAATGAAGGAAGGCGAGCCTCAGAGCGACCGATCTGCTCCCTGCTCCAACCCCAATCACCAGGGGGTCTCCTACAGAGACAAACTCGCTGGATCCTTGCCGGGAGCTTTTGAGGAGGCGTTCCGCATTGACGATCACTATGATGATGACACGGACGATGATGTCCCACCTGATGATGAGGATAGCGCCCCAAAAGTCCTCCTGACCAGAGCGGAAAAGCTCCAAATTAGAGCACCATGGCGAGCCTCCCTCATTGTCAAGCTCTATGGCAGAACCCTGGACTACCACAACTTCACTCAAAGGCTACACTCCCTTTGGAGACCCACCGCCCAAATGGATTGTGCTGACATAGGTCACGGATTCTACGTCATTACCTTCCGTGGTGCTGAAGACAGAGCTAGAGTGCTCCGAGATGGCCCTTGGTTTATCAACCGCCGCTTTCTAGCAATACGCAGGTGGGAGCCCAAATTCAACCCTGCAAAAGCCTCGTTCTCAGCTGTCGCCGTGTGGATCAGAATGCCGCAACTGCCGACTGAATACTATAACCCGATAGTTATCAAGAAAGCCGCTAATAGGATCGGACCTCTCCTGAGACTTGACGGCCTCACTGCAACTGGCACGAGAGCAAATTTCGCTAGACTATGTGTACAAGTAAATCTGGACCAGCCCCTCCCAAGCGCCATCTGGATTGGAGATTGGAAACAAAAAATCCAATACGAAGGCATTCACACACTTTGCTTCAATTGCGGGGTCGTTGGCCACCGACGAGAAAACTGCTCCTCCTCTCAATACGCTTCAGAACCTATGGCCATAGAGCCCACTCCCACCACCTCCGCCCCTATTAGCCCCAATGACACTCAGGGAGCCAAGGCTGCAGAGCATGGATCGGAGAACGCCGAAAGAGGCCCCTGGATGCTAGTCAGCCACTGGAAATCCAAAAAATCGCTGAGAAACCAAGCCGGGGTCGCGAGCAAGGAGCCGCCGTCCAGTCATCGGAGGTCAGGAGCCACCCAACCTCCTGACGTAACCCTTCAACGGGCCTTTTTTCAAAACGCATCGGATACCCCATCCCCTGACAGGGACCATCCCTCGAGACCGGACAATAACCGAGTGGCAAAACCACCTTCCCCTGGCCTAATGGAATCCGCTATGTTTGGGACTCAGACCGAGTATGCTGAAGCCCATATGCCCTCATACGAGGCCCAAGACCAGCCCGACCCATCTGCAAACACCAAGCCCGGCACTACAACTCGCAATGATCCATTACATCCCAAAGATGCTAGCTGCCGGACAAAAGGGACCGAGCGTATCTTCAAAGGCCTCATAACCCTACGAGACTCTTTCCCATCATCGAAAGACGGAAAATCAGCAGCGGCCACCAACGATCCCAACCCCGACGGCGGCTCAAACCCCGCACAACTGGCTTATAGACCACCAAGGAACCAGATGAAGGACCGTGAAGACCTCCCCGGGGACAACGCCGTGGACATGCACCGATCTCCTTCAAAAGCGACCTCTGGTGATGGAAAAGCCATGGCTAACAATAATCCCACCTGTTCTCCCAGACAACGCAGCAGATCACCCCAACAGGAGAACAAGATCGGTGATGTGGAGTGCAACCCTAACCGGACAAGCGAACGGTCCTCGCTAGCAGAGTTCATGGAGACCGACACAGGAGTCTGCCTTTGCAGGGGAGGCAATCCCGAACCCAATCTTGTCCCTGGAAGTAGCTCACACTCCAAAAAGGACATACTGGGCGAGGGATGTCCGTATATTGAAGGTGCTCCTCCAAAGGGGGGCCTTGAAACTCGCAATCTTCGAAAAACTCTGGCCGCTGCCAGAGCCAAGGGGACTGAGCTATAAACCTCAAGCACAGCGCAAGGAGTCGTGCCCTGATCTTAACATGACTACCCAAGACATGTCGGAACACAACATATCTGAACCGATTGGGCTCCACCTGACTACACTGCTATGGAACTGCAGAGGGTTATCGAACCGAACTGCAATAGACAATGTCCGAGATTTGATTCATGCACATCAACCACACATAGTCATCCTGACAGAAACAAGACTCCCCAAAGAAAAAGCACAGGACATAGCAAGGAGGCTGCCCTTCGATAGCTATGAAGCCACTGACACAGTCGGTTACCGTGGCGGCATTCTCCTTCTGTGGAATGATGCCTCCATCACGATCCAGACAGTAGGAAGTACCGAACAGGAGCTCCATGTCGTTGCCCAGGTGCACAACTCTAATTCCAAATGGTTAATGTCATGCATTTATGCCAGCCCTCGCTATAGAGAACGTAAACTCTTGTGGCACAATCTGGAAGTAGTAGCGGAGAATAACAACCTCCCGTGGCTAGCCCTAGGTGATTTCAATGAGGTCCTCTACGAACATGAGAAAATGGGGGGAGGACCTATCAAACAACATAGGGCCTTGAGGTTTGCCGAAACCATTAACATATGCAATTTCTGCGACCTAGGTTTTTCAGGCCCCAAATTCACATGGTCAAATCTTAGAGAGCACGGAGGTTTCATCCAAGAGCGGTTAGATAGAGCCTTAGCAACTCCTGAGTGGAAGCTCCTCTTCCCTGAGGCCATCATAACACATCTTCCACGAGTCCACTCGGACCACTGTCCCATTCTCTTGAACTGTAACCCCCCCAGGGGCCCTCGATCAAGGCGCCCATTTAGGTGTGAGCTAATGTGGTTCGAACATCCCACCTTCCAGAGTGTAGTCGCAGACTCATGGAATATCGGGGGGAACTTAACCAGATCCATCCAGCTCTTCCACCAGAAGGCTAGAGTATGGAACAAGGAGGTCTTTGGTAATATCTTCCAACAGAAAAAACGAATCTCAGCTCGGATAGCTGGTATCCAAAGAACCCTGGCAGAGAGACCTTCCACTTTCCTGCAAAATTTAGAGAAACAACTTAGGGAGGATTTCCAAGTATTACTGGCCAGGGAAAGAGAGTTTTGGGTATCAAAATCAAGAACTAGCTGGCTTTTGGACGGGGAAAGAAACACCAAGTTCTTCCACACCACTACCCTCATGAACAGGAAGAGAAACAAAATATTATCTTTGAAACTTCCTGATGGTACGTGGTGTTTTGATCAAGCCATCCTCAAGTCCAACATAAATGACTTTTTCTGCCAGCTATATACCTCAGAGATAGTGGCCCCACAGACCCCCCTTCATGAAGTCTTCTCCTCAAAACAGCTTCCCCCTGAAGCTGTCCTGTCTCTTCTCAAGCCTGTGACCCCCTGTGAAATCCTAGGAGCCCTAAAGTGTCTAAAGCCTAAGAAATCCCCTGGCCCGGATGGTCTCCATGCCCTTTTTTACCAAAAGCACTGGCTAACTGTGGGTAACTCTGTCACTCAACTTATCAAAGACTTTTTTGAGGGAAAAGATTTACCAGAGGGCCTCAATGACACTCTAATTGTACTCATTCCCAAATGTGAGCACCCGGAAACTATCTCCCAATTTAGGCCTATAAGTCTGTGCAACACCAGTTACAAAATCATTACTAAGATCCTAGTTGCTAGACTTAGGCCTTATCTAGACACTTTCATCTCCCCCTTTCAGAGCAGTTTCATCCCATCTAGAAGAGGCTCGGATAATGTTATCCTACTTAGGGAGGCCATAACAAAGCTCAAACAAAAAAAGGGGAAGAGAGGACTTATGATACTTAAACTAGATTTGGAAAAAGTCTTTGACAGATTGGAGTGGGGATTCATTAAGGACATGATGGAACTTTTTGGATTCCCTGATCCTTTCACTAGACTGATCATGCGTTGCATTTCAACCACGAGAACCAGAGTCCTCTTTAATGGGGGAGAACTCCCCCAATTCACCCCCACCCGTGGATTACGGCAAGGTGATCCCATTTCCCCATACCTCTTCATCTTGAGTATGGAAGTCCTATCTTGTCTGATTGAACTCGAAAGGCGCAAGGGCAATTGGGCTGGAATCACTATGCCAAGCAACTCATTTGCTTTGACCCACCTTCTCTTCGCAGATGACATCATCCTCCTAGGTCATGTTAATGAGAAGACTCTCGCCTCAATGCAACATGTTTTAAACCTCTTTTGCAACCTCTCAGGACAGAAGATCAACACCCAGAAATCCAAGATCCTCTTCTCTGCAAACACTAGTATGCAATGGAGAGCTAAAGTAACAAGCTCCCTTGGAATCTCGGAGACTAGTGACCTGGGAAAATACCTTGGCTTCCCCATGCAGATGGTCTCGGGTAAGCCTATAACCTTCCACTTCCTGCTGGATAAAATCAAATCCAAACTTCAAGGCTGGCAGGCCAAATTCCTCTCAACTGCAGGGAAGGTAGTTTTGATTAATTCAGTGCTGAGCTCAATGCCTACCCATGTGATGCAGTGTACCCTAATCCCCCAAGGCACTTGCCAATCCATAGATAGACTCAATCGAAACTTCCTATGGGGCTCTTCTGAGAACCAGAGGAAGCTACACCTGGTTAATTGGCATACAGTTACTCTACCAAAAAATCAAGGGGGACTGGGAATCCCAAGGGCTGAGGGCAGAAACTTAGCCCTCCCGTGGAACTTAGCTTGGAGAGCAAAAACCTCCAACAAGCCATGGGCGAAAGCTCTCCACAGCAGGCATGCTGAAGGTAGGCCAACCAAATACTGCAACACACTCAATAGAAATGCCTACAGAGTAGGATTGGAGGTTCTCTCCATGGGAAGCAAGTCTTTGATAGGGTCAGGAAATAACATTAACCTCTGGTCGGATAATTGGACAGGCCTAGGCCCACTGCGAAAGGTAATCCAAGGGCCTCTAGGGGAACACGAGCACCTGAGGTCACTCTCATCCATTCGAAACCCTGATGGCTCTTGGAACTTCTCAACTCTCTCCTTCGAGCTTCCTCCTGATATTTCTTCTTTACTAACAAGCATTCCAAGAAGTATCTTTGATGATATGCAGGACTCTTTCGCTTGGTCGCACACTGCAAATGGAATTTACTCCACCAGCTCCGCATACAAGTTGCTCTGTCAATCCTCTTCGGCCCCAGCAGATCTCCACTGGACTTGGATATGGAAGACAGCAGTCCACCCCCGAATCCAGCACTTTCTTTGGCTCTCTTATCACTTGAAACTGCCTACAGCCACCTTGTTATGGCAAAAGGGCCTCAATATTCCCCCATCTTGCCCCATATGCAACCAAGAAGATGAGGATATGGACCACCTCTTCAGATCTTGTTCGGCTGCAAGGAACTTCTGGAGGAACTTAGGCGTCCCAATCTCCAAGCTTGCCACCTTCAATATTCCTATAAGGGAATGGCTGCGGGTTAACTGCGAAGCCTATGAACTTCACCCATCCACACTCCCATGGAGCACAATATTCCCAGTTGCCATTTGGCTCCTATGGAAACAGAGAAACTCGTTTATTTTCCGAAAGGAGCCCATTAATCCCAATCTCTTTCACACATGTCTGCAGGTCACTCGGGAGTTTCACAGCCTCCGCAACGGCCCCACGCTTGCTTCCAAGCAAACCATCTTGATAAGATGGACACCACCATTGCCTGGGTGGTATAAGCTCAACACTGATGGCTCGGCTCTTGGGAACCCAGGCTTGGCGGGAGCTGGGGGACTAATAAGGGACCATGGTGGCCGCTGGACCAGAGGCTTCTGCCACCATCTTGGCACTTCAAATAGTCTTCTTGCAGAGTTCTGGGCCTTGAGGAACGGGCTCATTATGGCTCGTACTCTATGCATCCAAAAGCTCCATATCGAGTTGGATGCAAAAGTAGTCTACGAGGCAATTTGGGGCTCTACCAAGGTCAATCTTAATCTCTCTCCATTTGTCGCTGATTGCAGGAAACTATGCCGGGACTTCCAGGAAGTTCGAGCGACATGCATATTCAGGGAAGCCAACGGAGCAGCTGACTGGCTAGCCAAGCAAGCTCGGGATCACCCAGCATTTGAAGACGCTTCTTATTTTGACTCCCCTCCTGGGGGACTTTTGTCCATTATTTCTAGTGACTGTGTGGGTGTCTTCATCCCACGGACCATCTCTTGTACGGAGGCCGATCCCCAACAGTCTTCTTTCTAGTATGCTATAAATCATAATATCCTATTCTACCAAAAAAAAAAAAGGGCTGGGTATTCCTCATAAGGATTATGTACAAATCATTTGAAACACGTTTGAAACACAACAGAACATAGTTTGCCAAAATTAGGCAGAGAGAGAGAGAGAGACAGATTCCATGGAAGAAGATGGATAGACACATGCTGGTGTACAATTTTTTCAATTAAATGGTTGCTAACCCATGGATATGAACCGCCCGCAATACAAATAGAATAAGCCAACGTGAGGAAATATTGAATCCAACCATTTACCATCTCCCAGAGACAACAATGTCATAGCTACAAATGGAACCATATAGAATGTAATAATTCTTGAACCGCCTGCAAGCCTGGCATTGGACGGGAATGAATCGAAATAATCGCGACCGTGTTTCGATCTTAGGAGCTTTTTTTGAATACATGCTTGACGATTCCGGGAATGTGGATTTTGATCATGTAGTCCTCCCAGTTGATGCACCTGGGGTCGAAGTAGAAGATATCTGCCTCGACCCCGCCCTCCTTCGCCGCCACTCTTAGCTTCTCGGTGTTCGAATCATCAAACCTGGCGGGACAAGACACATTCATGTTACGCTACAATGCTTTCCTGAAATAAGAGTGGAACCTGAATTTCTTGTTGGGAATTCCCTTCATTTCTAACAGTTCAATTAACGAGGCGGCAACTATCGGGAGATGATGTTATCAGTACACGTACACGCCCTCGAAGAACAAGTACGGCCGGTAGAGCTCGACCAGTCGCATCACGAACTTGATCTTCCGATCAAGATCGCTGCACGTGCCCTGGAACGATCGACAGAACGCTGCATTTGCTATCTCTAGACCCTGCAGGTAAAAAGTACGGCTAACGGTTAACTATTTTCACGACGAAGAAAGTGAAACAACCGAGACTCTCCAAAACCTTGGTGGTATGGTACTGTCCAAACTCATTTCAAAAAAATTGTAAATGATCGGTTACAATTTTTGAACTGTAGTTACATGTTATAATTGATTAATTGTAACCACAGTTTAAGGAGCTGTAATCGATTTTTTGCAGCTCTTTCAAACTAGGTTATATTTAAAAGAGTTGCAAATGATAGTTACAATTTCTTGAACTGTAGTTACAGGCTTGAGAGGTTATCTGTGACCACAGTTCAAGGAGTTATAAATGATCATTTACAGCTCTCTCAAACTAAGTTTACGGTTTTTTGAATTGTGTTTTATAGCTATTTGAAGTGAAGTTACAAGTTGCTAGTACTGTGCCATTAGAAAGAGTTGCATGTAACATGTATATTACGTAATAGTGTTGGCACATATCAAGACTAATAAAATTCAATCATTTTAAAATTTTTAAAAAAACTCAAAAAATAAAAAAGGCAACGCTAGAAATAATCGAATCCTATTGCTTGTAATATGTATATTACGTGACAGTGTTGAAGGTGTCACAAATCGATAAAATTCAATCGTTTTAAATTTTTTTATAAAACAAAAAAAAAAAAGAGAGGCAGTACCAAGAATATTTAAATCCTCTTGATTTGTAACACAATATCCATAGTATATTCCATCGTATACTAGACTTTCTGGTACCACGAGGTCCCATAAAATTTTCCATGAAGTAAAAGTCGATCATTGGGGTTGCGGGCAGCAAACCTTTAGCCAGAGTATGTAGCGGATGGCCATGTACCGGTGGAAGCTGGCCATGCTGTTCAGCATGGTCACCTTCCCGACCTTGACCGGCTTCCCGTTCTTGTTGATCCACGGGTTCTCGGTGAAGTAATGGAATGCGTAGTCCTGGAGGCTCACGTACCGTACGGGATTTCTCAGGGATGAACCCATCTGGTAGATTCCACAGGACCGTTGATTCGCATGGCACACCATTGCCACGATGATCGAGTTAACCACCATGTCGGCCGGTATCTGTTTGGATCAGAGGATACAATTTCCCAGTTAAAAAAAAAAGTCTTGTATGTATAATAATTAACTATCCTACAATGAAAAAAAAAAAAAAAAGTAACTGCTGAAATCAACTGGTTTTTCTAGGTGGGCGCATCTGGTTTCCAAAATCCACCTTTTGACTAATTCAAGTCAACTACTACAGTATAAAACTCTCCCGATTTAAAATTTTTTATTTATAATATTTAAATTTAAAAATTTTTCAGTAAAAAAGAAGCTCAACTATTTTAACCAGTACATGTCGATTCTTCCCGAGCCCAATTAATTAGTTGAAGGGGGGGAATATCAAATGGTACAAAGGAAATGGAACTGGAACCAAACAGAGTTGATAAAGTGATTCAACACTTATTCTCCTTAATAAAAATTCTTGAGTCTGAATCACTGTAAATGAAAAAACTTATGCTGAGAGGGTTTTATCTCTTAATAGGTCGACCCAGCTTAAACTGTGCCGGTGAGAGGCCTATCGACTACTGGTTATAACCGTTTACCATCGGTACATACCAAAAGGCCAAAAAGACAGGTCTCAATCAGGCCCAAATTATCCGCCCATTCATTTGATGGGCTCAATCTGAGTCCATTCCTGGGAAGGTCTAGCAAAATTTATAAAGTGGGGTGCTTGTTTCTTGATAAAGTTCAGATTTTAAAAGTAAAAAAATTCAAACTTCATATTATGGACTGCGATGTTTGATCGTAAAATTTTTCAGAGAAAAAATTCGAGAGTCATATGTATTTGTTGATTCTTATAACTGAATCCTAAATAATTTAAAGTGATAAATCAAGTCCTATATATTACTCGTGTTATAATATCCCGTCACCTACCGTTCTTTTAACCTGACATGGCGTTGACGTGGCATTGACACACGTCAGCTTAAAGTAATGGTAAGTGACAGGAAGTACTCGATGTTGTAACGTCGGCAATATATAGGATTTGATTTTTTCACTTTGAAATAATTACGACTCACTTGTAAAAATCGACAAATATATATGACTTCCAATATCTTTTTCTCTAGAATTTTGCGTAATCTAAGATTGTATGACTTAAAATTTTACAGTACAATCGGTAAAATCTCTTACTTACGAAAACACATGAAATTCTTTGATTATAACCAATTTTGTAATCACCTCACCTCAAATTTTACAGCCAATTTAATTTGTTAAACTTTGATTGAAATTTATATTATATGAAGCCAAAAAAAAGTCCTGGGAATATAACAGAGTACCTGAGCTTTTAATGCTAAAAAAGGTGCAAGTTAAACATACCAGGTCAGCGACTCCATTCAGGTCGCCGAGAAAGCATGTCAGTTTCCCGGTACCGTAACCGAGCGCTAAGCTGTCAATGGTTCTGCACTCAAATGGAATCAAGAACCGGAACTTACGACATGTTTGGTATCAGGGAATGAAATTGGCAAGTAATAGATGATGAATGTAACAGACATGTAAATGAACTGAAGATAAATTAAATTTATTAAAGTCTTTTATTTGGTAGTAAGGGATACATTATAAGTATTTAATTAGGAATATGTATATGTGAAATGAAACATTTATATGTAAAATAAAGACATTTATTATGATATATGGTTGTAGTTAAAAATAGAATTAAATCAATTTTAAGAATTAGTTTTATAAACTTTTAAGTGTATGTTTATGTAATGTCAACAATATAAAAAAAATTATTACTTTAAGAGAAGGTCTCGGGAGTGTAATTTTCTAGACTTTGAGGAGGCAATTTTGGTATTTTCCACAGTTTGATGCATTGCCGACAAATGCAATGAGAAATTCATAACTGAAAATCTGTAAAAGCCTCTCCACATGAGCTGTAATTGAGCCCGAATCCAACAAGCCTATTACAGACCCGAAATACATCCAAATAATTACTCGGACAATCCACATGTAACCGGACCGGAAAGAAATGACCCATTCTGAACTGTCAAGCAGCCCATTAGAGTATCGCGAAAAAAAAAGGGGTAATCTCAATTAGGATCCCTGCATTTTTTTATGATATTCAAATCATACCTTAAAGATCGACTCCTAAATTTTAAATCCGGACTCAACTCTATAGAATACTGGAACTAGTCCTACTCCAAACCTGCAGGAACCTATTTATTACTTATTCTTTTACCACCATAATACAAATTATTTCGATATTTTTCATATGCTTAATAGTTATGAATTAATCACATTTGAAGAAAATTCATGGTTGTTAGTATTTTATATAATTATTTTACTCTAATAAAATTATATGTAATTTTAAGTAGGCTTACAATATATTTAAGTACTATTTATTACTAATTTTAATTGAAATATTATTTCAAACATGAAAAAATTCATCAAATATGCATAACTACTATATCAAGTAAATCGAGTTAGGAATAAGACAGTTTAAATAGTTCATGAATAGGAGTTCACACGAGAAAATTACGAATGATTGAAATTAATCGCGTGAATTAGTTAACAGGTTCAGTTTCCAGTTCTAGCTACTTTGTGTGCCGAAACCGAAACCTGAACTGACCGGCTCCTTGATTCGTAACCTAAAACCGACTGTTTCCTTTATTCATTTCCCGAAACCTAACTGATTTTCATTGAGATTAACCAAGAACTTATCATATTTGGTAGATTTTATACTGATTTTAAGTCTACTCTGCACTCGTACACATCTCTAATATCTCAATACGGATTTTTGATTGCAAAAGATCGAAAATTTTATGTTCCTAATTCAATTTTAACATAAAAGTTTACCTGACCCCTTCAGCCCATCCGGGAAATGGCTCCTTGTAGGTGCTGGTGACAATGGTGGGGCGTAGAATGACGACCGGCATGTCCCCTTTCAGCTGCCCCACAATCATCTCTGCTATTGCCTTTGTGAATACGTAAGTGTTTGGCCACCCATATACCTTAGCCCTAAATAAAACAAAATAAATACACAAAAAAAGAGAAATTCCGACATGATTTATTGACGTGCATTAATGTGAATGTCTCTTCTAAGATGCATATGAATGGTCGCAAATCAATACATCATTGTTACAAGAATAACGAGTTAAGCGACATTGATTTCACATAATATCTGAATTTATCATCGACAAGTCAATATTCATAATCATGGTACTCGCTAATATCAGTTGATACACATGTATATGGATAGGCTAATTGCATTTCTAGGGAAGAAGGCTTCTATTTTGAAGCATGTCTCATTCAAATCTGAGTATAATCGGCTAATTAAAAGTAGAATTATCTAAATTATTGATTCTCTTTATTCAAAATACTCAAATTCTTACCACCGGAAAAAAAATTACTCAAATCCAAGAGTTTACTCGAGAAGAAATGACGTGATCAAATTATCCTAACCAACTCATGCAGGTTAAATAAACTAATAAATTTATTTTTGGAAAAATTACACTAAAAGTCCTATGTGTTTATAATTTTTGATAGGTAACTCCTATAAATATGAAAATAATCAATTCAGTCTCATAAGATCAATTCTATTATACTTTCAGTCTCAATTGTCACTGTTCCATTAACAGAACTGTTAACGACGTGAAGTCCATGTCAGTAAAACAATAACGATTTGAACTTAAAATTTAATAGAAATGAACTTATACTATTGAATTAGTCATTTTCAAACTTGTAATTATCCCATTTATTTTTAATAAAAAAAAGGGGCAATAGTAGTAGCAGTCTTGTCGCATCTACTATGCAATGTTTGAACTTTTGTATTTAACATAAATATATCAAATGAATTGCACAATCAGTAGAAGTAATGGCCCAATCCGTCTGTCACCGCTGAAGATCTTGTATAGTTTATAGAAGTCGGTGTCCTCGCCAACCCTAGTTCAAATAGAACAATTCTTGAAAATAAATGTTTTGACATGTACGCATAGATGGAATTCAAATATGAAACCACCACCGCGTTAGAGTAGCGTTGCTTCCTAAGGCCATCAATAAACGGGCGTTGGGAAGGCCTGTACTTCAGTTCTTGTTTGACAAATCATCTTCCTGTAATAAATTTGACTAAACCCTAAACAGTGAATTTGTTTGAAAATTTGCTCTGCACATTGGCCGTGTCTGGTTGGACTCGGCGTGTCATATGATATGTGAAACAACTTCTTGCATTACATGTTTTGGGACAATGACCTTAACCTAACACTAGCGGTGCCTAATTTTTGCGAGAAACATTAAATGTTCGAAATCGACTGATAACATGCACCCAGCTGAAAGTACGTGGTCCAATTGCTAAGATGTAAACGTATGATATAAGTACATTGGCTGACAGTTAAAAATAAACGTGTTACGCGTTCATATTTTCCCTCAAAAATCAAATAGGAATGTCTGGAAATTGTTTTATTCGAGAAATTTTGCTATTCAAGCAAAGGCCATTCCTCGGGTAATTCTATAGGAAATGTTGAATTTCTAACCCATTTTGACCAATTCTCGAGGGAGTATCCTCAGAATTATTCGATCATTTATCGGTACGACATATACTAAATTGAAAAAGGGTGGTTTGGTGTGCTATGATTGCCCTCGACAAGGATGGATTTAAAGGGGGAAAGTGTTTGATCGAAAAGATTCACAAAAGTTTATATAATTTTTATAAATTTTATCTATATTTTTAAAAAAACTCATCTTTTCTAAACCACTTAAAATCAGAAAAATTTATTAGGTAATTTTATTTTGTCATGTGACGTGAAAAGATATTAATTATATTGTGAAAGTTGAACAAATTACTGTTAATCGTCTAAATCGTTACTGTAATTAGTATTAATCAAAGCAATTTTATTTGTATTTTCTTATCTTACTATAAGATAAGATAATCTAAAAATTTTTAAAAAAAAATCAATCATTTTACTTTTTATCAAGCGTTTCGCTCCATGTTTAGATCTTCCAAGGCCATCCTTGACCTTCGACGCGGGAACACAAGATTATAGGTTTAATTCTTGTCGGCGATGCCCTCACCTTTCGTTCACATCTTCCTCTTACCCTTTTAAATTCATGAATTTCGTTTATAATAGAGAGAGAGAGAGAGAGAGAGGAGTACTGCATTGAATGAAGCAGATGGCGATGCCACTGACCTCTCAATGCCCAGCTCTTTCATGGCTATGGAGGCTGCTTTGTCCGAAGCCCCTTCATGTCGGAGCTCTCTCAGTCTCTCCTCGACCACTCTCCTCTCCTCGTCAATGTCGAGCCCGGAGACTCCGTTCAGTGTCTCCCCCATTTGGTACGGCTTCTCGTGGATGAGCCCTCCTCGTTCTCCCGACACGTAGGCTGCCAAGTGCCAAAAAACAAACATCAGACCAGACAGGCCCGTCGGAAAACATCGCACGATCCAAAAGGACCACATCGAGGATCCATGCATTATTTGCTGGTGCAGTTGTCGTGTTTCTCTCTATATTATTAATGTTTGCATAAGAATTTCCATGCCAATCGGAAGGACAGTTGGTTTCGTTTTCGACCACAACTAATGTCCACAACAGTACCGGCATCGCACAGTACGTTCCCATCCGTGATACTGCACGGCATCGAGTCTTGTATTTGTCAGAATTATCGCTAAACCGACTGAGCTTAGATGGATCTTAAGAGGCAAGGAAGGCTTATGCATTGTTTGGTTGGGGGATGGGAAGTCCATTTCCGGATATGTTCCGGTTGGAGTTCCCTCCCCGGGGTTTGTTCACATCCCGAAGATAAGCGACAGCAGTCCCTGTACTCGTAAGAAATAAATATTCCGAATGCTATCATTGCTTGTCCACCGTCACCACCGTCACCTCCAATGGAAAAAAAAAAACACAATTTCTAGTCTTCCTTGTGGTCCCGAAATCAATTTCAACGCTAGAAATTTATTCAATTCCTGTCTTTTCAGTCTTTTTAACATTTTTTACACTTTCTATTTCTCAGTGAAAAAAATTGTTTTCATCAGAAAGTTAAATGTTATTCTCTATCCATTCTTTTTCTTATCTATTATATTCTCTACTAACTTTTTTCCAATGAACCGAATACTTTGTTAGAGTTTTACTTACCGGTGGACACATGGATGAGGACGGATAAGTTACGGCATTTCTTCGCAAACTCGACAACGTGCCGGGCTCCCAGTGTATTAACGCCCAGTGCGACATCGTATCTGCACATATAATTAAAAAAAATGTTGTTGTTACAAGAAAACGATCCGATATAGCCAACAATCTGCAGATTCATAAGAAATGCATACGTACATATATACATACATATATATGTGTGTGTAAACACACCTTTCGTCAAAGTTGGTGGTGGCAGCTAAGTTAATAATGACATCAACATGGCTCCACATTTGGTCTATTAGGTGAGAGTTCTTCACTCCCAGATCCTCGCTGGTGATGTCCCCAGGCACCATCACCACCTTCTCCGAGATCAGCGTGTTGAACTTCGCAGCCCCCAATTTCTCCTTTAGAACCCTAAACAGCTCCTTCCCGATGACCTGAATTCGAATCCAAGATGAAACAATGAAATTTATCGGTATCACTTATCGTTGACGAATGAATTCTGTATCGGACAATGAGTAGATTCAGACCTGGAATATGGGTAAATTGAGGTGCAACCATCTATAATGGGCTTTTATCTAATTGATATTTTACGTGATATCAGAGCAGGTTGCTGTATAAAATTACAACTCACCAAATCTCAGTGTAGAACTCATAGTCGGTAAGCTTTAGACTAGAAGAAAAATGTCTAGCTCCTGGTAAGTTATTGAACCGTGTGAAACTTGTGGAATTAACCTTGATACATGAAGGAAAATGTCCGACCAGTGTTCAGTGAGTCGATAGAGTGCGTGGGATAAAAGTTCGACTCGTTTGAGCTATTAGGCTGAAGATGGTAGAGAAAGTCCCCTCGCCCGACGACTTATTCGAAATATAGCGTAAAATTTGTACCCATAACCGAACATATGCTAATTTTAAGGCTCTTGCCTTCCAGATCTTACCTCATTCTGGAAACGTAGCTTGGCCGACTTGTCATCTTCAGCTCTTATGAGAAGATAGAGCTTCTTCACATTAGGTTGCACCCTCAGCACCTTCTCCACGAATACTGCACAAACCCAAGTTTCATTAAACTAATTAAGAAACCAAACTTACCGTAGTTCAATAATTACACAACATACTCATCGTTCTCTCGGTCTAGACCGAATAATTAATCAATGACGAGGACCCTGGATAAGGAAAGGAAATTAGGAGGCGGAGAACAAGGATGTTAGTTACTTTTGGCTAAGAATCCGGCAGCACCGGTGACAAGAATGGTCCTGTGCTCGAGGAACTGAAGGGCGCTTTCCAGCTTCATTGACTTGGAACCTTAATTTGTTCGAAAATGTGAAAGAGAGACAGTAGTGCTGAGGAATTTCTTTGCGGGTGCTTCCTTTTCTTAGGAAGTGAGACGGATGCTCTTTGTGTGGCGTACAGATATATATATAGAGAGAGAGAGGAGAGGAGAGTTAGGACAAAATACTGTATGGCATGGCATCCAAATTCAATAAAAGTTTTCTGTAATGGCTATATCCTTTTTATGGGCATGTGCAGTTGTATCCCACATCAATTAAATATAAAAATAATCTTGAGTTTAAAAGTTTTATCTATAACTGATATATCTTGTAAGATTAATTATAAATAATGTAATATATGAATTTCTGATAACGGTAATATCTTATATTAACATGAATCTGTTTCTGGTAGGTTCTCATTAATGTAGGCTCGCAAACCCAGTAATCTCCTCTTGGTCCAGTTGCTGACTTCTCCAATGGTCCATTCACAACATACAAATTTAAACATGTACTACTAATATGTAAAAGTCATATGTGCAACTGACGAATCTAGTACGTGCCAAGTCGGCCCTGAAGAAATAAAACTCTATCAGCATGAGTTTTCTCCAGTTATAAGCACTCAAATCAGAGACTTTTGTTGTGTTCAACCACTTGAACCAATTCATTTTTATAGTGACATGTGTTTTATACATGGTCTTACCTAAGTTCATAGACGTGTGGAGTATTAATATGATCGGTGAAAATAAATTAATTTTTCTTACAGATGGGGACGAAATTGCTATCTCTAATGATGCTTTTGTAAGTCACATCTCGACGATGAAAGGACAATTGATGATGGAGTACACGCAAGTAGTTAAGTGATCTGTTTCTTAGGTTAGATTGACAGTGTCGGTTGCTCAAATATTCTATATAATATGAGAAATAATTAACTTGTTAATATGTATATACAATTAAATACCCATATTTTCACCTTTCTTTTTTCAGTAGAAAGGGGGCAAGAGCTGTAAAAACAACTAAATAATTAACAAAAATAATAATTGGATATGGAATCCAAAAATATCGTACTAATATTGTATATTGTGAGCGGGCCGTTGACAGAATAGGCAACTTATGCCTAGAGAGACTGTCGAATTTGCTGGTTTATGTCGGCAAGGGGCTACCGAGGATAGGTTTCAATTTACGTTAGATAGTGTTGTGTGATCAAGTGTTCATATGTTATATTATTGATAATGGACTTTATAAGAAATTGGATCTGTTTCTTTCCAAAAGCCTAAAATGTTATATTATGGTATTCAGTTATCTTATAAACCCATTATTATTATCTTATATGGTCGATGTGGGATCTAACACCTCTCTCATGTGTGGCGTGTTAAAATGCATCTCACCCTAACTCTGATACCATGTTGAATTTTGTATATTGTAAGCGGACTGTTGGCGTAACAGGTAACTTGGGCCTAGAGGGACTCTTGGACTTGTTGGCTTACGTCAGTGAGTTAAAGTCCCATTTACAGAGGCATTTCGAGATGAAGAATTTAGGTCATCTCAACTATTTACTAGGACTTGAGGTTACTCCCAGCAAATAAGGGTACTATTTGTCCCAGACTAAATATGCATCTAATTTGCTATCTCGTGCACATATTAAGATAGTAAGGTTACTTCTATATCTTTGTATTATAACGTCAAGTTTACTCCAGCTGAAGGTGTGCCACCACAGGACATTACTCTTTATCGACAGCTGATTGGAGGGTTAGTGTATTTTACTGTCACTCAACCCACTATAGCTTATGTGGTACATGTGGTCAGTCAGTTCATGACAGCCCCACGTGTCAGAAATCTCGGCGCAGCGAAAAGTTAATTTTCAAAACATTTCATTCCCAATTCCAGGGTATTTTGACATAATTTGGAATTCACATTATTAACAATGGTGTTTATATATCATACCTACAAGGACTCTAACTCGGTCCTTATGTTGTATTCATCGTGTTGATGCTATTTGATGTCAAACCGATTTTCTTGATCATGAACCTTCTGGGATCAATCCTTTAACATATACACACATGCACGCCCTGCACGATATCCACACCAAATTTCTTGTAATAATTGATAAACTTTTTCTCAAAACGGTAACACTAAAACGTATTATATTTTCTGATATTTTGAGACTCTCGGTAAAGACTCTATCACAGCTAGAAGAAAAGAACTCTATTCCTTCACTCACTTTATGGCCATTATCCTTAAGCCACGTAAACTATCAATATATATATATATATATAACTACGTTTTGTACGTACCAACAGGCACTTACTAATTGCACTCTTTGATTATTTTATTTATATGAATTACAATTCATATCTCTTATATGTAAATTATAAATACACTTAATCGAATCTCATTCAATGAAAAATCATGTATAGTTAATATAAAATAAGCAGCATGTGATAAACAATAAATGCCTTATTTATATTTCATGAATAAAAATTGCTCCAATTACATCACATGGGATTGGATTTAAGGCACTATTCCCAATGCCACGATCATCCCATTATACTACAGTTTTTCATATTCTTCGATACGTGAAAGGTGCTTTTTTTAATGGACTATATTTCTCATTTAATTCTACACTGCAACTACAGGTTTTTAGTGATGTTGACCGGGCAGATGATCGCACAGACCATCGATCCACTACTTGTTATTGTCTTTACCTTGGAGATTCTCTTATCTATTTGCAGAGTAAGAAGCAGATTGTTGTCGCTCGCTCTAGCACTAAAACTGAGTGTTGCGCACTAGCCGACACGGTTGTGGAACTTCTGTGGCTTAGGAGGTTACTGACAGACATGGATATTCATCATTTAAGGTCGTCACACTTCAACGTGATAATTAAAACTCCATACAGATTGCTTATAATGATGTTTTTCATAAACGAACCAAACACATTAAGACTAACTATCACTTCATTCGTCAGCATATTCTCGATGGTGCGGTCACTCTACAGTACATCACTTCAAAAGAGCAGCTAACAGATATTTTCACAACGACACATCCTCCTGGACATTTTTGCAATTTGATTCACAAACTTTAGGTGGTGTCTACTGCACCCTCTTGAGTTTGAGAGGGAATGTTAGTGTATAATATCTTGTAGATTTTGATAGATTATATTTTTATATCCATTGATTTTATTCTCTGATTTGATTCTAAGGTCCAACTTATCTATTAGAGCCTCCTATTGTACTCTTTAGTTTTTACACATTCGAATACAATTTTCTTATTCCATCTTTATCATATTGTTAATTGTAGGATAATGGCGCACTCAAGTTAGTTGGCTATATTGATAGAAGTGACACTAATAAAAGCCAATTCGTACATAAGTTTCCCTCTCAAAAGTACAAGAAATTTCAGCTATTCACTCCTAAGAAAGCAACTCTCATATGGCTTCCACCAATGGAAAAATATGAGCAACGTATCGGGCATGAACACCATTGCTAATGCAACTAACTTGTTTTATATATAAATATCACATATATAAGCCTAAAGATTAGAAGGATGAAGGGATGAAAATGAAACGAGAAGTTTTACTGGTGAAATTGAATCTAAGACGACCTCTAGATCCCGGGGGAATGATGGTACCAATTGTACTTAACCTTCTTTCTCAATACAATTTCGATTTTGTCTCTTTTAGTCTAATGGCATAATTGTAAATGCTTGGTGATTTAATTTAATTCTTCCTCTATGATTGCAGTAGTGGAAAACTATCTTATTCTTGATTTTTGATGGGTCCATCACGTTATGCCCATTCAATTTTGTTATCCCATCGATATTTCATCGAAAATAATTGGCATGGACCTCAGAAGAATTAACTCCTCCTTATAAAAAAAAAACATTGTAAGATTTGGCACCCATTTGGTCCATGGGCAAGACGTGGTAGGTCTTCAAGTCATGGTTTGGTTCTTTGTATACCTGCAAAAAAGCCGAGTTTAGGGTTTATGGCCTAAATCGACCTTCCTATGCTTAAATTAAGGGTTTGGCTCGCATAAGTCAAGAAAGTCTTGGATACAAAAGTGGTATCATGTTAGCATTGTCATATAGTAGTAAAAGTTTGCGATATTTACAATTCCCTGATAAAAATTTAGGGTGCAATTATATTAACAGAACAGTAGTAGAATAGCATAATAACACAATTATAATGTTGGGTGTCAAATCATGGGTCCATCTGTCTACTGCAAAATGATAAAATCCACGAAAATAATTGTATATGTATAGATTTTGTCTTTTTTTGTACCACTAATATTCTAAAATTCTATAATCTTTCTACTAATTCAGTTCGAGTCAAATCGGTACATTAACGGATAGAACTCTTCCAACATAACTTTTCTCAATTCACAAGGACTCGAAGTCGAAACTTCTACTTAAGGAGATCAAGTGTCAAATCACTTGAATCAAGTCATGTTGGCATACATATTTTTTAGGGATAATTACAGCGAAAGTCCTACATGTTTATCATTTTTTGTAGTTGAGTTCTATTAGTTTGAAAATAGCCAATTCAATCCTATAAGATCAATTTCGTTATACTTTCAATTCAAGTCACTATAGTTTTACTGACATGAACTTCACGATATTAATAGTTCCCTTAACGAAATAGTGACGTTTTTAACTGAAACTATAATGGAATTAATTATATGATTGAATTAGGCGTTTTCAAATTTACAGAATTAAATTTTCAAAAAAAGATAAACTTATAGGATTTTCATTGAATTTTCCCATATTATTTATTACCATTTCTCTCCATTTCATAATGGTCATTTTAACCCTCCTTTATATGAACCTCTCAATTCATGGAAACATTACTTAAATTATAACAGATGTCAAATATTCAGAAACGGACATGAGGGAAAAAAAAAAGAAATAATAGAATATTGAAGGTATCACTAATAAAAATTGAATTTAAGATTTTTTACTCCTTTATCGAAGATGATATTATGGTACTGAACTCTATTTTTCCATGTATACATTTGTCAACATTCCTATTCCATCCACTCAATGCACGTGGACAATCATTTAGGTTACCTCTCATAAATAAAATTTTGTTTTCATCTTCAACCTTCAATACTCATTTCATGTTTGTGTACATTTTAAATAACATTGTTGTGTCCACGTCAACACCGCTTAATAACTTTTGATTGTGTAAAACGATGTATGATTTTCCTTAAAACCGATTAATTAATATATTTATGGACCTAAATTCAAATTAGATGTGGTCGGTATGGAGTTGCCCCAACCGGGAAGATTTCAACCACCACGTGCACCTTCTTCATAAATGAAGAGTAGCCTCTGTAACAAGTATATCACATGACAGTTCTTATATAATATTACGAAACAACGAAATCTGTTATTTTAAAATTTTTTTATAAAAATCCTAAAAATGAGAAAAATCTTAAAAATAACTGAATTTTATTGGTTTGTGATATCATATAAATACTATAATGTGATGTAATGTTCCATACAAGACAGTTGCCCGTGTTTCTTAGATAGATTGTGTCTTTTGCTGATTAGATGTGAGCTTTATCTACCTAGTAGAATATTTATTGGCTTGACTTACCCGTTGAATGGTTGAATATGAAAGGGAAAGTCAATTAAAAAAATTATGAAATATAAGAGAATTAGGTACCGTCTGTCATCGTAATTTTTTAAATGGATATGAGTCAAATCTTTTGTAATTTCGGTGAAAATTTTACATAATAATAGAGCAGGTTATTGCGTGGGCTCGTATGGCACTAAATCCAATGAAAAAGAATCCTGAAATATATAAGAGTTGGATAACACTATCTAGTAATGAGCTTGCTCAGGAGCAAAACTCAACGAAAGAGTAATATGATGAATTCAATGGGTAAAATAAGATAATTCAATAAATATTAGACAAAAATCGAGTAAAACATGTATATTATTTCACGAATCTTTTCAAATTTAGGGAACGACTATCCCTGCACTGTTACCTAAATCCATCCCCTGTGGTGAAAGGGGCAATAACCTTAATCCATGGAATTATCAGAGTAATGACTTATATATTTCACAATTTTATTTTACCTGAAAAATATTAATTTCCCTATTGCTTCCATGGCCTTTCTATTTGTCAATTAATTAGAGAAACATGAGAAAAGAATTCTGGGTCATTACTTAGTGTTTGGACTTATTATCACTGGAAAAAAAAAATTTAAGACAAACAATTAAAAAAACCCATTTTTCTCCAAATATCCATAAAGGATTTTCCATATAATGCAATACATTATATTTGACTATTTCCTTTTTTTCCCTCCAATTATCAGCTAAACTGAAATTGCATGAAAAATAACTTTCTGACCATTTTAATGGTTAAAAATCAGATAAAAACTATACAAATAATAAAATCCAATCACACGCACCGTTTGAAGCTACCCGAAAATTTAAAAATGAAAAAAAAACGAATCGATGTTTTGGCCACAAGTCATGGTTGGAAAGTTATGATCGAAAAACAGCACATGTTTCATTGTTTTTGTGAATAATGTGTTAATATGCTTAAATCATGGCAAAGAATGAACCCTAAAAGATTAGTAAAATAGGATCAGGTGTCCAATCCCTCTTGGGTTTTGGTGGGGGATAGCTGCCTACTCGTTGCTTACCCACACAAGACCAAATTGTTGTATTCAACTCATCAAAATTTAATCACCAAACACAGTGATCTAACAATTTCAAACTAATTGTCATGCAAGTTGGCAACGTTTAGATTTCATTTTCAAATCTTCTCCAGGTATATGTGTTAAAACCTCTATTAGAAGGGTTCTTTTTGAACTCGAGTTTGGCAAGGATATCAGCTTCTGTAAACTACACTAGATATTTGATGGTATTATATTAATGGAGATAGTGCTTTTACTAGTTGTTCAATTGATCCAATATACTTGTGATTGAACATATTAACCCAGACATCGTACAGTGAGAGGCGGTGAGATGTCCGCTACGATTGTCCAACTTTTTTTTCAGTGATAAGGAGGCTCATAATACAAAGATGAGAAATAAAGAGAAATAAATGGGTGTATAACTCCCACGGTAAAAATTGAGCTTGCAAACTTCTAATTATGGAGAAAGTCTTGTATGTAACAGGTACACTGCTGATGTTATGTCACAAACTAATATAATTCAATTATTTTAGGGTTCTCTTTTTTTATGGTTTATTTAGGAAAAAAAAATCTTAAAATAGAGAAATCTTATTGACTTGTGCCACCACATCAGTATTATCATATGATATGCATATTACACGCAATACTCTCTCCTAGTTATGAGTCAGAGTCATATATCACTGTATTAAGATCACATCACCGCTTTCCATCTTTTTACTATTAAAAAACTCACCAAAATTTACTTTTTCCTTCTTGGTCTATGCATTATCATTTTAATGGTGCTTACTCTCATATTCTTGACAGCAACCATCATTTTTCTAACAGCTAGAGATATATAAAATAAAATACACAATTTCGGTTAAATACCCTGACCGTATAATCGATATGATTCATCGCATAGCATTAGAGACATCGTTTCCAAATCAAGACAACATATGCAAGCGTAAGAATGAACATTATTCTATGAACGGTTCGATTTGATATCTGTGTACATGTTCGACTTACTCATGGAAAACCCTCTTGATCTCAATATCACCAGAGGGAGTTGCTGCCTTCGGTTGGACAGCTCTTGGTTAACAAATCACACACACACACACACACATCTATACTGATATTATTCAAACCAAATATATGATGATGATGTTCATAATTTGAAGCTTCTTTTCTACTGAGTCTTATGTGTATCGGATATATCACGTATTAATGTTTACGTGGTATATGTCATAAACTAATAAAATTCAATCATTTTAAAAAAATTTTAATAAAATCCAAAAAATAAAAAATAGAAATAATTAAATTTATATATTTATAATATTATATAAGAATTATTACGTGATATACCATTATACAACTCTCTCTTTTCTTCTTTTTTTAAGGTTTGACGAAGGTATCACCGATTTGTTTAACTATTCCACCAGCCCCTAATAATTAAGGAGTCATATCTGTCCCAGCACCCGGTGAACATGGACCTTGTACCTACTTTTATAGATCCAGGGGATATGCCAGAAATCCGCTTGATGCAACAACATCATATTATTCTCGACCTATTATTAAAAGTTATTGAATTTTATAATTCTCAAGAAATTATATATATGATATATATAAATTTTACTTAATTTTAATTATTTTTAATTAAATTATCTCATTTTGTCCCTTTTGAACACTTATCCCTACCTTTTCCTTGACTTTTGTCCCCCTCGGATGAACACCCTAGATTCGGGTGAACATGAAAGCCCGGAGGAACATGTTTTATTATTGCACATGTTCGGCCAATTGTCTGTGGGGCAGTCTCATAAATGGGTTACAGTTCAGTTTTTAAAGATTGTGGGTTTCGGGCCGAAATCAATGTCTTGCTTTACACTTCTTAATCATTAATTGAATCAACGCACACTTGGTTGGCAGGAGTTGCTTGGTGATTATGATTGACTTGTCCGAGATATTTCTGAATAGACCCAGTTTACTATGAATCCATTAGAAAAATGTACTTGTATTTTTATAAGAGATTAAAATATCAGTACTTTATTTTAATAAATTCACGTTGGACTGGATTTACTTTAAAGTTTCTCCGGCTTATTTGGAAGTCAATCGTGGAAGTCAATCTTTTCACATTATGCATGAAAAGGAGGGGGGAGGACGATTAAGACCTCGTGGCTCTCGTCCAATGACTCGATCAACGCTTGCATTTTTCTCTTTTTGGGTTATAGAAGACCGTATATCAACTAAAGAAAGGGTAGAAGAGAAATGGATAAAATCTTCACCTGCCCCATAACAACTTTGAACCCATATCTAATTCAAAAATTTAAACTGATATGTTGGTAGTATCGACTCTCTTATAAATCAGACTTATTTTTATTATTTATCCAATGTGAAATTTCTTTTTTTATTAGCAAAAAGGAGAGCAGCAGCAGTAGCAGTAGTGAGCTAGCCACCCATATTACGTAACCCAATGTTGGATTTCATCTCTCAATACTTATCCTGAATGATTGACTTTGAGTCGCGTATTTTTTTCCGTACTCGGGGAAAGGGAACAATTTATCACAACCCAGGTATTTTTCTTCTGAACTTGGGCTTAAGGACCACAGGTTTCACTCTCGAGCCTGCATAGTGTCAACTAAACAGTTGGCTCTGATACCATGTAAAATTTTCACCTGACCCACGAGAATTTTTTGCCATGTCCAACTTAAAAATTTAGGTTGATAGATTGATTGTACTCACTTTCTCATAAAATAAGTTTCTTTTCATTATTTATTTAATTTGAAATTTTATTTCTCAATAACATGGAAATAAGGGGGGTTTTTGAGAATTCATCGGTATACTTGCAGGAGGTTGGGCTAAAAACTAGGGATTTCATATTTAAATTTGTAGAGGATGATAATTCTACGCACTGTCCTCATGCAGAAACGTAATCTTCACTTTCTTCCAAGTGCTCTTCAACACCCGACTCAAACATTGATTTTGAACTAGTCATTTTTCTTTCCCACTAAAGTAGCATCATGCGACAGCCCGCTCTACTACTGCGATAGAGTATAAAACCCTAGCTAATGCCACTGTATAATTTGTTTGAATTCAGTCTCTATTACGGTAACTTAGCATTCGATCACCCCGGCCCCCAACTCTTTGCCTTATTTATTACTACTCAGATGAAGAAGTAGGATTGTCTAGGATTTTTTCTTAGAGCATAGATAAAAGTTGACTGAAATTGGTGTAAAGACTGGGGAAAATAGTGATGCTTCGGACCGATAAATCTAACTAGCAGAAGGGTCACCATTTTTTTTCTTGTTGATGGAGTGCGACAATTAAAAAAAAAAAAGGAAATTCAAAGGACTACGGAAGCTCCGGCAATAATTTCAGACGATAAAGCTCCAACAACAATTCACATGTGGTGGTAAATCACTGCATATGATTTTGTACACTGCATTGTCTTGTGTTCTGGCTCTATCCCTCTGACACGAAGTTATAAAGAAAATAAATAAAAAAATAAATAAGATAAAATAAAACTTGTAAATTTCCAAATCCCACATGGGATTTTAGAAGCGGAGATTCTCTGAATCGAGTAACGACGGTAGCGGATGTCAGTTGAATCCTGAGAAATCACACTAAAGTTATTACAAAAACATGTGATTAATTAGAAACCGATTCCTATGATCAAAAGCTATATAACATATGCCTCATCCACACGGGGTAATAGGATGAAACCTATTCCTGGATAATCTTATCTTATCCCGTGTGGTGGTAAATACCAGTTAAATTATGACAGATAAGCAAAGTAATATTAACCACCCGAGCAACTACTTTAATTATTCCTCATGATTTCACTGTGAGGTAGAAAAATTCAAGATTTTTTCCCCACTACAAAAATATGAAAGTTGATTTCTGAATGTGCTGTGCGGTACGGATTGCAATTCAGGCCGAGCCGGCACGTCCCGTTGATAGCGGTTAATAAGACCTAGCCCAAGCATGGCACATCTTCTAATCACATTTTCAGATCATGCCAGGCCTAAATTGCTTGACACAAGCGCAACCCAATAGGCTTATCGTACTAGGCCGGCCCAATCCGATAAGAAGGGACCCAATAACCCTTAGTCCAAGCACGATTTTACAGTGACATGCCCAAAATTGCCACCCTTGTTAACATGCACTTACGGTGGTCACAGATGTCCCTGAAGATTGCCGATGTAGCCCGACAACAGTGTCTACTTCAATTCACGGAATAAAACATAGGCCGATTATCGGGCTTTAGAAGAAAATGTAGGAACCCACCATCATATAATCTAAGTTAGAAAGATTATCGATTCAATTCCATGCCACAAACTTGATCAGCACATGGTGAAATAAAAGTTGTACAACAGGAGCTGGTATCTTGCGACCACCCATCCACTGATACAACAGGAAGCTCTCCTGAACATGAAAGCCGAAAATGCTAATAAAACAATTTGCTCAAGAAGGTATGGATCCTGAGGTTACCGGAGGAGAGAGGACTTCCCACCAACAAGGAGGGAAAGCTTCGAATCCTGACCAAATGCCACCCAAAACATCAACTACAGTCACAGCATGCTAAGTGCCCTCCTATGTCACCCGCCAAGGAGCTCCATACACAGCTGGGGTCCATGGCCAGCAGTAAAGGAAAGAGAAGAAAACCAAAGAGGTCTGAATTTCGCCTCAATGCCAAACTACTGTATCAGAAATCATGTGCATGCTCAACTTATGGATCTGACCGATTCGATGTTCGCCCATCTACCAGGAGTGAGCCAGAGCGGTGATCTCCGATGTGTACAGAGTCAGGACCCCAAATCATGCGACGTGAGTTCTTTCTTTTGTTCGGTTGAAGGCGGATCCGTAACCATGGGCTCATCTTGGGTTTGAGGGGGAGCAAGTGGTATTGTTCGGTCAGTCACAGCTGTATCGTGGTTCTCTTTAACTGGTTCCGTTGCAGTAGAGGGGTTTGTTTGGTCCCCGGCAGCTGGATTTGGCAGTGGGAGCTGATTCTCAATCTTCCGGTCGAGGGCAGGTTTGGTGTTTTCGTACTCGGAGAGGAGGTCCAGGAACTCATTAAGAAGCCGTTGGACTTTCCTGTTCGAGGCCATTGCAGGAAGAATGTCTTCCCTCAGGAGCTTGTGTTTCTTCATCCCCTGTACACATGCAGATATCATTACATTAAGTTTCTAATGCTATGACCCATAACTCAGCAAAGATTCGAGAAAATAGGATAAACTTACGAGCACGAAAGGATCCCAAGCAGGGTCTACTGTATCTGAGGTTGTGGCTTCAACCATCCCAGTAGGAGGCCCCAGAAAACTTTCACAGATTTCTCGCAGTCGAAATTCATCTGTCTCCCTGAGATCAGTACATTTAATATTGAATACATTAGTAGCACAACTAATGTGGGAGAACCTACAATGATAAATTTTCTTAGATGGTAAGAGGACTAACTTCTCGGTAATAAACAGCGAATAAAATCACCAGCACCCCAGGTGAAATTGAAAGAGAAAAAATGCATGTTAATAAAGAAAATCATTTTTACCTTGCCAAGAATCGTATGTAGGAAAGAAGGCACTGACGGTATTCATTGGGTGATTTTAAAGCAAGAGAGGAAGCAAGCTGGGCTTCTAAATGTGCTCGTGTTTGCATCCCATCATCGGAAAACCTGCAATACAAACAGTAATGAAACTCAAAAAATCCGAAAAAAGATAAAAGAGTCGACAGTTCCAAAGATGCATTGACTGCAGCCATCAACATAGCTAGCTCCAAATTCAGTTCAAAAGAGTACTGACCTGCTCCAACCAGGTTTTCTGGCCATATATTTCCGAATATCCACCTGTAGTGAAGCAAGCTCACCATTCTGTACTGAACCCAGATTCCAAGAGCTCGCAAAGTTTGATGCAGGGAAGCAATCATCAGCAACTCGCAGCCAGCACATGAGACCCATGTCAAACAGAAATGCATGTCGGGTTGCCAGAATGACTAGAGGAGAGCCTGACTTTGACAGCTTTGCAGATATAACCTTGATCATGCCTATAAAAAGCAAACAGCAAAAAATGAGACCTATCGAGGGCATAATGATAATTACGAGTACCTATTTTCATGATCTTGTTTGTGCTAATTTTTACCTTTCCCTGATAGGTTAGGATCCGATGTTATCAGGGATTCCAGTGAGTCGCGAAGCACACATTTTCGCTTCAATAAATCCCACATGTAAAGTGATCCTTTCATTGTGACCAGCAACAGCTTCCAGCGCTCATCACAGTCAATAAATGTTGCAGCAGAGCCCAACATCATGGTAGGCATGGCACGTCGGCCACACTTTGTGTAAACCTTGTCATAGTGCAAAAGTGGAGAATTGAATAATGGAATAATTCCTTACAGATCAAAACCTCAGGAAAACCATTATCTACGTGCAGTATACAAGCTATTCCAGCATTTTCTATAACCACCCAGTAATGCAAAAGAGCTTCAACTATAACCTGCAAAAGAAAAAAGGGCCCACCTATAGCCTACAAAATGAGTGTACTATCAAAAAGACATTTTTTCATAATCAAATGCATTTTACTTAAGAAATCCTGCTAAATGAGAAAAGGCTTTGCTGCTATTGAACGCATTCTGTAAGGGGCACTAATTTTCCATCTATTATCAACGAAATTTTTCACACCTTGAAACGAAAAACATGGCAAGTTAGAGTTAGTATAAAAGTATATAACTCGGAAAAATGTCATCAAATTCCAGAAACAGCTCACATCAGTTATATAAGAAATGTACCTGCAGACACCCATCCTCACACCCAACAGCCCAAAAGTTCACATTCCCGGCCAAAACGGTGACCTTTCCCGAAATCCTATCAGACCAGAGAGTCTGGGCTCCTCTTGTGCAAGCAATCTCTGTTTCTTTCATTGTTAGGGTACTTCCGCTCCCGACAACATCATTCACAGCATGTTCCCGTGGACGAGCTTCCAAACACACAGGTCTATTATCTTCCCCTTCTTTGTCAAACACTCTAATCATGAGCTGAGAGACATTTGCAGCAGCTGAAGATTCCACATTAACAGTCCCATCTCCACTGGCAGATGCTGGAACCTTCTCGATAACCAAAATATCAGTGATGGTAGACCTTGCAGTGCCCCCTGATCGATCCTTCAGCTCTGAGCTTCTACTTGGTATGCCCCTCACTGAAACTCCGCCAATGCGACCCTCAGCAGGGATAAGTCCCCCATTGTCATCATTCCTTTGCTCGGACGATACGGGAGGGAAATCTAGATGATTATTGCCCAAGATGTTTTGCTGCTGACTTGGTACCCCTACAGCTTCTGGGATTATCCTCTTGCGACCATCAGGACGCCTATATTCTCTTTGCTTCACAGGGCTGGAAATTCGAGGAGCCGCAGGCTTACTTGACCCATCAGCAGAAGCTGCAGTAGCAGCAGCAGCAGCAGCAGCAGCAGCTACTCCATTGTTCTTTCCATCATCCACTTGAGGTTCGGAACCTTTAGCCACAGAACTAGAGTTGACTGAGGACTTGACCTCAGTAGGCTTTTGCTGGACCTCTGAAGCAATCTTCTTGCTGGAGGTTTGCTTAGCAGATGCTGCTTCGAGCAATAATTGGGCTGGGCTTTCTGCTAGGTTTGCCTGTCGACCTCTCACGTCACCATAGCGGCTGCTTTTCAACTCCTCCAGCTCTGCATCACTGAGTCTATTCCCAAGCTCTTTTGCCTCGAAATGAAATGTGGCTACTGTTCCATCCAAGGAACAGGCAAAGAGTGAGTATCCATCAGGACTCCTGTGAGAACAAAGAGAATTTATAAAGAAGGAAAGCATGGGCAATTTAACATAAAAGAGATCCAAACCAGGACTTACCATGATAAGTCCACCACACTCTGAGTAAAGAAATGCTTCGCCACAAAGAGAGGGCGAGCACTTGCAGTAGTCCACACAGTTACTGTGCGGTCTTGACTTCCAATCGCAATTACATTATATGGCTGGGATTCTTTTCCTCCAGTTTTTGATGCTCCATTAGTCCACCCAACAGGAGCCACATTCACTTCCTGAGCACCACTAAGATTCCTCCTGAACATTGAGTGATTAAACTTCACGACAATAACTGGCGCATTATGTCCCAGAAAGTCAAAAGTAGCTGACCATTCGCCTCTCTCCAAAACGGGTGCTGAATGCCTGGGCTTCTGAAACCCATGAGTTGTTGTTATGAAATGGCCACATGGAGACCACCCAAGCCGCCTGAAGAAGGTGGACCCCAGCTAAAGAGAGAGTAATAATCTCAATCAGAAGATAAAAGAAGAAAAAGTCGAAAAGTGCAATTAGATAACCAGTTGCAGATTCAAATTCTTACAGATTTTGTCCAGTGGCCATCGGTCCTGTGAGCCAAGCTCCAGTCACTGGTTCGCCATATAATCACGGTCTTATCATCTGATTGACTCGCAATGAAGGAGCCGATAGGGTCCCATGTGACTCCTTTCACAAGACTAGAGTGACCTCGAAGAACAGCAGTGCATATACCATCTGTCATGTCCCAAATGTGGATCGTATTATCCAAACTCCCACTTGCTAATATGGAATCATCAGGGGACCAATTGAGATCCACCTACTTTACACAAAGAAAATGATTCACATAGTATACTTAGAAAATTGGCAGATACACTTTCATAAAATGAAAGCCCCGTAAGGTGCATGGAGAATAATTCCCTATAACATCTGTATTATTGTCCAAGACCAGCATAGTGTCCTCTGTCCCCCTCTTGAGAAAAGAAGAGGTAACATGTCTTGTATTGTTATCACCCTTTTCCAAAAAGATGAAGAAGGACAGGAATGGAGACTTGTTTTTTGACCCAAGAAGACAGAAATGTGGAACCACCCATGTTGAGCCTAAATTCCACCAAAAAAAATGAAAACCGGTCAATACAAATATAAAAAGAGAAGAATCCAACTGATTACCACGTCTGCAGTGTGTCCTCTGAGGGTCATGACAACCTTCCAGTTCTCGACATCAGGGGGCTCTCCACTACCAAACTCCGTGGTTCCTGAACCGGGCTTCCTCTCATGAATCAGAATCACTTGATCATCTGAACCTGAGGCCACATACCGCCCATGCTTGGCCCATCTGACGCAGTTTACAGAACCAAAGTGATCGCGGAGTGTCGCCAAAAGCCTCTTGGTCGAGTCATCATTGTTAATATCTCTTCCCACAGATTTCATATTCCAGATTCGAACCTGCAAATAGTTGGAAGTGAAAGAAAGCTGTAACCAACTTACCAAAACTTCCTCAAAAAAATCAGATCCTAAACGCAAAAATGGGACAGTCATTCATCCCAAAGTTTATTCTTCATCACCAAGTAAATAACTACTCAAATCAAAATCAAGGGGGAACAACACAGTTACTGTTGAAATGGAACACCACTCTTTTCTATCAATGTCTTCTTTCCAGCTTAAAGATCAGAACTTCAGGTTTTAGTTTCACTCCATAAATAGATAAACAGCACCCACATGAGCCACAGAGGAACTGAAGATGCCACGGTTAGTCAAATACTGAAACTTCTTTTTGTTTCAATTTGCTATGATCATACATTCAAAAGTTTCATCCTGGTCAGAGTTTACCATTAAACAGAAAGAGACCTCCACATTCCAGTGCCCTCAACGGTGCAGCAAAACGCAAGAAATTTCCAGCAACGGCCATGGCTTTGAAAATATTACCAACCCCTTTAACATGTCGAACTCAAAATTTCCACTATCTTGTCATAGTTTTGATATCTCCATAACTATTAGCTGGTTCTAGCATGCTACCCATATTCAAAACAGGAAGATCTTTCGCATAAAAATAGCTGCCGAGCAAAGACAGGAAATTTACTGGCAGGAGACGTCACAGCGAAAGCTTATATATCAGAGAGTAGTTCACCTTGTGGTCGCCGCCACCGGTGGCAAACCTGAGGCCACCGGGCTGAATATCAATGGAGAAAATCTGCATTCCCTCATGCCGAACCCAACCAGGCTTCTCCGCAATCATCTCTCCTCCCGCTCCTCCGTTACGTCCTCCACCAAAACACTCGTCTCCCAGGAAGGAATCTCACCAAATAACGCGCAACATAGTGGCTCCTCCACCGCGAATGCACTCGACGAAACCAAGGTCTATCCCAGATCCACCACAGGCGACACCCAATTCCAAGGCTCTGGAACCAGAAAGCGCCCAAATTGGAGAACACAGAGAGAGATACTTCAGTGGGTCTCTGAGGGACGTTGGAGTTAAGGTAAACGTAAAACCCTAGAGCTGCTGTCGCTTGTCAGGTAGGAGGGAGGGGAAGGGCCTGCTTTTAACGGTCAAGAGGAAAAATATCTGAACATGGGTCTTAGATTCTCGAGACTGTAGAAAAGAAGAACAAAGAAAGGAAGAGAAGAAGATGGTGAATGGATGAATATATGTATGTATATAAAAGAGAGATTCTTTCTGTCTGTCTGTGAGGTTGAAGTTTGAAGAAGTTACGATGCCCGGCGCAGTCGGTGGGAAGAGGAAAGTGTTCCTCCCTTTTTTTTTTTGTTATAATCAGAGATAAGGAATGGAAAGAGACGCGAGGGATCATCACGGATGTATGTACGCACCAAGAGAGGATAGGCTCAATTAGTTCGAATCGATCCCAACGGTTGATATCATCCCATGACAATCAGCGGCTACGATCGCTTTTACTTAAGGTATAGCTATGGTCTCAAATTCAAACATTCGTTCGGGGAGCTATGGAGAATGTTTCATCCATCGACATTGAGCCTGTTCAATAATGAGTTTGAATCGATCCCCAATAGTCGATATCGTCTCATAACAATCAATAGTTTTGATCGCCCGTGCTTGTGGTATAGCTATAGTCTAGGGTTCAAACATTCATTCAAGAGCTATGGAGAATGCTTCACCCGCCGACATTGAGGTTGTTCAACATTTTTTTAAATAAGATTCCGAATTTAATAGAATCAATGGCTCTGATCACTTGTGCTTAGGGCATAGCTATAGTCCGGGTTTGAAGAACTTTCATTCGGGAGCTACGGAGAATGTTTCATATGTCGACATTGAAGTTGTTCAATTTTTTTTAAGAAGGTCGTGAATTTAACATTAAAGTCTACAATTGCGAGAGACATGCCCCCTGATTGATTAATCAACTTGAATATGGATGATTCGAAACTCATTGAATATATCTTGATACTATAGTATTAAGACATGCTTTATCTACCTTATAGAGTTTTGAAAATAAGTAAAATGCTAAATTTGATCTATAGATTCTTAACTTTTTTTTTAATCTTAAACCATATTTTTATCGGATTTAGCTCTTAATCTTTTTTTATTTATTTCAACTTCTTTATTAAGTTTTTATGTCGGCCAATGATAATTTATTTGTTTAAAGAAATTGACTCATACATGGGTTCTTATCATTCGATATACATTGTCCGACTCTCCTAACTTGACAATTTCCCAATCGATCATACAAGATTGCCTCGGCCACATTTGGCGATGGCAAATCAAAAGAGACAACATCCTGCACTCGGTCCCTAGCAAAGCGCGTCAAGTTATCGGCTACCCTGTTTGCTTCACAAATTATGTGCATCACTAGGCAGCTCAGAAAAGTCCAACAAAACATCCTGCAATCATGAATGAGAGGAAGTAAGTTCAGATTCTGAGTTGAGTGAACAACTGCCTTATCATCGAGTGTCACCATGACCAACTGAACCATGGGCTTCTTGGCCATTAGCAAGCCGTCTCTCAAAGCCCAAAATTCGGCCAATAAACCTTTTGTTTTCCCGAGGTTGCGACAGTAACCTCGAATCTGATTTCCATTCTCGTCCCGAAGGACTCCTCCTGGACTTGTCCTATCCGAAACAATATAGACTAAACCACCTATATTCAGTTTTACCCAACCACCGGTCGAGGGTCCAGTGAACAGGAATTGAACTAGTAACCTGTGCCACCTTGAGTTTTGAGTTGGCATAAAATTCTCTTGCCTTTTGGAGGCAAGGTAGGAGCAAGTCTACTGTGGTTCCTTGTTGTTCGAAGACTCTATCATTGCGTTGTTTCCATAATAGCCAAATATCCTGAGGAAAGATAATGGACCAAGGAATATTCTGCGTGTGGCACTCATATGCCTCACAATTAAACCCTTAATCATTCTCCGATGCGTAGAACAAAAGATGCCCTCTTTGAGGTTAGGACCCTCACCTGTTCCAGAGGGAAGCTGCTGGAGGACATTTCCTCAGTAGGTGATCAATGTCTTCTTGTTATGGCAAATTTTGCATTTAGAGGGATATCAAGCCCCGTACTTTGATACTTTTTGTTAGTAAGAGCAACGCTATTTTGCATCGGAAAAAGCTGAAGGAGAAAGAGGATGAGGTGGTCATGGATTGCGTTCCTTCCCCTTTAGGATGATGGGACTCTTTTAGGGTATTGGGGGCTAAATTTGATTTTAAAGAAAAAGTTTTCAGGAAAAAAAAAAAAGCAAAAGTAAGAATATATTTGAAAAACTATAATCAAATCCAACCCTTTGTTACAAGAAATTTAGCCCATCTTATCTTATGGTGATAATTATTTAAATTTTGCTAGTCCGGTAATGTACAATCAATGTCGGCCAGAAGAACGAAAGCCCCGAAATTGCAAAGCAAGATCCTCGAAGACTCAGCTTGAGTAACATGATCTGATCATATGGAGAATTAGGTCATGAGAAGGGAGACACAGATCTGCCATGCATCTAGAGCCATGATTTTTAAATTATTTTTCAAGAAACTGGAACAATCAAGCGGCCCAACAGGACATGTCTCCTAGAAGCAACCTTGCTTTCCTGGAAAAAGGAGAATGTAGAAGGAAGAGCAGAACAAGTAAACGGAACTCCCGAGCAACTCCAGAAGTTCTCAAGGAGGAACAAGGCATTCATATGTCTGTTATAAGCCAGCGAGAGCCGATTTCTCGGACAAAAGATCGATCCCTCAAGAGATTAGAGAGATTGTGAATTCAGCATTACTTGTTTCGGGATTCGCAGTGTAGCTCCGCTGTTAGTATACGGCACATCCGAGATTTAAGCAAGCTTGCTTTGTTCGACTATTTCTCATCACTCACAACATCAGAAATGAAATTTATCAAGGAACCGATTCCGCCTAGAAAGTCGCAATCAACCGCACTATTTCCCTCGGTCACGTGAGCGAGATCATCGAGCTTAACATCAGCATTCGAAGTTCCTCCTTTCATGATTGACTCCATATCATGAACCATACAAAGGAAGAAAGAATACAAGTGAAAAATTGTCTGATCCTTGAACCATTCCTTCAACTTCAGTAACTATGGTAAGATCCCACCAGCAACCAACACAAACTGCGCAGGCATATGAAAAATCTGGATCTGTCTATGAATCAGGTGTCTCCAAATCACTAGAAACAAGTTTCCTGAGAACCCACCTGACACCCTTTGAGGTAGGAGCTCTTGACGACCTTCTCGTCCTTCCAGAATCCCTGTGGATCACTACCGTAAAATTTCAACCCCTCGTAGGGAAGAAGAAAGCATGGAATTTTATTTCATAACTCTAACAATCATCAAACTCGAGTTTTAAGAAAAAAGCTCAAAATCAGAAAAAGGGAACAATCCCCTCATAAACAAAATTGCAAGAACTTCAAGAAAGACCAGAGACTCAATGGAAGGGAGTGAGATCTCAAGGAGGAGAGGATTGCTTACAGTCATGGCGAGGAATTAATTCATCGGGAGGTAGAGAGAGAGATCGCACTATGAAGGTAATTGAAGGATTGTAGAGATGAGGCAAATGCATATATTATGTGATAAAAAGAAAAAAATAAAAGGAGGTGAAATTGTCTATGGCTGTCAAATCTCTAACGTGATATATGGCAGCCAATCAACAATCCATTTTAGATAAATTCTTCAATGGTTATATTTTATTACGTCACAAGAGAAGTATCAACCAGATTATGACAAACGAGTAAAATTAATATTAATTATCTAAATAATTATATTAATTATTATTAATCATAATAATTTAATTAATTTTTCGTTATTACCTTACTGTGATGTGAGGCCTTTGTAAGATTTTTTTTGTCCATTCCAATAGTTACCACTGTAACATTTTTCACATCTATAAATACCCTAAGTGATCATTAAGATGGGGACTTCTTTCGAGAGCTTCTCTCTGTACTTTTACTACTTGTCTTAGGTCGCCAAAGTTAGTTGATATAGACAGCCTTAACCATGCTCCTAGGAGTCCAATTTAGGTAAGTCGTTCCCCCTTGTACACTTTCTATCTTATCAGTTGGTGCTCCTATTGATAGAAGACAAAGGGCTACAAGCCTCACTCAATTTTAAGCTCAAGACCTCATCCCGCGAACAAATTACCAATACGATACCATTGATATCCCAAACTGAAAAGGAACAAGGGACTTGAAATTTTTATAAAATAGTATCCATCATTCTCAAGAGGAATCCTTTAAATGATGAAATCGTGTGGACAAAATCCAGAATGAACAATACATCTGGAGCAGGACCCTTATATCTAGTCTAGAGACTCTAGACCGATCACGCTACATGTTGACCCACCACGTTTTGCTTAGTCAAACACGTCAAACTTCATCGAATGCTTGGATTAAAGATTTTTTAAGTGAGAATTGACTTCAAAACAAATCATGATTTCCATGTTAAGAGAGTTTTAAGCCTCTGCGAGCCGACCCAACTCAAATTGAAATAGTTAGAGGTATATAAAACTTTTAGATACCAGTGGTATATACTAAACAAAAAGATGCAACTAACCATTTCATCAAATGGGATGTTAGTGGAGGCTTCTATTTCTTGCCCAAGTTCAAGATCTCAGCTTGAACCATGATCTACCTGAAGCTGGGTCGAACTTCGATTCTACCCAATTTTTTATATAAAGGTAAATATTTCATTAATAGCAAATTAGAATATCCCATTGGGGAGCACCTTATCGGACACAAAAGGCAAGAGTTTTCCCCTTTCTTCCCTTAGGGTACGAGAGCTCTGTGCATAAGAGTTTTCCTTAATACATGCACAATGATGAGTGATAGAATTCATATCTTTAAGAGTACAATCGCATCCCAGGAATCAAAACTCTCAAGAAGACCTCGGGCTTCATCTATTTGGAATCTGATCTCCCAAGATATGCCTGTGATTCTCTTAAGTGCCTTGATTAGCGTGTGTGCATTTGAGTGGAGCTTAACTCTCCTCCAGTCGTTCTCGATGCCTCCTCATGCCAGTAGCTAATGATTTCCGTGTGACATTCACAACTTCCACAAAATTCTCCGACTCCTTATGACGTTAGCAACTTCTATAAAAAAAACTAGTTTATTCACAGGAAGCTCTCACAATTTTTCGATTCTATTTCATTTTTGTATGATTTAAACTACTCTTTTTTATATGTTATAATCTTGAACTTGTTTAATCCGCCCCTTATTTCTTTGGTCACATTAAATTTTTATAATATAATAAATAATTGATAATTCTGTGTGCAGCACGAGTCACCCTCTAGTTAGATTTGAAAATTTCTTTTAAAGATCATATTCTCATTGTAACCACTTGGTGTATCTAAGTGTCCGGTTAGCAACGGATATAGTTTCTCCCCCACCATTGCTTTTGACCCTTTGTCTTAACAAGTACTGACTTTCTGAACTATATTAGGTCTCTGATGGTAATATATTGACGAATACAGTATTAATACTGGTAGTTCATTTCATTTTACATATTTATAGCTGAACATTAAAAATTGAACATTACATAGCAGTCAAGATAGATCGCCACTACTGCTACCCCATTTTTGCTGATAAAAAATCTCCAATTCGATAATCATTTGTAGAGTTTCTCATTTTTTTTCTCATTTATAAATTAAACAAAATATCTGAACGACTAACTGGCTTTTTTTAATTGCTTAGAAAATAAATTGTCAAAAAATGTATATACCATTAAATCGTTTAATTTTATTTAAACAGAAACTCCGATGCGTTGGCGTGGACTGAACGGCTTTCAGAGATGATGCGCCGAATTGGACGGTCCAAACCGAGCCATCGTCGGAGCCCGTTACAGAGAGAGAGAGAGAGAGAGAGAGAGAGAGAGAGAGAGAAAGCGTGTGGAATCTTCTTCTCCATCCGCGAGGAAGCAAGGGGACCACGAAGGAATCCCATAGCCCATAAACATCCCCTCCTGTTTCTCTCTCCTAGCTCGCCCCCTCTCTCCCTCTCTCCCCTTTCTCTGTCATTTCATCTCTATCTCGTCGTCCTTGAAAGGTTCCTCTCGTCGCCTCTCGATCGGTCCGTTCAGATCGATCGGTTCTGCAGCTGATCGAGGCGGTAATCGTCTTCTTCTCTGTTCCCCTCTCTCGTCGGCTGTGGATGTGCTGCGTAGATCTGAAGATCTGGAGTTTTTTCGTTTTCTTTTCCGTTCGATTTTGATTTTGATTGAGCGATTTCATTTCTCAGGTTGCGATTGCTGGTTTCTTTTTGGATATCCGACGAAGAGAGATGGCGGAAGAGCACCGGTGCCAGGCCCCGAGGCTGTGCTCGAACAACTGCGGCTTCTTCGGGAGCCCGGCGACGCAGGATCTCTGTTCCAAGTGCTACCGCGACCTGCAGCTCAAGGAGCAGCACTCCTCCAACGTGAAGCTCGCCCTCAACCAAACCCTGGCCTCCTCCTCCTCCTCCTCCTCCTCCTCCGCCGCCGTCACAGCAGCTCCTCCTCCTCCCATCGCCTCGTCTCCAAGCGAGCCGGTGTCTGCGGTCGAGAAGGTTGTTGCGGCGGAGGCTGCGGCGGCTCAGCCGCAGGCGAATCGGTGCTCTACCTGCAGGCGGCGCGTGGGCCTCGCGGGTTTCAAGTGCAGGTGCGGGATGACTTTCTGCGGGTCCCACAGGTACCCGGAGCAGCACGCCTGCGGGTTCGACTTCAAGTCCATGGGGAGGGATCAGATCTCCAAGGCGAATCCGGTCATCAAAGCGGACAAGCTCGACAAGATATGAAGATGAAAAGCAATCAATTCGAAATGCTGCAACATTCGCGATTCGATCTGCCTTCTAGTGTGAATTTAAATTGATGTTTTCAGAAAGTTCGGGGAATCAAAGGTGCGGCCCAACCTCCGCGGAGGTGGAATTGCCGGCCGGTGATGGTCGCGCCGGGTGGGTGGCGGTAGTGGTGGGTATTGTCATGTGTGGGTCCCATGTAAATTCAGAATTTTAATATTTTTCATAATTCTCGCCCCTTTTTTAATGCCGCTCGAACTTTTTTAATCCTAAAAATGGAAAAATTGGAGCGGGCGGGCCGCAAATGGGGACTGGCTGGTTCCCTTGTTTCCCGTAATGGCAGTACGCGGCAGGATAAAGAAGTAATTTCACTTATTCGAAATTTTTAATTGAAAAATCTGATGAAAAAAGATATACCAAACATCAATAATTTGTCATAAAAATTTTTAAAAAAGAATTGTTTTACCAAATAAATAAATAAGTCAATAAATGCCCTTTCCTGCCCCCAGTGGCGACAACGAACAAGGAAATTTTAACATGCTGATGACAAAATTAGTTTATATTAAAATTATAATAAATTTTAATCATACATAGCTAGCCTTCGTGTGGTAAATCGTGCTCCATTGCGTGGGTTCCACCGATGATGATGTATCTGCAGGTTTGGCCACGGTTTGGAGCCAGTCGATTCCAATACTGGTTCATGATTCTGACCACTTCCAACAAATAAAAAATTATTGATAAATTATATATTAAATATGAATTTTTATTTTAAAAATTAGATGTTATAATATTGATATTAAAATTACTAAAAAAAGTCTAATTTTTCTATATTTATAATTTATTTGTTTTTAAAGAGGTGATTTAGAATTGAAACCGTCGATTTTTGAACAGGAAACAGCCCGGAACCGATTTCAGACAGCTCTGGACAGGTTCAGGTCCGGTTCCAAATCAGACCGGCCTCTAACCAGGCCTAATATATGACTGACTGGAAGTTGCAATGCCATGATCACATCCTTTATCGGATTTTGAACCCGCCCAATTAGAATCTGGATTAACGTAGATATAGGAACATGTAATCTCACTTGACAGAAGCCTTTCCTCCTGGAACTGGGCTTCCATTGTTTCATGGGCCTCCATATGAATGGGCCCTCTTAGTAGCCCATGTAGGGAAAAGCTTATATTCTCGGATTTGGTCCAAAAAACGACAAATCCAACCATCGATCGATGGACACCTAAGTCAGAGCTCGAGTCGAGTTCCGCACCGTCTACAAGACTGGGTTCAGGTCTTGCTCTAGATGATGCACTTATCTGATCGTCTTAGGACATTGTCGAGACGGATCGAATAAGTTCGTTAAGCCATCAAGGCAGGCGATGAAAATGCTTTGATGGGACTGAGTTGAGGAAGATGGTTATAATCCTGAAGCACTTTGAGCAATAGTACAAGCTTGCTATTTGGATATGGGTTGGAGTATATAAGTTTCTTTGAACTATAATAGGTTTTTGGCGGTGCGATACCGATAAAGTCAGTGCTCGTGCTGCTCTTTTCTAATTAAGTAATAAACTTCATTACTAGACAAAAGTTGTCATTATAAAATTCCTGATTCGATATATTCATTATTGAAAATAAGAATTCGAATATTGCATGACGGGGTAGCAACCGGCAAGGTTGTCCCTCTTGCAACCCATCTTTTTCTTTTAGACAAAAAGGGACTCGGATAACAATTGTGAATGCTTAACTAGCCGTTAGTTGGTCCGACAATCTCGAAATAAAAGTCACAGAGTAATTAAGAAAGAATTGCTAAGCAAATGAGTAAATGGGTATTAAGTATGGGATATCGTATTATAATATCGGTTAGAATCAATATGAGTTGGTTCAAGTAGTAAGATGCATGCTTTTCTTAAGTAAAGATCTCGAGTTCGAATTTTTGTGAATGAAAAAAACTCATGCTATGTGAGTTTTATCCCCTAATAAGCCGACCCGGTTTGAACTGAATCAGTCAGTAGTGTAAAGGATTTATAAATACAAGTTGTGTACATTGAAAGAAAAAAGTCGGTTAGAATACCAGGTAACATTGGTAATCGAGCAAGTCAATAGAAGCATTGGAAGTACAGAGTTATTGGAGTTAGGTGGTCACCAACCAGTAAATTAAATAGGATGACAAAGAAAGGCAGTTTACTTCCTGGTCCTGATGTCTACACTCTACACCACACAACATGGGTTCATTAAACCCAACAATAATTGGGACACAATCCAAATAAAATGCCTATCTTTTTTTCTTGTTACAAACAAAATTCACGAGTTTAAAAGGGAATATACAGAATGGTGAGTATAAGTACAAGAAATCTCACATATGGCCAAAGTGAATTGGTTGATTGGTAGAACACCTCTTCTCTTTAAGTAATATCTCAGGTTCGGGTTTTATAAATTTGAGAGAATTCACATTGGAAGATATTTATCCCCTAGTGAATCAGCCCGGTTTAAACTAGATTAGGTAATAATTTATTAGATTTTTGAATATCAGTGGTACGGGAATATACAGAATGGTGAGCATAAGGTACAAGAAATCTCACATATGGCTAAAGTGGATTGGTTGATGCGGTAGAACACCTCTTCTCTTTAAGTAATATCTCAGGTTCGGGTTTTATAAATTTGAGAGAATTCACATTGGAAGATATTTATCCCCCAGTGAATCAGCCCGGTTTAAACTAGATTAGGTAATAATTTATTAGATTTCTAAATATCAGTGGTACAGACTTAAAAAAAATCTCACATGATGTTGATCCCGTGTGGATGATGGTATGGAATGGACGAAGCCAGCTTTCTCACGCTAGATAGAAGGCAATAACTCATACGAGTGCATTCTTTGAAAATAACATATTTGTGTGAAGTTTTTAAACTCAAATAATTAGAAAAAATTAATCAATTTCCAATTAGGCAATAAATATTATTTAAAAACTCGAGATCGCGTAATAAATCGCGTATAAATTGAGTAGTATTCTTAGCTTACATATGGAAATCGAGAGAAATAGATTATAATGAGTTTTATAGGATAAAATATGTAGTACATGGAGAAAATTGGTTCACTTTATGTATGTTTTGAAAATACTATGTATGGATAGAAAATAAAATTAAATAAATATGTAAAACTGGGATCATTTAATGTATTGTAATTTAATTAATTTGAAATCCGTATTATCATTATTATACTATGTTAAATTTACTTTTTTTAAGTTTACAATTTCTATTATTCAATAAAAATGTGATAAATTTTTGCTGCTAAAATTGTATATAGGAGTGAAATGGGAAAATATTAATAAAAATTTTTTACAGTTAAAATCATAAGCATTGAGCAATAAGAAAATGACTGAAATTATTATTTTATCATTAGTTTGAATGATTTTATAAAACAGATGTATACCGCATATCTTAATATATAAATTAGATTAAGATCAAATTTGAAAAATGAAAAAGAAACCCAAACCGCTCAAACAATTGCATATAATAGTATCAATGATTAATTGTAATTATAAGAGATGATGTAATAAACATTTCCAAAACTCCTTTCAAGGAATTCCTATTTCACCGAGATAAAAAGAAAATCTTTCATAATGGAATGCACATAACTAACCATCAAGAATGCAATTAAGTATGTACCCAATGAAAAGCTAAAATATTTATTTCGTTTCATTCTTTTCGATTTAAGGGTATCAAATGTAAAGTTGCTGGCTTTCTAGCAATAAACAGAGGCAATCCTTGTCAGAAATGGTCTTTGGTATAGTAATATTATTATCGATTTGATATTAAAAGATCTTTTATTCGATTTTTGTATTGGTGGAATGTTTCCTACCATTTCTTTATTTTTATTTTATTTTTATTGTATATTTCTTTTAAACTAACAAGTTGAAATTGAAAATTTTCAGATAATTCAAATATGATAAATGTTATATCAAAATTATGGGGCTTGGAATGTCTGGTAAGTCACCTTCCTCATCTCCCATCTAGATGAGTAGCTGTCGCTGTGAAATATTAGTGAATTCATCATCACACTATTATTATCTTTGTCTATGCCATTCATATCGAAAAAAATAGGTAGGAATTTAAAAATAAATTGGGTATTATCTCATATTAGCTTAAACTTTTAAATGGATAAAGGTTTACAGAAACTCTATATCTTCTATTATTATATGCAAACGTTTAACGATTTTGGTGTCTTTTTATGATTCCAAAACTGCTCTCTATCTTATTATTTGATAAATAATTGGATAGGGATTGTTTTGTTATTTTAACATATCCACCTCACAAATCAGTTTTCACACTCCACTTTTTTCTCAAAGTTCAATTATATTATCCCACATTCTACTTTCCCCTCATATTCCATCTCCATTATCCCACAACGGTAAGAGGGAACCGCAAGTCCTAATTTCTTCGCTCACTTGGTCTCGCTGGCATCGGTTTCTTTCTCGAGGTATAATCGCATCTAGAAGATGAAAGCTCCCGGGAAGTACTTAGTTGCATTAAGAAGCTGAATATCATGCTTGAGAATAAAGAAAGAGCCAAACTACTATCACTTGCTTTCATGCGTGAATAGACGTTTCTAATAATTTTAATTGGGATAATACACCGTGCATAACACGGGTAAGCCTCTAGGAATATCTATATCTATACTATAATACTAAAATAGAGTTCCCTGAAAGCCTTAACAACTTCCATGTGGCAGCTTCAATAGCCTCCATGTGGCAGTTTCAATATTCTCCATGTGGCACTCTACTGGGCATTTTGTTTTCTTTTTTATTTATAAATAGTAAAATACATGGATTATTATATGTTTGTCACATCATCCCTATGTTAGATGTTTCTCTTTTTTGCCTCTTTACTTCTTTAATTTTCAGTCAATTGCTTAAATTATGTAAATTAAAATAAAAATAATTTAACTAAAATATCTTTAACTTATATTATCATTATTATTTTCCATTTAATTATCTATCAATTTGATTTAATTCCTTAAAAATTCATTCATATAAATAAAAATTAATTTTCTTATTTAGTTAAAATCCTTTTTCATATATCTATCATTATTATCTATATTTGATTTCCACAATTTACTTGATTGTTTAGTTATTTTCTGTTTTTCACCCACTCCCTTTTTCTCTTTTCCATGTTTGCTCTTCACCCGTTTCCAATCTTTCTTCTATTTTGATCAGTCATAATCGGATGAGTATCTGGTACTGTCAATATTTATCTTTTTATTATTCTTTTCTCATAAAATGTATAGTTGTTATTCTTATATACAAGCAATTTTCATTTTAACATAATTTTTCGTGAAAAATTAAAAAATAATTTAATTCAGAATTATTTTACGATAGTAAATGTTTGTCAATCCTGCAGCAAAGCGCGAGGTATTGCACTAGCATAATATGGTAATAGAGCACAGTACGCATCATAATAATCTCTTAAAAATTTGATGATCATTTACAGTATCTAATAAAAGCACATATTTAATTTTTCTTATTTTAGAATGATAAGGAGAATATGTACTTTTTTTTTTAATAATTGAGGTGTTTGAGCGCCTTTTAGGCCCAACTAGCCATTGACTGAAGCATTTGGCAGATTTAGAGAGTAATAAGCTTGGTGTCCCGACAAAGGCTATGTTTCAGCGAGGGTGGTTGCGACACCTCCTCCTTAGAGCGCACGCAATAGCTCGCAAATCATATGTGCTGGGTAAATCGAATGAACCTGACGGGCTCAAAAGTTACAAAGCCCCTATCCATGAAGAAACGTCCCTCCTGTAATTTGAACCCGCAGACCTCCCAGCGCCTGACCAGTGGGGCTGCTCCCCTGTGGGTAAGGAGAAATATACTTAGTTTCCAATTAAGAATGATAAAAAAAAAGTCTTAGATGATCGTATCTCACAATGATACGGTGAGCAAAGACCAAATAAATTATTATGATTAATAAATAATTAATGTAACCACTCAAATGATTGACACCAATTTGTTCATTTGTTATGGTATGATTGATATTTTCTTACTTCACGTAGTGAACTATGATCGTCTAAGAATTTCTTAAAAAGAGAGAGAGATCCATGTTTAAAGCAAAGGGGCTAAGTAGTAACTTTCTAAAAAACGGAACATTTATAATTAATTAATTAATTAGAGATTCTAAAATCCACTGTGCATCCTTTACCCAAAGTCTAGCCGTCGGATGTAAATTTTTTCACTTACAATAACTTTTTAGTTTGTTTTCCATTTAGAAAGAAAATTCACAGTTTAGAAAAGCCTCAAAAGAGTCATGTCAAATTCACAAATAAAAATCGAATATAATATTTCTGTAAAATACTTCATTTCCTGCTGTTTTTGTTTTTTTTACCTTTTTTTTTTTTTACTTCAAGTTTTTCTAGAATACGTGAAGTGTGGCCCTAGAACTAACTGACCAAATCCAATTAATCTACATCAGATCCCCCGTCACCGTCTCCCGTCTAGTCAAGCCCTCCCCAAATGGACCTTCTGCCTTCATTTCCACAAATTGAGTTTTTCTTTCCCAGTAAAAGAAAGATAAACAGTAATAATAATTCATTTATTTCTATTACATAATGTTTCGATTTTTCCATTCTACTATAAACATATCGGATGAATTGAACAGTTAGTACTAACATTGGTCACATCAACGTAGCACGACCAATGATCTAGTGTAGTATAAGAAGTTGTTGTTCATTAAGACTCGAAATCAAGAGACTTTTCTAAAAATATTGCTGAGAATAAAATTTAAACCTAATTTCTCGATCTCATTAAATAATATAAAAGTGAATTTTAAGCTATAAAACCTTGCTTCTTGTTTGCGTTATACATGGCGCATGGAATATTTACTCAGCAGGTCGAACCGGTCGAAAATGTCCACAACACAGGTGGGCCTACCCCAAAACCCAACTCCACGTTGTTGTTTGTTTTTTTTTGGGAGAAAATTGCATCCACGTCATCATCTGCTTACATGTCGCATCCGTTCCATCGTAATCTTCATCGACTCAAAATAATAAATTCTTTTTTTCACACACAGACGGTACGTGAATCCAACACCGGTGCCATCCTGGGTCCTTGCCTTGACTATACTTTTGGTTTGGATTAGACAGAGACTAATGCGCTTCCGACGTTCATTAAATTGTCGTGAATAAAAATTCTGTAATAATTAATATAAATTAGTTGGGATAAAAAAAAATATGTACTTTTCAAAAAAATATTTCGGCTTCGAATATAGTAGATGAATAAAAATTCATGTTAGTTAAAGTTTAATACTCTAAAAATGCTGTATTATTTCGACATTTTCAGTAGTAATTGAATAAAGTAAATAGTCTCTCATTATTAATTTCGATTGTGGCATCTTCCTCCCCGATTTGAAATGTCGAAATGATACCATGTTTATATTTTTTTTCCCTATAATCGTGCTCATTGAACTTTTAAACATCAACTAGCGTGGAAAAATCTTCCATTTCTCCCAACAAAACCTCCCCCAGGTGACCAGAATTCTGGATCAACCCAATTTTTTTTTAGGGTTCATCCGGGCAATTCCATTCAGTTTCTAACAAGGAAAATCCCCAAATTTTGTTTCCCCCAGACATCTCCTCTCAGTCTGTCACACCCTCTCTCTCTCTTTAAGAGCTCTACTGACATCTCAACTCTTTTCTGCTCACTGCCCACCTCCCAAGTTCCGATCTTGCTCCCGGACCGCCATGGATCTGGTCCTAAAACCTCCGAGATCCGTAGCAAGATTGGTCATTGCCAACCTTTAGCAGCCCAGCCCAGCTCCGGGCCTCGGGTGAATCACCCAGATGAAACGTCCGTCCCGCCCTCTGTTCAGCATCCTCCTCCTCGCCGCCTTCGCCGCCGCCCTCACCGGCCGCGCAATCCTCCGACGCGGTCTCTCCCCCTTCGATCTCGATACCCACCACCGGCCCCTCGTCCCACCTCCCGCGTTCAACTCCACGATTCTCAAGCTCGCGGAGACAGATTTGGGCGAGCCGAAGTTCAAGCAGGACACGGAGCAGTTGCTGGAGGGGAACTTCCCCGGCCGGTCGAGGTACCGGACCTTCCCTACGTGGCGACGGGTCAACCGCCATGGTGATGGAAGCTCGACGTCGTCCGTCGCCGCAGGTGCGGCCCTCCCGCTCACTGTCCGGTCTCCGAGGTTCTACCGGTTCTTTCTGGATTTCCGGAGAAATCTGCAGGATTGGGCTAAGAAGAGGAGGTTCCAAGACGACATAATGTTGGATTTAGTTCGACAGGTGAAGCACCTAGTCGACCAGCACCATGAGCTTCCGGTCTCGGACCGGAAGTACTCGTCCTGCGCTGTGGTCGGGAACAGCGGGATTCTCCTCAATAGCAATCACGGGAAGTTGATTGATAGCCACGAAGCGGTGATTCGGCTGAACAATGCGAGAGTCAGTAGCTTCGAATCCGACGTCGGGTCGAAAACGACCATTTCCTTTGTAAATAGTAACATCCTTCACTTATGTTCTAGGAGGCAGGGCTGCTTCTGCCACCCTTATGGAACCAGTGTCCCAATTCTCATGTACATTTGCCAGGCGGTCCATTTCCTCGATTACACGGTCTGCAACTCGACCAGCAAAGCTCCCCTCCTGATCACTGATCCGAGGTTCGACGTGCTTTGCTCCCGAATCGCAAAGTACTACTCCCTGAAGCGGTTCATTTCCGTCACGGGGAAGCCATTGGAGGACTGGGATAAGTTCCACGACGGCCCAAACTTCCACTACTCGTCGGGGATGCAGGCGATAATGCTGGCGCTGGGGATCTGCGATAAAGTTAGCGTCTTTGGGTTCGGGAAGTCGGACTCTGCCAAGCACCATTACCACACGAACCAGAAGTTGGAGCTCCACTTGCACGACTATGAGGCTGAGTACGAGCTTTACAGGGATCTTGTGGAGATGCCCCAGGCAGTTCCATTTATCTCGAAGAAGTTTCAGTTCCCTCCAATGGTCATTTATCACTGAGAACACGAGTTTGGGGAACCGGTCTGCATTTGACCGATCATATCTGGGAGGATTGGATTGTTGTAATTGTGTTCATGTTGTAACTTTTTGCTAATACCACGAGATTGGTTACGGTTTATGGCTAAAGGATTCAAGGTAGGTAGTTCTACACTCAAATGTAAGATTGATTTTGAAGAAAACATACAATTTACAGCATCCAGTTTTTCTGATGAAAAATTCTTTCTTGTTTCTGGGTTACTTTCACCTCCAGTTCTTGATCAAGAACTGTTCTTTGTTTAGATCCTCCTCCAGTGAGAAAGAACAAGAACTTATGTTTCTTGCCCACCAAATAGAAAACCTTAAAAACAGTTATTGCACCTGACCAAAAGTCTAATTATTTCGTAATCAAACTGGGTTGTCGTTGATCCCAATCCGCTCCATATTCATTTTCAATTAGGGGTTCCCTATCTCTGTTAATCAATGACCCAAAAGAAGAATCTCCTGCAGAATTAGCAGCTTCTGTAATTCCTTTTCCCATTTTTGTTTTAGACCCGAATCGGCATGTTCTCTAAGAAACTTGCAGCATCTGCTCACGAACGCTGGGTAGCATTTCCTTCGACCACTGGGCACTGGTGATCCCACAGTTTCTCCATTTCCAAGCTGATCCCGAAGTTGGTTTTCTCCAGTTCTTCCTAACCTGCCATTTCTTTCTTTGATCAGAGAGGCATGAAACTTCCGGTAGCTTGGTGACAAGAACTGAGAAGGCAAACTGTTTTTCTTGTAAGCCTGAGGAGTCTTGACTCTGAGTAGCTCCAATGCCACGGTAGCTTTCTCGCACCGAAGCCAATGAGGGCATCGATTATGGTATCTTAACGGCAATCTTCCTCAGGACATGCCCAGATAGACTTGATTTCATTTCGCATCAAAAGATGACGACGGCGACTGAACTTCTGAAGTGTGTTAACTCGAAAGTTTTCAATTTTCATCGTCCTTCAGAAGGGGAGAAGGCCCTTCCATGGAATGGAACAATGGCTCTTGATTGGGCCCATCTCGGGCCATACCTGGAGCATGAGAAGGCTTCTATTCCTTACTAGGCCGGAATCCCTATCTGGTCCAAAGGGCTCGATCCTTCATTTCGGTATTCTGGGAAAAGTTTGATATCGCTATTTATCTCGTAGTTTTCGTCGAGTATCATCGACGGGGAAAATACTATCTGATCCGGGCAAGACGAGCCAGAGCCAGAACACGACACATATGCTTCGTCAAACAAATCCATTGCACGAGTTTTGCTACTACACCGTGCTACCGGCACAAGTCGTTCTCTTTGTTTCGGCTAAAGGCAAAAGCTCCTGCCGCCGATAAGTTATCTCTAGGCATTACCGAGAAAACTTTTGTCTTTTGTGAGAGGAAGAAGCACTGTGTATCACTCGATATTTGAAAATCCATTGGGTTTCGTAATAATTTTACATTTTTTTAAATGACTCGTAAACTAGATCTTGCTTAAGAAAAAAAATCCTTCAGTTTCTGGGATCTCCCGACCAACCCTACTTATGGTAGATTCCCACATTCTTGTAGTGAGCATTGCCTTGCATTCAAGGGCCTGACTACTCATGCAAGTTAGAGTAAGCTGAATTTAGTAAAAGGTAAAACTCTCATAAGTGTAAATTTTTTTACTGTATAGTACTTAAAATCAAAACTTTACTTAAATAAAAGATATGTCAAATCATATAAACCAACTTGATCGGTAATAATTTTGACTGGCAAGCTAATAATTCCGTGCAGATATTAGAGTATGATTTAAAATAGGAAAAAAGCATCAACTATACAAAAAAGTTGATACCGATAGTACAAACCGTCAATTATTTGTTAACAATGTTAACTGCTGCTGAGTGGCACCTATGTGGCTCCTATATGAATGCTGACTTGCAAAATTAAATGACGTGGCAATAAAAACCTTGAAAAAAGCATTGGTATAAAAAGTATAACTAATATTATAATATGATACAAATTTTTCAAAACATTATAGGATAGTATAAAATTTTTATTTTTTTTATTGTACTTATATTTTTTGGCAAATAAAATCTTGAGCTTATCCATCTCTCTTTTCCCTTCACATACTCTCATATATCGTAGTCATCACCAAGAGACTTTGTAACAATCTTCCTCATCTCAGCATACCTTAAGAGAGTAGGGAGACTAAAATCGTCATGATAACTGCTTGTAAAGACCGCATATTCACGGATAAGGGAGAGAGATTACTTACATTAATATCCTTCCAATATTTAAGTTAAAAATTGTTATATACAGCCCATCCGGTGATATGAACTAAGTATCATGTGTTATTTTTGTCATTAAAACTTGAAAGTTTTAATCTCGATTTTCAAACATTTTTTTAGATTAAATTTTTTAGTTTATTAACATATGCATTTTGTAGATCATTAAAAATAATAAGTTACATATGATAATCACTCAAATGATGATTTTATATTTATTATCCTAAATATCATATCAATGACAATGATATGATATTAGTAATAATGTGTCATTAGAAACTTCAAAATTTCTAAAAAATAAAATATAATACAAATTTAAATATTTTGTACAATTCTATAATGTTTTGTAAATAGTATATCATATTGTAATATTAGCCAAACCTTTTATACCATTGATGCTTTTTCCCTAGGTTTTTATTATTATGTCATTTAATTTTCTAAGTCGGTCATCGGGTAGACGCCACATCGGCAGTCATGTAAGCATTACGTCAGCAATTACTAACGGCGTTAATAATTAATTAATGGTATATACTATCAGCATCAACTTTTTAAAGATTTTATACCGTTCTGTAACGTTTTAAAAAGTTTACATTATATCGTAATATTAGTCAAACTTTTTGTACCACTAGTACTTTTTCCCTTTAAAATAATTATTCATAGAATCGATGAGGAAACCACTTGGTTATGTTGTGTGAACGGTTGTCATGAAAGCCTCCAAGTTGGACTCCAGCATAGCCCTTTTCCAACCAGACTTGTAAATTACAAAGAGAATTGAAAAGGAACGAGGTTACTATGTGCCAGGAAAACAATCTAAATATGTGCCGGATCCTATCGGTTTCAAGTTAAAAGAACCAGGTTATGTCATGTGCAACCAAGGAAAAAGATACTTTCTCCATCCCTAAGATGCGTGCACAAGAAAATTGAAAAAGAAAAAAAAAAGATAAATGGAGTTAAATAAGATATAAGAAAAAAAATGGTATTTGGTGTGTAGTGACACCATTATCGACTTGACACCAAAAAATTCTGAATTTAGTTCTTAATTTTTCATCAGTGAGATTTCATATGTTCATTTATTCCTTCTTTCTTCTATTATTTTATATGCTTTAAGTAATTTACTTGTACTCCAAAAAAAACAAAGAAGCTATAAGAATGGGTTATCAACTTACATCCATTGCCAAGAGAAGAAAATGGGTATTTGTAAATTTACATCAATTACGGATTACATCAAATATTATTATAATACTGTATTTACATATCCTTTTTCAACAATTTACAGTACTATTTTCAAACACAATATTTTTACCTTATTACCTACTTTCATGTTTACATAATTTAACTTTTTTTTATAATATTCGAACCAAAGACTTATACTAAATGAAAAACCACAACAAGGAAAGACATGGAGATAGAGGGATATATAATAAAAGATTATGACACATAACACCAGCACAATCCATGAGCCATAAGTAAGCATGTAGTGAACACTACCACCAGGTATTAGCAATGAAGCGGACAAATTTTCTTCTTCAAGGAGAGGAAAATTCATCAACTTCACCACTTCATGGTGCTTAAAATTACAGTCACTCACCAATTTATTAAAATGACTACTCAACTCGAGCTTTAACTTCGAAGAACAACTAAAAAAGAACGGAAATTACTTGGGCTCTAAAACCATCACGCCGAGTTGCAAAGTGCTCCGCAACAAACCGATCCCTATACGTGCTCAAGGGAGCGTTTTGTTGTCGAGCACGAGCTTGGACGAAGCCCTAAACCGAGTCCTTAGCTATATATATATATATTAGATCATGTGGTATATTCGTCCTCGGACTCGCCGGTGACGCACTCCTTCTCGTCATGATCAAAGGGCTCGAAACCCTCGTGAGCCGGGTGCGGAGAGTGACCTTTCCCGAATGACCGGACGTGGTCCTTGAGGGACCTCTTGTGCTTGAAGTCAGAGCCGCAGGTGCAGTACCAGAGCTTCCCGCAATTCTTCTCGTGGGTTCGCCAGTCGCCTTTCACGGCGAACGACTTCCGGCCGCACTTCCGGCAGGCGAAGGGCTTGGCCCCGTGCTTCCGCTTGTAGTGGGTCTGGAGGGTCCGGAAGTCCTTGAGGGGCTTAGCCCTAGGGTGATTGATGTTGTTCTTGCAGCCCTGGGCGCAGCAGTAGCACGGCAGCCTCAGCATCGCCGCCGCCGCCGGCTGGGCCCCTCGAAGGGAGTCCGGGCCCTTCCGGTACTCAGATCCATGGCCCCACATGTGCATCTGTACACATAAACAAGAATGTTTGACAAAATAATGAAAAAGCAATCCAAAACATTTTGCATGCGGAAAGGTCGGGGGAGAATTCAATGGGAACAGAGCATCAAGAACGTGAAAACTACGAAGAGAGAGTACATCACATAGAAAATATCTGATGGCTTACTTGTGTTTAACACTTATTGACTTATGATATATATTATACAGAATATTCTCTCAAGAGTTACACATATATTAGAAATAAACGAACGACGTCTCTATAGCTCTAAGAGGAAATCTTCTCTAAATCTAATAGATTGTTACCTTATAACATCGTGGGACTAAGTAAGTTTAGATCCTCGTCAACTTAAACTTAAAAAGGGAAAGAGAAATCCTAAATCCTCTCTTATTTTCTATCCATATAATAGGCATATGAGCTTTTCTTTATCATTGAAAATATTTAAAAGATGAAGGCAGAGAATTGGGTTAAAATTCGATGAAGAATGTACAGATAGTCGACATATGTGGGAGGGTAGAGTCAAAACACTCAAAATCTGGGATTGATTTGGGGCGATTATCCTCTTAAGACTCAAGAAAACTTTTAAATTTTTATGTAAATTTTATGAATTTTATCTATATTTTTATTAAATTAAGATGTTTCATCCCTTCAAATCCACCGTTTCTCATTTCATTGAGTTATGACTCTTTGTATAGCTCAGAAAGTTTAGGCATAGCTGTGATTAATGTGTGAACAGGGAGTATCATTAGGGATCTTTTGATTATTATCCACATTAGTGGGTGGAGATGGAAAGGGGTTTTAGGTGGGACATCGGGTAAAGTTAGACATTGATTGTAATCAATAGAGTAAATCCCGCAACGTCTCTTATTTTCTCTTTTCCCATTGAACTACATATACAGCTCTGTGTGTGTATATATAATGCATGGGAAAGAGAGAAAGATTCACAAATAAAGTTCGGTACGATGATATGGTTCTCTATTTATAACTAATAAGTTGTAAATCTGATTAATAAAATTTTTTATACACTTTTATTTTCTACTTTATCGTAATCCCTTCTGGACTTAGGACCTTCCTTGCATTAAAAAAGAAAAACTAAAGAGAAATGGTATCGTGCAGAAGGTACCAAATCCAGTAAGGAACTTGAGATTGAGATTTGGGTTTTAGCACGGTCGATATAGTCATAATTATGAAATTAAGAGATTATATAGTTAATTTATTATTGATAAGATTTCAGGTACTCTTTACTTTCTTCTTGTTCCTATCTTTTCTTTTAGGTTGATTGCCCTTTTTTTTTTAATAATCGAAAAGGGAATTTACGGTAACAAAGGAATTATACATAATGCGTGGTAGAAGGCTAAAAGCATATGAAGTGCCACTGCATTGAAAGAAGTGCAACATAAAGGATGAAAATGAACCAAAAAATTAAATTAAAAACCAAAAAGAGAGAGAGATTTTGAGGTACCATACAAAAAGATAAGCATTAAATCCAGTTACGTGTTCATCTACATTACCTGCTCCCACTTGCATTATTTAGTTATTTTGGTGTTAGAAGAGATTATGTTTACATCTTTCTTAAACTAACCATTGATAATATGGCGAATTTTCAGGCTCGGAAATGTCAGGTCTCTGTGTTTATGTTGATGGGGAGCAGGCGACATCAGCACTCGATACTGTAAAATAGATCATAGTAGAATTGAATTGCGTAGATCGAGAGATATAATAATCCAATCCTTCGACAGAAGTTAATTTACTGGTTTTAGTGGATGAATAAAATGTAAATTCGACAGAGTTAGTCCAATTGATGAAGAGCCAGTTGAGATAATTCGACGTGTCTTTCTTTCGAATAAGGTTTCGGGTTCGAGTATCATAAATAAAGAAAATTGATAATTGGATGAGGTATACAACTTACTGAGATGATCCAAATTGAAGCGTGAATTAATCTGGGGCTCATGACGTTTTTGAATATGATGCGAACCCAGAAAATACGGATAGTCTAATCCAATGAGCAAAACTAGTAAACCTAGCCAAGGGCTAAAAACAAGCTAAGACTGACCTGCATGTTGTTGTACCTATTGAAGGTCTTGCTACATATGTTGCACGCGAACTGCATCGGCCCCATGAGTATCTGAGCAGGTGTCGGGATCCAGAACCGCTTCTGCTGATCCGAGCTGAACGAGTAGCCATGTTCACGAACCGGTGGCCTTATCTTGCAAACTGGCATCTCTGAACGCTCCTTAATCTCGTCGAGAACCTCAGCTTTACGAGGAACATGTTGGGGGTGTGGGCTGGCATGGTAATCGGGCAACCCGATGTTCAAGGCCATGGTGAGCCCCTCCTCTTCTCCTCCTCCCAAGGTGTCCTCCTCCTCCTTCAATGGAGGGTTCCTGGCCTCTTTGAAGCTGCTGAGGAGAGGCAAACACTGGATTGTCTCCTGGGCTTGCTCAACCAAACTGGAAGAAGATGAGGATGAAGAAGAATTGGAAGAGGCTGAAGAAGGGAGAATTGGGGGCTTAAGCCATTCAATGAAATCAAAAGGGGTTTGAAGGGGTGAGAGATCTTTGTTGGTATCTACAAGATGGTGATCTCTCATGATCAAACCCATTCTATTCTCTCCTGAGAGAGAGAATCTCATTTGAAATTCCAACCCCCTCCCCTCGGCTCTTCTTTAGTTTTAGCCCAGGAGAGTGATGTATATAGCTTATACCTAGTCTTATATTTATTTAATAAAGAATATTTATCCGCCTAGTCTTATATTTATTTAATAAAGAATATTTATCCGCCTAGAAAAGATGGGAGGAAGAGAACGATAAGGTGGTACGACTGCAGTGAGTTCCACTTACGAGAATCAAATTTAAAGCTTTTTAATTTCAAGTCCACGATAATTGGACCAAATCCTTTCTTCTTTATGTCTTTTCAGTATACAGATGAAACATATAAGTTTAGAAGGAGTTGAAAGAAAGAGTGAATAAATGAGTATCTGGAATCTCACTAATAAAATTTAATTGAAAAACTTTATGATATGAGACCAAGAATAGTACCACTGTACCAAACTCTATTTCTCTTCTACTTTATTTTTAGATTTTATGTGAGAAAGCTGGTTTTGCATTCATGGTGTCGATTTTATGAAAAGAGGGGGTTGGTTTGTCTTTTTGGTACCTCTTTTTCTTCTTCTTGTTTTTGATTTTTCACTCCTTTTCCTTTTCCTCTTCTTCCAATTTCTTATGGCCCTCTACACATTGAGAGAGGAGGTGGGAGAGATTAGTGGTGGGGTGTATGGATAATGACATGTGAAACAAAGTGAGACTCACTCAATAATGAGAATCCTAGAATAGCATAGCACCTGTTCCTCTTATTAATGCTACAAATATGGAAAATATCAAATTCCACAATTTTCACTATCAAAATCTTTCATGGTAAACCAAGATTGGATAAATAAAAATTCTTCAACTAGAAAAAATGGGGTTAAGTAAAGTATCGATATTGATTTGGAATCAACCGGTTATGCCTTCGATTAATATGAATGGAACTTCGCTTGTCTATTTTTTTCTATCCTCTTTTTATTCCTTTTAAACTCGTCAGACTCTTTTCCTAATAGAAATTTTCTTCAATTTGGGTTAATAAATGCAAATATTGCATTATTTCTTAATAACAATGAACATATCTAACCTAATATATATGGTAGTGATATGAAAAAATACAATGGAAATCCTATTAAATGATTTCAATATCCAGCACCAAATATTTAAAATGTGCTGCCTGTCTGAAAATTTTAATTTCATCATATAGTCTAGTTTATTTCATAATATATAGATCGTTAACTAATGATAACTCGACATTAACAACATCTTCATCTATTCCCATTTGCTGACGTGGTACTTTCACGTGACATCACATTTGGAGTGACTAATAAGATGAAATTTTTTTTAGGAATTTAAATTATTTAAAAATGCGAAAACAAATATAATAACACGTGGCATACATGGACTTACCACATTAGCAAATGCGAACAGATGGAGACATCGTTAGTGTCATGTTATCTTCAATTAACGATCCATTATGGAATTAACTACATTATATATAACATAATAGATTATGTAGCATAATTATTGTTTTAGACCCCACTTAGTTGATTTGAAATATTTAAACTCATTAAAAATGACAAATTTATAGGATTTCTACTATTCTTTTCTCGTAATTATCACACCAAGTTTGTGAAATTTATTGACATATAAAGGAATAATATGTTTTTATAAAGGAATTTAATAAAGTAATATATCATTTATCAGGAGATTTTGAATTCAAATATTATGACCGAAACCCATTTGATCCCTTCTTTTACTCATCGTTCTGTCTTTTTAGGTGAATCAACCAATTTTATAATTAAAAAATAATATTATTTTATTTTTTTTCCCATAGTGGATATCATGAATATTTGACCCACACGCATAGACTCTAGAATTTTTTACAACCTTGACAATAAGTAAGATTACCTTTGTTGGTGCAAAGAGAAGAAAAAAATTAGAGAGACAAGGGAGCATGCGTTTGGTCAATACCTAAAAGAAAACTAAAAGACAATATAAAACCCTAGCAAATATGTAAACTGTGTCCCATAAAATAATGTAATAAATAAAGTAGATTTTGTGCAACACAACCTGAATTCAATTCGTTTCAATTACTAAAAAATCCCGAATTCGATTCTTTTAGAAAACTTTCGGTATTCATGGGCTTTTCAATGTACCGTGTGGCAGTACTAATGTAATATCACAAATCAATATAATTCTATTATTTCTAAGTTTTTTTAAAAAATATTAAAAATAATTAATCTAATTAGTTTGTAATATCACGTCAGTACTGTCATATGATCTACCTATTTACGCAATACTCTCTCTTGGAAACTGATAAAATCGGTGCAATGAATATGCGGAAAAGCCATCACAAGTCTAACTTTGATAAGATAAAATACCAACGGCAGACACAACCTTTTCCATTCGGTTGTAGGCGATGACTGATGATGTCTGGCGAAGTTAATTTATTCAACATATACTGCGTACCAACTGTTACAATTTACTTAACTTATAGAATCTTTCATGTGTTACAATGAGAACATGCCGAAAAACCATACTTCAAACACTAGTAAATCTTGATTGAATTATATCCTTATTGCCCGGTTGAATGTCACGATCGACTCCGAATCAAGTCAAGATCTGCCCAAGCTGCACAATGTCAATAATACAAAAATGCAACCCAGGAAACGTGTGAAGTCCTTGCCGAAATCACAAGACCCTCAGAATGAACTGTGTGGAAGCTGCATAATTGCATTCACACATTGGTTGGCATTTTCAGGAACGCAACATTTTCAAGACCAAGCCACCGGTTATCAAAGAAATTTAATAGAGAAGGATACCATTAAAAAAATCATATTTTCTTTATCTTTTTTTTTTCAATTATTCATGTGTCTATTAGCCTCGAAGGACTAGGAGATATCTAAGAACCCTAACGATGATAATTGCATCCAAAATTTATTAATTTTAAACTGAGAATAATATCAACTTTTTCGAACACTTTCCTGGTTGTGTTTTGTTTGGTCCTTCGGAGATCACCGGGGGATAAATCATAATTCTAGACGAGTTGTTGCGGACAGGAAGATACCTTTTGGCGGATTTCCGGGGAAAACAGAAGGGAAAAGTATATATTTTTTTTAAAAAAGGTTTCCAGTTTTCCTTGTCTCTCTGTTTTTCTTTCCAGCCCTTTTCCTTTTGTACATTATTGCCACCCACCACGATTCTCTGCCTTGTTCAAACTCGTACATTTTCGACTTTTTGCACCTCATCTCTGTGCTTTTCTTTCTTTTTTTTTTTCATAAATACTGTACAAATTTTCAATTTATTGGTTGAGACTAATCTCAATCAAAACCTCAATCGATCCCAAGATGGAGCTTAAGCAACCTACGTATGCCCGCTGGGTAGACACTCCTGTCAGTGCGAGCCGATTGTACCGACTAAAAATGATCTAGTCGGCGAGGACTGACTAATAGAGGAACCCCACCTGATCCAGAACCACCCATCACCACTCATATCTTTATTTTTCAGAAATTATTTTGCCGATCAATTTACAAATTGTCAAGTGGATCGTAACTATTGTGAGCGGCTCGTCAGCATGTTGTCAGTTGAACCAAGATGAGACCGTCGGATCTGCCAGGCCTATATCAGGATTATCATGATCAAGGCACTCGCATATTTTATTACATCGGTGGACCTTATAAGGAGATCAGGTATATTTTTACCCAAAAGTCTAATATATTAGGATATGGTATACAATTCTCTTATAAAATTAAAAATTGGTGTTAATAATAATGATGATAATAATGATAATGTAAGACTAAATCTGGAGAATTAGATTCCAAATTTCAAGTTTTTTTTCCTGAAAAAAACCGAGATTTTTTTTTGAACTAACCTAAGGTTGTTCTAATGATTTTCTCATTAGGCCCGCAAATGGGTTATCCGAGAATCGATCCTTAGGTTGGAATGGTCGATATGAATTTTTTTAGGGATCCTAACCCTATCGTATATTAGTCTTGATATGTATTTCGACTGATCTGAAATACTGCACTACACAAACCTAAATTTTTTTTTTCCCTGCGGTGCATCATGATTGAGACGATCGTCTGCGGGGTCAACTGTTTAGGCCGAAATATTCAACCGAATTACGTTTGAGGTTAAAAATGGGGAGGTGGGGCGGTAGGGCCGAAATCTTGGAATATTCACACAACAAGTTTGATTTTCTTTTTCTTCGGAATGTTCACGCCTGAATTTTTCGACGCATGTCTTACGTTTTTTCTCTTCAACGCGAACATCATTAGTCGTGGTCTCATTTGGTGCAGGTTCAGATGTTTTCCTTGACTTAAAACCGTGTTGTATCAGTTACCAATTTATTTTTTTTCATTTTCTCAATTATAAAGAAAATTCTCGAACCTAATATGCGTTATCGTTAAACAAGTGGTAAAGAGAGTACGAAAAATTCCCAATTGAAATCGAACGGCTTGGTTGCACCATATCTAGGGTTTCTCTTTCCATATATTAACTAAGACTTCCCTTTTTTTCTTTTCTAAACATGGACAACCTTCTATTCAGAACCCAATAGATAGTAGTGACCGATTCAAGTTCGAGTTAGGTGAGTCCGATAAAACGTTAAAAACTCTTTCAATCATGTATATTCTCATTTAAGAAAAATAAACACCGAGCTACATCGAATAATTCAGATAAAAATAGGGTTTTTTAAAATTCAACCACTTAATTTTTGCTTTTTGTTTTGGATGAGCTAAGAGAAGGAAGGAAAGTAGAGAGCCAGTATTTTTCTCAAGTCATAAGTTGGACTGTCCCATCAATGGATTTGTCTCTAAATCTTTTTCACATTGAGATGCTTAATCCGCATCATGCTTACGAGCACTTGAATATGTGCTGACAACACGCTTAAGACCCTTGCCAATTTTTTGAAAGTTTTGGCATAATTCACCTATGTTCAAAGACAAATACGGGAAAAAATACCCGGAAAATGTTTTCGTTTTGAAGGATGACAACCTTATGTCACGGGTTGCTCCATAAATTCTCGTACGTCGCATGTATCATCGATGTGCTATGACGGAACAACAAGAAGAATGATGAGAGGAAATAAATGCCATGTACACTTCTTCTCTAAATAACTTGAAGAACTTCTTTTCTAATGAGCCTGCCTACCACCCCATTCAAGAAGTAATCCAATCTTCAAGCTTTCACCTTTGATTTGTAAGGGTTCTTCGGACCAACTTTTCGATATGAGATTCACACCTCAGCAATACTATTCAAAATTTGAGTACGTAATTCGACTATTTTGACATAATTAAGGGATGAAATCAACAATATTTTTTTGTTTGACTCTCGTTAGATTATAGGAAATGTTAAGGTTACATTGAAAATCTGAGTCATACAGTAAGGTTTTCTTATATTGTAGATCGCGCTGTGATATTATTATATTTGATAAATATTAGCGGAAATAATGTCAGTTTTCTTTTATGAGGTAAAGTGATTATAATATTGAGCATAATTAAAAAAATTCACTTGTTTCATACGAAAAATTTTATCAATTATAATTAAAAATTTTAACACATATAATGCCATATTACAATATAATTTATGAATACCAAAATCCATGATGTATAGTTTAAATTTTACATGAAAAATTCAAACTTTAATGATGAAATAATCCCATATGCAAAGCTATTTATTGAGAAACTCTTAGATGAACCCGATTCACCATGAAAAATTAGAGTAAAGTATTAATACTTTACTACATTTGGGACATGAGAACAAAAAAGTATTGATGCTTTTTCCTAATAATTCATGACATACTGATATATTTAAGAATCTATCACTTTTATACAGGAGATTGAGGAGAGAGGGGAAATAAGGAAAATTTTAGATTTTCTTATTTCATAGTGATACAGTGGGAAAAAATTAATAGAATTATTTTGATTAATAATAATTATAATAACTATTTAAATAATATTGATTTGCTTATATGATTAGTGTTTTCTCTCTATGGATCAGAGAATAATTTCTCAAAAAGAGGGAATAATTGCTCAATTTACCATTAATGGTGGGAATGGAGGGAGGAACCTTTGACCAATTCCATCTCCTCCGTGCAATAAGGAGAAAAGAAGTCAACACAATCATACTCACCTTTTCCTTTAACATGGTGAAAAACTATTTATCCTTTTTCCCCCTTTCTCGCCCCAGTAATTATATTAAATTAATTTTGCTTTTCAATAGATTCCCTATGTTTTTTCCTTTTTTAGTTATATAATTTTCTTTTTTTCATTTTCAATCTCAATCATACTATATCCGTTTTAAATCAATGTGTAAAAGGAACGAAAATTTTATGTTTTTATGAGACAAAGATCGGATTTTCCTAAAGCTCGATTAATTCCAAGCTGAAAGCGACCGTGATGCTGCGAAAACGCGTCATTTGATTAGGGAAACTTCTTAATCGGAATTAACCAGCCTAATATCATGTTAATGCATCTGATTTCCTTCTCCATTTTTCCCTGATCTGGTCAGAATGCAATGTTAATTTCCGTCATCTGCAATAGGGTCACCAACCACCGAGAACAGTGGCATAGCGATTCCTATGCAATTTGATGAGTTTAAAATCTCCGGTTCAAATCTTTTCTTTGTATTTGAGTCAAAACATTTGTTACAAATATTTTCTTATGGCCTAAATCTAGAGTACGTCATTCTTATACGAACTACATACTAGACTTTCGATAATATTATGCTGGCATACCACTGCTTGAGCGATTTATTCAGTACGTTTCTGATATGTTTGCAATCGCACTTGACCGCTCAAATACCGTGCAACTGGGACGGCAAAATTGCCACTGTTACGGTCCACAGCATTAGGGTCACGAAGTTCTGCGTCAAGGCGGCCCGAATGACTGCATAATTGTCATTTTTCTCTCGATCGGTCAAATTATATCCACCTGGAAATCGACAGATGATCATCCAACGAACCAACAGATCAAGATCAAAGTCCGAATCGAGTGCCCTAAATGGTGTTACAATTTTTCCACAGAGCATTTTCCACAACCACGTTTTCCTCCCAATTTGGGCCCTTTTTCAGGGTTAAGATGATGCATTGGTCGGTCAACCTGTTTATGCGGTCTTCCCCAATCTGTCCAAATTGGTTATTATGAGCTTACTATTATTTAACATCAATTCCTGGGAGGCCCTTCTTGAAAAATCGAGTTCGAGTTGCCATAAAATCATGCCAAAGAATGCTTCCGACGCCAGCACCGGCATGACTTGTATGGTCGAACTTACCTATTTCGCGACCCAACTAGCTAGTCATGGAAATTAAACGGATGAAATAAAGTATACACGCTAATTTTCCGTGGACATTTTGAAGTTCAAATTTCAACGTAGAGGTAATCAAGAAATAGAAATTTTTATTTTGCGACATAATAGTGTAAAGATTGTTCTAATTGTCAGATTTTTTAAAAAGAGTCTTATCAATTACAGACTATAGGTCTACCAATGAGTTTAAGTGGGTAATAATGTAAATGTCAATTTTAAAATTAAGCTAAAACTAGAGTGATAAAATAAGTTTATGATGATGTAATATAATTATAATTATTCTTTTAAGTTTAGAAATGGATAAAAAAATATGGGATATATGGAAATAATAAGTCTAATCGATAAGAATCAAATTTAAAATCTCTTAATTTTAAGTTGGAGGACGGTAAGGACATATGTACCAATTCCCATTTCTCGGAATTAATAATCTATTAATTTAGTCATGCTTATCAAATCATGACCTCATAATCATATAAATGATGTTAAGTAACAAATCAAAGTTAATCAAATTCTCGAAAACCTAGTAAATTCTTAAATAATCTCACCTTATGTCGTGATATGAGAAAGTACTAGTTAAAAATTGTAACAAATGAGCAAATGAATTTTATTCGTCTTACTGTTGCCATAATTATTATTATTATTATTATTATTATTATTATTATTATTAGAGCAGCCATAAAATTTTCTTTTAGAAAAAAAGCCCATTGCATATGTGTTTTTCGATTAATTGTTTTTGGCAAATTGTGCCCAAACGGGAAGAAATTTGGTACACGTAAACAATTTTGGTCAATCGGCCAGTAGAAAAATTCCACTAAAATGACGAGTTGCTACCTCCGTTGACCTTGACTCGGGTCTTCTTTTTCCTCCTCATCTCTCCCTCTCCCTCTCCCTCTCTACCCATTTTCTCCATCACATCCTCACAGCAAGCACAGATGGGAGTTTCAGTTTGGTCAGTTGAAATCCATGACCAATGGAATTCCATCAAACATTTCATCTTGTCTTAACACTTAAATCGGTAATTTCTCCGGTGATTCTACCCCGTAAAGTGACGCAAGATAGAATTTATCTGAATATTGGAAACATGATAGAGATGATTTTAAATGCGGTAATATCGCACCCTGGCCTGAGTTCAACGGGTCGTGTATTTGATCATTGCATATTTGACTTGGGGGGGCAATTTTTTTTGCCTGGCAAGAACCTAGTACCATAAGACCGTGTTCTGGCCAACGGTTATCGGATCACCGTCAATTCGTACAGGGCAGGCCTGATAGCTCGAAAATTAAAAAATATATATTAATAAATGAATTAATTAATATAAATAATGCAAAATAATTTTTCATAGATGAAAATAAAACATCGTGAAATTTTCACTCGTACTACGTCTGCTGCCTCGCATCTTATTCATTCGAGCCCAATAGTATTTGGGCCTAAAGCCTGTTCCTAAGTTGGGCCGGTCCACTTAAGATGGCCGCAACGAGGGAACTTGGTAGTTGAATTTCCTAAGGTATAATTACCCGATTGTCCTGTTGGACAATAATTCGCCCACTGAAAATCCAGGGACAATTTCCTTCTTTTTTTTTTCAGTGTACAAAAGAGACGTGTAAACCTTGAAATGGTAGAAGGAAGATTGAATAAAAGGGGCGTGGAAAGTCTCACAGCCGAAGTCAAACTCTGGACTTCTAGGTCATAATAGCAGAGCAGTACCAACTGTATTAAATCTTCTTTCTCAATCCAGGAATAGTTTAGAGAGACTAGAGGCTTCCCCGTCCATAGCACGGGATGCGATATCTCAATAAAAAATATTAAAAACATCTATTAATACACGATTAAACAGAGTAATTACCTATAATTAATTTTTCAACTGAAAATAATATTAGTTTTAATTTTAAATTTGATCACTATAATAATGGATGGTAGAAATCAAATGTGATAATTAAAAATCAAACTATCGAAAGGAAAAGAGAATGTGGTGCTGAGGAGAGGGGAGTTTCAAGTGGGAAAAATGGCGGCTGAGCTGTTAGAATCAGAAACCAAATCCGAGCAAGTCGAGTAAAGGGCTGAGCTGATCACTGCAATAAAGGATAAGTTCGGTGTAAATTGACGCGGTCAGGTCAACCTTCTGTGTTCTGCGACGCTTGAGAAGGGCCGACGCGATTTTTCTGGAGGGAGCTGAGCAGGTCATCCTGTAAGTTAGAGAAGATATTTACTGGACATCATCATGTTAAATGATTAGATGGGTCAAGTCGATTATGGCTTCCTCAGTGCAAAGTTGAGGGATGCTCTTTCGCTGCATTGCTTGAGCTCGAGCTCTTCTCATAGGAAAACTCAAAACACAGCACAACAGAACAACGGCTTTGTCCGGAAAAGGCGATGTTCTGCAGCAGCGTGTATGATACCATTCTTCTGAATCCAAATAATAGGAAGACTCGAACCAGTTCCGAATGGGAATAAACAGAAGGGAATCGAGATGTAGGATATAGGGGGATGAAGTATTATCCATTGTCTGAATCTGAACCATAAGATGATGCAAATATGGAACTGGATTTCATGATCCAATTATTGAATCACTCAAAAGTCTAAAAGATTAAGGAGGATATGTTTGACTGAAAACTCAACGGTGTCCATTTTCGACTAAATGGTACGATTATTGAGTGGAAAAGATCTTCTAAGCAAAACGTCAATCTTGTGGCCGCTGCCCATGTGATTTTAGTTGAATTCCATTAATTAAGGATCAAAACTATACTTTTTCTTCAGTTTAGTAGTAATTCCATAATTTTCAATTATTAAGGTACCATTTCATAATTTTTATTATTTTCTGCGCCTGGGGTTTCGATTATTTTGTGTCTTAAAGTTTCTTAAGAGAAGATTTTTTTATATTTATGAAATACTGAGAATATTCTCAATTTTGCCCTCTAATCTTTCAGTAAGTTCCCTTTTCACCACGCAAGCTGCATCAGAGAGAGCACGTATCAGCTAAAAATATCAACCTGCTCTCGTTTTCTCCTTCTGGAAAAATTAAGATTAAATTTAAAAGGAAAGGGCATGCAAGGAAAAAATGAAAGAAAGAAAAAAAATGGCTGCCGACAGCAGATGTGCAGAAACGTCAAGCAGAGAACTGGAGAGGGAGACGAGAGATGTCTTCCGGTTGACCTTGTCTTGTTGCAAAGATTTCTCTGCCCAATTCACTTCTACATGTACTAAAATCTGCATATTAAGGGCACGAACATTGAACGCAAACTCATGATCTGATGCAGCAATGCAGCGTAATGTCGGGACTCAGTCCCATACAGGTCTGTGATCGCACTATTCTTATGCTCACGGAGATCTGTATCAGGATGTTTGTATCCGAGATTTACTCGTGTTCTGAGTCTCTAAGGTATACTTATTATGATACAAGGAACTTGCGTATAACAATCGAAATCTTCTGACAAGTCCCGGAAAACCATTTCTGGCAACCCCGGCAACTTCCAATGGATCGTCATTGAAAACGATTCGCATTTATATAGAGTTTAGGTCTCGAGCAGTAAGAGAACTCCAACAATCTCTAATTATTTGCTCGCAGTAACATAAAGCACATAAAGTGACAACTCCCTCACACAACTTTCATCGGTTACTAGTTTTTTCTCTCGATAAGTTCGACTTGACTCGTGCGTCCCCACTTATTCGGCATTATATGTGTTTCATAAACTACGGTTCGGTTTCGATACAGTACAGTACGGCAATGTGGAACTCAGGGCTCCATCCGGCAATCAGCGCCTTCTAGCAGCGGTCTCTCTCTGTGCATTGAAGAAGACAGCGGCCACGGGAAGGCCAAGCTCATTCTCCTCGGCAAACTTCCGGGTGCTGAAGTGGTCCCTCGAGAGAGGAGGCTTCATCACCGTCTGCCAGCGCTTCTGCTTGAAGAGGACGAACACGAACCGGTGAATCCCTATGTTCGGCCTCGGCATTTCATAGCCCGCGATCTCCTTCCCTGGTAATTATCAATCATCTCAGACAAAAGATCCGCATCGAACTTAACGTTCAAGAGAATCGTAACAAATCTTAGGATTAATTTTATTTTTACTCAATGGACCGACGAAATGGCAGATGAGGGAGACAGAAGTGTACCGAATGTGGCATCGGTCGTGCCCGGGATATCTGTCACTAACCTGAAATTACACAGTCAGCTGAACGTCAAACCACGGCATCGATACGAATTCATGCATACATTTACGTACAAGTTTAGTAACTTTCATCTTCCTTTGAAAAATAAACGTTCAGATAGAAACCGGAGAATTCATGCGTGCTCAGCTAGGGTTTTACAGATGCGAGGATATATGCGTATACCAGTGCAAGTGCTCCTTCAGATACGGGTCGCTCGGGCCAGGAACATCCGGATCGGTCATGACCTGCGAATTGATCGATACACGGAATACGTAAGCTCCAGTCCCTCGATATCAAAAGATCAATACGTGGCCATGAATATAAACTCTACTTAGGTTTTGTACCAGAGTGAAGAAGGATCTCATGTCACCACCATGGACCTCAACCCTAGGTTTTGCAGTGACAGAGGAAGGGAAGAGTTCGTGACCATTGTAGACATGCTTGTTGGAATCGTAGGTGATGCTCATCTGAATGCTCGGGGAGAAGTTGTTGACGACGTCCCCGACCACTCGCCCGACCACAAGCGGATCTGTTGACATACTTAGCAAGGACGGAGATATATATATATATATATATATATATATGATTGCCTAATGAAGAAGTGTGGATGTTTATCAACTATCTAACCTGTACTTGGTTTTCCTTGAAAAATGTGGGAAGCCCATACTTGCATACTTATAGTGTGGAGAAAGAGAGCCACAGCATGCAAAAACTCCTTTCAAGCACGTGAGCATCCAAGAGATCCAAGACTCAAAGAATAGGGAAAAAAATCTTACAATATTATAACAAATATATTACATGAGATATATTATAAGTTAATCATTAGTGTTTAATATATTAAAACAGTTATAAGTATATGACAAATTACAAATATCATGTTACCGTACGGAACATTTATTGACATGTGATGTAGGCTGTATGGGATGCCAGTTACATAGAGGACTCTCCAAAAATAGGCAAGTAGAAAGTGAAAATGGTTAAAATGTTGAGAAAGCTAATATTATATCTTTGAAGGCACGTATACTTATAGAGGTAGAATGAAGATAAGATAAAACGGGACATGGAAAGTCCTTCTAGTGAGATCGAATCAAGAATCTCTAGATCACAGGATTAGAGCGGTACCAATTATGTCAAGCGCTCTTTCTCTCCCTTTTTTTTCATTTCCCTTTCTTCCTATTCCTTCTAGTTAGCTCATGGACCTCATTTACAACTGAAAAAATGTTAAATGTTAATTTAGCTTTGAATTGGGATCCTTTTACTGTTGTTTTTTGTAAACAGTTATTTATTATATGATAAGTTTTTGCAACAACAAACTGTTAACCTTCTACAGTACAGACATCTATAGCTGCATCAACTATATAATAAAACTTGGATTGCACTATATTTTTTCCCGATATGGTTATACATGCATGAGCATTTTTCGTCGACGTGTCTGACTTTAAGTAATATTCGCGGTGTTCGGAATTAATGGAGACCGTGCATGTGTTATACACTGTAGGAGCCAGTTGTGTACAATGAGGAAGATTGTGGAAAGTGCTTAGTTCTTTGCCATTTTTGTCAATGCCCACTTCGCAAGAGGAATCTCTCCTCACTTCTCTCTGCGCTGCCTCTCTCTCAGACAACGCTATTTTCAATGAAAAAGAACTTGCAGAAACTAACATGAGGTGGTCGAGGTAGTTCGATACATTTGCTGCTCAAGTTAAGTGTCAGATTCAAATATTATAAATAAAGAAAATCTACGATTATGAATATCAGACAAGTCTTCTTATCGGGTCATATGCACTGATTTTTTTTAATACCAAAGACAGGAAGAGAATCAATATGAATTAGTTCAAGTGGTAAAACACTTTTCCCCTTAACTTAAGGTTCCGGCATGAACCTTTGTGGATAGAAAAAACTCCTATTGAGAGAGTTTATTAATTGACCGACCCGGCTCGAACTGCTTAATTAGTTAGTACTTTAATGTATTTCTGAATATCAATAGAATATACTAAAAAAAAAGGAAAAGAAAATTATAAACTGAGTTACTTTATGATGTTAATAAACAAAGCAAAGCCATTATTCTCTCCCTAGCTGGGATAGGAATAAGGGACTTTGGTAAAGGAGGTAAATAAAGGGAAAGATTCTATTCAATGGTGTCATTAGAACCTTCCTAATCAAACCACTAACTTGACTTTTCTAATATTAATTATTTTTTGCTGGATATTTTTGCAATTTTAATTACTATTTGAGAACAGGTGTTCATCAGTTCGTAATATAAAAAATGAATTAATCTACTGGGGCCAGGACATATTGAGAGATGATGAAATGTAATGAAAAATTTAAATTTTGAAATTGGATACACATGAAAAAAGTCTCAAAGCAACGAGAAGCAACTGTGGACAAGATAGAAAATTCCACTAGACTTTAAACTAGAAGTTAATCGTACAGGAAACACCACCCAATTTCAATCTCATTACAGATCCCACATAAACAGAGTCTGAATCCTATCTTTTATTCCCAAGACGATTAAACTATCGACAACTCATGAGAACTGAGCTATCTTACCTGGACACCAAGATCCCGGGGTTTCATATCATCGAGGCATTTTTTCAACTCGATCTCATTTTTAATACAATAACTTTCCCTATTTGAATTTTTTTAAAAAAATCCCTTGCAAATATTTTATGAAGAAATAGATAGAAAGATTAAACAAAATATCATTCAAATAATGAAATAAAATTATAAAATATTTGCACGATCCATAGAAATTCTAGTAGGATATTCCGTGTTTTCAATCCTAATTTTAACTGTTAATCATTATTTGCAACGCTCTTGTACCTTAAAACCAATTCCAAAGTCATTCTTTTAACGCTTCAAGTATTTTGAGTTTTCGAATTTTAACTTATTACGAAACATCCCAACATTGACAGAGTCATTAATTAAACTGCACAGTCAGGGGTAAACTTTTACATGCAATTACATAGCAGTTAGACATCTACTAGAAGCATTTCATGGTTAGGACAAGCCGAAGTCGGAGCAGAGATTAGTTTTAGTTTAAAACTCCATGATCTAAATTTTATAATAACAATAATAATAATGAAGGATTGTGAGAACTTCAAGAGAGAAAGGTATTAAGTTCTCTTCCCAAAACAGGTAAATGGGGAGGCAATTAATAGTGGGTTGTCACTTGCCATTTATGGAAAATTTTTACCAATCTTTGACCCAGCTTTTCTCACTGATATTCCACTTTGAACTGCAGATGATAATTTATACTGTTGAGTTCACGCTACCTTTAGATTCCATGTTTTCGTTTGTCTTGAAGTGTTAGATTCAGACTGTGGAAACCCGCCACCCCAGAGGACAGGCTTTTCGGTTTTTAATTAGAATGGTGTATACTGATGTAGATGGGATCAGAATCATCGATATGGAGGAGGTTCTTTAAATGGAGAAAGCTTTGTATGTAGTGGTATATCACACGACAATTCTTACATGATATCAGATACTAATAAAATTTAGGAATTTTTAGGGTTCTTAAAAAATGTTGAACTTTATTAATTTGCAATGGCACATAAGCACTATCAAAAGATATACTTTTTATATGGGAGACGCTCTCCTTTAAAATAGCAATGCAGTTTGCACGATTTTACCCTTAAAAAGACATTTCTGAAGAAAGATGGACAAATATGAGTCTTATAAAGAGTTCACTTTGCTTGTTATTCTCATATATGCAATTAGTACGTGCAACGTGCCCATCTGATAGAGAGAGGTTGAATCCTGAGTTAGATTTTGAATGGGAGCACCAAAATGAAGTCATTCACATGGCCTGCCGAGTAGTTGGTCCTCCAGCGCGACAACAATCGAGTTGTGGATTGTGGGTACATGAGGTGGCTAGAAACAACTTCCTTGGAGACTTGCAAGGTCGCCAAATTTGGGTGTGGAGGCCCAGAAGGACGCTTTTAAGCCAGTAGTGAGACTGAGATGGTTTAGGAGGAGATATATGGAACCATAAGTGTATGAGAATATACTTGCCCAATGGGTCGGGCGCATTCATGGACCATAGTAAAACGATGGGCTCACGTGGTAAGGCTTATTACGCGCTGTAAGCATTATCTAAGTCACTGGCGGCCAGTCAGCCAATGGCCGAGCCGTGAGTTTGTCAGTGGATCGAGCCGTGGGTAGCCCAAGGGTAATAACTCGAATGAGCTCAGCTGGACTAATGGCAGCCGGGTCAGAGGACATCTATACTAAGCTCATATTGCATATCAGAACATTGCAGCGGTTTCGACGGATCTCGAGACTATCTCAAGTTTTCAAACTTCGAGTCTCTACATTCACATATAATCTCTTCCTTCAGATGGCTCCCCTTTATTTAATAAGGATAAGATGTCTATCAGTTTAATTTAGTAGAAGAAATAGAGATTCGTGGTGCAGTATTATCGATGTTTCGAGTATATATGCTTGATCCGCTCGATCCAATGGGTAGCAATATCATCACGAAATGATGGCAGGTCTTATGGAACACGGTAGAGCCACTTTACCGATCAATCTGCAGCACCAGAAGCATCAAACTGTGGGAAACCATCCAAGTGACATCGGTAAATGATTCTGCATTCATAATTTCATATTATCTATGTTTCGAGATGCCGTGCTACGGTTTGAAAGAGACAGCTCTCAAAGATCGTCAAGAAGCCCTTATCGAGAAATTCTGTCATACCGGATCCATGAGGCCTTCTCGGAAATATACCAGTGCATTTCAAGTGGAACGATCTGGTCATTGATAAACTGAGCCTCTACATGACCGATGCCCCGTAGTTCTAAACAGGGACAACCGAGACTTGGGAGGCGAACTTGAAGCTTAGCACATGATCACTACACATCGAAGATCAGAGTCTGGATTCGTATATATCAGGCAGGATCAACACGTGTCGGGAATCGGGTTTTCAAGTGAATCGAAGATCAATTTACAGTAGAGCAAGGGCGCATCCAAATGTTTTTAAAAGAACTCACAAGAAAGGGAGCAAAGCCAAGACTTCTTATGCGTTGTCTGATCACTTCCGCTTCCATTTTAGAAACTCTATCCGTTTTAACTGCTAATTTTTTAAAATGGTCCAAGAGAACCAACATGATTTAACTTAAATAGTACGGTACTTATTTCTTATAAGTAAATATATCGTATTCGAGTTTTTGTGAATGGAAAAAACTATAGAAGAGAGCTTTACTCCTTAATTAACCGATCTGACTCGAACTGGATTAGTCAGTAATTTAGAGGACTTATGACACCAGTGATACATACCAAAAAAAAAGGTCCACGAGAAATGAGTGTACAAGTCAAACAACATTATTTGACATGTCAGAAACAGATGTCACGTCATTTTTTAATAAAGCAAATATTATTAATAAAAAGAGAAATGTGACATCATACTTTTTATTATTGCAATAAATAATCGTCGGTGGAGTTCATAAATAATGTTACGAGCTCGACGCATGTAAAAATTTCTCATTAAACACATAGTTATAGGTGGTGGGTTAAGGAATATAACCTCATGCCTTTCCATTGTAGAGTTATGCCATGTAAAGAAAATTGTACAGACCCGTCATCGGGCAATTAAATACGTAGAAAAAATTGTTATGAACATTTGTATCCTCTTCTTTAGTCTAGTAAAGATATAAATATGTGCCACCACTTCAACTATTACGGGGTAAATTGGTCATTTGACCTTTCAAATAGCTTGCTTTTTCGCTTTCTTTTCTAGTTTAATATGTGTTTATATAGTGTCTTAATGATGAGTCATTTACAAAACCACAGTGGCAATTTTATTTAAATTTTTTAATAGTGCGAAAATATGATTGAAAATTGTGTTATCCTTCCTGGCTATTTTAGACTTTACAGTAGTCACCGTTATTTCAGTTGACAAAAAAAAAAGGATAAAAGACGGAATAAGCATTTTTTATTTATTAAGGCCGAAAAGTATCTCATTTGATTTTTAATTTTCATTTTCTAAAAGAAAATCAAAATTAGGAAAAAAAAAATTTCCAGCAAGAACTAATCACGTGATGATTTTTCTCAGGAGCTTTGTTTCCTAGTAGTGGTTGAGATGGGACTGGACCCTTCTTGGGCCTTGTGGGGGGACAGGCACTTAGTTGCAACTTGCAAGACCCATGCTTTTCAGTTGGTGAATCATATTCCTAAAATATCTCAAAAACATTTTTTTTTACTGTCATCTGCTATTTAAAAATCTAAAAATTGATCATGGTCAATCCTCAAAGGATAAAAATCTTAATTTTAAATTTTCTTTATTTATAAAATTTAAAATCTAAAATTTGTACAAAAACCAATTCAAGATGGTGCATGCACTTATTTTGATGTTGAGGGGGACCTGAAGTTATCGTCCACAACTTTTAGGATGATTTAGCATTTTATATCTGATTTTCACGTGGATTTTGACACCATGTTTGGATTCGATTCCCTCAAAAGGAAACTCGCCCTGCACCGGACGTGCACGAACGGCAAACTGAGCTCCCCATGTATTACTGTATCTACAAACGATTTGAAACTCACTGAAAACACAGACCGATAAGGACTGGTCTCAGTCAAGAGGTTGAGAAAACTCGTGATTTCGGCGGGGCGGGCCGGGGCGGGGGGAGGGAAGACTGTTACAGTGATCTGGAGTTGCAGGGGTGCGCACTGAGCACGGCGGAACAGAGCAGAACAAGGAAAAACAGAACAGTCTCGTCCTTGCTTGCTTCTCTTTATCTCTATCATAAATTCAATAAATCTGATTAATTCATGCTCGAGCCTAGTTGATCAGATAAAAGTCTTTTGATATGAGGTTTATCTATTTATAAAAATTGAAACTGAGACGTTACTTACAAGAGAGAAGTGCCCAATCATGCTCTAAGTCGGTTCTGTGTTTTAAACTCTTTCGTAAGAGAGAGTCTTATATGTGATTGATATATTTGTGATAATATTGACGTGACATCATAAACTAATAGTATTTAGTTATTTTTAAGGTTGTATTTTTATTTTTTAGAATTTTAATTTAAAAAATTTACTGTCACGTTCATACCCCGTAAGCGTTCTCTCCTTTCATTTCAGGGCAGGCATCAAGCTGACGCGTGTCACAAACGTGTCAAAAGACAAGTTGGCAGCGGGTCCCACCTTGCATGGCCATGGCAGTTACGGTTTTCTCCTCCCCCGCATTTCATCACCTCTCAGTCTTCCCTCCCACTCTTCCCCTGTCATTAACAGGGCCCTCTTCCATGGTCGACTCGGAGTCCACGAGATGCTCGCGCAAGGGAGATTACAGACGGGAGACAGGGTTGCAAGGAACTGATATCTCTCTTCAGCCGCGGAGACTTCAGGTAATTAAAGGGGCTTCTCGTTTTTCATTTCCGAGCTCGATTTCATAGTAATGTTCGTCCCTCGGAGCTCCTTCCCCATCGAATCCACTCAGGCGGACCGTGGAGGAGGATAGGTTCGTACGATCTGCAACTCCGTGGTCCATGCAAAGACAATGGCAGACGAGGTTCCTCTCTTCTGTGTTTCAATCACTTTGGCCATGTTGCGATCTCTGTTTGTAAAATTTCCATGGGGGACTGTAAGTAGTTTAGTCATCTGCTTTTGGGTACCCAATTGTTAGCAGGATTCTTTTTATTATTATCTGTTCGATACCTAAAGGTTGGTGCTGAAGATTAAATCTCACCGTCAATTCAATTCTTAACATGCAAGAGTAAGTCACCTTGCAACACAAGGACGGGTGCTAAGGATTGAATCCCATGTCGGATCGGAAATGTAATAAAAAGATGTGTGCTGAGGATTGAATCTTACATCGTTAGCTCAGCGTAGAAATTCACGAGATCGAAAAATCAAATCCCTGTTTTGGAGTCCTTGGAGAGGCTTTCTCATATGTGAAGCACATGGACTTACCTGGGCCCACGGCTTGGGGCTGGTGGGTGTTAGATGAGGATAAACTCCTCATTATAATAAGAGTCTCGTATCGAGTCTGATATGTGATAAAAAGAATATTGGCATATCAAGAGAATTAGATACCGTCGTACCTAAAGTTAGTCTTACTTTAGGTGGATATTGGCCAATTTTCTTGTATGACTGATGGAATTTTACAGTCTTCCTTTATTATTTCATGCAAGTGATGCTCGGTTGGGGTGTTTCGAGGCGTGCAGTGTGGGTTCAGTCGCTTGTGATATTGTTAAGGATCTAACTCGGTGGAGTCAGTCGATGATGGCCTCCGAATCAGAGATCAGTGTTTCTGGCAGCGGCCTTAAGCTGGAAGCTGTTCAATCTCCACCCCGGCCTGAAACGGAAGATCCACCGCCACTGAAGCAGAAGGATCAGATGTTTCCTTCACCAGGCCACCAGAACTCCATCCTCTCCCTCACCCTCGACGAGATCCAGTCGAAGAGTGGGAAGAGCTTCGGCTCAATGAACATGGATGAGTTCCTGGCAAGCATCTGGAGCGTTGAGGATGCTGGCCCACCGTCGTCGTCGTTATCCCTTCTGAACGATCCGGCCAACAACAACAACAAACAAGGCATTTGCTGTCCCCGGGCCTGGTCCCTTGCTGAGACAGGCCTCGTTCTCGATCCCAACCCCGCTGTGCAACAAGACCGTGGATGAGGTTTGGTTTGAGATTCACGGCGACCGAGCATCGCAGCCGCTCTCTGCACCGGGCCACAACCCCAACAACAGCATGGCCCCGAGGCGCCAGCAGACCTTCGGGGAGATGACCCTCGAGGATTTCCTCGTGAGGGTGGGGGTTGTGCATGAACCGATCATGCATTCCCAGCCTAAGAGTGCGCTGGCTTCAGCACTCATCAAGCCACCGCCAGGCTTCGTCGATTCTGCTCTGTCTCTTGATTCCAGCCATGGCATGAGGAATCTGGCCGGTTTCGGAATCATCTCGATCAGCCACAGGCCAGAGAACAATCTGTCTCACAATGGCTTCATGACTAATTACCCCACGAATGTCTTCAACGAGCAGTCCCATGGATTCACGGAGGCGTTCGGGTCGAAGGGAAAGAGGATCATCGATGGGCCCCCGGAGATGGTGGTGGAGCGGAGGCAGCGCAGGATGATCAAGAATCGGGAGTCAGCAGCTCGGTCTCGGGCCAGGAGACAGGTCCGAGGAAGCAAACTGTTTTCCATTTCCTTTCATTAGGGGCACGGTTCCAAACGAACAAATCACAGCTCGATCTCGGACCATTTCTATAATGACTTATCATTATGATTTCCGAACAATGCAGGCGTACACGGTCGAGCTGGAAGTAGAGCTGAATCAGCTAAAGGAGGAGAACGAAAGCCTCAAAAAGATCGTGGTAATCGAACAAGGCTCTTCCATTTATTGGAGAACTTAGTTTCCGAAATTTTGTGTTCCTTATGACTAACCAAATCTTCCTTCTTAATCTCGAACAGGCGGAGACGGAGGAGAAGCGCCGGAAAGAGGTAACCTCAGAGCTAACATTACCCCCTAGTTGGTCTGCAACTGATCGCAAATACCCCAGAAAACGAGGAAATCTAACTCGGGTTTTTGTCTTACCATCTATTTATCTCTTTATGGATCGCAGGTGATGAAGAGGAAGCAGTCGATTAGAGCAGCAAAGGCAGCTGAGCAGCTCAGGGCTATGAGGAGGACGGTGAGTATGGCTTGGTGAAGGAGAAGGGATGGCTAAGAAAGAAGAGAACGACTTGGTTGGCATGTTCTTGTCATTTAATCATCATGCGAGGGGTAAAAGAGGGAGTTCATGTTTTAGGATACTTATATGTGGCTATATACTGCAATGTCCATAAATAAGTTTTCGGGATTTGGACCGGGTTCCGTGGAATTCGAGGAACATGAATTTATAGAACGTGAGGTGCATGTAATGTCTATATATTTAATAAGATTGTGTATGTATTAAAAAATGGATGTTCGGTGCAGTGATCAAAATCATCAATCTGGAATAAAAAATCTGGAATAAAAAAGATTCAATGGTGTGAAATTAAAAGATTCCGTATCCGATTCTAGGGAACTAAGAGATTCTATTCTATATTTGATTTTCATGAATGAAATTCCATACTCCTTTATAAGATAAAATTCTTATATGGTCCTATCTCATAATGACGCAGTAGCGAATAATCAATTAAATTTTTTTATTAGTATTAATTATAGTAATTGCCAATTAATTAATACTAATTTATTCATTTATCACATTTCGATTTGTATTTTCTCACACGACGTGACGGGGTATGATCACCTAAGAGTTTCATCTTTATATGCTCCTCTCTTCCTATCGATCTAAAATCAAAAGATTCTATTCTATAATACATTCTACCTTTATATGCTCCTCTCTTCCTATCTATCTAAAATCAAAAGATTCTATTCTATATTACATTCTCTTCAACGAGATTTCCTACTCCTCCATGCACTCTTCCACCTCCTACCCATTCTAGTCGTGTACCCTTAAATCCATCTATGATTTTAGTGATATAGACCTCCTTTTAATCGGAAAAAGAAATGCGTCTACATAGGTATGTGTATACATAATCTGACAAGACATTGTCCAATGTAGGAATGTTACCTGCAGATTTTCCATCCTCGTTCTACGTGGAAGGGCAGGTGAGAAACATGTTGTAGTTAGTTTTCACCTACCCAAGAACCAAATTTCTCACCTAGAGTTTCCATTATGATCCCCAGGATTAGTTGCGTCCTTGATCGGAGCATCCAAGATTACAACCCCGGGAATTAGCCACGTCCTCGATCAGAGTATCCATGACTACGACCTACAAACTGCTGATACACAAAGGAATAATCTTCATTTAAGGCATGAGTTGCTGAGATGGCTAGGACAGACACAAAATCGACCTGCCATCTTCCATAGTCTCAGGATTAGGAGAACAGCGATTGTTCTCTCCGACAACTCGAGGAGAAGGCAACAAAAAGGCTAGGCAATGAGAGCAGATCGAGATCCTTGTGGTGGACCGACCTGCCCCAGCACATGACAAGACAAGACCCGACAAACTCAGGATTCCGACCGATGAGAGCATAGCCTAGACCTATACACAGATTTCCAAGGAGTCTCCTGGGCTTATGGAAATAGACTGCATGCATATAATGTCGAGAAGCAATGAATTCATGACATTAACTTGAATATGAAACACTCACCCGAGCATCGATCTCGAGTTTGAGACCTCCACAAACCCTGAAACAAGGGCTACACAGATCCGAGAAGGCATACCTGTTTCCTTATAATGTCTGATGACTCCTTCTGCAGCTTGAAGATAAAGGCTCGATCCACAGCACAAATGGCACTAAGATTTTGAAGTTCAACTTCATTGCAATGCCCTTTGGGTTTGAAGAATTAGCTACCAAACTCAAATTGCACATTCAGATCGATGTACTTCCTCATGATCCGAACTATAGAAGTGGTGAAACGGGCCAGGACCTGGCAATCCTCGTGGTCCTTGAAGCCTGAGATTACCCCATCGACGACCAGCTTCTTGAGGCCTGGACAGCGCTCCAGCAAAACCTCGACCAACTCCAGGAATTCGTCCTTGAGAGTGTTCGACCACCCAACCTTCAAGTAAACCACATTGTCCAGGCGAGCGGATCCTCCGAAGCAATATGGAAGCAGCTCGTCGTTTCTCAAGTCACAGCCTAGAGAAAGATGGCTGAGCTGTGGGCAACACATGGCGATTGTCTCCAAATCGATGGCCTTGGTCCACTCACCAAAAGCGACATCCCAGAGCCTGAGCGTCCTCAACTTGAAGGATTTCGAAATCAATTGATAGAACTCCAACTGTGGAATCATGAAGTTGCTGATATTGATGGCCTCCAGATTCTCCGCTGGATCACAGATTTCAAGATGCGGCACGACAACATTTTCAATCGAGATACTCTTCAAGCAACCCTTTCCGACGACCTTGAAGTACTCGAGATTGCAATCTCTTAGGTGCAAATATTCAATGCTATCCAACTCCAACACAAGCTTATCCAGGCATATCTCCTCCATATAGAATCTCCTCAGATTAGGAGCCCTGACTTCAAGTTTTGCTAGAGGACCCAAACGATCGAGTTCGGTGAGCTCCAAAGATTCGAGCTTCGAGCAAGCTGCGAGTAAATGACTCAAATGCAGCTCGGAGATACGGACAAAGCTTAACGCGAGCGACCTCAGAGAGGTGAACTGATGGTAGTTCGGGTCCACCCTTTCAATCACATCATGGCCCAAGATTAGCTTCTCGAGCTTCTCCCTCCCAAAGATCCCTACAACATTCAAGGCCGGATCTGTCCGGACATCATAATGCAACTCCCGCAAGCTCTCCCTCGTGTACAGGAGCCAACTCATCACCACCGAGGCCGATAACTCGTCAAAATCATCCATGACAAGAGTCAGTGACTGCAGAGCCTTGGTCTGGAATATCGTCCGGGTTATCAGAATCTCGACCTGGCCGGTCGAGAGGTCGCGAAACCCATGCCAATCACTCAATCTGAACGAAAGGACGCGGAGGTGCTTGTGGAAGGCCTCCCGCCATTTTCGGCAGGTCGCCGAAGCTAGAACGACATCTCTTGCCGCCGATATGTGCGACAGAATGTTCCCAACAACATCTACAGGCAAGTTCTCCATAACGCCCAAGACTTCAACAAATCTCGAAATCCACCTATCCACTAAAACCCTAATCTCTGCGCTTCTCCTACCAAGATTCAGACAACGCAACCGACACAAATCCGACAGCCTCCGAACAGGAATCGATAAAGAGCTTGAGCAACACAGCAGCCCAGCAGTGCAAAGAGCTTATCACCTGAAAATTCTCCGGCAGCTCAGTGTTAGGGGCTGGAAATTTTGGGTGTCAGAGTGCAAGTGCAACCGGCTGGTTTGCTGTAAGGAGACGGGAAATAGCTTGATCGCCGGCAAGAGCGCAGGAGCGAGGAGGATAAGCGCAGGGGTCGGGAGAAGGCAGCGAGATTTCGGGGTATCTTTTCAGAATTTTTTTGGAAAAATTGCACCATTAGCATAAAACATTTTGGTATACATTTTTTTGATAGTTTTGTACTATAAAATATAATAGTTTAACACAAATCATTAAATTTTTACTAATACCATTAATTGGACTGATGTGATAATGTGATGTAGATGCACAATCAGCATCACTTCAAAATTTAGCTGACATGACAATATGAAATAAATTTTGATTATAAAATAACACTAAATAAATAAATAATAATAATTTTAAAATAAAAATAAAAAATCCACTTAAAAACGTAAAAAAATGAGATAACTTGAAAAAAATCATAGTAGAACTAGATATGTTTTAAAAAATCGATAAAATACTCCAAATTCTTCCGAAACGATCCGAAAGTTTCAAGAATCGACTCTTAAGCCTTACTAACACCTAAGATCATCATAAAACACACAAAATATTCAAGGATTGACTCCTCAATTTTACTAACACCTAAGACCATTCTAAAACACACAAAATATATAAGAAATAGAACTAAAAAGTTCAAAATAGGAATCGAACAGATTTTAAAAAATCGATAAACACCCCGAATCGATCTGAAAGATCCGGAATTTTCAAGAAACGACTCCTACACTTTACCAAAACCTAATACCATCATAAAACACACAAAACATATTAGAAATATAATTTAAAAATTCTAATAGGAACTAGATGGATTTTAGAAAGTCGATAAATGAACATGAATCTATTCGAAACAATCTAAAATTTTTAAGAACCGACCTCTAAACTCCACCAATATCTAAGACCATCTTAAAACACACAAACACATTAGAAACAAAACTAAAAAATTTAGAATAAGAACTAAACGAATTTTAGAAAATTGATAAATTACCTAAATATTTCAAAACGATTCGAAATTTTTAAGAATTGACCTTTAGACTCTACCATCACATAAGACTATCCTAAAACACACAAAACACATTGAAAATAGAATTGAAAAATTTTAAATTAAATAATTTCATGTTTTTAATTTATATTGTTATTATTTTATATTTTACATTTTAACTAAAAAACTTAAAAAGAGAGAGAATGAGAGTAAACAGTACTCAGGGCATTATTTGTCTTTCCCCAAACCCCCCATGATTTTTACTGGGAGCGCAACAACCACTGCCAACTATCATCACTTGGAACGACAATCCACAACCCATTCTCTCTCGATCTTGTCTGCTTCTTTGATCCACTCTCTCCCGACATCTCTCCCACTCATAATTTTTAGTTTTTTTTTCTTATGTGTTTTTTGTATTTTACGATGGTCTTAGGTATTGGTAGAGTCTAAAGATCAGTTTTTTACAATTCCAAATTGGATTCGGATAGATTTGATGTCATTTATTTACTTTCTAAAATTTTTTCAGCATTTATTCCAAATTTTTCAGTTCTATTTTTGATGTATTTTTTGTATTTTATGATGGTCTTGGTTGTTGGTAAAGTCTAGATGTCGGTTCTTGAAAATTTTGAATCATTTTAGATCGATTTGTGATCATTTATCAATTTTCTAAAATATGTCTAGTTTAGATTCTAAAATTTTTAGTTCCGTTTCAAATGTGTTTTGTGTATTTTAGGATGGTCTTAGGTTTTAATAGAGTGTAGGAGTCGATTCTTGAAAATTCCATGTCATTTTAGGTCATTTATTGATTTTTTAAAATATGTTCAGCCCCTATTCTTAATTTTTTAATTCCGTTTTTAATATATTTTGTGCATTTTATGATGGTCTTAGGTGTTGGTCCTTGAAAAATCGAGATTGTTTTGAATTGATTTGGGGTGTTTTATCTTTTTAAAACCTATCAACTTCTATTCTTAATTTTTCAGGTCATTTCCTATTTTTATATTTTAAAGTGCATTTTTCATTTTTTAAATTAAATTTTTATTTGAAAATATTTATTTATTATTTTTATAATTTTAATTTATTTTATAGTGTCTTGTTAACTAAATTTTCACATGGTACTAATTGAGCATCCGCATCACATTACCACATCAGCCCCATTAATAGTGTTAGTGAAAAATTAATAGTTTGTACCAAAATACTATATTTTGAAAACATTTTATAGTACAGAGTTATAAAAAAGATTTTGTACCAAAATATTACATTGACAAAAGATTTTGTACCAACAGTGCTATTTTCCTAATTTTTTAATAAATCTATGTTGTTTTTACAATATGTTTGGATTGAATGATTTGGGGGGAGGGGATGATTGATTCCTCCAAATCACTCATTTGGATATTATTATTAGAGGATAGCTTTTAGAGGGATAAAAAAGTTAATTTAACTATTTTATCTTTTTAAATTGGAAGACCAATCAAATGAGAGAAAGGCGTACATAGTGATTTTGAAACTCAAATAAAGTTATGATTTCGTATTAATCTTAGGAGACTCGATGGTTGTGACCTAGTGGTGGTCGAGCAACCGGAAAACGTGTTATTGTCTTGACTTGATGATGATTGAGTAAGAAAAGATGAGTGTAATTGTGTAATTATATGATACAGAATTATGGTGTACCTATACTTTCTTTTAAAAAATTACAATAAATATTTTTTTTCTAAAAAATTGTTATTCATCTAAATTCTCCCAAATTGGAGAATTTAAAAAAGGTGATGTTTGGAGGAGTTTTGAGGGATTTTGAAGGATGGTAAATCCCTCTAATAATTTATCCAAATAAGAAATTATGCTACCCCTCCAAATCTCCTAATCCAAACAAAGTGTTAAGCATAGAGACAATTTTGTTCTCTTTTTCTGTTACCAAAACTGTCTTTAAAGCTAATTTATCATATAAATAATATATAAGGTAGGTAAGGTTGTCATTATCATTTGAGTACTATCGAACGGTTACCTTCTCATTTAATATAACAGTTTCTAATTTTTCTCATCCACTATCTCAATCAGTTTTGTTACCCATTCACTTTTTCAAGAGTAATTGTATACACAAAATGATTCATACTTTTTCTACGATACCCTTCTTTTTTCACGATCAACTTTTTCATGTCACTTTCTTAATTCTAATTATTTATCTCATAAGAGCTCTGATAAACCTATAGTAAGTAATCTCTGAAAGGTTTCCTGGAATTGCCAACAATGGACTTCTCAGTGAGGGGTCTCTATATACCTTTTTAACTTTTACCTCTTGCATAATTTCCGCGAATTTTGAGTGAAGATCAAGCATGTAAATTTAATTGTTGTTGAAGATATTTACTGTAGGTAGTACGAGTCTAAATCTTCTATAAAAATATTATTTTATGGCAGTATTTATCTTATATTCAATATTATACATGGGAGAAGGTTCTCTTTGGTGTTTTTAATTACCTTCCTAAATTATCCGTTGGTAAATAAAATTCAATTTTTAATAACTGTTAAATTAAGTAAAATTAAGGTTATGCTAGTAAATTTATCAATACCTAACTGCCTAATATCTCCATACTCTCACTTTCTCTCTAATCTCTTCTCTTTACATTCATTTAACTCTTTTTACTATCACTTAATTTTTCGTAAATTTATTACTTGTTTTTCATATAGCAAAAAAGCTTACACTTCAAAATTAATTGCAATAAAATTTTATTTAATTATTTATTAAATATTAACTTCTTTCATCAGTTTAATTAAATAATAAAATTTGTACATAATACCGGTCAAATTCTAGTATACTATATATGATGATAAATCTTATTAGTTTGTATCACTGTATATGTACTACCACATGATGACAACATTACGTATAACACTTTTTCTTATGTAAAACTCTTTCCATTTTGTTTCATCTTTATTAATTTTTTTATTTTTATAATTAAATAAAAAATCCGACTCACAATTTAGAAGTTCTAAGTTTGATTATTACTGTAAATTAATTATTTGATCCCTTTGGGTAAGAATGAAGTGTAGAATTACCCAAGATCCCATGGGGCGATTTTGGAAATTGGGCCTGCAGGCCCAAGAGACTCCAATAGTGGGCTTCTTATTGCAATGATCTTAATGAGTCGGCCCATTATCTATACCATCATGGGCCGACCCGGCGCCCATCTCCTAGGGTTTGTCTCTGCAGATAAAATGAATCATATAAATCCCCTCAATTAGCCGTCGGAGGAACCCTAGCTGTGATCGCTTCGCTTCGCTCTGGTAATCTTGAAGTTCATCGTCTCTCTTAGCTTATATTCCACGCACCATTTTCTATCCGGCGTCATGGTTTTCTCTGTTAGCTGTCTGTCTGCTGAGACACTATCCGAATCGATTTTATAATTGTGAAAATGAGCTAATAGTGACCTCAAGATTGAATTTTTGGACGGAGAAATGGAATTGATGATATGGCAGTCTGTGAAATTGTGCAAGTGGTGTCCTTGTCTCCACTTCGACTCCTTTTCATTGATGTATCATGCTGATGTTCTTCAACTCTGCTTGCAGGGAAGGAATCTGTGGAGGATCTGCTGAAGGCATTGAAAAATGAGGTATATGGAATGTAGATTCTGAGTCATTGTTTAGTGAAGCTGCATTTAATCTTCCTTTCATATATTACTTGTAATAATAGTGTGACAATGTCAGATGATCTTTGGTTGTCTTGGCAATGTGAATACGATACTTGGTTAACATTCATGTGATTAAAAATCTATAGCAAGTAATTTTTTGTGCAGGCTCATGCTATGATTGACAGATTCTATAAGAAAAAATAGGCAAGTCATGATATGCATATGTAAATTAGCTTTTCTTAGCAAAGCTTGGCGTTTGTTGTCAGGTTTATGAGTAAAACAAAGCCGTTCCAGTATTTGCAAGTGTGGATCTTGGAACTACTTTCTGTCGTCTGATTGCTTATTTATATCTTGAATTTTTTCCGTGCTGTGATCAATTGGGACTTCCAGGATAGTTGTTTTTTTGGTGTTATGATCCCAAGTTCTCATGTTCAAATATGTATTTTTTTCCAACAGCAAGCTCCAGAGTGATGCCCTCAGAGAAGCAATTTCCGGGATCATGAATGATTCCAATGAGAAGAAAAGGCAGTTCACGGAGACAATTGAGCTACAGATTGGCTTGAAAAACTATGACCCACAGAAAGATAAACGTTTTAGCGGTTCGGTCAAGTTACCACACATTCCCCGTCCCAAGATGAAGGTTTGCATGCTTGGTGATGCTCAGCATGTAGAAGAGGTATGCCTCACATTCGAATGTCCTAAGTTTGCGTTTTTCCTCAAGTCTCTAGCTGCTAGCATCATTGAATGAGGTGCAAACTTTTTAATTACTAGATGCCACTAATGCTAGATGATGACTGTATTTGCTTGCAATTCTTGGGCAACAGAACTTCATTCCTGTCCCTGTTGTATGAACTGATAGAATCACAGAAGTCTGGAGTATCACAGAAAAAACTTGGGCTTTAACCTGTGAACATTATAAACCCCTCTTCTTTTTGGTTTAAGGTGTGAGTTGTAGGGCCAAATATTCTTTGCACAGACGAGTTCTCCAGTTTTTGTTCCAACATGCAAAATGTTGGCAAATGTTTTGATGAAAATCTGGTCCGTGTATTTTACTCCACTGACTTTGGTCAATACCTAATACAGGCAGAGAAAATTGGTTTGGATTACATGGATGTTGAGGGGTTGAAGAAGCTCAACAAGAACAAGAAGCTCGTTAAGAAACTCGCAAAGAAGTACCATGCCTTCTTGGCATCTGAAGCTGTAATCAAGCAGATTCCCCGTCTCCTTGGTCCTGGTCTTAACAAAGCAGGCAAGTCCTTTTCTGATTGAAGCTGCTCCCTATCAGTCATCAGTTTTTCTTTGATATAAAAAAGTTATATTGTTGGATATGCTTCAGTTACTCTGTGCTTCCTTTTCGTAAAGGCCACCCTCTGGTACTATCATCTCAGGTAAATTCCCAACACTTGTCACCCATCAGGAATCCCTTGAATCAAAGGTCAATGAAACAAAGGCCACCGTTAAGTTCCAATTGAAGAAGGTGCTCTGCATGGGTGTTGCTGTGGGCAATGTAAGCATGGAGGAGAAGCAGATCTTCCAGAACGTGCAGCTTAGTGTCAACTTCCTCGTATCCTTATTGAAGAAGAACTGGCAAAATGTGAGTTCTTTCAGGTTTATAAGTCATTCATGTAGGTTCCTGCCTAGCCTTGGCTTGTGAATAGTCAGTATGACTAAAATGTTGCTGCTCCCACCACAATTAACATGGAACTTGAAACAATCAATCGTTGTGATTTACTGATTGGGTGTGAAGGTATCTTCTTACACCTGCCCTGGGCGAGGACTTACCACCATTTTGGGTGCTGTTTCTGTATTGGTAGTTCATCTATGTCATCAATCACTGATGAATATGGTTCTTTCTATGGCAACCAGGTCAAGTGCCTGCACCTGAAAAGCACGATGGGAAAGCCCTACCGCATCTTCTGATCCGCCTGCGGTTTACCTTCGGGAGAATTTTGTTGGAAGAGTTATTCGAGTAAGAACGGTGGGGAAGCCCTATTGGCAGCAGTAGCCATTTTCACTTCCACCTCTTCTTCTTATCTCCTATTGGAATTCTATGTTATTGGATTGAATTGTTCTCATTCTCTTCGTGCAAGGAAGTTATTTTTCATCCTTTGTCCACTCACCAAGTGTCCCAGGGTCAAGACTCGGCAGCCACGGGACTCCCCTGTAAATAGGGCCGGTTTGGGCCTGAAACTGACCCTGAACCAGCCTGCTAAGGTCAAACCCGGAACTAACCATGAGGACCGCTCCGGTTCTGGGCTTGTTCCACCATCTATACTATAGGAACTGGAACCTGAACAAGCTCAGAATCAACAGTTCCAAATCGTAAATTAAAAAATAAATGAAAATATGATGAAAGGATTACAAGCTCATTATGCTGGGATGAGAGCAAAATTTTTTAAAATTTTGAAAGTTATTGCTGAAATATTTATTTTTTTCATGTTGATATACACAATGTCAAGGAAAATTCCTTTTATAAACATGGAAGGGAAATGAATTTTTCCGAGAGCTAAAAGGTTTTTCCCTTTTTATATTGTTCAAATACTTAAACATGTTTATATGTATTTAAAACTTCTCATTCTCTTAAAATTCTTTAATTTATTGAATCCAATGATTTCGAATCGATGATTTGAACTAGTGGGAGAGGGTGGGCCCAGCGGCAGTGGGTTCTGGGACCGCTGAAACTCGAAAGCCGCCCTTCGTGTCGTTTTGACCGACCGATAGGTACCGTTTTGACTCTCCCGTGACATATCACTGCGCTCCGATCCCGGAGCATTATGACCCTAGTTTTTGTGTCGTGAACCGGGAGCGCGGATATAATGTCTTTTGAAGCTTACTCCGCTGCGCCCACGGGATAAAGGAGGAAGGCGTTGGTGAACTCAGAATCAGCTGCCGCCGCCACTGCAACCTTCGTCCTCGCGATCATCGCCGTCTCTGTTAGCGTGGCTTGATCAGGCCACATAAACCCTAAAACCCAGACCTGAGTGCCAAAATTATCTCCCATCTGAAGGACTCCTCCTCCCGTCAGGTGAGCTCTCTTGCTCGCTCGCTAGCCCGCCCGCTCTCATTCGCTCTTCTGCTTGCCCCCTTCTTGTTGGGCTTTCTTGCTCGACGATGGGTTCGCCCGCTCGTCCGGCTAATGCTTAAAGTTGTGACTTTTGAAAGAATTTGCAGCTCATATATTGAAAATCCATTGCATTTGTGTTCGGGATGATGTCTTTTGGGTAAATGCACGAAACCCTTTTTTCCAATTCAGCAGGGTCGATGGTAGTTAAGGGGGAAGCTTTTTTCATCCGATGTAGCTATTGATCGAGATTTTCAATTTGAAGCTGATTGCTCTTTCATGGTGCCTTAGTTCATCTTGTAGAAGTACGGAGGAATTGACGAGATCTTTTGGTTACATATGTTGATATTCAGATGTTGTTATGATGATTGATTATGGAAAAAATGGAATCCATGAATGGGGCGTCAAGTGAGGACCAGGGAAGCCTCCAGCTTGTGTCTTCTCATATTGCTCCGCACATAATGCCGCCTTGTTTTGTAGAATCGGAATCCTCGTTTCCGGTTGTGTTTCGAGTCAGACAAGGCTGACATTTCCATCTTCCAGATTAACCATAACCATCTCTTGTCGGATTTTTTTCTCTGATAGTCGGTTCTGTAGTTTGCTGGAATGAACTTGTTGATTATTACTGAGTTGCTGATTGCTGCATTTGGTATCAGGCGTTTAAAGATGTCGACCGCCACTGCTTCCTCCCCATCTGCCTTCAAGGTCGCTCCATGGAACCAAACCCGGCTCACTAGCGCCATTGTTAAGGCACCATCCTCCCTTGGATCCTTGAAGAGCACCTCAAAACTGCTCGGCCTCAAGTCCTCGCAGAAGTTCAGGGCATCAATGGCTGTGTACAAGATCAAGCTGATCAGGCCGGATGGAGAGGAGAATGAGTTTGACGCCCCTGACGATGCCTACATCCTCGACTCAGCTGAGAACGCCGGGGTCGAGCTGCCTTACTCCTGCAGGGCAGGGGCATGCTCCACCTGTGCAGGGAAGATGGCATCCGGCTCGGTGGACCAGTCTGACGGGTCATTCCTCGATGAGAATCAGATGAAGGAGGGTTACCTGTTAACCTGTGTCTCGTACCCGACGGGGGACTGTGTGATCCACACCCACAAGGAAGGCGATCTCTACTGATTCTTTCGCAGTCTTGGTACACTGGACCCGGGGAACGTACTCCGGTTCGAGTATCACGTGGGCGTCTAGGGTGCTTTGCCATAATCTGAATGCTTTAGTTAGTGCTGGCTGCAGGAGCAAATCTCAGTGGTGCAGTTCTTTTGCATTGAAATATGAATGTCAGATGTAGCAAAGAAATAAAATGTGGTGCATCTGATGAAGCTCTACTAATGCTTTCTTCGATGGTACTTCCTACTCCCATTTTACACATCTTGATGAGCCACCGCCTCGAGATTAAAATCACAAGTTTAAGTCTCGCATATTTGGAATCACTAGAGAAAGGTCCGTGTCATGTACGGAAAGAAAATAAAAATAAAAAAAATATGAAATACGAGAATGAATCCGTATAATTGTATCGTTTATTTATAACTTATTACAATTCAATTCATTTAAAATTCGTTAATTTACATTAATAAGTAGAATATTTTCTACTTCATTAGTATATGATATCAATTTTACTTTTTTAATTTTACTCTCAAATCATTCACTTAAAAATTTTGGCAGATTTTTGCTTCTAAAATTGTAAATATTGAGTGAAATGAGGTAACCTGAGCAATTAATAAAATATTTTTATTGTTAAGATCATAGATATAATATGAGAAAGATATAATTGAGATTAGAAGTTTACCCTTAATTTATAAATTAGATACATGTCATAAATTTTAATATGTAAATTGTATTATGGTCAAATGTGAAAAGCAGAAAAGACACTAGACTTTTCAAATGTTAGCATATAATAGTATAGAAGAATTTCACACAATTTTTAATGTGATCGGATCTTATGGTACAAGTGATGGGAGAAATTTTTTTGGTATTTTTACCTCATCAATCAATTCAACTGCGAAGTGAAGAAAATATCAATACAGTAAATGAGTATTAATTGCCCTTGTAATTACGATAATTATAACTAACTAGAATATTTAATTTATATTTTCTCACGAAATTATTATTAATTCCAGAGAGATAAGATCTAAGTCCTTTTATCTGCGTGCACCTTTTTTTTTTATAACCGAGGTATCTGAGCACTTTCCGGATCCGACTAGCAGTAATTGTAACACTTTCTCCTCGTGTACACGTAATGGCCCGTAAACCACGTGTACCGAGTAAGTCAGACGAATCTGACAGATTTAAGAGAACAGAAAAGTCCCACCCACAGAGGAACGTCCTTCCCGAAAGTCGAATCTAAAACTTCTTAAAGAGATTACAGTTCCCCACTGGTGGGGCTGTGCGCTTTGGCGTGCACCTTCTAAACTCGGTGAAGAAAGAAATAGTTTTGTAGGATTAGTACAACGCGTACTTCAAAGAAAAATGAAGCTGACGTGGAGCGATATAATTGGCCGGATTAAGTAACATGCACTCTGACTGAAGTCTATTCTTGACAAATCAGCAGTCATAGCAGAGAGATCAGCTAACGCCTACCGAAGCCTTTGGTCCGGCCAGCCGATCCTCAGCTTTCACGCCGTCTCCATTCTCTCCTCGGAATCTCCGATGGCGGTTCGGGCGACGGCGTCGCGGTTTCCGATCGACCCGGACTCACAGGAGAACTCGGGCATACCTTGGGGGATCACCGTGACGCCGTTCGCCTCCAAGGATGAGAACGGCAGGGCTCCGGCGTACGGATCGGATGGCCACCTGCTGCCCCGCTGCGAGAGCTGCTGGGCCTACTTCAACACCTACTGCGAGCTCGACCAGTGGGCGTGGACCTGCTCCCTCTGCGGCACTCTCAACTGCCTCCCCTCGCAGGCCATCGCTCGGTACTCCCTCCCGCAATCCTGCCCCGAGATGATGTCCTCGTTCATAGATCTCGAGCTTCCTGGTGAGCTAGGATCTCAATTCGCTTGCAATGAGATTTACTTTGGACTCAGTTGCAGTGCAGTTGCGATCTTCGTTGAGTCATCAATGAATTTGTATCCTAGGCATTCAGCTTTCATAATTAGAATCCTGTAATTGTAAATTGTATCAGCCTTGCCAAGTCTTGACTACTGTCCTGGTGCTGCAGTTGAAGGATCAGAAGAGGCAATTCAGGCTCGACCAGTCTATGTTGCTGCGGTGGATTTGTCTTGTAAGAATCTCTCTTCCAATTATTACTTCTCAGTACGCTATCCGATTGATTCTTTCATGCCAATTCCTGCCCACCATATATCTATATAATGGACTAAAGTGGCTTTAATGGAAGGCAACCTGAGCCGGCAAAATGCAGATTGTGGATGTTTCATTGCTGCACCATTTTACTTCCATAGATTGTGCATGCTTAATAGAAACATTTTCTTCACAAGGTTGGACAGTTTTTATCAGAGAGTTGATCAGGAAGTTCGAACAACTTAATTTTTCTGCTTGGATCGAGCCGCCCTTGAACTGTATTAATCTTGTGAATTTATCATTCTAACCATCTTCACTGGGACGTGCTTCTACAGCTTAAGGATCACTAGGATACTTCCGGCTATTTCATTCTTTCATGATATCTTGATCCATTGGAAGTTTGTGGTCAGCGGTTTCCCCTCCTTGATTGACTGCTACTAGGAGTGGCTGTATAATTTCTCCAACTGCGTGATTATACTAAATGTTCTTTCCACTTTAATGATCATCTTTTATAATTTTATGCAGCTTCAGAGGAATTCTTGGAGCTGACCAAGAGTGCTCTCTTAGCCGCTCTTGAAGGTATGACCACTTCCATATGAAATGTTTTTTCAGTCTTGCTATATTGTTATAGCTATAAATCATATTGAGTGCTTCACTATCTATATGTTGAATTTTTTTTTTCCCTTGTATTTTTTACTTGCAGCTCTTGGGCCTGGTTCTCTATTTGGGTTCGCCACCTTTAGTCACAAAATCGGACTTTACAATGTTCAGGGTCCTGTTCCAGTGGTGAAAAATGTCTTCATTCCTCCAGAAACTGATGGCACTCTATCTTTGGAGCTTGAAGATGCCATGCCACTGTTGCAGTTTCTTGCACCAGTATGTAATTTTTGCACTTGTTTTATCCTGCCACTTCCATGACTACTTGTTCATGGTAATTTGGTGTCTTGATATTACTATTAGGTGTCAGAAATAAATTGATTTATGATTTTATCTTAGGTTGACAGCTGCAAGGACCGAATTGCATCTGCCCTTGAAACATTAAGGCCGACTATTTCTTGGGAAAGGCCGTCAGGAGGTGGTCAAGCAATTGATAGTGTTTTGATGGGTGGGCGTGGTTTTGGGGTGGCAATGGAATCTCTTTTCAACTACCTTGGGTCAGAATATGGGAATACATTTGTGTTAGGTAAGCAATGTCCTTATAACTTAATAATGTTGATGCTGCGCTAGATATATTGTCAATGAGAAGAATGGGGAAAAAAGGGAGAGACAAAATCAGATTTAAAATTTTGGACATAAATTTGGAAGAGCATGATCAATGAGGAGTAATCTATTTCCTTTCTCATGGTGCTGAAAAAATATTGTTACCACTTATCATTAAATCTGGCTGCTCTATTCAGTCAGACTAATCTTCATTTGGTTAGATTATACAGCAATGTCACATGCAAATTTAGTATTCTATTTTTTTATCTTATTCCAATGTCCAAGTAAGATAAGACTCAATTAATTTGCTACGTTAACCAGCTTTACTGCCACATTTCCAGCACTGCCACCACATTTCCCTCTGATTTTCTTTTTCTTTTTTCTTTTTTTGCCTGGCGCATTCGCCTAGATAGCACCTACGAATGAAACACACTTTTTTTCTACGGGAGTTTTTGTTTGTCAAGATTTTCAAATGATGCTAGCCCACTGGTGAATATAACTTCAGAGTTCATTTGACTGCTGTAGCCCTCCAAGGATCTGGCGTTACCCAGCAATCCACCACAGTTACATAGAAAACAATGACTTTCTCTGGTGTTGGCTCTGAAGCATCTTGTCTTTCCAACTGTTGTGACAATCTTAATGGCTTCTTCAGCTTCCTGTTCACTTAAATGCCCTCTTCAAGCCCCCCTTTTGTTTTAAAATAATTTTCATGTTCTGATCAATTTCTCTCTTTCTCTATCTCCGACATGCAGCGAGAGTCTTTGCCTTTTTATCGGGTCCTCCTGATTTTGGAGCTGGACAGCTTGATACCAAGCGGTATGGTGAGCAATATGCCAGTAAAGGAGAGGATGCAGACCGTGCTTTACTCCCTGAGCAGACACCATTTTATAAGGAGCTGGTAGTATGAGTAAATTATATTTTCTGCAGTTTAATCTTTTCTTGCTATATAAACTAAAATACTGAAATAGCTTTGCAGGCTGCTGTTGCTGTTCAAGCAGGTGTTTGCGTGGACATATTTGCTGTAACAAATGAATATACAGATTTGGCGTCCTTAAAATTTCTCAGCATTGAAAGCGGAGGATCTTTATTCCTATATTCAAATACTGATGATTCAACGCTTCCTCAAGACATGTGAGTATTGATTACCTTTTGAAATTGACTTTGGGACTATGATGGTCTATAATGGAATATGTTGAAAATTGAAAAAGAGCATGCAATTGATATGTTTTTGTTAGTTTCTTATTTCATCCTTCTAATCTCTGAGTGAATTTAAAACTCTTTTCAGGTATCGGATGCTGAGCAGACCATATGCTTTTGGTTGCGTTTTGCGTTTGAGAACATCTTCAGAATTTAAACTTGGCCACTCTGTGAGGATCTTCTCGTTTTTCTTAAACGGGATAAAGATAACGTGAAAACTGTGCTAATAATCTCCCAATCCTTTGCAGTTTGGTCATTTCTTTCCTGATCCGCAGTATGAAAATGTTCAACACATTATCTGTTGTGATTCCTATGCCACTTATGCATACGACTTTGACTTTGCCAATAATGTTGGGTTCTCCAAGTAGGTCTCCGCCTGAAGAGTACTTCTCTCTGTTCTCTATGCAATTTGTGTCATTATTGATCTAAAAACTGTTTAATTACAAGTCAATATTATGTTTCAGACATACCTTAGAGCCTCCAGTGATACAGATCGCATTTCAGTATACGGTCGTTGTTCCTCATGAAGAACTTGCAGAACCAGGAAGGAACACTGAAAATAGGTATAGCCAATCCATTTAATTTTTTAAGATCGGCCTGTTAGAATCATGCACCTTGTTATATGTATGTAAATATAACTTCAGTTGATACCCAGGTCCATGTACTCCCTCAAGAGACGCCTAAGGATACGCACTCTCCAGTACACTGCTTCTCAAAATCTCAACGAACTTTACGACAGTGTGGATCCTGAAGTGGTTCTATCACTACTTGTCCACAAGGTACTTTGTGTGAGGTTTCTCTATTTTGTCAGACATTTCTTTGGGTATAAGTCCTCATTGAAGCTTACATCTCAGCTTTAAAATTTTGTGGTTTCGTAATGAGCTTTACCCATAAATCTGACGGAATAGCTTGGGCAGGATGATTTTTGCTTTTGGTTATGATTGTCAGGTTTCCTTGTAATAAAGCCTCATTGACAGCTGCTGAATACTTGGTGGTTGTTGGTTGTTTGAATAGTAATTTGTGGACTGTTATTTGAAAATTCTAATAAACTTTAAGTATCAAGAGGCTCGGTCTACTGCTGTTTGGCAGTTCATGTGTATCCCTTCACGCTCCAGCCTTTCAATTCAATATTTCACATTCACTGTTGATTTTGACCTCTTGCTAACTTGTAGGTAATACTGGCATCTTTGGAGGAAGGAGTTAGAGAAGGGAGGATGTTGCTGCACGATTGGCTGGTCATCCTCACAGCCCAATACAACGATTCCTACAAACTTGTCGAGTATAAGGACGGAAATGCAGTAACTTCTCAGGTCGATGTTGTGTTCTCCCAGTGTCCTCAACTGCAACCTTTACCTCGTCTAGTTTTTGCTCTACTCCGAAATCCTCTTCTCCGCTTCCACGAGGAAGGAGTCCACCCCGATTACCGGATCTACCTGCAATGCCTTTTCAGGTATGTAATGCTCGGGGAAGAAAGGGAACATACCATTTTCCAAAGAGCAGATTTCTGTAGCATTTTCCTTAAGAAACTGAATTGTTATCATTGAACTTGCTATGCAGTGCATTAGAGCCAAGTTCTCTTCATCGTGCTGTTTACCCTGTACTTACATCGTACTCCACTCCTGACAAACAAGCATATCCCCGTCATTCGTTGAGTCGTGCCGCACTGATTACGAGCAGTAGCCCAATATTCTTCCTCGATGCATTCACGATGCTGATAGTGTTCTACTCTTCAACAGCAGACCCCTCACTTCCTTTTCCTCCACCTCATGATTGTAAGCTGTGGTCTGTCCGACTTTACCAGGTACCCTTAGTCCTGCCATAGTGCCTTTTCTATAACACACATTCTTTTTTCGGGTTTCGGTTTCAGGTCTACTGAGGACTACGATTAACAAACTGAAGGAGGAAAGAAGCATCACTCCAAAGCTCATGTTCATTCGGGGAGGGCAAGACGATGCCACAGCCTTCGAGAACTATCTGATCGAGGAACAGGATGTCGATGGAAGTGGCCTCACCAGTGTCATGGGTTTTGTTTCCTTCCTCGAAGAGGTCACTCGGAGTGTGATGGAGTACATGAAATAGGTGGACATTCACAAAGAATGAATCGTCAACGTGAAGTTTAGCAGCATCAAGCCACGCGAATGCAAACCTGCAAGGAACGTGAGCTGCTTGGATTGTGGGATCAGACTCGCTCTACAGCTCAATGATGTGAAACTCGATGTTCTTCAGTGTTTGGATGCAGATCACGGGCTGAAACTTTGAGGCTTCATTCTGCAGATATTGAGAGTCCGGAGCTGCTATGGCTAGGCAGAAACTAACCAGTTTTGTAGAATAACCTTAAACTATAGGAATTAGTTTTGTAGAATAACCTTAAACTATAGGAATTAGCCGTGTATTTGTTTCGAGAACATGAACGGATACGAATTCTTTAGTTCCTTTCTCCAGCTCAAGAGAGCTTGTAGTGTATTAGGATGCTGTGGAAAGATCAGTCGGATGAGCTCATTTTCTTGACGGGTTGGTGGGTACAACTGCCGTGTTCGGGGGCTGGACTGAGCGCCTTAAGTATATTACTGTCGGCTTTAGGTGTCTCCTCTGATGATATTACAATCTAGAATCTCGTAGTTCCAGTCGAGAGGAGGAGCCATTAAATCCCTTTGTGACCGATTCGTGCTAGGGGTGGTAATTCTAGGCCCTGCCTGGTAGCCGGGCTCGGGCACGGCATGATAAGACCATCCGGGCCAAGGATTATTGGGCCAAATCCTGGTCCAGCCAACATTGACATGCCGGGCCAGTGCCCAGTGTCCCGATAGTACGGAAAATAAAAATAATCTACAAAACAATTTTTTTTAGATAAAAATATTGAAATAAGTTAAAAATAAATAGATTATCATGCTAACGGGTCAGGCTAGCCCGATAATGTCACGTGCCGTGCTCTGGACGCACCTTATCGGGGTAACCTCTTCTTGGGCTGTGCCAGCCCAAAATACTTAATGGGCAGGACCGGACTGGCAAGATCAGAATGGGCAGGACCGGGCTGGCGCCCCTAATACGGGCCACAACACATAAAATTTAATCACACCCAATTGGGCTTTGAGACTATTTAGTCACAGCCCATGTGTGAGTATTGGGCCGAGGCTAACACCCCAGCCCAATTCGGCCCATTTTGAATACTCCACCTCCTCCTCCAGGCTCCAACGCCCCCCACCGGTCTCACTGAATCTCTCCCCATTCCTCTCTCAAGCATGCAGACGGAAGCCATCTCACTGTCTCTCTCTGCTGCTGCTCGATACAATCCTAAAGCTGTGCGGTGAGTCATCTTCCATTTTCTCTTGAACGCTCAATCGTTGCTCAGGTACCTTTTTCATGCAATGTTGATTCAATTCAACCCTCAGGAGAATCGATATCATTGACGGTGCTTTGGTTTGTATGGACTCTAGCTGTAGGTTCAGCCTGCAAGCTTGTCTCTTGACTCTATTTCCGTCGGATTAGGTTTCATCGGTTCTGCCGCTTTAGTTCCTTTCCTTCAGCCGATTTCATGGTTCTTCAGTGGACAGCTCAATTTCTGTAACCTGTACGCTGAATTGAACCGATGATTTATATCGATTATAATTTTCACCTTCAGTTTTAGATCTGTCCGGTAAACTGAGTGTGATGTTATGTAATATCATTGTTGTCGGTTTTGATGTTGAAACTTTGTTATGAGTAAGAGGTGGCTGAAAGTTTCTATGGATCTAATTTTACTGTATCATTTCCAGGAAGTTGATTTGGTAGCAATGGCGATGAGGATTTCTGCAAGATATGTGTCCCGTAGACTCTCTAGCAGTGGGAAGGTCCTCAGCGAAGAGGAAAAGGCTGCAGAAAATGTCTACATTAAGGTAAATCAGGATATCATTTTCATTTTGGTTCCAATTTTTCAGTTGAGGTTATGTCCAGGACTTAATTTGTTCGTGTGAAGTTGTTCTCGATTTTCGCCTGCTCTAGCTCTAACTCTAGCATGCCTAAGATCTTGACTTGAAATATCATGCTTGTAAAATTTAATTTTCAATTCTCTTACGGAAATTTCTGTTTTAATTTCAAGGATGTTGCAATCAAGTTGCAATCAAGGGTAATGAAGGACTTTGAGACTGCAGTTTCTTTCACTTTTGATAGGATGAGCATCGAACAATTGTGATAAGCTTATCAACATTTCCAGCATCTTTCTGATGTTTTCTAGATAGCTAATATTAGGCTGTGATCGGTATCCGACCTCAACTTTTATCAATGCCTTCCCTCTGAATTCCAACAGTTCTCTGCAACCACGTTGATCTGTATTTTATTTCACTAAAACAGCTGTAAAATGCATTGCTGCAGAAAATGGAGCAGGAAAAATTGGAGAAGCTTGCACGCAAGGTATGATGAATTTGAGATTAATGTGCTGTTGTTATTCAGCCACATATCCCGATGGGGTAATGCCATGCTGTGAATGAGCAGTAGCAATAGCTGCGTTTATTTCAGCATTCATCTTTTGATAATACGCAACTATCACTCTTCATAAAAATTTATGGAAGGAATCATACGTTGTAGACCTCTGTACATACAAAAGTTCTTCCAGACTCCTATGATCAGCAATAATAGGATGGGGGAAATCTGACTATGAAGTCATATTTTTGCTTATATTACACAGATCTATTGAGAAGTGGATTGTCATAACTCATTAACGGCAATGGCATGTTAAAGACCTTCTCGAGCTGGCACCAGGCTTTCACATAATTGTGTTATACCGATATTGCTCAATTATGTCTCAAGTTGCAAATGGTTTGCCATGGTCTTCAGACTCTTGCCCTTTTACATCAATAGATTTAGGCCTTCGAATAATTTTGGGATTGAAACACCATGAAAGTAGTGCTTTGCATACTTCAATCCCTGAAAACCTTAGCTGGGGACTCACTTCACCAATGTTGGCTGTTATTCTTTTGAAGTGAGCTCGAAGAAATTTTTGAAACAACATTCCGATATCTTTGCTGTTTCAGGGAGCAAAACCAGAAGAAACGGCAGCAGGCTCCAGTGGAGGCTTTGTCACCGATGCCAAACCCAGTGGCTTCTCTGCATACGGAGCCTCAGCTGACAAGGTCTCGACTGATAAATACAGGAACTATGCGGTCTTAGCTGGAACTGTAACTGCCCTTGGTGCGATAGGTTGGTACCTGAAAGCAAGCAAGAAACCGCAAGAAATGCAGGACTGAACTCTTGAGTCGTCAACTCAGCACTCTGGGCAGACTTGAGCATCATTTCCATTTAGAATAAACCGTCTCTCCAGGCACTACTACGGCTGAATTGGATTATTATATTTTAGCTGTAGTTTTAGGTTTTGTTATGGCTCTCCCACCACACTGCAATTCCTTCTCTTTCCCAGGATATGATAACAACAATTAGAGAAGATTCCGAGTTCTACTGACATTTTCCGCGAACTGCTTACAAATACAAGATATCTCAAGGAGGTCAGACTTCAGCTGTATCCAGCAGTCACGATGAGGTAAACGGAGTGGATGAAATGGATTAGACATTATAGTGCTGCAGATCCAAGGCCATGATTGAAAACACAAAATGGAGGGGGAGGGGGGCTTTTTGCCGGTGGAACCCGAATACAACCTGCCTGGTATGTTTCTATAGATTTGCTCTGTGAAAAGGAGTGGAAGCAATGGTTTTTCGGGCTTTTGCATTCAACTGCGACCACACGAGATGAATTGAACCAGTAGTAACAATGGTCCCATTAACATAGTAGCATCAAATGTCTAATATAGTATAAGAAGTCGGTGTCCGTCAAGTCATACATTTCCTGGTAATACTGTTTAGAGTACAACTCAAACCCATGACCTTTGATCTTGCAACATCGCATGGGAGTGAGCTTTAGAGTAGTAGACCATCGCCCTGGGTGGTGCATGCTTCTACAGATTGAATATGAAGATTGGATTATCTAATGCATGGCGCTGAAAGAAGCGACAAGAACAATGCATGCGAGTTGCAGACCAACATTGTTCAGTGATGAAGGTCGAGGAACAGTACTGGAAAATCTTTTACGACCAAATAACTACATGTGAAATGATGCCGACAGCAAGTCGACTTCCCATCGAGTATGGGTCTCGAATTGCTCTCTTTAGACTTGCCGTGCTACCGATTGGCAGGGCACGTCTCTTGTTGACTAGTTCTCAGTACAAAACATCATTTAGTAGTGATGTCTTCCCTGATAAGCACAAACAATTATGGATGTTCCTCATTGTTTTGGGTAAATCTTAGAATGTGAGATAATTATATATGATCACCTATCAGCTTAAACTTAGATGAGTAGGAGTTGAATCTTTAATAAGGTAAGTATATATTTTATATTATATCAGAGTTATTATTGTGAGTCTTCTCGTCGCATGATAAAAGAAGCCTGACACCAGAAGAAATGGTGTGATTCACCATTAGTGAATTGAGTATGGACAGGAATACACCTCACAGGAGTTTGCCCTCCTTATCCGAGTACCAATGAAAGATGCTAGGGTCGGAACTAGTTGATGAAGGCAGCCATTCAATGATGCGTGACAAATATGGGCGTTATTGCTTTGTGAGCATTAAAATTCTGGAATATAAGATAATTTAATACCATCACCATCACCTAATATATTAGATTTTAAATGAAATAATTGCATCCCTGTAGGTGGAAATTTTTACCACTAAACTGATGGCCTAGTGGTCTAAAATTTGCTTCTATGTGACTTGGTAAGATCGATGTCATAGGTTCTGCATCTCTTTCTGAGCAATATTATAAAAAAAAAGTGGTGCTATGTCGATGGGGCAGCGCTAGTACCGATTATTTAGTTAGTCTGATATGTCCTCAATTAAATACAAAAACTCGAACGTTATGTAGTGCAGCTACCTTCCTTTTACTAAGGAAAAGAGAAAAAAAAGTAGGTGGAACAATATTCCAACTTCCAAGCGGCCTCAGTATATCCACTACTTAACAGGGCCCAAAACAAAGGCCCAAATCAAGCCCATTTTCATTCACATGAAGGAAATGGGCCGAAAATATTAGTGACTTGTCTCACCCCCAACATCTATAGTTACACTTCTACCCCTTCCGAACGATTCAAATCACGGTTCTACCCCAAGTAGGAGATTTCGAGCTGCGACTTGTTTTCCTGATCGATGACATCGAGGAAAATCGGATCCACGGTCACGCGGCTGTCCACGTGGACCCTGAACTTGCGGTCCCACCACATCACCCTGGCGTCGCCGGCGACGTCCACCGCCGCGTCGAGCACCATCTCCCGCCTCCCCACGTCCGAGAAGAACCGGCCGGCGCTGTTTGCGAGCTTGGCCCCGTCGAGCCGGGCGGGAAGCCGGAGCACCCGGCAGGACTTCGGAGGCTGGGATCCGGAGGCGACGTCGGCCGTGCCGAGGAGGGAGCCGTCGTAGAAGATGGACACCGTGGCAGGCGAGTAGTGGGCGGCGGCGAAGTTGGGGTTCCTGGCGTGGACGGTGAGTAGCAGCTCGGCCGCCACGGTGGGAAACTTGAGCTTGAAGGAGGTGAGGTCGATGGAGATGAGGTCGAAGGTGGGGTCCTTGGGCTTGGCGAGGAAAACGGCCGTGACCGCGGCGGCGGAAGCGGCTCCGATCAGAGCGGAGGTCCAGCTCCACTTTATCTCTTTGCCCATTGGTTCAGCTTTGGGGGAACCCTCTCACCGGGGAGCGCCGTCGTTTTGCCTACCATAGCATGTTAGGAGTGGGAATTTATGCCCTTAAATGACTACATAGCCCCCAATCATGAAACAGTTTCCCCCCGGAGCAGTAGGGGCAACATAGTAAATTCGGCTGCAATGACCAAGGCCACATGTAACACATTCATCAAAACTTAGGTTGGCAATCCTACCCCGGACCCACTGACCCAACCACCGTGCTGGTAGGGTTTGGGTTTGTCTCGGGCCCCGCCCCCTCCCGGCCCGATGCATCTATATTGTAACATGTTATTTTATATAATTATATATTTTAAAATTAATTTTATTTAATTTATTAATACTTTTATTTTAATAAATTGGGTAAATAATCATTCTATTTTATTAAAATTGTATAAAATTTTAATTTATTTGACTATACTTTATAAATATACAAATTGATATCATATTTGTAATTATATTCTACATAATAAAATTATTTTTCATGCAAAAAGTTCGACCCGCATGGGACAAGACACGACCCGACTCATGAACATATCCAGAAACCCAACCGGCCCTGCAGCAGCCCATTACAATCTCTAATCACTTAGCCCACAAGTAGTTAAGTTTGCTTTTTCGGCCGTTCAATTTAAAAAAGGAGAGTATCTTTTTACTCTTGTGAGTTCAGCTTTCATGTCACTGCGAGCTTGGATTTCCCAGCCGAGTTCGAGTCCGACTCCAAAATGTGTTGATGATGCTGTGCGTTTTTGCATCTTATCATCAATATTGATTTGGTCGTCCCATGCCCCATTGTTTTCTGTACTTTGATATTTTTGGTCTAAAGTTAAATCTTCGTTTATATATACTATTATATGCAAACGTTCGAAAATTCAGTGTCTTTTTCATTTTTCAAATCTTTCATAAATCTAATTTACATGTTAAAATTTATGGCACGTATCCGATTTCCCAATCAAGTATAAATTAATAACTTCAGTTATTTTTTCTCACACCATATCTACGATTTTAATAATAAAAGTCTTTCATTGACCGCTCATATTCCCACATTTTACTCCATATTTACAATTTCAGCAACAAAGATCTATCACGTTTTTTAAACGAATGATTTGAAATTATAGAATTGAAAAGGTGAAACTGACACAGTATACTAATGAAACTGATAATGCTCTATTTATTATAGTAAGTTAAAGAATTTTAAATAAATTAAATTGTAGTAAATTATAAATAAACTATCTTAGTCGGCAAGAGAAGAAAGAAAATATGTGACACTTAATTATCATCGGTTCTCTTTGTTCTTTTTAATCAGCTGACTGTCAAATGTCTACACGCCTTTGATTACCGTGGGAAGGTCCACCGGAGACGGATCATGAGCCGGCTGCTCTCCAGCAACGATAATATGGAGTTTCAGTCAAGCCAGATGATTCGAGTCCATCACCTCTCACTGACTGATCATTGTTGTAATCCCTTGGGATGGAGGTTTAACTGTCCAAAATTCACTCTCGTATACCCTGGTGAGGTTAGAGTCTCAGATTCGAGTCCAGGAGGCTGTGGTGGTGCAGTTCCGGCTTGCAAGTTGTGTAGCTAATAAGGAACAAGCTAACCACTGAGAGAATTTATATTGGAAGAATTTTACACGTAATAGGCTCATCTCGTTCGAACTGGATAAGGCAAGATTCGTTGGACTTCTGGATACCACCAGTAAATATCAAAAAAATAATTAAATGAGAGATAGACGGAAAGAAGTAGAAATATATATATATATATATATATATATATGTGTGTGTGTGTGTGTATCATCAGATCTAGAACATCGCACCAATGTAACGTCTTCCTAAGTTCATGTATAATGGAATAGTCGTTTCGAGAAGAGAATTGGAATATAAGCATAGGAAAGGATAAGAATCGTAATATTCCCTGGAATCTCGATGCCGAAGCCTTCGAAGAGTGTGAACCCGATCAAACGCCGGCAGAGCATTACCATCACGAACCTCGTCGAACTCCCTTCCCGGAATTCATCCACAGTTTCCGACTCTAGCTGTTGCTGCTGCTGCTAATAGATGCTGTTCCGGATAGAGATAGATGACACGAGAACAAATCCCATCCCATCCCATTCTCCGGCAATACTTTGAAGAGCCAAAATTGGGACATGAACAAGAAGAAAGACATGTCGTTGTTTCCAACGTTGCAGCACTGTCGTCTGATCGTAGGCCTGCAGGAAGGAAGATCGATAGATCTCTCTTGCCCTTCGTCTCTTAACACCGATCACTATAAAGCACTGCCTTCGCAGAGTCGAATGTCATCATCGAACAATCAAATCCTTAAACCAACGAAGCTCATCTTTCTGTTCCCAATGGCTCCGAAATCTCCCCTCGCCTTCTTTCTGCTCTTCCTGGTCTCTTCCCTCGTGATCAGCGTGCCGGTGTCCGAGGCCGGGGATGCTGACATACTCACTGACTTTGTCGTCCCGGCAAACGCGACCTCGCCGGTGGATAGCAACTTCTTCACGTTCACGGGGATGCGGGCTCTCATGGGGGCGGCCCCACCTGCAGCGTTCATGGTCACCAAGGCCAGCTCATCCGAGTTCCCGGCGCTGAACGGCCAGAGCGTGTCGTACGCTGTCCTCCAGTTCCCCGCTGGGACCCCGAACCCGCCCCACACCCACCCCAGGTCGTCCGAGCTGCTGTTCCTCGTTGACGGCTCGCTCCAGGTGGGGTTCGTCGACACCACCAACAAGCTCTTCACCCAGACTCTCCAGGTAACGTACGGAAACTCGATCAAGAATCTGAGACAGTTACCATTTACTTGTCCTCAAGACATGTATTTTTTCCTTGTATTCACAGGCCGGGGACATGTTCGTGTTCCCTAAGGGGCTCCTGCATTTCCAGTACAACCCTGACGCCCAGAATCCGGCAGTGGCCATATCCGCGTTCGGGAGCGCCAGCGCTGGCACTGTGTCCATCCCGGTGACCGTGTTCACCACCGGGATCGACGACAACATCTTGGCCAAGTCTTTCAAGACCAACGTCGCGACGATCCAGGCCCTCAAGGCGGGCCTTGCTCCCAAGCCATGAGGAGAATCTAAAACAGTGGACCAATCTGAAGCCAAAGAAGATGGGTAGAATGAATAAAGTAGCAATGTTCTTGTTCAGCACGTTTGTTTGTTCGAGTTTTTGTGTGCGGTCGAATTGTTTCCGGAGGAATAACTTCCCCAATATAGAGATGCTCTGCCTCTTTATTTGATTGTAATAAATTGATTGTCGATTTAGCATTACCGTCCTCTTGTCACCTCCGAATTTGGATTCAATTCTGCTCGAGCAATGACTTGCAGAGAATGAACCCACTCAAGGAAATGGAAATTCTCAACAGTTCCATCATAAACTTATTAACATGTAATTGCGAATCGAATGGGTTGCCGTACGTTAACCTGAGAAGATGTCGGGTTCACTTTGGCCGCAAGACAGGGAGGTTCCTTCCTCCATAAATATTCTTCCTAACTCAAGTGGCTCCATAAATTGCCTCTCACTCATTCATCACAGGTTGACAGATTCCCAATGGAAATCCGAATCGCTGGTAATTGCTCTACCTACGTACCTCTGTCCCTCGGAAAAACTTTCAAGTAACTCTCAGAAGTTGATAAACTTTTGTTTCCTTCTGTCAACTAAGTAATGTGTACTCAAGCATTAGGCTAGATTAATGTTAGATAATCCTTTATGCGTATGACAGTGTACACATGTAGTCCTTTCCCTTGTTATTGGTCGTCGATGTTTCTATTGGTTCTGAGACTTGGGACTAGTTGATTGCTGCTGTACTGAATCTACCGACTGAATTGAATTTTAATGGCCTCCCTTTTCCAAAAACCATGGAAGAGGGTAAGAGGCCATTAATGGAGGTCGGAGTTCCTGATGTACTGAGAGCGATGAGGACCTTCTTCAATGTCCCGACCCGATGTTTAATGCCATCTTGCAAGCTAGAACAGTTTGTGACTTTTCTACCTGATCCCGAAAGAAAGAAAGAGACGGGAAGTACGGAATCCAGCCTGCTCCTCAGGATTCACTCCTTCCTTCCCTTAGCATTTATCAAATGAGCTTCATCATCACCACTCTTTTCCACTGAACGCTCTCATTATCTGAAGAAGCAACAGTGTACCAAATCTCCCATCAATGGCTCTTTCATCATGTGATAGCAGCGTGTCGCCTTGCTCTCGCTGTGGTGAATGTCAGGCTCTCAGCCTGGGATGCCCGCGGGGGCCAAGATTTCTTGCCTCAAATGCCATGACCACTACACCATCAACCTGTTTAGTTGTCATGAAACTTTGACACTGCTGATGCTATGAATGAGCCGGGAACCCAGAATGAAACAAACTTAAGAATGTCGAGTGTCACCTCGGCACGTGCCAGAAACTGGATCATTCGGCTTTTCGCCTTTGCGTTTCTATTTCCATTTCTTATACCAGATGGTAACTTGAAACTACCTGATGTTTCAGGAATCAAAGTCCTGGTGAAGCGTGGCTGGGTGAAGAAGCTCTCTGCAGCAACCAAAGAAGACCACCAGCTCTAAGGCACCAGCAACAGCATGGTCTAAAAGATAACCAAGGCCCGGGTTGTCTTGGGGCCCTCCTAGTTCACTACCTCGACTCCCCTAGCGGCCTCCACTGCCTGCACTAAGGAGAAGGCATCCATCAACTTTGAAGAAGACCGAGGCCAAATTCGGATCTACCAAGACGACCGACTTGCCAGTCCCGAGGGAGTGGCGCTTAGCTCCAACGATCTACAACTTTCCTTTGATTCCCATATATAGGGATCCCCTAAATATAGTTTGGAATCACTTATATCCTCTATAGGAAATTACAATCTGAAAATGTTCATCAAGTGCTTGCTATGCACTTGATGAACATTGTGTGGTGATGGCATATCCTGAGCAAGCTTGGGACGGGACCTGGGATGTTGAAGAGTAATTCTAGAGGTAGACTCAGAGGTGGTGGCACATTTGGTTACCATGAACCGCTCTGTGCTGGGGTGGAATCATTCTATTTTATGGGATATTCAAAGACTTCATAGCCGGGGCGGTACAATGTGTTTACAGAGGGGCAAATCATATGCTGATTGGCTAACTAGTTTTACCTTAATGTTTTGGCTTGGAGTTTATCAGCTCACTTGTTACCCACCGGGTTTTCATTTACTTTTATTCGATAATGTTGTTGAGACTATCATAACTCGACTTTGTACAGTTTAATTAATTTTACACCAAACTTTAGCTCCGTTCTTCATGGAAAAAAAACTAAATGAATTAGCACAATTTAAAATTATTTTAGAGTGTTATATTTTTATTTTAAAATTGAAATATTTGGTTTTTTCTAGGAAATGCTCGAGCCTTATTTTTTCTCGCCCCATCTATCATGGCGGGCGGCTACATAACCGATATGAATCAATACTATATATGAAAGCTGGTGCAGGTTAACCAGCATTGGACACTTGTCCCCTCTTTTTCTACCGAATATAAGCTTATTGCAAACAATGAACTAAAGAGAGTCCTTTACCTCTGTGATTTGCATCTCTTAATTCCATTTTACACATCCGAATTCGATCTTTTGTAAAGAAATTTTCCCTTTTTATTTTCATGCTATCCTACTTCTTTTTGGGTCGCAGGTCCTTTGGACCGAGTATTAGGCCTAACAATAGGATGGAGAAGAGTATTAGGAATGCAGGCCGAGTATTTTATAACAGTGGCAAGTAAGAACAAACATAATATAAGGAAAATGTCAATCGTAGTGAAAATTTCTTAGATTAGATTGAAATGCGGTATTGATAAATTTCAAGCTTATATTGTATGGCTTAGTTGAGCGGACGTTTTGGTTTAGTAATGTGAATTCATCTTCTCAATTAATTAGTCGGTCAAATCATTATATAATAACGAATTTCATCAAATGTGCAAATGAGGTGAAAATAAAACAGCAACATAGGCAATCTTTTGAAACCCTAATTCCATACATATAGAATCGAATGGTAAAATGTCAATTTTACAAACTCTAGCTATTGCTATCTGATTGACAAAAATTAGGAAAATATTAAATAACGAACATGCAGAGAGCTGCTTTGAGTTGCTTTGAAAAGCTATTACTTTCACTATCAAAATTGAAGATAATAAGATATCATATTAATTATTTTATAGCAAATAATATGACATAATTTTCTCGTCACTCTTATGTATGCAGGACAATCTTCTATTTCATGTTTTTCAATCTCATCTTCCATTAGTTATTTTAATGATCAGATATTATTCTTTTCTTTTTCAGTTTAAATCACTAGTATCCAGAAATTCAATGGGCCCTGACTGATACAGTTCAAGTCGGGAAGACCTACTAGGGGGTAAAGCTCTCACAAGTTAAGTTTTTTTTTTTCCATTTACAAAGACGCGAATCGGAGACGTTGCTTAATGAGAAGAGACGTCCTATCACCTCAACCAATCCACTTTAGTATGATCAGATATTAATCTCTCTTCGGAAATTAGTTTTATAGACTTACAAAAAGTACCGCTACGAAGTGCAGCTCTTCCTCTGGTTATATATAAAAGCATGATAAATATGCAAGCACGGGTCCACAATAATCATACAACTATTAAAAGAAAGACTGCGAGAGAGAAAGAAAATTATTTAAAAAAAAAGAAGAAGAACTGTTGACCTTTCAAGTCAGCAGGCTGTGGCAATTTCAATTTGAATACGTGAAAATCTAGACGAAGAGAGAATAACTATGGTCTTCTACTATAACATTGAAAAAGGAAAGAAGTTTCCAAGTTCTGCTTTAAAAAAAGAACAAGAAGACCCGGGTACCTATCAAGTCGCGTAAACCTGGTATATAAGAAAAATTACGTATTATTACCTATAAACTTAGGTTTTTAGGTGCATATAAGCTAGTGTTTTATAGGCATGGTGGTAATTTTACATGGTATCTGATATGAATCAACATACACGTCTGATCCATGGTTACCCGACCCCACCCGACCGTCCACCCGACCTGCCACGGCCACGTCCACCCGACTTTCCATGGCACACGTCCACTCGACTTTCCATGGCGCCTGTCACCAAAGCACGTCAACGGTGTTGTTCCTCACGTGCCGAATAAGTGAGGACTCAGTAACGTCATTCGGTCGTATCAACGATGATATAAATAAGTTCTTGAGGGACCAGGTAAAAGAAGGAAAATTCCATCCCACCACATAATCTTCCCTTTCATACTCTCATATCCCCTCTTTGACTTAGGCATCAGAGGGTGGTTCCGGGGAGTCACCCCTGGGCTCGGCTTTGTGCAGGTCCCCAGGAACTTTCGTCGGAGCAACCCGCAACTAGCTACCAGAAGTCCACCCGATGGGCCATCCGGATCACCCGAAGGACCTATCAGTATCAAAGCAAGTTTTGATATCGGTTCACACCACACTAGATAAGAATGTGAAACTCGTAATCAGTTTTTCCCAAGACTAGAAAAATAATGCCCGATTTTTTTACCAATTTATCCGATACGAAGATGAAACTCGACTCATATCAGTTGCTATAGCCTAGGGCGGAACAAAGAGTTCACCTCATGGTCATGTGTCCCCTCACTTGAGGTCATGTGTTCAGGACGAATGTTTAAAGGTAAGTGTTGATGACAAAGGTCCTTACCTTATGTAGGGTATCTAACTAGTATTCTTTACTAATTATACATTATTTTTATCTGTATTATTCATAAAATTTTACAAAGAACAATACCGTAAAAATTAATACCCAATGATAAATTCAGATAAAATATTATTACAAAATAAAAGATGTAAATTTATAATCGATAATATAATTAACAATTATAGGCGTGGGCGCGCTTCCAGAGCATCCAGATGGAGCTGGGCCCCCCGCAGTAGCTCCGGCAAAGACGTACTTGAAAGGGTCGTTAAAACTCTTAAAGAGGAACTAGTAAAAGGGACCTCCGCAGCTCAGCCTCCGCGTGCATCCACACCTTTCATTTTCGACCGAAGGAAAGACTTGCAGAAAAAGACACATCTCGATGGATGCCTTTTGGCTTTTTTCCAAACGATAAAATGAGAAATTTCTAAGTGATCCTACCCTATCATGTGATCTATGAAAACATCAATCAAAATATGACAAACAGACGAATTAATATTAATCACCTGAGCAGTTATCGCAAAGTCTAACTGCGAGTTTTTATAAAATGCTCGAGCTTTTATGTTCAACTGCGAGTGTATCAGACAGATTGAACAATCAATACTAATATTAGTCTCACTAATATAATATCGCCAAAGATCTAATATAGTTTAAAAATGTGATGTCAACCATGATTAAGTTCAAAAATATATTTTAATAATACTATTTAGAATGAAACTCGAATTTAGAATTATGATCTCACCAAATCGCATATAGCCGAGTTTTCTATCAATATTACTTAGTCGGATGACAGCTGCTCAGTCATTTCATTTAATTACCAACTATTAGGGGTAATCACAATTATTTCAGGAGATGTTCTCGCCGCTCTTTTTACTAATTAATGGTCGTCTCGATCGGAAAGTCCTACATGTGACGGGTATATCACGTGACAGTATTTATATGACGTCACGAGATAGTGTGTATATGATATCACGAGTCAACCAAATTAATATATTTTGGGTTTTTTTCGTTCTAAATTTTATTAAAAAATTTAAAAAATAATTTAATTCTATTAACTCATGACACCATGTCAGCACGGTCATATAATATACCTATGACACACAAGACTCTATCCTTTACCCTGGGCATGTGCTGTCAAGCATGCTCGATGGGAGAAAGTAAGTCTTTGTCTGTAGGACTCCTTCAAATGTCAATGAAGAGCTTTTTCACCAACATTAGCTGCAGGTACACGATTGTTCACGATTTTTTTTATAATCAAACGATTTCAATTAAAAGCTGACAACGTTTCAGCGGTTAAAACAGCTTCGATGTGAAAGGCATGGAGAGCGGGTCAACCACTTGTAAATCCTTTTCTAATGAAAAAGGAAGGGAATTGAAGTTCACAATTATGGGGTAGAAATTGAACAATGTAATTTATTTTTCTAATCCTTTCGTGATTAAAAAAAGCAACGCAGAGCCATCCTAATATTGTAGGGAATAGTCGGGGAGGACCCTGCACGTGTGTGGACCTGGAAGTGCAGCCGACACGCCCAACAAAACTTGTGGTCCAGATACGAATAATCTAGAGTTCTTTCATGCACCCGCTAGACTCGGTCAAGAAATAAGAATCCAAAAGTACTTAAAAGACCGAGAATGGATTTTAGTGTAGCGATCTAGTCCTTAACTGAGGATGGGTTTGATTTTTTCTTCTTGGGGTCGAAAGCGTGGGTATGATTTTTATTTTTTCAGTGATAAGATAGACCTATATGTTAAATACAAATATAGGATGTACGGAGTGTCAAATTTTCACACGAGTCTACAAGAGTCATGAATTTGTTTCCACCCAAAAGTGTAAGATGTTAAGTGGTGGTTCTCAATTCTCTTATAAACTCGAGTTTCTTCTTTAATTCAGTCGGTGTGTGATTCAACTCTCAACAAAGACAAATAAAATGGACAAATAATTCCCATGATGAGGATCGAACCCTCAACTTCTAGGTTGTTAGATACAGTCTCTTGCTAGTGTATCAATACCCATTCCTCGTTGGGTGTGATTTTCATCACGGGATTTCTCGTGTCTGTTTATTCTTCTTTTCCTGTGGACCGTTAATGAAGTCGACAATTGTGCCTGAAGGAGGTTGCCGGAGACGAATTCGGTCTTGCGTCAGTGAATAGACTACCAGAGATAGTCCGAGTTTATCTCAGAGATTGTCATAATAAGACGCTCATATATTATAGTATTATCAGTGGACCTCATGAAAGATTGGCACGTTTTCATCCAAAAGGTTAAGTTATCAAGTGGTGACACTCAATTTATTTATATTTTCTGAAATATTTTCTTACATTTATATTACTGATGTAAGATTTAACAATCACCTCTTTATCTATATCCCATATGGAAATGCTATCAAAGATGAATAACTCAAGGCAAAAGATAAGGTTTGTTGGGTAATAATACAGGAACAGATTTAAGAAATTTGTTTGAGAGGATGAAACTCAATAAAAAAATAATAATAATAATACCAATTTAAATGTATAAAATAAGATAATTTAATAAAATAATAGATAAATTTATCCGAATACATATATAGTAATTCTCAAATTTTTCTGAGTTTAAATAGTGATATAAAAAAATCTAAAGTTTAATTATCACCGGTTGAATCATGTATGTATTATTCCCTCCTCATTATTGTCTCTTCGGCCTATGAATTTTTTTCTTTAAAAACAAAAAAATATATATATTACAAGGCATACGAAGTTAAAATTCGCTCAACCATAATTTATTTAGCGTCCAAACGGAGGAACCGTTAGTATGTGTCCTGTCTAGCTTGAAAATGATCCAGAATTAGTAAAAGCATGTTCATTTTGGTCAAAACAAGGTACAGGCACGTTCTTATTGCTCAAAACAAATAAGGTAAAACCATGTTCATATTGGCTCGCATGCATTCCGGAACCTGCTCAGCTAATCCAATTCATGTGGAATTAGCATCTGACGACTCCTTCGTTTCTAGCCAACTACGATATTCAGAAGTCCGATATACTCATTTTAATGATAACAGTTATGAAATTATTTTAACCAATTCATATTTATCATACAACCATGGTCTTATAAGATACAAAAATTGAATGGCGCCCTAATCTCATGCTACTATAGACTTCACACTAGATGCCTACCTGTATTATACACGGATTGCCAATTGTCCAGGTGATTGCAGAAATTTTCAAATTTAATCGAACATGCTGCACGTGTGTGTTTTTTTAGGTGTATAAAGGAGGCACAAAGATATAGGAAGAAGGAAAAAAAATCATATTAAATCTATTTGAATAATTAATAATAATTTACCTATCTAATTAATGTATCTTCATGTCACGCAATGAGGTAAAATTGTCTGAGAATTTTTCGGAAGGAAAAGGAAGGAATAAAGGGGTACGAAAAGTTTTACTGGTGAAATCGAATTTAGGACCTCTAAGTCGTAGGTCGATGACAATACCAACTTTATTTCCCAGTTAGTAGAAATAATATCTCTAATACTACCCTCGACATCGAATCAAGAATTTACTAATTTCAAGTCGAAAATGATGCCAACTGTAATGAGTTTACTTTTTTCTTTGCTTAAATAATATAGATAGATTATAAATTACGGATATTTTAATATAAAGTTCATCGTATTACATGAATTAAAACTTCAAAGAGTGTTTAATAAAGTCCTTTTATGAAAAAAAAAAAAAAAAAACAAATGTAATTCTCAGATTCCAACCAATTTTAGACTCTTTTACCAATAATTACCGAATTTTACAAGTAATTTATCTATATCTAAATTATCTAAATTATTTTGAATATCCAAAATGTCAATAATGGGTCACCATATATTTTTCTTGATATCCAGATCCTAACCTGTATAGAATTAGTTCCTACCTTTTGAATTTGAACCCTATCTTATCAAATTATGAAGCGAACCCTACCCTCTGAAATTAGAAAGCGGATCCTACAATAAACCTATATTATAATACAGGTTCCAGGTACCTTTTAGAACTTATCATTTTTCTCTTCTCATTACAATAGTTTTATGAATATATATCTATAATCCATGCGTTTCATAATTAAGCAATTGAATTTATCATAAATATTGTTAATTTTAATTTAGTTATCATTAATTTACTATAATGGTATAATATTTAGTAAATAGTAGATAAATTGATGTAAATTTTTAATATGTTTCATTATTATTTGTTATTCATTTATAAATTCTAATGATATTTCAAATAAAATGAATAATTGTTATTGAAAAAAAACCGGAACCTATTTTAACCGGCTCCTTAAATTGTTACTCAAACCCTATCCGGATGTTATTGATATCCATCCGGAACCTACCCAATACCCATTCAAAACAAAAAGATTTATAACCCAAAAAATGATGAAAAAGAAGTTATAAAATCATTTTTAATATTATAATTTATAACTACAACTTAAAACTATATAAAAATTAACAATGCAGTAAAAAACTAATATTTCATTACAAAATCATATAAAATACTAGACATGAAACCGCGCTATGCACAGAAAGAAAATTAAAAAAATTGACAGTTATAAAATACTAGAATGAATTTATATAATTAGAACATTCATGTATAACTTTTTACAATTTAGCCACCGAAAGGATATGGTGGTGCCATGGGAATAGCCACCGAAAGGATAGTGGCAACGAATCCTGATGTGGGTCAAGCTTTTTATGATATAATATATTTCATGCTTTCTAAAAAAAAAATTTTGTTTAAAATTTATTAACTTATAATAGTAAGTAGAGCATTTTTAATTTTCATTAATATACTATATCAAGTTTACCCTTTTAATTTTACAATTTCAAATTATTCATTCAAAGGAATATGTTAGAACTTTTATGCTAAAATTGTAAATATAAAGTAATGTAGAGTGAAATAACAGAATTTGAATATTTAATAAAGAAAATTTACTGTTAAGATTGTAGATCTAAGACGAGAGAAAAATGACTAAAATTATCATTTTACCCTTAACTTGGAAATTAAATGCATAACATAAATTTTAATATGTAAACAAGATTGAAGATAAATATTAAAAATAAAACAGATATCAAATCTTCCCAAACTTTACATATAATAGTATATATTATAATAAAATAAAAATAGTATAATTTCATAATTAATTATAATATTGACAATTTCGTGCACAATACGTATTTACATCTTACTATTTTTCAAAAATACAACTATCTCGCATCTTAACCTATATCCTGTCCTTCCCGTAACGGATGACGCGTCAAAATAGGTTCCCCCGCACACAAGAAGTTCGTGAAGGTGAAGATTTAGGGTGCACAGACACAAGCATGGACAGGCAACCACAGGAGTAGGAGGAGGCTGACCGGTTCAAAAGAGAATTGCTTGTAGCCAATAGATAGAGCGAGCACAAGACAGAAGAGGAGCACTTTTCTCCACGTAACCGCGTGGAAGTTTTTTCCACTAAGCCCCCAGAGCCTCCCTTCATATATATATATATATATGAAGCTCTTCAATGGTGCCGATTTACCAAATCCGGGCAGAAGCTTAACTAACATGGAGCAGGCGGCAATGGATGATCGTCCACCGGGTTTTCGATTCTACCCAACAGAAGAGGAGCTTGTCTCTTTCTATCTGCACAACAAGCTCCAGGGCAGGAGACTCGAAATGCACCAAATAATACCCGTCATCAGCATCTATGACATCGAGCCATGGCACCTACCAGGTACTCAAGTGCCGACTCGTATCTTTCATTCAGTTCAATCATGAATGGTATATGCAATGCAGCTCATTTGCCTTTCTTCTTTTCCGACAAGCCGGGTCACTTACTTTTTGCTCATGTTATGCAGGGCTTTCAGGGGAGCTATGTCGGGGAGACACTGAGCAGTGGTTCTTCTTTGTGCCAAGGCAAGAGCGAGAAGTTCGTGGAGGAAGGCCAACCCGAACAACCTCTTCAGGATATTGGAAAGCCACTGGTTCTCCCGGTTATGTCTACTCCTCGGATAATAAGGTGATCGGGGTGAAGAAGAGTATGGTGTTCTACAAAGGAAAAGCTCCGGCCGGGAGAAAGACGAAGTGGAAGATGAATGAGTATAGAGCCATCGAGCATGTGGCTGACCCATCCTCTGGTGATTGTCCTATGGTGAGTATTACAAAATGGTTTGATGTAAGATTTTGTTTCCAAAATCCTCCCCTCCCAGTCCTGCTTCCAATATGGGGAGCGGTCTATTGATTAAGTAATGGAATGTTTCTCAAATGCAGCTGCGAACCGAGTTCACTTTGTGTCGGATTTATGTGATATCGGGAAGTTTCCGAGCATTCGATCGGCGCCCAATGGAGCCCGCGGCGGAGGAGGCACAAAGGGGACACAGCAGAACTGAGGCTCCACCTGTGGAAGGAGGCCCAGTTGAACTCCAGCAAAGTGGGGGAAGTCCAAGCTGGGAGACCACCACAAGTCTGCAGCAGCCTCTTTGGGACTGGGAACAACTAAATTGGACTTGATGGTAGTAGTCACTCACACTAAAGCAAATAGATAGGTCCATATCATTTTTTTTCCTCCTACTCGAATAGGTGGACGGACGCATAAAACCGAATTGGAAAGGTGCAGGGTGTGCCCATTCTAAACAGGATAGCTGTAGGATTTCTTTAAGAATGGATAATGCATTAGGTATGCTGAAGTTGTTGACAAAGATTAGAATAACTTACTTTGTAGACGGAGTGCTTGAATGATGTAATGTTTGACATTGTATTGGTGGTGTAAGTGGTCCTCCAAACTGCATGCCAAATAATTTGAAAAGGGTAAGCAAGTGAATCATTAACAACTGACTAGTGAATACACCACAATTAAAGCATCCAAAAAGCACTCGATTACATGTAGAGAAGCATTTCAAGTACGAGAATGGGAATTTTGTACAGTAGCATCAGTCTCACACGAGGACCTCGAGGTTCTAGTTTCGGTTCTCGTAAATAGCACATCCTATATCCCTTTCTTTCTCTTTTTCCTCCTATCTCATTTTAGACCGTATGCCTCCTCTCTAAGAGCAAAGGAAAAGTAACAACACTTTAAGTACTAAAATAAGACTTATGTAAGTTGACCTGCACAGCTGTTGCCAGAGCTGGAGTAAAAATCAAGTTATCCTCTACAATATGATATTCTGATGCACAAAATTCAATTTCTATCTCAACTAAAGATGGGTATGTGTCCACAATTATCTTCAATCCCCCGGAGAAAGTTGAAATATCTGATCACCCAATACATGACATTTATTTCCTGATATTAGACATCTATCGGTCAACTTTCTAGTAATATAGAAATCTTCACATCGAATTCCTCACAATCAGCAAAAACATCTCATTCTTGGTACTTATCATTCATAGCCAAATGATTGTTTTCCACTGCGATTGTCTTCCCTTTGAATCTCCTATAACCTGGACCGAAATCTAAAGACTTGCAGCAGAAATTAGACGAGCATCACCAATATTTAGCTTGTCCCGTATTTTCTACAGATCTATTAAATGAAATTCACCAATTTTTAGCTTGTCCCGTATTTTCTACAGACCTATTAAATGAAATTGGAAGTCAACCCCGATTTAGTTATATTGCAGAATCAGATGTCATCTGCACGGCCAAGATATTGAACGGCATAACCAAATTCTATGCGAAGTGCTAAAGGAAAATTAATTAGCTGGATTGAAGGGGTCAAACCCGGACAACAAGTATCTTTTTTTTCAACATGAACCACCCCATAGACGAAAAGGAAAAGCAAATTATATGGAGAAAACTTAAGAAGTTGACATCCATACATAGAGTCCAAAGTTGAAACTTCAAGTGACAACAAAGAACCACTCCATTGTCAACCATTAAGTTACTCTCATCATTTTTTTTCCCTGAAAGTTGGTGCATCATCAAGTTTGAATAGAAACAGTTGAAAAAAAAAACCGGGAATACTATTAAGCTGTCATTCCAAGTAACAAAACTTAGTTCATGTTTGGTACTATAAAACAGAATGAAATGAGTTTGATGGAGTAAAATGTGACAACAGTGATTGAGTTTGGTGATTTTGTATTAATCTTGAAAATGTGAATGAATAGACTAAAAATAAATTTGTAGTGAGTATTCATAAATTTTTTTAAAGGAATATTGATTCCATCAATTTAAGAAAAAACGCCATCTTAATAAAATGTATATCTCAATTTTCAATGTTGGAACCAAATAAAAGTATAGAACAAAATGGAAAAATGCTCATCTCATTTCATCCTTCCTACCAAACACAACATTATTACATTTCTCTGATGTCGCCAATGGAGTCAGATCCGGAGGGCTGCCATTCCACAACCTAAGGCTATCACTTATTACTCATATCAGATCAACTAATCTAATTCAATCAAGGAAAAAATTCAGTGAAAATCAAACCTACAGCTCACTCAATTTGACGACTGAGATCAGCTGAAAAATTCATACTGACACAAAGTGAAAGAACACTAACCTAATTAAGAATATCAGCGTAAATACAAAGATAACGCAGAGCACGGGACCAAACATTCAAATGTAATTCGAAATTATAGTCGTCAAGTTGTAGTTCCTTTTTCTGCACACAGCAGTTCATTTTGCTCAGCGGCACTAACATTCAAACAGACATTATAGCTCCGATGATTTCTCACTCACTAATTTAATTCACAATTCCAGATGCAGCGAAAGGAAACATCAGAACAATGCACAAACGAAGTTGCGAGGATTGATTCAGAAGAAGGTTGCGAGCAGGAAGACGAGTACCTCAGTCAGGCATTGTCGACGACATTTCTCCTCCGTTCTTGAGCAGTCGCTCAGCTTTCCGAGATTGGTCCGATGATAGAGTTCAATTATCTCTTCCTCCTTTGAGGGGGAAAATTGCACCGATGGTGCAAAATGTTTTACCACTGTTTCTTTTTGGTGTAAAAAGAATTTTTTGTTTCCTATTAATATAAAATCTTTTAAAATTGTTCTCTCTTGATACAATCTGTTAATTTATCATAACAGTGTTAAATTTAAAACTGACATAACATCCAATTGAATTTAAAAACTGATATAGAATATGTCTATTATTTTATCCGATCCGACCAGAATTTTTTTTTCAAAAAAAAACTTTCACCCGACTCAATTCCTTTATTTTTTAACTTTTTATTTTTCTTTCGTTTAAGGTTTTAACGAAGGGAAATGACAGAAATACTTGTCGAGTCGGATCAAGTAAAATAAAAAGTAGATTTCACATCATTATTTAAATTCAATTGAATGTTATATCAATTTTAAATTTAACACAGTTATAATAAATTAACAGATTGTATCAATAAGGAACAATTTTAAAAGTTTTTGTACTAATGAGAAACAAAAAAAAATTTTGTACCAAGAAGAAACGGTGGGAAAATATTTTGCACCATTGGTGCAACTTCCACGGTGCCCTAATCCCGCACTCCTTTCTTATCTCATTCTTCAACCTTCTTTTGGTCACGCAACGCAAAATTAAATTGTAATAAACGGATAAATTAGTGTTAATAATCTGAGTAGCTGCTATAATTATTACTAGTAGAACAATTTATTTAGTGTTTTCTTGACACGTTATTATGAGATAAGATTAATTAAAATTTTCTTGAATAAAAAGATATTTGATGCATCTTTTCTTTTTCAAAAATTAATCATTTCCACTTTTAAAAAATAATGTGATATTTTTTGCTGGTGTGTCAAATAATTATTGATTAAGTTTACCGCATCACTCATGACTTTGGTTAATCTTATAATTACTTGTTAGCAGTAGTCCTGGCCACATTTACAGAACCGGATGGGTCTAGTTCCGAACCATCGGTTGCGGTTCCATGGCCACTTGGAACTAGCCTTGAGCCTTCATTTGGACGGTTCAGAGGCAGTTTGTAACACATTCCGTCCAACTCCATATTGACTGCTCAATTTTTGTTAAAATTAAATAAAATTCAATTTATATAACGAGTTCATTATGTAAATTACAGTTAAACTCTTGACATGTATAAAATCTTTACAATTATCAATAGTCAAATTTACACATATTAAAATCTAAACAGTAATTTATATAACAAATCCATTTGTATTTTATATCGCATAATAAATATTGAAAAGTGAAAAGTGATAGTAGAGGCAAGCGATTGGATGCGGGGCAGTGGTCAGTCTGAAAAGGAGAGGGACTAGGGTGGGGGTGGCTTACAGCTCCTTGACAGCCTGGAGTGGCAAATGGCTGTTGAATGTTGACCGTTGACTGTTGAAATGTAATTCAAATTTTTTTTTTTTTACTTTCCCACGAGTTTAGGTTCCGGTTTCTGAGGCTGATGGAATTGGCCCTGAACCTTAGGCCCACGGTCCAAGGCCGGTTTTGGTTTTGACCGGGCTGATTCCAGGCCCAAATCGGTCGTGGCCACCACCAGTTAGCAGACAGATTTTGTACAGCTTAGGTAAAAGTTAGGAACACCTTTTGTAAAAGTGAAACTCTCTTGTCTCTGTACATATCGTAGATTAAATAAAATTTCACTTACAAAAAAAAAAAAAAACAGTGCCAATGCATTATTAGTTACAGTTGTTTATATTCATTGTGTATCACTGGTACTTAAAAACTTGAATGCCAAGTCATCTAGATTTGAATGAGCATGACCCACTAGAAAATAAACCTTACTCAAAAGGCCAAATTGTATGAGAAATTTGTAATTTTTTAAATTTTTATCTAAAAAATCAAAAATTTCATTTTTTTTTCCAAATCAAGCTAAATTGTTAACGCATCCTATAATTGGTTGAAATTTCTAAACATAAATTATAAAAAAAAATTAAAAAGAGAAAACAAAAGCGATAGATGTCAGCATTAAATGGTGGAGTTAATAGCCTAGCTCGATCTGGAAAAAATTTCAATGATTTAGTTCGATTTGAGAAAATTTTGAAATATCATGCATGTTTATTTTAAAACTTAGTGTTTATATTAGAAAAATCACGAATTATGTATTTTTTTTCCCGTAATTTACCCAAAACAATATAAACAATAGGAGGATTGAGTGAAAATACCGCTCGTCTAATAACAAAATTATAAAAAAAGGTAATTTTAAAACACTGTTTTAAAATCGCATTTTCAAAATGTGCTTTCAACTCCGTCAAAAATTGCATTTTCAAAATGCACGTTTTTATTTTTAATAAAAAAATCACACATTCGATATGCATTTTCTTTACTAAATTAAAAATGTATTTTGAAAACACGGTTAATTAAATCTTATAAATTATTCCCATTTTTTTAATCTAATCTATGAATAAGAGATAGATAGGAGGGAGGCAACTTCCTATTTCTTACATCATGTAATATAAAATCTTATCCACTTTGCAGGCTGTGGCCGACTTCTATCAAATTTTAGCATGTGAAAAAGGTGGGCTCCAACCATTATAAAATTCTAAATTTAATTTTAATTACCAAAAATTCTTCTATCTTTTTTTAGACTTCTCCCTCTTAATCTTTTCGGATCGACAAGCCTTCTTTATAAACAAAAAAAAGAGAGTAAAGTTGCTCGATCGACTTTTTTGTCGGTCTGCTCAACCTTCTATCCCGATGTTTAATACACTGCTATTAATTCAAGTCCAAGAAGCTCGATACACCCGCAAACAGATGGGTAAAACTTTTTCAACTATGTATTTTTCTCTGTTCACATAAGTCACATCCAATAACTTTACCTGACAGGAGAGGTGTCGGACTAACACGGACCGACTGGTTGATATAACCTGACGTGCATGCAGAAGTCCGGTAAAACTCCGACTGATTCATGTTCGAGTCGGATTAATCCATGAAAGAATCAAACTCTTATGATAACAAATTTTGTCCGCTCATGCCTTAACAAAAGGGAAGATGTATTTCGACCACGTGGATCAATTTCAATGGATCCATTCCACGCTGGAATTAACTTTCTTTAATTGAGAAGCAAAGTGGGAAGCGGATAAGAATCAAAGTGCCAGCGTGTCACCAGCTCTGAAATGCACGCGAGCGTAAGATTTCATCGTATCTTCGCGAACTTTAATGATTCCATATATCCACACATTCCGACTTTCAAGTGGCACTTGAAAAAGAACCATTTTCACAGATCTGTCCGACTTTTACCGATAAATTCACAGCTCGGACTGAATCGATGCTGATTTTGATGTAAAATTTATTGTCATTTCATATTATTGTCGTAATATTTAGTTATAGAGTTTATTGTAAATTGATATTTTATATCAAGATTGATAAAATCTTTTATTTAAAAAATACGTGAAATATTTAAATTATAGACAATTTTACAATAACTTTATATTTTTCGATAGCACAATTTCATAATCTGGCCTATTATCTATAAAAATCCTATGATGATCGGAAGATTGGAACTTCTCCAACTATCTAATAATATTCGAATCAAGAGAAAAATAGTTTAGTGCAGTGGTATCGCTTTCAACTCTGAAACCAACAAGTCTCGAATCCAACTCTCTCGTAGGACTCTCTATTCCCTCTTTCTTCTATCCAAGGATGGATTTAGGGGGTGTGCGGGAGCGATCGCCCCCCTGAACTCGAGGAAATTCATGAGTTATTATATGAATTTACTTGATTTTTACCTAATCTTTCGTTAAGATATCTAATTTCACTCCCTCTGCACTCGTGATATTACGTTCTTATTGAGTTTTGCCTCCCTTGGACGAGGTTTCTGAATCCTTCCCTGCTTCTGTCCACTTTTAAATTCATGTGTATCTTCCATATACCCAAAAAATAATACTCGAACCAACTAAATGTTTGTTAACTAAGCAAAATCGGATGGCCATGGATTTCGGATATCAATCTGTCCTGGGATTTATTAATTTTTTTTCCCCAAAAGATTTCGGCACGACGCGAACATTGATTCCTCGGAAAGTGTTCTTATGAATTAACAATTATTTATTTAACATTAATATATTTTTTAGTGCCGTAATTCCAATTAATCCACGCAGCCTCCTCGGTCAATCCTCACCCACATAAACTACTCCAAAATTTTACACCTCACAGCCGTTCATAAAGCCACCTTGGATCGGCTCGTTCTCGGGAGAGATCGGCAAACCGAACCCAACGGAATCAGCAAACCGGACGGAGAGGTTACACTTGTTTCCAGCGATCGATGACGTGGTCGCGGTTCGAGGACAAGCTGTTCGAGCAGGCGCTGGTGGTGTTCCCGGACGAGTTGCCGAACAGGTGGGAGATGATCGCCAGCAGGATGCCGGGGAAGTCGCCGGCAGAGGTGCACCAGCACTACGAGGACCTCCTCCACGACGTGGCAGAGATTGACTCCGGGAGGGTGGAGCCGCCGAGCTATGGGGAGGTGGGAGGGACGTGGAGCTGGGGCGGGCATGAGCCTATGCGGACAAGCCCCAGCAGCGGCAGGGCCCTGTCCGGGTCGAAGGCCAAGGCGGAGGCTGAGCGGCGTAAGGGGACCCCATGGACGGACGAAGAGCACAGGTAGGTTGGCAGTCGGCGAGCCTTTGCACTATATCGGTTATCCATTTCTCAATTTGCTGGTATTTTCTTTAATTAAAATACAAATTTATTGTGATTAATAACTGTCTTTTATTATATAAAAATATCAGAATTGGTAAAATTAGTAGAAATTTAATTTCTCGCTTAAATTTTTATTAACCCACCTTATAATTTTAATTCGTATAATTTTATTTTATAATCAATTTTATAACCAAATGTTAAAAAAATATAAAATTCATGGTTGTGCTAAGTTATAGAGTATAAGACAATATTTAGAAGGAAATTCGATCTAATAATGTTCAATTCACTCGACCCAATTTGACTTAACCAAATTTGTAGTCGACACTTTCGAGACTCGGGGAGTCAATGTCTCATGCTCGCCGGTTTTCAAAGGGACAGAGATTCATTGGATCAATGTTAATGCACCAACCATCCACAGGAAAATAAGAATTTTTCATTTTTCTGTCGGTGTCAGGCTATTTCTTGTTGGACTACAGAGGTACGGGAAAGGAGATTGGAGGAGCATCTCGAGAAACGTCGTCGTGTCGAGGACCCCGACCCAGGTGGCCAGCCATGCCCAGAAGTACTTCCTCCGGCAGCTCAACCCCGCCAAGAAGGACAGGAAGCGGCCCAGCATCCACGACGTTGCCGCTGCCGCTGCCGCCGCCGACCTCGAGCCCTCTAGCCCGGCTCATCTTGATATTTGGGCTGGATATTTGCCCCATCCTTCCACCGGAGCCCATTGACAATAGTTGGTTAGGTTTGTTCAAAGATGAAGTGGAACTCAATGGCTATCGTCCTGACACATAACTAAGAGGTTGTAGTTCCGATTCTTGTTCATGAAACTTTTTGTCCCTCCTCTTCTTATCGTATCTAGACTTGTAGACCTCCTTTGTAATAAAGAACTTTTTCTATTTTCTGTACGTAAATAATCAATTCGTTTGATAGAAATATAAAAGAAAAGAAAGAGAGGCATGGCTATTTCCTCGATGCAATATCCTTTTTGTCATCCCATACTTACCGTAAAATTTTCACCGAACCCATAAAAAGTTGGGGTCATATCCAACTAAAAGAGTAAACTCGCAAGTGGTACCTTAATCTTTTTATCATCTATTCGATGTGGAATTTAATCATCACCATGCAACAACCGGTGTTGCTGAACGTTTTTTCACACTTGCTCCAGTGATCACAAGTTGAATATTTTTATTTCTGTCTCATTTTTTTTAATATAATGACCATTGATTTTATACTTAAGTTCAAGAGCTGTGTACCCATACATTAACACGATCTGCACCATATAAAATTTCTACCCGATCTGTAAAAGGTTGACTACATATACCTTCCAGGGGGAAGGTGCCAAATTCTTTTTATATACAAAAATTCCTTTTGCAGCAAACCCTCTTTCTCAAGGCAATTTTTTTTTTCCTTGACGAATACGCTGAGGAGCTTCGACGGGCCGGAGCCGAGACTGTTGGATTAGGCCCATCAATAAATGGGCTTCGGCCCATTCTGTCCTGCTGAGGTGGCATGGCAATCCATTTTCTCTTAACGCTATATTTGCATTGAGAGAATCGGAGGGAAGGAGAGGAGAAGGATTTGGAAGAGTAAATTATTCATCAAATTCTTTATTTAAATATCATTTTTTTGTTACATTTAAATGTCATTATTAAAAGAGAGATTTGGAAGAATAAAAAAATTAAAGTAATCTTTTTATTCTTTTCAATATAGATAAATATTTTATGAAATGTATTTAGAAAAATTAATAAAATCTTTTAAATGTATTAATTAAAATAAAACTCATTTTACTTTTATCTTAAATTCATAATATTAATTTTAACTTGATTTCATTTAGTTCTTCTAAGAATATTTTATTATAGAAAACGTACATACGAAAAAGTTGTGAATTTCATGAATATTTATTTTTTTTCTTTTAAATTTTAGCATTTTATGAGAAGAAATATGGGTAAAATATTGTGTTCGTAATCAAATGCTCGAAATGATGTGAAATAATATAGTAGGTTTTCTTTTCCGTGTTTTAGAACATAGATGGCATTTTTAACATAAAATTTGTTATCCTTCCTAATTTTCCAAATTAAAGGAATTAAAAAACTAAACTTATGAAGGAATTTGAATTAAATAACTTATCAAATAAGGAATTTACCGAACCCTCCTAATCCTTCAATCTAAACAGTGTTACTGTGCCATCAGACTATGAGAAAATCTTCAGTGGAGCGGTCATACCACGTCAGCATCGCTTATGTGGTATATCCATCCAATCACGAGTTGACATGTAATTAATAATTATATAATTATAATTTTTAAATTCTAAAAAAATATAAAACTTTAAATAAATGATGAACTCCAATTAAAAATAATATGTAAATGGTAAAAAAAAAATTAAAAGACCCAATAAAAGATGAATCCTAATTAAAAATAATAAACTTTTATTTGAAGGATATATCACGATACTACGTAAGTAATACGGACGTAGTATAACCGCTCCCTGAATATTTTTTCCCAGCCCAATGGTCGTCCCATCGTATCCCATGTCCTCAGACCACCGTGGACTGCCCGGTGGGCATAGACTTCTCCCCGCCATCCGATCCATCAACTTCCCGCTATCTCCACTTCCCCGTCCCTCCGATTACCGAAACCCAGGCTGAGGACACTCGCGATTCGACGGCGGCGGAGTTCAATTGCCGGCTGATCGAGGCGGTTCATTTCCCCCGATCGATGAAAAGAGCTCTCTTGTAGCCAAATCGATCGGCTGGATAGGAGATGGCGATCCTGTACGCTGTGGTGGCGAGGGGGACGGTGGTGCTGGCTGAGTTCAGCGCAGTTACTGGAAACACCGGGGCGGTGGCTCGGCGTATCCTCGAGAAGCTCCCGTCGGAGGAGGACTCGCGGCTCTGCTTCTCGCAGGACCGTTACATCTTCCACATCCTCAGATCCGATGGCCTCACCTTCCTCTGTATGGCAAACGACACCTTCGGAAGTGCGTCTCAGATTCCATTCCTTTGAATTGTGCAATATGCCATACGCGGCTGATATTTTCCGCCTGTACGGTTTTCAGCTCGTTGTGATTCACTCGTGTATGCGTCTCCAAAGATTCGGCTTAATCGTTTCTCTAGTCTATAATCCCATATTGCTGTGATTCACTGCTGTATACGTCTCAAAAGATTCGGCTTAGTCATTTCTCTAGTCTATAAGTTGATTAGCGATTTAGTGATCTGATTTGAGTTTGTCCCCATTGCCTTATGCTGCATATTGTGCTTTGAGAGAATTGAAGGTGATCTTGGGAAGAGATTACAGATTAGTCGCTTTTTATAGAGCTCTATATTTGACATGAAAAGTTAGCTGATCTGATTCCAATTATGTGGATATATAAAATCTATACGGAGGAGTGAGGGGATTGGCTAGTTTTAACTTGTTTCAGCTTTTTAGTAAAGCACATTGTTCACATCAGCCTATTAGTTTGCCTTCATAGAGTTGTATTAGAATCATGTGCTTTGAGAGCTGAAGTAGTATGTATATGGCAGCTGTTTTAAGAGTTCATCTCAACTTCTGGCAGCATAAATCATATTCTTTGATGTGGGTGATCCCTGCATGGAGGGGATGCTACCATGCCAGATTGGAATGTGTGGCCTGTCATTCTGTCTTTTTATCGAATACAGAAAAATTACTTGGATCTGAACTGTAGTAACTGCAGTCTGCCCTGCTCTTAATAGAGGAGCTCTGGCAAATTGAGCTGTAAGCTCTAAGCATCCTCTTGTTTGTTTATTTGTCTGAATTAAAATTACATCATTTTATGTTATATTTCAGGGAGAATCCCCTTTTCATATTTGGAGGATATTCGCATGAGATTCATGAAAAACTATGGAAGAGTTGCACCCTATGCTCCTGCATATGCTATGAATGATGAATTCTCAAGGGTCTTACATCAGCAAATGGAATTTTTCTCCAGTAATCCAAGTGCTGATACCCTCAACCGTGTGAGAGGTGAAGTTGAAGAGGTAAGTAGCTTTTTGTAGTGGAGCTTTCTCTCGTCTGTTGTTTGAAAATCCTAAGCTGTCATGTTCTTTTCTTCTATTTGCTTGCAATAAAAGATCACGCTCTAGCATTTGGATATGCTGTTAAATACAAACTTTTTGTGGCATACAAGTCATAGATTAGGAATTACTGCTGTAAGCTCTGACTCTAGTGTTTCTTAAGAGTGGCAAGGCAAACTAATACAAGATATTTTCCGGGGTTTTTATTTGTTTTGCAGAGCACAAAATAAAAGTAAACCAGAAATGGTTATTGCACTTTACCAGGTGTCTTTATTGTCGGAAGTATGAGTCCCCCACTCCCCCGAGGAATTAAATGATAATTAATTTAAGCATTCAAGAAAACTGAAAAGCTCCACTTTATTGTGAGCACTTGCTAAACAGTTCTTATGTTCATTCCAATTGAATGGATAATTTGATTGAGACATGAGAATTTGATCTTCATGTTGTTTTGTTTTCCATCTTTGTTGAGATCTTTTTGTCTTGTTTGGATTCCTCTAGTTGAAATCCTGAATTTTGGTGCATCAGGTTCGTACTATAATGGTGGAAAACATTGAGAAGATACTGGAGAGAGGTGACAGGATCGAGCTGCTTGTGGACAAAACTTCTACAATGCAAGATGGTGCCTTCCACTTCAGAAAACAATCGAAAAGGCTTCGCCGAGCTCTCTGGATGAAAAATGTCAAGCTATTGTAAGTTGTTTCATTTTCTTACTTTTTAGCCTATATGTGCAGTCATTCTCCAAGCTGGCAATATAATTTGTTGTTAATGAACAGTTAGATGGACGAGTGTCTTCATATCTGATGCTTACAGATAAACTTATATGTTATCATCCAAGATCCATGACATTTAACATATTCGGTTAAGCCTGCAAGCAAACCAGGTAGAATCTGCAAAAGTACAGATAAGACGAGGGTCTCCTGTAAAAGGTGAAAGAATAAAATTAAAGCAGGAAACGTTTTACCAATGAATAAGGAATGAAGATAGTGTTCCATTTTGATGGAAGAATTGTTGAAGGGGTAAATGCTCATAAAAATAGTTTAGGGGATAAAAAGTTCTATCTCATAGTGTAGATGGCAGGTGTGTTTTACCTTGCCGCACCTGTCTGACCGTTCAAAACTATCCTCCTGCGTGTATTCATACTGTTTTCTGTTTTGAGTCCAAACTCCAAACAATTGTGCTTGTTCATGAGAAGCTTGATCTAGAGAAAATTTGAGGTACTAAATTGGAAGTTGCTTTAAGTGGAATTGTTGTACTTGAAACAATTTGTTGAGCTAAGCATAAACACTGATCAATCGTTCATTTTTTTCACCCGTCTTACATAATTTAAGAATGTCATTTTTTATTTTAAGTGGGAAGTCAACTAGTAAATGATATGACCTCTCAATGCAAATGAACCAATATGCTTTTGATTTACCGTTCATATTTGATGTTTAATACAATTGACTCCAATAACATGTAAAATTTCCACCGTGTCTATAACAGACTGAGCTCGTTTCCACCTAAAAGTCTAAACTATTAAGCGATGATATTCAATTATCTTATGAACTAGATTTCAGTCTCTTTATTATCCGATGTGGGATTTTTTCTCTGCATCAAATCTTATTGTAACTGCATGTCGCATGTGTAAATATATGAAAAAGCTCGCTTGATCCTCGGAGGCTTATAATTCTGATGATCAAATGAATGTTTTGATTTTGTGCTGTTTACCATGAGGAATTGTGTGCATTAAAGTTGCTCCTGGCATAATTTGACTCCTTCAATGTCACAGGGCATTGCTGACAGGTGTGATCGTTCTGCTGCTTTACATTATAATTGCGGCTGCTTGTGGAGGCATCACCTTGCCCAAATGCAGATCCTGATTTACACTTCTGCTCGCTTTTGCCGGTGGACGTGCTCTAGTTAGATGGTGTTTTCCAATCATATATGCTGTTAAGCACTGGGCATAGCCTATCAACCAACGTTCATATGGCAAATGCTTTTCCACTCTGCTTCTGCTGTTGCATCTCATCGAAGTGCGCCGGTGCCGGTCCCTGGGTGTATGTCAGGATTCATCTATATCCCTGGTGAGTTCTCTCATCGAGCCTGCAAATACTTTATTTGTTTGTGCTTCTTAAGGTGATACATTCATCAGGTTTTGTATTATCAATAGTATAACTATGTAAGAGTGTAACAATTTCAGTTTTTTTAGGGGGTTTTTGGTTTCTTGCATCGTTCACTCGCTTCTTTACATACCTTTGATTTGAATTTCGGGATGTTCTTCTTCGTATTGCTAAAATATCTTGAATGTTACATTGGATAAATGTGAATTCTCTATGAATGGTATCTATCTCACTGTGCCATTGCATATACTAAATTGGTTTCTGTCAGCTGATCAGAAAAAATATTAATATTGTTCTAATTATCTCTATGAATGATGAAAGATGAATTGAGTGGATGAAATTCTCGGGGTTGGCTGAGTTATTGAAACATCTACGCTATCTATAGAATAGTATGTCTACCAAAACAAGGTACATGCTGGCACGAGCATGAGGCGCCTTGCCCCAGACCAAGCCAGTTCATCGTTGCCTGGGCTCAACCAGAAAGAATGATCCAGGGGAAGCAGCTCCATCACCAGGTGCGGGCTGTACTCTAGCCTATCGAAGGGAGGCACGCTAACCTCCGACAAAACCTTACTACCGGCACGGATGAATTCTTGTTTACTCATAAGAGACAAGGAGATTCTTGGATGCTTTCATTGGTCGGAAACCTTACTACTGGTCCCGTCGACATTTTGAATGGCAGAGCCTTACTTATATTGAGTCTATCCTTGTTCAGGCATGCCTCGAACCTGTCTAGGTTCGATACATTGACCGAGTGCAATGTTCCTCTGGTTAAAATGGTCGGTAGCATGGCACTCGGAACTATACAAGATTGGAGAACCGTAACCTAACGTTATTTTTTTCTCGCACTTCTGATTCAGAAGTTTTCAGGACATGCAACCTTAGCTATATCAATAATCTGTACCGCAAAATGCAATTGAGATTTTGATGCATTATTTTCGCTTCTGTAAATTTGATTAAGAAACAAGTTCTCTTTGCTAGGCCTGTACAAAAATGTTCATTCAGCTAGAAAAAAATGTAGATGGCTCATTCCATGGGCTCTCCCATCTTATGCACTCTGTCTATGATCAAAAGCATGTTTTTCTTCAGTGCATTTTATGGGGAACAATTCTCGATTTATGCAACAATGAGGATTATGCTTCTAAAGGACGACAGCCATGGAGTGATTGCTTGATTTGATTAAACCGGGGATTGTTGTTATAAACATAACCTAAATGAGATACATGGATGGATACACCGGAATACAAATGATTCTGATAGACGGGTGATAAGCAGGACTCATCATAGCCTATTAGCTATGTCATGTATCAATATAATCGGGATTACATAATTATTGACTAATCTTTCAAACTGTATGGCGGCGGAGGGTACCCATACTGTGGAGGAGGGCTGGGCGGGGGGTTGTATGCTGGTGATGGTGGCGTTGGAGCTGGTGGTGGTTGATAGGTTGGGGTCGGGGTTGACGGGGGTCCTCTGTGGTGGTGATGATGACGATGACGATGTGGTGGTGGAGTTGGAGGTTGATGAGCCGGAGGACCATATGCTGGTGGAGAAGGTGGAGGGGGATTATATGATGGCGGTGATGGTGGTGGAGGCTGATAAGTTGGAGGGGGAGGACTGTATGTCGGTGTTGGTGGTGGGGGCTTATGAGGGAGCGGAGGAGGGCTATAGACTGGTGTCTGTGGACAGGATGGTGGTGGTGGCGGTGAAGACAGTGGGGGTGAGGGCTTATGAGGGGCCGGAGGAGGATTGTAGACTGGTGTCGGTGGACAGGGCGGCGGCGAAGACGGTGGGGGTGGGGGCTTACAAGGGGGCGGAGGAGGGCTATAGACTGGTGTAGGTGGGCAGTATTTTGGTGGTGGTGACGGTGGCTTACAAGGGGGTGGAGGAGGGCTATAGACCGGTGTAGGTGGTGGACAGTATTTTGGTGGTGGTGGTGGCGGCAGCGACGGTGGTGGCTTATGAGGGGGCGGAGGAGGGCTATAAACTGGTGGAGGTGGAGAGTATTTTGGTGGTGGTGGTGGTGAAGGTGATGGCTGACAAGGGGGTGGAGGCGGGCTATAAGTCGGTGATGGCGGCGGTGGTGGGGATGGAGGCTGACAAGGGGGTGGAGGTGGGCTATAAACCGGTGTAGGTGGACAGGGTTTTGGTGGTGCTGGTGGTGGTGAAGATGGTGGAGGCTTATGAGGGGGCGGAGGTGGACTATAGACCGGTGTTGGTGGTGGTGGTGAGGATGGAGGCTGACAAGGGGGTGGAGGCGGGCTATAAACCGGTGTAGGTGGACAGGGTTTTGGTGGTGCTGGTGGTGGTGAAGATGGTGGAGGTTTACAAGGGGGCGGAGGTGGACTATAGACCGGTGTGGGTGGTGGTGGTGAGGATGGAGGCTGACAAGGGGGTGGAGGCGGGCTATGAACTGGTGTTGGTGGTGGTGGAGATGGCGGAGGCTTGCAAGGGGGTGGTGGAGGTGGACTGTATTTTGGTGGTGGTGGTGGCGGCAGCGGCGAAGATGGTGGAGGCGGGATATAAACTGGTGGTGGTGGTTGAGGCTGACAAGGAGGTGGAGGTGGAGGTGGTTCATATTTTGGAGGCGGTGGCGGACTCTGTTTTGGTGGTGGGCTCAGTTGCGGAGATGGTGGAGGTGGACTTTGTTTTGGCGGCGGAGGACTATAAACCAGTGGTGGCGGAGAAGGAGGAGGTGGACTGACTTTTGGGGCCGGTGGATATCCATAAGATGGCAGTGGGGAAGGGGGCGGCGGTGGATATCCATATAGTTGATCAGTGACTAAACCAACTGGCCGGCCCCTGCCAATTGCACTTCCATAAGCTTCCCCATCCTCAGAAGCAGCCATCCCACTGAATAGCACTACCAGGAAGACCAAGAACCAGAAGCGCGCAGGCCTTAAGAGACCTCTCATGGTTCCAGAAAACCGAATTCCGGGAAAGGAGAGCACGGGCTTCCTCGAATGAGTTGCAGGAGCTTGGAAGAAAGCGCACTGAATTTATAAGCAGATTGGACTGTGTACTGTGGACCTTACCCGACCCAATGTCCATGAACTCGCTCGTGCTTGGACAGGTGGACATGGGGAGCCTTGAATCGTTCCGGGTTTTCAGGGCGATCGTTTTCACCAACATGGAAATCCATTAAAATTAAGGCCTGCCTCAGCTGACTAATGCAGAATGTGATGCTCTGATGATCTTGTTCTAGGCATCAGAATTTAATGGTTTTCCTGCCTCTCTTGGCCTTGGAGCTCCATTCTTGGAAATGATCCAGCTGGTTTGTTTCCATGGTAGAATCAATAATGCTGGTTGTAGTGGTCTGAGCCCCGGAAATGCTATCCGGGGTCGTACGGATCCATTCGTGGAATGGAAGCTTGGTGGGGTTAGCTCGATCATTCGCATGAAATCCGGGATAGTCCATGTCCTACTTAATGCAAAGCACTCTTCCTCGATCTGCCAGACCACAGCGGCTTCAAGCCCAGTTGAATGCATTGTTTATCGATGTAGCAATAGTAGTACAAGTAAGGAAAAAAAATAGATATTTGGTACAGTCACATTGTTTATTAATATGAGATCAAGATGTTCATAAATCCTTTTTATGGTTGGAATTTAGAGAGGAGGAGGAGGAGAAACGGTGTTTTTGGCATTTTGATTAGATCATCAGTGACAGCGTGTGATCTTGTCTTAATCTTGAATTAATGAAGCCACCAGGAAGCGAAACAGAAAGTCGTGAAAGGGAAGGCTTTGTGGTAAATAACTGACCGGCTTATTTTATTGGGGTCAGTTAAAAAAAGAAAAATTGATGGTTCAGATAAAAAAAAAATAGTCGACTGAGATGATTCAGTACTTCATCTCTTAAATAAGATATCGAGAATGAGTCTTACATGCGAAGAAAAATTCATATTTGAAAAAGTTTATTTCTTAACAGACCCGATCTAGTTTGAACCTGAATTAATCGGAATTCATTGACCATCTGAACATTGTGCACCACAAAAAAGTGAGGAAGTTTCACAACAAATATTTTGACCCAAAAGCAAGGTTGGCTCACCATTATGACGTTCTAATTTCATATTTAGCAATAGTTAATCTCATAAAAAAAGGAAAAAAAAAGAGGAAAAATGAAAAGAGAACTTACATTCGATCATTTCATCTCACGTTCGGACTAATTACACGAAATTAATCATGACAGTATCTTCAGTGGCTGTCGGGTCGAGGTATTTTCGGACCAGAAGGGATGGGTGGAGAGCTTGAGCACGCCTTGCCTAGAAAGCCTACAAAAAATCAAGTCGGGGGTGTTTCCTTGAAAAGATGCTCCGACACTCGAGTGAGAGCGAGGTCTGAGCGAGTGAGAAAAGAAGAAGAAAGAAATGGAGAGTTGTAGGAGGTGAGATTGGTTCCTTATAAGCTCATGCGTACCAATCTTCTCTCGATAGACACTTTTTCTAAGACAAAATCGAGTTGTCGTATCATCACCTAAAGAGGACAATGCCTCTCCGTAGGACCCTCTATGTTTGCAACTCTGGTCCCATCCGCATTGTTGGTGCTCTCGTTGAGAGTCGAACCCAAGTTTCGACCTCCCTCTCTTCGAAGGGTGTGTGATGAAACTATTCTCACATGGGAGAGGTAAGAATGAAATGAGTTTCTTATAAGCTCATGCGTACCCCTTTTTTTCTCGAGACGTGTCATTTTTAGTACAAAACAATAAGGCCGAGCTGTCGCCACAGCCTAAAGCGGACAACATCTCTCGATGGTACCTTCCATGTCGGCGATTCCCGGCCCGTCCACATCAAATCACACTAATTACAGTCTTCTCAGATTTTATTTCATGACATCTCGCCACGTTCTCAAGAATAAATTTTAACTTAATATCCGAATCCATACCTTCTAAACCGATTCAAATTGAATGACCGTTGATCTTGACATGCAGGGATCGACACTCAATTGATACACTTTCAACTACTATTGAACTCGAACAGCACAACCACATCGAACTACAACGTTTGATTTTTTTTGTGGGCAGACCATGTGTTCTTTTCTTCTTCTTATTTTCTCCCTTTTCCTTGGCAACGGAAATGGGAGCTTGAAAATACTACCGAAAAATCACAAATTGGTTGAGAGGGTCCGATACCACTTTTTCTTAAGTAAGGTCTCGGATACGCGTCTTGTGAATGAGAAAAATTCAAGTTGGGAGAGTATTATTCCTCGGTGGACAACTAGACTCGAACATAAATTAGTTATAGTCCCATTGTCTTTCTAAACCCATAGAGAAGGCTTAATGGGAATAATTTACTGCAGCGGCCCAGTTAAATGGGCCCACGAGGTTTCTGTAAATCCATAAATGGGCCACAGTGATCTTGGGCCTTCTGCAAAATCAGATCGGCCCAATATGGGCCCAATATGCTTCTTTTTTTTACCAGGAAGAGGTTTAGTTTGCCGTGGATTGGATGAAGGATGAACCAGCAAGCCCTTTTGCTATAGAAACCCATGGGGGGTTCAGTTCTCTATAGTTCGGTTAATTGCGATTAACCAAATACAATCGATTTTCTAATTGATAATAAAATAAAATAAAAATAACATTTTTTAAATTAAATTTCACAATTGCATGTTTTTAACAGTTAAATGAACTGAACCGACCAATTCGACTATTTTGAGGTAAAATAGATATCGCTTGAATTTAATATACCATACTGACTAGGTGTCCGGTCGGTTTAGAAACAAGTTTCCAAACCGAACCGGGAGGACGGAATCACAGGAGGGGTTAGGAGGTTTCGGGGAAGGAGTAAGAAAGTGTGCAACTTTTATGTGTTTCTGCTCCTCCACTCTCGCCCACTCTTTCGCACCCAACAACTTCAAACCTACCTCTCAATCTCCAACCAAACACTACATCCCTTACTCTAGTGGCGACCGAAAGTTCTACGGTCCAATAATCGAACCGTTGAATAAGGTTGAAATTGAATCCGACTATCCATCATACATAGTCAATCGTCTCACTCGTAAGAAAGCCTTTGTGGAACAGAGAAAGATGACTTAGTCTACTGGTACCACTTCCGACCTAAAACCAAGAGATCACGTGTTCAATGAACTCTCCGTACCCTTTATTCTCTCTTCATTCTACCTCTTTAAGGTCTATGTACCTTTAAAGCATTCAATGTGTAATACACGACGAGTTCAATAAGTGTGTTGGATATTGTAATGTTGTGGGCAGACCATTGGCGAAGTCGGGGACTGGAGCAAGGAGGAGATTGTTGGGATTGCGGGCTTACGTCAGTGAGGGATTACCAGATACGGGTCCAGGTTAACGTCAGAGATTTTCAGGTGAGACACTCATATGTTATATTATTATTAATGGACTTTACAAGATATTGTATTCGTTTCCACCTAAAAACTTAAATTATCATGTAGTGTTATTTAATTATCTTATAAACCTATTATGATACTCATATATGATCGATGTGGATCTAACACCCTCCTCTCACGCGAACGTGTCAAGAGGCTTAGCTCAGCTCTAATAGCATGTTAAATATTGTGATGTTGTGAGCAGACCGTTAGCGAAGTTGGCGACTGCAGCCTAGAGAAGACTGTCGGGATTGTGGGCTTACGTTAGTGAAAAATTACCCAAAACGGATCCGAGTTTATGTAAAGAATTACCGGGGCCGGGCGGTCACATGTTATATTATTATTAATGGTCTTTACAAGATATTGAGCCCGTTTCCACCCAAAAACTTATCTACCAAATTATCTTATAAACTCATTTTAATTATCTTATATAATTGATGTGTAATCTAAAAAGTAAATTTCCATCGGATCCTAACGCGCATAAAATTTTCACAATTTTTACACCAGAAAAAGAAGGCCTTAATGGAAGAGTTGTGCTGTTAAATGGTAAATTCTCTCTCTCTCTCTCTTTCTTGTTTTAATTCGGACGGTTATCTTTTTCCAGTTATTTTTTACTTTCACCGTTCCACTTGCAATTCTATCGAGGTTAAAAAAATGAAAGCATGAAAGAAAGATGCGATTAACAGTTGATCCTCGTGAATGCTCGATCGTAACTTTTCATGACAAAATCATTCTATGGGAAATCATGTTGCCCCTACCACGGGCACTATCATGCCCGCAATTATGGACAGGTTGCTCACAAATATAAAATTTTTACGATCCAGTCACTTGACCATTCAATAACTTTAACAACTACTTAGAATTATTTCTTACACTCATTTAACTATTTAGTAATTCTTTTTTTTTTTGCTTAAAAACAATAAAACTACTTCGTAATTTGATCGAAAAATATTTCGGATACGAACAGCGAATGACGATTTCTACTGTAAGTTAGTGCAGCCGCTTACTCATCTCTATACTATTATATGCAAACATTTGTTCGTTTTGGTGTCTTTTTTTGTTTTTCATATTTGACCTTTACATAACTTACATATTAAAATTTACTATATACGTCTATTTTATATAACCCTCCATATTAAGGCTGAAATAGTAAGTTCTGTTATTTTCTCTTCTCACTCCGTATCTAATATCTAAACAACAAAAATATTTCATTAACAACTTAGACTCTCCCATTCCATAATTGCATAACAAAAAAAAATATATTCTACTTGCTTTTAATTGTATGATAAATAATTTATCATTATTTTTAAGTGAATTTTCTGAAAATGTAAATAAAATTGTAAAATATACTGTCAACAACTTATAATGTTATGTTTGTTATTATAAGTTAATGTAAATTCATTTCAAATAAATTAAATTATAGTACGTTACAAACTAAACAATTTTATTATACAAACTCATAATAATATCCAATTTTTTCATTTTTTTCTGTTTATAGCATGGGTCAGTCTATAGTTCTTATCTATGTATCTTCTCTCTCTTCACCCAAGTGGCTATCTTTAAACCAAATAGGTAAGGAATGGAAACGGAATAAAAAAGGCCATTCTCATTCCTATAAACAGGGGATTTCATCTTCCCACGTAGCACTGGCCATGGGCCGGTTTGGGCCCGGAATTGGCCAGGTCAAAACCGGACCGAAACCGATCAAAACTGAAATCGTCCTCGAACCGTAAGAGTTAAGGTTCAGAACCGATTTCACTGGCCACAAAATTGAAACCATCGATTCCGGTTCCAAACCTAAAAAGTTATAATAGATATATATATATATATATATATACACATTTCCCTCCCCAAGCAGACCTACCTACCCCCTACCCCCCTCCCACCCCCTACCCGTTTCCGTCAGCCTACCCACCCGCCCCTCCATCCCATCCCCCGTCAGTCGAACATACCATAGGACCTTCAATTTTTTTAAAATTTTAAATATGTGTGATGTAAAATATAAATAAATTCATTATATAAGTTACTATTTAAAACTTGATACTTACAGAGTTAAATATTAATAATTGTAAAAATTTTATACGTGTAAAAAAATTAACTATAATTTACACAACGAATTTGTTATGTAAATCAAAATTTATTTAATTTTATTAGAAATTGAACAAGTGGGTTTAGAACCGGATGGAACCATGGTTCCAAACCGGAACTGTCCGGTTCCGAACTACCCCTAGGAAGGTTCAGGGCCAGTTCCAAGAAGCTACGGAACCGAAACCGTCAGGTTGTGGAACCGTGGCCAGGAGTATTCCCACATAGAGGAAGCCAATTCTCCATAAATCTAGGGAATCAAAGAGGGGAATGGATATTACAAAATAAAAAAAATAATTTGGGCCTAAAAAGCTCAATTCAATTCTATACTTTGCAATCCAACTTCACTTTCTCATATAAATAAACCGTCAAATTGATCCTTTAATTTGTAGTGAATCATCACTTTATTCCTAAAAATCTCAAAACCATCAATTCGATCCTCACCATTTAATTCCATCGGTCAATTTGGTTCAAGTATTATAAAGTCATTTATGGATGCTGACGTGGATAGTGGCTATCGCGTCAACCTCTCCCCACACATGCCACGTTGCAATCAATAAGTTGATAATATTATATTTTATCTTTAACTTCAACCTTTTATAACTTGCCGTATGGCATGTGGACCTGTTGACATGGCAGCCACCATCCACGTCAGCATCCGTAAACGACATTATAATGTCTGGACCAAATTAACTGATGGAAGTGAACGGTGATGATTAAATTAATGGTTTTCAAACTTTGAGAACAAACTGATGGTTCGTTGAAATTTTGAGGACTATTTTAATGGTTTACTCAAAGATTTAGGTCAAGTTATGGAGTTTTTATCAGTGTAAATCATTTAATGTGAAGAATTTTGGTATAATAACATCATTTGATAGATTTAAATAGATTACTAATTTTTCCTTTGATCGTTTTCTTAAATTTATTAAATTTATTTTGATTATATTTGGTAAACCGTTACAACTATTTTTTATTTGAAATATACAGTTTTAATTAAATAATGACCGAAAAAAATGAATTCCAATTCTAAGTTAAATCAAATAGAAATAGAAATTTGTCATTCTATTTTCGATTGGGCGATGTTCCATTTTCAATTTTGCACTTCAAACCAAAAGCTCCCTTATTCCTACAAGCAATTGTTAGTCCAATCGAGTTTATAGATGATGTGATAAACTCGATTAATCATTACCTGACACGTTATAAAAAAATGTGTTACGTTATATTTAAAAATAAACGTATTACTACTTCAAGGGATGAGGCTTCTTTTTAGTGTCATTTTTCCCTTTTAGCTGAAATTTTACTAGCTCTATGAAATGGAGTCATGATCGTAAATTTCGTCAAGTATAACTACCCACTTCCCACTATTTTCTCTCCACTTGAAACTTCCCTCTCCTCTCCGTTATATTCATTTTTCTTTTTGATAGATTTATTTTTAATTCTCACATTTCATTTCTCACTCTTTTATCAGTAATTCGCACATAAATTACAAATTAAATTTCATTTCTACATGCCACTGTTATAATTATCTAATTTAAATGTTAAACATGTATTATTTTGACTTGAAAAATTAATTGTAAATAATTCATTTCTTCAATCATCCATAATAGGTATCAGCAAACTCTTGCCTTGAAATTTTCTTTTAGGTTAGAATCTTTTTTTAAAAAAATATAGGTGAATTGAATATTCGTTTAAATCGTGAGAAAATTCATGAGATCAGAAAACAAAGGGGTGTGGGAAGCTCTATCAATGAGAGTCAAATCCGAGACATCTTAGATCGAAGGCAAAACCAACTACCTGGTAACGATTTAAAAAAGATCATATATTACTTGGCATCAAAAGTGGGCCCACGCCAGGAGACAGCATTATTTAAGCCACTTCCCCAGGTAGCTCGCGTCGTTCTCAGCAACAGCCATGTGCGCATGTTAGCGGGGCGGGCACAATCGCAAGGAGCTTTCATGCCATCGTGGCATTTATTAATAAATATTCAGTGTGTAATATATAATGAATTCATTGTACGAGTCTCTCTAAAATTTTGATATGTGTAATTTTTTGAAATTTTTGAAAACTAATTTCACATGTGTTAAGATTTAAATAATATTTCACTTAATAAACTCGTTATATATTACATACCGAGTGTTTACTCTGCACTGATCCCCTGCGCAGGATAGCGGCCAGGTCATCTGGACCCAACAATTGGGAAATTTCGGTTTTGCACCCTAAGACTTCAATAATTACCCTTTGGGTCTATTTTTAAAGAAAAAGTTGACATTATGCCAGTGTCACTCATTTTCTGAGCCACGACTCTAGAATGAAATCTGTATTGATCGATGCAGTGTGCTCAAGTATTCATATATATACTTTTTGATATTTTCTGGACTTTGTAATCAGTTGGAAAGCAGTGAAACATGGGAGAATCCCTTTTTTTGAAAGATTGAGGGTCACAATGCAAATGACAAAAATACTGAAACACGTGTGAAAAATGGAAATGTATGAACTTCAGGGTGCAGTACAGATACAAAGGCAGTCTCCTGGACGTAACATCAAATTTCCCAACGTGAAGCACGTTGCGGGGAGGGCAGAGAACGATGGCTGTCTCGGTTAATTAATCAAGTGAGAATGACACCTTTGCTCCTCGGCATTTTGAGCTTCTACCGTTTTCTTCATAAACTTTTATGTTTTATCATCCACATCCTCAATTTTTGTATTTTTACCATTTTAGTCCTATTGTTTTTACCTTCGGATTGTTAGATCATTAAACAAGTGGAAGAATAATTATAAGTAATTAAATTCCTTTTTTAATTATTTAGATTAAATTATTAAATAATATAGACGTTTCTGATGAAATAAACTCATCGGATGCGATAGTTATAATAATATACGCTAATCATTGCCTTCGATTGGTCAACTCAGAGGCATCTGCGAACTGAGAAAGTGCATGGCATCGTCAATTTTTCCGAATAGCCTTGGGTGTCATTCTAACTCTTTCTATGCATCAACTTGAAAAAAAAAACTGTCCAATTTATAACGTACAAACTCGCATAACTCGTACTTACGTCCCTTGCGGTCGTGCCCAGTAGACAGAAATTATTTTGCTCGATCATCTGAATTAGATCTGCGGTCGGTAAATTGATGGTTAATTCAGAGAATGGTACCTATGATCCTTCTTGGATTCTTGGCATCAATGCTGCAAAATGTTGTTGGAAGAGAAAGTGTGAATGACCCACAAATTAGAGAATAGTTTCAGTTTTGCTGTATGACAAATGCTAACAACCAAAAAGTATAGGAGAAATTGCTGTACAAATCGAGCTCATTGCATCTTTTTTTCTTTTCAGTATGCAAAGGAGATATATAAATTTAGCAGGGAAGAAGAAACAAGAAATAAATGAGTACAGAGCGTTCTGCTGGTGAGAGTTAAACTCAGAAATTCTTGGTTTTAGGTTGAGAATGATACCAATTGTATCAGGTTTATTTTATCGTCTGAGAATCAATTCATCTAAGAATTTCTCAGAAGCGGACGTAATTGATGAGAAATACAATACAGCGACCTAATGGCCATCTTGCTGTACCTACGTTATACCAGTAACAGATTTCATGTTCAGCCGAGAACATATCACGTGCCAAACAACCAGTTTACAGTATTGGCATAGAAGTTAATGTCCTTCGTGCTTAGACCGAGAGTGTACTTTTAAAAGATTTTGGAGGAAAAAATGGCAGAGGAAGTGTCTAAATATGGAATTTTTGTATCATCAAATTTTTAAATGTGAGATTTGAATCATTGCAGTACGGGAGAGTTGCATATAACGGATATACCACGTGATAGTACTGACGCAATGTCAGGAGTTAATAAGGTTTAATTATTTTTATAATTTTTTAATAAAACTTAAAAAGGGAAAATTTTAACCTTGAAAATGATTGAATTTGTTTACTCGTAATATAATATTAATATTGTCGCGTGGTATAACCGTACAGTGAAAGAGTTTCTCTTGCAGTACAGTTGGTTGAGTGAACTGGTAACTGCATTTCCTATTCACCAAGAGGGGTTGGGCCGAGTGGTAAGCAGCTCGGTGCCGCTTAAGGAGGTCTCAGGTTCGAGACCTCACGTACGCAGACACCCCTCTTGGGAGCCTCACCCGCCATTGCCAGGCGTGCGACCCGGGGCGACCAACGGATTAGGCAAGTATGGTTGGCTGAAAGATGCCATCTCACCGCTGGTGGGGCCTGCTTGGATACCGTGGCTGGCGACCCAAAAAAAAAAAAAACTGCATTTCCTATTCACTGGAACAGCTCTTCTTCGCTCTGTTTGAGGAAATAATTATTCATTTGTATTTATTGAAAAAAGAAAGAGAAAATGGTTTGTTCGTTCATTAATTTCCGTGTTCTACTCTGCACTCCATTCAAGCGTGGGAGGGAAGCTGCAGACTGTGGAGAGGCAGAGAAGACGGGGAGGAAGAGAGAGATCGGAGAGGTAGAGCCGAAAGTCAACCGGTCGAAGCTCCTCCGCGGCGTAGATCGCATCGATTTATCGAGTCCGTGGACGGGAAGAATAAACAACGAAAGGAGCTGAGCTCGGTTTACGGTGGAGTCCGGCTCTCACTAGAGTGCTGCCATTGTCGGTGAACGACCTTTTTTCTCCTCTCCGCGAGATTGCGAGCTGTCACATGTTACTGCAGGCTGGGAATTTTCCAGCTCCTTTGATCTGCTGCTGCTTGCGGCGACTTGGTCTGGGAGCGCAGGTCCGGAGGTTGAGGCATTTCGGAAGCGCAATGGTGCCGGAGCAGCGGAAATTGCTTGGCTGATTCACCTGGACAGTGTTGATTTGCTGCTAAATTCCTGACGCCGATGGAGTCAAAGATGGATCATTATGAGATCATGGAGCAGATTGGTCGCGGTGCCTTCGGCGCTGCTATCCTCGTCCTCCACAAGTCAGAGAGGAAGAAGTAAGTAAGGGAGTCGCAGCATCAGTGTGCACTCTCTCGGATAAGTTTCTTTTCGAGCATTTGTGTAGGAATCTGAATCTTTCGGCATCTGATAATTAAGACTGAGATCCGGATCAATTTTGATTCTACGATGGCAGGTATGTGTTGAAGAAGATTAGGTTAGCGCGGCAAACAGAGCGATGCAGGAGGTCTGCTCACCAGGAGGTAACTGCAGTCTGATTGGAATTTCTGTCTTTACTCTGTATACTACCGGACTTGGACTTAATCGCCTACTGCTGGACTTACAGATGGCTTTAATTGCGCGACTCCAACATCCGTACATATTGGAGTTCAAGGAAGCTTGGGTGGAGAAGGTTAGCATCCTACTTGTTAACAGTGAATTTCAGCTGTTACATTTTACTGATTCCTCATCTCTTCTGAATTGTTCCCTCCGCTACTATCTTTTTTTCGCTCTGAAGTGGAAACTTTTCCGTTTGCAATGTAGGGTTGCTATGTCTGCATTGTTACTGGTTACTGTGAAGGTGGAGACATGTGGGTTTCATAAAGCTGAAGAATCTGTTTCCTCCTGTAACAGTTTTGATCATTGCTTCACTATGTCATTAACTGTGCTTTCTTGTTCGTTTCCCTTTCAGGGCTGAATTAATGAAAAGGTCCAACGGTGAATATTTTCCAGAGGAGGTACTGTGATTTTCTTTTTTAGCAACTTTTTCTATATTATTTTGTATATGATGGAGAGCACTACCTGCCTTTGTTCCTTACTGACAAATGTGGATGGTGCACAGAAACTCTGCAAGTGGTTTACGCAACTGTTGTTAGCAGTGGAGTATCTGCACTCAAATTTTGTTCTTCATCGCGACCTTAAGGTACTTGGTTATCTTTTATAACAAAACGTGTAAATCCATTTTATTACTCCGAGGTTCCTTTATTGATGTTCTGTTACTCCTTATAGTGTTCCAACATCTTCCTCACCAAAGACCAAGATGTACGGCTGGGTGAGTTCATATTTTCGATAGCTAAGTGACAATGAAATATTTGATTCTGTTTAGCAATTGCTTTGACAGAACTAACTAGATATCGTTGTTTGTAGGAGATTTTGGGCTTGCCAAAACCCTCAAGGCAGATGACCTTGCTTCTTCGGTATGTTTTTGCGATAGGAATTCATAAACCTTTTTTTGGTATTTACTTCATGAGATTTATAGTGTGAAGTAGGGGAAAGAGTGGTAAACCTAAGAGGGATCCTGTTTTCTCCAATTAGCATTAAAAAATAAAAAAGAATAATTTAAGAGTACCAGAAAGCATGTGGTTTCTTATTGATAACATAAAATGTACTTATTTGTTTCTATGTTGAATAGGTTGTTGGAACTCCTAACTACATGTGCCCAGAGCTCCTTGCTGATATACCTTATGGCTTCAAATCTGATATATGGTCCCTGGGTATGTGCTTTGAAAAGTCATTTCTCGTGCATATCAAACTCTTTTGATATTTCAAATTGTGATTGATGCTTTGATATCTTTCTGTCTTTCATTTTAATCAGGCTGTTGTATGTATGAGATGGCTGCTCATCGACCTGCATTCAAGGCTTTTGTAAGATCCCTTATAATTTGGCGGTTGATTCATATTTTGGAGTGCCACCCATCATGTTACAGTGAAAGACCAGTTATCTAACATGATCTGTCAGTTTAATTTTATTTTTTTTATTTTAGAAATTGTGATTCAAATGTGCCAATTGATTTCAGGATATGGCTGGACTTATTAGCAAGATAAATCGCTCCTCAATTGGTCCATTACCTTCCTGCTATTCCCCATCCATGTAAGTTCTAACGAGCATCTTAAACTTCCAACCACCCTTTTTTAATTGATAAGATATAACTTAACAGCACAGCTTGCCTGAACTAAAGGGATGGGAATCTGACCACTTTTAATTAGTATCATTTTCTTCAAGACCTTATAGGGATGAGTGTTAAAATTTCTTGAGATAGCTACTACTTTTATTTGTCTTCTTTAATATTTCCTTTTAGTAAGTTTGCTCCTCCAGTTTCTTGTGAATTCACTCGTCAGCTTTGTAAGGGGCACCCTAGTGCCATAAATAGGTGGGCAGATTAGCTAGTTTGTACTCTAATTTTAGGTTGTTGATTGATTTTGTGATGCATTCAGCTAGTAATGATAGGAAGCACCCAGGTTTCTTTCATATGTTCTTGTTGGTCCATTTGGTACTTAAGTTATTACTTAATTTTTAACCAAACTCTGCTGCTCCCCAGTTAGTACTAAGTATGCCAACCGATTCTGCTGCTCCTCATGAATTATTTGGTCATGCATTCTCTGATCTCCCATGTTTGTGGATGCTGGGGGTTTGTTGTTGGGCTGTGTCTTGATATGAAAATATGAATAATGACTCTATGTTTGGCACCAAAAGCCTCAATTAGTAGCTTTTTCAGTCGGGAGCTGCAGTTATTGCAACTCCTAGCCAAAGACTCAAGTTTAGATGCTAACTAGAGTCAAAAGTCTGCGCTTTGCCAAGAAAGAAAAAAATTAAAGAAGATAATATGTGTGAAAAATTAATGACAGAAGTACAAAGGCTAAATATCAAACCTAAAGAGCATAGTTTTGGTCAGTCACTACTAATTATCCAATCATTTTTAAATAAAAATATGATATATTAATTTTTAATTTAAACTATATAATGCTTACATGTGTGCACAGTATGTTATCTACACTCATCCTATGGAATAAGAAAGGGACTTCTATTTGATGCATTTGTCTATAGATAACTATATAGTTATAATATTAACATATCTAGCCAACAAAAAATTAACAATATGCAAAATGATCATACTGAAGTTATTCTCATTTTATAATATTGATGTGTTTATGGAACTATATATTTTTTCCTAAAGGTTACATCCTCTTATCTAAAAATAAAAAATATTTTTATATAAAATTTTCTGTTACAGAATGACTATATGGAAATATATGGAAGAAATAGGTAAATGATGAAAATGATGTAATGAAAAGGTAATAAAATTTATACGAAAAAATATTAGAAATAAAAAAACAAAGAGTAACAAAAAAATTCATCAAAAATATTGAGAGTAGAAAATTCATCCTATAAGAATATAAAATTCATCATACTCTCCCTGAGAGAAGTTATTAAAACCTATACTCTTTTAGTATAGAGGAGCAAATCGTAACCGTGAGTAATTGGTTTCTATTACCTCAATGGTCTTGAAAGAGAAGGCCATCGCATCCATCCGTCCATTTTCTTTTCTGTTTTCTCCTACTATAATCTCGTCCATCCATTTTCAACCCAACACAGCGTGCTTGAATATTTATAAAGAAAGAAACCGAAAGACAAAAATGCCTTAATGACGTGGCCGGTAGTTTAATCCTGAGAGTAGGGAAATCGACCGCTAATCAGCCACAATTAGGCCTGCTTGGTACTCTCTTTTAGAATATAAATATAGATATTGCTGCTTATAAAAGTATTCTTCAAACTCTCACATGCTGAGAGATATTCCTCGGTACTATTCCTTTTTGTTGTCTTCTCCATATGATTATCCATTCACATGTTGCCCACAGGAAGACGCTTATTAAAGGAATGCTGAGAAAGAGCCCAGAACACCGACCAAGTGTATACTCTTGTTCATGAACTGAAGGTCTTTGAAAAAAGCTATGCTGAACAGATCTTGGCCTAATATTACACAATTTGTCTTTGTACAGGCATCAGAGATCTTGAAGCACCCCTATTTGCAGACTTATGTTGATCAATACCGCTTATCCTTAAATCCTTCCTTAGCTGTCTCTGAGAAGCCTTTAAGTATGCATAGTTCTCGGAAAAGCACAGCTGAAAGCCAAACAGTAATAGTTCAAGTAGTGACAGGGACAGCTTGCTCTTAAGTGACAAGAACATCTCTGATGTGGTGCTGGCCTGTACCAACAGAGGTACTGATACAGATTTAGTTTCAGTTGATGAAGATTGCCATGAACAGCCGATTTCCAACGAAGTACAATCTGTGGTCTGTGCTACTGGAGTAGACGGGCAAGTGGCATCAAAACGCCCTCGTGATATACAGCCTCCCAGTGCTGAACCGAAGCAGCCAAGAACCATCAAGAGTATAATGATGGCTCTTAAAGAGGGTAAAGTTAGAGAAAATGGTTCTCCCATGAGAGGAAGCCGTACAAAGGCTGTAGCTGGACTTGCCCCAAAAAATAATGTGGAAGCTTCACACAAGGTTCTTAAACCCAGTGCCATCCCTAGTTTCAGGCCAAATTTAGATGCTCCAACCACTGTGCCAGCGAAGGCAAATCCTGATACCTCCAAGCAGGTTCAGGGATCTAGCTCTTTGAAGCATCAGGTATTGAGGCGAAATTTTTTTTTTTAAAATTTATTATGATGAATTTCTTCAGACAGAGTGGTAGCTGAAGCTGACATTTTGTATATTTAATATTCAGTCACCTGCATTTGATTCGACACCAAAAACCAAGCCAAGGCATGAAGCAATTCCTCCATCTGGTGCCTTAAGACAAGTTGTTGATGATCCACTTCACACGAAGACGAGGCTTACAACGCCTCCTTCCAATGTGGCTAGAAGATCTTCATTTCCTGGACGAATAAGACAAGCTGGGACAGATGCTCCAACTACAGCGAGCAACACTGCGAACTTAAGTCTAACTGAGCAAACTCAAGAGCCCGAGAAGGCTGGTGTTTCCAACTCATATCTTCGCAGGCAGAACAGTGAGGTGTCAGAAAGGGTTCCCGCCGGACTTTCCAAGGGAATGCAAACTGCGAGCAGCAACTCTGAGTCATCTTCCTTGTCCATTCAAGTATTCGAGTTTTGTGATGATGCAACGACGCCTTCTGGTGGCATGACAGAACAGGTGTACCCAATGATTGACAGAGTAACTTGCTCTGAAAGCTCAGGTTCCCGCTCGCGCTCGCGCTCCAGCTCGCGCTCGCGCTCCAGCTCGCTTGCATCCCTTAAGCAGAGTGAGAACTACTGTGTTCCTGCCACTGAAAACTCTGGAAATGATCATGGACGTGTGACAGCTTCTGTTAAGATCTCCGAAGTTGATCTTGAGAGCATGACTACTGGTACGAGGGAAGTGAGCTCAAGCGTAGCATTGGATAGTTCTGAAGAAATATTCGTCTGTAAAGGTGATGGGCCTCTTATTAGTGCTGGTACCATGCCTAGTAAAGCCTCCCAGTCTATTCCTGCATCTCCGTCAAGAGGGAATGACAAGTTTATAGGAAGAGAACTTTTATCATCAGTTTCGGAAATGGCTTCCTCCGATGCTTCATTGATCCCGGTGAACCAGCAAAAGAATTTGCAGCTCGAAAAAGGGACTGCCGTGCACCATCAAAAGATTGAAAATGCACCTCCAGCTGCTCGCCATCTACCTCCTGCTTTTGACGATGTCATACATGTGATACGACACAGCAGTTTCCGGGTCAGCAGTGAGCAGCCGGTAAGAGAATCAGGGGAAATGGAGGTTCAGACTGATAAAATCGGGAGTCTGGCTAACGATGTAAAGGAAGATCAAGAGGTGAGAAATGCAACAGCTTGCTCTACCCTTACCCCTCCCGCTCCAGCTCCAACTCCCCCCTCCACCTCCCCTGCCACCCCCACTCCCACCCCCATACCCAATCCCATGACTCTTCGGACTGTGACCAGCTTCGAAGCTGTCCCCTCGCAGTCAAATACTTCCAATCCTTCTGGTGATAAAGAGGCAGCAGATGCGAGGAACCATATTACTTCCGTCTCAAGAACTGATTCAATTATAAAATCCAATTCCAGTTCCCTGCAGCCGGACAAGCCTGACCCTGCTCTGATTGAAGATGGGGTACCTGCAAAGGAGACCTTGGATGTCAAGTCCTTCAGGCAGAGGGCCGAAGCCCTCGAAGGGCTGCTGGAATTGTCCGCTGAGTTGTTGCAACATAACAGATTGGAAGAGCTTGCGGTTGTACTGAAGCCTTTTGGCAAAGATAAGGTCTCTCCGAGGGAGACAGCCATATGGTTAGCCAAAAGTCTCAAAGGAATGATGATCGAGGACAGTGTGAGGAGTTCATCGTGAGGCATCAAGCAGCGGTATGCATGGTCTCTATTCTTTTCATTCTCTATTACCGTGCCTAAACAAATTCTCTCTTTTCCTTTCCTTATGCATTTGTGCATTCAACCAAGTCCTGAATATCTGAGAGAATCAACTCTTTTTATGTCCAAGGCATATTTTTCCACCAAAAATGAGCCATTCATCTAATATGTATAATGCCATGTACATATCGACCATGTAGTCTGTATTATTTCGTGTTTCAGGAGCTCAGTCCTCGAAAATGCTGTATAACACTCGATTATGCAAGCTTTAGTCCACGTGATTGTGGCTTCCGGGTCATGCTTGATGTGGTCAGTTGGGACTATCACTGCTGTAAAACTCGGGGAAATTCTCCGCTATTGTGATTGCTTTTACCACAAACTTGAACTGCCCACCATTATTGAAACGGTGGATTTGGTCAACGCCCTGATGCTGGAGTCCCCGCCTGATCATGGAGTCTGTTCAGTTAATGACGGCAGCTCACATTGCAACCGTATGCTCGGGGGAGCTTTTCAGTGACTTTTAGAAGCCAGTTACATCTGCATCTATGCAGTATCGATATATTATCACGAGCTAACAATATTCAATATTTTTAGGATTTTTTTTAGTAAAACCTAATAAGAAAAAAAAATAATCTAAGAATGGCTTGATTTAATTGGGTTGTGATGTCACATTAGCACGGATATGTTGGTATACCTGTTACATATAAACTTTCTCCTTTGGTCCATACACTTACTAGAGACGTGGCAGTTAATGTAGCGCTGAACAGTGACAAGTGTCACTTTTTTGCAGACCAGAAAAATAATGTCAAATTATAACTTTTTTTAAAAAAAAAAAATTCGAACCGGTCCAAGGATACGTTATCTTCATAGGGAGAACGAGAGCTTATTTAAGAAGAACGATTATACCACTGTAATCGAATGGTAGATTCAAATCATCAATAAAGTTAAAGGCTATGGGCCGTGGAAGTTGGCCCATGAACTGATTAATAGGCCGTGGTGGAGTTCCGATAATGGGCCAGCTCGTGGCGGAGCCGGGCCCAATAAGAATTGGCGGGGATGTGACGTGGGCAACCCGTTCGGCCACTCTCGCGCCAAAATGCAGCCGATCCACCTCTCTGCCCCCCTTCCAATGATCTAACCCCCTGAAAATCCACTCTTCACCCAATTTTTTCTCTTCCAGAATTCTCTTTTGCCATTAAACAAAGAGCTGAAAACTTAAATTTATGTGCGCAGGACGGATTTTATCATTTAATATATTTTGTCAAATATGTGATTCTTCTGATTATTTGAATATGAAAATTCGGACTCGCAATTCTTGGACGGATCGATATGATTTTACAAAAAAAGCCTTAACTAATTTATACAAAAAATGCTTTAAGATACAGTATAAATTTATATACTTATAATAATATAGTTTAATAAATTTAGAGTAATTAAAATTACATAAATTTAATAAAAATAAAATGATGGTTATTTAATTTTATTAAGGTAAAATTATAAATAAATTAAATGAATTAATTTTAAAATACATATAACTTATATAATATGTTCGCGAAGGTCGGGTCTCACGGAACTAGACTAAATTGACATCCTTATTGCCTTCGGGAGCAATAGCCCGGAGGCAAGTTTGTTGAGTAAACTAAAGCGCTTGGGTTTGAAACCCCTTGGAGATCGGTATCGAGGTTTAATGTGGGGCCTCGGACTGTAAATACACTCTCCGGTGGATTAACCGATTGTCAGGGTACCGGACACCATCGATATAAAAAAAATGACATCCTTATATTTATCTAGTCGTACAGGTGTGGCCCGCTATTCGTATTGAGTCGTGCCAACATGAGCCGTTAACATTAATAGGACGTCCCGACCCGAATTATCTCTAGATATAGATAACCAGTTAGATTATTAATAATTCATTATTTTTGGGTGAAAAACGACAGTTTTTTTCCTATTAAAACAAACAACATTAATTTCTAATTTGGTAGGGGAAAAAAAGGGGGAAAATATATAATCCCGTTTCCCTCCATATCTAACCTCTGAACCAAACTCCCATCTTTCCCTCGTTTTCTTCTTCGTCCTCTCTCTCTCTCTCTCTCTCTCTCTCTCTCTCTCTCTGGTCACTTCTCCACTTCCCATCGGCTCGGAGAACAACGGCGAGCTTGGCTCGATGTCTGGTCGATTACCTTTGTTCTGCTCGATCGATCGAATCGTTTGCATCTCGGATCAGATCTTCGTGTAAAGCCCTCGAGACTTCTATTCCAAATTGTCTGCTCCAAATCGACTTGGCTCGATGTCTGATCCTTCTTGTGGTGCGGACGACAGCCTACCTTCTCAGCCTCTGAGTGAGCAGCTGCCGTTCGCCTCTACCAAGCCGCCGTTCGCCCGGCCTGGGGAATATCGCAGTTTTGCCGCCGAGGACAGCCAACCGGAACCTGATGCTATCGTTGTCAGAACCCCAGTGAGTATCTTTACTGGGTTTAGCTCACAAATGTATCATGCATAGTTCGTGTTAGCCTGTAATGGTCCATGAACTTAGAGAGCTGTAAGCTGGGAGATTGTCGGTGCTTAAAGGTGTAGAGCTTCTCGTGTCTGATGGGCAGGACTCGGCAAAATCAATGAATAGCTGATCAAGGATGGAGGTTCTTATGGAGATAATTTTAGGATTGCTAGTATTGAACAATTCAAGCTTAGTGCCAAATTAAACAAACGAATGAAACTTTAGAAAGGGGGGCAGTAAGGGACAAAAACAGATGTAGAAATTAGGGACCTCCCATTCGGAAACAGTTGATAGAATACTTCTTATGCAGTTGAAGTTATGCCTCCATGCTTATATTTAGCTGAAAGCTTGGTCCTATGTATTATTTTGCTACTGAACAGGCAAAGCAAGCAAACTTAAAGCTTGTTGTGTTTGGTAGCCAAATTGTTCATTAAGATAGAGCAATGTTGCATATCATCCGTGAATTGAATTTGGTTGAGGAATAAATTGTCCGGAAAACGAGCATCATTTTCCTTCCCAGGCTACCGCATTGAATGGATTGGCTTGTAATGCTAAATATTAGATGTTTCCATCCCTCTTACTCTACTATTGGTGCTGCATTTAGTTCAGTACCCCTTTAATCTCAGTGCACAAACATTTTGCATCAGGTTAAAAGGAAGAATAATGCATGGGACAAGACATCTGAGTCAAATGAGCCTCCTAGTGTTAGTGGACATGTTGATCCTGTTAATAGAGCCCTCCACAGCCCTGCATCAGGAAAGTCAGCAAAAACCAAGCAAAATGTTCAATCGGAAGCTGGACCTCAAACTTCTACAGCAAATGCTGGTGAGTAAATAATAATAATAACAATGATGGTAGTTCTTCTTCGACCTCCTGTACATGCATAACAAGGAAAGGCTTGTGTTCTACATTCGAGCTTGTAATGGAACTCTTACTTGGAAATATTTGGTAGATTCCCCATCCAGCAATCATCGGACTCCCACTGGTCCCCGCTGTGACAACTCTCTAGGTAAATGAAGAACATCTTCTCATTCATTACTTTTAGCCTACAGAAGGTTTTCTCAATGTTTTAGAGAAATTTTATGAAATTCAGAAGCAAGTTAAAGATGTAAAAAACCTGAGCGTATCATTTTCTGTTGTAGGACATCTGACAAAGAAATTTGTTGAGCTGCTCAAGCACGCTGAAGGTGGCAATCTTGATCTAAAGAAAGCTGCAGAGTCGTTAGAGGTTAGTTAACATTGATTTAGGGGAAGTGCTTCTGGGACCTAATGTTGAGGGTTTTCACCATTTTCTGTTGCCACAGGTGCAAAAGAGACGTATCTACGACATTACGAATGTCCTTGAAGGGATTGGCCTCATAGAAAAGAAAGTCAAGAATATGGTTCAATGGAAGTAAGCAAATCATCTCATTCAACAATTAAATATCTGGCGTTGGTAGACTTTATTGATTTTAATAGTAAGAGGGATTTTTGGATGGAACTCCATGGTGTTTGACTTGTTCATGAATGTACTAGGGGATTTGAAGCATCGAGTTCAGGCATAGTTGATGAAAGCTTTGAAAGTTTACAGGTATATAATGTTGCAAAATTGTTTTTGAAATTTCTGAAAAGATTTGAAATCCAGAAAGTATTTTCTTTTTGAGAAATTCAAGAGCTATTTGATCCATCTTGTGCAGATTAATTATTTCCCTCCTCTATCTTTTTGGGCTGCTTCCTTCTGCAGGTGGAGGAGCTCAAAAGTCTTTCTGCTGAGGAGTCGCGATTAGATAACAGTATAAGGTAACTACTTAAAGCATCTTCAGTCTCTGCCTATAATAATATTTTTCCAACTCTTGAATGGTACTGATGCATTGAAGTTCATGGCAGGGAAATGGAACAGAGATTGAGAGATCTGAGCGAAAATCCAAACAGCCAAAAGTGAAAGCCTTTGCACTTTATTGCTGAAAACCTGTTCTTTTCTTTCTTTTTCTTTCTTTCTTTCATTTGTGAACTGAGCTCAATTTGGTCTTCTGTATTGCTATGTTAGGTTTCTTTTTGTCACTGAAGAAGACATAAAGTCTTTGCCTTCACTTCAGGTTACTTTCTTGCCTCTAGTGTGTGTTTGCTTAGCCAGAATATTAGTTTCCCCGACAGATAAGATGCTTGGTTGTTTCTATCAGGGAAAAACTCTTATAGCAATAAAAGCTCCTCACGGTACAACTCTTGAAGTTCCTGATCCTGATGAGGTGAGATCAAAGTAAACAATCACATTTGTTTCTTTACTCTATCAAGCTCTGTTTTGTTTTAAACCTGTAAGGTCAACACTAATTGTTTTCTTCCTTGAATTAGGAGGTCGACTTTGCGGAGAGGAGATACAGGATGATCCTTAGAAGCACGATGGGCCCTATAGAGCTTTACCTCGTCAGGTGACTATCTGCATGGTTTCATAACCCAGTTTCTATTTTTGACAATCATATGATAAATCTGTGGATGAGTTCACAATTTGACCATCTAGACTTGACCATTTTTCTTTAAATTTGTTCGGCTTCCAGTAAATTTGAGACAAGATTTGAGGATATTAATGGGGGTGAGGGAACTTCTGAAGTAGCATTGGCTCCAGTTTCAACTGACAATCCAACAACATCACCAGAAGTGGACAAGAGCAGCGGAAAGGAGATTGATGTGCAAACATACAATGCCAATGAACAGCACCCAGATGCTGGCACTTCATCAGATAGTCCTGGTGGAATTACAAAGATCGTTCCATCATCAGACAATGTAAGTCGCCTGGCATGATTAATATTCTCAGTCCCGCAAAAGAATAGGAAATATTCTAAAAAGTGAATGCCTTTGCAAGGTAGCATGGTGTGCAAGCACAAACACTGTGAATCAGAAGTTATATCGAAGCACGGAATTTACAAACCAATGGCTTTGCAAGTTCTCACTATGGTTTTACAAAAAAGTAGAAAAAAATTCAATTGTTTTGACTCTTCACGTCCTGGCAAAATAAAGGAAAAACAACTTATTATGTTATGCATCAAAAGGGATCATATGATCCAAAACTGCCAGTCCTGCGAACAACTGATTTGTTTTTCGAGTTCTCCTCTGCCGGGCTGATACTCTTACTGTCTCTTCTTAGGTTAATGTGGACTACTGGCTGTCATCGGATGCAGACTTTAGCATCACTGACATGTGGATGGACGGTATCCTTTCGATCGAGAATTGTCATTCTTTTTCTTTGAATTCTTCTTTAATAACGTATGCTTCTCGGTTTAATTCTCAATATCTTTGCCACATCTATTAAATGCTTCGAACCCTATACACAAGTAGCTGGGCTTGAGTGGCAGGATTGGCTCTCATTTCCTGACGATCCGGACACTGCTAACGTGAGCCCTACTCGAGCGGAGTTCCCACCAGACAGTGCCGACAATACAACTCACGCTGACATTAACTCCGCAGAGAATTCCAAAGGAGCAGAGGCAACCCGAGCACCGTAGCAACAAGAACCTATGACCCTTGTCAACCTGCATGTCCTGCGGAATATGTACATTCTTTTTTTGACACTGTACATAGGATCTAGAGGCGATTCACAGTACATAGAAGAGGTGATCTTTGTTGTAGATATGATTGTTTCTAGCTACATTCTTCTGTAGGCTTAATGGGGGATAAGCTGCAAGATTAGCGTTGACCAAATCTCTGTCGGTTGACCGCTGACATTTTCAGTTGTAAATGTAATGCTGATAGTTTCAGTTTTTTGAGCCAGTGGGGTACTGTAGTCTAGTCTCTGACTGAATCATTGGATAAAGGGGATATTAAAAAAAAAAAAAAAGGAAATTGACGTTATTGCCCTCTCTTCATTTACTTATTTTTTGCCCGTTCAACGTTTTATTATCAATTTATAACGGTATAAAGAAATTTTAAAACAAATTTGTGGGAAGGAAAAAATGATAAAAAGGAAAAAGTATTCGAAGTTGTTGAGGAACTTGGAATCTCAGATATATTCATCGATCTTTTTTTCAAGTTTATTTTAATGAGAGAAAAAAAATAAATTATACCTGAGTACCCGTATCTCAAATGAATCTTATCCTCTTGTAAGTACATGAATCTTTCTGTAACCGAATGAAAGATTCTCAAGATTCAGTTCAACCGACCGAATAAATATGGGTTACGCTGATTACCTTTTTAAAATTTTCATCACCAGTTCCCACCATCTTTCATCATGGGGTCCAGCTCGAGATCAAGTTCACCAGGAATGCCACGAAGAGGAAGAAGCATGTTCCGCAGATCCGCCAGCGAGGACAGCAATGCCTTCCAACCCGCCCCTCCTCCTCCTCAGCTCGTCAGTACGCATCGCTACGGGACATAATGCCCGACCCTCTCGTCTGCGGAAGTTGCGGGAAACTGATGAGAAGGACGGAGCTCCCCGACCTGGACATCTCGATAAGGAGCCCTCTCCTTAGGAAGGCTGCGTCGGCCTACTTGGTCTCCCCTCCCATGAGGTGCTGCTGCCGCTCCGATTCCATCGCCAGTGCTTTCCTCAAAAAGCTCAGGGGATCTGTCCTCCGTGTTATAAGGACGGTGGCTCGGAGTCTATGCGGATAGCGTTCGTCGGTTCTGTGCATTATGAGACTGTTGCTATTCAATGTCTTTAGTTTAAGTTTGCATGCGACTGACTCACTCTTTGCTCTCAAGGCATTTTTCTCGTATAGCAACAATTTTGAATGGACTTGTTTATTATTTTATTATTATTATTTATTATGGTAAAAAGTAAAGGCTTGTGTGATGAAGGGTGTTGATGATGACAATAATCCGCAATCTAAAACCAACAAATCTAAAATTTCATTCTCGTTAGTGGGATTCCTCGTAACCTTTAATCTCATATGTCTCGTATATGTTCTTTTTAGGCTCGCCTGATCCCCCATTTTGCTTCTTCCATTGATATTCGTAAGTCCTCGAGACTCTGATTCGATTTCTACAGATGATAAAATTATCTAAATTATAAATTTTCTGTATTTACAGTACCCACGCCCCAAAATCAATGCACGGAACCACTCGAATCAATTCAGTTCTTATTATGCTTTAATAACATGTCCTATTTGTTGCACAAAACTTCAATTCCAAGACTTTTTTTTTTTAATTTCTTAGCTTTTTTGGTGTTTATTTGAGTCTTTTCTTTTCTAGAAATATTCGAATTTATATTTCGTTATGTAAATTTTCAATCATAAATCTGCTGATGTGATTAATTCTATTGTTTTGTTATATTTGTATAAAGATAGATCGGAGTGACAATATCAACAAGAGATGCTTGGCTTGATTTTTCATTTAATTTCTGTCATTACATTTTTTTTCTTCAAATCTATAAATCTCTCTTGTAATCGAAAAATAAAAAAAAGATATGGATATTCTAGAAAATCTCATACCAATGAGAAAATCTCGCATGATCACGTGATATTGTAAAAAAAATCAATAAAATTAATTTAATTAATAATTAATACTATTTACTTATTTATCATAATTTTATTATTATTCTGTTACTTTGGTACACGTAAATTAAGGAGAAGACGGAGATTTCTTATTATCAAATTTAAAAATTTTTAATTATCTCAACAGCCGGAGAGAAAGTGACAAATAATAGAACCCTAAATGAGAAATAAAATGTCAGAAGAGTTAAAAAAAAAACGGAGAGGGAAAAATAGAAAATTGTATTGGGACTCGAAATTAAACCCAATAAAATGAATGTAATTTCATTCGCTTATATGTCTGTATGTATGTATGTATGTATGTATGTTTGGATTTATTTATTTATTTATATATATATTCATTTACTGGCTAGACGACTGAATCTCTAGCCCGTACAACACTCCGGCGAGCCTCTCCGGCCGGGCGTTGGCGAAGAAGAGGTCTCTTATCCTCTGGAAAGCGAGCCAAGTCAGCAGGCTGTCCGAACCGGCCTGGTGGCACTTCCCGACCGCCCGGTCCACCTTAAGAGTCTTCGCCACCCGGTCCAGTCCCCCGTGCAGGCTGTCGCAGAACCGCATCATGTGCTTGACGTCGTAGACCCGGTGCCCGAAGAAGGTACGGAGCAGGCCGAGGAAGTCCTCCATCCGGCCAGGTAGCCGCCGGCGCTTGAGGATCTTGATGAGGTACCCGAAGTCGTACGCGCTGTGGAAGGTGACCCAGGTGACCGACCGGCTGAACAGCAGCCCGGATGTCAGCATAAGCTCCGCGAACCGGCGGGAGCTGACCCCCTCGTCCCGGTTCCGCTCGAGGTCGACGCCCTGGCGGCGGAGGAGGGCGACGGAGTCCGGCGCGTGGGGATCACGCGCGGCATCGAAGCCCGCGAAGTTGAACTCCCAGATGAACCTGGCGGGGGTGCCGAGGTCGGGGAGGTTGCCGTCGGCGTCGGAGAAGGTGAGGCCCACCTGGATCAACTTCAGCGCGTCCACGTTCTTCTTCAGCATTCGGTACCGCTCGCGGGGCCCGCTCAGGTGGTGGGGGGTCGCCGGGGATGACACTCCGGCGGGGGAGAAGACGACGCCGGGGAACTCGGTGTCCATGGAGACGTAGGGGTAGTGGCGGACGACGGCGCGGATGAGGGCGAACTCCAAATCGAGATTGTAAGACCAGACTTCCCGGACCACGACCGGTTTCAGGTCCGGCGGGAGGAGACCTTGTTCAGTTGCCATGGCTGCTCTGTGCATCTCCTTTTTCATTTCTCTTTTCTCCCTTTCGGGTATTTATGTTTCGATCTCTGATGGGATTTAGGAGTTGGAGTGGTGGCGGTTGTGGTGATGGTGGTGGTGGTGGTAGTGGTAGAGGGGTGGAAGTTTTATATCGGGAGGCGGCGGGCGGCGATGGTGCGAGGAAATTGTGTGTGGGCGTGTAGAAGAAAGAGGAAATTGCGGGGCGGCCGAGTTGGACTCGGAGTGGAAGTTGCCCATTCAAGACCGAGTGGGACCCGCAGCTTTTGTTTCTTTATCGGTAATCCTCAGTTTTGACTCACTAATTCTCCCTTAGTTTGGATGGAAAGTGATTCGAAGGAGATAATAGAAATTTAGGTAAAATATTTATTTATTTATTTTTCCTTCCCTCGATAATTATATTCAAAAAAAGGTTAAATTCAGTTATGAAGTGACCGAGCTGTTCCGGAATCGGAAACAATGAGAAAATCTTAAATGATTCTATCTCATATTAAGAAATAATTAATTAAATTACTATAATTAGTAATAATTATTATAAATATTTATATAATTAATATTAATTTACTCGTTTATTACATTTTGATCAGTATCTTCTCACATCATATTGTGAGATAGGATCACGTAAGAATTTCCGGTTGGTAGAGCGGTTTGCCACCGGTTAGAGAAACAACATGTGTCATTATTAGGCCAGACTGCCTATCTTATTTGAAGTCTTTAATAAATATTTTTAATATGTATTATGTAATATGTAGGGGTCTAATAAGGACTTAATAGACTAACTTGGGGTAGGTCTAGTAGTTCACTCACTGGGTCCCAAATGGACGATCTCAGGATCGAATTCCACGTTAGGCAGGTCGACAATAATTTTTTTAGGGATTTCGACCTGACCGCAGATTAGTCTCGATGTGCGTTTCGGCTGGTCCGGAGATATTATACAACGCAAACCAAAAAGATAAGGTCTTAATGGTACATGTACAAGTCCGGTCAATCTCCTTAACGGATAAAACCCTTTTAGTTACATAATAAGATACTATTATTACTTTAAGGGAAGAGAAGGCAGCTATGAGATCATTTTATGAACTTCCTAAAATACCATTGAGAAGTGGATATTTAATCAGTAAAAATGATAAATGAGGATTAAAATTACTTTTAGCATTATAACTATCACATAAAATCGTAACTGCTCTTTATTTGTTTTCTGATTATACTTTATTTTATTTTTCAGTGATACATTTTATAAAAATTAATAATATTATAAAAACTCATAGATATTTGTAAAATTTTATAGAATATTATCATAAAATAATATAATGTAAATTTTACAGTCGACTATATAAATGATAACTTCATACTTAGTAGTACGAGTTGACGACTAACATGTACCTAAAGTGACGAAAATTATTTTCATTTGGAATAAATCTGCTTCTATTTCTGTTAACAAAGCCAGACTTATAAGATAATTATACTCACATCTAATTTAAAAATTTAAATAAAATATTATTAGTGAACAAGTCGATAATTCTTTATATTTTTTATTTTTCATTTTTACTTAAAACATACCTCTCTTAATATCCTCCATCATACAACATAAGTGCATAACCACTAGCATTGAGAGAGACACATAACATGAGTGCGAATCGAAAACAAGTCTGTCCTCAAGGGTTTACCGTTGTTTCAATGCCACGTTAAATTCACAGTGAACTTGCAAGAGAGCCGTGCCTGGTTCCAACCAAGAAAACTGAAACTTTCAGGATGGTAGTATATACGTCTCTTATATTTTTTCAGAATTTTCTTTTATATTTTTTAAATAGGGCAATGGTCTCTCTTGGGATACATGTCATTGAAATTGAAATGATATTGTTGAATTATTTCATCTAAAGGCAAAAATATGAATCCCTTGGAGGAACCGCTCTCGAGCTAACAACACTGAAAGGTCATGTTGTCTCCCATAATACCAACTTGAGATTGGTTTAGTGGTTTTCTCACTAAACCCGTAAATGGGTGATCCCATGATCTAATCTTAAGTTGGGAGGGTCGACGAGAATTTTCCCAGGAATCCCGGCCTGATTGCAGATTAGTCTCGATGTGTATTTCGGCTGGTGCAGGGATACTGTATGGTGCAAACCGTGTTGTCGAGGCCAGCCCAGGTGGTGAGACGTTAGCCCACCTGGGCAGAACTCGTTGAGGTTGGGGTTCGAATCACAATTTAGGCGCAAAACTTCTAGAGGTCACCTGTACATGCGTAAGCGTGGAATTAACTGGACTTCTGGGTCTGTTGGGTATCCATGGGTCCCGGGGACTAGTCAGGTCCCGTACTCGGATACCCTCATCAAAAAAACACACACACACGCATACATATGAGCTAATAAGTCATACATTCTTCTTAAATAAAATCTCAAATTTGTGTCTTGTAAATGAAAAATTTCATATTTAAAAAATTTTACATTCTCAGTGAGCTGAGTCGGCTCGAACAAGATATCGGGTTCGAAAAAGATCATTTAAGGTACTGGGCTTTCAAGAAGAGCTGGCCCCTAGATTTTATTTGTTCATACTACCAAGAGATAGAGAAGCTACCGTGAAGATGACTTGAATTCCTCCACCTAAAAATTGGGAGACTCGTGTGGATTACCTCTTGGCCCTTGACACGCCTAACTCTCTCGCTCGGGACACAGCTCCATGGAATTCCACGTCGACACATGTCATTTCCGACATGTGGCGCGAACCGCACCCGAGACATCCCGGCACAAGTTCTTTAGTTCTCCGGTCACGTCCCAAGAACTTCCTAGCGCGGCTCGGATTCTGCGTTTGATAAACTTTGCATCCTCGATCCCGAAACCCAACAAATCCTGATTAGTAATTCAGGATCGAGCTGGATCGATCGATTCGATATTAACTAAAACGGGTCAGCTAATTAATAAGTGCTCTGACCAGTTTATATAGTGCCGCGTCTTTGAATTTGACGAGTTCATGACAAAAATCAATTGTTCGCGTTCTCCAGTCCACACACTTCACACGCAATAATTAAAAGCCTCCTTTGACTTGAATTTTTTTTTGTTTTGGCTTGAAATTTTGATTTCAAAATTTTTACACAATATTCTTCTCTTCTATGGAATTTGACCTGTAGATATAAAATATACACGCAATTACATGTATATAAATGTTTTTTTTTTTTTAATATCACGCAACTTTCGAGTTTCGCTCAAATAATCGTACGGTCATGTATCCACGTTTACGAGTGTATATAACAGGATAAACCCGGAGATGCACGCTACTTTTAAGATACTTTTGAACTTTTTTTGTTATGTATTTTGGACTGGGAGTGTATATGGAGATACTTTATCGATACACAAAATTACACGTACTCACGAAGGATTGAATTCATTTATGCTTAAAAGTACAGATTTGTAGGTGGTGATGTCTAATTCTTCTCGTATACTTGGATTCTCTTCTTCTTCTTCTATTTTTTTTTCTTTTCGATGTGGGTTTCAACTCTCAAGATTCATCTTCGAGTGACAGTTTGACCTACACTTACCACGTTCCCTTAAATGTGCACTCGCAAGAGCCGACCTCGAGCCGGGCATTTTCTTCCGTACTCGGGTAAGAGGATAACTGATCACGAGACGAGTTTTTTTCTTTCATCCTCATGCTAATAATTTTGTACGAGTTACATTTTATCTCCGGTACTCGGCTTACGGACCTCGAGCGGAGTATTTTTCTTCAATTATGGAGCTTTACTGACCAGTGTATGACGAGACGTGCGCACACTAATCTTCTTTGACACGAAAAAATAAGCATGAGGATGAAAATTAGTTTCAAGCACAAGTTTACGGCAATAAGACAAGAAACCTCATCAAATCAAAGTAGAAGTTAGCTCACCTACCATACAGTAGAGGAGGAGGGAGAGGGACTGCTCGAATTGGCCTTATCCCTTCTCTCATTCATGAAATTCAACTTAAAGAGGCAGTACAATTAACAGCCAGCCCCCACCCACATAGCCACGGATAATTCGTTTAGGAGTGAGCACTTGGATCGTTCATTGTTATCTCGATCGCTATCGAGAAATAAATTTCACTTCGGACAATGAATGGATTGAAATTCTGTATATAAGAGAAACGGGTATTACAAACCTAAAAGTTTAGATTTTGAATGAACCGTCATTTTGATTCTCAAACTTGTAGTGAACCATCGGTTTGGTCCTCAAAGTTTGAAAGTCATCAATCTTGGTCATCACTGTTTAATTTCGTCAGTCAATTTGGTCCAGGTATTATAACGTCATTTACGGATACTGACGTAGATGGTGACGGCCATTTCTTTAGGTCCCATATGCCACGTACCGAGTTATGAATGATTGAAGTGAAATGATTTTATCCACTTATTAATTGTCATGTGGCATATCACTATCCACGTCGGCCTTCATAAATGGCGTTATAATGCTTAAACCAAATTGACTGGCAGAATTAAATAATGAGGACCAAATTGATGTCTTTCAAGCTTTAAGGACCAAACTAATGGCTAACTACAATACTGAGGATCAAACTGATGGTTTACTCTTAGATCTTTGTGTGGAAATAGGCTCGGTCTCTTATACACCCAGTAGATAATTTACTTCTCATCAGAGCCCATTAGCATATTGACTCACACAATGCCTTCTCGAGATAGAAAGAAAAATAGTTAGCTCGTGATCAGTTATGTAACCCAAGGACGAAAGAGAAAACCTGTCTTATGATCAGTTGTACCAATTCACTGGAGCTCGGAAGAAAAAATGTCCAGTTCGTGATCAGTTTATTAAGTACGGAAGAAAAGGGTTCAACTCATATGTTATTAGCCCGAAATTTCCATGTAAAATTTTCACTAGACTTATAAGAGACCGAAACCGAGTCTCTATTTTAACCCAAAAACCTAAATTACCAGATTTCAATCCAGTTAATGTGAAAAGTCATCCCTCAACATCAACTTTGATCTTAATCTGTGATAATAATCTATTAAAGCCTAAGAAATTCTACCAATTCAGTCTGATCGTGACGGACTGCTTATTTAATGGCTTCGAAAAAATGGAATGACGTGTCAGATTTCTATTTGCTGAAAATAAAAAATAAGAATTTTTCTTTAAAAAAAAAAGAAAAAATAAAATTAGCCACATCGCCGACAATCGTTGGGTGTGCGTGTATGTGTCTCTAACTGTACCCATATTTATGCAAAACGTGCACTTTTCGAGATCAATAAACAACTATACTTTGCATGTCGCCTCACCTCGTCCATTAGTTTTTGTGGCTGTACATCTTCGAATCCAGGGACGGATACATAAAATTTGCTTAGAGTGAGCGAAACTCTATAGAGAAATAACGTGAAGAATTTAAGCGGATGACACTCTATAAGATAATAACATAAAGAATTCAAGGTGCGAGTTACGCGTAGTTTAATAAAAATTAGATAAAACCACGTAAATTTTGCATAGAATTTTACGGAATTTTCCGAGTTTAGGTGGGCGATCGCCCCGCACCCCCCTAAATTCATCCATGTTCAAATCAGTTTTCCTTCTTGATGTCAAGGCATAATTAGAATTTACAAAAAGATATTATGATCTCACGTGCACTCCTTCATGTGTTTGAAAGGTTGATTAATGTGTCGGTTGCAAACACCATGACAATCTCTAGTAAGTTCAAATCGTTTTTTTTTAATGAATTAATGTGGTGCGTCACGAAGAAAATTCGTCAACCCTAAGCGCCGGCCTTTGTTTTGTTTTTGTTTTTTTTTTTTAATAAATAAGCTAATTTGTAAGAAGTTTTAAATTTTTGGGTTTCTTAATTGACCTTCTAGGCTTGGAAATTATAACTGAAACATACCTAACAGTTTTTTTTTTGGTCGCCAGCCACGGTATCCAAGCAGGTCCCACCAGCGGTGAGATGGCATCTTTCAGCCAACCATACTTGACTAATCCGTTGGTCGCCCCGGGTCGCACGCCTGGCAATGGCGGGTGAGGCTCCGAAGGGGGGTGTCTGCGTTCGAGACCTCCTTAAGCGGCACCGAACTGCTTACCACTCGGCCCAACCCCCTTGGTTAAACATACCTAACAGTTATTATTTGAGAAAATGAAACCGGGAGTTTCATATATTTATCGATTTCTGTAAGTGAGTCTTAAATGTTTCAATGTGTTAAATCTAGTGCTATATGTTGTCAATGTTATAACATTGAATCCTTTTCGTTATCTACCGTTATTTGAAGCCGACGTGTATCAGTGCCACGTCAGTATCAGATCAGCTTAAAATAATGGCGGGCGACGGAAAGGACTCGATATTGCGATACAAATAATATATAAGACTTGATTTAATACTTTAAAATATTTATGACTCACTTGTAAGAATTGATAAATATATAGGACTTCTGATGTCCTTATCTCGTTATTATGTTATATGAAAATATGAATCACCCCATGGATGGAGAAAGTCTAGTATGTAATGTGTATATCACATAACAGTTCTAATATATTATTAAAAGCCAATAAAACTCAATTATTGTAAGATTTTTTAATAAAATCCTAAAAATAAAAAAAATTAGAATGACTAAAAATTTTATTGGTTTGTGAGAATCAATAACATCGTCCGAACTGATAGAATCCAATGATGTCATTGAGGAGGATGGTAGCACTCACAGAATAGATATAACCCTAAACAATTTTACGAAGAATGAAATTTGATAGTCACTTGTAAAAGCTTAATCCGAGAGATAATGATTTCTCGTTATTCTTCATCTTATCTTAATCATAACAAATTAAACTGTCTGCTGGTCACGTGTGGAATTGGAACAACGTGGACCTCGTGTGTTGAGGAAGTCCAGGAGATCGGAGCTCCGGCACTTGGGGCACCTCGGACCGTCCGCTTCGGCAGCCAACATCACGTACATGTGACACCGCTGGCACCCCAGCAGCCTCATCGTGGTCACCGTCCCACCTCCGGCGGCCCCTTCTTCCATCCCACCGCCGCCGCAACTGACATGCCCATCGTCATCATCAGCGGCTGCCGTCGACGACGCTTCCTCCCTAATCTCAGCAGATGACAACGACACGCACGATCCGCTCCCGCTCTTGCTCTCCGACGCCGTCGAGAGATTCAGCTTCAGCTCTAGCTTGGGACTCGGTTCGGCCGGCTTGCTTCCACTCATACTGCAATCTGATCACTTGTATGTTGCGTCTGCAAAACCAAAGAAAACTCTCATCATTCTCGGGTACGACTATGCGATCGGGTACTATATCTTGAAACCGAGATACGGTCGGAGATCCGGGGTTTCACCTTCCCCGTTTTTCCGGGAAATATAACGTGTTGAGCGTAGAAGAACAAGGATGAATTGGAATTTCTAAGAGAGGAAGAGGGAAATAGAGCACCTGTGTTGGAGCTTTTAGAGAGATTTCTTGACGTTGTAGGGGACTTCTAGTTCAGAGATATTTATTGTATAATGTGCGCGTGCGAACGTATATATCGTCTGTGGGTGTGCGCCCCCGCGCGTGTGTATGTATACTCATATACATGGACAATAAACGAAGGGAGAAAAAACAAATATGTTCTTGCCTGTTTTATTAATGTCTATTAATTATCTTGAAAAAAGGAGGGATCTTTTGAATCAATTACGTCAGGTAAAAAGTTTAAATTTTATCGGATGTCTTTGTAAAGACAGAATTATTTATTTCCAGTGTACTAAAAAAAGTTTGATGTAATTAATATATCGTCAATCTGATATTAAAATATTTTCTTGATGCGATTAGTATATATTCTCAAAATGTGATTAGAACATTTTGTATCCGATTGTTGTTAGTATGAAAGATTTCCCGTGCTTCTTTAATCCCTACCTCTCCTATCCCTTTGATCAAGAGTTTTTGAATCGATCTATTATCATCAAGACTTTCTGTACCCATTCATTTCTCTGTTTCTCCTATCTCTTTTACACTCACGGACATCTTTTATAACTGAACCATCAGCGCCCCTTTGTTCTCTGTATCTATCTCTCAGCCCGTCTAAGTTCATAAGTCTCACTTATAACTCAAAAAAAGAAAAGCAATGGTGTATTATACCACATGAAATCTAAAAATTCAACAGGCTTTGACTAATTTAGATTGAAGTCGGGGTCGGTCTATCGATCGAAAAAACTCCAATCGATCATTACAAGACTGAAACCCTAAGACTTTTTATTTAAAAGGAAAATCAGTAGAATCACCTCAAACCCAACAGCTACCATGGTTGTACCGGTGCCACTCAATGTGTCGGATGTGGGTTAAGTGCTTGGCCAAAGAAGAACCCTAATTAGGTGAACAAAGTTCAACCACGTTAATTAAGTTATCCACCGCCCCTAACGACTTTTCACCTCTCGTGTCCCCTTTCCTTTTCACGCACTCGAATGCGATCCTCAATCTCATCTGTACAAAAGCTACCGCAGTACGTGCTATTTCGGTTAGTCGTGGATCGTAAGTAAGGGATCGCATCTAAGTACCGAACATTTATGTGCAGAAATTATTTACTTCGCGTGCACGTAAAATCACGACCTCGATGCTAGTACGCTAGTCGGGCACATCTCATTGAATCAACTTTTGCCGTCGCACTCTGCTCTCTTTCTGGAAGTTAATGTAAGGTGATTGAAATCTCACAGACATGTGGTGTAGATGTAATTTACGAACTGCTGAGATTGGTTTTTTTGGGATCGAAAAATAATTCTGGTACAGTAACATCGCTTTCAATCCGAAATCAAGAGATCCGATCGAATGTGACCCCTTGCTAACAACAACTTCTCATACCATTTTTATTTATTTATCCATATTCTTATCATCCTTGGGTCCACGGATGGGGGATTGTCGCTTGAACAACTGGATTCAAACCAGTCTCAGAGTCAGAGTCAGAGCTGCTCTATATGTCGGGCAGGGCTTGATGGCAAGATTATTTCATATGTACAGATGCCTGACGACTGAAGCCGATGACACTGATAAATTAAGTTTGAAGGCCCACTAATTTGGAAATTTTGACCATTCAATCGGGGCGTGATTAAACTCGCAGGTTGAATTGTTACAAACCGTTGGATTATTTTATTTAATTTGATTCATTGATCGTGAACCGTTGGATTAAGCTGTTACCGTATAAAGTTTTTCACTGAGTAAAGTAATGGCCGTATCAGTGTCATGATACGTTGTGTGTGTGTTTATGCTCGGCCAGTTTTATAGGATTCAACACAGATTGCTTGAAGCATCATGGTCAGTTGAATCTCGGGATCAACGGGTCAATGTATAGCAGTCAGTCGTTCAAAATGAGAGAGATGCTCTTTAACATGTTGTCGTGTCGCGTAAAACAAACCGATGGACCTTTGCTCGATCGGGTCAGCGGTCGTGGCTCGATCTGTCCCGAAGTCGATCAAAGTTTTCAGTCAACGAAATGTTCCTTCATACCACGGGCACCTTAAGCACACGTATTGAACTCAGACCACAACATTAATAAGAACATATATACATTTCGTTTTCCCGTTATTTATAAGGCCAGTTGAATTGAATAGTCGTTGACCAACCAATTGAGAGTCGGGTTCGGGTTGTCACGACACTTCTCTTCCTCGAGTAAGGTCTCGAACTCGAATCTTGTAAGTGAAATAAATTTATAATTGGAAGGGTTTTATACAATAACATGTACTAACCGTTCTCGAATCTAAATTATCAAAACTCATTATACTTTCAAATACTAGATTATGAATTAGAACAGTCGTCGCCAGTCTCAAATAACGAAAGGGAAGAAACGAGCTTTGGTCTGTACAGATGAAGTGTTTTTCGAGATAAGAGAGGTGTAGAGCTCTTCTATGTGTTCTGAGAGTTTAGGTTTCGGGTTCATCTTCTTGTACACCGTCATTGTTAATGCGCACGGTGAAGATCGACTCCTCCTTTGCCTAACTTGGACATGTAAAGAACACTTGACTGTGTTGAATCACATGTATGTATGTATGTCTATATATATATATATATATATCCTGCATCCACTTCTCTTCTCCCATTCTCTGTGTTTCGCTGTTTGTCTGAGTCAATTGATTTCCAAGAGTTGAGCATAATGTTTAAGAGCCTTTATCTTGATTCCCAACGGTGAACATTTTTCTTCCGTACTCATAATTAATGACAACGAATTTCACGCTCAAGTTTGTAGCTTGAATGAATACTAAGATGTACACAATGTTATGACTCTGATATTATATTAAATAAGATTAGACCCAAGAAAAATAGCAAAACCACTAACAAAGCGGCAATCGTTCGAATTTCCTGCCCAATAGGCATTATCATATTGACTCACGCAACGCCTTCCCGAGATAGAAAGAAAAATAGTCAAGTCGTGATCAGTTATGTAGCCCAAGAACGAAAGAGAAAACTCGTCTTATGATCAATTGTCCCAATTCACTGGAGCTTGGAAGAAAAAATGTCCAGTTCGTGACCAATTTATTAAGTGCGGAAGAAAAAGTTTAACTCATATGTTATTAACCTGAAATTTCCATGTAAAATTTTCACTGGGTTTATAAGAGAGTATTTTAACCCAAAAACCTAAATTACTGTATTTCAATCTAGTTAATGTAAAAAGTCATTCCTTAACATCAACTTTGATCTTAATCTGTGATAATAATCTATTAAAGCGCGAAGAATTCTACCATTTTTTTTTTTGCTTATTTAATGGCTTCCAAAAATGGAATGACGTGTCAGCTTTCTATTTGCTGAAAATAAAAAATAAACCATAAATTAATGAATATAATTTTTAAAAAAAGAAAGTAAAACTGTGTATAGTTCAATAAAAATTGAATAAAATCATGTAAAATTTGCATATAATCTTATAGATTTTTCCAAGTTCAGGTGGGCGATCGCCCCCGTGCCCCCTAAACTCATCCATGTTCAAATCAGTTTTACTTCTTGATGTCCCGGCACAATTAGAATTTACAAAAAGATATTACGATGTCACATGCACTCATTCACGTGTTTGAAAGGTTGATTAGTGTTTCGGTTGCGAACACCATGACAATCTCTAGTAAGTTCAAATCGTTTTTTTCAATGAATTAATGTGATGCGTCACGAAGAAAATTCGTTAAACCCTGAGCACCGGTTTTTTTTTTTTATTTAATAAATAAGCTAATTTGTAAGAAGTTTGAAGTCTTTGGGTTTCTTAATTGACCTTCTAGATTAGGAAATTATAACTGAAACTTACCTAACAGTTATTACTTGAGAAAATGATATCGAGAGTATTATATATTTGTCGATTCTTGTAAGTGAGTCCTAAATATTTTAAAGTGTTAAATCAAGTCCTGTATATTGTCTCCGTTATAATATCGAATCCTTTCCGTCACGTACTGTTACTTCAAATTGACGTGTATTAGTGTCACATAAGTTTAAAATAATGGTAGGCGATGGAAATGACTCGATGTTATATACAAATAACATATAGGACTTGATTTAACACTTTAAAATATTTTAGGACTCACTTGTAAGAATCAACAATCATATAGGACTTCCAGTGTCTTTACATCGTTTTTATGTTATATGAAAATATGAATCACCCCGGGATGGAGAAAGTCTAATACGTAACATGCATATCACATGACAGTGCTAACGTTTTCTTAAAAGCCAATAAAACTCGATTATTTTAATTTTTTTAGTGAAATCCTAAAAATACAAAAAAAAATCTTTAAAATGACTAGAAATTCTATTGGTTTGTGAGAATGAATGAAATCGCCAGAACTATCAGAATCCGATGCCGTCATTGAAGAGGATGGTAGCATTCACAGAATAGATATAACCCTAAACAATTTTAGAAAGAATGAAATTTAATGGTCACCTGTAAAAGCTTATAATCCGAGAGATAACTTATTGATTTCTCGTTATTCTTCATCTTATCTTAATCATAACAAATTAAACTGTCTATTAGTCACGTGTGGAATTGGAACAACGTGGACCTCGTGTGTTGAGGAAGTCCAGGAGATCGGAGCTCCGGCACTTGGGGCACCTCGGACGGTCCGCGTCGGCAGCCAACATCACGTACATGTGACACCGCTGGCAACCCAGCAGCCTTCATCCTTGTCACCGTCCCTCCTCCAGCGGCCCCTTCTTCCATCCTACCGCTGCCGCAGTTGACATGCCCATCGTCATCATCAGGGGCTGCCGTCGACGACGCTTCCTCCCTAATCTCAGCAGACGACAACGACACGCACGACCCGCTCCCGCTCTTGCTCTCCGACGCCGACGAGAGATTCAGCTTCAGCTCTAGCTTGGGACTCGGTTCGGCCGGCTTGCTTCCACTCATACTGCAATCTGATCACTTGTATGTTACGTCTGCAAAACCAAATAAAACTCTCATCATTCTCCAGTACGACTATGCCATCGGGTACTATATCTTTAAACCGAGATACGGTCGGAGATCCCGGGTTTCGCCTTCCCCGTTTTTCCGAGAAATATAACGTGTTGAGCGTAGAAGAACAAGGATGAATTGGAATTTCTAAGAGAGGAAGAGGGAAATAGAGCACCTGCGTCGGAGCTTTTAGAGAGATTTCTTGACGTTGTAGGGGACTTCTAGTTCAGAGATATTTATTGTATAATGTGCGCGTGCGAACGTATATATCGTCTGTGGGTGTGCGCCCCCGCGCGTGTGTATGTATACTCATATATATACACACACACACATACATGGACAATAAACGAAGGGAGAAAAAACAAATATGTTCTTGCCTGTTTTATTAATGCCTATTAATTATGTTGAAAAAAGGAGGGATCTTTTGAATCAATTACGGCACGTAAAAAGTTTGAATTTTATCGGATGTCTTTGTAAAGACAGAATTATTTATTTCCAGTGTACTAAAAAAAGTTTGATGTAATTGATATATCGTCAATCTGAGATTAAAATATTTTCTTGATGCGATTAGTATATATTCTCAAAATATGATTAGAACATTTTGTATCCGATTGTTGTTAGTATGAAAGATTTCCCGTGCTTCTTTAATCCCTACCTCTCCTATCCCTTTGATCAAGAGTTTTTGAATCGATTCATTATCATCAAGACTTTCTGTACCCATTCATTTCTCTGTTTCTCCTATCTCTTTTACACTCACGGACATCCTTTATAACTAAACGGTCGGCGCCCCTTTGTTCTCTGTATCTATCTCCCATCCCGTCTAAGTTCATGAGTCTCACTTATAACTCGAAAAAAGAAAAGTAACGATATGTTATACCGCATGAAATCTAAAAATTCAACAGGTTTTGACTAATTTAGATTGAAGTCGGGTTGGTCTATCGATCGAAAAAACTCCAACCGATCATTACAAGACTGAAACCCTAAGACTTTTTATTTAAAAGGAAAATCGGTAGAATCACCTCAAACCCAACAGCTACCATGGTTGTACCGGTGCCACTCAATGTGTCGGATGTGGGTTAAGTGCTTGGCCAAAGAAGAACCCTAATTAGGTGAACAAAGTTCAACCACGTTAATTAAGTTATCCACCGCCCCTAACGACTTTTCACCTCTCGTGTCCCCTTTCCCTTTCGCGCATTCGAATGCGATCCTCAATCTCATCTGTACAAAAGCTACCGCTGTACGTGCTATTTCCGTTAGTCGTGGATCGTAAGTAAGGGATCGCATCTAAGTACCGAACATTTATGTGCAGAAATTAGTTACTTAGTGTGCACGTAAAATCACGACCTCGATGCTAGTAACCTAGTCGGGCACATCTCATTGAATCAACTTTTGCTATCGCACTCTGCTCTCTTTCTGGAAGTTACTGTAATATGATTGAAATCTCACAGACATGTGGTGTAGATGTAATTTACGAACTGCTGAGATTGGTTTTTTTGGGATCGAAAAATAATTCTGATACAGTAACATTGCTTTCAATTCGAAATTAAAAAGGCCGGCCAGATGTGATCCCTTACCAATAAAAACTTTTCGCACCGTTTTTATTCATTTTTCGATATTCTTATCATCCCTGGGTCCACGGATGGGAGATTGTCGCTTGAACAACTGGATTCAAACCAATCTCAGAGTCAGAGTCAGAGCTGCTCCATCTGTCGGGCAGGGCTTGATGGCAAGATTATGTCATATGTACGGATGCATGACGACTGAAGCCGATGACACTGATAAATTAAGTTTGAAGGCCCACTAATTTGGAAATTTTGACCATTCAATCGGGGCGTGATTAAACTCGCAGGTTGAATTGTTACAAACCGTTGGATTATTTTATTTAATTTGATTCATTGATCGTGAACCGTTGGATTAAGCTGTTACCGTATAAAGTTTTTCACTGAGTAAAGTAATGGCCGTATCAGTGTCATGATACGTTGTGTGTGTGTTTATGCTCGGCCAGTTTTATAGGATTCAACACAGATTGCTCGAAGCATCGTGGTCAGTTGAATCTCGGGATCAGCGGGTCAATGTATAGCAGTCAGTCGTTCAAAATGAGAGAGATGCCCCTTAACATGTTGTCTTGTCGTGTAAAACAAACCGCTGGACCTTTGCTCGATCGGGTCAGCGGTCGTGGCTTGATCTGTCCCGGAGTCGATCAAAGTTTTCAGTCAACGAAATGTTCCTTCAGACCACGGGCACCTTAAGGACACGTATTGAACTCAGACCACAACATTAATAAGAACATATATACATTTCGTTTTCCCGTTATTTATAAGGCCAGTTGAATTGAATAGTCGTTGACCAACCAATTGAGAGTCGGGTTCGGGTTGTCACGACACTTCTCTTCCTCGAGTAAGGTCTCGAACTCGACTCTTGTAAGTGAAATAAATTTACAATTGGAAGGGTTTTATACAACAACATGCACTAACGGTTCTCGAATCTAAATTATCAAAACCCATTATACTTTCGAATACTAGATTATGAATTAGAACAGTCGTCGCCAACCTCAAGTAACGAAAGGGAAGAAACGACCTTTGGTCTGTACAGTTATAGACCGGTGGTATGTAGTCGACTAATGCATAAACTGGCACACTTGCTGGACGGTATAGGCAAGGCAATGTCACTATTATTATATTAACTGGCAGCCAGTGACATGCATCGACAGTGGTCCTGCCCGAGTTCAACACACAATACGATCTGACAGGAAGATTGCAAACAAACATACGCGTTCAGATTTCGAAGAGCTTCTCTAATTTTCGACTGAAGTTCGTGAACGCTAGATATCAAGTCCGACCGTGGCCGGGAGACGCCAGATAAGGAAAGCTCGAACCGTGAATCGAAGTTAGTCATGGCCAGCAAAGCTTGCTCCCCACATGTTCCGCCGGGGCAAACCGGAGCAAGCTGGTGCTTCCACTGTTGGCACACGGTTTGCTCTGGGCTGGTGTGACTGATGATGAAAGGGAAAATAAATGAGCGAGGACAAAATTACCTTTAAAGCACTTGAGCAAATCTCTACCGTCCGTTAAGCGACATGTGGTAGCCGATTAAAGGTCAACTTCTATAATTATCACTGTAACTCTCTGACATATTTATAAATATCCTAGTAATTACCGGATAATTACGGTATGTCAGATCCTCGATCTCTATACCCAGTACTTTCTCTCCCATCTCATGTACCTGTTGAGCATCGGTGGGCCGAATCCGACTTTCACCATTGACTCGGCTTCCCTTCTGGGTTTCAGGTGGCTCGGCTCCCAATTTGCAGAACTTGCCCGGTAGCTGTGACGTGAATGTCCGCAGTGGAGATATGCCACTGGAGATGAGAGTCAAAACATGATGAGGTACACATACATTCATGCCCTACAAGGCATTTTTTTTTATCGATAAAGGTAGAAGATATTTAAATCGACAGATAGTCTGAATAAAGTCCATCGTATAATACTGTGCTAGAAATATTACGAATCCTTCCAATAGTACACGAATTGTGTGCCAAGAAGTTATAATTTCTATTAATCCATTTAAATTCCCATTTATTAAAATTTGTCAGTTTTATGTATCGATCAGGGATCATATTCCAGTATTCCCATGGGTTATTTTTGGATGATTTATGGCATTAACTATCACCTGGACATCAGACAATACTAATATATTAGACGAACCTTCCTTATAAGTTATATTTACAACCAAAAAAAGAAAAAGGCGGATATCTCAGCATGTGCAAGATTTAAGACATATGTCTTTTGCAGCCATGATTTCACAGATAAGTCACCCACAAAGGCTACACCCACTAACCAACCGTCACCATTGGCAGAAGAAAAAGCGGCATCCGCATAAATTTTACATACACCCGCAGCTGAACAAAAAACTGATTGACTTGGCGGTGAGACAGATTCAATTATAGGCTGCTGCCCTACAAGGCATTATATTATTAGATTTCAATGTGGGTTTTCATTTGGTAAGATGGATTAGTTCAGCCAAGATAGTTTTTTTTTTTTTTTTGTATCTACACCCTTGTAATATTTAGGAATTTGATGGAGCATAAGTGATTTATGTTCGAGTTAAGTGAGCCTACCAAGGGGTTTGTAGTTTTTCCACTCTTAAGGAGAAAGAAGGTTTAGTACAATTGGTACAACTCTGTCTTTGGATCTAAAGGTCTCGAGTCGGATAACGATTGGCCCAACTAGGTGAAGGCTCTAATTGGGCCGTAGATTTGATGCAAAATGAATGATGGGCCCGAGACTGGGTCCAACTAATGATGGGCTCTGGGCCTCTTTTGGGTTTCTGCAGGGGAAAAATGAGCAAACTACACGAGTTAACGTACCTGAAATGGAAGATTCTTCTAAGATTGGGTTCATCAACCGAAAAAAGATAAACTGATGGGTGTAAGTGCTCTCTTTTAAAATCTGATGATCTCTTGAATAATATATGAAAAGTCGAGGACACGTATGTGGATTCTGCAAAATACTAGGACGCATATGCAATTGTTCCAAAATATTGGCTTGCGCAGGAATACCTATGGTCCGGAGAAAAGAGGTAAGAGGAAAGCGGAAAATCAGCGTCCGTTCGCCGTCGGGAAATGGAGCAGAGAGGAGATGCCGCCACCACAGCCGTCGGCGGGTCCCCCGGCGACGCGTGCGCTTCTTGCAGTTGGAGCGAGGAAGTGGAGGACCTCCTGGCGACGGGGGAAAGAGACGCGGCAATCTCTCGTCTCGAATCCCTAGTCTCCGAGCTCTCCGAGCAGCAGCAGTCTTCAAGTACGGCGCTCCAGTTGTCCTCCGCTCTGCAGGATTTGGCGCGTATCTATTCCTCTGCCGGATTCTCTCTCAAGGCCGATCAGCTTCACTCTCGCGCTTTGCTCGTCAAAGAACGCGCACTTCACCCTTCCTCACCTTCTGGTACTCGGTACTCCTCGCTCCTTCTTCCCGTTTCCTCACCGGGATTGTTTCAATTGTCCAGAGTAGAGAAACTCGGTTACATTTATCTTACTCTAATCCAGATTAGGCTACTTTCGATGGACATGATTTTTCATCTGATTCCGCCACAGGGCTTGAATAATGGTAGTTAGTAGAACACTAGGTTTGATGTCTACTATTGAACTTAAGTGACGATTGACTTGAATTTGTTTTCTATATTTTCTTGAAGAAATGAACAGCGAATGAGAATCTTCAATGAGCTTGGTCTGGCTGCTGAACAGAAACCGTTGCTTTTCTTCAGTTGTTGATTTCGTTTCTTCTTTGAATTTCTTTTGGTTTGTCGTGTGGTGATTGAACAATGTCATTTTAATTTATAATCTTGAACTACCTTAGTCATGTAGAGGTCGATAGGAAGGAGAAGGTTGAAGATGCTGACCCCACTCCTACTGTCGATTTTCCATCCAAGAATTCATTGCCAGAAGGATCTCAAACTTCCTACAGGGGTGTGATTCACTTTCCCAAAAACTGTTTCTTGGCTTTTTAACCAAGTAGGCATGGAATATCAATATGAGTCACAGGATCCTATACCTTATATATATCTAATGGAATGGCTTGCCTTGTCTTCCTGATGAAGGGCATGCAGGACAATCAACGGAATTACCCGACCTTCGCAAAGATGCTTCGCTTTCCAATGGGTCTTCAGATGACGGTATCTATGATCGAGCGTCATAGCTCTATTTTGTAAAGAAATTACTGCATCTAGATTTATTTGTCATCTTTGAAGAGTAACTTGGCATTCAAGTAATAAAACAGTCGTTCTCGTAAGCTGTCATCCATGTATACATTTACGAATATTTCCATGTAACCTGTTTAGGCTGTTTACACTACTGAGGATGCTATTGCCTTGGACGTCATTTGTCTTGTGTCATCTATGTATACATTTACAAATATTTACATGTAACCTGTTTAGGCTGGATACACTACTGAGGATGCTATTGCCTTGGGCTTCATTTGTCTTGTTTCTAAGATATTGTTTGATTATATTATCAAAAAAAGGGGATATATCTGTGTGATCTTTGAAGGTTGGTTTTATACCTGTATATTTAGCCTCTTTACTGTTGATTCAAGAAATATGAAAAAATTTTCTGTAAAATAGTGAGTCACCTGAAATGTTTGGCAAAAGAGACATTATCACATAGCGGTCATCTGGTTATCCTGCATACCATTGCTGAAAAGGGTTTTAGAAATTCATAGGGAATAGCCATTAGAATACTCTTTAAGCTCTAATTAAGTTCTGTTAGTCCTATGTAAAGCACTGGATGTAGCTCACTCTTGCATTTTTGTTACTGTATGCTTGATCCGATCAGCCGACATGCTGATGTTAGATTTATTTCGGAGATGTTTCTAAAATGCCTATCTGTAATTTGATGTGGGAAATGCAGATTGGGAAGCTATAGCAGATCGTGAACCGAATGATCTACTAGTGGTCCCTTCAGAATGCTTATCTGAATTATCCAAGCTTTCGGTGGAAGATAAGGAAACCCATGGCCCTAAAAGGCGTGGAAGGGGAACATTTTCCTATAGAAACCATGAATTGTACAGTGATCAGTTATCAGATGATTTGGCAATTGATGAAGAGAGTGAAGAACATTCACATGATAATTCAGAAGAAAATGCAGTAGATAAACATTGTAAGTACCACAGTGAGTCAGTCACTTTCCAGTTTTTACAGATGAAGTTTTAGGGATTTGTAAATCTGAGCTATTGGTTCTTGAAAAGCTCATGAGACTATGGGAATCCTGATCCTAAGTGTAGGCCATTGATGCCACTTTTACATTACCTGCTCGCTTGTCCTGAGTATTTCTTGCATGCAACTTACATATTACCTGCATATGCATACTTTATCGTTCTCATACAGTTTTGGTGTAATTTCTCTATTATCTTACTTTTGAAATGTACAAATTCAGCAAAATATGGTACACGGCACGTTCTTGTTTTGAGTGAGTTCCCTCCAAGCACAAGGACAACAGAGCTAGAAAAGCTTCTAGAAGACTTTAAAGGTCGCGGAGTGGTTATTCGCTGGGTGAATGACACTACTGCACTTGCAGTATTCCGAACGCCAGCACTTGGTAATCTTACAATCCTTTCGTTACAGGCCTTTGTGCTTATATGGATAAACATGGACTTGATAGAAAATTACATGAATTTTCTAAATTTGATTCGCATTTGACTGTCATTGTGCATAATTTAGTGGAGCTTGCCCAGTGGATATAGCATCTGGCAATTGCTGTATATTTGAGATTATGCCTTTCAATTATTGTGGTTGGTTGTTTGTAGGACGAGGTTTTTGCATTACATAAGAGTAGGGACCGATAAGGTGGATTAACTCATGGAAAATAATACTTAAGCTGAAGGTTTATGCCTGATGGACGGCAGAGTTTCCCATTATTCCAATGGATAAATGAAGAGGTGAATCATAAGATTCTGGGTTCCCTCTAAAACTTCAACGTGCAAACAGAAGGAAAGCTAATTGTTTGGGGAAGAAAATGTTGTCGGCATACCTGCAGTAGAAAATAGCGGCTCTTTTGACTTTGTTTGCTTGGTTGTGCTGAGACCGTGATAGTATAGGTGGCGGTTGATGTCTTGGTGTAAGATTTTTATTTTATATTGCTCTTGGTGAAGGAGACATTTGTTTCTTTAGTCTACTCCAACTTTTCTGTCGCCTCATTTCCACATCTTTAAGATAGCTTCAAATTAGCATGAGTCCATAATCGTGATTGATATTCAATTTATAAGCTGGCTTGGTTCAAATCACTTTATAATTTTCTATACATATTTGTGGTAGTCTTCTATTAACTAACTCGTGGATCACTCTTTCCCTTTGTCAATCAAGTTATTCACATATATTTTTAGAAGATCAAGCTGTGTTCTTGGGTGACTTTGGCTTAAAATGTCAAACTTCCCGTGCAGCATCTGATGCCCACAACAGCATCCAGTTTCCATTCAGAGTGCGAATACTGGATGAAGATGATGCACTGCTTAACTTTGTTCCTGTCAGAGGTACGTGTCTCTCTCAAATCTCTGGAGCGGATATTTTTTGCTAATAGAAATCTTGAAGTTATATAAAATTTATCCCCTTGCAACGATTTGAATGAACGTATTTGCTCAAAAATACATGCCTGGCCTGTAAGCAATCTTCTGAATGTGCAATCAGTGTCCTTCCCCGAAAACTGTGCTGCAGGTTATAGCTTCAGAAGCTTCTGTCTTGAATCCTTGGAATATCACGTTCATGGCCTCTGATGATGTTATTCTATTTGATTAATGGTATCTTTGTAGACCTCGAACCTCCGAGGCAGAGACCGCAGACATCAGCAAGAACAGCGCAGAGACTTATTGCCCAAGGGATGGGGTTGAAGCTGCCTTCATCATCAACTGGTTCCAGAGAATTTAGGCAACAGGAAGAAGCGAGGAAGGATCGGATTGTCAGGAGGCAGAAATTGAGAGACGATGCTTGGGGTGCTGATTGAATTAAAAATCAAGAAATATTAACCGCATCCAAACTTATTTCCTTCCTGGCATCAGTGTTATGGTTTGTTAACATCATATTGGATAGCTAGAAAGTCGACAAGAGACTCAAGGTATAACTGCAACGTAGCCTCTGACTTCTACTTCTCAAGTTTTTAACCCTGTCAGTTGGGTGTTTTGGGAATAAGTAGCATTCGAAGAACATTCCGGTGGTCCGGTTGAAGGATGATGAGTCATATGGTTTGGGGACGGGCCACAGCAGGCAGGTGCATCCAAGCCGACTTGACACGTGTCTGCCATGCCTAATGATGGGCGAGGCCGAGGTGCACTCACTAGCCACACGGGCTTGACCAACAGTCAACTGTTGAACCGGTCCTTTTTCTGTCAGACTGAAACCTGAACCAGAGTGGAATGGTTGGACCGAAAAGGGAACCAGAGTAGAATGGTTAGAACGAAAGAGGAACCAGACTGGATAGGTTGGACCGACCACCATGAGATCAGGCAGGCTGAACCATAAAGCAAACTGGATTGGCTGGACTGACAATTGAGCCTATCTGAATCGTCGGACCGGTCTTTGAACAGAACAGAACAGTGAAAATTACAATCTGTAGTTAGGAGGATTAAACCATGAACAGTTGATCGGTCAGATTGAACCATGAACAGTTGATCAGTCAGGGTGGATGACGAGTGAACCAGGTGATGGGGCTCACCAAGCCTAGAAATGGAGAGGACCGGCGGACCGACCACTGAACTGGATTGCATCAGTCAGACCATACGGTGAATAGGACAATAGGGAAGAGCAATCCTTGAACCGGACTGGGACGGTCAAATTGAACCATGAACTGGACGATAGGGAAGACCGAACCCTGAACCGGAAATAGGTAGGTGGACTAAACGAACGGTCTCACGTAGCCCTTGAACCGAAGGTAGATCAGGCGGACCAAAAACTGAACCAAAGTGGATTGGGCTGGCCGAAAACTTGAATCGAACTGGATCAAGCGTATCGAACCTGATGACATTTCATTACAAGGCCTGCATCCATTGGTTGTACGGCATGAACTTCCGTTTTTTAGACCGAACCGAACACTAGCCCACTAGTTAAGGCCCAAGCTTCATTACAAGTGGGCCTGCTTAAAGTGGCGATTCCAAACATGTTGCTCAATGGGCGTCGGATGAGTTCGAGAGGCCCATCAATAACAGACTCAAGTCATCGACCCAGTACGCCTGTCTCAATATGGCAGCATTGCTAGCCTTTTTTTAGTTGGGCCGGGCAGTCAGCAGTTCCTAGAAAAGCCCACTGGGCCCACCTAACATCCCAACTTAGTTTGGATCCGCTTTGAAGGCACGAGTAGTTAGTCACCAGATCAATGAGCCGTAGAGGAGCGCTTACCAGTTCTACCAGCGCGCTTGCCAGTGTCCCACATCGAGACAATCAAGTATGTAAAAACCCAAGTCATTTCAGCACAAACCTCGGCAAGATCAACAACTGAAATTATCCCAAAATCATCCCTACATTTTTGGTATTTAACCGAAGGAAAAGAACCGTAAGAAGAAAAGCATTTAAGGTTGCTCCTGTAAATTGAGAGAAGTCATTTGTCTCACACCGAATTATATTGTACAAAGAAGACACCGAAATTACAACAGAGCAACCCCTGTATGATGCACGAGACACCCCCCACAAACCGACTACAACAAATTATATATCGAGATACCGAACACATAACCGGGGTGGTGTGAGAGAATATATTCAATATCACCATAAATAGGAATCATCGACAAAAAGAAATTTCTAGAGGGGGAGAACTAATGAGCAAAAATATCCTGCGCTATGAAACCACCAAATCATGGATAAAAACCCGAGCATGATAATGACTTTTAAGGATGGGGGGCAAACTTACTTCTACTCCTCCCTTGGTGCAATTTACAGAAGCTGGGGATGAACCAAACTACAGCCTTTGGCACGCCAAAGGAATCGAATCAAATCTTCAAGTTCTGGAACTCACATTCATGGGCTACCAACTCTTCGTGGCTAAAAATGTTTCCAACCAGCAAGCAGAGCTTCCATACCAGGACGCGGGGGATGAGTCCCTTGAATTCCAAAACCCGGTGCAAAAGCAACGTTAGCCTGAAAGCAGTGCGTATGAGCTTTGTCTATCCATCATATCCAAGCAAGAGAACCCCGATCATTTGCTACTTGAGGACGCCCTCGGGTTGGTGTTGGTGGTCTATTCGCATTGAGTTCCTGTAATTTTTCCAAGATATAACACAAGACCCACCCATTATATCATTATCATTGATACAGACATGATATTCCTGACAGGGCCTAAGCCAAAACTTTGTAAAAGGTATTTCGGCACAAATTAGAAGAGGGTCCTTGCCTTAACAGAAATCACTACATACACGAAAACCATTTTCCAAAGGGAAATACAAATGTTTCCTTGTTCCACAAAAGTTGGCTGTCAACAATGACAACCCAACTTACATCCAACCATTCAAAGTAAACTCAAATCTCAGTAAGCTGGAAACTGCAGAGAAACTTTTTCAAGTGTATTGAGAAGTGCTGCTATCTGAAACTTGCTTAAAAAAAATTAAGAACGAAAGATAAGGAAGCCGTACTTGCATCCATGTGTCTTCTATGTGGTGTTCAGGTGATGTTTCTGGCGATGATATTGCAGGGGGCAAAGGATGGATTAGTTTGGGAACCACAACAAGATCTCTGCCCAATACCAATATTGCTCCAGCATTATTAGCAGTTCCTGTGTACATATACAGTCCACAATAAATGATGACAGAATCATTATTAGACCTCTCAAAAGGATATAAGAGAAACAGGAGCATACCACAGTAATTGGTGGCTGAGAACAAAGTGATTAAATGCCCCTGGGCGAATCGCTCAAAGCCATCCATCACACATTCATGTGCACGAACAATCAACTGGAGATCATTGTTGTTGCAGAACTCCATCACTCGGTCAGGCTGCAGCAAAAGGTTTTTAGTCGATACGCACAATGCTCCTTTGGAGATCTTACCAACTATGATAGTCTGAGGAGAACAGTATATCAAACTATGATGAAACAACATTCAGATTTATGATGAAATGCATAGCAAAGTAACATAATACAATCACAGTAAGGCTCAGACAGCAACAGTTGCAATCTCATGCATGCTGCATCTCAGATAGGAATGGGAAAACACTCACCCCAAAGGTAACCAATCCAGGGCCTCTTGCATTTGGTCTGAGCCCTTCCACACTGTCATTCTCTGTTGGATCAGACCTAAAGAGAAAATCCGTAAATAAACAAGAACCTTCCACTAAATGAAGCATTAAACCTGTGCATGCAACACCACTGACCATAGTAGATCCATCAAAACAATCGAGCCAGCCTCCATGGTAATTGGGCGCTGAATATTCTCAATCTGCTCCATGTGATTTATTGACCGACCAATACCACCGTGCATGCAAATTATCTTCTTCTCAATAAGAGCTGCCAGGGGCAGCCAATTAAACAAACGATTTATTCGATGCCACGCCCAGATTCCATCTCTTTCACCCTGTTCAGTGAGTTAAAGTCAACCAAGCCAAGTTTACAATTCATAATAAAGTCGAATAACTTTGTTCCCCCATAAAATGCATACCATGCGCTCAATGCACTCTATTCGAAAGCCAAAAAGGGCATTTATATCTGCAGCCTCATGGTTTCCACGGATTAAATGTACATTGTGTGGGTACTCAACCTGTCATATGGAAAAGTTTATAATAATTCTTAACATGAGTCTGTAAAGTAAATTGAAATACAGAGACATTGTTGATAATAGTATACGATTCCTAACATACCTTCAGTGCAAGCAGGAGAGTAATTGTCTCCAGACTGTGTTGCCCACGGTCAACATAATCTCCTAAGAAGAGATAATCGATGTATCTGATTTTCATTTAATTAATGACAGTGTGAGATCCATAAATAAGAAATTGAAAAAAAAATTAACAATTTATCGATGCTACATTTGACCTAGAAAGAAAAAGACCACCAAGAAATCCACTATCAATCAGCTCAAAGCCAAAATTCTTAAAATCTACGTAAGAGAAATTGTAAAAATATAATATCCTGAAGACTGAAGAAGGAAGAAGTTGTTTACTATTTTGCCATTAAATCAAATCAATTCTCTAAACACACTATTCGCAAAACAAGATTACTCTGTAAATCTTATCCATCCGCCCACTTCTAGGGTGAAAAATATCGAATTAAAGGCTAATGCTGGGCTTAGATTTTTTAGGCCTTTCTGTCAATATAACATAGATATGCATGCCACCAGGTGTATTAAATTAGCACAGGCTTCATGAACCCCCATATCAAAAAGGCCCAAGTTTATCTGAGAGAGAGTAATAACACTCACGCAATATCACCAGCAGTTGATGGTGCACCGTACTCATCAAAAAGGCGCATGAGATCTCCAAACTGTCCATGCAAATCACCGAAAATCTTGATAGGAGCCTTCAGCTGTAAAACACTGGGCTCACTCGAGAAAATCTTCTCAGCGCTGTCACAAAGATCTGCTATTTCGTTGCAGTCTAAGAAAAATTGCCGACGAACAGGAGGCTTCCACCCACGAGGCTTCAAAAGGTGAGCAATCACCTGAAGAAAAGGATTAAGCTCTCAACCATCGCACCTACTATTTCCAGTCAATGAAAATTAACAGAAAAAAAAATCCAATACCACTAAGAAAAATCAAAGGTGGAAAAAATGCATGCACTCATAGTTTTTTCTCATTCTTTGGATGAAAGGGAAGGGGGGGGGGGGGGGGGGGGGGGGGGGGGGGGGAAGAGCTTTGACTTTGTGACTATTATTTGAGTCACTGCACTATCCTCATCTTGTCTAAGAGGAACCACATTTATAAAATATAAATTAAAAAAAAATTCATACTAATGCAATGGCATTATTACATTTTAATTATATTAAAACATACCTTCTTGGGTACACTGTTGATGGACATCTGTCGATCCAATAGTTTCCTAGCAGCAGATGCATTTTCTGGAGTCCCATAGCTGACTCGCCTGCCTTCGTTCTCAAATTGATCTATTGAAAGTTGTCGCACCATACCCCCCGAAGCTCCACCAGTTTCTGCAGCTACAACCACCTATGGGATCATAGAATAAAAGAAATCACATACATATCCACATATGCTAACTTGAAATGCAAGACAAAAGTACGTGTTAAAGCATTCGTGAAAGGGACGAATATTGTAGACTAACAGCTCTATGGTGCAGTCTAACTCCAGTTGGAGCAATGTTATTTGACCCAGCAGAGTCTGGCATTTTAATGGAAGAGGAGATCTGCTTCCCACTAGGAGAAGCCTCCGCCCCACGATCACGATCTGGCAATTCAACTTCCCCATTGACTTGTCTTGCCTTAGCCAATGTATCCCTGATAGCCTCAGCTTCTGCCATTGATGCCTCAACAAGAGATTCAACACCTTTACTCATTCTCCTACAGAGTAATCCATATTGATCAGCTCCTCAATAAAGATAAGATACATTTACTAGCTCAAACAGCTGACAAACTAGCTTTAATATTCAAGAAGATTACCGTGATCCAGGGAGCATTGCATTCTCAGTGCTTATATCAGTGAACATGTCACCGTTAATAGAGGGGGCAACTGGACTTCCCAACACAACCGAGCCATCCTGCACTGCCTCAGCCATTGTCTGCCTTGTTGTTTCATCAACATATCCATATCTACCTGACAGCCTTGGCGTCTGTACATTAGAGGCAGCAGCTGCAGCGGCAGCATGAGAGGCTGCGGATGTTGTTTCTGCAGCAGCCAGATCTTCAGCAACAAGCAGGTCATCAAGCAACACCCCTGTCACAATTAACACTCATTAGATACTCCATACAGTGGTTAATACTATTATGTTGTTAGGTGTGTTTCTATGACACCCTATCCTTGATCAACAAAAGTTGCTGGACACTTCACTTTTAAGCCTCCATTACGAAGAACCAGAAAAGCATGACTTCTGTTGCAGACTCATATAAGCAGCATTGTCATTCCTACACTATCCAGCAGCAACATTTTCATTTTCTTTTCAGATAAATGCATTGACCAGACAAGAATTTATTGTTTCAACATGGTAACGTTAGCGAAAGACACCCGAGACCATTTTCCCCATCACAATAACATGGGACTGAAACATAACTTAAAGGTTGATCATTACATTTATATTAGGGCAATGAGTTTAGAATATAAAACCCAAATCCTGCCAGTTCCTGCAAGAATTTCAAAGGCACTGTTTGAATAAGAATCAGATATCACCTCCACGTAAACCGCCATAAATGAATATTAAGTCACCGACAGCAGCAGCTGCATGCCTGCAGCGCCTTGTCAACTCAACAGCTGCATCTCCACCTGCTGCATCAGCACTGAACCTGCCAGTTCTGGGACTGGTAACAACAGACTTTGTATCACACCAAACACCTGCTGCAGTATCCAGGACTACAAATAGAAGGAACATAAGGTTCAGAATTTATATCGAAAAACAAGCAAGCAAGGAGTAAAATCAATCATGGCTCCACAACCCAAGGACCGCCAGTTAACTAAGTTATTCTGCAGGGACTAAGCTTCATACAGGCGCCCCGCATGGCACGGAAAACATTTCTTTTTTTTTTTTTGATCGTTAAATAAATGATTATATTACTAAGCACCAAGTAGGTGCAAATAGTTACAAAGGTATGGTCGTTTACATAAGGTCGTGGCACGTGAAAACATTTCTAGAAGAACCTGAATTAAGAGTTTGCAGATACCAAAGTAATGTACCTGCAACACTAGAAGAGTCTTCTACCATGCGTCCTCCACCAAGTGCCCCTCCAGACACATGGAGCCGTGCATTAACGAAGACCTTCAATATACAATCAAAGTTCATCACCCAAACCAACCCTTTATTACTGAGGAGGACCTATCAGGGTAAACCAAAAAACTCACTGCTGCATGCTGATATCTAGGGGATGGCGAAACACCAGGAGCAATTGCCCATTCCCATCGTCCATCCCTATGTTTAGCAAGTCCATATGCACTAGCAAGTGGCTGCCGAAAAATACAACGGACAGGGGAAAAAAAAAAGTCCAGTCAAATCTCCCAGTAATAAAAAATATTTCAAAGCAGACCACTAAATTGAGATTATTTTCAACTTCATCAAACAGGGACAGGACATGGATATGGACACAAACATGAGGATAAGAAATACAAAAATGTGATGGATAGTCTACATTCCAAATCTCTTCCACAAATGACTACCATCACCAACTGCTCAATATAACATAAAAAATTAGTACCCTCACTCCACTCTAACAATCTAGATCATTTCTCCATGCACAAGCAATCCAACAAAGATTGTCCACACAATGAACTTACCACACTGTTTGCATCTCTCCCGCCACAAAGCAGAAGAAGACCATCTGATCGTGCACTTGCAGTAGCGTACCTGATCATCCAGAATTAGATACGTTAGAGCTTCTCCCTTTTGGAGTACATGAGAACTTCGACAAATAGGATAAAAGGCAATAATTTGCCAGAAAGATTAGGATGGTATATTCTCCCGAAATGAGACATATAACTGTGTGCAAGTGTGATGTAGAACATACCAAGATAAACAAAACAATAACAGACAGCTGAATTTATCACCACATGACTGCTACAAGCTTTACAAAGGCCAGAATAACAACCTCCTCTTGTCAAAACAGGCAAATTGCAAATAAGCAAAGGCAGGTTATACAATAAACATTTTTAATCAAGAGAGAAGAGTTGGAGGTAAAACCACCTGAAAGAGATCCAGATCAGATTATATCAGAGTTACAGAAAACACAACCAAGTATATGAAGAAGAGAATGCAAAGGGCAACATTAATTCCAAACAATAGTCCAGGTGCTTCATGCAATAAAAATATGGCATGTCACTGTCAATCAAAGAATGACATGTGACTATCTACCAACTAATCCTAAGGACATTCAAGTTTCAATCATAAGCATATGGTGTGCAAGTCTGCTGTTTCAGGATGCAAGTTAATACTCGACTGAGGACAAATGAACCAAAACAAAAGCAATCTATAGAAAGCCTAGAATTCACATGGCGATCTCAGCAAGGACAACAGAGCAAATTCAGATGCATAATCTAATCACCCTAAAACATGCTGGATAGATATGAAGAATAGTAGCACGAACTGTACATGCATGGAGGAGGACCTTCGCCTTCTGGTTCCAACTTCCTCCATTCATAGGGCTTCGCAGCTGTGTCCAAGGCCCATACATCAGCTAAAGGCCGTTTTCCTGTGGAAAAAAGGGCCATTACTTATCTGCTCAGATCAAGCAATTTACTATGGCAAAAACGAAAATACCACCATCCAAGTGACTTACCATCATTTCCCCCGATTGCCATGAGATACCTTTGTCCAACTAAGGCCATAACATGTCCATAACGTGGACCTGGACCTGGGCCTTGAACAACAACTCTACAGAAGAATCATTCAGAGAACTAACATCTAAGAAACATACTCCACAGTGTTTATATTAAAAAGAAAAAAAATTATAAACCTTACCTGTGCCATCTAGGTCTCTGCTGCGTAAGGTCAAGGACATGCAGATCCTCAGCAGACAATCCCGCAGGACCAATTCCACCCTAAATTCAATTGAAATGCATAATTCAGAACTGTAAAAGCCTGTTCTCGAGATCCAAAATGTATCTCACTAGGTAAAATATAGAGCAAGTAACTGAACTTAAAAAAGGATCATTGCTGACCTGGATGACAACCATAGTTCCAACAGCAGTGGCTACATGGGCTGCCCTTGGCGTGGGTGGTTCCCCAAATGGTGTGATCCTGCAAATAAGTATGTGATGAAACTAATCTTAATTATTAGAAAAGAACTAATTCCTGAAATCTATGGACATAGTATCATGAATGGATAACTGACTTCAAAATTTAAACTTACCTGGACCATTTATTTGTCAAGACATCATAACAATGCACATCGGCCGTGGCACCAGCAAGTCCTGCATTTGAAGCAAAATAGAAATCATCCCCGAGTCATGTTAATGCATATAATATCCTTTACGAACAATATCTGAAACAATTTAGAGAACATTAATGCAGTTCATGTAACAGAGGATGCTAGAATTAGACAGGCTCCATTAGCACTAAACAAGAATCCACTACGTAGTATTAGCACGTACCATCCATAAATCAGAGCAGACAGTGCTCTTTAACTACTGAACTTGAAGGCAATTAAGTTACCGCAGCTTTGATATGAATAAGTAAAAGCAATTACTAGTACTAACAAAACTAATCAGGTCAGATTGATCGCTGAATCCCTGAAAGAATAGAATTGAACTCTCGGTTGTTTGCAGAGAAACTGCATAGGATTTTGCGATGGGAAAACCAGAGAAGATCAAGCTGCAATCGTAAAAGAAGACGCATACGAATTCCAGCACTGCCGGCAGAAGAAGGAGCTCCAGAAGCTACGGGATTGCCCTCAAGAGCAGTTGCTCCACCAAAAAGAATCAGCCTAGGCCCGATGTACCCAGGCGTGCCCTCTCCCACTGCCGCGACAGCAGTCAAAGTATGCCCGCACCTCGGGCCCGGACCATCCTCTTTCTTCTCTATTATTGCATTCACCACTGAGTAAGTCGGAGCTGGCCTGGGGCCAACAACAGGGGACTGCTGCACCGGCTGCTGAGCTGGTGCAGCGGCCGGAGATCCGCCGCTGGACGGAGTCTGGTCCCCGGGGCTGCCGTTGCTGTTCTGAGCTGCAGGATCGTGATCGGTCTCCGGCACCATGGCCGAGTCAACATCCATCAGACCGCCTCCCTCAATTATCAAGCCCTAATTTCGAGATCGTGACTAGGACCCCCGCAAATTCGCATCTCCGGCGGCCAACCCCGAGGAATTGGAAACCCTAGCACCCCAATCGCAACAGGTGATAGGGATCGAAGACCCCTTTGCTCGAATCCAAGAGAAAAGGAGAAGGATCTGCCGGAATTATTTAGGGAGAAAGTGAACTGAGTTTAATGGCCAGTAAGTTCTTAACTCTCTCCCTCTCTCCCGCTCTATCTCTCACCGGAGAATCTCGAGGAAGCCCAGACCATCACAAGACGTGCCTCTCTCTCTATCTAAGCACCTTTCTCTCTCTAACCCTCTGACGACAAATGACCCACTTTCTCTCTCTACCAAATAAACTATTTTTTGTCACATAAATAAATTAATATAATATTAATATATATTATTATACGAAATAAAACCATAACAACTATCTAATTTTTATTTTTAATTATACATTATATTCATTTACTTATTATACATTATTTAAAGATTAATCATTTGTAAAAGAATTCATACTCAATTATAAAAAATATAAATTCATAATCGATCGTATAACAGATAATTTTATGCGCAGGATGGACAGATGTCTAGTAATTTAATAATTGCAGAAATTCATAGTGGAAAGAAAAGACAGCGGGGGTGGGGGTCAAGATTTTGGGCTCCAGGGCAGGCAGGAACGGTCGCCGGAATAACCGGCCCCCGCCGGCTCCGACTTGCATGGAGAGCTATCCGGCTTTACCTTCCATAAGCCTGTTTTGTGGGGTAAAACCGTCTTTTCATTGACAATATGTGCATGGTGTCGAGAATTGTTCCCACCGTAAGGAAATCAAACGTTCGGTTGGATTGTCAGGATGATTTTTGCGCCGAACCACCGGACACTACAAATCCAAAAGCACTGGCTAGTATCAAGAGATTCAAACCTGAAATTAAGAGAGATATGATCGATCACCTGCACATTTACCGTAGTTTATCATTGTAAATTGGACCCATCGACATGTCAAGATTTAAAGATGGCAGAACGTTGTCCTATTAACCCGCTCGCTCTGTCCTTCGGATAATGTAAAATTTTTGAGCTACTTAGACATGTCATGTGCTCTTATACATTCAACCTTAATTAATTTAGATTCAAGCATTTTTTTTTCTGTATTTAGTTTTCTTCCAGATACAACCGAATTGATCACAAGTTCTCCAAAGCAGGGACGAACTTCCACATTTGTCCTTGCTAGTCCAAACAAGTACCATACTCATTACACCTAATAATCCTATGCATCACTCACCCATCCTCCTCAAGTTAGAGAGAGCAAGAGGTGGGGATGCTGGCAAATCTCCAGCTTCCTGCTTCATGTCATCTTCCCCACCTCGGATTCCATCGCTCCTGTCGGAATCATCGGAAACATCACATGGTAACACGACCGATTAATAGCGATATACCTTATCGATGCATAATCATACAGATAACCGCGATATAGAAATACTGACGTGCAAGATGCTCTCAGATCAATCCAGGTGGGACTCAGACTCACTGCTCAGTGCTTCTATGTGCTTTCCTTTGATTCTAGATGATGTCGTTCAATTTTAGTAGTATCACCCACAAGAAACATGTCAGCATCTTAGGACGCGTATGCCATGTCATGTCATCTCAATGCTATACTTGATTCTGTCCTATCATATATAAATAAAGTGAAAGAAATTGTAAAAGGATCTTACAAACGTCCCGTGTAAACATATATAAGTATGGCCTGCATTCTCTCCTTCACACTTGTTCTCTCTTGCAGTTTTCCGTGTGAGCGAGAAAATCTTGAATGATCTCATTTATTTTACAGTAATGTGGTAAGAAATCAATGATGAAAGTATTCTAATTAGCAAAATAACTACGTATATTTTAGTAGACTATATACATTCTCTTCTTGAAATTGATTTTTGACAGCAGCTATGCATGAGAATGATAACATCATAAATGGTCCTATGTGCCTACGTGGTGAGAATCACCAACAGAGTTGTTCTAATTAGCACTAATCTTATCGATTACTAGGAAGAGCGAAAAGTTATTCACACAGTCATTACAATTTGGTCGGTAATTTCTCAAGGTAGAATTAGGAGCACTGAAGATTTTTTACCGGGGGAGATAGCCATGGGAGGAATGAAATGTCCGGGCCATGTCTTAAATGTCCAGCAGAGGTTGGTGTCGAGCTTGCAGAGTTGATATCCTTGATGATGTCCCGATGTATATTACCGCTATCGCCCCTCTGCCGCACTATAATGCGCAGAAGAAGACAGGACGATTGACAATGGAGGACAAGGTTGATGAAAAAGGAAGAGCTTGGGCATCCTTTAATATGCTACCAATCTGTGGAATGTCTACAGGAACACCAACCAATGCAACAGGACAAGCAAAAGTTGACTTACATGGGTTGCACACTCATTCTCATCCGAATCCTGAAAGCATACAAACTGCATCCGCAACCATGTTCTGCAATAGTTCGGGGATGGGATCATCTGCAGCCGGTGGAATCGTCCATTCCTTGTAGTCTGCACCCAGCAAAGTATAATTGTCCCTCAGACAGTTTCTCCCAAGCAATTCATGAACTGTATAAGCTTAGGAATCCCTTATCGAAATCAGGTATCTTCACCCAACTCCAAATCTTATTTGTCGAGTCTCCTGTGCTCATTGTTTGTAATTCTTTGGGACCTCATGAGCCCATTCTGGGGGGACAACCTCTTCCCATGCACCCAAAAAACCAGTAAAAAAACAAAGGGCAAAGGAAGACAGAGGACCCTAGCAAAGAAGAGGCGAAATTGCAGGAGATATGGCTGATGCCCATTTTTTCTCTGCATTTGATTAACTAACTTTCCACTGCAGCAGCTTATGTGAGTGCACAATGGGTTTGAACTTGTCCATCGCATCACATACAAGACTCGGATAAGAAACAAAAAGATCTTGTAGCCAGGTAAAGTCGTACCTTTTCCGATTCCAGGCATGTTCGACTTGGGGACAGAGCTCTTGGGTTTCATGTTCTGTGGGAACTTGAAAAGCCTTGCCAAGATCGGTTTCCCAAGGACTACTGATCAGCTCAAAATTCATTGATCCTGTTGAATCTCTCACTTGCCTGCCCACATCATTCAATTGCGTTAGCTCAGCTCAGCTAGGAGACTGAAAGTAACCTGACAAAAAATCTTCCAAATTCACGACAAGTTTCGTGACAAGTTTGATCAAAGTTTTCCAAACCAACTGACTGGCTTACATCAATTGTTACAGATTCCACACCATTACATTCCCTTTCCCAAATCTTACACATAGTCAAGACAATCAACTTTGACGAGGAACCATCGTCACCGACAATCATCAATGCTAACTGGAATCTTAACCATACAGCCGTATAAGACTCATCAATGAAAACATATTCCAACTGCAAACTACCACAACTTTGAGTTCAACACTTGCCCATGTGAATTAATTTTTAACTTAAATTACACTAAGGACCCTACATCTGATAAAAGATTGAAGGGGCTGACCCTCAAACAATTCCAATTTTTACAAAGGATGGTCATGATTTGAGCATTGAAAATGTGCGGTCATAAATCAGTTAAGAGTGAGAAGGATTCACTTATGGACGGAGATCCAGTCACGAAAGATGACCTTGTTGGCGATCTTCATCAGCAGTTTCAGGGACTCCAGTGAGAACTTCCTGGTGAAAAGGTACGAACCCGAGTTGTTCGAGAACCGAAGCTCCCAGATCAGCTCTGGCGACACCTCCATCTGGCCGTAAGCGTGGGGGTGGCCGCCAATTGTGCCCATCCACTTGACGAGTTTCAGGGTGTAATGGGTGCACTGTACCCTTTCGAATCCGCCATTGATAGAAGGGGTCGGGAAGTAGTGCCCCTCCGGGTGACAGGCAGACTTCAGATCAATAGCAAGGGAACCAAATAGATGCCACATGCGTTTCTGCTTGGTTCGATGGAGCGCAGGACATGGTGAGTGTGAACAACATAGAAGCCTGAGACGGGGCTTTTGGATCTTGGCTGTTGTAGATAGGTTCTGGGTTGGAGTGAAGATGGTAATCTGATGATTGGGGTTTGGTTGACTGCTGGACATGAAGAGCATAGCCAGCTCAAGGCAGCTTGGGGGCTACTGATCATGGCACCAGTCAAATGGAGCAAGTTGGCATGCTAAGGAACTTGCCATGTGATTATGAATTTGCATTTGAGGCCAAGCATGGCCAGTTGATCATGTACTTGGCCTTCAATGTTTGTAGTAGGATAAAGTTAGATGTGCAAAGTATAGAGCTGCTGACCTGAGGCAGGTGTCACATCCATGATGGACAACATCTGGTTCGGGGTATAGTTCGTAGCGTGATGTCAAAAGTCCAGCATACAGCAGCAATTTGCAATCAACGGCAAACATAGGCAGGACTTGTCTCAGTAGCTCTACTGGCAAAAGATTTAATACCTAGCCAATTATTTAGTGCTACTACCAGACTTCCCCATAAGATTCAAAATGATTAAGAACAGTTAGGATCAGAAAGAAGAGGCTCAGAGAGATCGGCTGAAAAGATTGAGAGCCCAAGGTGCTGTGTTTACTGGGCAACTACCTTTTGAGCTAGCAGTTGGGCTTGTTCAAGGATACGAGTCGAAATCCACAGTTCCTTCTCCTGCAAATACCATCAGAAAAATCAGCATCCTTTGCTTAGTAAAAAGAAAAACAGCGCATGAGAAGTTGATTGAGCAATGTCACCTTATTGTTTGTACTTAATGCAATGCCCAGCCGGTCCAAATTTCTAATCATTAATTATGAGGGGACAGATACATTTTCAAATTGGGTTACTGCTAGATTCGCGAATCTTGGTCAAGTTCTACCAGGTCAGGAACATAACCATAAGATTTTAACAACTTAACCAACCCCTTCAACACATCATATATAATATCTTTCTCAGGATGTCTCTCATCTAAGGAAAAGAACTCGACAACACCATCCCCGACCTCCACTGAGCTAGATCCTGGCAGTTTTCTAAACCCAGTTTCCTTCATTGCAAGCTTCAGCCTTGCCATGTCCTTCCATCTCCCAAGATCCCCATATATATTGGACAGCATGACATAGTTAGAAGGGTTTTTTGGTTCAATTTCAATAAGACTTTCAAGAGCCAGTTCGGCCACTTCAACGTTCTTATAAATTTTACATGCTCCTAACAGGGCAGTCCAAATAACAGCATCTGCTTTTATAGGCATCTTAGTCACAAAATCAACAGCCTGGGCTAACAGACCAGCTCGTGCCAGCAGATCAACCATACATCCATAATGTTCGATCTGGGGCACTATTAGGTAATCATCAACCATTGACTGAAAGTATGAAAAACCATCAGAAACCAACCCCTTATGCGTGCAAGCACATAAGACACCCAGGAATGTCACTTCGTCAGGTTTTACATTGGTATGCTTCATCTGTTGAAACATGCTTAATGCTTCCAGTCCCCGACTGTGAATTGCTAAGCAATTTATAATGGTGTTCCAAGAAATCAGATCTTTACTTTCCATTCTCATGAACACATCAACAGCATTCTCCACGATCCCACATTTTGCATACATGTCCATTAGAGCATTACCCACAAATACATTTCCTCTATAGCCATTATCATATGAATAAACATGTATCCACTTGCCCAAATCAAGAGCTCCTAGCCTTGCACAAGCAGACAACACAGTCACAAGGGTGGCATCATTTGGGCACACACTGCCCTCAATCAACATCCTCTTAAAGGTGTCTAGAACCTGTGAGTGGTTACCAGTACGCAAGTATCCCCCAATCAAACCATTCCAAGAAAAGACATTCCTTTTCGGCATTTCCTCAAATAATGCCACGCACGAATCAATATCCCCGTCACTTGAGTATCCATTCAGCATTGTGTTCCACGACATCACATCACGGCTGGGCATTCGATCGAAAAGTTTCCTTGCTTCTAGCATGTCTCCGATCTCAATATAACCTGAAATCATGGTGTTCCACAATACGATATCCCTTTCCGGAGCCAATTCAAATATCTTCCTTGCAGAAACTATATCTTCACATGAGATGTAACCGTTGACCATGGAAGTCCAAGCAACCACATTCCGGTCAAGCAGTTCGGTGAAGGCCCTAAAAGCAGAGTCAATTTCTCTTCCTCCCGTGTACATATCAATCAATGAGGTGCCAATAAAAGGGTTTCCCCTAAACCCGGCCTTGATCACAAAACAATGCACTTGTCTTCCTTCCCCAAAAGCGCAAATCTTCCCACAAGATTTCAGAACGATAGGGAATGTGAAGCAATTGGGAATGATATCCATCCCCTTCATGTAAGAAAACAAAGCCACAACGTCCCTGTACATCTCATTCTGACAGTACCCTTTAAACATAGCATTCCACAGAGAGACATGCGGGTCGGGAATATGTTCAAACACCTTGCGGGCATAATCGATTTCCCCCATCCGAAAGCACGACGCAATGATCTTTGGGGTGATGTAATCATTGTGTTCGAAGCCATGAACGAACACTTGAGCTTGGATTTGGTGGAGCTGTTTTTGAGCCTTGCAGGACAAGAGAAGAGTGATGAATTTGTCTTCTAATGCCCTGTGAGAAGGCTCTTGAGTTAAGTGCTGCTGTGGGTTCACCATTATAGCACTGCGTAAATGCAAATATCTGGTGCGACTCCTGGAGACGAGCGAAGTCATTCCCAACGAGCTTAGATCTTAGCAGAGAGATCCCACGGTAGTTCCTCTGAAGACATGCTGGCGCCCGAATCTGAAGTTTTGACTACGGTTATATTAGGTAACTAAATCACCAGTACTTGTTCTTTTTTGGTTGCCCACCGGTGTCCGGGATCCGAACACTAGCCGACTAATCCGGATCCGGGATACTATCGAGCGGTTTCTGGAACCCTCCCAAGAAGGTCTGCTGCATTCACAGGGGTTCGAACCGACACCCCTGTTTAAGCGACAAGTCCCTTGCACTTGTGCCAACTTTCGTTGGTTACCGGTACTTGTTCAAAGAATGCACTTCTAACAAATAATTTGACACAAGTGCATGATAGGGATTCAAATCTAAAATCTTAAACTCATTGAACTGTTTGAAAGTGAGTTAGGATTTGGAGTCGCCATCGTTTAAGAACAAATCCTGAAGTCGATCAGAAACTTATTATTTTCCTAAGGGAGCATGATAATAACCATGTAGATCGTTATTTTATTGGTCTTGAACAAAAATTTGAGTTCGGAGGTATTATCACGCTCAAAAAGCCCGTAAGCCAATCAGCATGCCAAGATCAGTACCCAACCCTGAATCTAAGTTGTTTCCTCGTTTGCACATTTTAACTTGCCCAATTATTTCTCTAATCATTGTTCAAATCATAGGTCCAAAGTCAAAATCAAACGTTGTAAAATACTTTAATTAAATATAATTTCGGCATACTATCTAGGGGCTACGCTTGATATTTAGATAAAATTTTAACTCAAGTAATACTATACCTATAATAAATTTTACAATCAAACGTTGTAAAATGTATGCCATAAAATGTTGCGTAGAAACAAGCACAGTACGAGACAGAAGGACTGTCAAGTAGACAAAAGAACAAGAGCATCATTTTATTTTGTACCACAATCTGTGTAACATTTTATTATGTCCCATGGCCCTGCTACGCTCCATTACACACATTTCCGATTTCCACCCCCACGGCCGTCCAAAGAAGAAAAACAAGACCAACCTTCACTTACAACCACCTAGAATTGAAAAAAAAAATACATATAAAGGAGAAAACAAAAGTAAAAATGACATTTTTTTTATGTACTGAGCTGAGCAGGAAATTTATGTCTAGAACAGCTTCTTCCCCTCTTCTTCTCCTGACCCACACCCACCCAAAAAAGAAAAAAGTAGAAAAATGCAGGAGATGGGGATTCATTCCATAGAAAGCTGCCTCCCTCCCTTCCTGGTGATTGTACATACATCCTTATGCTTTGTAATTCACAGTAGAGCACCTGCACGATACAGAATCGATTTACTGCTCGGGGAGATTGATAAGCCGACAGCTCCAGTTCAAATTGTTGACCCTATACTAAAAGACTTTGATGTTGAAGCACTGTTAATTACGCAGAAGCCGGGATTAGGAATAGTGATGTTGCGAGAGCGGAGTGTGGCTCGCTAAAAGATGTCGAACCTTAAGTATCCATCTTGTTCTTTGATGCGCATCAGCCGGGTTCCAGGGGTGGGTTATTATCGACAAGAAGTGAATCGAGAATGCTGTCCAAAGCTCCCTAGCACCCGGCATGTGAATTCCAGCAATTTTCCTGCCAAAAGAGCAACGTCCGTCATTTTGATTCCACATTGCAATTGAACTCACTGCATCATCTTTGACATGAAACTACTGAAATGATAGAAAATGCATTAGTTGTCGAAACTTGATCATGGCAACAGCCATGAACATGCATTGCCGAACACATGCCCTGCTGGAACTTAAGCAATTCTAATATTACGAGCAATGAAAACTAAAATACAGAAAGGTGGCGGTATGAACATGAATTAAACCTCCCAACCATCTCGTTCTGATTGGTGATAAGCGGTAGGAAGTGTGTATTAGGTAACTAAGCTGGAACAGAGAGAGCAGGGAGGTGTCAGCCACCAGGTCAACAGTCACATTATAAGGTAAGCAGTTCAGTCACTGGGAATTGTGTAGCTAACTGACTTGCATATAAAGCTCGGATCGGAACGGTGTTCCAATCAATTGAATGGTAGTACACGAACTAACATGATGGCTATTTCATATGTCTAGCTTTTCTTTCACGTTAAGTATACATTTGTCCATCTTTTTCTTCAAGTCAATAAGGATGGCTATGTTTTCTTCTTTCACATTTCTTCCATGACACACAGTCGATGATTGAGACCTGCTTAGCTAAACCATACTATAGAAGATGGAAATGAGTAAATACCAGTGAAGGCACCAAGTAAGCCTCAGTATCACATCAGCTCTGTTTCTTTGCCGTTTTCCTTTGAAATTTAACTTGGCAGAAAAGGACTTTGAAACCACCCAATTCATTGATTGCTTCAAACCAACATTCTTTTCACAGTCTCTGAACAGCGATACTTTAGGGGTTCAAACTTAAAAAACTACTCTTCAATGCCATAACCAATCTAACAGGAGAAGTTAATTGGAGAGGCATTCTCAATTAATATATTTGCTTTGAGAGCTGTTCTTCCCTAACAGGTAAAGGTCGAGCAAAAACTAAGAGAGTTGTATGTTTCCTAGTTGTTTTGAATGAGGATTGCTAGAATTCAGAATCTTTTCATTCAAATTGCAAATCAGTCTGAAAAGTAAGTGCAAAGATTGAAAGCTTCCCAAATTCTATAATTGTTGAGTGCATTATGCACTATAACTCAGGAAGTCAGATATCGTGCACAATCAGCAAGAAAAATTTGGTAGATGAGGCTCCAATTACATGGACTAGCAGTAATGTTTGGCGAATGATTCATGAACCAGCTGGATCAATTCTTTGCTCTCAACCGAGTGGAACTCTTTGTCTTGAGTTACTCCTGTGTCTTCCCTAAGATATGTTTAAACCCAAATGCAAGTTTCCCGACCAAAACTAGATGCAAGTTCAACAGTACAGCGTGCCAGGGATTTCCTTTGCCAAAAAAAATACCAAACAAGACATACTTGAATAAATGAATGGTTTCATTGCAAGAATTAAAAGAAAACAACACCCTAACAAACTTGTCAATCCACAACTGAAAATGAAAAGACAACATACCTCTCCTCGGCTTGGCAACAACCTTAGCAGGCAAAAACGTCTTCTTCTCCGACTTAGCCTCCACCTCCTGAGGCGGGAACAGAACCCCATCAATCCCCTGAACAGATATCCGCCCATCCGTGTAAATATCTGGGTCAAACAAGTAAGCCGATCCATCGCCCTGCCCAAACTTGACTGACCCATCAGCCTCCTGTGCCATCACCTTGTGGGCAACCTTAAGGTATCATACTTGACCTTCCCAAACCTCCTCACTGCATTGTACATACTCTCCTCCGTCTGATACTCCGGGATCAGGTGGTAGTACATTATCTGCTCTGGAGCTCCTGGCTCACTAAGCTGGTCCGTTGTGAGCTTGGCCATGGCCTCATCATTAGGAGCCAGAACTGTCAACACATAACCCTCTGAAACTAATCTCCCCATCTCCGTAGCAAGAGAGGTCAAGTTCACTAATATGTCCGCCATTTCATTGTACCCGCCATAGTGAAGGAGCGTGTGGATGAAATCTTTAACCTGATATAGAAGATTACAATTTCTAAGCCAATTTCGTTACCGACTAACAAGATAACCAGGGAACTTTGTCTCCAGATCAAAACTATTAGATCCTACATCGGTCATATAAGAAGAACATGATGAGTTTATAAGAGAAGTGGGTATCACCACCTATCAGCTTAGGTTTTGGGTGAATTCAGGTATGGTTTCTTGTAAGGTCCATTATTAATAACATAATATATGAGTTTCTAACCGCACGGCAACCACTGTTGTAAAACCGAACCTATCTCCGGTAGTCTCTCAACAACGTGAGCCCGCAAGCCAGGCAGTCCATATAGGCCAAGTCGCCTACTTCACCAACGGCTGATGCAACAACACAATTTAACAGAAATAATTGCCATGGCGGCAGTCTATTCTGCTATTACTATATATGCGGCTAAGTAGATAAACCAATAAGTCTTCCACCGACAAGAAATAAGACCGGAAACCGAAATTTTAGCGGCATTCAATACACAGGTTATGCAAGTGCCCGAACGTCAGCGCCGAACGTTTTCGGGAAAAGATAGACTGCTGAGAGTAACTTCCGACAAACCTGAGCCTCGCCGTTGAAGTGGTGGTGAGGCCCACCAGGTCCCGGAGCCGGAGCCGGAGCTAGGGACGGTCCAGGCGCCATGGCGTCATAAATTGGCAGCGCCGGTGGCGATCCAGGCTTAGCTGGCGGTGCTGGCTTCTTCAGTCTGTGAGTCCTTGGGTCAACCTCCGGCGCGCCCTCCGGCTTCACGGCAGTAATGGACCTCAGGCTCCTGCGATTGTTGAAGTCATCCTGGACGGACTGAGGGACCAGCAGCCTTTCGATCCCGTGGATCACTCCGTCGGGTCGAGTCAAAGCATCGGGATGGATGACCTTTGCCCGATCAACCGCCTTCTCCCCGGTTGCCCCGCACGAGAGGTGGATGTGGTGGCCGCCGGAGAGGGTCCCATGGCGACTTGACTCGGCCGACTCAGGCCAACTCACTGAGTCGATCCTAGTGGGAATAATGTGGAACATGAGCAGCGTCTGGAGAGAGTTCAAGTTCCTGGGCTCGAGCAGGAAGCGCTTGAACTCGGGATCGAGATCCCGCTCCAGAGCCTCATTCTTGGGGGCGAAGATGGTGATGTTGTGCTTGCTTACGGCGTCCTCGAGACTCTGAAGCAGGAGGGCCTTCTCCACCAGCTCGGCGAGCTCGGTGTAATGCGAGTCGAGCAGCGCGACGAGGATCGAGTTGGAGTTTATCTGGCCCGCAGAGCCGCCGGCCGCGCGCGCGTTCTCCGACAATGCAACGGACGAGGAGGAGAAGAGCATAATCGAGGTGAGGAGAACACTCGGGAAGGCGCCATAGATGGGAGCTCCACCCATGGCGTGAGCTGAGAACGCAGATTCAGAGCTCAGAGAGGGTAGGGAGGACAAGAAGATGATGAGCGTACAGAGAGAGAGAGAGAGGACCAATGGAGATCTCTAGAGAGAGAAAGCGTGTGTCTGTGATGAGAAGGGATGAGTGAGAGAGAGAGTATGTTGTTTGCTGGCTTCTTCTTCTTCTTCTCTCTCTCCCCTTTTTAATTTTACTTTTTTTTTTTTGGCCTTGCTTTTATGGTGTCTCAGTGGTTGGTGTGGTGACTCATGTGAGTGTTCTGTCCGTGTGAGAGAGAGATTGGACGGATGGCTTTTATTTTTGCCCTTTTAATTTTTACTTTTCGATCATCGCTTAATATCCTGACATCCGGTTAAAGATAAATCTTTGCTCACAACAAGTATATTATATGATAATATTGATTCGAACTCACGATCACAAGGTACTGCCGAACTTGCGAATTTACATCAGTGGGTGATCACGTGCTCACAACAAGTATACTACATGATAATACCAGTTCGAACTCACGATCACAAGGCATTGTCGGACTTTCCGATTTACGACAATGAGTGATCACGTGCTCACATATTGTATTATTGATAATGAACTTACAGCAGTCATGGAATCGTTTCCACCCAAAAACCCAAACTAATAAGTGGCGGTACTCGATTAACTTATAAACCAATCATTATTATCTTATATAGACGATGTGAGATCTAACACACCATGTCGTCCGTAGCGTGTTAGCACCTCACTGTAACTCTGATACCATGTTAAATTATTGTAATGTATTGTGAGCGAATTGTTACGAGCTAACTGGATCAAGTTCTTTTTAAAATCCTAGAAATAACTTGTGATATTACAGTAGTACTGTCACGTCATATACTCATTACATATAAGACTCTCTCTTGAATAAGAGCTAATTTTTTAGCCGGACTGGCAGACCAATTAAGGAGCGATACAATTTTAACTGCGGTAACTCCTCGTTAACAAACCTCGAATTACAGAATTTATTTAAAGGATAGGTCAATTCAACCTTCTTACCGTCGATGTTAATTAATACTTCAATTTTTCCCTTTTTAAAACCATTTTTAATAGATTTTCCTTTATCTTTTATATGTAAAAAATGAAATAATAGTAGTGTGCACACAGTTACCCTATTACGGCTTAGTATAGTGCAAAAAGGCAATGTTACCAAATTTCAAGCTAAAAAAAATTCATTCTAATCAATTTACTTAAAAAGAGGGACTCAGACCTGATATTTCAATTTTACTAAACTGCATAAGTAAACATTGAACCATTAGACCACTACTCGTCAATAACGAGAAAGTCTTATGTGTAACGTAACAATATCACCATGTGGTAATACTTACACAGTAATATAAACCAATAAAATTAAGATTTTTTTACTTATTTTTTTCTTTTAAATTTTTATTAAAAAATTCACTTTGTTAATAAAAACACCCTGAAGAATTTATTTGATTTTATTAATTTGTATCACTATATAAATATTAATTTATCGCAACAGTTATGTTACCCACCTTTCTTCATTAATAAAAAAATAATTTATTTTGCGACATTAAAATCTGTTGGAATTTACCACAATAATGATGGATTTCCAACATATACATATATCGTATAGAAGGAATCCATATTCATACATATCATAGTAACGAGATAGGTTGTCGGCATACCTTATAATTCTTCAGGATCGTTGTAGGGATCGAATCACGTATCGGTAACCTTCACGAACAAAATAGACCGGCGGTGGATCCTCACTACGTAGTCGAGCGAGAACCAATCACGATTCACAGCACAAGAACCCTGTTACTCGATCTCGAATGGGAGTTACACATAAACCCGATCTCACTCAGTTTTTCTCTCTAGAGAATGGTTACTTCCAAAACATACATACTTAATTTTCTGCTATCATACCATTTTATTTGTTGGTAGTTAAAAGTAGAGGAGGAGTCATAACCTTTCACACAACGGACACCACCCCTCTGTAAAACAATGCAACTATTTGAGAGTATACACTTTATGACTGAGTTGGGTTCAGGTTATATCGATCGGGTCCACATGGGCGGATTGTATTTTCTTACATTAACCCCATGTAAATAAAATACAAAAAAATTATGAAAATATAAAAAAATTTGCACACTGTCACACGTTAATTTAAATTTTTAAATGAATATACGAGGATGGATTTTTATTATCCTCCAATTTTATAATTATATTAAAACTAAGGTTGGGATCCGAACCACTTCTAAAGGAAAGCTTATCAACGGTAATATGTTACTTCCTCTTCTTCTTTCAAGTCGTGCCGAAAAATACGAGCATCGACCCGTTATTACAGAGACCCGGGTAATAATACGGGAATCCTCAACAGCTAATCTTCGAGCTAAACACAAGCAACGGCGAGCTTCCTCAATCTCACACGTACACTTTTGCTTGACATCAAGTGTCCGCCTACACTTGCACGTACGACAAGTTTCTCCTCTACCAGCGTCATCGCGTAACAGTTTTTGTACTGTGATATAAATAAACCAATAAAATCAAGTTTTTTTTAATTTTTTCTACAATAAAAAAATAATTTCAGACATGACTGAATTTTATTTATCGATATTATTATGTAAGTACTGTCATGTGATAATACTTTCATAGGTCAGGCGGCATATCTCTAATTAATCTACCATTTTTTCCATAATATGTAATGCACTAGACAGGAGATTTAAAAAGAAACAGACGGACGTGGAAATTTAATGAGAAGAAAATTGAATGGCAAGCTTTTCCTTATAATCATAATATTCTCTATATTTAACAATACCCAAACCAAACCACTCTTAAATAAGGATGAGTATTGCGCCGCCTTCCAACGGGTAACTCCAATGGTAGGGAGTTGGGAATTGACTTCCCAAGTTCGAAATCCAGCGGGCGCACGTTGAAGGGTGGGGTTTTTCAGTCATATTGAGTCCGTCAAGATTTATCCATACTTATTGGGTACACGTGATTTGCAGATTATTACGTGTATTTTGACAGGGAGATGTCACAGATACAGCTAGTCGGGATCGAAAGGCGCTCGAATATGTTGGTTATAAAAAAAAATTGTTACGCCATACTTGGAGGGCGGAATGATTTTATGGCGTAACAATTTTTTTATGACAAGAAAATGGTAATTTAAAATAACGAAAATTCTCCCTTTTTTTTCCTGCCATCGGTTGAAAGAAAAATCCTTTATTTTAATAATGTCGGTCAACTGATTGAGCCCCAATTTGTCGGCTGTCCGATTTATGCCATGTGAATCAACCAGCCCCTTAATTTTTTTATACACACTTCAGGTACATTCACGTTTCGTACACAATGATACAAATGAATTTATGTGAATATGAGAAAAATTAGCAATTTAAATATTTATCTCAACCCTAATTTATTTTTTTCTCAATCAATCCTAATTTACTTGTGATATAATAAATATGGACAGCTTGGAAGAGGGGACGCGGAGGCTACACTGCGGGCGTTCATTTTTATTAAATTTTTTTATATTATTCTCTCCGATTCCATGAATATTTGATCTTCGTGAGTGTTAAGTAGGTGCGGATCATCCCTCCATGGTATTAAAAATTACGAAGTGAAAAATGTAAGGGAGAAAGTGAAAGTGCAAAGGTGGGGAGACAGGCTGGGGGGGTGTGGGGCCCGCAATGATACGAGAGAAAACTTCCTCATCACTTCCTTTGTCGGACTTCGCCTTGGCTTCCAAGCACCTTCACGCCAGAGAAAAGTGGTTGGAGCGCATGCAGCAAATTTGGTAGCTAGTCCATTTTTACGCCCGATATTCGGAAATTTAACCGATCCGGTTAATGTGTATTTGAATAGGATCGACTCGGTAAAAAGTAAAGTTCACTCAACCGTAAATTATTTTCTATTCAAAAAATTTGAATCATAAATCTTATTTAAAAGAAAAGAGACACTAACTAATTCATACTGATTTCTTCACATATATATATATATATATAAGGGTATCATGGTTTCATTCAACTAATTCAACTAATACTTGCAGTCTGTACGCACGCCAACAGATGCATATGTCAGGGTAAATTCAGAAAATATTAGACAGCTCTATGGAAATTCAGATGTAGGATGTGGAGGATATATACTTGTATTCATCTTTACCACTGATCCTAAACCCGGGAGATTTTTTTTTTTTTTTTGTACAGATGAGACATATAGGTCTATAAGGAGTAGAAGATATATGAGATAAAATGGACAGAGAAGTCTCATCGGTGAGATCAAATGTAAAACTTTCAGGTCATAAAGCGAGAGACGTTCCAATTGTAATGAGTCATCTTTCTCTCGGTTCCTTTTTGTTTTCACTTTTGAAGTTGAGAGGCGCTTTGATTTATGACCTTTTAATCCATCATTAGCTTCTAAATATTCTACAATTTCCTTAAAATTAGAAATGCCAGCAAGTTAATATTAATTGCCACTCCTCAGATTGGAAAAAGAAAAATACAAAAAACTAGTTTTTTAAATTTTTATTATCATGCCATTTGCTTTCATTTCCATTTCATATTCAAAATCTATTTAAATTTCAACTTTGAACCAAAGTTGTCGGTCCAATCTTGGCATGCTAACACCAAAAGGAAGTAAAAGTGCAATTGAGAAGAGCTATGGGACTGTTTCATCATCTTTGACATGAGAAAAGAAATCTCATATTCGATTTTTTCCTACACCACTGGTATCTAAAAATTCGATGGGCTCTAACTAATTTAGTTTGAGTTAGGAAGGTCCGCTAAGAGGTAAAACTCTCATAAAGTGAATTTTCTCCACAAATCCGAGATTTTGCGTAAGGGGAAAATACGCACCACCACCTCAACCAATATTAAATTCAATTTTAAACAATAATATTTCTTTACCACTTTATTTGTCCCCTCTCTTCTTACCATATTGCGGGCTTTATTTATCTATTACTACTTTTTTAAGAGAAGATGCCCATTTTAGTCTCACTTTTTCCTTTTACAAAATGCACTTAATTGAAATTTTGCTGAATCTTTGATCGGAACCGATTAGGGTCACGATCGTAAATTGTTACATCTGTAACTACTCACTTTCCATTATTTTTCTTTTCCGCTTGAAATAGAGAAAAATATGCTTTGCTTGATGGGAGTGGAGTATAATATGCTTTTTATCACAAAAAAAAAAAAAGAAGAGCTAACGACCCAATCACCCTCCGCTATACAATGTTTGAGTTTTCGTATGCAATTGTGAACATTTCAAACTAAGTGAATAACCAGCACCGATGCTGACCCTATCAACGTAGCATTACCAAGTACCCAGCGCAGTCGAAGAAGTCGGTGCCCGTCAAGGTCAAAGTTTAAAGAGCCTTTCTAGTAAATATTGCATAGAGCAATTCGAATCAAAAGCTTGGGGCGAGGCCAAGCAACCAAGGAAGTGACCAGGAAACTAGATCACTGACAGATCTGGCCAGATAAGGCAAGATCCCAACTTCGACAAACTCTCAGCCAAAGACGAGCCTTAAGTCTTTTCCCACAGACGTTTGCTCAAGTCGCGCCTTTTGAATTTATCTAAACTGAGACACCTCCTTCAATTACTCCAAATCCTCCGACGGTCTCTTTCTTGATCACCGGCATGGTTACTGTGAAATTTCCACCCGACCCATAAGAGATTGGGCCCATGTCCATCCCAAAAGCTCAAGCTGATAGGATGGTGGTACCTAATTCTCTTATAAACCCAAGTTTCTTTCTCAATCCGGTCGATGTGGGATTCTAATCTCAACACCCGCCCTCACGTGGCAATGTGTTTACACTTGACACGTGCCATTGAACACCCGCCCTCAACAACTGACCTCGAGCCGGTATTTTTCTTCCGGTCTCGGGTAAGGGGGGACAAACTACCACGAGGCGGGCATTCTCTTCCGTCCTCGGGTTAACATACGAGTCGGACTTTTTCCGAACTCGACAAACTGATCACGAGCCGGGCATTTTTCTTCCGGTCTCGGGCTTAATGAGCCACGAGTTCCACACTCGGGAATTGGCGCGGTGAAAGTCTAGGATCGACCTGCTCTGATACCATATTAAATTTCTACTTGGGCCTACAAGAGTCTTGAGCCCGTTTCCACCCAAAAGCCTAAGCTGATAGGTGGCGGTACCCAATTCTCTTATAAACCCAAGTTTCTTTCTCAATCCGGTCGATGTGGGATTCTAATCTCAACAGTTACTACTCGACCTCACCAAATCGTATGGGACGTGGGTGGTGCGGAGTAAAATATATTAAGCAAGTGATGATGAATACAATCATGGGGAGATATTGCTAGCTGTATTTTATTTCCAATAAAGCAAGTCTAATAAATAATACAAATAAAATACGTGTCCTTTTATTCTGCAACGATTTGAAGAGCAGGGCGACCTCAAAGGGCTGGCTGAGTGTCGGTGCTCGCTGTGGCCAGAGGGATTATGGCAGAAGGCACGCACGATTAACACGTTTTGCTTATGCGATCGCATAAAAAAATAAACAAAAACTAATTAGTTAATTAATTAATTTGGTGATTAGTATTTATTAATTAGTTAATTAATTTCAGAATATCCTTTTAGTTTTCCTCACTCCATTTTAACTTTTTCTTTCGAGATGTGTGGATGACGATCTGTTCATGAACTCGAGAAGTTCTATGAAAAATTATATAAATCTCACTCAACTTTATCTATTTTTTAATTAAATTATATCGTTCCCCCTCCCGAACTCATTCTCTTACCCTCCCACTGAGTTTGACCCTCTTCAATAAGAATGACAATCTCGACCCGGACCCATTGACCCACTCCGCCTCGATTTAGGACGGGTCTAACTCGATCCGTGCATGGGTCAGGGTCCCTTTCCTAACTCAACCCGCCCCAACCGTTATACTCCAAACCCCATAAACTTTTATTTAACACGGCAATTATGCATACTGACGAGGTTATCGTATTTAAAATATTATTATAATTTAAAGTATTAATAAATGGTGATTAAATATAATAAAATTATAATATATTTGACTATGATAAAATAGTCAATTGTTAAAAAAAATACATGAAATGGTTATCAAAATTATTTGAATGCAATTACTTTTTAATTATTAAATATATTATAAATATCTAAGTAATCTATATATTCTTTGTAAACCTGAAAAGTTTCTAAGTAAGATTAACCTGTGGTCTCCTAAGTAAGATACAAAGTAATTCAACTAAAAAATAAAAATAAAAAGATATCAAAGAGTATAAACACGTTATATTGACTTGGGCTAATTCATCGAACTGTCTTTTTAATTGTTAACCTAAGCACTTGCCCATCCACGACAATGTTGTCTTTGTCATTAGTGCAGCCTCCCCTTTTCCATCGCCACCGGACAAGACTTTGGGATGCTCCCGATTGATTCATTTCGCCATGTTTTATTCATTTTTACAATCACTTTATTAAGCAACACTTTGGCACTCCGTTTGCATGTTACAAGAATGGCAGGTCTGTGCAGCTTGAAAGTGTCAAAAATCAACAGAAATTATGAAAGGGAGTCTGGACAGCTAAATATAATTTTAAATATTTCTAAAAATAAAACTCTGAAAAATTCTAAATAAATGCGTGTTCTATAATGTTCGACTTCTCTTTTCCTTCTCAGGAATTATACTGAAATTTTTCAAGATTTATTAGAATTTCAAGATTTTATTTAATTTTTGAGGAATTAGTTTTTAATAAATATTTAAATTTATATTTTACCGCCTAAAAATTTCCAAATAAATTTACCAGCATAGCAATTTCCTATTAGTTTATGGCTTATAAGAGTTTCTTCCTATTTATGTTTGCTTTTCAAATTTCAGACATCAATCTATTATTTTTCCACCTTTAATCCTCGAGATTATAGAACTTTTTTAATATCATCCTTCAGTCAATTGCACAGTTAAACGAGATGACGTTAACGAGAGCTAATCACCGTGTGCCACGTGGCACGTTTACATTGACCCGGAAGTGTGCTACTACGTCACTTGTTTTTCAGTATCCTTACGAATTACGTTTACCTAATACCAGGGCGGATTTTTCTGCGTGGATTCACACTATATCATTTATGAGTATAAAATTTGTGATTAGTTAAATTCAAAATTAGAAAAAAAAATATTTGGTTTGTAACTGGTTTATCGAGCATGAAAAAAAATGTTCGACTCGTATTTTAGCCAGATGACAGTGTTATCTCTATCAGTTGTTGATTATCAGTATTTAAGGACACGTGACAAGTATAAATTATGTTGACAAGTGAGTAGGAATGTCGAGAAATAAATTGCACACTAAACAGTTAAGATATTAGAACTTGATTTATAAGAAAACTGTAGACCATCACCTAATAATTTAGACTTATAGATCAAAACAGATTTGTCATCTGTAGGACCGGGTGAGTGGTTTACATCAAGGCAGCGACATCGAACCAAACCCCACGAGGAAGGAGCTTTCCTTGCACTCCCAAAAGAGGGTCGACCTAGATTAATTGCTAGCGAGGGAGATGTACGATAGCTGGCTTTGTCGAGGGAAGAGGGCCCAGAGAGAGCCTACTGCCACGTAGACACGGACAATATTGAAGTCAACACAGATGTTGCAGCAGAAGATCTACTATTTTTTAAAAGAACGGTTTAAATTATTATATGTTAGTTTTCAAGAGTTCCAATAGAAAAGTGAATTTAAAAGATATTTGCTCAGGCTCGAAAGTTCCTTCCAGTTTTAGCGGACCAGCTCGGGAAGAGATTAAGTTCAGCCTGGACTCGGATATAACAATCTTTAGGGAGGATCTGGAAATCATACAAGTTCTCCATATGCAGGTCACGCTCGATACACGAGAACAATCTTCGACCTTCGATGGGATAGCATGGGTCAATTGACAGCTTTTTTTGTCTGTATAACTGATATTCAGAAATTTTTCTCTTGTGCAATTTTGCGTAGCACTCAACTCCAGTCTAGTCCGATTTCACGGGTGAATATTCCTTTAAAAAAATTCTCTGAATTGTTTCTGAGGTATGCATAATTTGTCGGTTTAATTCGGAGTAGTCTCTGTGCTTCGTCTGCTTCATCAATAGTCGACATTCTTAGATCATGAGCGTCAAGACCGGGTTGAATGTCGAGTAGTTCATCAACCATCGAGCCGTTGAGATTCTTGGTCGGTTCCGTCGAGATCCATACGTTTGCTTTGGCTCAATCAACATTAATTCAGGTTTAAACTTAGTCGATCCATCAAGAGGTAAAATCCCCTCGATCGTGAATTTTTTTATTCGTGAGATTATAGTCGGAGACCGTATTTAAGCTACTGAAATATCGAACTATCTCAATTGATTTATATCGGTCACAATTGGTTATTTACTATAATTACTTGCCTATATATATATATATATATATGCAATAATTAGACAAAATAATTGGGAGAATAAATGCAAGGGACTAGGGGGGAACCTAACCTACCCACGGGCAGCGACGGTGATGGGGACGGGACTCCTTCCGAGGGGCCGGCCGGCCGTCCCCGTCAAAGTCCGCATTACATCCCCATAAGTGTACCCTTTTTCCGGTGGGATGGTCTTTTCCGAAATCTCTATTACGTCTCCACTGCTTTACATACGATCTTGTCGGGGGCTCTCTCTCTCTCTCTCTCTATCGCAATTTCTTCTTCCTTTTTTCCTTTTTTTTAATAGGACGGGTATCAACATTTTACTCAACTAATCTCTGTAACCATGTACACTCGGCTACAAAAGTACATGGCGGAGTAAACCCAAGATACAAGTTGGTCCCGATGAGATTTGAATATGAGATAGAACAGATAGAACAGATGTTTTATCTTTATTTTTTTCTTTATTCTCAGACCAACCCATTTGGGGTTAAAAGAATGCACTTCAAATGCTCGGTCTGATATAATGATATGATCAAATGCAGGTTATCATCGCGAGGCGGGTTTGGCATAACGATGACACACTCTATTTGACGTTAAAAAGTTGTGTATTCCATCTATTAGTGAGATTTCTCGTATTACTTTATTGTTTTCTTTCTTGTAAACTTAGGGCCCCTTTTATATATATATATATATATATATATATATATAAAAGACTACTGTAATTCCAAATTCTAATTTAGAAGTTGTCAATTATAGTCCAGTGTACGGTAGTTTTCACACAACTGATTTTTCAACCAAGCACAACGACAAAACGTGCAAATCAACGGTTCTTCTCGCGTGCTTAAACTCAGCAGGCGCCCTCGCTTGACATAGGGTTACATGTTTTGGATAGAAGTCCGCCGAGCACCAAGGGAGAAGCGGCTCGCACTGTTGTCCGAGGGCTTAGATGTCATTTCGTACGTTTTCATGCTTGTCGATATGAAATGAATCACAACTATTTCTTACTGCAGAACTTAATGCCAAAACCCATTAAAGTGCCCGAATAGACTGGTCCTCACCGGGGACAAGGGGAGGCTGTGGGACAGTATACGGTCGGGGGAAGGCATGGGTCGATAAGCTGTAGTTTGTGAGAAATCGATCTAACGAGTTAATACGGAATGGATCAGTCTCATGGGGATCGATATTTCAAATGCAGGTAAGTTCGAGTTTTATTATGAATCCAGTCCACACTGTAACCATTTCTGAAATCTTACCTAGCTAGATTCGTAAGCCAGGAAGGTACATAACATGGATTGTAGGAATGTAATGGGCTCGGCCCATTGGACCCTGAGAAATTGGGCCTGAAAGCCCATTTATATCAATTTAGCCCAATTGTTTTGGCCCATCCTATAAGTTAAACAAGATGGCCATCCTCCTAAGATCAGATATTGAGACTCTAAATAAAAGACTTGTAAATCCACAGTTAATAAGAAGGTGAAATAAAATGTTACAGGAAATCATTCTAATGAAAATCGAACTCGCTACCTTTTAGTCTGAAGTCGAGTGTGATGTTGTTCCATCGAACCCCCTTCTAAAAAATTATGTACTTTGAAAAGCGTATAATCCGCAATCCAACAAGTTACCTTAACCAATCATGTTGTCGGAAGAAAATGGGTGTGCACAGCCTAGTATCTAGAACTCAATAGATCCTAATTAATTTATCTTCAAACCAGATTGATGAGGTTAAACTCTTAAAATTCATGAATTTTCTCTGCTTGTAAGACTTGTACCCGATAGAAATTCATCGATAATCTTAACTCAACACTTCTCATTAGGAAACACCAACAAAATTGTTGTGTTGAGTGATCGAGTACTGATCATTCCACTACTTGTCATAATTGACACTAACCACGACAATCTTACTAAGTTGTTCCATACCATGTCATTGTGAGATTAGACGGATTTGAGATCCCAAGAAATGCCGAACCATCTTAACAAAGGATATCGATAAAATGGAGCACTTGATACGGACGGTCTGTGTGCCTAATCGTGTCGTTACCATTTGCTGAAAATAGGAGCCATGGACAAGACAGGATGAATTCTCGAACAACACAGGTGGGGGAGAAGACAGAACCTAAATCTGGCCATGGACCTCTCTTCCCACCACCTGTAACACAACTCACACATCAACCAGATTTAGTCAAAGGAATTGACAGGCAAGAAAAACAATACATTCTAAGACAGTTCCTTCATTCCTCCATAGACCCCTTCTGTGACAGCTCTCATCCTTTCCTCCTCCTCCTCCACATCCAGGAGGGATGAAGATAGAAAACTCGAAATGGGGAAGCCGGGGCCTCGCCGGCACTGGCTTTCTATCTTCGCGATCGTCTCCGTCCCATGACATGGCAACGATCCTCCTCCTCCTGGTCTCCTCTCTCGCTTCTTCTTCTACATTCGTCTCAGCCACAACCGTCTCCTTCGCCCCCAAGGACAATATCCTCATCTCCTGCGGGGCAAGCTCGCTGGTGAACCTCCCCGACGGGAGGATCTTCAAGACCGACACCAGCTCTGCCGGCTACCTGCAGGCGAATGACAACTTCCAGGTCTCGACCGAGTCAGGAAACCTCCCGTCCCCTCTGTGCCTCACGGCGCGGATCTTCAAGTCCGAGGCTACCTACTCGTTCCACCTCTCCGGCGCGGGGTGGCACTGGATCCGGCTCCATTTCTATCCCATGAATAACACCCAGTACGACCTCAAGACCGCCATGTTCACGGTCGCCACCGACGACGTCGTCCTCCTCCATCGGTTCAACGTGAACAACAATGGCACGAGCTACATTGTGAAGGAGTACCTCCTCAACGCGACGAAGCAGCAGCTCAACCTCAAGTTCAGCCCCATGTCGAATTCGTTCGCGTTCATCAATGCCATCGAGGTTGTCTCGGCCCCGGACTACCTTATCTCGGATTCTGGCACATCCCTTTTCCCGGTCCAGGACTACGCCGGCCTGAACAGGTTCAACTACCAGTACGTCTACCGGCTCAATGTCGGAGGCCCATTGATAACCTCGCAGAACGATACCCTGGGAAGGTCGTGGGAGAACGACGAGAAGTACCTGAAGAACAAGGAAATGGCTGCGAATGTCTCGGTCCCGGCGAAGGTCGTCACTTACCCAGAGCAATTCCCGGCCTTGATTGCTCCTTCTACCGTGTACGCTTCGGCTGTTCAGATGGCCGATTCTGGAACCCAGCAGCCGAACTTCAATGTAACATGGGAGTTCGACGTGGACACGAACTTCAATCACGTGATCCGGCTTCACTTCTGCGATATCGTGAGTAAATCCCTCAACGACCTCTACTTCAACGTGTACATAAACGGGAAGACAGCCATATCGGGCCTCGACCTCTCGAGCCTGACCAATGGCCTAGCGGTCCCGTACTTTAAAGACATTGTGGTGAACTCGACCCTGATGTCTGACGGGCTCAGGATTCAGATCGGTCCGATGACTCAGGACACCGGTTCTGTGAATGCCATATTGAACGGCGTGGAGGTCTTAAAGATGAGCAATTCGGTAAACAGCTTAGATGGGGAGTTCGGGGTGGACGGGAAGAAGGCCAGCTCGTCGAACCGCAGCACAGTGGCGGCAGTCGGGTTGGCGATGATGTTCGGGGCCTTTGTTGGCCTCGGGGCTATGGTGATCAAGTGGCACAAGCGGCCTCAGGACTGGCAGAAGAGGAACAGCTTCTCGTCGTGGCTGCTGCCAGTCCACGCTGGAGACACGAGCTTCATGGCCAGCAAGACCTCGATGGGATCCCACAAGAGCGGCTTCTACTCGTCCACCCTCGGGCTCGGCCGGTACTTCTCCTTTGCAGAGCTCCAGGAAGCAACCAAGAACTTCGACTCCAACGCTGTGATCGGCGTTGGAGGTTTCGGGAACGTCTACCTGGGAACGATCGACGACGGAACGAAGGTTGCCGTCAAGAGAGGGAACCCCCAGTCCGAGCAAGGCATCACTGAGTTCCAGACCGAGATCCAGATGCTCTCTAAGCTCAGGCACAGGCACTTGGTGTCGCTGATCGGATACTGCGACGAGAACTCAGAGATGATCCTGGTTTACGAGTACATGTCACAAGGACCTTTCAGGGACCATCTCTACGGGAAGAACTTGCCGACCTTATCGTGGAAGCAGAGGCTCGAGATCTGTATCGGCTCAGCGAGAGGTCTGCACTACCTCCACACCGGGACAGCCCAAGGGATTATCCACCGTGACGTCAAGACAACAAACATCTTGCTTGATGACAACCTCGTCGCCAAGGTCGCGGACTTCGGGCTGTCAAAGGATGCCCCGATCGGGCAAGGTCACGTCAGCACCGCGGTGAAGGGAAGCTTTGGATATCTCGATCCGGAGTACTTCAGGAGGCAGCAACTCACGGACAAGTCTGACGTGTATTCGTTCGGGGTGGTCCTGCTCGAGGCGCTCTGTGCTCGACCAGCACTGAACCCGCAGCTCCCGAGGGAGCAAGTGAACTTGGCCGAGTGGGCGATGCAGTGGAAGAGAAAGGGCTTGCTGGAGAAGATCATCGACCCTCATCTCCAAGGAGCCATCAACCCCGAGTCGATGAAGAAGTTCGCCGAGGCGGCGGAGAAGTGCTTGGCTGAGCACGGAGTGGACCGGCCCACCATGGGAGACGTCCTGTGGAACTTGGAGTACGCTCTGCAGCTGCAGGAGGCTTTCTCTCAAGGGAAGTCCGAAGAGGACAACGAGCCACCGGCCGCCATTACCGCTTCTCCAGCCGCTGATTCTTCTCCTGCAGCCCCCGAGACCGGCCCTAGGGAGTCACACACCGAGGCCGGCAATGGCCTCGCCGACATCCAATCCACCGAGCATTCGGGAACCAACATGTTCACGCAGTTTGCTCACCTCGAAGGGAGGTGAAAAGAAGGGAGAAGTGAAGAAATCAACAGCAAAAGGATTATATGCCAAAACCGGCTGTGAAACCTATGAAGAGATAATGTATTTATTGACTGATCATAAACTATAAGAACCCTGCAAAATCTAACATATTCTCAAATAGCACGACTGTAAGTCGCCTGCTCCGCTTCCCTTCGTATTCTCTCCGCTGCTTCGGTTCTTCACACGGTTTTCTTTTCTCGACCGCTGTTGCTGTGCGATCGCATTCTTTTTCATATGTTGAGAAATCTAGGGGGGTAGTTTTACTTGGGAAGTAAGAGGTCTTAAGCGTTCCCGTTTCCGAGCAAGACTATATATCCTCAGATGCAATGCCAGCCGCTGAAGCTGCTGCAGTTGAAGGCTCAGCCCATGGAGGATCCTCAACCTTGAATGTTCAGATTGAGAACTGATAACCTCTGGAGGATTAAGATTGGGAGGATACGCCAGATGATAATCGAGAACTAATTAAATTGTACTGATTAATAATAATTACGGTAACTGCTCGGGATTTGCTCGTTTATCAAGATTGATATTTCCTTATATCACGTGGTCAAGATTCATTTAAGAATTTGCCGACACTGTAAGACCGAGAGCTGCTATTTCTGTTAGAATTGATCTTTTATATGGGTATAACCTGACATATTATATACTATTGACAATATTTAATATGACATGATCCTTAGTCGTACAATCTTTTATTAAAAAAGGGAGTAAACCATGTTACCCTTACACTCCGGTTGGATTGAGGGATTTGAAGGTACTTGGAAAAGAGGGGAGGGACTTGAATTGATAAATTATTCTTTCAAATCAATTAATATTATTATTAGAAGGGGTTTAGATCGATAAAAAAAATTAATTTGACAATTTGACTATTTTAATTTGAAAGATTGGCCAAGAGAAAAGCGTGAGAAAGGCAGAAACAGTGATATCATGGTGAGCTTGAAACTCGAACAAAGTTATGGTTTCGTGGTAGTCTTGGAAGGCTCGGTGGTTGTTATCTGGTGGTGGTCAAGCAAGGGAAAGCGTGTTGCGGTCGTAACTTGGTGATGATCGAGTAAGGAAATACATGTGTGATTGTGTAATTATATAATACAAAATTATTGCCTGCCTATAATTTCTTTTATAAGTTACGATGCGTATTTTTATCTAAAATTTTACTATCTCTCCAAAATTTTTCAAATAAGAGAAATTAAAAAAGTGATTTTTGGAGGGACATTCCCATCAAATTTCACATAATAATTTATTCAAACAAGAAATTATTCTATCCCTCGAGCCCCTCCACAACCACGAAGCATTATATCTAATGTCTCATGTCTTTGTGCAGTCGGTTTTGTCGCTGTTGCTGTCTCTGTTCCAGGAAAATTAAAAAAAATATATATAATTTTTTTAATCAATTTCGTCCAATTTTTTTAATTAAATTACATATATTTCATCTTTTTTTTTACCCTCTCACTTTTTTTTATACGAATAATTGATATCAAGAATTTTAACAGGTCCAGATTGATCCAATTCAAGTCAGATGTATCTACTAGCGATAAAAATTTCCCAAAATAAGTTCTCTCTATTTACATTATTCGAACCCGATATATTTTTCTGATAAATAGAAAAGGATGGCAACAATAGTAGAGAAACGACCACCCTACTATGAAATGTTTGGGTTTTCGTGTTCAACCACGTACATATCAGACGAACTGAACAACTAATATTAAAACTGGCTCTGTCAATGTAGCGACAGAGTCGTGCATAACAAGTATACCATATGGCAATGCTGACGTGGTGTTACGAGTCAATAAAATTACATTATTTTTATAATATTTTTAATAAATCTAAAAGAAAAATAAACCCTAAAAATAAAAAAATAGCACTATAAATAACTTAATTTGATTAGTCCGTGACACTACATCAGAACAATTACGTGATGTACTCATTATATACAAGACTTTCTCAACGTAGCACCACCAAAAGTTTAGCACAGTCTAAAGAGATGGCTTCCGATAAGGTATAAGCTCAAGAATTTCTTTTATTAAAATTGTTAAGAGTGAAACTCGAACATGTGATATCGATCCCGCCACCTCAACTAATCCGATTTATTGTTTTACCCTTCGTATTTAGACTGCTGAATACTGAAGTCTAATTTCTACACCAATCTTATCGGGCAACACTTGTCTATCAGAGCAATGCCCAGAAACCAACAGGAGCCAAAGTCCAGCTGCCGTGCCATGGGCCATGGCCGGCCTTCCCGTTTAACTCTTCCCCCGGTTCTTTGCTCCTTAACCTCTCTCGCCCTCTTTCCTCCCCCTCCCTACCTCCTCTTAACCTCCCCTCCCTTCCACTCCTCTCACTCAGAGTCGGGATGGCCGGAACCGCCGCCACGGTACCGTACGAGGTCGAGGAATGCCGGGGCGTCTTACGGGTCTTCAGCGACGGCTCGATCGTCCGGTCCTCGAAGCCAAGCTTCAGCGTTCCGGTGATCTGCGACGGCTCGGTGCTGTGGAAAGACGTCCTCTTCGACCCTGTACACGACCTCTACCTCAGGCTCTACAAGCCCGCCTCCACAGGCTCCAAGCTTCCGGTCTTCTACTACATCCACGGCGGCGGCTTCTGCATCGGGTCGCGGACGTGGCCCAACTGCCAGAACTACTGCTTCAAGCTTGCATCAGAGCTCCAGGCCGTGATCGTGGCCCCTGACTACCGCTTGGGCCCGGAGAACCGCCTCCCTGCAGCCATAGAGGACGGGCTCACGGCCATGAAGTGGCTCCAGGCTCAGGCCGCGGCGGAGGAGCCGGACGAGTGGCTGAGTGAGGTGGCGGATTTTGGCAGGGTGTTCGTCTCCGGCGACTCTGCCGGGGGTAATATCGCCCACAACCTGGCGGTCCAGCTACGCGCAGGGTCGCCGGAGCTTGCTCCGGTGGTGGTGAGAGGTTACGTGCTCTTGGCGCCGTTCTTTGGTGGGACCGTGAGGACCAAGTTCGAGGCGGAGGGGCCCAGGGAAGCTTTCCTAAACATCGAACTCATCGACAGGTTTGTTCTTAACATAAATCCGGAAACATTCAGTGTACAATTTAACAAATTCGGACGGACTTTTTCACTAATTCGGCAGGTTTTGGAGGCTGTCAATTCCCGTCGGCGACACAACCGACCACCCACTGGTGAACCCGCTCGGGCCACGGAGCCCCAGCTTTGAGTCGGCCGAGCTGGATCCGATCCTTGTGGTGGTCGGCGGTGCTGATCTCCTCAGAGACCGGGCCGAGGATTACGCGAAGCGGCTCCAGGCTTGGGGGAAGAAGATCGACTACCTCGAGTTCGAAGGGCAGCAGCACGGTTTTTTTACCATCGATCCTAACTCCGAAGCCGCCGGCGAGCTAATGGTTCGAGTTAAGCGATTCATCGATGAGAATTAGACTCAACAACGATCTTTCCCTTCCTATTGCAACATCGAAGGCTTGCTTTTGTCATGTACTGTCCACTTCTCCCATCTCTCGATGTTACTGCGCTTTACCCTCTCAAAGACTTGCGTTTACATCTTCATTCATTCTTAACGGTGAAAATTTTCTTTCTTTCATCTTCTTCTAATCTTGCTATTCATTTATAACTAGAGAAGAAAATTAAAATCACTACCAATTAAGGATTTATATAAGAAGATTGGTCCAATTGACCGTGCAGATTCGTGTAGTATATTAATATTTAACTATCTAAGCACAATCCGAGTCCGACTAGAGGTGATTGCGACACGTCCTCCACAGGATACACGCAATAGCCGTAAACCACGCGTATCAGGTAAGTTAGGCAAATCTGACAAGCTGAAGAGGACTAAAAGCCCCTACCCACGGAGAAACGTCCCTCCTGAGATTTGAACTTAAGACCCCAGTTCCCCACCAGTGGGCTGCGCCCCCATGGGCACTTTCTCCCATTTGTTACTCCATGTGTAAATGTACAATAAAAAATCGATTTTTCAAATTCTATTTATGAAAATACTCCATTTAACGTTTCACTTTTTATTCGTTTTGTTTTCTTTCCCTACGGATTGCCGTTCTATTATATATCGTACGACATTAGCTTAGGAAAACACGAACTTTCGACGTATAATCAAATTATATCACGAACTTTAAAAATGGTTTAAAAAATTACTAATTTTGCTTATGTTATCACCATCCATCGCGTGGGTGATTTGATAAATGACGAAGTTGATGCGGTGTCGGCGAAGCTCACGTGGCGCTACGGATCAATTTGAGTGTGCTACGTCTAACACATTTCCACATTTCAAATGATGTTTTAGTGCACTAGGGATTGAGCACACAAGGGAGACACGTATAATCCAAGCATTGGCTTCAAACAGTAAGCAGTTTCGCATTGCACGACATAATTGTGCAATTCTATTTGTAAAGTTTGCAGGATTGTGTATTAGTTTCTAAATTGGGTATTTTTGTTTTAATCAGGAAAGATAAAATCCAGGCTTGAAAATGAGATGAAGAAAGGCAAGGTTAGTCAGAATTAAGCAGCTGGAATGGCGTCGACAGTATGAATACCATCTCGAAGTGACAATCACAAATATTTTCACCAGTTCTCAATGTCAAAATTATTTGGAAATGTGGACTCGCATCCAAATTTTCAAGGCAACATTGAGGATTTGAGTTATCCCCCGTCACAGGGTCATATCAACTAATGAAACGAAGTAGTGGAGAGATGTGAGGCATGAGGATCGGTTGAGCGTGCAGGCACCGGAGATTGACTTTACGAGGCATGATGATCAGTTGAGTATGCAACATGCGGAGTTGGCTACCGCGTAGATTTGATTATGCAAATTGGACTGCGAAGAGCCTGTGGAACATGTATGATGTTGCATCTTCTCCAAAGGTATTAAAACTGAAAATGGAGAATGAGGACTGAAGTTTGGAGAAAACCGGCAAATCTTTGGCACTCGTCACAGCCTAACCAAATTCGATTTCATCCATGAACAATTCCGATGAATGCTGGATTCTCAGCAGAGGAAACTGGTGGGAGGGATGGCAAATTTTGTAGGACTGAAAGTTTTCATAGGATGAAGAGATGATTGTCATCAAGTTCCTGATCTTAAAAGAATAAATCTCTTGGCCAAAGGCTGGAAGACAAAAGAATTCCAAGTGACAGTAGAAAATGCAAACTGAAAATTAAAGAATATTGAAACCCATGATGGATTGGCAAACCCTAATCATCATCCTCTGTAACTTATTTGAATTTGATATCATCTTGGGCAATTCCAATAAGTCCTAAGGTTCTTGGCAGTGAACTATCGGGATATTTGATAAATATTATTAGATTATTAAAAAAATTTAGTTTATAGGAAAAGTTATTATTTTATATGAAAAATATATTATAATATGAAATTGATATGATTAAAATATTAAATATTTGATACACAGAAATATAAAAATAAAACTAATTTTATTATAATGCCATCCATCCTCTTCACATGGGAAGGAACGTGGGAAAAGATGGAAGTGACTTGTGTCTTGTGGTGGATCCATCCCACCTATGCAATTTGAGATTGCGAGCTTCTTGTGGTGTAAAAACTTTACACCGAAACTTGCTGAGCCTGGGAAAAATATTTGTGGCCTGGCAAATATGAAATACTTTCAAACTTTGCATCCAAATTCAACAAAGTTTGATGAAAAATTTCCACCTTTCATGAAAATGGAAAATAAAATTTTTCCAATAGCCTCAATTCATACTACGCAGGAGTTAGGGTCGCCTTGGTTTTCTTAGGGAAGTGAAAATAGGTAAGCGGAGTGCTTCTAGAGATGATCATTTCCGTCGCACATCTCACTCCAGAGTTAAAAATAGTTAAATTTGATTTCTTTTTTGCTAATGTTGGTCGGCAAAAATAGTTTGTCGTTTCTTTCCCTTTGATAAAATCTAAAGGTCAAGTCCGGTGTATGGTAAAAAATTATGAATGCACATCTGGGAGCTCGGAGGAGACAGCTTGCAAGAGCCACGGAAGAAGGAGCACAGCAGCCTGAGCCTATTGGTTCATCACCATCAAGAGTTCATGTTGTCAACTCTCATGATCAAATCGAGCTGAAAAAAAGGCTGATGCCATTGTTGCAGCAAGTAGAGGAGAAGCAAAGGCCAACGAGAATGCAATTATCCTGTACGAGGAGGATGATGGAAGCTTAAGGCTGCAATTGAAGATAACAATAAACTCATAGAACTGTTCAAGCAAATACATACAGCTGATATTACTGGGGATGAAGGAACTAGAATCAATGGAAATGGAACCTGGCTGGAACATCATCTTACAGAAATGCAAAAAGACTACGAGAAGCAGATGGGATTATACGAGTCAGCCATGAGGAAAAGGGATGAGTTCAATGGATGCTTCATGCTAGTGGACCACGGCTGCCCCCGAGAAAGCTTGTGGAGGTTGATGGAGGTGATGGAAATCCGAGTTAGATCGTTGTCTTGAATCTGCCTCCGAGGATGATATTCAGGTTGCTACCTGGCAACAGAGAAATCGAATTTCTTGTTATTTGGGCGGTTGTTGAATCAAGTCTGGAACTATTCTTGGTAACCCATTTTGTCTACTTCCAGTTAGTATCCATTTGCAGCTAAATTGAACCTGTCATCAAACCAGACCTATGAAGGCATGAAGTTTCCTGCCCGAAAATTTTCGATAATGGCTATGGAAAGTACGGTCGGCACAGTTACGAGGGACTATTTGGATTTCCAGAAACATAGGACATGGAATCACTCAAGCAACAGAGTACCAAACAACCAGACTTGTCATACAGATTAACTAGTTTCTTGAGTTTTACTAAGTTAACAAAATTAACGTATCAGCTTTTCATCTGTTTTACAGTCTAAAAATTCCTCTCAAGAAGACAAAAGAGCCGCGAAATCAATGTCTACAGATATGAATCGATGACAAGAAACAAGTCCCCAGAACCTCAGACTTTCCGAGCAAGGGTCCTCTGCTTTGTTGCGTGCTGAACCACCTTCTCTTCAACAGGGAGGCCTTTCCTCCTCCTCACATTATCAATCAGCTTCCTTGCGGTATTAGGGAGGACGCTTGAACCATCACCAAACTCCTCAATCTCCTCCTCGGTTTTGGGGACGAAGAACGGGTCTTCGGGGATAGCTTCCCAGTGGCTGAGCACAAGGAGTGCACTCGCAGCTCCTGAGGTCCACCTCCTCAGCTCGTCTGCAAACCCGAAACTCTCCGCCACAGGAACATATGCATGGACAGTGAACAGGGGAGAACCTTCTTGCATTTCTTCTTTCAGGACCCGTGCTCGCCTCCTAGCTAGGACAGCGTACATCGGACCCAGGTGCTCGGTTGGAGTATTCAGCTCACAGAAGTACATGGCTTCAACTAATCGAGGCTTGTGCTGAAGAACAGCTGCTCGGCACGCATCCTTAACTGCCGCCATAACCTGCCCATTGAAGATCCCGAATTGCTCCGTCTGCTGGTGGCTCTGCTCTGACTCCTCGGACTTGCTGACTGAAGGACAAATAAAAGCCTCGACAACAAAAGCTAACCCCCACATAGGTTCATCGCACAAGGGACCCGAAGATGTGGCGAGCTGAAATCCTGACACCACACTGCTCTCAAGACTCGCTGCTTCTGCCTGCAATGACAGTCCAGAGTCAGAAGATGTATCGGGGGCTATATCTTCATTCGCAATGGCGTCGTCCAGAAAACCTAATCTCTCAGACACATAGGAAGAGCCTCGAATCAGAGTGGATCCATCGACTGCATCTTTCTTTGGATCAGGAGTGAAGAGGATGTTAGGCCCAACTTGCCTGGGCCCTAAAGACCACATCCTCTGGAGGAGTTTGAGCCACTTTGCTCGGCATTTCTGTGCACGATCCTTGTCATTCTGAACCGCTGCAAAGATGTCGTTGTCAATAGATTCGAGTATCGCTTTCCTGAGGACTTCAATGGAATTTTCTTGTTCTGCATTGCTCGTCACTAGTTGGGACCATACTGTCTTGCTTGTTTGCCCTCTTTTGCCACTGATAACATCCCCGAGAAGGTCAGCATTCTCCTCAAGAACCTTAATGAGAGTCGGTGGAAGTTTCATCACATGGACACGAACTGTACATCTCCCATTTGGCGTTGTCTTCTCTACATAGTCCGAGCTCTTACTCAACAATTTGAGATTCTCCAATGGATTTGACTGATCTCCCTCAATCGTCTCCTTATAGGAAACAAGCGGTGGAGAGACTTCTAACCTCACCTTCGCAAACCTCTCCTTCAAATCCTTAATGCACCTCTCAAGGTGGACCTCCCCAGCAGCAGCAAGCACATGTTCCCCCCTGCTAGAAACAGTGACCTCCACAAATGGGTCTGCCCGGTTCAGAAGCCTTAACCCTTTCATCAGAGCACCCATATCCGCAGGATCAGATGGTTCAATTGCCACCCGCAGGGTAGGAGCCACTTGAAAGGCCATGCTCGAGAAAGGCCAACAGTTTGCTGTAGATGAAAGAGTCGCACTCTTCAGTATATGCTGACCTAGTCCTCTGATAGCCACCACATTCCCAGCCTTTGCTGAGGAAACCGGTTTTAATCCTTGGCCCATCATTAGGTACAGAGACTGTAACTCAGCTTCCTGCAAATGCTTTTGCGCCGATTCTTCCTTAAGTGGGTTGTATAAAGCTGAGAGCACAAAGACTTTCTGCCCTGCAGTAAGGACCCCACTGAAGATCCTTGCAAATGCCAGGAAGCACTCACCTGATTCTCCAACCGAGTCCTCATCAGCCATGTTATTCAACATCTCTCCCTCCGGGCCCCTTTGAGGTAGCATTTTCACCGGGACAGCAAACATCTTGGACACAAAAGCAACACATGGAGCTTCACTGCTACAATCACAAGCCTCAACAGATTTCCTAACGAGCTCAGCCTCCGCAAGCACATCTTGGTCCACTTCGCTATCCAGAATCTCTCTCCTAGGAAGCAATCGCGATATCCGAAAGGACTGGGCAGTGATAGGATCGGGCATACACTTAACAGCCATTGACAAGATCGAATCCGAGAGCGGAAGCCAGCGGCTCATAACAGCTTGAAGCACAATCTTGGGATCTCTATTCTGAAGCTCGCGAGGTGGAACCGACAAATTAAACGATCTGATGACTTTCTCAAGCATTGCCCTGTCTCCATCTGGTTCCAGAGCCGCATGATAGACCTGCCAAAGCGGCTCGAGCACAAACTGAACAAACATGGGCCTAACCTTGCTTCCCCCACCGGCCGCCTTCTTACCCACAATCATCTTGGTCTTAGGGTTAAAATAACGAGGGCCCCAGAGAGCCTTCTGCAGGGCAGCTGAGCTAGCCCCCAGCTTTGAGGCATAGAATTCGGCAAATTCGTGAATGCTGAATCCCCAACCATCTAGTGCGCAAACAAAGGCCACATTGCCCTTCTGGGGCTGAAAGCTATCCTCTTCATCATCCTCGATCAGCTCCTGATTCTCATCGCCCACTTCTCCCATGGGACCGGCTAGAATCGAGTCCACATCAGACAGATACTTCTCCGACTTGTAGGCGCTCATGATACCGTTCACCTCGTGAACAATACGCAATAGCCGGGTATAAGCCTCCATGGGACTCAGCTTCAACTCACTGATCAGCCTATCAATCTTGTTGAGCACCAAGCACGGGGTGAGCTTCTCAATCCATGACTGCCGCAACACAGCATGGGTCTGAATGTGGACCCCTTCCACCGCATCCACAAGTATCAGCCCCCCATCGCTCAATCGGGCGGCCGTGGAGACCTCGCTGCAGAAATCCATGTGACCCGGAGAATCAATCAGATTGATGGAGTAATCCCTATAGTGGAGGGCAATCGACGAGCTCTTCATCGTAATGGCTCGTCTCTGCTCCTCATCCAAGTAGTCCATGAACCGGAGCTTGCCCGCGAGCTTTGGGTGGAGGACGCCGCCCCCAGATGCCGCGATGAGGTGGTCGGCAAGGGTCGTTTTCCCATGATCAACGTGAGCTAGTATACATATGTTCCTGATCTTCCTCGTATCGTGATCAGCCATCTTTCACAGAAATTCGCGCACCAACCCACAAACGAATCTCCAAAAAGAAGTGAACTTTCAGAGTCTCAAAATTGGAAAACTGGGAAATTTATGGGATTCGCTTGGTCTCTGAAACGGGAGAGATCTCGCTAGGGTTTCTTCCGGCGGAGGATTGGAAAAAACCCCAGAGTGGGAGGCTTTGTGCTGAGGATACTGCGGCGAATCGGGCTGATGGAGGCGGCGGAGTAGAGAATAGGAAATTGTTTCGTGTTTGGGAAAATTACACCAGGGCACAAAATCTTTGGCATTTGTTTCACTTCTGTACAGAATCTTTTTTTTTTATTAAATTAAAGTACAAATCTTTTTACAAAATGACATGTCGTCAGGTGCCAACAGACGTGGCGCCTATATGGATATGGACGACGTGGCAATGAAATGCCATTGTGGCAAGCTCAATAATGGTTTTCCTGCTTTCAATAGTCTTAGAGCCCTTTAATTTCGAAAAAGGCCTGATCCTATAGACAAAGGCCCTCGAAATTTTGAATCTCTATATTTTCTTTCTGAGAATCCCTCTTGATTTATTGATTCTGAACTCTAGTGGATACTCATACGCTCGCAATCTCTGACCAGGGACAGATCCAGAAAACTTACTCGAATAGGAGAAAACTCTACATGAAAGTAAAATGAAAAATCCATGAAAGCGAGCTACATATAACTCAATAAAAATTGGATAAAATTAAGTAAAATAGATATGGACGTGCCAATAAAATGCTAATCTAGCAAGCTCCTTAATGGTTTTCCCTATTTCAATATTATTAGAACGCTTTAATTTCGGAAAAAACCTAATCCTGACAGACAAATACCCTCGAGATTAGGGATTTCTGAGTTATCTTTCTGAGAATCCCTTCCGTTCCATTGATTCTGTACTCCTGGTGGACACTCATGAGCTCGCAAATCTCTGATCTGCTGCTGCACCTGTTCTCTTGGGGAACTCTCCTATCCTTCATCAATTTTTGACATTTGTTCATGTTCGCAAGCCTGCGATTGGTGCAACAACGGAAATGCAAGCCATGATACTCCCAATGTGCCATTGTTGAGAGAGAGCTTATGGTGTTGAAAAAGCCATGAACCAAAGGTTTTGTAAGTCGAAGGTCTCTTGGTTGTCGGGATTCGAAGGTAGGCAACAGGACACTGAATCTGTGATGCATTTGGAAGGAGACCTTGGGCATGGTTGTTGGGCCCCGTGGAATACTTTCACTGGTACGACCTTTTTGTACATTCTCAATCTTGGGTTATTATTTGGTATAGACAGAATTATTCGACTCGACTATGGATCATCCGACTTGAACCAAGCGATATTGATAATTATATTATCAATCAAGGGCCCGAGTTAAACTAGGTAATTGATTTATTATCTATGTGTCATGTTAGATCACACCCCGATAGGACATCGAGACCAACCGCATCCTATAGGTATGGACTCTATCTTTAAAAGGAAGAACCCTTTCTTCGCACACTGTGGACCTAATATACATATCTCTCACCCCTACCATCTGAGGGGAGGGGCATCATTTATACACACAATATACATTTCATATGGAGCTGTCTCTCTCATCTCTACTTTCTTCACACTTTCCTCTCTAACTTGAGCGTCGGAGAGTTGATCCGGACCTCCACGCCCGGACTCGGTTTTCTTGCAGGTTGCTCGATTCGGATACGGATACGAAGACGAACCCGACCTGGGTTCGATGTGGACCTCCACATCATTATTGTTGGACTATGCAAAAGATCTCGAATTTGAAGGCTGAAAAACTACAATATGTATCTTTTGGAAAAGTTAAACTGTGTTATGTCCCTGTAGAGACTTTGCCGCACAGACTAATAAAATTTAATTATTTAAAGATTTTTACAGGAAATCTCAAGAACAAGAAAAAAAAACAACCAAATTTAATTGGTTTGTTATATCGTGTAAGTACTATCACGTGATATACCCGTCACGGATAAGATTTTCGCTACGTAGGAATGGAATGAAAGGAGGAGGGAGGCAAGAGAGGTAGCTTTTTTTTGATAAGTAATCCATTCCTCATTCAACAAAAGACACAATACAATGTTGTAGGCTTAAAGGATAGCCTTCAAAATAAAACAGATCCAAACTTTGGGAGTTTCTTCCCCATTTACACAGCTCATGAGCTAGAACATTGTCCTTCCTACTTATCCAGCTACAATTCCAATCAAAATGGCATGAAATTTTAACAAAATCAGCAACTACATTTATGCAGTCCCAAGAGAGGCTTGATTTCTTCTTAACAGATTGTGAGAGCTGCAGAGAGTCGGTATAAAAATAGACCTGATGCCAATTTTTGGCTCTCGCTACTTGCGCTGCCAACAACAGCGCTTTGGCTTTAGCTTGCATTGCCGAGTACGCAGAGCAGTTGAGGAACCATGATTGGACAATTCTTCCTCGAATCACCGCCATTCCCGCTAGGCATGCCTTCCCTTCTTTCCAAGCAGCGTCACAACAAATCACCAAATAATCTTGGCTGCTAGGAAGACAGATTGGCTTGGGAAGTCTATCATTCTGGTCCTCCTCCCTATTGCTTGCATGCTCAGCAAAAATGTTTGCAACTCTGCCTAAAAAAGAATATAAGTCAGGTTTAGCTCCAGCATATAAGATTGAATTCCTTTCCTTCCACAGCTCATAACAGAGAATGGCTCCAAATAAAGTGAAAAGCTTCTTTTCCTGTTTACATAAAGGAAAATTCTTTGGGTTACAAACAAAATTTAACAGCTCGAAGGGAGTTAATTTTTCTGTAGCTTTTTGAATGCTGAAAACTTTCCATCGTGACTCCCTCCATGCTATACGAGTAAAGGTACACTCCTCAAAAAGATGAGTGAACTCGTCAGACCCAGTCAAACAAAGAGGGCAAAGGCCCTCATCATTAATTGACCAGGGGAGGGCATTGGTTCCTATCCTCCAAAGATGAAGTTTGAACCTTTCATGAATGTTTAGTCTCCAGACATTCCTCCATAGCTGTTCATTCCCTTTATTAAATCTCTGCTGTTGATCTACCCAGTAAAAGCTTTTTACAGAATGTTGTCCAGAGGGGGAGTGTATCCAGATAAGTTGATCAGAGGTGACATGTTGCGGAACATAAATTTTAAGAATATTTTGGACAGTTTCATTGTCAAAAAGTTGTGTAATTAGAGGTATATTCCATTGTTTTGTGTCAGGAGACAGAAGATTCCTAATGTTAAGGTTTAGATCTATTTGGACTCCTGCTCTAGGCTTTGGTTTAAAGGATTCGTTTCCGGGAATCCATGGGGATGACCATACTTTTAAATTTGAGTCGCTGCCGATCAGATAACAAACAGAGTTGTTTAGAGTTTTTAAGCAATATTGTATGCTTTTCCACGTGTATGATAAGGATGACTTCTTGTTATTGTTGTAGTCTAACAAGTTTCCATATTTATTTGTCATCAGCTGCGTAGCTAAGCTATCTCGTTTTACCAACATGTTCCAAGCTGTTTTGGATAACATTGCAATATTTTGATCTGAGGCTCTACGAAATCCTAGCCCTCCATATTGTTTCGGTTGGCAAATTTGGTTCCAGCTAACAGGAGAGTAATAGGATCCATCCTTATCTAGTTTTCCCCACCAGAATTTTCTTGACAGTTTGTCAATTCTATTACAAATAGAGATAGGGATTTTAAAGATAGTCATGGTATATAAGGGCAGTGAGTTGAGGACTGAATTCACCAATGTTGTTCTCCCCGCCCATGAAAGGGCCTTAGATTTCCAGGCTGAGAGCTTTTTTTGTACTTTTGTTATTAAGAACTCAAAGGATTCAGCTTTTCTTTTACTTATGAAAAGAGGGTTACCTAGATACATTGATTTTTCGTTTAACTTTTTCATATTTAGCGTTTCTTTTAAGACCCTTTTTGTCCTTCCTCTAACAAATTTGGAGAAAAAGACTCCAGATTTTGTTGTATTAATTTCTTGTCCACTCCATGAGCTAAAAGTTTCCAAAATTTTCTTACAATTGATAGCGTCTGTCTTATTTGCCCTAGTTAATATCATCAAGTCATCGGCAAATAAAAGGTGGGTTACTTGAGAGTTGTTTCTAGACAGTTTAATTCCATGGATTAGTTGTTCTGATTCAGCTCTATTGAACATTCTTGAAAGAACTTCCATTGAAATTATGAAGAGATAAGGGGAAATGGGATCGCCTTGTCTAAGTCCTCTAGATGTTTTAAAGAAGCCGTAAGGGGATCCATTTATTAGGATAGAGTAGGATGAGGTTGAGATGCACTGTGTGATCCACCTAATGAAGGTAGGATGAAACCCAAATTTCTCTAGTACTAGGACTATGAAGGACCATTCCATTCGGTCAAAAGCCTTAGAAAAGTCTATTTTGATTCCCAACCATCCTTTTCGAGATTTTGACCTGTTCATTGTATGGATTGCATCCTGTGCAATTAAAGCATTTTCTTGGATCCATCTACCTTCTATGAAAGCTGTTTGGTTAGGTGAGATCATTTTACTTAGTAAAGGTCTTAGTCTGTTAGCTATTATCTTTGAGATTATCTTATAACTAACATTAGTTAGACTTATAGGTCGGAAATCAGAAAAGTTATTTGCGTTTTGCTTTTTTGGAATTAGGGCTATAAAGGTTGTGTTCCATTCCTTTAGAATATAGGAATTCTTAAAAAAGGATTGGACAGCTTCGACAAGATCACATTTTATAATTTCCCAATATTTCTTGTAGAAAAGACAGGGTATACCATCCGGGCCTGGAGATTTGAGAGAATTCATACTTTTTATTGTAGATAAGATTTCATCCTCATTAGGGATCTGGGTTAGCTTTTGGTTTTCTATGTCTGATATTACAGGGCTGATTAAATTACTTAAATCATGTGGTAGTGTGGGGTTTGTAGTTGTAAATAGATTGCGAAAGTTTCTAAGGAAATAGTCACCAATTTCAGAATTTTCATTCAAGCAATTGTTATTTTCATCTTTTATTATATAGATATGATTATAATTTCGTCGAATTATGGTAGACAAGTGGAAAAACTTTGTATTCTTATCACCATCTTTCAGCCATAACTCTCGAGATTTTTGTTTCCAGATAAGATCTTTTCGTTTAAGCATTTCTTGAAGTTCACTTTGTAGTTGGTTTTCTTTAGTTATATTTAGTTGGTTGGGTTCGCTTTGTTGCAGTTGTTCTATCATTTCACTAAGTTCCTTTATTCTAGTGTCGCAATTTCTGAAAACTTCTCTGTTCCATTTTTTCAAGTCTTGTTTGGATTTTTTGATTTTCTGGCTGAACTTGTAAAATGCTGAGCCTCTTGTATTACTTTCCCAAGCTTTTTCTATTGTCAATTTACATGTAGGGTCAAGTGTCCATGCGGCTTCAAATCTAAAGGGAGGTGGTTTAAAGTTTGAGTGAAGCCATAGCTTTAGTAAGATTGGGTTATGATCAGAGTTTGTTGCAGGGAGATGAATTACTCCTGCTTTAGGGAAAGCTATTTTCCATTGATCATTTGCGAGAGCTCTATCAAGTCGTTGCCTAATGTGAGCTATTCCTTCCCTTTTATTTCTCCATGTATAACTGTTTCCTTTGAAGCCTAAATCAATACAGCCTGATGTAGTAAGAAAATTTCCTAAGTAGTTGATACTAGATGAAGCAACTGGTCTACCTCCCCGTTTTTCATCTGAGTTTAAAACTTCATTTAGATCTCCTATTATAGCCCATGGTTTGTTAATGGTTTGTGACAGGAGGGTGAGTTTTTCCCAAAATGTTCTTTTATGTTTGACTTGAGGGGGGCCATATACACATGTAAGTAACCATTCACAAGGCAAAACTGGATGATTGATATTGACATGAATTAAATTCAGATCTGAAAAGAGAACCGTTACCTCTATTTCTTCATGCCATAAGAGACATAGTCCTCCCGAGAGGTTTTGAGCTTCCACTACAAAAAGTTTTTTAAAATTGCATTGCTTTGCTATCTGTTGGCACCTCTGCGAAAGAGCTTTAGTTTCTGACAAAAAAACAACACTAGGTTTGTGCTGTCTGAGAAGGTTTCTCAAGGTACGAACTTTCGAGGCCCCTCCCATGCCTCGAGAGTTCCAAGAGAGTAGACTCATGGCGAGGGTGGGGGCTTGTTTAGGCCCGCCTCCTCAGCCATTTGGATTACTGGGTAAGAGGTTTGAGTATGACTGTGCAAATTGGTATGGGGGGAATTAGAGGGGATCAGTTCCTCTCCTTGGGTTGTGGTATTTCCATCTGAGGTAGAGGTCAGTTTTCGCTTTTTGGAGAGAGAGGCCTGTGGCTTGGTCTCCAGAAAGCTGACCTTTGTTGTTTCCTTGGGGGTTTTAGCTGTACTGAGGTTCTTATGGCTGGAAGAGTCCCCAGAATGAGATGGTGGTAGTCCTGACCCGAAAATGAAGGGTCCTTCTTTTTGTTCTGTCACAGTTCGAGCAAGGTCCCATCCCAAAGAAGTTTGTGGGCGGACATTTGGTACTCGACCCTGTTCTTTGTAGGCCATTGGAGATGCATCAGGGAATTGTTTTTGACTTTTTGAAATCGAGAACGGGCTTGCAACGGATGGATTTTTCTCCTGCTCGTAGCGGATGAAAGGACCATATTTGTTGGCTTGCTCTAGATTTGACTCGGAATCACATGAGTCAGTTTCATGACCCAGGAATCCACATCGGTAACAGAAGGTGGATAGTCTTTCATACATGAAACTAACCATGAGTGGGGGGCTGTTAGGTCTGTACAGCGGGAAACCTGGGGTTAAAGGCTTTAAAACATCAACTCTAACCAAGACTCTAGGAGGTTGTGCCCAAATAGGGAGGTAATCAGTTTTCCAGTCGATCTCTAGAACTTCCCCTGCTCTGGAGGCTGCTAGTTGAAGATTTGAGTAACTAATTTTTTCAGGAGGGAGACCCCTGATTCGAATCTAGAAATTTACAAAGTGGAAGGATATATTTTCGAAAGGGACTCCCTGATGCCAACGCTCCAGGAGCAGATGAGCTCCTTTTACTGACCAAGCTCCTCCCCGATATACCTTTTCTAGATCAGATTGGTCTTCGAAAAAGCAGAAATAGAGATCGTTTACCTGATTACAGGGTCGGATGAGGAATTTGCTTTTGGTAACCCAAACCCTAGTCAGGTGATTCACGATGACTTTCTGGTTGGGGATTTTGAAACCGTGTGGCTTGAGAAGTAAAGCCTGTTCCAGCGCATGTTCTTCGACGTCCGGAAGCTGTAGGATATCGGTATCGTCTTGCATGGAGGTTGGAGTGGCTGGAGGATTCTCAACATCTGATGGTATTTGGTGAGAAGCCATTGAGGATGAACAGAGCTCTGTCGTTGTTGGGTGGGATGGTGGAGCGGTGGTTTCCAGAATGAATCTGGTTTGCTTTTGAGTCTTTTCATTTTCTTTTTTCAAAAATATTTGGATTCCTGAGGCTTCTGGAGGAAGATGGACTGTGGCCGAAGATTTCGGCATTAAATGCATGGATTTCTTATAATTATGATTCTGGATTTGATTACTCCAACTAAGGGAGTTTTGTAGCTCTCCAGCAAGAGAGAGAAGATTTCTAGAGAGAAGGCAGAGGATTTTTAGTGAGAGAAAAGCCATCATAGATCCACGTTTCCTTGGCAAGAGAGGTAGCTGTTCCTTTCTTCCCTGGTTCTATTTTTCTTCTTCTCTGTTTAATAGAGTATTGAAGAACACTCACAGTCATTCAAATTGTTGTTTATTATATGGAAATATTGCATCTATATTAAATATATAAGAAATTATAAGAATTTGGTATAAGAACTTATAATAAGTGTAATGTTGGTATGTCGTACAACCGTTCCTTCACTATTTTAACACGAATTTTTTCCGTTTATAAGATTTCAAATTGAAATTTTTCTCAGGGAAAAAGGATATTGAATTCACATTGGTAGTACGTAATTTACTGTCAAGGTCGACGTTCTCGTGCGATTTTGGTGAAGAATGGGTCGGCAAACATGAAATGTTTGACGTTTTTAATTCCGATCTACAATGAATTTTTTGATATTAGGTGATAGATTATTAAATGAAAAAGGGGGAAAAAAACAGAACCTACAATATAATCCATAACTGACGAGTCTGTCAGAACCCAATGTCAACTGTCGAAGTTCCTGTCTACCTAAACATGACAAAAAGAGAAACGGAAGACTACCAACTATAGAAAGCTGTCTCCTATGCACCATCTCCTGCGGGCTCCGTGGTGAGCCCGAACCCGAACGGGAAGAGCGGGTCATAGTGCGGGTCCCCGACATTCATCGGGAGCTGGTCAACTGTCCTGAACCACGTCCGAGGAAGCTTCCCTGTGAACCCGTAATCCCCGAACAGGACGTCCGCAACTCCCTGCCCTTCTGTCCCGGGCAGCCACGCTGCCACCAGGGCATCGATCCTGTCCATGTACGGCTCGATCACGAGCGGCCTGCTGGAGACCACGATCACTGCACACTTCACGGACCCGCACACATTGGAGATCACGTCCGGCCCCGGTTCGGTGATCGTCAGGTTCATGCTGTCCCCTGCTGTCTCTGCATACGGGGTCTCTCCCACGGCCACGATTGCGTACGAGAAGTTGTTGGACTTGACAAACTCGGGGCTCGGGTTCTGGCTGTAGACGACCTCGGTGCTGAGGTCGACGACATTGTTGATGGCGTTCAGGATCGTAGTTCCTAATCCAACCAAAGAAGAAGATGATTCTATCAGAACAATGCATTGCGTTAGCCACATCCATCTGGCAGCCGGAAACTGTTCCCTTTTTTTAAAAAAATAAATTTTCCCGTATGACGCCGGAGCATGTTTTCTTACCGGCGGTATGGTTGTTTCCGCTAACACCTTGCCAAGTCGTGGTCCAACCTCCGCACTGGTAGCCCAGATCGTGGGCGTGAGTTCCGGCGACCAATATTCTCGGTGCCTTCTTCGGGAGGGGAATCATCGGATTGTCTGCATTTTCGCCGTTCTTCAGGAGCACGAGCGATTTCCTCACAGCTTCCCTTGCCAGATCTCGATGAGCCTGCCATGCCATGGACAAGTATGTATGATCAACATGTTATTATCCGATCTCGACACTGAAGATGATGAATTTTCCGAAGCGATCTTCGGAATGAAGAGAGGGGGAAAGGAGACCCCGACCTGACTCCGAGCTCAGCAGAGAGGGTCGGATCTGACAGAGGATTCTCGAACAAGCCCATCATGAACTTGACCCTGAGTATCCTTGCAACTGCATCATCGATACGGCTCATTGGGATGATCTTGTCGTGGACGAGTCTGGTCAGAATATCGATGAACTCGGTGTGATTGTAGGGAACCATCACCTGGTAGGCACGAACGAAGATGGTCGAACAATCTCGGGTAAGAGGAATTTCCCACCCCTAATTCTAACAAGAGATCTATATAGCATGAAGTAGTTCGTTTGTCACTCACCATGTCGATGCCTGCTCCAATCGCAGCTTGAACGGAGTACGTGTAGTTGGAATGAGGCGGATCGGTGATCCGATCAATCCCCTGCCAGTCGGAGATAACAAAACCCTGCAAAAAGTATAATAAGAGACATTGATCATGAATGTTTCATGACAAGAGCAGGCCTTTTCCATTCAACGAAAAACCGGAAGAAGTCTCGTCTCGTTGAGTATTACTTACCCGGAACCTAAGTCAGTTTTTGAGGAAGCCGGTGATGAGTCCACGGTTTGCGTGCATCTTCACCCCGTTCCAGCTTGAGTACGAGACCATGACGGTCGACACTCCCTTGATGATGGCGTGGTAATACCCGGGCATGTGGATGCTCAGCAGCCCGTGCCAATCAATCACGGTATTGTTCTCGTTTATTCCATTGACCGTCCCGCCATCGCCCACGAAGTGCTTGGCGCAGGCCAAGACCTTGTCCCTATAGTACAGGGCAACAGACAGAGAGGTCGGTCAGAACTGGGGATCTAAGCTAAGCTGCTTCCATGAGCAAGGCTATGGAAAGATTTGCTTACTTTCCACCGAGGTAAGGGACACCCTTCACCGGACAATCACCCTGCAGCCCCGGAATCAACTCGGTCATCGCCTTCACGATGCTCGGATCCTTGCTGTAGCTCTCCTGGCACCGACCCCATCTCGGATCTCTGCAGACCTGTCATGAGTTCATACAGTTTTTCGTAAGGACTCCATCCACATTAAGATATATGAACAAAGAAGAGTAGGAGAATTTGGGATTTTATTAGTTACAGCAATGCACGGGGCAAAGGCATAGTTGATGCCAGTGGCCCTGACTTCCCGTGCCGTGGCTGCACCGATCCTCTTCATGAGTTCTGGGTCCCTGCAGAAAACGCGATATTATTCAGACACAGGACAGTAGAAATTCTCGAAACTAATATTCCCATACGAATGTACGTAGTATGTATGAACTTGCCTTGTCGCACCGAGACTGAAATTATGGGGAAAGATTGTAGCCTGGTAGACATTGTTGTGCCCGTGGACCGCATCGATCCCATAGATCATGGGGATCCCGAGCCGGCTCGAGAGGGAACCGTTCTGCAGCTTATCGACCGTGTCCATCCAGTCCTGGGCGGTTGCCTTGGGGAGAGGCACGGACCTGCCACCGCTGAGGACGCTACCAATCGAGTAGTCCCTCAGTATGTCTGGGGTGACCGCGACCCGGTCCAACTGGACCATCTGGCCGATCTTCTCCGACAGGGTCATCCTGCCCATCAGGTCTCTTGTCCTCACGTTGATCGGCTGCTTCGGGTCCTTGTACTTCACGTGCTCGCCCCGTGCTTGCACCATCAGCAGACATGCGCACAGGCCCAAGAACAGCAGCACCAGCCCCACAGAAGCCATTGAATTCCTCGCCATCTTTGCCTGCTGGAAAAGATAAACATTACATCAGAACAACTCTTTCACAATGAAAAGGGCAATGTCGTCGATACAGAAGAACAGAACAAAGACAGAGGAAGAAATACAGGATCGAGGATGATGTCACAACACCAAACCTCTTTCTCGATCAAGACCAGGAGCGGAAGAGGACTTGCGAGGAGCAGAGTGGTCTCTGTTGTTGCCTCGACAATCAGTGTGTGTGAAACAACGCAATGCTGAATCGATGAGAAGAGGCTCTTTAAATAGAGTGGTGTTGCCGACATTACGTGGAAAAGAGAACATTGGATATGGATAGGTAAATCTAGGATTCCGGGTTTGAACTAGTCCTGCTTGGAGATTCGGGATAGAGTTTAGAGATTCTTTACTTCCCCCTTTTTTTTTCAAAAAAATTTCTTATGTGATTTTCATAAAAAGATAAATTTATATTTAAATAGTAAATAATAAACTTTGAGGGCATTTTTGTGTTCATATTTTAAAATAAAATCAGATCTAATCTTCTCCAAGAATTAGGATTTTTATTTTAATTTCTCTATTGAGAAAATGTTTTCCAGACCTTCTATAACAAGAAACCTTTTTCCCCCGTACAATTTCGAATGTTTTAAAAGAAAACATCGGACGTACAAAGGAAAAAAAAAAAGGAAAATAGAGAGGCGATTCTTATTGTTCTATTTGATGGTTGGTTGAAAAAACAAAGAGTTATTTCATAAAAAGAAAATAAAAATTTAAAAGTAAATAATAAGCTTTCACGATAATTTTTTAATTTATATTTTGAGATTAAATATTGTTTAGATTTTTATCGTTTTAGATAAAAGTGTGCATTCATATTTTGAAACTAAACTATTTATCAAATTTATATCGTCTAAGAATTAGAATTTTTCCATATATAGTTAAGGGAAAAAATCTCCGTACTTTTCTATAACGAGGAGTCTTATTCCGCTGTATGATTTTGAATTTTTTAAAGACAATAAAGAGGTGTTTCATAAAATAAATTAAAATTTTAAAAGTAGACAGTGGGGTTTGATGATAATTTTTCTATTGATATTTTAAAATTAATCAATTTATTATATTTATACCCTTTTTATTTTATTTTTTGAGTATCTTCGGGACAACCGGACGATTCTCTTTCTGTCGCCGTATTTTATGATCTATTGAAAATATTTTATAAAAAATATATAAATATGATAGTTTAATTTCAAAATATGAATCTAGAATAGCCCTCAAAGCTTATTATTAATCTTTTATAAATAAATATAATTTATTTTTATGAAAGCCACTTTTTACATTTTCAATATATCAAACAATACGATAATGGAGAGGAGCGGGTATTGGTACAGTGATACAAGACTCCGCCTCACAATCTAGGAGCTCGGGGTTCTATCCTCAGTATGAGAGTTATGCGTTTTTTATTTTTTTATGTCTTCTGTTCTTATGTCAGACGTATAGGCATTTTTTATCACTAGAAAAAAATACGGGAAAAAAACATTTAATTGTCTGATTGTCCCAAAGAAATTAAAAATGAATAAATAAATAAATAAATAAAAAGAATCTAAATTCTATCCTTGATAAACTGGACTACCTTCAACTTGGAATCTTACCTGTCTTGTCAATTATTTATCTCTATCAACAATCTAAGATGATACAAATACAATATATTATTTAGTTTCAAATATAAAAATTATCATCTAAGCTTATTATTTACTTTTAAAATTTTAATTTATTTTTTATGAAGCATCTTTTTTTTTAAAAAAAAACTTTTTCAATGAATTATCAAACATAACAATAGGAAACGCCTTTGCTGCTGTCCATTTTTTAAATAAGTATCACTGGTATTTGAAATTCTTGTGCGCTGTGACTAATCGAGTTCGAGTCGAGAGAGTCCACCAAGGGTAAAATCGTCTCAAGATAAATTTTCTTTATTCACAAGATCTGAATGTAATGTTACCTTAACCAATCCATTTTGGTGTTTGCTATTGTCTTTAAAATATTCAAATTTTAATTAAAAAATTCTTTATTATAGAAAGGAGAGACTGAAAAATAATTTCTCAATGGAGAAATGAAAAACAAATCCTGAGTTCGAAAATTTTCTCAAGCTTGTTATTTGCTTTTTAGATTTGTATCAAATAATTTTTGTTTATTTTTTCGATGAATCATATCCGAAGAAATTCAAAAAATAAAACGGAAAAAAAGAAAGATTCTAAACTCTCAAACATGAAATCATAGATTATTTTGAGCGTATCGATAATATCTTTTCCATGCAATGTCGGCAACACTTCTCTATTTAAAGAGCCTCATCGTCCCATTGTTTCGCGCACACTCACTCTCTGATTCTCAACGTAAGATCAGAGGCAACCCCTTCTTCTTCTCGTAAATCTTGCCCCGCTCTGTTCTCGCTGTCGCCTCGCCCTCGATCAGAACCAAGAGGTCATAAGCTCAATTCTTTCTTTACTCTCTTTTCCTCGGTCTTCGTTCTGTGCCTTTTTTCCCCGACATCATTGCCTCTTCATTGTGAAAGGGAAAATTAGAGTTCTGATACAGTGTTTGTTCATCTTTTCTTCAGGCAAAGATGGCGAGGAATTCAATGGCTTCTGTGGGGCTGGTGCTGTTGTTCTTGAGCCTGTGCGCATGTCTACTAATGGCGCAAGCACGGGGCGAGTACGTGAAGTACAAGGACCCGAAGCAGCCCATAAACATGAGGATAAGGGACCTGATGGGCAGGATGACCCTGTCGGAGAAGATTGGTCAGATGGTCCAGTTGGACCGGGTCGCGGTCACCCCTGACATACTGAGGGACTACTCGATCGGTAGCGTCCTCAGCGGTGGTGGGTCCGTGCCACTCCCCAAGGCAACCGCCCAGGACTGGATGGACATGGTCGATAAGCTGCAGAACGGTTCCCTCTCGAGCCGGCTCGGGATCCCAATGATCTACGGGATCGATGCGGTCCACGGGCACAACAATGTGTACCAGGCTACAATCTTTCCCCATAATGTCGGTCTTGGTGCGACGAGGTAAGTTCGTACATACTACATACATTCGTATGGAAACATCAGTTTCGAGGATTTCTACGATCCTGTGTCTGAATATTATCGCTTTTTCTGCAGGGACCCGGAGCTCGTGAAGAGGATTGGTGCAGCCACGGCACGGGAAGTCAGGGCTACCGGCATCAACTATGCCTTTGCCCCGTGCATTGCTGTAACTAATAAAATCCCGAATTCTACTACTCTTCTTTGTTCATGCATCTTACAGTGGATGGAGTCCTTAGGAAAAACTGTATGAACTCATTACAGGTCTGCAGAGATCCGAGATGGGGTTGGTGCCAGGAGAGCTACAGCGAGGATCCGAGCATCGTGAAGGCGATGACCGAGTTGATTCCGGGGCTGCAGGGTGATAGTCCAGTGAAGGGTGTCCCTTACCTCGGTGGAAAGTAAGCATCTTTCTCCATTGCCCTATTCATGGAAGCAGCTTAGCTTATATCTTGAGCTCTGACCGAACTTTCTATGTGTTACTTTCTACTATAGAGACAAGGTCTTGGCCTGCGCCAAGCACTTCGTGGGCGATGGTGGGACGGTCAATGGAATAAACGAGAACAATACCGTGATCGACTGGCACGGGCTGCTGAGCATCCACATGCCCGGGTATTACCAGGCGATCATCAAGGGAGTGTCGACTGTCATGGTCTCGTACTCAAGCTGGAACGGGGTAAAGATGCACGCGAACCGTGAACTCATCACCGGCTTCCTCAAGAACAGACTTAGGTTCCGGGTAAGTAATACTCAACGAGCCATGACTTTTCCGGTTTTCGCCAAAGGAAGAAGGCCTATTCTTGTTATGGATCATTCATGTTCGGTGTCTCTGGCGATACTTTTTGCAGGGATTTGTTATTTCCGACTGGCAGGGGATTGATCGGATCACCGATCCGCCTCATTCCAACTACACATACTCTGTTCAAGCTGCGATAGGAGCAGGCATCGACATGGTGAGTGACAGACTAACTACTTCATGCTATAAAGGTCTCTTGTTAGAATTAGAAGTGGAAAATTCCTCTAACCCGAGATTGTTCGACCATCTTCGCTCGTGCATGCCAGGTGATGGTTCCCTACAATCACACTGAGTTCATCGATACTCTGACCGGACTCGTCAACGACAATATCATCCCGATGAGCCGTATCAATGATGCAGTTGCAAGGATACTCCGGGTCAAGTTCATGATGGGCCTGTTCGAGAACCCTCTGTCCGATCAGACCCTCTCCGCCGAGCTCGGGAGTCAGGTCAGAGTCTTCTCTCCCCTCTCTTCATTCCGAAGATCGCTTCAGAAATTCATCATCTTCAATGTCGAGATCAGATAATAACATGTTGATCATACGTACTTGTCCATGGCATGGCAGGCTCATCGAGATCTGGCAAGGGAAGCTGTGAGGAAATCGCTTGTGCTCCTCAAGAACGGCGAAAATGCAGACGATCCGATGATTCCCCTCCCGAAGAAGGCACCGAGAATATTGGTCGCCGGAACTCATGCCCACAATCTGGGCTACCAGTGTGGAGGTTGGACCACGACTTGGCAAGGTGTTAGCGGAAACAATCATACCGCCGGTAAGCAATCATGCTTCCGTCTCACACTGGTAAAAAACCGAACAGTTTCCTGCTGCCAGATGGATGGGCTGGCTAGTGCAATGCATTATTGTGATAGAATCATCTTCCTCTTTGGTTGGATTAGGAACTACGATCCTGAACGCCATCAACAATGCCGTCGACCTCAGCACCGAGGTCGTCTACAGCCAGAACCCGAGCCCCGAGTTCGTCAAGTCCAACAACTTCTCGTACGCAATCGTGGCCGTGGGAGAGACCCCATACGCAGAGACCGCAGGGGACAGTATGAACCTGACGATCACCGAACCGGGGACGGATGTGATCTCCAACGTGTGCGGGTCCGTGAAGTGTGCAGTGATCGTGGTGTCTGGCAGGCCGCTCGTGATCGAGCCTTACATGGACCGGATCGATGCCCTGGTGGCGGCGTGGCTGCCCGGGACAGAAGGACAGGGAGTGGCGGATGTGCTGCTCGGGGATTACGGGTTCACAGGGAAGCTTCCTCGAACGTGGTTCAGGACGGTGGACCAGCTCCCGATGAATGTCGGGGACCGACACTATGACCCACTCTTCCCGTTTGGGTTCGGGCTCACCACCGAGGCCGTAGGAGATGATGCGTAGGAGACAGCTTTCTATAGTTGTGTTAGAGCCCTTACCGTTGAAGTTATGGATCATAATTTAGGTTCCTTTTTCTTTGTTTTGTTTTTTGGATTTTTAAGGATTCATTGATTTGATTCTTTTAAGACCTGATGCTGTTAAGTTCTTTTATTAGTTACTATGAAAAATGCCAAAAAAATTTCATGTTTGCCGGCCCATTCTTCATCAAAAGTGACACGTGAATGTTGATTGTGAATTGCAGACAAGACCATAGCGATAAAAATAGGAAGATCGAGAATAAGAATAATAAAAAATAAATAAATATTTTGTAGATTATAGAACCGGTTACTTAATTTTTCACCCGAAATCTACACAAATTTTATTTGATTTTACTTATATGCCCAAATCGGTATATGAGTAAAGCACTGCATAGGCAATTAGAAAGGTCCCGAGTGTTGAAACTCGATGAGAAGTCGAGCATGGGAGTTGCAGGAGTCCTCTAAAAGATCGGTCATGTGTAGCTCTACCGAGCTCCAAGTGAGTCGCGCCAGTCCTTTAGAGATCCGTCATTTCTCCTGTCTCATAGATCTGGCCATATTTCCCGAGCCATCGTGCCGAATTTCTCGCTGTCAAGTTCAGTCTCGGCTGCTCCGAGGATTTAACAGGGTGAAAAGAACAACTCTGAGACATGCTAGACTTGCACGAGAGATTCACACTATCAGAACGTACTACGAAACCAGGCTTGACCGACCGTTTTCCGGTACCTTTACATTCTCGTAGACGATCCTCGAAGCAGGAACCGGACCATGTCCATCCTCGAGATTCTGCAGAGACTTGGATGTCGGGGCGAACTCCGAGCTAAGTGGCCCTTTACGAGCTTCTTCTGTCAGCACGAGACCGGAATATGCAGACTCAATACTCCGGTTCGATTCCCCTGAAAGAGTGACAAATTTTACGATAGAAAGAGCAGAGGACAGAGACCGATATGTTGAACTTAAATGTCGACCGAAAGGTCAATTTGTGGATTCCCCCTATTGATCGGACTTAACACCACAGCACTGCACACCCGCTGGCTGCTCACGAACAGGATAATGATAGTTCGAACTGGTTTTATTCATCGAGATTTCTACGTTCACTAATAGAGTTACTGAAATTTCCCATTTTGAAGCCGAAAAATGACACCGGGGCACATAATCTCGAGCTAGGGAGAGGCCGAGACGTGCAATCGGTTAAATTAAAACCGATATATACCTAGGGAAGGAGCGGTGGACATCTGGAGGAACGCCAGCTTCGCAGCCTCGTTCTGGGCTTCCTTCAAGGAGCTGCAGGCGACCGGGGCATCGAAGCATTGGCCGGCTACGTGAACTGATGATCGGAAACGGGAGCAGTGATCGGGTCCGTCTTTTACGGAAGAGTAGCTGGGCAAGGCCCATCTCCTCTGGTGGCACAGCTCCTGCAACTTGCACTTGTACATCGACTCGACTCGACTTCCTGTCTCACCCCTTTTCCGGTGAACCCAAGGAGAGAGATCAAACCGAGCTGGAGGAGGAGAAGGAAAGAAGGCAATGATATCAATGGCGGAAGGTGAAGTTTTTCCCGCGTGATTTGTACTTTTGCTCGCATGGATCTCTTGTGCTCGGTTCGTTCAGACACACTGTGCTGAAGGAGTTGGTTGTGGAGAGAATCTTCCATCAGTTACCGACGACCGCAATTTTATTTTGGGCCTGAGGAGGAGATAGTAATGGGCCTAGAGGCCCAATAGAAGAGAGGTGGCGGGGCACACCCGCTGCCAAATAACCAGTTCGTTACACATGTCAAGATCCGAGACAAATTTATACAATAAACTTATTATGTATTATATGTTGAATATCTACTATTCTCCCAATATCAAGTTCCTCAAGCATGGTTCAGATTCTGTTAAAAAAAAACCGAAAATTGAAATTTTATGATCATTTAGTACAGGGTTGGTGAGATGATCTATTATCTCTTCTCTTTAAGTAGGACTCAGTTTCAAGAGTGCAAATGAAGAAAATTCACGGTGATGGAAATTTCACTCTTTAATAGACCAATCCTACTCGAATTTAGATTGGATTAAAACTTTGTTCTCACTTTATTTCCTAAAATCCTCATATTTATTATGTATCAATTTATAGTAGACAATAAACCAGGGTTAAAACAGTAAATTAAACAATAGATACTTATTACTTTCACTGCCACTTCCTATACTGAATATATAGAACAATTTTTTTTTGATAATTTTGAGTATATTTTCTTCTTACTTAAACACACGTATAATATTACTTGAAAGAGGGGGATGAATACTTGTAACCTGGTGAGTCATTCGCCGGCGAAGGGCAGCCCTAGTAGTGAGGTTTTAGAAGACCTCCTGCGTTCAAATTCCCAATGGCGCTTTCCTCATGAGCGACCGCTTTAACACTCAAGCCCGTCAAATTCTTCTAACTTACCTGACACATGTGATTTGCGGATTATTATGTGTGCCTAAAAAAGATGTGTCACAATCACTGTTAATCAGCCCGGAAGACGCTTGGATACATCAGTTATCCAAAAAAAAAAAAAAGAGATGAGTCGTTCCCACACATGTGGTCCTAAGGAAAGATCCTCTCACGCTCACACCCACACCGGAGATCGACCTGGATAAGCTTTAGATTATGATGAAAAAGTTTGTGGAATTGGAATAATTAAGTACTTAGTTTCGTTCCAAAAGACGGGCCAACACATTCCCGACTCGACTATCATCTGTATCCAATGTAGATTCAATGTGCATCTCCATGAACCTTACCATGCACGAAGTACACCAGGATTCTAAGTTTCAAATACTCAGGCCACGGCTTTGGATCACATCTCGATATATAACAAAACAAAGGTAAAAAATAAATACAAGGCTAAATTATGTGTCTATACATACTTGTGGCAAGTACCGGCACGACCGCTTGCAAGTTGCCCCACAACCTACAGCAGTTATCAAATTAAACTCGTCAGGACTACTATCGCGCAAGGCATCACAGCTTCAGTGGCAAACTTAAATGTGAACAGTATGATGGCACATACTGTCTACCTGTATCAACCTCGAGTCAGAAGTCCATGAAGAGAACCGGCAAATCCACGCTTTCTCCCCTGCACGATCAGAAATTCGGGCCAGTTTTAAGTCAAGTTTACACTGCTGAGAGAGGCTAGAGTAATCGAGAAGAACGCAGTTATGATGTTGACTGAACTACAAACCCTCTCATTGTTAAACAAGTCTTCTGCAATTGCTTCCAGTTGCTTTCTCCTTTTCTCTTCTTTCACGGACTCTGCTACCTCCTCATTTCCATAGTCCGAATCCCTATAACAAAGAACAGACGATAAAAATCCTCTTGTCGACGAAAAGAGATACCAACATAGAACAGAGAAAGGCTGGCAATGAGGTTCGCACTTGTAAGGGAATTTCGAGAATGGCACAAGACTATTGAAGCTATTCCCTGACGGAGTTTGCCTCTGTTGCTCCATAACACAAATTGAATTAGCCAATGTTATTCTCAGAAAGCAGAAGGAACGGATTTACTTTACTTCTTCTTACCTTTCTGAAGCGTTTAAAATTAACTTCGGAAGCATCCCCAGAACTCCTTGCCTGTATATTCGTAGTTCTTACAATGATATCTTGGGTGTAAATGACATCAGAAGTCCCTTCCTCGCAGTCGTTGCTTTTATCCCTTCGTATTACCACACAGCCATCACCATTATTTGGGTTAGTCTTCTCTTCGTGCATGGAATGGACATTTTCTGATCCCAAAGCAGAATTATCCGGCAAAGCATTTTCTTTATTCTCGGTGGCTTCTTCCACGTGAACTGTTTCGGCTTCATGGAGTGGTTTGGATGTCTCATCTTCAAAATCAGACTCGGCTACAATTGTCTCGTCTGTAGAGCATGAAGACGAGATAACAACTGCAAAATGAAACAGCAAGACGGAGAACCTAATTCAGCTCGCAAGATGCTCAGTCCCTGGATTCAGAGGTCGTCTTCTAAACCTCAAGTCGAAGCTTACCAGGTGGTGCTCTCAGTGAAGATGAATCAAGATGACCACATAATATAGCTCGTAATAAATCATTCTCGTCCACTCTGGACAATGAAAGTTTGCTGATACGGTCACCCTCCGATCCTCCAGGTATAACATACACCACTCGATTATTATCCAACTCTTCCGAACCCTATAGTGCATGAAAGAAAATGCGGAGAAAACCATTTTTTAAGAGAAAGGACAGATGATTGCTATAAACAGAGAATAAATTACATTGCAGGTGTCAAAGAAATATTATTCAGCTGATGTAATGATAAAAATACCATCCAAAAGAGTGAAATACAAAAAATTATAGCAAGTCCAGAAGAAAGAGGTTCTGGAGATGGTCAAATACCTGACTAGTGGCGTAGAAGTCATCTATTGAGAGTCGCTTTGCGCCAGCAACTTCCAACAACATTTGCAATTTACACGCAAATTTATACTGTACAAGGTAGAAATTCAGGCACATCAAAGTTGACATTAGGGCAAGAAACATTTGTATTGATTGCTGCTACAAGTAGCACCTTTTCGAGTGTTTCAAGAAGAAACGTATATCCCTTCAAACAAGTTTCCCGAGTCTTAGGGTCCGTAACTTTGACAGAAATTCCTCCCACTGCTAATGATGGAATGTGGCTGAGCAGGAAAAAAGAATACTATCATCTGGAAAAGTTCCTTTCCACCATAAAACACCTGTCTGAAATAGATTAGAACTCACCTACTACAGCAAGGAATTTCGTTTCTGATGTTTTTCTCTGCAACATACTACACATGACCATTTATTAGATTTGCATTAGCTCTTAATCGATAGCAAGGTTACACTTGATCCAGCATTGATCCACAAAAAATAAGTGATAAATTTATTTGCTCCATATCAAAGCACCGTCCTATACTGATAAAACTTGTAAAATTTCATTAGTTCATTCATTTATTTGTTCATTTTCGAGAATGACAAAGCAAGCTAGTATCCACCTACCTCTACCCAGCTGCTGGGCACAAGAGGTTTCTTCATGGCAACAGCATCAAGCAGAATTTCGTTCACTTCCATGAATTGGTCAACAAGAATGTGGGTGCAATCTTGATTCAAATGATCAACTGCAGAAGCACCTATAAAGAGAAACATTTTATCAATAGTCCACCAGTGAAAATGCATTAATTTCAAGAGGGCCGACTCTGTGAACTTTTCAAGACAGATAAAGAAATTTCTGAATATATGCTCTACAAGAGAAAAGTACTTCAATAAAATCGTCGCAACAAAGAATATCCAGAAGTATATACACCTCAGCCACATAACAATAATTTCAAAGCATTAGCACTTGAACTGCTCCACCCCCTTCATCTCATATCATACTCTTCCTCACCCTAGTCCTTGACATTGTAAATAGCTGTCGCATACACAAGCTGGTGCTTGAAATGAAACAAACAAAAGCAGAAAAAAACCAAGAAGCCAGGGGCAGGATCAAAAATATTCATGTAAATTCTTTCTTACCGGAAGCGGGAATGGACAATGCCAATCTGATTCAAATTGAAACGAGCTAGACAAATGTACATGATGGAGCTAATGACTAACCAATAGATGACAGTTTCCCCAAGAGTGGGCTGTTCCCTTGAGAGGATTCCAAGCAAAGAACCAAAATCACCAGAGGAACAAAAGAAAACCTGAAAAACTTCACAATATTGATTTCAATATTCTTACAGGAAGACTAACCAAAGTTATCTTCTATAACAGGTCCACTCAAGTACCAACATTGAAAGTACCCCAGCAAGAGCAAATGTTCAAACTAATCCCTAGCAAAATCTTGTAGCAGTCAATTTTTTTTTTCCTGTACTAATTACATTATCATTAGAAAATATCTCCAAGCACATACATGGGAAAAAAAAAGAAGTTGCTAATTACCTATAGGTCGCAGTTCCGGTTCCGAAAGAAACCATATCGCCATCTCTAAAAGTTGACTCCTTATTGTGAACTCTTTCTTCTGAACCAAGATTTTTGTTGATAAATGTACCATACTTTGATAAATCCTTTATCCTAACATAAGAAGAGTTGGTCGTCCCAGGACCCCTAGAAGTCATTGCATCAACAATTATCTCAGCATGGACTCTGGATACTCCTTTGTCCTTTTTCACAATTATCTCACAACCTATCAAGACAACAAAGGAAACTTAACCATGAAATAGTCAACAGAATGTTTTAGCCTTTACAGTAGAGAAGATTAAAGAAAGAAAAGTCAATATTTACTGAAATGAAGAGGGACCTACCTTTTCGACCTACTTTGAAGGTTCCCTTTGAGAAGATGTAATACTTGTCTTCACCTGTCTCAAAACAAACATTTGATGAGTCTAACAGCCTAAAAACATCGAACATGGTATGTGCATTTTCTCTCATTCACCCTTGATTCTTCAACCCATAAACTGACCAAAGGATGGTATAAACATACTGGATGCAGCTACTTGGTTTGCATGGAGGGGAAGAAATAGAAGTGCTTCGAGTTTGGAGGCAATGGTTCAAACTCGAGCTTGCTAGATTAAGGAACTATCTGCCATTGACATCTATCAACTGCAATAATTGTCTGATCGAGCTGGCTTGAGCTATAAAATACTGAAACTCAGACATGGTTCCACCTCAGGGCTCAAACATTGGCTTTAATTTCGATCAACTATCCATTCGGACTCCAACTCTAAGAATATCAAATCCAAGGGCTGTTCAAATGCTACGTCAACACCTCTCAGACATTGAAAAGCTATCTTCTTGCTTATCACTAGCTATTATCAGATACGCTATCAGACAGAAGAGACAGCCATAAATGAACTCTACCTCGATCATAGTATACGCATAATGTACTCCACCGAGTTTCGTTAAACATGAGCACTTCCTTGTCACAGTGAGCAATAAAAAAGAGAGAGTCGACTTACCTGAGAGAGGATCCGCAGGAAAGAGGCCCCACACCATGACGGCGACTCCGACTCAAGAGACACGTCCACTTGCGGAGTCGCTTGCAGCAGGAAAAGTCCCCTCTCTCAAACCTGATGCACTCTACGCGACGGCGACGATGCTTCAAATTCAAAGCTCCACGGTCGACGCTGCGGCGAGCCACTCACACCGGGCTGGGCGACGGAGTTCCGGCCGGGGAAGGCGGTTTTTCGCCGCCGCTTTTCTGGACTGAGCCGTGAGGTTGAAGATTTCCCAACTACCGAATTGGGCCTGAATGGGCCCGCAATCGAGCTGGTTTCTACGTTCTGGCCTTTTTATCTTGAGGATTGAATGAAAACTCAATTTCATATTCCGTTAATGGTAAGTAAGCCCGGGTAGAATGGAATGAAATACTCCGAGCGGAATAGAATGGAATGCGGAAGGAATGACCAATACTGGCGATGGAATGGGAATTGAACATAAAAAGATAGTTTACCAATTATACCCTTGATTATTATACCCCTTAAATCCTAATCACGTTAAACAATTCAAAACTCTGACATCCCCTACGATCGATGGAACACTTTAATACTCAAGAACCGATAAAACTTTAAAAATCTAAAAATTAAAAATAAATTTAAAACTAATTATTGAGAAAATTTAAGAAATCGGGAAGAATGGAATTAATGACCGTTCTAATGGGATGGTTATTCCAATTGTTTCTAGCGCAATCGAATATAAAAAATGGAATGAAAATTATAATGATCATTTCATTTCTGATTCTATTCCATTTCTGATTCTATTCCATTCCAACCTATGAAACATAATCTAAAAGAATTTTCAAGAAAAAACTATTTATAGAGAAATTATTTTTATGTGAGATTTATTAATAAAAATTGTGTAACTTTTTTTCTTTTTGTCGCCAGCCACGGTATCCAAGCAGGCCGCACCAGCGGTGAGATGACATCTTTCAGCCAACCATACTTGACTAATCCGTTGGTCGCCCCGGGTCGCACGCCTGGCAATGGCAGGTGAGGCTCCCAAGAGGGGTGTCTGCGTACGTGAGGTCTCGAACCCGAGACCTCCTTAAGCGGCACCGAGCTGCTTACCACTCGGCCCAACCCCTCTTGGTAAATTGTGTAACTTTTAACACTATAATAGATAAAACTATTAAGTGCCTCTTATCCTTTAATTGAGTTTATGATTCATTCAAATTTTACCCATTCAAACCGGTTAGGGGGGATTCACTCATCATTAGCTTTAAATTGTACATAAAATTTTAAATAATATCCTAAATTTTTTTTAAAAAAAAAAATCTGAGCTGTTTGCCCGTGTATCTGCCGGTTCCGGGCCAGTTCATCCGGGCCTGAACCGGTCCGGTTAATAACACTACCGACAATTTCCAAGAAAAAACCACATGACCCAACCATTTATGCCCCCTGGTTGGAGTCAAGCGTGTTACATTCCTCGGTCTCGTTTGCTGAAAGACTGGTTTTTAATTCATTCACAGAACATTGCAGCAGAGTATAAGACACAGCTATGTCCCCCCGCCGCCCCCAGTGCAGCGCCAAGGGGCAGCCGCTGTGCCCACCTAAAAAGACCACGAACATGGGATATTCTGAGTCCAAGAACAAGAAGAATTAAAAACCGTGACGCGCACCTGCAAGAACAAGTAAAACTACTGCGACTGCCTGCTAAGCCACACTAGGGTCGAGCCAATATCAAATCCATCGGGCCTGGTTTTATTTTTTTTATCAGTAAATGCAATACTTTATCATTCATTCCAAAAAGATATCAGGGCTGAGAGGGTAGCCCTAAAAAAATACACAGATATGTTCACCCTTGAACTGAGTTATTTGAACTATAAAGTTAATGAAAGTGCTCTTCCTTCTCTACCTAACAGTGAAGATGAGCACGAGCAAAAACTCGATACCTTAGGTGCATCAATGTATATACATTCAACTCAAAAAGAAGGTTAAAAAGAAAAGAAAAGAAAAGAAAAGAAAAGAATCAACAGATGAAATCATCGTCTTGGTATGCGTGTCACAATGTACCGGCCTTTCTCGAGATCATATATGGTCTTAAACTGAGGTTTCCGCAATTGCAATATCAATGTGATGGCCAGTACGAGAATCAAAAGAACAGCAAATAATGAGAAGTACGTGACTGATTCGTTACCGACAATCTGCCCGAAGCTGTCCTGTTCCGTGTACACGGGCTCTACCATCGTCTGGACAATATAAGCTCCGAGCGTCCAGTCAAGAGGAATAATGTTACCAGTCCGGTTTGTCGATTTAACCCTGTAGGGAGCAGTCATTACTCAATGCACCCAAGACAGAGAGGGGATAGCACAAAGTTTCACCTTTTGGGTACAACTCAAAACTAGCCATTGCTGATCATAGGAAAGAGAATATAAATGTAAAACCTTTCATGGACCTAAATGGAAGATCATATGCCATAAGCTCTCAAAAAATGAGATTCCAACTGAACTGGCAGATCAAAGAAGAAATTGACCAAGTTTAAGGAGAAAAAAACTGTCATTTACCTTTCATCGGTTACAGGAACTCCGAGAACCTCATGCAGCAGTGCCACGGAGTATACAGAAGAGAAACAATATCTCAACAAGTCCCCGTCATCAACACTTTTGTGCTGATTTTTCAACTCAATCCAGTCATCTTCGCAATAATGTCGACGTCCAGCTCTCAAGTCAGACAAGCCAGTGCTAGAGAACATCCCAAAAATCTGCAGCAGGAAATTCAGTGAAGAGATTGCCCATGTGGCTTATTAACTAGAAAGCCACTAAATGATCAGATTATGCAGTGAATGGCTTCTTTACATACCTCAGTGGTATAGAAGAAGCTTTTGACAGAAATTGCCTTGTCCTCTAACTTCAAAAAGGATTCCTGGGGAATTTTGCAGGGGGTCTGTAAGCATTTATCTGTATGGAAGAGCAAAAGGAATTAAACCCGGGAAGGAGATCCCTCGTTTTGAACCACAACACAAAGCCATATTTAAAAGAAATAACAGAATACTTCATTGATTGCACGGTGCACAAGAAGCAGTTGACCAATAGAGGGATCACAGTAATTCACAAAGTCAAAGCATCCCGAAGAACATAAATGGCTTGGGCAAGCTAAAGACTATACCCTGTCTTGCCTTCAGCAGTGCTGAGGCCTCAGCTTTGCAAGCAGAGAAGTTTCCAGTCAAATTAGATGCTACGACCTTGGGATCACGAGCATCTGGTGATGGTTCATAGCCACTGTAAACACAAGGGTTACCAGGAGGCACCTTCAACTTTGAAGCTGCAAAAAGCAACAGCAGACAAAATGATCATAAGTATCCGTTATTAGAGTTCAAATTGTAATTCTTTGAGTAGAGAGTCCATGTGACAATATCTCTAGTGTATTGTACACTGAAGCAGCAAACTCTAACAAGAAAACCAAGCCAAAAAAATATTTGAATAAGAGAAGGGGCTTGAGGTGCTTATAAGCCCAAACCTTATTACAACAGAAATAATTTTTTCAGAGAATAAACCAAAGTTAGGAGCTGATATAAATTAGAGATTTTTTAATGATTAAAAGCCGCAGCCAGGAGGAGAAAATCAATACTGTGATTGCTACACTTAGGCTAAGCTCTTGGCATAAGAGATTTTCGCTTGAAATTAATATTTAATTATAAATCAAAAGCATCCACAACACCTCAATGCATGATCAATGCAAACTTTGCCACTTTTTTGTGCTTGATCTACAAACAAAACCAGAAGTGAACCAGGAGATCATATTAGAAGGCTTTGCAAAACTTACCAGATGCAATCTCTTTAGAAATTTGAAGCTCATTGAGAGATTCCCAAGCTGCATCCTGGATAATATAAATAAATGGTCACACTACGAACAAGCACAGTATTCTTCCGTGCACTTGATCGGCAGCAACCAAAGGTTTAAGGCGGAAAACAGACTACAGATTTGTACAGATATTATGGTAATCTAGCATTCTGAAGTTATACATGCAAATTTAGCATCTCAATGACTACCAAGGACCATTAAATCAAATTATTAATTGAAAAATGATCTTCCATGTCCTTGGTCTTCCATCCCAAATTCTCTATGATACATTGACAATAGCTCTCCCTAACACAATCCCAAGATCACTTAATATCTATATCAAGGCGTATTTCATGCTATGCAGTGAGCGATCCGAGATAATTAACTGATTAATACACAGCATCAGGTCAGTACCATCATCACCAGTATATCTAGAAAGAGCTGCCTTTGACAATGTGCTTCTACATGGAGTGTTATGAATATAAATCCTACATAAATATAAATAACTAAAAAAATATTGAACATTACATGGGAAACACCTGGCCGAATTGAGGAAAGCTTCGAGTGTAAAGATTGTAATCAGTTCCAGAGAATCTGATTACTCGTGATGATTCCGAAGCCATGGCATCTTTTATAGCATATGCAACCTGCAGCATCAATTAACATTCTTAGGAATTGGGATTCAACTAAGTTTCATTTGGTCGAAAGCCAATGTTGACGCCCAATTCAGACAGCAATATGATATCCCAATGAACTAATCCCCTGAGCAGGCAGTAATTGGAGATGAACCTGCAAAGAACTGCCGCCGAGTTCAATTACCCCAGTGGTATCCCCAGGATCACCTCTCAAACTTCCAAGAACATAATTGACTGCAACCCAAGCATAAACTCCTTCATCTTCTCCTGCATCAGCATCAAACCGGGTCTGGGCCAATAAATCTGATTTGCTTCATTCCTTTCAGCATCATTCTTCAATAAGCAATTACTATTCGAAAGCAATTTTAAACTTTTAAAGAAAATCAATCAGTGGAAAGAACTGAAGGGGAATCAGGCACATATTGAAGTCAACCCACCATTAAAGGGAGAAACTTAATTCAGAGGCTTTGAATTGTAGAAGAACAACAGTTTACCTTGTACTTCTCGAACCCACTCATCCTTGAACAGAAACCTCGACTTCCTCAAAGCTTGCCGGAACGACCCGAAAATCCGATCTCTCTGGTTTAAGCTGAGCCTCTCCAACCCTCCACTCACCAGCACTACGATCTTAGTGCTTGTCCACTCCTTCTCCGGCACTCTCCATTTAACAAACTCGACCATCTCGGAGACCTCCCTTCCTGCCTTCTCCGGCTCATCACCAAACTCTGCCAAACCGGGCAAGACCTTCATGGATCCGTCGAAAGCCACGGTCGAGAGCCCCCCCTCGTTAACGAACTCGAAGACGCGGACTCTCGAGGCATAGAGCCCGACATTGATGGCGGCACCGAAGAAAGCTTGCTTTGGATCGCCAAACTTGGAGGACCGGTGCACCGACCGGGCGGTGGAGAAGAGGAAGAAGAGGAAGGGGACGGTGAAGAGGGGGACGAGGAGGAGCAACTTGGAGGGGGATTTCTTAGGGTTAGGGTTTGGGGGAGGCGAGAAGGGGTGCATGCGGGGGTGGAGCTGAGTGCGGTGGGGCGGGAAGTAGGCGGCGGAGGAGGAGGAGGAGGATCGTGGCTGGAGGCTGGAGTAGTCCATGACGATCGCCGGACATGGAGAGCTGGGTCAAATTCTGACCAAATCTGAGCTGAGGGATCGATCGCTGATGGAGAGCTCAGTCTTCTGCAGATACCAGGCTGGCACTCACAAAAAAAGGTCAAATAAAAAGTAACTGAACCATTTTAAACAGGCGTGTTTATGTTTTGGTTCAATTTGAAAAATCGCTTTGAATTGAAATAAATATTCATTTTCATTGAATTTAATTCGAAATTTAAGGAATTGAACGTTAAATGACCCATAATTGTACATTTTACCTTAAAAATAATTGTTTATTTTATTTTATTATTAATTTAAAAAAACCATCGATTTATCATAATTAACTGAATCACCCATATAAGACAATTAATTGAACCTTTTTATGATGAAAAGGGAATCTTTGGAGATCAATTTGAGCAATTCAGTTTCCTGCCCTAGTTACATTTAATTGATCGTATTTTATTTGGATAAAATATTCAAACCGGATATTGAATCTATCCCTGACATTCGTCTATTTTTAACTTGATATTTAAAATTAGTTGGTTCGGTGAGGACCGGATCTGACCGGTTTGATGTTGAAATGGGCCGGCCGGTCCAGACGAGAATGATCCTCGTGGCGGGGAGATGGCGTTGGACGAGCCGGAGTGGGGATCCTAAACTCTTCAGTCTTCCAGCATGCAGTGACAGAGGGGGGTTTGGACCATTCCGCTGAGGTTGGCGGCAGCTGGGCTTGGTTCTCCGCCGCAGGCCAGGGACTCGGCTGCAGAGGAGCCTGCGGGGGCCGCCACCGGTCAATGCTTCCCCTGGCCTCTGGCCTCAGATAATCGGATTCGTAGAGGCAGTAATGGCGGGGGACCCTGGATCTGAGTATTCATTTCTTGGTCTTCTGCTTCGGAGTCGGAGGGAAGTGAAGTGAGAATGGAGGTGATAAACAGCTTGGGAAGCCATTGGACGGATAAAGCTATGGTTTGGGGATGGAGCACAATGGAAAGAACTGTAAATTAATCTGCCTCATTGCTAGAGAAAGTTAAAATGTTTAATCCGACCCCTTTTTCATGTCCTTTTTTCGTTTTCACGAATTTTTTTTCCCGATCATTGAAAGCTTTTGCAGCAGTCACAGTGAACGCCCTCCAGAGTGCTTCTCCTCTCTGCTTGCAGATTTTGCCATTTGTGTTGCTGTAGAGTGGAAGAGAAGCTTCCTTGAACAGCATGGTAAAACTTTCAGTTTATTCAATTCATTCATGCACTCGCTTTCTCAGATTTCTTCAAGCACGCTGCACGCGGAATCAATTTGTGAAGCATTTTATTGTGCTTGAATCGAGGCTTCAGACCCAATCGCTATGGGTAGACCTAGATTTCAACAACATATGGCATGGTTTGCTTGCTCTTGCATCCTGTTCTAAAGTTCTAGTTGATGGAAGTTGTGACGTATCATTACAACCTGTGTTCGATCTATTGTATCATAGTCAAAACATACTCGTAAAAGACTGAGTGAACTTACTGTAGGTATCAACTGAATAACAAGTTCAAGGAGCAGGATTGTCCCACGAGCCCTGTTCTTGATTTGAACATGGTCTTTGGTTTGAAATTTTGAATAGAATCTCACCATTTCTTCTCATGCTCATTGAAGTTCATAGGATTAGCTGAATGAGATCCCAGACGTTTGTGGTTGAATGTTAGTTGAGAATGCCTTGATGGATCAACAGAGCTCTATATTTTTATTTGTCTGTGGTATTATAGAGCTGAGAAACTGATGCTGTGCATAACAGACGGAGAAAAGGATAATCGGAAGAGCAACAGAAGCTTTATTTGTAAATTAACTGTGGAAAGATGATTGGGAAACTGAATATGCAAAGATAATTAATATAAAACAAGAATACATGAAGAGGATATCAGTGTGTGGTCATGACAATGGAATTATTTCTTGAGCTAAAAATAAGAATGACATTACAACCTCAATAGATCAGAAGAATACTGAGACAAGGATTGCTGCTCCTAGTACTCCGCCTGACAGTACACTTCTTGAAGCTCCATTTTGAGGCTTTGATGGAGGCACTCCACCTGTATTTCCGTATTATAATTGCATTGTTATCTCAAAGGAAAATTCACCATGAAGGTAAACTGAAACCATGAGGCAAAGAATGACTTAAATTTTAACCTTGAACACATATTGTTTGGAGAAATTGTTTTGAGACTCTCTTGCTCATTTTCAATAGAGAAGTTATTTAAAAAAAAAAAAAAAAAGGGAAGGGAACTCTTGGTGGGAAAATTTTAGTGGTCCTGACTTCTTCCTGGCTTTCTCAAAAGTTAGGCAGGGCAGTAAAGCCAATGACAAATGCCAATGGAAACTTCTTCTGTTTCTTGATTTCCAAAACAAATTGAGAAGAGAAATTGTAGAAGGTGGTTTATATGGAAGGCGAAACATAAACCTATACAGTTTGTCAAACTACCTGGTGCTGATGGACCTTCACTTGCCCCTGGAGCAGGAACGGGAATCCCCAAAGCTGTTTGGACATAAAAGCAAATTACTTAATAAGCAATGTGCATCATTCATTCAACATTTTTTGGTTGGTCAGAATTCATTCGCATCATATACAAGTGGAGACGCGGTTTGAATGGGATGAAGGACTGTTTGTCACATTGACTGGACCATACTACAACTGGTTAACGATAGTGAGTCCTAGTCAGAGATAGGTCCTTTCTTCTGGTTGTTCCATGCCATTAGGTGGGGCAAGACCAAAGTGTGTCAGCAGGGATTGAATCTTAAGATCTAACTCTGAACTTCTAAAGGTAGTGGTTCTTTTTATGCTGTATTCTGTCACCAGTAACTTATTATTGGCATGTTCTATTTTCAGTAAGAATCTCCTGTAATTCTAGTGTTCGGGCAAGCAGATAAATAGACATATCGGTTCTCCATGCACCCAGTAAAAGCTCTGACATAATGGAAATCGAACTAGCATCAAGGATGGATTTGGGGGGTGATTGCCTCCTGAACTCGGAAAAACCCATAAGTTCTAATATAAAAATCTTGATTTTGTCTATATTTTTATTGAATTAACCACGAATTCCATTTTTAGCTCTTCTTTAAGTTTCACCCGCTTATTCGGTCCTATGGATCTGTCCTTGGGCTGATCTGGCTCAGCATGCCGGACCTGACTCCTTAAAGTGTCGGGGTAACCAAAACCCTTTTCCAGTCGGTCACACGACTAACTCACCCTTAATTGGCAATGCACCCTCAAGTCCAGCATCAAAAGGTTTAGTGCAGCAGCTTACTTCTTTGAAAGTTTCTCATGACATTTCTATGCTCTCAGTTTTGTGTTGATAAGATTCTTGTTGAGACCATTACATAGGAGACATTTGAATACTCAGATCTGTGACATTTACTTCAGAATAGATGATAGGAAAACATTTTGCTGATCATTTGCATCGAAGTTTCTTATATATGTTGCAAGTGTTTTGAAAAATGATGTTTGGATGGAAAATAAAATTAAAAAGAAAAAAAGATACAGAAAGGCTTCATAAGTTTCGAAAAGAGAGCAACAATTTTGCCATTGATGATGATGTGATTGTATTCCACTTTATAAGATATGGATAGCATGAGTTTGGGGTGAAATGTAAAGATTACCTGAGCATAAGCTAACAGAAGGAGTTTGACACAGCGAGGGAAGCTTGAGGGCTCTGTTGACATCGATGTTGAACCCTGCAGATTTGGGGTCCTGAAGCAGCTTGCACAAGCAGATCGGGCTGCTTCCCACAAGGTTCAACAGCGCAGGGCAGCACGGTTGGTCAGGCTTCGTGAGATTGCTCCCCAGCTCCACATAGGAAAGGCAGTCTGCCAGGCTGAGCAGGGAAGTCTGGCAATCCTGACCTGGGGATGGAGCCGGACCAGAGCTGTATTCAGGGCTGGGAACAAACAACGGGCTCGGGGCCAGTGCCGGGACAGACATCGGGGTTGGACTCGGGGCCTCCCCGAGCACCAATCCAAATAATGCTGCTGCGAAGAAGGTGAAGCCAGCCAAGGGGACTAAAACTCGGGCCATTGCGGGTTTCAACGAGCGACTCTAGTGCTTGGTAGTAGCCGTGGAGAGGAGAAGAGAGGTAAGAAAGCTGAGGCGAGTTAAGAAATGTCTAGTGTGGACTGTTGATAGAGCTTTGCAAATTTCAAGCAGGGAAACGAATGGTGGGAAAGCAACTCTGGCTACTTTCTTTCTACAGCAATCGTGGGAGAATTAATAAGATTCAACCACCTCCAGTTGTTTGCTTCGTTCAGCATTTGCTGGCTGTCACTTTCTGTCTGTATTACTTGCCTTTATCTGCGCCATGATATGTGGTCCTCCTAGGAATGCCCAGGAAGCCCATGTTCACAATGTCTAAACCCCGAGAAGATTTACTCACTTCCGGTGCATAATTTCCACGGTGGCTAGAATGTTCTGGTTCTGATTTAATCATGTTGACTGACTTTGGGGTGATAGTGTTTTCTGTCTTACAGAGAAAGCTGAACTGGAAGAAGGAGCTTACAGCCTGGCAAATTTCATCAGCACAAGCAGTCTCTCTTACTTTCTTTATACAAAGATTTGCTTACTTGTTATACTGACTTGGAAGATGCAGTGTCTCAATCGAAACTTAAATCATTTGATTGAAGTTTCTGCAGATGGAATACCAAAGTCTGGCACGACACGGTTGGCGAATCACCAGTGTCAGGAATTCACAAGAGGTACGAATTTGATCAGGCGGACACCCTTCTGAATGTCTACTACCGGGTCCACTGCCCAAAAAGAAAGATAAAAGGTAACATGGCAGCCATGTTTGGCATTCCGGGCGTTGTAAATGTGGGAGGTGGATGGTTGGAAGTTGATGGTCAAGGACGGTTAGGGGGGCAATAATGAGTTCGGTAGGCGGAAAGGGCAAAAAGTTAGGGCGAGTTCGTACTGTGTGATGGCAGCACCATGTGCCTTTTGCTGAGGATGTTTCTGTGCCTTCTGGTTGAGAAATCATCATTATATCATTCTATCTCCTAACGCGGCTATAGAAAATATCAATTAGATTGTGACAGGTGAGCAGTTTGGTATTATTCATCCAAGCACCTGCCTTGATTATTATTAAGTTAGAGTAATTTAATTAGTTTATCATCATCATGTCAATATGAGGTAGAATTATCTAATGTCCTTTCCCTTCGGGTTTCGTGCTGAAAGATTACTTATCCTTGATTCTGGAATCTCATCTGCACTAACATGGGCTTCGAAAGACGGTATTGATTTCGGGAAATGGATCATCCACCGAGAAGGGTGCGTCAGGCTATCAGCACTCGAAGGGTATCATTTAGCTCAAATCGAATTGAACAGAAGAAAACCAACTCGTTCGAACCGGTTTGCTAGTAATCTGATTTTTCTTTTGGTCACGAAGTGGGTCGGTTAATTGCTTAAATGGTTGTGTTAGTTAATTACTATTAGTCGAATCAAATTGGTTTTCTTTTTTTTTTTTTTTACCTTGGTGATAAAATAGAAATATTATTAAAGTAATATAAAAACTTATGCATTTTTAATGGTTTGGTTCAGTAAATTGCGTACTAAATCAAATCAATTGCATTTATTCATTAAAATACATCTATTTTTATTTAAAAAAATTGGTTAACCGGTCAAGTGAACTGTAAAAATCAGCTTTATATGATTTGGTTATGTTATGATAAAATAGGAATGATTTGAAGCTGATATTCCAGGCTTTGGTTTGAAATTATCTTTCTAACCGAATCGAATTGAACCAAGAACACCCATAGTCCTATCGGTCCTCACAGGTTAGAGGGGAACCCCGTCCCTCCCAACTCACCTGAAGAATGAGTTCATAACCTCTCGTTATTCATTGGTGAGAATCGAATTCAGAATCACTCTAATTTAAATTAAGAGCGATAGTCTCTGAAAATGGTCCAGTAAGATTTTCGATGAAGCCCAATAAGGGCCCAGCCCACTTAGAAGAGAAAACAAGGCTGCCCAACCCCAAAAGGGCTGTCCATAATATCTAGCAGTATCCTCATTACCAAACACACACCTTACCTCGCCTGGACAGAAATAGGGATGGCAATGGGCCAAGTTGGGCGGGTATTTGGATATCCAGACCCTCCCAACACCCCCACAGGGCGGGGCACGGGTTGGAAAAATTATTTAATAATGTGTAAAGTGTAATATAAATTTATATATTTATGATAGTATAATTAAATAAATTCTAAAAAATAATAATTTATGTAATTTTAATAAAATAGAATGATTATTTTATAATTTATTGTTATAAAAGCATTCATAAATCAAGTAAATTAATCTTAAAACATATAATTATACAACATAATAATATATGCAAATATAGCGGGGCGGGGCGGGTCGGGTCGGGGTAGGCCGAGCTGGATTTCAAGGGCCCAGGTCAAATTGCTATAACCCCACCAAACCCTAATCGCAGGCGGCATATAAATGCGGCAAACCTTTGATAGCTAGGGTTTTGAGCCGGAGGACGCATCGATTTCTCGGAGGTGACCGTATCGAAGCTGCAACAATGGTGGCCACCAAGAAGACTGTAATCTCCCCTCTCTCTCTCTGTCGTTCTTCATACGCGGAACGAGCTGATTTGATTTAGATAGTTCCCGGCTCCATCCAGATATCCTGTTCGCTGGACTTGACATTTTCTCTTCTTTTCTGGTGTTGTTCTGCGGGAACTTGCAGAAGAAGACGCATGAGAGCATCAACAACAGGCTTGCTCTCGTCATGAAGAGCGGGAAGTACACCTTGGGGTACAAGACCGTCCTCAAGTCTCTAAGAAACTCCAAGGGTAAATCTTCAATTCTTCGGCTACCTCATTGGTCTGTTGTCTTGCTGCCTTGTGACCTCTATTGTGCTTTTGCGGTGCTCTGTGCCACTAGTGGATGGCAAGTAGTTGAAATTTGAGAGATTGGATATGCCGAACTTCATTAAACTAATGCGATCTATAAGATTCTGTGGTGCTTCCTGGTAGGTTGAGCTAAATGATCCCTGATTTTGAATCTTCGTTCCTCTTTGAATTTAGAACCGGCTAGCTGAATCAATCCAGTCGATTGATAGAATTAGGTGAAGCTATAATCTTTCCGAAAATGTAGTTGACGAGATCAATAAAATTTTATTGGAGAAACATTGACTTTTCCCGTCCTGAGAACGAGGATTTGAATAGAATGTCCTCAGTTTCACAGCACCTGAACTGGTGTTGCTCCACTCTGATCTTGTTCTTCATTTGAGTCTCCTTGAATCACATCGCGGTTGCTTCCTCAGGTAAGTTGATCATCATTGCCAACAACTGCCCGCCTCTCAGAAAGTCCGAGATAGAGTACTATGCCATGTTGGCGAAAGTTGGCGTTCACCATTACAACGGCAGTAAGTCTCTGCTCCTCTGTTGACCGTGATTCGTTGATCAATGTCTTTTCCAATGGTCGAGTTTTCAAACTAAGTATCATCGATAAGCACGGCATTTATTTTTGTGTTTCCATCAAGTATCCCTAATTGGAAGTAGGGCAATCGCTTGGCAGATGTAATCTTCCTGTTGTGCAGAGATCTTTTCACTTGCTCTACTGGAACCCTAATTAACTATCTTCTTCCATTTGTCAGACAACGTCGATTTGGGAACTGCCTGTGGCAAGTACTTCAGGGTGTGCTGCCTTAGTATTATTGACCCAGGTAATGCTGCTGGAAGAGCTGTTATCACTTGTTATTTAATCTTTTCTTCTCTTTCCTAATAATTTTAGTTTTAAGTGAATGATATAATTGGGAATCCACACGATATGATATCAGGTGATTCGGACATCATCAAGAGCATGCCTGGTGAACACTGAGCTGCATCCCAAGCTGTTAGCCTCTTTTCTTCTTGCCGGGTACGGGTCGGTTGTGGGAATTTCACTTAGCACTGGAAGTTTTAGTGTTGACAGAAGAACAGTTTTGGATATGGAAACTTGAGTTGTTTTGATGTCCCATTCTGTTTGCGGGTTGGCTGCTGCTTCTGCTTCGATCAAGAAGCCAGTCCGGTGCTTCCTTTCATTTTCAATCCGCACCAGTTTTGCGACTGGCACACTATTTAAAATCGAATACCTTCTACTTCGTTTGATTCGATGACGACGCACATAGCGATACTGATGTGCCACGAATGATCGACCTGATTAGACTTCAGAGGTAGTATCGTCGTATCGTGCTGAAAAATCGCGAGCCTCTCGTTTCTCATCAGATAACAAAATGGTGGCAGTGGAGATGTTACCGTATGACTTCCGATATGTTTATCTAACATTGCCTGAAATGGGCCCATCATTGGCCCATTCTTCAGGGCCCAGGCCCAGTAAGTTGTCGGCCTTGTCTTCCTTTTCTGGTAAAATGTCAAGATTAAACACCAGGAAAAAAAAGATTTTTCATAAATAAATAAAAGGAATAAATAATTAGAAAGGAGAAGACAAAAAAGTAGCGAAAGAGTGGTAGCAGTTTTAATAGTAATTCTGCAAATTACTTATTTGTTGCTTGTTAAATTCGTATTTGTCAGAATATTTTTGAAAAAATTCAGTAAAAGTAATATTAAATAAAACTAATTATAATTAAAAAATAACATTAATAAATAATTTGATGAGGTGGTTGAATTGTATTGGGGAAAACATTGTATCTAATCAGCTTAACACAGGAAGTTCGTTTCCGTCCTGGAGAGAGAGAGACGTTTCTTCGCTTGTTAGATCTCAACGACCGAGCTCGAGCTCATCTTCCATGGCGACGTAGATCGAGCAACCGGCTTCTGCAAGACGCGGTCCTCCAGCTCGAGCTTCCGGTCTCTCTGCTCTGCCTAGTGGAAACGCTCAGCGCCGGGAAAGGAGGAGGAGGAGGAGGAGGAGGAGGAAGGAAGGAACCGCGGTGATGGGAGGCTTTAGCGCCGAAGATCTGTCGACCATAGGAGGAATCGCCACCGTCTCACTCTTGCACTCGTTCATCCCGACGCATTGGCTTCCTTTTTCCATCGTTGGCCGCGCCCAGAAATGGACGCTCTCCCGGACTCTCTTCGTCAGTAAGTCCGGTACCTGCGTATAGATATGGAGTGTCTGTATGCATGCACCTCTGCTTGCGGAAATCCGATTGCGGATCTATCTGCCGTAATTCTATTGACAATTGATACACGAAATGTAACGTTGCCTTTTGAGGCGTTGCCGGTAGATCCAGAGAGGGGAACAGCCGCAATGTCTTAGTTACGGCATTACTTTTGGTATCATGCGATCCCTTTCTTTGAGAATTCGGACATTCACTCCATCAACAAGACCGCGTGCATCCCAAATTTACATCAGTTCCTTCAGGTTCAGTGAAATAGCTAGAGCACTCTTTTCGATCTTGCTTCCTATCCTAGGGAGGGTGACTAAATTGCTTTTAACTATCAACAAAATTCTCTCCGCTAACTTCCTGCAAAAGAGAGAGCTTTTATGTCCAGCTACGGATCCTAGCAGCGACTCTCTACAGTATTTCACTGCTAGCCGCCCTCTTTTGAACCATGACATATTTTCCAGCCTCTGCACGTGTTGTGACACACTTGAGCACTATAACTCACTTTTTATCCATGTTCATTCTCAGACCTGACATCCTGTAATATGTCTCCAGTATGTGTCCGGTGTGTTACAGAAGGTTGCAAATGATTCTCCTGTAGTCTTTTATTCTTGAACAGTTTTCCACTTTGGAATCACTGCAATGTCTCGGCATCTTACTAGTCTGAAAGAAATGTTTGATAGCCTGAAAAACAGAGATTCCCCCTTCTGCCCATGTTTCTTAGGAAAAAAAATGTGGAGTATAGCCGTTAGGGCCTGGTGCCTTATTGCCATTTAATGAGAACATTGCTTCTTTGACCTCCTCTTCTGTTACTGGAGCATCGAGTTCCTTCTTCTGGTTTTCAGTAATCATCTTTCCCAGGATGTTCCTCAGCATTTCTTTTTCGAAAACCTCCTCTGGATCAACTCTTCCTTGCAGATCCGCTGTCTCGTTCATCTCAGTCAAGCTGATCCTTTTCTGTCCATCTTTTTAAAATTCTAATGGTGTTTCTGGCAGTTCTGTTTTCACTGCCCTATGGAAATAGTCATCCTGATCTAAGCCAATGGACCCTTGATTTTCTTTCAACGATGCCTCTTCATTTTGCATCAATTGGAGGAGTTTTTGCCTTGCTGCTGCTCCCCTCTTATGTAATGTTTGTGTTTCTGCTGCTGCTTGAGGGATTTGCTTCCGTGGACTCTCCACAATAGACTTGGTGTCTCGCAATTCAGCCTGGTCTTTTCTCTCCAGTTCACTACTATTTTTCAACTCAGTTTTCATCTTCTTCAGTTTACCATACAGTGGATTAAGTATTGTACCTGCAGCATTTTGCTCCCGTATTCTTTTGACAGTTGGCAAGAACATTTCAAAATTGCACCAATGATTAAAGAATTTGAAAGGTTTTGGACCAGAATTGCTTTGCCATGACAAGGTAGAGGAGTGATCTGAGATACTTGGGTCAAGAAATTCCACAGTTGAGAAACAGGTATGATTGAAACATTCTTCATTGATTCTGCATTGGAACCCTTCGATTCTCTGTTTGACCATGTAAAGTAGCATCCAGTGGCTGGATGATCCGCTAGCTTTAGATCAGCTACACAGACTCATATTTGCCATGCTACTATTTCCTTCTGTAGTTCTTCCTGTGCAGTGAACTTCCCAGGTCTGCACACTGCATTAAAATCACCTAGCAGACACCATTTTCCAATTACTTTGCTTAAGGCTTCTTAATTTGGTCCACAGTTCCATCCTTTCTTCTTGAGTGTTTTTGGCGTAACCAAAAGTTAGATAAATGCTCCCCAATTTCCCCATCCATAACCCTACAATGCATCATTTGGTTTGTTATCTCCAGCATTTGCGATGAGATACTTGGCTTCCAGAATATCCAGCTCTACTAGGCAGAAAGTGAGGTGTTTCACTCTTGTTTCCAATTCATTATTTTCCCTTCTTTGTGGCATTATGTGTAGGCTTCAGGATTCTTAGAGCACAACTCGCTTAAGTTGCCTGTTTAGCCTTCTTCATGGAAAGTTGAAAAGGAAAAAAAAAGGGGACGAAAGAACAGATCTTTCTTTGTAACGTCAATCTCCTGCTAATAATTTATATTCTGTTCTTCGGGGATGCTGCATTAGTTGCAGCGTTGATAAGTGAGTTCTTCATGAGCACATGGAGTTCTGTCCTAAGGTCTTGATTAGATCTGAGCCGTGGAAAATCACGAGCTTGTCTTTTTATGCGATGGAGTTAGACAATTGAAAACTAGGGATGATATGTTATCTTTGATATTGATGCTCCTGGCACATGGTTGTTTTACTCGGAAAAGAGGTGCAGATATATACTTGCATGTTAAAATTATAGTTATTTCATTCATTTGTATGAAGCATGATGCTGCTGTTAATGTTTGCTTTAGTTTTGAACTTTCCAGTTATCATCTGGTAATTTTCTTGTGATCTTTTCTAGCGACTGCTGAAGTCTTACTAGAATTCAATAGGATGTGAGGTGAGAATCACATCCAGTAGTGTATATGATACCTATGAATTCAATAGGATTTGAGCCCGGAATCATGTATATGATGTCTTTAACTATATGACTCGATGGAATCTGACTCGATGGAATCTGCGTCGTATTAGGTGCTAGAATCCTTCTGATCTGTTAAATGTGACCGTGTGATCGTCAGTTACTGTGACGCTCAACGATGTCATTGCGTAACTGTGAATTTGACTTGCTTTGCTTCTTTATTGAACGGTAATCTCACTGCTTCGTTTCTTATTTTTGTTTCTTCTTACAGCTGCATTTGGAGCGGTTTTGCATGTAGTATCCACTTCGCTTCTTGGTATAACAGCGATAACAATGGCAAACACAATTGCTGGGGAGGAAACGGTCCATAAACTCGCTTCACTCTTGTTGATAGTTCTTGGAGGTAGCTACATATTACTGTTTTTATCAGGTAAGGGTGGCCATACTCATTCCCATAACCAACCCATGGAGAAAATGGCTGTCGCTGGGCTGGTCCTTGTTCCTGCATTATCTCCTTGTGCTACAACACTGCCGGTCTTTCTTGCTGTTGGAAATTCATCCTCCATGATGATACTTGCTATCATAGTGCTGCTCTTCAGGTATTGAAAAACTACTTATCTTCTGCATGATATAAAATTTCCTTCCTTTGAATCATGCAGCATTATCTGTAGGGTTGACAATCTGTATCATATGGACTTTAAATAAGTCGTGTCTAAATGGGGTGGGCTCGGGTAGGGTAGGGTCGGGTCAGGTCAGGTTGGAAACACCATTAGTTAGATATGATACATCTAATGTCTAAATAGCGTTTAAATAGGTCATGTCTAAATGGACCATGTTTAGACCAGGTTGATTTCCCTAACCCGCTTAAATATATATGACAAGGATGGTACAAAGTCAAAAATGACCTTGAATAACAAAAAAATGTGCAAAATATAATATTTTATGATGGGCAATTGTTGTTAATAATCATATTTATATTAGATAGTAAAACACATTTAATAAATGAGTTTAATCTTGTTTGATCGGGTTATGCCAGTCCCTAGGTGATTAAACATGATAATTATCTTGTCTAAACGGGTTTGACTCAATCTGCCTAATACCGTTTTCTGTATTAGAAATTGCTAGCCTTAGTTGTCTGCAACATAAATTTGATTTTTGTTATTGCTGTACTTGGTATACGCACTTTAGATAAGGCGGTTCCTTGCCTTGATTATACGACTATTATGGGATTGCAGCACCATTACTGTGATGACATCGCTGGTGGCTCTATCGTTTTACGGAGCTAGCCAACTGAAGTTTCACTGGGTGGAACGATACGACAAGCTTCTCGTAGGTGCGGTTCTGTGCTTGGTAGGGATCTTGACCCTTGTTTTTCACCATCACGACCACGATCACAATGGGGATATAAGCGGCCAGCACTTGCACAGGAAAATTATTGGTCTCTGATGGGCTCTTTCAGTAACAAGTGTTGTTTTCATCCGCTAGCAGCTTTAGTCTAAATCCGCTCCACATTATAGCGTCTGTTCATCTTCAAAGTAGCAGGTATCGAGATTACTCGATTCCCTCATAGTATTCTTCTTCCGCCACTTAACCTGCTGTGATTGCCCTTAAATTACCAGAAAATGTAGTGGTGTTGTGTACGACTCGGGCACGGATGGCTTCGAGTAGGTGGGTTTGTGTAGTTAAAGACTTGTCTATTACTGGTAGTTTTGGCTTTTGATGGATCGGTTTAGCACACAGATGTGCACCCTTGTGAGGAATTCGGGAATGTCATGATTTGTAGTTGTCCTATCACAGTTATAAGGCACATGCTGACTGGAGTACGTGCACAGCTCTGTCTAAGACAAGGAATTCCATCCACGGCTCCTTCGCAACCAAAAGCTTGCAAGATCGAACTTCAGCCTGGATGGTGACCGAAAAACCAGCAAATCACCGCTTGCCCTCCATCCTGCCTTTCTCGGACAGGATTGTCTTGCGGGCATGGCATGGAAACCTTCCATGGTCACAGCTCTCTCTCTCTCTCTCTCTCTCTCTCTCTCTCTCTCTCTCTCTCTCATTCAAAAGCAGATTTAAGCACCATCAACTATTACTATTATTACTTTGACAGAGGCGAGAGTTCTATTTTTAGTGTTTCCTTTTTCTTTTTCAAAGTATTCTTAGTTGAAATTTTAATGATCGTTAAATTAAATTGAAATAAAATAAAGTTATAATCGTAAGTTCGTATAACTACTATTTTCTATTATTTTCTCTTGTACTTGAAACTCCTCTCCCCTCCCAGCAATAATACCTGTTTGCTTTCTGATATATTCATTTTTAATTATGGCATTTCATTTCTCACCATTTTACCAATGATTTGTCTATGTAAATTATGAATTCCGTTTGCATTTTTATATTGCACTATTATAAGTATCTAATTTAAAAGTTAAATGTGAATTATTTTTAAGTAAAAAATTAATTATATATAATTACTCACTTTAATCTTGCATAAATAAATATTGCTAATATTTTTTTAGTGAAGAACAGATAAACCCGTAGTTATATACTAATATATAGACTCCGAATAAATATGAGGGCTCGATTCAAAACATCTGCAAAATCTAATGTCCCGATTTTTATAACCCCGTGATAACACTAAACCCTACGAAAGGGCAAGATCTAAACGATGCCGTTTCTCGACCTCACCGTACACAGCGACTCTCAATCACGTCATCCTCTGCTGTTCATGAGCAACTTGGCGGTCAACCCGCACCCGAGTGCCTGACCCGGGATCTTCCCGACCCGATCCACTCCCTCCGCGAGAACCACCCCCATCCCCATATGGAGGTGTGGCTCTATGTGGCAGTGGAAAGCCCACGCCCCCGGGTTGTCCGCCACGAACCTCAGCACCGTCCACCCGTACGGGAATATCACCGCCGTGTTCCTCAGCGGCGGGTCCCTCAGGTTCAGCCCCCTGTCGCCGGTGCCGTCCTCGAACTTCCCGTTTCCGTAGCCCAGCACCCAGAAGTCGTGCCCGTGGAGGTGCCACGGGTGGATCTCGCTCGTGTTAGCCGACAGTGCATTGGCGTTCTGGAGCACGACGTCGACCGTGGAGTGGAGCCGGAGCATGTACACCCCGTTGTTGACCGTGCAGTTGGTGTTCTCCGCCGGGACCGTGACGTCGTACTCCGCCGGGAAGCCCTCCGGCGGCGGGGTGGAGTCGAAGGCGCCTTTGAGGTTGTACCGGAGGGAGCCGAGGTACGGGGTGGCTGGGAGGGAGAGGGAGACGTTGTTGATGGCCCACTTGGTCTGGCCGAGGAACTTGTTCTGGGTGTTTAGGAGGGCGATACGGCGGTGAGCGGTGGCCGGCGGCGGCGCGTAGGAGGGGTGCGAGGAGAGGGCGCGGAGCTTCTCGGCGAATAACCTCATGCTCGCGTAGTCGTTCCACTTGGGGGTAGCCGGCGGCGGAGAGGCCGGGAGCTCGCCGGCGTGTACGGACACGTAGTTGAGGAGGGTGAGGGCCTGGGTGGTGTTGGGCTGCCTGCCGACGACTCCGGCGGAGATCCAGTAGTTCTTGGTCGGGTCTTGGTCGGTCTTTATCAGCACCGAGTAGCTCTCTCCTGCAAACGGGGCAAAGGGTCAAAATGCTCATGGGCCGGGCCGGGGCCTTATATTTGAGGCCCGATGGGCCGGCAGCCAGGAAAGCTCGAGGCTCACCTGAGTAAATGTACAGGTTGTTGACTTCGAATGGCTCGACGTAGTTCCCATCGGCCTCGACGACCACCATCTTGTGATTCTGCAAGGAAGAAATAAAGGGTCACGAACAATTACGGCAAGCATTAAGTCGAGCATAAGTAAGGACAGATTTGGAAAATCAACTAAAGAGGGGGCAAAACTCAATATGAAGGAAAATATCAAATTGAAAAGGTAACATAATTTAATGAAAATATAAATAAAATTTGTACATATTTCCACATATTTTATCAAGTTTAAGGGGAATAACAGCAGTCCCGTGCCCTCCTAGAATAACCGAAAAATCTCTGGGCAAATTAGGACAATTATAATTCAATGATACGCACGCCTCTCTTGAGCTGGTGAAGGGACAAGCACATGCACGTGTGCATATGTCCGCGTGTTTATTTGTACCTTAGGGAGTATCCATTAAGGTTGTGAATATCATGAGACAATTAGCAAATAGTTCGGACTCGATTGGGTTAAAACTCAAATGTGCCTCGATCTCAATGAGCTCGAGCTAGGTTTCGCTCGGACTTGCTTGCTAATTAAACGAGTCGAGTCGAGATCAGTAATTCTCGGCTCGAGAAATTCACGAGCCTGACATGGCACTTCGTTTTATATTGTAATTATTTTAATTATTACTCATTTTATGAAAATGAAAATTCATCAAATATGTTGTCTCTCCTTCCACTTGCCTCGTATAGATTAGGCAAGGCAAGCCTTCGTTTGTTATATAATAAGCCGGGCCCCAGTTTCAAACATTGGGCCCGCCCAAGCTCAAGCTCGCGACCGTTTAGACACAAACTCGTTTAAATATGAAAACAAATATGTCATGTCCAAATCATCGATATTTCTAACTCGAACACGTTTAAACACGATACATCTAAATATGACAGACACAATTTATCAGGCTTACTCGAACAAACCCTAATCTTCGCAGTTCCTTGGAGGAATAATTCCGAACCCTACTCTTTTTTGTTTTTTTTACCGTTGGATGAGTAGGTGTCTCGTGAAAAACAGTTTAATATTTTTTTAAAAAAAAAGGGGTAAAAATTTTGAGATATTCTGTATGTATATTTACAGGCAAAGTACAGTGGATGTGGAGGGTGGGGATGGGGTTATCTGACATATACGGACATACAGAGAGGACTGGACTGGACTGGTCTTACTTACTTCAATGTCCAGTCCATCTCTCTCTCTGGCACAATTTTCTATTTATTGATAATACTTATTTTAAATATAATTTAATATATTTATTTATATACTAAAAACTCATTGATTAAATTTACTGCAACATCCATCACATCTATCTTTTTCTCGGGCCAGTCAACAGTGCTCACAGACTGTGGCACTGTCTCAGGAGCATTGGACACTGCACATGGACAATGTCCTGCACCAAACATTATTTTCATCATCCTCTTGAGCACTGTCTCGAAGCACTGGACACTGTACAAGGACATGTCCTGCAGCAAACATTATTTTCATCCCCTCTCCACCTTTCTTTCTAAAAAAAAAAAAATTATACGATCCAGCAACCGAAAGATTCTATATACATCCGTTTTGTACACAATAGGTGACAGTGCACGCCGAATTTTACGTTTACTAAAGGGTTTTTGGTTGATAAACCACTGCTCGGCTCCCAGATGCAAGGTGGTTGTTCCTAGGAATAAGGTTCCTTGTTCATGTCGGTTCGATTCCGAAGTCGGTCCGTAAGATTTCACGTTAAATTCCCATGTGGCTGTGTTTTAACGGCTCAGGCAGGGTTCGAACACCGGCTATTTAATCTAGAATTGCTATACCTTCCAAATTTGGTAGAGATAAAGAAGTGGAAGGAGTCAAGAACCTGGCTAGACCCAGCCAGTCAATTACCAGAGGAACCAATGCTATCCCTCCCAGTCTCCACTTGAAAAACCATATGCATTACTCAACGGGTCTTAATTAATTTAAGTTTACGTGAGTTTGGTCCGTTAAGTGGAAAAGTTTTTTTTTTTTTTGATGATTATGGATTACAGTACCCGAACCGAGATACTGTCCAAGACAAATAGACACAAAACGAATCAACTTAAATCATGAAGTCGTATCTACTTTTCGGGTTAAATTCACAGACAAGAATTTTCTCCATCCGTGTAACTCAAACTCGAAACCTTACTCAAGGGGAATACATATCTTACAATCTCAAACAACTCATATTAGTAGCTAGCTACGATCTATTTTTTATTATATGTTTCTTGGGAGCTGCACGTGTCGAGCTCGGCAAATCATTCGTGAAACTCAACCAGCAGCTATTCGACACGTTGATAAAAATTACCGTGCCATATTTTACCGTTCTTTAATAATGTTAACCTTTTTAAAAGAATGATATGACACTTTTTATTTACGTACCGTGTAATTATGAATCAACTTGGCCCATCTATGAATTTTTCGTGTTTGTTATCAGTCAACTCATACCTTTTTACTTTCTTGAATAGAATTGCTACTAGTAGTCGTTGATTAAGGCATCAATTCGGTGTTTCCGCACCTCCTGGACTATAGGAGATTTTGAAATGCAATGTCTTAAAAAAATCTTCGACGGTCATATCTCACCGTGAAGCGGTAAAAAAAATAATTAAATTACTCTAATTAATAATAATTAAGATAATTATTTAGATAATTAATACAAATTTATTTACTTATCATAGAGTATAATTAATATTTTATCACGTCAGTGACAAGATAGAAGAGTATTTATACACTAAAAAAACACCATTTCTCACTCTTTTCTTTAAAAAAATTTCTTGCTTTTTTATGACCCCAAAAATTCATCTTATTTCTACCTCATAAAGCCTCTTTTTATTTTTATTTTTATTTACTGTAACTTTAACAGTAAAATATTTTTAATATTCAAAATTTCAACACATCCCGAATAATTCAAATTCGAGCCTCGCCTTGATCGAGGAACAGAGTGTGGATGGAATTCTCTTAGTTTGGTTAACTGTAAAGTTAATATCTTGAAGATCTAAAGCACTCCCCCATATGCTTTCTTAACCAATGAAATACTGCCGCCAGAAAAAATGAGTTTTACATACTAGTATCACTCGGTCCTGTATATAACAGGTACATCACGCGACAGCGCTGGCGTGATGTCACGGACCGATACGATCCAGTTATTTCTAAAATTTTTTTAATAAAACCTAGAAGAAAAACAATAAACCCTAGAAGAGAAAAGACACCCTAAAAATAGTTTAATTTAATTGACTCGTGACTGGTGCTTGGTACACCCGTTACATATAAGATTTCCTCGTCGATCTGAGATCAAGAGATTCCAGATTCAGTTTGTATTAATGAAATTTATTGTTCTCTTTTATTCTCTATTCTTTCTATCTCCTTTTAGAATATCGAGATGTTTATTGTATCGCATGATAGTCCCCAAAAACATCACACCCATCCTTTCTTCTTTTTCCCAAAGGTTCCTCTAGAAGTCCGAATTTCATCCTAAACTCAACTACTCCGATTCTCTCTAAAGGAAAAGACTAATGCTATCCCCACTTTCGGCTGATTGATTATGTCTCCCCAGCTAAAAGAACACACTTTGAATTTGAATTTTCACGCGAGCTAAGAACGGCTAACTCCATGGATTCTGCAACTGAACTGATACGTGAGAACTACTTTGAGCGAAACAGTTGACTTTTACACATTATTAAATTTCGATGCTGAATCGTAAAGGGTTCCAGCAGGATGTTGATCTTGACCTGCCTTGCTTGCCCACTTTGGTGAGACTTTGACTCTGTGCATAGCTATAAGATCTAAGAAATAAATGAACATTGGGGTTTGAATTCTGATCGAATCCGGGATCTCTTTATCCAGAATGAGATGCGACTGCTGCCTATCAGTAGTTATTAGAAGATTAAATACGACATATTTTTCTATCTTTTTTTTATTTTCATAAACCAAATTAGTGAGTTTATAGCAGATAAGAGAAGTGGAATAAAGGAAAAAAATCTTAAATAATGTTATCTCATAATAACGTTGTAATAAAAAAATTAATCAAATTATTTTAATTAATATTAATTAATATAATTATTCTAATAATTAACACTAATTATTTATTTTTTTAATTTAATTACTATTTTTCACATTATATAATAAAATAAAATTAATAAATAATTTCGTGAAATAAAGGGTTACAACGTGTCGTATTAATAAGAGTCAAATCAAGAGTCTTTCCTTTTGCCTTTTCCTTTCTTTTCCTTAGTCAATTCAGGGCAAGAATCAGACTGTCACGGTACCACTTTCCACGCGCATGGGAATTTTCGTAAAGATTCCACGACAAACAAATAAATAAATACTGCGGCCAATAAATAAATAAATAAATACTAAAACTGAAAATTCTTAATGAAGAAAAAATATTAATTAGGGCACTACGTACCGCGACCGCGACGCTGAGGGAGGCGAGGGCGGTGGTGCTGGCGATGCGAAGCCGGTACGTCTTGTTCGGGTGGACACGGAGGACGTGCGGCGAGCACTGTTCAGTCCCTCGGAACTTGCACGTGCCGGCCGAAAGGGTGCAGTTGTACTGCCCTCGACCGTTGATCAACAAGGACTGGCATCAAGCAAAAATGTATTATATTATAAAAAAAACGCATACAAAAAATCACGATATCTTTTTCACACTGTACGTGTCAATCGATATCTAAAAATATGATGGGCCATTAGTTGATTCAGGCTCGAGTCGAGTCTAGTCGAGTCGATCCACTGCTTCAAGTTTATAGGACTCGAACTCGAGACTCGAGACATCACTTAAGGAGAAGAACTATCGAGCCACCTCGACCGGCCCATGTGAATAATGACATGGCACTTTTCATCTACATATCAAACACCACAATTGCCCGACTCAAAGATGACGTGACGATCTCGGTCCAGCTAAGAATTTCAAGACTGATATGGGATGTGATTTTAGACCCACACCATCACTGAAATCAATACGTGTACACATAAATAAATCACAAAACGTGTAGAAAACATGAGTTGGGATGTGTGTGGAGTACCCATACACATGATATTGTTTTTTATAAAATGTACTGACTTTTATTTTTAAGATAACTAATTTCCGAATATATTTTCATATATTATTTTAAATTATTACGATATATTTTTTTATAATGAAAATGAAAATATACAAGCTAGCAAGTGTGAACTCGGTGAAAGTAATTTACATCTGGCTCGCTGATCCAACGGAACGGAACGGACGAGAGGCCGAGCTCTTGCTCGTGGACGCTCTTGTGCCACCAGTCGCTGAGCAGCAGATCGAACTCTCCGTCGTAACGGAACGGTTCCTTCTTCCCGTCCGCCACGTCGACGATCAGCGACCCGTACAGCCCCGCCGATCTCTGCATCCCGTAGTGGCCGTGGTAGAAGTACGTCCCGGGCTGCGATAACATTTCAAGTGCACCATATTGTATTAGTAAACCATCGTCCTGATCGATTCCGAGAGGTAAGTTATTCGTGAAAACTACTTGGCACGAGTCCGTGACTAGGCCGGAAGTTAATTTTACGTGTCGGAAACTGCAAGGGATTATTTTACCTTGTCGACGACGAATCGGTATGTGAAGGTCTCGCCGGAGCTGATGGCACACTGGGAGATAGATGCAGTCCCGTCCGCCCATGGGGTCCCCATCTGATGAATTTAAAGTAAAAACAATTAAGATTCAGCAAAATAAAAAAAATATAAACAATTATTTTTTTAGTTTATAATTCGAATTAAACAATGTTATATTTGTTCTTGTTTTTTTTTTGGTTGTATACAACTTGGTAGTGGCTGACAGGTCGGTTATTTCAGGAAGGAAGTATATTGCATATCATGCCTGTCTAATGCCATGCCAGTGAATGACGACTCCCTCGGTGCTGAGTTTGTTTGTGAGGTCGACGTGGATGATGTCCCCGGCCTTGGCTCGGATCGTAGGCCCCGGAAAACGGCCGTTGATGGCCATCACCGGGTTCTCAAGGCAGTCCGGAGCCCAGAAGACATACTCCACCTCCCATTTGAAGTGATGGACGGTTGGGCGGGGCGGAGCAGCCTCGACTGCCGGGAGAACGAGGAGGCACCCGATCAGGACCGGAATCACCCGAGCCCCGAGAAGGCAGGAACCGGAACCCGAACTCATTGGTGGATATGGAGGGTATTGCAGGCTGGGAAAATGGTGACTGGCCGGGAAGCTTCAAGGAAGATGGGGAAGAAGAAAGTGATGAAATAGCACGCTGGACGAGCTAAGAAGCTACGCTAACGTTTGTGTGCATGGGCCCCCGACTTGTATAAGATGAGAAAATTGATAAAAAATAAATAAATAAATCAAAGTACACATCAATTTAATTCGGGATTTTGGATCGAGAACAAACGCTATTGTACCGAACCTTCTTTTGTAATACATTTGGTCGAGATTGTTTGACTTTTTTTCCCTTTAAATAAGTCTTACTAACAGTAAAAATTATGGTGGAAGAGTTTTGTCCCGATCCCTAGTAGCTTGACCGGCTCGAATCTAAACTCATCAAAACCCATACATTGAATTTTTGAATGTCAATAGTATGGATTAAAAAAATTGAAATTAGCGTGAAAATTTTAACCCCAGATAAAGAGAATATGGAACGGTGAATATTACTAATCTAAACCCTTTTTTTTCTAATGAAAATGTGGGATTGTAGCGAGAATTTTAACCTCGTATTAAGAGATTGTAGATCGACGGCGAATGTCACTGCACTGAATGATTTTTAATTAAAAAATATGGGGGTTCATATGAGAATTTTAAAGTCATGTGAAGAGGTCTTTAGATCGATTGATGATAAATGCCACTGTCGTACCCTCGTTTGTTCTTTTTCCCTACTTTTATAAATTCCTTCCTGGCTGCTGTAAGCGTGTGGGACGTTTCCACAATAAAGAACACTGTATCTACCTTCGTTTGAAAGACACCGGGCGCGATTTGAAACTGGAAAGAGAAGAAAAAGGAAGACATACACACACACACACACACGTGTATATCTTTATAAAAGACAGAGAGAAAGTAGATGTCTTTCGTGTTGCTTATCTGGTGTTTCCCGAACCTGTGGTGGCCTTAGAAATTCGTTCCTAGCTCAGCTTTCTCACCAAAGGAACGTACTTAAAAGAGAGAAGATAGAGAGAAGCTCTGAACGTAGAGAATTTTTAGTTGTGTATTGAAATGGGAGAGAAAGACTTCAATGGAGCGGTCATGCCACGCAGACGATGCTGATGTGATACATCTATCTAATCGGTACTTGACGTGTAATCAATAATTATATAGATATAATTATTAAATTCTAAAAATCTTACAAAATATTAAAAAAAATCATAATAAATCGTGAACCGTAATTGAAAAAATTATTAGAAGACTCTAATGAATGGTGAACTCGCATTTGACAAGCATATAAATAGTGAATTTTAATTGAACGAATATACTGTGTCACCGCTCCATTAAAGAGTTTATTAAAATGAGGGGAGGACCAGCGTGCAAAGATGGGGAATCTTCACAGAATATTTTACGTAAGAAAAGGAAAAGATTACATGCTATCAGAACGGACTAATATACTTTTCTCATTTACATGTATACAATTATGTGAATTCTTCCCAATAGATTGCCTTCCTTGCGAGGCTTGACCGATGAGGTGGCTCTGATAAGTTTTATTATCAAGTCCAACTGATGACTCATAGCGAAGAATTTGTCATATCGGTTGTGGATAGCCTCCAAATCGAGTCTGCCCGAGACACTAAGATGAGGGTGTTTGCAGGAGAAAGTCTTACATGTAACGATCTCATTGCGTGACAGTATTTATAGAATAATAATACCATCGCGTGACACTAATTATATCTAAATTTTTTAATTTTAAAATTTTTTTTTATAAAAATATTAAAATAACTATATTTTATTGATTGAGGTCACCATGTAATAACACTATGCGGTGATACTGTTGTGCCGAAGATTTGTTGACTTGATAAGGTAGGCGATTTATGCCCAACTGGGTCCAAACCAGTTCAAATGAGTCATGATCTGACCTATGTTAAATGGGACCGTTTTATGAATTGAGTTGTGCACTTGCCACATCGAGTCTCGGTCTATCCTTCCACCTGACTTGGCCCGTCTCGACCTATTCCAGCCTATTACATAATTATAAATTTTAAAATTAACTTTTCTTAGATTTTGAATGACATTCATTTTGTTTTATTAAAATTATTTAATTATATTGTTATAAATATATGAACCTGCATTATATTTTAAGCTATGTTTAATATAATATGTGTTAAAACTTTTTGAAATTTGAATCAAAACAGAACGTGCAGGTCAGAAACACTCGTTCATGCGCATCATGACGCAGTTACTTTTTTTGTTTGAACCACTGGTATCCAGAGATCCAATGGGTCATAACTAATCATGTTAGAGTAAAAAATGTCCACAAGTGGGTAAAGCTCTCTTGAGGTGAATTTTCTCTGTAATTATATATTTTATTTTGTGAAGTAAGTTTTGTGCACCAAATTTTCTTATAAAATAAATTACTTATAAATTGATGAAAAACACATTTTTATTGCTAAAGCATATCAATCAATGAGTGTCGCATACTCCACAAGCCACCACGACATTCATCTTCAGGAAGGTTTTGAGGTATAGTTAAACTTTAATTAAAGAATTCACAATTAATAATTTAAATAAGAGAAAAGAACTAAATTATTTGTAATCATTTTTTTCTACCTGCTTAGTGATTAGACCATTAAATTTTTCTTCCCTTACTTAAAGTTTTCAATAGTTGTACCAACGGAGTTAGTCCGAGTGGTAAGCAGTTCGGCGCCGCTTAAGGAGGTCTCAAGTTCGAGACCTCGCGTACGCAAACACCCCCCTTGGGAGCCTCACCCGCCATTGCCAGGCGTGCGACCCGAGGCGACCAACGGATTAGTCAAGTATGGTTGGCTGAAAGATGCCGTCTCACCGCTGGTGGAGCCTGCTTGGATACCGTGGCTGGTGACAAAAAAAAAAAATTTTCAATAGTTGTCCTTGTAAAATCAGAAAGATTAAAATCATGAGTAAACTATTATTTTGATATGAAACACCAGTTTGGTCCTCAAAATTTGAAAACAATCAGTTTGGTCCTAATACCATCGATCAATTTGATGTAAGCGTTATAACGCCGTTTACGGACGCTGATGTGGAAGGTGACGGCCATTTCTTTGGGTTTCACATGCCACGTGGCGAGTTATGAATGGTTGAAATAAAATAATTTTATCAACTTATTAATTGTCACGTGACATTTCACCGATGCTCAAGGATCGAGCTACCGAAAGACAGCAGACATTCTCAGAGAACTTATTCTGATCGACTTCCCGTCATTCTTCGGATTATAACAGAAGTATTCGTGGCGAAGAATTGAGTCTGTGCTGTTTGTTATTCCTTGAAGGATCGGCAAGGAGTCGAGCAGAAGATAATATTTCATTCTTCTGCAGAAGCTTGAACCTGCAAGTTGAAACCCTAACCTCTGGTGAATTGCATTCCCATCTTCAAGAAGATTTTCACCCCTATTACGAACGTGCCCATGAACTTACGGAGATACACGAGGAAGAGGAAAGAAAGGAACACGACGATCGAGTTGAAACCGACATCTCTCGTCTCGATCCTAGATGGATCGGTGACAGTGTCACTATTTTTCGATGCAAACCGCATGGTATTTAGAAATCCAACAAGTATAGACTAATTCAGGTTTGAGGCCGGTTATCTCTCTAAAGTATAAAACTCTTCTAACATGAAATTTCATTCATTTACAAGACTTGAACTCCGAACCTTAATTCAGAGAAACAAATGTCGAATTATGTCAATAGACATAGCATGTCACTGTTTTTCAAATCCCACATTCAAAAAATCGTGACCACTCAGTGGGCTCAATCTGCGTGATTGCCGGATACAAGACAAATTCGGAAATTTCCCTGCGAAAAAGGAAAAAAGTTATTATGAGTAACACGTTGACATTTGTTATAAATTAATGAGTGTTTATCATTACGCAGCAAACAAGTTATATAGGCATCCGAGGAAGTACAAACACAGTGTCAGTGTATTAAAATGTCAATTGACTTATAATAGATATCATGCGGTATACTCGTTAAATACAAAAGACTCCCCCATAAAATTGTTTAAGAAAAAGATGTATTTCAAAAACGTGCAACATGTTCCATGATTGTGTTTCTTAAGTCGGTCCCCTCCCATGTTCGATTGTTGCATGCAATCACGATCACGTTCCCACAGGGACCTCAAGGCCACTGATACAAACCAGCCGGGTATATGATTACAATTACTTTTTTTCTTTAAAATCAATTGGTACGGTTAAGTAGTTGTCACACGAAGAAAATGATAAACTGACCAAGTGATATCTCATAATAGATCAGGTAAGAGACGATCGAAACTCGAATGTGAACTATGGGCGTACCGGTACTGATGGTCGGAACACCACACCCCTTGTGCTGACGCCGGGAAGCAAACAGACTGTGTTCAGTAAGATAGTGGTGTACCAGTCCAAAACACACTCCCATGTGGTTTGATAAGATTGAGATCTCGTGCTCAAGTCTCGTTTTGAGTAATATTACTAAAGCGGGCTCTCGAGCTTGAACAATGACAGATACCAATTTCTTACACTTTCTGTCTCTACCAGTGAGGTTTCACACATAGAAGTGCTCTCGTGTTTCAACATCGATCTTAAACGACCAAACAGAGATGCCCAATAATGCTTTTCTGGCACACTTGTTGGCTCCCACTTACAAGTGCCATCTTCCTTTCATATGATAGGCCAAAGCACTATTAGTGTCTTTTCAAACTGAGGATGTTATCACTACATCATACCATCATTTTCGGAAGATATTGATATATTTAACCTCCCAAAAAAGAAAACAAAGAAAGTCTCGCGTGTCATGGGATTCTGCATCAGCATTGCTTGATGGTGAGACAAGCTAATAAGAATTAGTCACATCAGCAGATTCATGTGATAGAAAATTTTGACTATAAAATATAAATTGAAATTGCAAATGAAAATTCTAAAATATACTAAAAACCGTAAAAAAGAACTTGTATTCTATAAAATTCGACATGTTTTTCCTCCTCACCAATTGACATTGGATTTTTATGATTTTATTTAGGTTTTAAGATTTTTTTTTAAATTTTGTGCTCTGCTGCATAAATTATTTTTCATGAATGAACTAATGATATTAATTCCTATTATTTTTTGACATTCGTAGCAGTGTTGACACGGTATCTGATGCGTGTAAGACTTCTCTTTCAAAGTGGGAAAGACATGTACTCAATTGAAATGGTCCCTTCTTAATAATTTCTCATGCTCCCACCTATCCTACTTTCAATTATTTATGTACACAAAAACAAATTATTAAAGTAGTATTGCACACTGTGCTGTTTGCTTGCTCATTAAAACCTAACAATCTCACACATTCACAACGTGATAATAAACCACATATCCAACGATGGCACTTTTCATGGTCGCTTCCTTCTACACTGTTCCGAGGCGGGAACTGCACTGAAATTCGTCTCACGGTCGTGATAATCCCGACGACTAGCGAAGCGACCGAGCTTCTTGTGGGTTCGATCGAAGGGAGAGATTGAAAGTGAAAAAAAAAAAGAGGCAAAGGGGATTAAATGATGATGATCATGAGTGATGGTCAAATCCAGCAAGGGAAAGCAAATGGAATGTGTATGGTGGGTTTTGTTTGCAAGCATGAAAAAGGCCGCTTTTCCAGATGCGAAAAGGAACAAAAGGATACCCATAAAGCATCTGCATCAATATCATGCCTGTACAAACACATCCTTAGTGGTGGGTGAGAGAGTGTGAGGAGCTGACAGATATTACTTGACATATCAGTAAAAAAATAATTATATTAAATAAATAATATTAATGGAAGGAATAAGGTAATGTTATATATTATGGTGATATGTTAAATAATTTTTACTTAAATTTATGGATGATATGGTAAATTGGATTGATAGTATAAGAATCTCTTAGTGGTGGAGCTAGGGTTTTTGCATTGCATTGACCACAGCCTCAAGGAAGGACATCATTTGTTAAATTAAAAGAATTGCAAAAAAAAAAAGAAAAGAGATCAATAATAATAACAAATATCGTGAGTGTAAAAGAGATCTGATACAGTGATATTATCTCAGTATGAAATCACTCGAACTCGAACTCGAATTCAATTCTCATCGGCAATACTTCTCATCATATCATTTTCTCTATCCCTTCTCCTTGTCCATGTCATCGTGAACCCTCTTTATAATTGAAAGAAAAACAGTAGCCCTGACATTGGACTAAAAGCCCCGAACTTGATCCTCACCGATGGGATTTCTCTCTTATCCCTGTACTCTCCTTATTCTCATCTCACTGTGAATCGACGAGCTTCATTCGAAATCGGGAAAAAAAAAATGATAGCAGTAGTAATAATAATAGTACATATTCAACTTTGATGAGGAGTGAAAGTGTTTTTATAAAGACTTGGAGAGTACCGTGAATGTGATGTGAGCAGCGGAAGTGTTTGGTATTGATCGAAGGAGGGGTGGGTTTAAGAAAATACGTAAAATATTATATATATTTTATTTAATTTTTTTAAATTTATCTTTGTCGCATTCCTCTTTTGTATTGGGTATCGGCCGTCCGAAAGTTAGATTCTCAGGACCCATCAGAGAATCGAAGTGTAATGTCATACGTTCCGAGCTGAGCGGATTCTGATCAGATGTTAATCACCGGCTACGTAGTCGATTAGCCGTCTGAATTTGCTTGAAAAAGCCACGCCGACCAAGACCCGTAATTTTGGCATGTGAATAATATGCATGCATGCATGTAGAATAATAATAATAATAAATTTGTTTTTTGTTCAGTAGTGACAAATGCAGGCACGACGACCAAAAAAAATTAATGTGCAAGAAAACAGTATGACGAATTTGGAGTGACGACAAAAGATGCCAGCTGGATGGAGTCGTCTGGTCCCATCCGCGTTAGCCGTGCCTGTCAGCGGATGCTTCAAATATTTGCGGTGTATACGGAGCGAGTTCGTTGTATAAACTTCTCTTGTATTTAATATGAATGAAATTTACAAATTTTAAGATGAACTTTATGTTTTTCATGATCCGATAATTAATTTACATAATAAATTTATTATATATATTACATGCAGAACATTTAATCTCGCAATAATATCTAATTCACAGTCCCCTCCCAGGACGGGCCCGGACTGATCGTGGCCACAAGACAGTAAGACCGGGGCCGGTCCCATCCAAACCCCCGGTTTCTGTCGAAGATTTAATGATGTGTGGTAGCCCTGGCCACAGGGTCGATTTGGACCCAGAACCGACCCTGAACTAGCCGGTCAAAACCTGCTCGGAACCTGTCAAAACCAAAACCGAGCTGGAACCGACCTTGAACTGTGAGGCCCAAGGTTCAAGGCCAGTTCCATTGGCCTTATAAGCTTGAACCGCCGATTTCGAACAGGTACCAGCGGGAAACTTTTTTAAAAATTTCAAATTCTTGCTACTCCTAGGCTATCCTTTTCAGGCTATAATCCCCCACCCCCACCCCTCTGGCTCTAACTTTTAACTTTTAACTTTTCATATAAAATATAAATAAATTTATTATGTAAATCGTTATTCAGATATTGATACGTGTAAAATTAGTCGTTGATAATTGTGAAACTTTTATATGTAATCGATCACATAGAGGAGAACTTGGCGATGTCTAATTTATACAATGAACTTATTATATATTAAACACTGAATATTAAAAGTTTAACGTAAATCTGTTCGAAACCGGGCAGAACTGTCGTTACGAACTGCAACCATCCGGTTCCAAGGGGCCACGGAGCCGGAACCGTGGCTAGGCCTAATGTGTGGTAAGTGGTCAGCGTTAAATGGAAAAAATCTGTTTTACATTATATAAAGTTTCTTAATTTTATTGATTTTTAAATTATTTTATTGGTAATTTTAAAGCGAGGATTTACCCCGTAATTTTTTGTGCTCGTTTTTCCATCTTACTTCTCGATTTCTTTTTTGATTGCCGTACTTAAATTCTAGCATCTTTTATACGAGCTTAACCACAACAAACTGGCATCAGAATTCAGGGCACGACAAACAGGCCTGAAAGCACCTACGTCAATCTCAAAGATGTCAATGGCGAGGTTTGAGGTGGAAAAGTTTGATAATTCAGACAATTTTGAGTCACGAGCAGGCGCAACACGGACATCAAGAGGGCACTAAGAGGATGAGCTGCTTTAGACCCGCGCCTATACAAATGGTAAGATGAGGATTGCCACGGAGGACTTTGAGCATGATGCAACTCATTCTTTCAAATAAGGTAGTATGTGAAAGAAATTTGACCCCTAGAGTCGTGGTGAAAGTTGGAGTCGTTGTATGTGACGAAGTCCCTGATTGGCCTCAATACTCGAGGAAGCGACAAATCACCGAAGAATAATGTAATTGTGGAAAGAATATTACGATTGTAAAAATTGGTTCAATAATGGCGTGATCACTAGATAGTCCAATTAAGTGAAAAACTAAAGAAAAAATTGGTAGATTAATATCATCCTCAACCTAAAATCAACACGCTACGCATTTAAATCTCATAAATGAACAGATACCAATAAATTAGTCCAAGCGATTCGTCTTCTTCCCTCAATCAAAGTCTCAACGAACCCGCGCTGAACCAAAACAAATTGAGATCTAATACCAGATGGTTCCCCCCGCGCGCACACACACACATATATATTACTGAGCTAGCAACACAGGAAGACCAGTACACAAAGACTTCATTACGAGATCGTTCTTACTATTCATTAAGAAAACAACCTAGAGCAGACATTTTCATATATTTCGATATGAGTTCATTAGCAAAACATCAAGCGAGCTGCAAATGATGCAGTTTGCAAGTATGAAAGCATGATCTCGAGGGATTTACAGACACTTAAATACATTACATTCTCACCCCTATCGATAGCACAACTGTACTTCTCCGTTGTGCGTAAATCTGGTGTAAAGGCAGGGTTGAGTTTCTAATGCAGGTGCCAGTTTTCCTCAGTAACAGTTTGTGTCGTAACTTGCGAGTCCCATCAGCTCTGGACCTTCCAATCTCGGATTCTTCTCAAAGCTGCACTTAGCAAGAAAAGGAATAAAGGGATTACTTTCCTCATCGAAGCAATCCATGAGCAACCATAAACTACCACATGCCACCGGCATTGATGAACGAGGGCAAGATATGCCTCCTCCCCATAAAAGTCCTCATTCCTTACCCAACAAATATAGGAAGTAAAATGCAGACCATGCCAGGAAGGAACATTCGCAACCATACAATTATCTTTTTAGGACTAAAATCCAAGTGATTGGAAGGTATGAATGCTTAAATAACTTCCAAGTGTATGTAGACCACAGACATAATCATGGTGCATGCCGTAAAGTAACATAGAATCCGTGTTTTCCAGAAAGTGCACTGCAAATAATTTGTTTAATTTTGGATCAGGACAAAGATGGAACAAAGGAAAAACCAAACCTCATGAAGAAGAGAAGCACAAACAACATAAATGAAATTGACAGCAGGAAAAAAGAGCATCTCATACAGTCAAGTAGATTTATGTCAACTCAACAGAATCATGCAGAACATTATAAACTTAAGAATGCCGAAGGAACATTACTTTTCCAGAGGGATGTGCTCAAATGATCCAGTCGTAGGGATAGGTCCACAGAGATTGTTGTTTGACACATCCCTGGAAGACAGAAACGAGATGAAGAGTTACTTACTGCTTCCATGTGTAGGATGTATCTTACAGCAGCACAACCAGACACATCACTTACACAACTTTGAGGGTAGAAATATCAGCAAGTTCCCTAGGAATTCGTCCACTTAACCTATTGTTATTCAGCCGACTGCACGAAACCCAACAAACAATGAAGAGGGAGTTAAAGGCAGGGTACGGCTTTCAATACAATGGAATAAGATTGACAAATAATGACCAGCATAATAGAGATTCATCACAGCCTTAATTAAGTTGCTGACGAAAAAACAAAACTTTGATTCACTTACAGAAACACAAGAGACTTCAATTTTCCCAGAGATGGAGGGATGACTCCGGATAAGTTGTTGTTGTACAAGTCCAAACTGATAAGATTTTTGAGATTACCTAGCTCAGGTGGAATAGTTCCTTCAATATTATTCTTGTAAAGCTCCCTGCATCAACCAAAGAAAAAAAGATGAGCCACTAAATGAGCGAAATAACCCCAAAGACAACGTACGCAAGCTGTAGGTAATACTATTTGTGAATATAGCTATAAAAACATACAGATACTGTAAATGCCAGAGTCTCCCAAGTTCCGGCACCAGGTGTCCAGATAGATTTGAATTTCCTAAATCCCTGAAAAAATAATCACAAGTAATTAATGAAAATAATCTAAATTAGGAAACAAAAACCAGTCACTTGAATCACCCAGACCTGAAAGGATCCACTGAAAATGAAAAATGACAATCCTCAATCAATAACTCATAATAAGAAGAGTACAAAGACTCAAAACCGCCTTCAACAGAATATCTAGCTATAGAGAGAATGGCATGATCAAGGTTATCAATTGAAAATAAGACAGAGCAGTAAGCAACTCACATTCTTAAATCAATACTGAGGAAATTGGCTACATCCATGACATTGATTTGATTTGAGACCGAAGAGAGCAAGATTTGCATTGTAACATTAAATTTCCCAAGAATTCAACAGACTAAACATAAACTAAGGCCGTTGAGCCGAATCAAAATACCTCACTGGCTGAAACAACAAACTGCGTGCCATTTGCTCAAAGAAAGTCCTTGTGAGAATTCTCGCGAAGATAGGGAAGTTTAGTACATTCATTAAGTCATAAGTAGGCAAATTTCAGCTCACAACACGAACTGCTGAGAAGCTGAGCAAGAAAACTATATCCTAACCGTTGACCCAACCCGAGAACAGAACAGAAAATCTTTGGCCCTGATACTGTTGTAACTATCAGACACTCAATGATGATCTATTCTTCACCCACAAATTATGGAGCTTTCAGCTTCGCGGTGAAGTATAAGCCACAATCCCATTAGAAGGGCCGAGATTCGAAGAATCAGCAGGTGATATACAGTTGCAGAACTCGTCTGAGATTCAGCTAACAAACGATGGGCGTGCACAGAGCTCATCCTAGTAACAGCTACGCTCGACTATGAAAAGCCTTGAGATCACACAATGGAAAGAGAGGAAGAAGAGTACAGGCGAGTGACATGGCCGTCCAGATCGCAGGTGACATGGAACCATGTGCAGGGGTTGACGAGATTCGGGTCCCAGCTCTGGAGCACGTTCTCGGGATCCGACAAGCTCCGCCGCAGGGCGTACAGGGCATCTCCCTCGGAGTTCCCGAAAACCGTCAGGGGGACCACCGCTGCCACCAGAAGGAACAGCAAAGAAACAAAGAGGCTCCTCGGCGACGCCATGGCCGGTTTCCACACTGCCGAGCTTAACTCTCCCGATCAGAGGCCGTGCTTCAGCCGAATCGAAGATTTCTAGGGTTTGAGCGGGTCCTATTGGAAGTGGGGGCAGCTCGGGAGAAGAATCAGCTTCGGGAACGTCAGCGGAAACCGTTTTCTGCTTTTCCGGAATTTCAGTTCGCCTTTTCCTCCCCACTTTTCCCTTGTTTCCCTTTTTGTTTGCTTTTTGCTCTGTAAGTCCACATTTTATTACTATTTTCTTTCTGTACCCTCAATTAAAAGAATTATTCACATATTCATCCCTGAATGGTGTTTGGATTTCCTTTCACTTTCTACCAATTATCCATCGTAAAGAAAATGAATCCTGCCCACAAAATCTCATTCCCAAGCACAAACATCGATCCAATCGGCAGGCTGATGAGGTCGAGAGAGGATGTTCAATAAATGTTCTCAAAAAAACTCTATGAATATCCTCAAAACCTAAGGACCGAAGCACAGGCCACATTGCCTTCATGAGCAAACCCCTCAACTCACAGTTATATTAAAAGGGAACAGAAAACCCCAATTTGGATTCAGAACAAGCGATCCAATTCACCAGAGAGAGAATAGTGAGCCAAGCAGGTACAGACCAAAAACGTAAGTCCAATTCCTTATTGGTTCAATCCATCAATAATCCAATAAAATTCTACAACTTCTGTTTCGTTTTGTTTTTTGTTTCTTTGTTTTAAATTTTTTTCCATGTTTTTATATTTTGAGGTTTTATGTTTCTACCTTTGTACATGTTACAATTCCGGGGGCAAAAAGGAGAAACCATAAGGCACGCATCGCACCTCTTCAAGCCAAGAGCCAGACGAGCACCTCTTCGAGCCAAGAGCCAGATGAGCACGTCTGAGAGCGGATGAAAGCTCAGGTTGCCAGCAGCAGCAGCAGTTCTTCCTGGCACCGTACAAGATCTCCCTTCACTTACTCAAAATGAATTGTACATTGGGGGAATCATCCCCCATCCTCCATCACTAGTCTCCCAGGAAAGCAAAAAACTCGTGCCCCTTTGACACCATCATCCCTGCTAAGCTGTCAGGATGGTCCAATTCAAAAATTGGTATTGTACTCATTCCATCACCTGGGAACTAGTGTTACTGCTCGGAAATCTTCCAAGCTTCCGTGCTGTTCCTCGAGCAACTTCTCCAGCTCTGGGTGTTTTGTAAGAGGATCCTTCTGACTATGCTGTCCCCGGTAGTGGTGAAATGCCCTGCCGAGGTAAAGAACAGCCATTTTAAAAGCTTTTGTTCCTGGTGATTAACAATGAGAAGATTGGTCGCTAAGATGGAATTTCTTTACATGATAAACCATTCTTAATTCCTCACTGCACTCGAGGACTGGAAAACAAGCTGATGTGGTCATTTCTGAGAATTGACACAGAATCAAGCACATTTGAACAGTTAATGGTTGCAAGAAGGAGAATAAAGGGAAAAATAGAATATGCTTTCTTAACCTGCTCATAGAAGTAAAGGCCCTCATCTATTGCAGAAGCAAGTTCCTTTGATATGCCTTTAGACACTTTTCCACCAATATCAGGTCCTTTTCCTGTTTTCGAGTTCTGACACAAGGGGTAATAAATGTTAACACGACGAATAAGATGAAAGCTGTTCTGCGCTATTATACCGGATTCTAGATGGAAATGACATCTCACCTAGAAGCATGAAAATAGTGGAGAAAAATCTATTTTAGTGAAGGGATTGGTTTTAGATAAATCAAAAGTGGAGGTTCTGGCTTCTGGCAGGGAAACATAACTATTTTCATTTTCAGTACTTATAGAGATACTGAACGTGTTCACTGTGAAGGCAACGCACATTTTCCATCATCTAAAGGAAAACAATATGAAATTTTTGGGAAAGCAAATTTACTGATCCAATTAAATATAAATATGTATGTCCAAACCCAGATTCCATTAGTCCCTAAAATGAGAGATTCCCCCCCTACACTAGGGAAATATGCAACTCTGACATGATAGGAACCTTGAGATACACTATTGCTAGAGGATGATAGTTAAGATTCCTAGTCAATGTTGGCATAAATGACAAAATCAAAGGGAACATAAATCAACAATACAAAACGAGAGAACATCAGAATATGAACTATGAGAAATCAGAAGAATGAAGTTTCAAATGGATGCAGACTTACCTGGGTTACAATTACGATCTCTGAAATCATGATCATACATCACCATGCCATCATCTTCGTCATCAATCCTACAATACATAAAACCCAGTAAAAATGAAATTTAATAAACATGAAGTAGCTGTTGCTTAGCTGCAGATTCACAATGGCCAAAGAGGTTTTATGAGCTTTTGATAGAGAATATACATATTCACAAAAAAAAATTATTCATAAAAAATATAGAGAATATACATGAAAAGGATAATCTCTTCCTATGATTCAATAGCATGAGATCCTCACTGATTCGTTTTTGCGAATGCCAATTACACCAGAAAATCATCCACTTCATCAGATCGGAGACTAACTCTGGATGTTAAACTAACAGTGGTTTTTTTTTTTTCCAGTGTTAAGTTAAACTAACAGTGTTGAAGATATTTAGACACGATCATTTTCCAATTCCAGCGTCTCCTCTATATCTTTTTCTTTATACAAGCAAAGCTGTAGCTGCTGCGTTCAACTTTGAGATCAACAAATGTAACTAATTATTGCAGAAAAATAATTAAAACAATTACAAGGTTGTAAAATGAGAACCCTGATCTTTATAAAATATGCAGTACCTCTTTGTTGGGCCATTCTTTTTAAGGGCATTCTGCTCAAGCTCCAGCTCTTGATCCAACACAAAAGTACCAGCAAAATCATCAGACAGATCATCATGAGTGGATGCATGACCTGCAACCTCCTCCTTATCTATCACACGGTCACTACTCATTGCTGCTGACTGAGTTGTTTTTGAATAGACTAAGATGAATGTCTTGTAACTAGAAGAATGCTGCGAAGATTCAGAAGTAACCTCCCCGCTTATGTTATGATTATTATGTCTGTGCCCAGAGGAATGTGCCCCACTTTCTTCAGGGACACACTTTATCGTATCTTCCCTGACATTCACTCACTAAGGGTTGTACATAGAGATTATCTGCGGACCGTGCCTCGGTCTTTGTTGATAATTTGCCTGCACTGGATGGTGGCAGCCACTTTGACCACTCATTGCGTCTTCTTATCTTGTCACCCTATAAATGGTTGACAAATCAGTTTTAGAGAACACTATATAACTGACAAGAGGAAGAGGCTTTGTAAGAGCCTCCTGAAAAATTCAATAATTTCCTGTTTTCCCCAGGCTATGGGAGACAACATGAAGTAGCACTAGATAGCTGCATAGTTGGTAAAAAGCACAATGTCTGTCACATGGTACCAAATTAGTGAATGATGATGATCTTCAACTCAATTGAGAGAGTAAGATGGCAAGAAATATTATACTTCAGTGAAGCAGTCATCTTCAGGCTACTAGACTGAAATGGCAATTTAAATAAAATCAGATGAAGCACTTCAACCATGCAGAAGGTTCCGAGTCTTTTTTCAGTACCAGGCTAACTATCAAGTCTAATGCATAAATCTGACCTTTACTTCCACGCTGCTGCAACTCTGCAAGGCATATAAAATAAATGGAATGTCTGTGCACATTCTCTTTACCTGCAATGATAAGTGAACTGCTCACAGACAGCTCAAACCTCAGCGAGCAATAAATACAAATAAGTAGTAAAACTTGCAGCAATCACTAAATCTAAGTAGTACTCATCAACCATACACATTTAAACTCAGCAATTTGAGATATTGGAACCCATCCTTCATCTTCCATCAATGAGATTAAATAGTGATCAATCTGCAAATTCTCATCACTGCATCATTAAAAAGAAGACTATTAGAAATTTATAACATTGAAACACCAGATCATAGCACTGACTGGACTAGATCAACACATGCAGACTGAACATTCACTTATAGAACTTTGCTTCCAGGACTAACCTGAAGTAGTACTCGATTTGTTTGATAATGCTAGTCTTTAAAGCCTGTGTCTCAGGGGGGATCATTGGCCCTCCTGGATTCACAGGAGGCCGAACAAACTGGGGAGGGAGTGGTCCTCTAGTAGAATTTGGATGAGGAACAGGAACATAATACACGGTACCAGGTCCTATTAATTAGGAGAAAAAGTCATTTTGAATTTGCATAAGGAGTTAGACAATTTTAAGTTAAAAGGGTAATTATTTTAAAAGGTGAACGTGAAAATTAAAATAATAAGAGAAATTCATCAATAAAATGGAAAGGAGGGAGAAGTTTTACAAATGTGAGGCAATTGGATGCTGCCCTTTCATCTTATGCACCAATTCCTTTGAGCATCTGATTATATAATTTATCTCTGAATGGATTGTGTACGGAACACAATCTTGGAAAGTTTGGCAGCAGTAACGAAATGAACAACCTCTAATATCACATGTGAATTACATTCTCAATGACAAATTATATTAAATCAAGAAATAGAAGGTCACAAAGGAAATCACATGCTTCTGACATAATTCAATTGAAAAAATCAAAAGACGTTTTATTCATCTAATAGATAGATGAGGAAGCTGAGACAAATGTGGATGCAGTTTATTACCAGGGAAACTTGGGCCAACCATGAACCCTGGAGCCGGACCGTATAAGGGAGCCCGTACAAAGGCCCTCGGTCCAACAACCGGTGGCATGGGAAGATTCTCTTCTGGGCCAAATGCTTGCTGGTGGTTCGGTTGATGATCTAAAGGGCTACCAGGCCGTTGCATATTTGGTCTTCTATCATAAAATTTGGAAGATGCATTAGGATCTCCACCCCGTGGTGTGATTTGAAAATTTCTGCCGGGACCAACACCATAAGCAGGGGTACGAAATGGTTGATGAGCAGGGATCTCAGCTCCAGACTTCAGAGGAGGCGCTTCAATGGCAGGAAACGGTCCAGGGAAGGCCGGGTAAATGCATCCAGCTATATGTGGTGGACTGGCCATGGGATGAAGAATGGGACCAGACTGATAAGGTAACATGGGAAAAGGAGGTGGGCCATTTAGAATGCGCTTCAGGCTCAATTTTTGATGACGTAATGATGCGTGCTTATTTACATTTGGGTTTCCATATCCTTGTGACTTTTGCTGAGCAACCACTCCCTAGAGAATTTCAAAAACCGAGAAGTTCACATTATGATCACAAGACTAGAGCTATAACAAAAAATTTTTTCATGGAATCTGAAAGAGAGACTTCAAAAAAACTTCATCAAATCAAAACAGAACATTAAACTAGAGAACTAGAGAGCAAAAGTCTATAATATCAAATTTGATTTCAGAAGAAAAATTGAAAATTGAACAAGAAGTGCTACAGCTCTGTCATTCAATCAGAACCGTTCGAGTGAGGCCATTATAGCAATTAAGCAAAACTCTGTTTCAGGGTAAAGATCTGTCACTAGTGACAAGGTAAAGCTTCCTTTCTGAAACCTGTCAACCTCAATAATAAATACATGAACTTGCACGCGAGCGCCAACTCATACAAAGCTACTACCAGCATCAGACAATGTAACAGCATATAACAACCTTAAGTGGAAAACAACGGAGTAACCGAACCTGAGGATTAGGTGGAGCAGCCACCTCAGGGGCGGCCAAAGATGGAGGTTTCGCCGCAGAATCTATACTGTTTGGCCGCAGAGGTGCATCCCCAAGGGCCGGCCACGACTCTGCTCCCATCACCGAAGCATCAGCAATTCCAGTACCAGCAACTGGAGTTTTCCAAGGCGACTTCGTCAGGGCTAGCTCCTCCTGATCATCCCCGTTATCATTCTCCGCCATCACCATCTCCCCTGATCTCGCCTAAAACCCCCTCCTTCAGCTTCCTAACCAACGAATTCCCACTGCCCCGGAGCGGCAGCTTCCGATGCTGAAAGAACAGCTCGCCAAGTGACTATTCGAGCTCGATCACCGAGATCTTAGCCAAGCAAGCACAATCGTGAAGCTCAGGGGAGGTCCCCGCCGGCCGTTATAGCCTCAGCGTCAATGGAAGGCAGCAGCTCCGAAAACTGAAGGAGAGCTTGGTGGTGAGTTTGATTGGGGTTTTGCCACTTCACTACTCTGCACCCATTTTTTTGCTATTGCCAGATCTTCCTCGTATCTCTTGTTCCATCGCGGTGCCGCGGTGGAATTAGCCAAAGGAGGGAGTGCCCTTAACAGTCTTGCCCTTCTGACCTCTGAGCAAAGTAAACCCTAGGACCCGCGGACGACCAGGGTAATAACGGGCCGGGTCAGGCCCAGTATTCGTAGGCCAGGCCCATATGCCTAAACAAGCATTCCACCTTGCCTGTTTTGGCTGGATAATTAAAAAAAAAAATGTGACGGTTGTAGCGATCCAATCATTCATGTTACATCATGTCGTGTTTCAGATTTTTGTATGTAATAGTGAACACGTCAAACGAGCTGAAAGACTAACACTCAATAACTACCCCCTCAATGTAACATCATCGAAGCCTTATATAGTCTAAGAAATCCAGGGCGTGACCCATTATTAGGTGTGTGCGTGCATCGCCCATTAATTGTGAATATGTAATAACTAATTGGTATTGATTTAAGAAGAAAAATGGCCCGATTATGACCCTAAATCATTTGTCATTAGTTATTGTGCATCTGCCATAGGTGACTAGTACATGTTGAATGTGATCTTGTCGATACTCGGGTTGAAGCAATATTATGCACTTGTAATAGATGGTTTTGACAAGTGCATAGAATAAGTAGATTTTGTTTTAGATGTGCTTGGAAGGGATTCGAATGTGAGACTTTAACCTTAACAAAGCACATGCCTCCAGGGGCCAGCCCAGTGGTAAGTAGGGGCCTCCTTACTTCCCGATCATGAGTTCGATCCCTCGGGGGTACGAGCTCATTAAGATTTATCCTGACTTACTTGGTACACATAGTTTATGAGCTGTTACGTGTGCTTCGAGGATGAGGTGTCACAACCGCCGCTAGTTTGTCCCAAAAGGCGTTCGGATACCTCAGTTATTAAAAAAAAAAACTCATGTCATAAAATACCACACCGGTATTACCCAATAGTATTACAAGGCAATAAGAATTATCCATACTAGAGAGAATTTAGGTAGTAAAATATAAATTCTAGCATTAAATAAAAATTCTAAAAACCTTAATACTCGGCATCTTCTTTCTTCATCTGTAAATTGTATCGTAATTTCTTCAGGGTTTGTTAGAATTTTATTTAGGTTATTAGAGATTGTTTTTATTTTTAGAAATATTTTGATTTATATTTTACTAGTGAAATTCTCTTTCATGGATTGCTGATATGGTTAATTTATTCTCAAGCTTTACTCTTTTTTTTGATATGGAAGATGTACGACGCTATATCACCTGACTAATCTATCGGACGATATATTATATGATACATAACCAACCATTAATACCCATATACTGATAGACCTAGTAAACCGTGTTACATCTAAACGTGTTCAGGTTAAAAATCTTGATAACCTGGACATAACATATTTATTTTTCGTGACTAAATGGGTTCATGTCTAAACGGTCATATTTAAACAGTGTCTAAACTAGATTGACCCATTTAATGTAATATGATTATTTAAATAATAATATTTAATAATAATTATTATAATAAATAAGTAAGATTAATCAATTATTAATCACGTAATATCATTTTAATAATAATAATAAATGCAATGCATGTAATATTTTGTATATCATAAAATTTTCACATATAAATATGTTAAATGAGTCAATATATATATAAATAGTGAATGCATTTAATAAACGTGTTTAAAAATATCGTGTTATATTATACAGGTTCAAAATCAGTTAAACACACTTATTTATCGTATATGTAACACGTTCGTGTCTAAATAAACTTAACCCAAACTCACATAACTCTGTGTCGCATCGTGTCGTGTTAAAAATTATCAGGCTTAAATACTGGTCTTGTGGGGAATCGAATCATAAGTTTAACGTACTGCATATTATTAGCTTACAAGAGGATCTGGTATATTATCAGCTTCACTATCAATTGTTTTTTTAATAATTATAAGGAAGGTGGCTGAAATTAACCGCCTACGGACCAGAATGAATCCGTGTGTGACTTTTCAAGCAAAAATAATAAAAAGAATCGGACTATGACTTTTCGAGCAAAAAACAGGGAAAAAGAAAAGAATCCGTCTGTGACTTGACCCATTTCAGTGGGCCCCACTCAAGAAAGTTTGGGACAAATTTTGCCGCCAAATTCCATTAAAAAAGAAAAAAAAAAAAAAAAGAAGCGAAATTCCCCATTGGCAGTTTGAGGGAGAAAGCTCCGATACTTTGGCATTAAAACCGAGCTCACAGCCTCCTCCGCAGGAGGGTTTTTTCAGCCATGGCGGAGAATCGGGACCCGCTGTTGCTGCAGAAGAGAGGCCTCCGCCGGAGCTGCCCCGGCTGTGAGGTCGACCGACTCAAGGGAGAGCAGAGAGGGATTCCTTACAAGAACTTGTCCTTTATTTGGATCGTCTCCCTCTGCACGGGTCAGTCTCTCTCCCTTCTTCACCTATTGCAACCTATCTGCTTGACTCAGATTGAGTTGGTCGACGATAGTCGAGCAGTCTGTGGCAGTAGTATCAGTGGATGATCGACTGAAGGATGACCATGATTCCGGTTTCGTGTTGATTATGTTTGTTCACTTACCTCACGTTTGGTGAAATTACTGAATGTCAATGAGGGAGTTTGGCTCAACATCTGACGTTACCGGTTCTGTGATTTTTCAGCCCTTCCGATTTGCTCCTTGTTTCCGTTTGTGTACTTCATGGTATGTCTTTCCGTCTGCACAAGATGATCCACTCGTTTCTTCTGATGAATATTCGACATGTGGCTTAAGACATGAGTCGTATCACTCTTACTGCTTATCTTTATATTTCTCCATTGTTCATGCAGACAAGAGACTTTCATATTGCAAAGAGAGAGGAAGATATTGGATTTTATGCTGGATTCGTGGGTAATAATATCAATACATGCTTCTGTATCATGCCAAAAATTTAAAATGAGTGTCTCCTTACGTAATAATCATGTTCATTTACAGGATCTTCTTTCATGGTTGGAAGAGCACTAACATCTGTTTTCTGGGGAGTGATGGCGGATCGATATGGCCGCAAACCAATCATTTTGATCGGGACATTTTCAGTGTCAGCATTATCTTTTTATATATCTATCTGATGGAAACTTCATTTGAGAGAATTGCTTTTGGTTCAGCTCCGTCTTGAAGGTCGCCTTAATATCAATTTATTATTGTCAGAGTGATATTCAACATTCTTTTTGGGCTTAGCACAAGCTTCTGGATGGCACTTGTTATGCGATTTCTTCTTGGATGCTTCAACAGTCTTCATGGCACAATAAGGGTATGGTCTCTACATGAACCTTAGCTTTACAATCATATAATTGTTGATGCTCCTTGGTAATCTCTGCTTCTTCTTCGAACATATACTAAATTGAATATGACCTTAAGTTTCTACTTTTGGGTTCTAAATGTGGATTTCATTGTACTTCAGGCATATGCTTCAGAAATTTGTAGAAATGAACATCGGGCTCTAGCACTGTCAGTGGTAAGAAATTGCTATTTTTCTTTTATTTCAACTAATCAGTTATGGATGTAGTGCCTGTCAAGCACAAGATGCTTAACTACTTTCCTTTCAGGTCAGTACATCACGAGGCATAGGACTGATTATTGGCCCTGCCATTGGAGGTTTCTTTGCTCAGGTTGGAAAATATTCTTATAGCATCTGCTGAAACCCTTGGTGGTAGATTTTGATTATCATTTATCTTCCCTTTCACCACTGTGCTCATGGCATTATAAGATGAGCTATATATTTTCCCGTATTGGGCTCTGCTGGAACCCTATCAGCGAAGGCATTTTGATGCATGCCAACAATAAACTAACTTTTAGTTCTACCATGGAGATGATATGTAGAATATTATCCCAATGGAATTGATCACATCTAAAATTTTATGTCTTCTATTTTGCCAAAAGTTAAATGGTGAAGTTCTTAAGTTCTTCCCACACTTGTCATCCACCTTCTATTGCTGCGATTTCTAGGATCTCCTTTATGTAAAATTCTTGTAGGAATTATCTTTCTGTGGCTTTTGAATCACCTCATTCTAATGCTTGCGTGTCTGTAGCCTGCAGAAAAATACCCAACCATTTTTGCTCAAAGCTCTATATTTGTGAGGTACATGTCATCTCATGTAAAATTCAATTAGTAAAATTTTTTTTTTGTCTTTCACATGTCTTCAGCAATTCATCATTGCCATGAGTTATTTACATATGTTCCTTTTGCAGGTTTCCCTACTTCTTGCCATGCCTTATAATATCCATTTATGCTTTTGGAGTATTCATCTGTTGTTGGTGGCTGCCTGTGGGTATTAATTAATTGAGATGCATCTTTATTGTCAATGACAAGAGTAAATGGCCAAACCTGCTATAGAATGTTCTAAAATGTCCGATTGCTAATGCAGGAAACCTTACACATGCATGACAACATGGACATGAACAAACTTGATCCAAACGATGTGGAAGTTTCTTCTGATGTATCTGATGGAATCAGGGATATTGCTGAAGTTGAAGAACACAAATCATCTCCTAAAGCCAGTTTATTGAAGAATTGGCCCTTAATGTCCATTATCCTTGTCTATTGTGTCTTTTCACTTCAAGAGATAGCTTATTCCGAGGTATATTTTGTGTTTCATGGCTCTTCCATCACATTCAGCATTCCGCTTCTTTTGAACTTCAGAATTATTTCTTCAGTTTATTTGCTTGATCTAGTGAAATTGTTATATTAGTTTTGAATGTGCAGGTGTTCTCGTTGTGGGCAGTTAGTGACAAGAAATATGGAGGACTTAGCTTTTCATCCCAAGATGTCGGTGAAGTTCTGGCAATCTCAGGCATGGTCTCTAGCACTGTTAAAAGATATCTAATTAAGCTGCTCTAACTTGTAAGATTTTTTTAGGTGAGGGGTCCAGCCAACCATGCTCTATGATGCTTCTGATGTCAGTAGAAGTTGATTGTTCATCATAAACTTCCCACCATGTGCATAAATTATAAAAGCTGAACAATTACTCTATTGCTGGAGGGCCTAAAGAGTTGGTTAATGATTCCTTATGTTCAATTTTTTTCCTAAAAAATTCAGCTGACTGTTCTAAGCTTTGGTTTTTTATTTCAGGGTTTGGTCTCTTACTATTTCAACTTTTGCTCTATCCACCAGTGGAGAAAATTCTTGGACCTATCACAATTACTCGGCTTTCAGCTGTGAGCTTCAAAGTTTATCATAATTCCTTTGCATTTCTTACCCTTCCCTCACAATGTAACTGTCAAAATAAATCAATTAACTAATTCAAAATTAACGGGTCCTTGTGTACAGGCTTTATCTATCCCATTGCTTGCGACTTACCCTTATATGGCTTTGCTGTCTGGATTGATCCTCCATATAGTAATTAACATAGGATCCATGTTAAGGAACGCTCTTTCAGTAAGTGTCCAAACCTTTCTTCTCATTTTACCATGCACAATAATGCAAGTTATAGTGATTAGTAAATTTTGTGCAGGTTTCTACTGTCACTGGAATATTTATTTTGCTCAACAATGCTGTGGTAAGTTCCAATTTCAAGTAAATTCAGGTCCCCTGTTGCATTATTGCGACTGCTGGTTAAATAACTATTTATGTTTTCATGCCATCTTTTAGCCTCAACACCAAAGAGCAGCTGCTAATGGAATTTCAATGACTGCAATGTCTATTTCCAAAGCATTCGGTCCTGCTGGCGCAGGTGCCCTGTAAGTCAAATTCAACGGGGCATGTCTCGTTCCTTGCCACTTTTTCTGTTCTCTTTGGTGTTAATTACGTTAATAGCTCATGTTTCCCTGGCGAGTCCAAAGCAATGTTGTCAAAAGTGAGGCATGTACTTTTGACAATCACTGCTCCAGAGACATGCTTAGTTCATTCGATGCTCACGATACTAATAATTTGAATTCTTGTCTTCTCAATTTGCAGCTTTTCTTGGGCCCAGAAGCGACAAGTTGCTTCCTTTCTCCCGGGTACGCAAATTTTGCAAGAGGAAGTGTTCTTCTTTCAGAATACGTTGGCAATTATCTACATTGATATCTCCTTTTCTTCATTCATATATGAAGTAATATTGATACAGCATCATCTTTGATGGATTAGTAGTGTAGTTATTAGTTAATGCTTAACTTGACTATAAAAAATGCTCAGAATTCCTAGAACCACCATATAACGTGATCATCACCGTTACCAATTGATATCGACCGTTTTGACCTGTGAAATTCATTGTTCTAGAAGTCAGCTTTGGCATCTACATGGCATGACTTATGAGCAAATGTTTGGCATTTTCTGGTTGACTGCAGGCGATCAGATTGTGTTTTTCATACTGAACTTGATCCAGCTACTGGGGTTGCTCTTGACCTTCAAGCCTTTCCTAGCACAGCCCCGCGAATGAAGAACATGTCGCGTGCTTTCAGCAAACTTCGGTGCTATGGTCCCCATTGCATTCCGATACCTCAAGAAGGCACAACAGCGATCAACGTTCTCCAACTCTTACCTCTGGCCACTAGGTAACCCAACAGCTATGGACCATCTCCATCTCCAGCAAGGCTCGATATACTTGACTTCTACCGGTTTAGATTTGAGCCCCTGTACATAATTATTTGTGTTTGAAACAAAAAATATCTCATGTTACATAATCAGCAGATGCATCTAATAGGCTGTCGGTGTGATCTATCGAGAAAAGTCGAATCTTGTTGATAGTGTTTGTTGATAGAGCGTGGTGTTATTTAGTACTTGTACATAACGTTTGGATCTGTTCCTGGTTGAATCCTACAGCAGTGATGCTGCCTGACATTATGGGTCGGTTGGGATGGAGGAGGGACTGTGCTCAGTCTGTTTAGAGGAACGAACAATTCATGAACCCGACCCCGTCTCTTTCCTTTGTCATCCCTAGGCCTTCTTCTCTCTTGTCTCTGGGCACTGATCCTCCTCTGTTGTCATCTGCGGAAGGATTGATCACCGCTCTAACCTCTTCCAGTTGTTCTAAGACCACACCACCGACCGCATTACATATGATGTGTGAATTACTTGGAAAGGTGGAAGAACTAAGAAGGAGAAGAGGGATTGGCAGGTAGGTAGAAACAGAAGGGGAAGAACAGAGAAAGGAAAGAGAATAGAAGGAAGAGATCACAAAATCATTAACATTTTCACTCCCTACTGAATACAAGGCTGTGTCTCCTTTTACTTCTCAGTTAATGAACCCAACGACCGCTAACAACCTCTGACAACCATCCTAGTCACCATTTACATTCTTTCCCAAAAAAAAAAAAACCCTCTACTTCTACAATACTAACTTCTATCTATGTACATTTAAATCTTGCACGTATCATCAACTGTATAGCTGACTCTAATGCTGAATTTTTATCTTTGTTTTAACCATGGAGGCAATCTCTCCGAAACATCTGTTCCGTTTCAAGGAAGTGCTGAATAACTCAATTCAAGAGTACAAGTTGAAGGAAAATAATTCAATAGTTAATAATCATTTTTATTTGGAGTAATTCAGGTCCTGCCTCTTTATCACAACTCTTCCACCTTCCCAATCATACCCAGTAGGTGCTTAACAATACTGGGCATCAAAGATATGCAATCATCACCTTTCTGCCAGGAATCAGATGGCTGTTATTGCGCTTATCCTTTTACTTGGGTCCATAAAATTTGCAAAAGGTATCCTCTCACCAATTTTGATCCGATTCCCCCTGCCTGGGATATCAGACAAAAGCTGTTCCTACCCAAAGGAAAGGGGACAGGAGCACCAGCCTTTCATCCCCATTGATTCCTTCAAATGCACCGACGGGAGGGCATTGGGCAAAAAGGAGGAGAGCACCAAAATTTGGACATGTTAAATACGTCTACTATGGTTCAGTTTTGTATATTTCTGTGGAATAGAAAACCCGATGACTACTTGTAATAAGCCATTTCTCCTCTGATCAGACATATGTTCAATGAATGAGGAATACCATGATGAAAAGGCTCCTTTAGTAGTAGTTTGTCATGAAAAACTTAATCCAGCACCAAAATAAAATCCGAGACTTAGTACTGTCTAAAGCAGAGATCACACTGCAAAGAAGGTGAATCCACTAGAAAGTTGACTAACTTAGCACTGGACTTCAAACTCCATTGTCGAAGTGGTCAATTCAAAGAATACAGTATTTGATCAGACAAACTTAATGTTATGCAGAGTGAAAATGCTGTTAGGATTTTACCAAGTCATCAAAACACATTGATATTGGCCTCCTTCACACAGTAAATTCCCAGAATAAATGCAGCAAATCGAAGTATCCATAGAAGGAGTGTTTGATTTTCCCAAATTTTCCATCGTGATGCTGTGGTAAAGAGGCAAGTACTAAAATGAGCAGGACAATAAAAATTCAAGTAGAACAGGGAGCAATCGGGCAATCAAGTAGAAAAATCATGAAAGCTGTCAAACGATGATGCAAACAAAGAGAGATCCACCCAAAGAAGCTAATAATACCAATTGGCAAGGTCCAGCAGGAAATATATAACTCAGCAACTTAATCTCCTCACTTGTTTTCGACTTCCCTTTGAAACTGAAATTAGATAGTTGGTTTGGAAGAGGTCCTCACTTGGCCATCATAACTTTGACAAACTCCTCATAGTTGATCTGGCCATCACCATCCACATCAGCCTCTCGGATCATCTCATCGACTTCCTCATCAGTCAGCTTCTCACCGAGGTTTGTCATGACATGGCGAAGCTCGGCAGCAGAGATGAATCCATTTTGGTCCTTATCAAAAACTCGGAAAGCTTCTTTGAGCTCCTCCTCAGAGTCAGTGTCCTTCATCTTCCTAGCCATCAAATTAAGGAACTCAGGGAAATCGATAGTACCGTTACCATCGGCATCAACCTCATTGATCATGTCCTGAAGCTCTGCCTCAGTTGGGTTCTGCCCCAGTGACCTCATAACAGTCCCAAGCTCCTTAGTTGTTATGGACCCTGTAAATATGTTATCAGAAAGAATAATCATTGCCGGTATTATAGTGAACAGAACCATCAGAGATTGCATGCAACATGGAGAAGAGCTTAGAGATAACAGTTTAAAATGCAACGATGGAATTTACAGGAGCAGCAAAGGAGAGCTCGTGAATGCAAATAACTAATAAAGGAGATGAAAAGTTTAACAAATAGCTGCAACTGTCAATACCAGTATCACCATCAAGTAGTTGCAACTTGCAGGTGACAATGAACGGATAAAGGGCATAGCAACTGCAGCGATTTCAATTGAATCCAGTGCTCCATAGAGACTTCTATTTAATGTAAACAACAGTTGCCCGTGAAGCTAAAACACAATAAAGCGCCTAATGAGCATATCAAAGATATCTCAATGTCCCATCCAAAGCAACAAGTGTCGGAGCAAACAAAATAGATGCCAAAATGGTGAAAAGGAAAATCCACTACAATGCTGATCTATTCAGATGATACATGGCGTCGGCATCCACCAAAAACACGAGGTTCATCGATGACTACACGAGACCCACTTGATAATCTGATATGAACCAACCACACCACCTAAAAAACTCGTTCTGGATTTCTGCAAAACCCTCAAGAAGGTCATACAATTCATGTCGTGCAGAAGAACACGCAATGATACGACCTATAAAAGCATACAATGCTTACAAGATCAAAGAATTTCTAAATTCAGATTAAATCGCAACATATAGTTAGAACCATATCGCATCAGGCTCCGAAAGGTTCCAAACGCGGGAGATCAAGAGGATCTACATCACAGAAGAGAAATTTAACAAAGCGACTGCTTGGACCGAAATGCACAGGTATTGCGTCACCTCGGCTGAGGAACCAAACACAAAAGCCAGAAATGCGATTAAGTACGTAGAAGCCGCTGATCAACAGCGTATTGAAGCTTCACAGCGACAGAACTACGATCGCGAAGCAATACCACGATTAGACAACAAAATTGGAAGATTACGAGCTCAGCATTGAAAATCCAACGAGAAAATGAGGAATGAAAAAGGGAGATCTGATAAAGGGAGGTAGAGGGAGGGAGAGAGACCGTCTCCGTCCTTGTCGAAGAGGCTAAAGGCCTCCTTGAACTCGGAGATCTGATCGTCGGTGAGCTGATCCGCCATGGGGCTCGCGTCGTCTCTTTCCTTCTTTCTGCTTTCAGCTGCTGTGCTACAGAGATGGAGGATGTATCTCCGGCTCACAGTCAGAGTCAGAGTTGCCCGCTTATTAATAACGCAGAGATGATGTGATCGTGTGAGTAAATAAAAAAAATTGCAAATTACAATTAAAAGGAAAAAATGAAAAAGAAAAAAAAATAGTTTGTGGGTTTAATTAATTTAAAACTTTTTTTTAACCTTCGAGGGATAAATCTACTAGTAAATTGATAACATGCAGTAGGGCGAGTCCACAGTTCAACTCTTCCGGGACAGTATCCGGGAATTAACGGCATGCCCCAAATCGTATAATATACTGTTCAATGGATTAATTTGTTGTTGTACAGTCAGATACTATCGATATAAAAAAAACTATTATTTTAATAAAGTTGAGAGGAAAAAAAACCTTTCATTTTTCAAACGGCAAAGTGACATGATGTGGAAGGTGAATTCAGGATATAAGATTAACTTAAATCAACTGAGTCTTATGATAATCAACCTTTGGTGAATATTATTTATCTACTGTAAACGAGTAAAAATAAATTATATTGATTACATACGAAATTGATCCCAATGAGGCATCGCATATTTTTACCTAGGTCTTGTTGTTTCGATGTAAAGTTGCATCACAAATTACAACATTTATTTGAAAAACTTTTAATCTCAGTTTCCATGAGTTAAAAATTTACAGTGTAATTGGTAAGTCAACATTCAAAATACTTTGCATTATAACTTTGCAACCAATTTTACATTATTTCAAATACCACATTGTGACGCACCAGTCCCACGTCGATTTCATAAAGAAGAAATCTTCGGTATATATGTAAGGTCCAATCACCCTAACTAAAGGCACTAATAACTATTACTTTTGGATGACAGACTCGTAATATTACATATGATATTATAACCGACTTCAGCCCACAATTATGGGGATTGCAGATGGTATGTTATGCTAACCACCAGCCAAAATAGTAAGGAGTTATACGAACTCGGACCGAGAACCTGGCAAGGACATTGGGCCTTTTAATGAGGGAAGTTTGTGACACCTCAATTGCATATTGATTGTGTAAGGAGAAGATCTTGAGTATATATGTACGGCCCAATAACATCAATAGCACAAACAGTGGGTGACGAGCCTGTGATGTTACATGCATTCTCACATTCCGACCAATCTTTATGAGAAAAAGTTACAACGGTTATCCCTGAATCAATTTTGATTGAGAGCAGTCGTTGAACAGTACTCGATTCCTATGTGCCCACCCTCTGGCTACTTAGTTGAAAGCATCTCTCCCTCGAGCTCCAACAAAAAAGGCGGGGGTGAAGGGAGGTCTGCAACTTCTCAAATCCTTCAACTTCTACAGCAACGGTGGAGGAAATATGAGAGGCAGGAGAGTCATTTCTTCGAATCACAGGATCCACCATTGACCAGTTTCATCGAGTCTTTGTGTCAAACATGAGCCCGATTTCCTATAAACTGCATCGAAATTTAGCTGTCGGGATAACTCGAGATTTAACTACAATTAGCTAAATCGATTATTGGGACAGGAGCAATGTAGAGAAGAGAAACAGAGCAAAACTTGAGAAGTTCGGTGAAGTTCGATTAATTTAAATTCGAGTTGGTTCCCTCCACCAAAGAATTAGCTTCTTGAGAATGAATTGGGAGCACGTGAGAAAGAGAGAAGGTTTTCGGTATGTTAATGGATTGGAGAGGTAGGAGAAGGAAAAGCGGAGATTCGAGGTTGAAGAAAGTATCTTTTGAGTGCTAATGAGCAGGGACGGATTCGGAAAATTTATTTAGAGAAATATGATAAATTTAGAGTGGAAAATAAACTAATTGGTAAAATCAAATGAATTCATTTTCCTATTCATCCAAACAAATGGGCAGCTCAAATGCCCAACTTCTTTGCGCAGGTTGATGAAATGGCAAGAATGTAATATCACCCAAATTCGAGTCTTGAGTACAAATATTGCTCTTTAATTTTTCTTCTTATAAAAAAATAGCTTTAAATATAATATTTCAATCTGAGTAAAATTAATATTTAACTGAATTAAAAGTACATTATACCTATCAAGAATTAAAACTACATTTTAAAAATATGATTTTTTTAATAAAATATTTTATCTGAAATCTTTTTTTTTTTTTTTTTGGTCGCCAGCCACGGTATCCAAGCAGGCCCCACCAGCGGTGAGATGACATCTTTCAGCCAACCATACTTGACTAATCCGTTGGTCGCCCCGGGTCGCACGCCTGGCAATGGCGGGTGAGGCTCCCAAGAGGGGTGTCTGCGTACGTGAGGTCTCGAACCTGAGACCTCCTTAAGCGGCACCGAGCTGCTTACCACTCGGTCCAACCCCTCTTGGTATTTTATCTGAAATCTCTCCTTATAAATTAGATTTTTCCCGATAGAGCGGGTAGCCTGCTTAAGAGTTAAGATCCAGCGCGACCCGTTTACGGCGCCCCGGACGGCAGCATCCAGTCGCACCACTCCACTCCGGTGTCAGAATGGAGCAGCTCTCGAACTCCTTCTCGGTGCTGGATCTCGATGCCGGCGACGATCGACTATCAGCCTCTGCATCTGCCGTTCCCCAGAGGAATCAGAACGGCGGAACCTCAATGTCAGGTAGAGCGACAATAAGTCTGATCTCTCCTTGTCATCGCTGCTTGCTTCTTTGCATTCTGTTGCTGCACGAGGCTTAGGGATTTATGAATGCCTCGCTCGAAATTCTTCCTATGATTTTGCACTTCCGCTGCACTGTAGAGCTTCCAGTACGGTCAATTTAGGGTCGACCGAGCGGTGAACTGTGTGGTACGGTGAAGACGGTAAGTTTCCGGCAGTGGAGAAGCTACGAAGGGGCCGGAAATTGAAGCTAGAAGCTGAAGAATTTATGATTGGAAAAAATTTTTTCTGTTGAAGAGAACTCTGATTTTTATGGTGAAATAATTATCCTTTTTCAATTTCAGGTAAGAATAAGAAGAAGGCCAACGGACCAAGCGACAGTTCTTTGGCGAATAATGGGAAACAGTTGGAAGAAATTGCAGCGGTACCAGATTACAAGCTGCCTCTTGTGTGGATTGACTTGGAAATGACTGGTAGGATTTGCTGTTCGTATGCGACACTTCACTATTACAACTTTAGGTGTATGATGCCAGTGACTGGCTCAAAATTCTGACCTTTGCTTTCTATTTGTCGGTTTAATCATGACTTGAAATGGATTCGCAGTTGATTTGCATGAGAGAGTTGAAAGTAAATGATCAGTTCCATGTGTGAATCAATTAGCTCTAATTTGACCAATAACATGTAATTTAATTTGAGCTGCTAGAGTTGACAGTGCTATCATCGACTTGTAATCAGCAATGTCTTCATCTATTTACTTATGAATGATACAAAATTTGTTACTGATAATTTCCTGACATGTTTGAGGGTAATATCTCAAAACACTTTTAGATATTCCTATGCTAAATTTTCAGGGATTTGCAATTTTCATTCTTTTGACAGGGAATGTCCTGCTTATCAGCCTCAGAATTATTTAACTTTAAATCTATGTGTACCGTGGTGATTTTATCCTAATCTCCTTGATTTATGTTATTTTAAACGAGCTTGATTGCGCACGTTATGAAACATTAATTACAAAATGACCATTAAAGTCGGTGATCTGAATATTGACTTGATCCGTATCTCTTCTACATGTCCATGTAGAGGATAAATAGTTAATCGACATTAATGCGTAGTTATTCCTTGGGATGCTTTATACATGATTATCTTTCCTTATTCTTCTCCATTTGTGCAGGGCTAAATGTTGAAGTGGATAGGATACTAGAAATAGCTTGCATAATTACAGATGGAAACCTAACAAAATCCATCGAGGTATCCTTTTCTCCAGCAAATCCCAGTGCCTGCATGATTTTAGGGACAATAGATATCCTTCCTCCCACAATTCTTGGTTTTTTTTTATTTTTATTTTTATTTTTATTTTTATTTTTATTTTTTCTATTGTTTAATGGGGGTTTCTATTTGTAGGGTCCTGATCTGGTCATTCATCAAAGTCAAGAATGCTTAGACAGGATGGGCGAGTGGTGTCAAAATCATCACTCGGAAAGCGGTAAGTGCATGTTGTATTTTACATCCGTATTTGATGTGTGCGCAGGCAGTAATGTATTATGTGAATGAATGGACTGACGAACTGGAGTTATTGTAGGGTTGACAAAGAAGGTGCTCCATAGTACAATAATTGAGAGAGAAGCTGAAAAGCAGGTTAGTGCAGTTGTAATTGGCCATTGAGTTCTGTGTTCATGTTCAATACCTTCTTTAGGTTCATTTCTCTTGAAATTTGCTGGCATAATGTGGCCCTGATGCACGAAATAGATATGCTTTGCTTGTTAGTTCAGGACCTGCTTAGCTGGCTGTATTTTTGTACTTTCTACTACCTATTCCTTACCATCCTGAATTGTTCAAGTTCAAAGAGCATGTTTAGTTTCAGCAGTTCTCAGTTTACAAGGTTTTCACTTTACAATAAAATGTGTATCATTATTTTTGGGGCCAAAATGTTAGGATTTGTGTTATTGGCAGGTATAATTTGGCAATTCATCTTCAATGAATTCACTTGATATTGATGGTCTTTGCTATTAGATATCATGTCTCTGTATTTTCTTTAATTCTAATACCTTTATCCTTCTGAAATAGTACAGGTTATCGAATTTGTAAAGAAACATGTGGGTACTTACACTCCTCTTTTAGCAGGGAATTCAGTTTATATGGATCTTTTATTTTTAAAGGTAAACATTCTTTGGCCCTTTGTATCATTGACCTGTCAATTAAAGATTATTGACTAACATGTGCTGGCAATGTGAATCCATATCAGAAACTTAAAAGCAAACCGTGTAACTTTATTGTGTTTTTTTCTCCTGGGAGGGCTAGTAAACGATTTTTTCTTTGATTGCTAATTTACTCTGATTCCTACCAGCTATATAAATTTAAATTATTCCACATTTGTGGGTCCGTAAGCTTATTTTCAGCTTTTAGAATTAAAGGTAGAACAAATATCGGAATTTAGACTTCTTGATCTTTGCATTGTAAATAATGATTGGTTAGCAAATGGCTACGCATGATAAACAATTAAGCATCATGTGACAAGAATTTTGTAGCAATGTCTGAACATGACCTGTTTATGCAACTTGGCCACACGTGGTTTCCAATGAATTCTAGTTTAATTGTCTAAACGTAAAGCATATTTAGTAGCTTAGATTGTTTGGAATGTTAATGCCTTGATTTTGTATGTCCAAAATGTGTGTTGTTTATAGTAGAAACAAGTCTCTATGCGAGACTTGCTCCGATACAGATCTTCTGTTCTCTGATAAATCTGAAGCCGAATGTCTGAGATTCACTGTGAATTCACAATTTCGGGGAGGAAGGACAAATTTTTCCATGAATGACTCAACCGTTTTGACTTTCATTCATTGGTGACACTAAGGCGCAAAAAATATTTAGTTTTGGATGGCTTTCTTAGCTGGTATCATTCAGCTGGTAAATAATGTTGTCGGTGTGAGTTTGTTGCAGTGCTTTCCATTTTCATGCACGCCTTAAAGTTTCTTACCTCAGTTCTGACCACCTCGGTTTTCATCTGCAGAAGTACATGCCAGACTTGGCTAGTCTCTTCTCACACGTGCTTGTGGATGTCAGTAGCGTGAAGGCTCTTTGCATGCGGTGGTACCCCAGAGGTAACTCTTATCTTAAGAGCAAATTAAGGCTGAATCTATTGTGTTTTATCGTCTCCCTTCACAGATACTGTGTTAGAAGTTCCCGTGCTGTTATTGTTTCATTGCCCGAGTAGTACACATCCTCACTTATCTGTATAACTACCTGGTTTTCTAATCGGAACAACCTTATTAACTTGGACATTCGTGCAATACAGTAGCCTGCTTTCCTCCCAGAGAGCTTCGTTATAGTTTTCAATCAGATGGATGGGAAAGAATAGATGCACGAGAGAAAGTTTCAACTGATAATTGATTTATCACTTTCAATTTTAATGCACCCAATATGTCAGGCGCTCAAATTTGAGACCTTGTTCATTCGCAGATCAGAAGAAAGCTCCGTCCAAGGAAAACAAGCACAGAGCCATGGATGACATCAGGGAGAGTATCGCGGAGCTCAAGTACTACAAGGAGAGCATTTTTAAGCCCCGATTGAAGAAGTAGCAACACAATACCTCGTCATGGAAGACGTATATATGAGCTGGCAAAGCAAAATGCTGTATAGAGAGGTACGCGTATGGGAGGCTTATCCCTTTATCGCAGGGCTGGAACTTGTTGCTGCCCGTTCCCCGCTGATCTCTATAATCAAACATGCAGTTGGAATCTACGACTCTGAAACCGTAGATTATCTACTTATACTGAGTGGCAAAAGATTTATCAAGAGACGTGTATAGTTCTCTAGAATGCTTTGTTTGTCGTGATGCTGTTTTTGGTATGCCTCAACCGGTGGTGTTTAAGAATGGAGAATAGACTATTGTAGTGATGCTTGCTTCCTTGGTTATGGACGGCTCTATTGTAGACTTCATGTGTTCCTTTGTGTCTGCGTCTTGGATCCACCTACCCAGGCCCGGGGCATTGCAACTAGCAAGATGAAATGGCAACGAGCTCAGCTCGGCTCCCTGCTGGTCGGGGCTTCAGAAGTTGCACTTCAATCGTCAGGAGACCCTGGTTCCAATTCTACATGATAGGACTCAGAAAATTGATTACAGGCCTTTTTTCTATTTGTAAGAGATCCCAAATGAATATTGCAAACTGCTTTTCAGCATATAATCTGTCAACGGACAAACGGGAGGGTTTGGACAGAATTGCAACGAGACTAGCAGTTGAAATGGAATGGTAGAGTATCGAACAAGATGGAACATATTAGAGGGATTGAGCAGTCGCACTTCCCAGTTACTGTTTCTCAACACTGCACGGGCTTTTAGGTGAAAGTTGATTTCGAACGGCATGCTACCTATACAGCAATGCTACCATCGGGATGGAAGGTGACGGCACAACCCAGTTCAGAGGGAAAAAAATAGCCTGGCAACAAGATGAGGCTGAGAAGGCAGATGTAGATCCATTTCCGAGGCACCCAAGGGCCCTGGTTTACTTCACTTTTTGCATGTCTTCCTCGGTTTTCCAAACAATATCGTCGAGGGAGTTGGACAGATTTTTATAGAACTGCGCAGGAAGGAAAGATGATGTGGATCAGCTTATTCAATCAAAAGTAAAAGTAAATAGTCGACACAGTAAAGAATGGATATTGGACAGAAGAATAAATCCATAGGAAATCTGGCTCTTGCTCTTTCTTGCCAGACATCCATAATCAGTTCCTTCTTCCTTTTTTTCTTTCTGCGCACCACAAGGCCTTAATTAATCCAATCCTAGCTATCTCGGTCATGGATTTTATCAGTTATAAGATTGGAATCTCGGTCCATTTTCATTTAACTATGCAAATGTCACGCCGTGATTATTATGATTTCAATAGTACCTGTTATAAACAACATAAATGACTCCGGAATAATAACTAGGTCCAGCATCTAAGAAATGGTCCAGCACGGCTCCAACCATCTGTCAGCATCAACCACATCTCTTTTTGTTGTTGCATTGCGGGATGTTCATATGCAAGCAGGGAGCACAATGCATGGGACCAAATAAGATTAGATGAAAAAGAGAAGGCAACAACAGACCTTATGGAACTCCAAAGTGTCTCCTTTAGCTTTTCGAACCTCAACCATATGAAGTGATGGTGCCACCTGGAATACCTGACAAACAGGAGGAAACAGTGAATCTCGAGTCTGAACACTTCCAAGGATGGAAGATTGGTTTCACTACCTCAGTCGCAACATTGAGATTTCCCTTCCTCCCGGCTTTCATGTTTTCAAGTCGCATCTGAGAGAGGGCACAACACAATGTGGAAAATCAGACAATGACAGGCTTTAACATATATTACGTGTATGATTCGGTTAAGTGGCAAATAAACTGATGAATACAATTCACTTGCAAAAGCTTACCTTGTAGTTTTTCTTGTGAACATCAAATCCGAGGGGCTTTGCAGCTTCTTCAATCTTATGTATTATTTCATTTGCAGGGCGTCTGGATGTAAATCGTGTTTCCCTCTTGAATTCCTGCAATCAGTTTCACCATCGCAATTTTGGTAAACAGAGAAAGCAGCCTCTTAGTTTCACAAGACAGAGATCATAAAGATATGGTTTCCATGAAAGGCTGGTTCTGTGCATTAACACAATAGATCCTCCTATCACCTCCATGTCTCATGATAGACCAAACAAAGCAGGCAGAAATAACAGTGTCAGCCATACCTCACTTGAGTCTTTTCTACTCATTCTTACTGGAATTTCAATTTGCCACAGCAAAAATTATGAGGTGATTTCAGTTATAGGAGGACTGGGACTTCTGATAGAGAATGAAAATCCGAATGTTAAGTTTGCTGCTCCTCTAGGCTCTAGCATTGCTTTATGTGTTTATCTCAACCCATTGATTCAAAGGCATACGGTTCTATTGGTCCACGGCCATTTTTTTTTTTCTCTTTTGGGGCATAGAATTTTTATGTTTCTTTCGTAGATGGACTCTGCAGAATCTTTGAAGGTAACGAAAGGCACAAACCTCTTGCAACACCCACCTGTTCTACATCGAACAAATTCCCAAGGTTTAGCCCCTTTGACATGGATATCAGGTCAAATGCATTCAAGGGCGTGGGCTTTTCCTCTTTCTTTTCTGTCACGTGGTATTCCTATCACAACACCGAATACGTACCTCAGGAGACAGGCCTCATGAAATAAAGAAGCAGGCAGCTCTACATTGTATTCGTTTTCAGTTCTTCAAAAAGGAAGGGGAACAAAAAAGAGTTCTCTTACTTCTGAATCCTTGAAGACAGCTTCGACATCATCCAGGTTTGTATCCTCTTTCTCATCAAAGACAGGGGGCTTATAATCTGTTCTAAACCATTCATCTTCCAAGATCTCAGGAATGGTGATACGCTGCAAATCAATTCAGCAGGCATGAGATATTAATACTGGATATTCTCCATAACATTTCTCTCCACAGTAAGGACATATTGATTAATGCCTCGAGGGACTGTTACTTACAGTCATTGGGTTGGGATCCAATATCCGAATTATTAATTTCATTGCACCAAAAGAAAGCCAGGGCGGGCAAGTAAATTCCGCTGCAGAAATCTGCACAAAGATGTTAACATGAAAAGGAAGACAGAACAAACAGGAGATGCATCTGGAGAATATTTAGGTGATGCTCACTTTTTTATACAAGTTCATAAGATTAGAATCGTCAAAAGGCAAGTAACCTGCAAGCAATACAAATAGTATTACTCCACAAGACCACAAGTCTGCAGTTGCCCCATCATAGCCTCTATCATTAAGGACCTAAAAAGTGAGAGGACAAATTACTACAATGCATCTACACCAAAATATAAAAGGGCACCAAAAATAGCATAATGAATATAATATAAGGAAATAGCTGCCCAAACCTCAGGAGCAACATAGTTTGGAGTTCCGCAAGATGTGTGAAGAAGACCATCATCCTGCCAACAGTTTTCAATTAGCAAGGCAATCCAGGAATACAAAGATCTAGAGCAACCACAAGTTTCAATTAACAAGGCCAACCCAAAATATAAAGATCTAGAGCAAGGCCAAGATTTCATGCACAAGACACCGGCTTGTTAAAGAACAATCATTGTGGATAAGCCATGATTTCATCAATGAGCGGATTGTGCTGATCATGCGCATAGATAACTTGCACAGATAATAAAATAAAAATATATATATGAAAACAAAATGTCTTCATGTGGATTTGGTGCAACAATATGCTAAGGAGGCAAGCTATGACTTTCAAGTCCACACAGGAATTCTAGTTACCCTGACTTGCTGTGACAATGCACTCAATCCAAAATCAGAAACCTTTAAGCTCCCATAAGAATCCAACAGTAAGTTTTCTGGCTGCAAAAAGAACAATAATAATTACAAGATACAATATTGGCACAATCATTAACTTTTGTTTGATGTCCAAATATTCATGTACCTTCAAATCTCTGTGGTAAACACCCCGACTATGGCAATAGTCAACAGCATTAATAAGCTGTTGAAAATACCTCCGAGCTTCGTCTTCCCTCATTCTTCCATGATTTACCTTCACAGAAGAAAAATTAACTTCACACGATAAGCAAAACTACATAAGCAGGAGTTTCCACCCACTAAAAGTGCTGAATTTCGAACGGCATAAGAACAGCCCTAACATGCATTCCTGTGGCGAGTACATGTAGAAGAACTCAAAGATTGCCATAGGTCTATTCAGAATCAGATCCAGACCAAAAGGATGACTCCCAATGCATCTAACTGACAATAAAAAGGTACCCTTTTGTGCATTTTAATTTAAAAAGGTACACAAAATGTAACATAAGTTTTTATTGGAAAGAGAAGTAGACGGGAATGAAACCTAACTTTGTGATATGAATGAGGTCCCTCCTGTGCTACTGGAAATGCCAGGTCATTAAAATCCAAAAAAAAAAAGGGCATGTAAAACTTACACAAAACTGGGACGACTTACAATTTTATCAAAAAGCTCTCCGCCAGTAACAAACTCCAAAACAATATATATCTTTGTCTTGCTGCCCATCACCTGCATTAAGTAAAGAAAACCACATACAGTCAATGCCATAATTTTATCTGCTACCCTGGATTACGCAACGAGTTAATTTTTTTTTTTATTTAAAACAAAAGCCACATCTCAATTTCCATTAACATGTAGAATGTCAGATCAGTATCATATATTTCTCTAGTTCTGCTTCTAATGTCAGACAGGCATTTAAAGCCTGTTCCAGCTTTCTCCAGAACAGAGAGTAATCCACTCAAATCCTGAAGCTTGCCAATGCACTTATTTGTATGAGATATCTCATGCGAGTCTGTAGCAGACACCAGATGTACAAGAGAACTGTTGGACCACACAACGAATTCGAATTGATGCATGAGCCTAAACAACCCCAACAGCAAGGAGCAAGACCACTAGTAAAAAGAGCAGAAGATCTGTGGAACATCCATATTAAATAGGACGCTTCAATACTCCTTATGTGCATATGTTGGTTACTGGGAAAGGGAGAGAGACCTCATACAATTGGACCACATTTGGATGCTTTATTAATTTCATTGTTTCTACCTCTCGCTTGATCTGCAAAAAGCACGTGTAAAGCATCAGATGAAGTTGACATCAGTCCCCCACAGATTAGGGTAAATTTCTGGACAGAGAAAAAAAGGTCACGAAATCTGAATGTTCACTGAACATAATGTGCCATTATCTGGGTATGTGTAGAATATGCATCACAGTTGCAAAGAAAGAAGAATGTGAAAGGAAACCTGCTCGGCCATCTTGTGTTTGAGGACTTTCTCCTTGTCCAGAATCTTGAGGGCCACTGGCTCCCCAGTTTCAGAATTTCTAGCAAACTTTACTTTAGCAAATGTCCCCTCACCAATTGTCCTTCCAACCTCGTATTTACCCACAAGGCGCTTGACTTTAGTTTGACTCATGCTTGATCTCTCGTTCTTAAACTTAAGACTTGCTGCTCAGCAGTCCTGGCCTTAAGATATATATCTGTACAGAAGCACCAGATCCAACCACGTGAAAATTTACAATTGACAAACATAAGATACATGAGAAACTTCTGCAAGACAACATAAGGTGAGAAATAACCTAGAAAAACCACTGACAAGTGCAGTACTCCTACTGCCTAGTGACTTAATAGAGGGATACAATTTTGGCAAAATAGCAGAGAGAACAGACTACAAATGGCAGGGAAAAAATAGATCCAGGAACGCGCTTATTCTTTTTAAGGGAATAATCAGACCGAAGTGCCAAATACGGTATCAACCGCTGAAAGTTGGCAGAAATGAAAGAGCTAACGTTAACACTGAGAATTTTGTTAACTCAAGCAACGTCATACTACAGCCTTTACATTCTCAGAGAATATTCCCTAAAATTGTTGATGCAAAGTCAAATGCGTATCCAAGAGAATCTTCAGCTTGATATGCGCGTGCGAGTGAGTGTGACAGAGAGGTAACATAGGGATCAAAATCTCATGGTTCTCGAGCAATTTAACTCGTATAGAAAACAGATATCCTAAGCAAAGTAAGACCAGATAGTGACTTTCATGAGCGCTGTTCCGTACTCAACTCTGACTTGAATTTGAGAGTAACCTTCCACATGCTAGCGTATAAACTCAAGCGAAAACGGGAATAGATCAAAGAAAAAGCTCAACAGAAGCTCAAAGACTACTCCCGCAAGCAAATTCCAGAGAATGCGTCAAAATTCTTGAATCCAAATAGAACAGAACTCGCCAAGTCACCGAAACAGCGCCGGCAAACCAAAATTAGAAAGCAGAGCGACGCAGATCTCATAGGTAATAAATTCAGAACTCAGAAGCTCGAAATTCAAGTACCTGACAGAACAGCACCGCGAGCATAAAGGAGCAGCACAAATAGAACGCGAGAATCCAGAGAGAGAGAGAGAGAGAGAGAGAGAGAGAGAAGCGATGGAATCGAGATGTCGGCAGAGAGGTTTTATGACGAAGCGGAGGAAGAGAAGAGTACCTGAGAGCTGAGTCAGCTCGAGCGGTGGAGTGACAGGGGGAATGGCTACGGAGCAGTCCCTCCAGACGTCAGCTGTCTGGCTCCGTGTGCACGAAGCTGTGCGTGCCAATGAAGTGGAGGAGGAGAGAGGGAGGGAGGGAGAGGAGGAGGAGGAGGCTGCGCGTGCGAATGAGGTGGGTGAGGGAAGAGAGAGAGAGGAGGAGGAGGAAGCAGACACGGTAATGGCGCTAACTTCTGGACTGTTTTGGTTCACTATTTAAGATAAAGAACGCGGAGAAGGGAACGTGAGGATATTAGTCTAATAGTTCTTTTATTATACTCTTAAATAAATAATTTTATAGTCCATTCCAGATTAGGGTTAGATGAAAATTTTTCAGGAATTTCAATCCGATCGTAGATTAGTATTGATATGTGTTTTGACCGACCTATGGATACAAGGTGGTGCAAACAAAAAAAGAACAGAGTCATTTATATTTTTATCTTTCTAGACGTGCTTGGAACGAATTCCAAAAACTCAACTGATGGATCGAATTAAAGAATGTTTTAAAATTTTAAAAATAAAATATGATATTTTAAATAAAAATATAGATAAAATTAATAAAATTTGTATAAAATTTCCCCAAATTTTTCTTATTCTTTAAAATACGATCAGCTTCAATTGATAATTTTTGTGAAAAATAAATAAATAGTATTTAAAAATTTAATAATCAATTATTAATTTAAATTGAGGTGAAAATAAAATATTTTTTTAATTTATAAAATTAAATAAAATTCGAGGTGATATTTAGGTGATCTCCATTGATCTGTGTTAATTTAATTTAATTTAATTTAATTTATTTATAGTGAGAGAGATGGAGAGAAGGCGACAGTTGAAACCGAAGGCGGAATGAGAATTGAGGAGTGAGGTGAGCTCCCTGCGGGCCCCACCCATGAGGAGTCTGGCAGCTCTGGCCTAGTGACTGGGCGACTGAGTTGGCGCTTTAGGTCGCATGTATTCCAGCTAGCTGCGGGTCCCACCCCGCACAGTTTGTACGTTGCGGGCTGTACACGGCGGACCGGCTGCCACAGAAAAATTCTCCGCCGGTGATACGATGAAGCTGATTAATGATTGATTCTTTCCGGTCATTTATTATCAAGCCCAAGTGTCTGATATGCTGGTGGATAAGTCATGGTCCCGATCGTGATAGGCAGCAAATGCCTTTCGACGTGCCTCGATACCCGCACGCTCCTACCATCGTCCTATGGACTCTCCATTCAACTCATCTTGTGACACTGTTCAAGAAGTCTGACATATGTGTGAGTCAATGAATCGAAAATTTGTAAGGTGTAAGGAAGCTAACCGGTGGGATCCACCGTAAATACACTAACGTCCAACCTTGATTGTTTGAGAAGGGTTCGAGTTAGAGCATACCTGTCAAGACCCGAAACATGGTGAACCATGCCTTTGCATGGCGAAGTTGGAGGGAACACTTTTGGCAGCCCACAGCGATACTGACATGCAAATTGTTCATTGCAAATTGTTCGTCTGACTTGGGTATGGGGGTGAAAGACTAATCAAACTGTCCAGGACCCTGTTCCGTCCAAAGTTTCTCTTAGGATAGTTGGAACTCCCGAACTAGTTCTATCAAGTAAAGCTAATGATTTGAAGTATCGGGCGCAACACCCTCCACCTATTAAGTGGGCCATTTTCGGAAAGCAGAACTACTGATGCAGGATAAATTGGAAGTTGGGTTACAGTGGTCATGGAAGTCGAAATCCGCTAGGAAGCGTGTAATAACTCACTGTCAAATCAACTAGCCCCGGAAATGGATAGTGTTGAAGCGTGCGACCTATACCCGACTGTCGACAGTGTCAGTGTTAAGCAACAATTGTTTTGCCCGTCTCATATGGTCACGATCGAATCCTAAGTCCAAACAGCACGTAACAAGCGGTTGATCGCCAATACCAATGCTCTCTTTCTACTTGTAAGAAAACAAAAAACAATGTTCTACTTGTAACGACACGTGAATTCTTCACAATTATCCGCGTTTGAACATTCTCAACTCCTCACAATGACAACAGGTAGCAGCAACTCGAATGATTTGGTGGACACGGTTCCCTCTTATTTATGAGGAACAACCACAAGGACATGGCAGAAAAGATCGGAACCCTATGAAAACTTGAGATTATTGTGAAAACAATGATAGGCCTGTAAGCACTATAACTACGATTTTTCAAACTCTTTCGTCGCGTTCAGCTGGCAGGATGAGAATTATTAGAATTGAGATTTATGGTATTGCTTAGTATGAGCTAAATGTGCATAAAAATTAGATTTGAGATCTCTGTTGTTGCGTAGAAAGAAGTACACATTTCTGATCAAAAGAAAGAAATACATGGAAATCGTTTTCTTTCTATTTATGGACATAACATGCTTGGCAAGCACAACTTCGTATATAGAAATATAACACACGATTAAGGATATTTTTGTCATTTTAAGTGAAGGCATTATTGGGAACCTAATTCTCGTGTAATCATTGTCAAATTTGCACTCGCCTATAAGAGGTTTAACTCCTGTCTAATTTAACTCCAGGATCCTGCAACAAAATCGAGCACAAAGATGATGGCTTGGATCCGTCATCTAAGAAAGTTGTGGGATGTAAAACAGGAGAGAATGAGTAAGATAGAGAAGAGGCTACAAATCGAACATACCGGTCCCAATGATGTGATAGTATTTACAGAGATTTATCTGTGTGAAAACTGACATGTTGTGTCTTTTTAAGCTGAGTCAGTGGTTTGTCTTTCCAGGGTACCGGTTCGTGAATGCGTGGCCGACTAGGCATGAGTCGATCGCCTGGCCGACTGTGAGGAGAGTTAGGCCGGGCATGTTTAGTCGGGTCGGTCTTCCCGGTGTCGATATCACAAAGGGAAGTGATACGGATAGAAGGCGATCATAGTGATTGCTAACAAATGTCAGATGTTTTTGTTCCGAGTTTTAATAATAAGACTAATTAATTCCCCATGGGAATCATTACATGAGCAGATAAATGTCATCATCTCCCAAAGCAAGGTTTGCCACATAAACTATCTAGTCATGTCATCTGTAAATTTAATTAACAAGTATTTGACCGCCGATGAAAAGATCGAATTATCTTAAATAGGTATCAGAGCGGGTTGATCCTGATCTTACGTCACGCCAGGGTCAAGTGTGAAATTCATGGCCCGTTAAGCCCAATATTGGAAGAAAAATACTCTGTTCGTGATTAGTTTATCGAGTACGAAGAAAAAGTTTGACTCGCATGTTAGCCCGATGATGGGAGAGAAGGCCCGTCTTGTGGCAATTTGTCCCTCCCTCCCCCATTACCCGAGATTGAAAGAGAAATGTCCGACTCGATATCAATTGTTGAGTGCGGATATTTAAAGGCACGTGTTAAGCCTGAAAGTAAATGTTGAGGAGTCAATCCCACATCGGATAAATAAGATATTGAAACCTGATTTATGAGAGAGTAAATATCACAATATATTAGCTTAAACTTTGCGGTTGGATATGAGTCGAATCTCGTGTGAGTCGTGTAGAAATTTAATATATACATCATTAGTTAATGGAAAAAACTGCAAAATATTTGATTTCGACATTTTAAACACTAGTTAATGGAGTCGATAAATACCACGACAGGAAGATAATAATAGTAGTGATCCAACTATTACAGCTATATAAAATTCGAATTTTTGTATTCGATCGTGAATATATAAGACGAATTAAATAACTAGTATTGACATCAATCTTCCCAACATAGTACGGTAAAAATCGTAGCAGGCATACATCAAAACGCAAAATCAAAAGTGGCTTAAGTTTGACAATCTCAATCCACCTGGCAAGAGTTTCTAAACCTCTGACCTTTCAAGGATGGAATGATTCTCCTAACTCTTTGTGCAAGGAGGACATCTGTCTTTGCAATGATGAGTAAATTGAATGCCTCCGACATCTGCTTACCGTCTAATCCAATGATGCTTAGATTAAAATTGATTTAAATGAAAAATCGTCTTTACCGTGATCTCATATATTTTCATCTGAATCAATTTCGATGGGATGTTTGTCTATAAATTTTTAATCCAACAACGGGAGGCTGTTATGCCGAGATCGTGTTTGACATGTGTTACTTATTCACCGTGAATATGGAAGAACCGGTTAAAATTGACTTAAGGTAGGTGGATTTGGAGTGGGATTGGTTTTCCATATAAAGCAGTTCTAATAAGCCCTCGCGCATTCACGGTAATATAGCCAAACATTTAATCCATTTTGCTAGAGATTTCAGCTCCTACAATTCCTAAATTAATCGAAGTTTAATTGTTTAGTCAAATGATTCACAATTAACAACGAAAATCAAATAAAAGAATCACAGAGCTCATGATTATCTTTTAATATGATCTCATAGTCCGTTGGCTGACTGTAAAATTTCCCTTTTAAGACGGGCACTGGTTTTGGCCACTACCATGATCGCAATAATTCAGATTAGCACCATAGCAGCATTATGCTTGATCCAATGATGACAATAACGATAGTTGGAAGTCGAATTTCGGGTTATCCGGTTCCGATGCTGTTCACGATTTTAACCTTGAGAGTCCTTACCCAAGTCGTGGAGAGTTCCAAACAATTCAACGATACAATTCTATCGGGTCGAAGCTGTCCATTCAGAAGAAAGTATCTAATGAAATCGTGCCACATGCAATGGTGCTTATGTGGTGACATCAGTTAATAAGATTCAAGTATTCGTAGTGTTATTTTTGAATTTTTTTAGGTTTTATAAAAACACTTTAAAGATTAGTTGGTGTTTTTACGTAAGTTTTGTTACTTGTGGCACCATGAGGCAAAGATACCTTCTCCTTATTTAGATGAGTAAATATTCAATGTGTAATACACGAGCAAGTCTTTCTCGTAACAGTGTCACCGAAAATATTTTAGATGGTCCCATCTCACAGTAATTTTGTGACGAAACACTGATCGAATTGTTTTAATTAGTAATAATTGTGATAGTTGTTCAGGCGATTAACACTAATTTACTTATTTGTCACAATTTAATTGGTACTTCCTCACATCACGTAGAATCAAGTAAAAATTTCTCCACCACATGAGACACCGAACCAATGGAACTCATCTATTTTTAGGATTATTTTTGCTGTGTACAAGGCTTTCTAGTGACACAAAATGAGTTCGTTATGTAGATCCATTAGATCTTAACCCATACAAAATTTTTATAACTTTTAAGAGTTAACTTTCACACGAGTCAAGATTTGAACGGTGATTTATATAACTAATACGTTATGGATTACGGTGATTTAACCTCAAGAGTCCCGACCCGAGTCGGAGAGAGTTCCAAACAATTCAACAATATGACTTCTACCGAGTCGAAGCAGCCCATTTAGAAGAAAGTATCTAATGAAACAGTAGCGCATGCAAGAATGCTTTTGTGATGACATAAGTCAATAAGATACAAGCATTCGTAGTGTTGTTTTTGAGTTTTTTAAGGTTTTAAAAAAATATTTTAAAAATAACCTAAGATTGTTACTCTTTCTGTGTAAGTTTTGTTACGTGGTTGCAACATGATACAAGATACCTTATCCCTATTCAGACGAGCACAAACTCAGTCTGTAAATACATAACAGTGTCTACGTGGTGACACCAATCAATAAAATTTATCCGTTTCTAGGATTTTTTTTTGCCATATACAAAGACTTTCTAGTAATACAAAACGAGTTGATTGTGTAAATGTTCATCGGATCTTGATAGTTACAAAATTTCCGTAACTTTCAAGGTCAATTTCACACGTATCAAGATCTGAACGGTAATTTACACAGTGATCTCATTATATATTATACTATGAATATTTACCTCCTTTGGACGAAGTGGATCGGGAGAGTGACGTGTACGGGATAAGATTCGGATCAGCGAAGACTCCGACGGGGCGGCCAAATGCGATGCCCCACTCGTCCACCGACCCCAAGCATGCATACGACACACAATCTTAGAGAGCCACTTCTCGCATGCTCTGGGGGTTCGTGGACCAGGTAAAACGGGGAGTGAAGAAATTCTTTGATGATTCCGATCTCATCACAGATCCGTGAAAATAGTGCCACCGGAATTGGAATTGTAACGGACGAACGTTCGCATACCAGATCGAAGTTCCGTACGATGGAAAGATCGTATTAATACCTTCTTGTGCCGAACATTGATCATTTAAGGTTTTTCTAGAGACAATCGGACCTTTGGGATGGCGAGGAATTTTCCAAGAAACATCTTGCGATCGCATTCTGAGTTGGGTTTTGTTTCCTTCTCCATTAGAGCTGCAGAGTCTTCCATGGCGGCAAGTTCCTAGGAAAGAGGGTTGGAACGTGTCAAACTCGACATCTTCATATTCGTTGTAAGATATATAATGAATATATCATATAATTCACTGTTTAAATCTTGACACGCATAAAGTTAATCATGGAAAACAGTGAAAATTTTACACGTATTAAAATTTAGGAGATCTTTACGTAATGAAATCGTTTTACGCTCCATACTGAATATTTACTCTGGAAAGACAGCAATTCTTGGCCATGGCATATTGTTCGGTTGAGAAAAATCCAATTATCTTTTTTTATAAGTAATGTTTAAAATATTAAATAACATTATACAATTTTCTCCCTATACTGCTACCTTTATCCTGTAATCTAGTTGCAGTTGATGACTCAACCGTAGGTAAAATTACAATCTCATTATCAACAACATAAGCTAAGGATTCAAAACCAGTATTAAATGGAGTGCGCAGACCTAGTTGCTCAAGATGGGCTTCAAAGTTTCTTCCTTCCACCACCACCACCACCTTCCACCGCCACCCATGCATCCATATATGCTCATTTCGGCAAATGAACTAAAAAGATTACTTTTTTTTTTTCATTTTCTCTCTGTCGCGGACCTCGGCTCCAAATTCCATTTATGGGAATCCCATTCGTGGTGGGATGGCGATGAAAACTCTCTAACATGATCTCACTCTCACATCCAATAATGGATGTACTCAAAATTGCTCGTTTGATATGTTTAAGGTATCAAATCACGCACAATTAATTAATTGTAATCTCTGTCCTTGGCCAGATTGACCAAAAGTCATGCGCTATCATGTGGTAACCTGACATATTAAAAGACACTCTCCTTATTTTCTCCATTTCATCTCAACAAGGAACATGTTAGGTTTACAATTTTTTAGGTTCCGGATCCCATTAAATATCCTTATCATAAGATCCACTCTCACATTTAACAGTGGACAAAACATCGAGATCATTCGTTTGCTTCGCCTTAAGGTCGATTCGTATCACTCTTTACCCGTTTCTGAGCGTCAGATGACATGCTGTAGACCATTAAGCGCAGGGGCTTGTCACTATATGATATAGCCATTTATGATTGGGTGTTTTTCTTAATACTAGTAGACCCCACCATCAACTTGTCCAAACGGGCAAGGTTGACAAGTAGCCTAATTCTCAGGCTTCGAATGTAAGCTCTTACATTATTCTGGACAATTGGTGGCAATAGGACGGGGCAGACCGGACATTTAAAGACCCCGAATGCACCATGTGCCTTCACGGGTTGATTCGTGCCACGATCCACAAAAATTAATAAACACTTTCTAAAATATAATTTAAAATGTGGTATAAATTTATATATATTTATAATTATATATGCCGCAGTTACATGACTTATGTCGTGCTACATATATTATGATGTAGCAATGATTTCTCCTATGTATTCGGAGATTTTTAGGTTCTTCCATTAGGTGACTACCACTGAGTATAGTCACTTTTCCGATTAGTGATTTTTCACGTAAATATGTGCCATTTACCATTTTCTTCTTCGCTAGATTTACCCCATTTTTGTAACATTCTTTTTCACAAAAGTTGAACTTAAAAAAACTTTGTCAATCAAAAAAGAAGTAAGAATTTTGAGGTACTCAGAAAATTTCGAAGCATCCTCTCCTTCAAAGGTTGCATTCACATGACTGCAGGCCTGTTCGAGAACCGATCGAGGAACGTATGGGTCTTGAACTTGGCTTGATAAAAGATGGTTTCACGAAAATTCTTCCTTCAAAGTGATCCATTTGATACATAAGAATGTAATGATAGAAAAAAAATACACAAAGGATGAAGCAAGAGAAACTTGTGATTTTCATGCTCATCTTAATAATATGATGAATGTATTTAAGAAAATGATTGAATGAATCTCACAACTCTTTCAAATGAAAAGTGAAATTGGAAAGTTAAATGTTTAATCCCGATGATAAAAACTCTCGTACTCTTAATAACAATGAGGAGGTATCTCTATATTAACTAAATATTTCTTCTAATCTTCTTTGATCTTATATCAAGTTATACAAATTACTTGCTGAATAAATACAATATTTTATTATTTGATAAAACCCATTTAATAATTATATGATATTTTGTCTTGGATTTTTGTTGCACATAGGAACTTTTTGCAATGCTTGGAACAAATATACAGCTAAAGCAATTCCAAAAAACTATGGAATACATAACTCATCCATAGAGTTTCCTGTTAAACCATGCCTAACTCCCTCTCAAGCTTGTGAATGAATGCCCTCAATTTCAAGTTAGTTGAAAACACATTAAAAAGCGATCTTTGTTGTCCTTTTGTGAGTATATCAGCTAAGTGATCTTAAGTTAAGATGAACAACGTGCAAAGTTAAACCACTATCCAATTTTTCTTCATGAAGTTTCTGCTCACTTCAATATAAGAAAGTAATCGATAAGTAAAAATCAAGTTCTATTTCTTCATTTCATATCATCACACCTAAATTAAATTAGGATATTTATTATAAAAGTTCGAGAAATTTTGATTATTTAATTGAAATCTATTTATAAAAAAGTGAATTGAATTTTATTTATGTAAAAGATATTTATGATTTTTTTAGGGATCCTTGATAATATGTAAATGTCAGTGCTAAGATCTATAATCTCACATGATATTAATAAAATCCTACAAATATAACATAAATGTTCCACCATTTATCGGCTCAAACTTTTGGATTGGAAGAAGGTTCAACCTCTTTTAAGCCTACTGGAGATTTAACATATTATAAGAGCAAGTTATTGTGTAAACTCATATCTCATCGAGCTTAGGTGTAGAACTCATAATTAATACTCTGATTGCAAAAGAGAAAACCTGCCTTACAGTCAGTTATTTCTCTGGTCCAAGCACGAAAGAACAATGTTCAACTCAAAGTTTCTAATGTGAAAGTACAATTCTTAATATCCACCATGGATAACGAGAAAGTTTTGTATGTAAAAGATATCACACCAACACTATTTAGTGGTGTCATAATCCAATAACAATTCAGTATATAAGCATATTAATAACATAGAATTTAGACAACAAATCATAAATTCTAAATTTTTAAAATAAACAACCTTAAGAATTTAAATAAAACCCTAAAAATCCTGACACTAATAATCAAGAAGGGAAAAAGGAACGTCTAACATTATAAAATACGAGTTTTTTTCTAGAATTTTTAAGTTTTATTAGATTTTTAAATTAAATTTTATTTATAATTTTAATTCATATTTTATTGTTTAAACACCATCTCATGAATCTATAGACGTGACTATTTCATATTGGCTCATGGCTCCATGAGATAGTGTTGACATAATATTCTCATGACATACTTGACTTTCTCCTCAACAACTAACCTTGATAGTTGGGAATCTTGAATAAAATAAAAAACCTTAAGAATTTAAATAAAATCCTAAGAACCCTGACATTAATTCACTATAAGCAAATATGATTTATCAACGAAGATGTGAAAAATAAGCGATTGAAACAGTTAAAAAATTATCAGAAATACTGAATATCGACAAAATTAATGACATACAGGACTTTCTCCTCAACAACCAATCTTGATAGGTGGGAATCTTGAATAAAATAAAAAAATCTTAAGAATTTAAATAAAATCCTAAGAATCCTGACGTTAATTCACTTTGAGAAAATATGTATTTACTGATAGAAGATGTGGAAGATAAGTGATCGAAACGGTTAAAAAAATTATTAGAAATCATGAATCTCGACAAAATTAACAATTGAAGAAGCATTGGCATGAAAGTACTTAAAAATAATTATCAAGGAAATATTAAAAAAAGAGTGGTCAGAAGTTATTAACCAACATCTCTTTCACCAGTTGGTCGAAAGTTATCGAACAATCGCTGGCCACTAGTCGGTTTGAAGTTTCTGCTTCCATTTCGAATACTTTTTTTGTTGAAATACCTTTCGTTGGTCGATTATTAATGATAATTTATTCGTAAAATTTCAACAAATTGTATGTCAATAAATTTTTGATGATAAACTCAAGTTTTCTTTTAGTGATTATTAAGAAGTTGTAATGATACGGAGAATTTGAACGGTTAATAAAATTGCTGTTAAGATCGTAGATACGGAATCAAAAGAAAATGATTGAAATTATTAATTTATACTTAATTTAAAAGATTTTATAAAACAGATATATATCATAAATTTAATATATAATTAGACCAACGATAAATATGAAAAATGAAAACAAATCTCTCCAACATTTGTATATAATAGTATATAGATAATTGTTGGAAGTGGAATTTTTTTTCATTATTTTAAAAATCTATCATTTTCAATCATCGTACCATTGGAAATATTATGCTCCCAATGATTGAACCATTGATCAAATACCAAGAAGGGTTGGGCCGAGTGGTAAGCAGCTCGGTGCCGCTTAAGGAGGTCTCAGGTTCGAGACCTCACGTACGCAGACATCTTGAGCCTCATTGCCAGGCGTGCGAGACCAACGGATTAGTCAAGTATGGCTGAAAGATGTCATCTCAACCATTGATCAAACTGGATAATCATTTTAGAAATTGGTTTTGTTCTCAACCTTTCATTCATTTTCTGTTTTGGTCCTAACTCTTTTTTAGATCATATTTAGCCCTCAATCATTTTCCTTAGTTTCAATTTTAGTCCTCATTATCAATTTTAGCCCTCTTTTTAGTGTGTATTTTTAATTTCATTATTTATTTATATATTTTTATAATAAATAAGTGATATAAGTAGAGGCGGACCTAAGGTAGAAAGATGAGAATTAAATATGATAAAAAAAGGTCTATGATGAAAATAAAAATGACAAAAAATTAGGATTAAATCTAATCTTGTTTCCTAATAATTTTGGGATTAATTTATTATAAATTAATATCCCATTTAATGGATTTAAATGCCAAAAAAATTTTAATCAATTATGTACACAAACAAAATATCTAGAATTATGGTTCAAATTCCTGATATGAAAGTACACATTCAAGTTGTGATGGTCTGATTTATAAATTAACTAAGATCTATATGAATTCTATCAAGATAGTTTATGATTATGTGACCATACCCGAACATACTCGTTCTCTTACTTCGATGTGAAAGTTTTGCTATACTTGAGATCAATGGTAAGTATAGATTCACTTGTTAGCGCTCTCATTTCAAGACCCGAAATTTTTTATATTATATTTATATTTATCCTACATCAAAAAACATTGAATATTGACTCAAAAAAATAATTTGCAATCTGATATTATTTTTGTTATTATCAATTATCAAAAATCAATCCACGGATTTGGACTTATCGCTCTGACTTACACGGAATAATGGATCTCGACTCCGAAAGACTTCTCGATCCAATATTCTTTGCACTGAAATGATTATCTATTAGCAAAAATTCAGCTAAAGGGGCACGGGCATTTGAGCCAGACCAGGGGCTGAACTGAAACAATGACAAAAGAATGGGTACCTGGAAGTAAGAAACCAAAGCTCAGTGACTCGCTCAACTTTTTTGCCCGGTCAGCTTCTCTCCTAATAATCATCAGTCTACGCTTGACTTGGTGAAAGGTGAAAGGGTTCATCCACTGCGTCGGTCCCCTACGTGCAGCCAACTATCCAATAAAAAACTGCCACGCGTCCGAATCATCTGAACCCGCCGCCACCCGTAGCAGAAGAAGTGATGGTTAGCCCTTAATCCCTCTAGGGCTTCAATAGATTTTCTTTTTCAATCCTCGTACTCTGCCCTAACGATCCAAAATCTTCTAAATGGCGAATCTTCTGATTCTTCCACAAGATTTTAGAATCGGAGAGAGGCTTCCCTTGCTGATCATCCCTTCGAGTTTACATAAATAGTGAATCCGACTTCATCACTGCCTTGGAATTCCTACTGCCACCGCCGCCGAGCTTCGACTCCTGCCGACCGATCGAGGGTGAGTCTCACCGAATGATCGATGCAGCTTCTGCTGTGGCTCGTGTGTTCTGAAGGCTTATGCCATCGTTCTTTGCATGACTGAGATCGAGGGTGAATGAAGCTAAATGATGTTGCTTTGCTTGTGCAGTGAGTTGATATGTCTTAGGAGATCTGGGAGTGGTTTGATTTGGTGGATCTGGAGTACTGGTTCCGTTTGAGAGATCATCAGGGGTGGAGAATTGATTCGCCCGACCATCTCGATCTGACATCACACGTATCCGCCACTTTATCATGGTAAAAGTTCTCGACTTTAGTCGATCCGAAGCTGGGAATTCATTGTTTTCAGCTAGGTGAATCGGAGATGGGGATTTCATGCTTGCACTGGTGGTGAACTCGATAACTAACGTTGTTTGCTGTTGTTGGCAGTCGAGCATGAGGGATGACTGCGAGGAGAAGAGAACTCGCAGGAAGCGGAAGTATTCGTCGTCCAGCGATGAAGCTTGGGATGGGAGCGTATCGGTTCTCAAGAAGGGACCCTGGACTTCGGAGGAGGATCGAATCCTGGCCGAGTATGTCAGAAAGCACGGAGAGGGCAACTGGAACGCTATCCGGAAACGTACCGAGCTTGCGAGGTGCGGGAAGAGCTGCCGGCTGCGGTGGACGAACCACCTGAGGCCTGATCTGAAGAAGGGGCCTTTTACGCCGGAGGAAGAGCGTCTCATCATTGAAATGCACGCAATAATGGGAAATAAGTGGGCTAGAATGGCCATGCAGGTTCGTATATATGCAGTATTTGTCTTGGATTTCCAGTGTATATATAAATGAGTTTCACTATTTTTATATAAATATTTGATCTATTTAATATATTTATATAAAAAAAAAGTTCACGGCGAGCAAAAATCCACATACATGACATGTTTTTATTACGGTAAAAATTTATTGATCTTACTTTGAGTTGTATTAATTTTCTATAAATATTATTATTCTAGTATTCATGTCTACATTATTAGAGTATAATAATTATATTTTCTAGATGTATCACGTTAGATGTTTTAATCTGACTTAAACACGATTGAGACATGACACACTTCAGTTTTTCATATTGATAGGGGATGCACATGTGAACAGATTTAGGGGAGTGTGCGAGAAAAAGGGACGATAGCTACCTTTTTCTGTATAACAGGATTATTAGTCACTCGTTGGATTTATTCGGGCCATTTACCATTAAGTAATTTATATGAATCATTAATTTTTCTTTCATGGAGTTTCTCCATTATTCATATGGTTCCATATGTTAAAAAACATAACAATTATTTAAGCGCGATAACCGCGCCAACTACTATTTTTACCCAAGGCTTTGTTACTTCAGGTCTGTTAACTAAAATGCATCAATCAGAAATATTAGTACCTGCTCTCCAATCCCATTGGCCCTCTAAACTCAAAAAAACTGTAAAAAATTTGCATAAAATTTATAGATTTTGTATATAATTTTATTTAATTATTTTATTTTGTCACCAATGAAATTCAACATTTAACTTTTCATGTAGTTAGTGGTCTTCTGTTTTAATTGAATTAAATTGAAAACATAGCAGTTTCTGCGGATTGAGAGTAATCAACTCTCCCAAAAGTCTAACTAAACTAACCAAAAAAAAAAAAGACAACCATGATAATTTCATACCTAGACAATCCATGTGACTCCCTATCAATCCTCAAACCCTAAATGAAACAGACTAGGAAGTAATCCAAAAAATCGATTGTGTCCCAATTTGTTGCCCATAACAAGAGATTTTATTGTTACTCATACCTCATGAGACACCTTGTCCTCAAGATGATGGAACTCTGAAAAGAGTCACGGTCCAATAGTTCAACCCTTCTTTTCTTTGAAGTGCAAGTGTTCCTCCTCCACGAACTCTTCTCCTACTTCCTTTCTGTTCCCGTATCCTAGTCATCACACATGTTTAAGACCTGCAAGGTTCAGTCTTTGCACCGATGCCCGAGCGTAAACCTTTGTCACAATGGAAACATAACTCCTTAGCCCTCTTATCCATATTTTTCGCTTTAGCCTTGATCGTGCCCCTATGACTCTGTCTTTTGATGCTTCCTTCTGGAATGTAGTGGTATACTCTTTTAATCCTCCTCTTGTCGTGCTTTCGAGCTTCGTAACACTGCTAGGGGAATTTTCACCTGCCATCGGTATGTGGAAATGCTTCAACAACCTCTCGTCTTCCACTAGTTGCGCCAGCTCCATGGTCTCACTCAAGGTTGCAACACTGCTTGAATATTCGGTTTGAGCCCCTTCATAAATTTCTTTTTAGTACTTCATATGCCATTTTATCCAAGCATCCTCATAGCAATTCAAACCCCTCCCTATGCTCCATGATTGTACCTTCTTCGGTTAAAGCGCAGAACTACTCGTGGCCTGTTCCATTCCCGCCCGGTCCATTAAGGGTCTCGCTCAACCGATTGTCTCCTTTGTCAGTGAAACCTGAACATTCATCCTCAATCCGCTCACTTAAGCCCAACTTGAAAGTGGCGGACCCTTCCCTGAACTCAGTTGGCAGTGTTGCGTTTAAGGCCCATAATCGAACTTGTACGAGCAACGAATAATTAGTCGAGAGAATAGGGAAAAGAAAATACGTTTAATATACGTGATTTCAGATAACTTTGGTCTGTACTCTATGCTCCGCCGGTGTTTTTCACTATTTTAGATGGAGTTCAATAGATCAACCTCTCATATGGGTACTCACAAATTTATCACAACTCTCTTAACTTATAAGCTTATCTCCAAGGATCTGAAGACACATCTTTATAACGTAAAACATGTCCCACAAGACATGACACATATCTTCTAGGGATATATTAGTTACAGTAAAAATCTCATTTAATAACAAACTACTTAAAATATTCTCTAGAATATATTCTTAGGAATATTCTTCAAATTGGTTACCCCAATAGAACAGGCGGCCGCCTTACTCCCATTGGACGGAATCTATTCTGAACCTATCCAGGTCCTCCCTGCCCTAGGGGGGACGCCATCTGCCTCTATTAGGCCAGTCTCCCCCTCCAGTTTGCCGGACCGCTACCATTGGCTATTCCTCCATGGTCGATCTCTCCCGTGTCCCATCCGACTTCCCTTGTCGTTGTCACCTGCGTCGCCAGCTCTCCTCCGGTCTAGTTGGACCCAGCATACCTACTCCATGTGCGATGCAAGCCCACTGGCCCCAGTCCAGCGTTTCCTTCACCGCTCAAGCCTCTCTGCTCCACGTTGTCGCCAGGCTTTGCCCCCAGGCTGCTCGCATCCCCAGCTGCACTTTTAGTGATGTCTCCTTCTCCGACTGAGGGATATCCGGTCGCCCCTTCTCTTGCTTTCAAGTGGAATGCCGTCGTGGGAGGGTTCATCTGTTGCTGTTGTATCTCCACCAGTTTCTTCAGTGACGCTTCCAGGGCAACGAACTACTACTGCAACAAATCAAACCATTCGTCCATGGCTGCCCGGAGTTTGGCAACCTCCTAGTCCGGCTTCTCTGTCGCCTCGACTTTCTTCGCTGCCACTGAACAGGTTCCACTTTAATAAGATTTCAATTAAATTGAATAAAAAGATAATCGCAACCGCTGTCACAAAGTCTAATGAAACTAACAGCTCTGATAATTCAATGCCTAGACAATTCACATGACACCTTGTCAATACCCAAACCTAATTGAAATAGATCAGGAAATAATTCAAAATTTAACATAATAAATTGATTGGGTCATGATTTAGATAATAATAGAACTCTCTTCCAAGAGGAAGCGTTTTATGTAATGGACCAATGGCATCACACGTGATATTAATTAATAAAATTAAATTATTTTTAGGGTTATTTTTTTTTTATATTTTATAAGAAATTCTTTAAAAAGTAGTTTGAATTTATTAGTTAATATTATCATATAAATATTGTCATGTAATAATACTATTACACAGTAGACCATCTCCTCTTTCCTATGCTGCCGGTAATAGGTAGCATTTTATAAAGTTATCGTTTCCGGCCATTTACTCTCTTACAGAAAAGATCATCCATGACATCCGTTTCCCTGCTTCAGCTGCCTGGCCGTACCGACAACGAGATAAAGAATTACTGGAACACGAGAGAAAAGAGGCTCCAGCGAGCCGGAATGCCTCTATACCCCGACGATGTGCGCCGTCGACTGGCAGCTGAGGGCCGAGAAAGCCAGGACATGGCCGGTATCTTGTCTATGGGAGCCGGTGGCTGCCATCCCGATCTCCTTCCAGCAGACAATCTTATCAGCGTCATCCCAGATGTGGACTTCAAAGATCTCGGACTCAGCAACCAAGCCTTCTCCTCCTACTTATCCAGTGCCTTCTTCCCAAGACAAGGGGGAGCTTGCTTCTCCAGCAACCACATTTCGCTGTCCCGAACAAGTCATCAGCCGGAGTTGGAGACCTCATTTCCTTTGCTAAGCAGCAGCGGCCTCCCTCCATTCGACGATTCTTGCGGCGGATTTTGCGATGCAGCCTACGATCCTTTTGCTGTTTCATCAGCAGCATCATCAACCCCGTACATAGATAATCTCCAAACGAAGTCGGATGTTCCTCTTGACAGCCAGGCCTCCTTGTATGGCAACCCTTCTTCTTTGGACCCGCTGTCGTCGTGGGCTCCAAAGATGGAGCTCCCTTCACTCCAATATTCAGAAACTCAACCGGACACTTCGTGCTGTCCGTACATGTCCCCCCACCTGGACCCTCTTGAATCCCAAAGCACTCTGGTCTACTCTCCCCATACCGAGCAAACTCCGAGGGTTTATCCTTGTCCAAAAAGCAGCGGTTTACACGGAGCAGTTGATCATGTGTCCCGGGCTCAAACTCGGAATTTTTCTACTCTCGATATACCTATCCCGTCCCCGGACTGTACTCTTACTCAGTGGGAAGTTCAAACGGTCCCTAACCCTCCTTTCAGAAGCAGTGCTGCCTCAGTATCGAATGCGTACTGTCCCGTTCACATGCCAGAAAACGTCGGCACGCCCGGTAAGATCAAGATTGAGCTCTCTTTGTATTACCTGATGGCTAAATTTGGAAACTCATTAAAACTTTCCTTTGTCTCACGCAGAAAACCAGATAGGGCTTGAGCCAATCGGGAAGTCCTCGGGCAACAACTACTGCGATGAGCAAGATATGATAGCTCAGATCAGTGCTTTAAGACCTGATGCTTTGCTTGACCAGGGCTTCTTTGGGTGGGGCAACCACTACGTAGAGGAACAAAACAATCTAAACGACGCTTTCCTACCAACTCTGGATCGAGATTTCAGGCACGAGCAAATAAGTGGCCCTAGCATTCAGAGGCGGTGACATGCTCTTTGTAGTTTCTTTTCCTTCTGCAGCCTCTGGACACTTTGTTTAACCAGTCTGCAGTTTTCCCTTCTAGATGCTTTATACTGCACAGGTAGGAGGTAGCTGCTTCTATTCGTCGTCTGTCTGGGCCACCGGGGTATCTGCTTTCCAGGTACTCGTACATGGTTTTGGAGCAAAATAATCTAAGACAAGCTCCAAGAGCACTTCCTAGTAAAGAATTCGGGCAAGATCATGAGCACAGATGAGCGATGTGCGAGTGCTCGGAGGCAGTAGTGGGAAGCTCTTTATTTACTTCCTTCTGCAACGCCGGAATTGTCATCGATTTAAGGACTAGTCCGGATGTCTTCTAGATTGTCTATAGTCCGTACAGCTTTCAGGTCACTGTGATATCTGCGTTCGGGATCGGTATATAGTTTCTGGTGGTCCTTGGTTTCTATGCAGGCAGTAGCTTGGCATGAATGCGAGCCATTTTTCAAGTTGCTTCATGTTGACCATTTTCTCATGGTTGAAACTTGAAAGCACCATGTTCTTTTGTCTTTCATGATATCAAGTTGCCCCCTTCCGGTGGGCAACTACAGTGGTTGGGAGATTGACTTCTCAGGTTTGAAATCCAGAGGCGCACATTGGAGGGATTTTTTAACCCTCTTAATCCTATCAGGATTTATTCTGGTTTACCCGACATACATTATTTTGAGGCTATTGCATGCGTCTCAATGAGGAAGCATTGTAATTACCGCTAGTCGAGCCCGAAAGGCGCTCAGATAGCTCGGCTCTAAAAAAAAAATGATATCAAGTTGCCATTTTGCCCTCCTCCTGAATCAATGGACAGAGTCAAAAGTTATGGACAGAAGAATCTCAAACGGAATCGCTGCAGCCATGATAAGGAGAATAAAATTTATCCACTTTTAAGGGGTTCTCTATAAAATCATGAAAACAGGAAAATAATTCTAAAAATAGATGAACTTCATTAGCAGGTACCATCACGTAAACAATGTCACGTGGTGGATAGAGTCTTAGTATAATGAGTATGTCGCATGATAGTGCCTGCACGGTGCACAAATTAATAATATTCAATTATTTTAATACATTTTTTTTCTAAAAGTCTAAAAATTTTAAAAAAATAACGTAGCAATAACTGAAATGTTTATAACACCATGTAAGTGCCGTCACATACCAAACTTTCTCCGATTGGTTATGGTATCAGGACCGTAATTCCTAGCAGATCACCTATTAGCAATCTTTTTTTCTCATCACAGCTTCTCTTCCAGCTCCATTCAGACCCAATCCAGCCATCCATAGGAAAGTCCACCAACCCCACCCAAAAACTCACAATCAATATGAAAAATCAATCCACTGTTCGATGGCGACGAATAGAATTGGCAAGCAACTGACGATGAATCGAATAGACTTGTCAAGGAATTTAAAATAAATCAAATTGGTTAGTATCCTCTGTTCGGTAGTAAGAAATGAATTATAATAATTTAATTATGAATGTAAACATATGAAATAAAATAAAATAATATCTTCGGATATTTGTATATAAAATAATGACATATATTTATCTGAGATGTATTTGTAAATAAAGAAAAAGAAATTAAATCAACTTCTAAGTTTGATTTTATGTAATTTTAGCAATTAAAGAAATTTTGTTTCACTTTTCCAATAGAAAAAAGAAAGACGCTTAATCTTTATAATATATTCCACGATTTTGTTAAAAAAAAAATTTTTTACAATAAAAAGTAAATAATATTTAAAATAAATTGTTTAAGTTGCAATTTTAAGAATTGATAATGCTAGTCTTACAAATTAACTTCTTATTCCCTATAAGGAATTGGTATGAAGGATATGAGATGATACTTTCATCCCAATTCATTAAAAATTGAGCTATTTTATATATAACGAGAAGGGTAGAGAGAAAATATGAGAAAATTATATGTAAAATAAGAGAGAAAAGAGAGAAAAAAAATGCGCGTCAAGAAAGAGTACTATTTACATAGTTTTTCTTAATTCGATAATTGTTGAAATTAAAATTTAGGTGTTAATGATTAATTTGGAAATGTAAAAAACCACAGAAAAAGGATTCACATAGTATGAAAGTTTCTCACCCCCTCTCTCCCTTTCTTTCCTTTACCTTGCCCTCGTTTGTCCCTTCTATTCTCTCCCATTCCCTTCTCCTCCTTTTAACCCTCATCCATATAAGGGTCAGGAACCAAAGCAGAGCGTCTCTTCTTCTTCGTAAATTCATCGGGTTCGAATATTATAAATGAAGAGAACTCATCTTAAGAGAAATTTACCCCTTAGCGGGCCCCGAGGTCGAATTAGATTAGTTAGGACCCGTTGGATTTTTTGATACCGGCAGTTAAGACCAAAAAGATAAGAATTCAGAAAAATGACATCATGAATCAAATATACGATGTGCGGATGACGTTCCCGTAATTACTTTACTAGACACGGACCCGTTCTACGTATAAAAAAAGTATAAAAATAAATAAATGTAGAATGTTAAGATGAGCTTGTATAATTAGACTGTTTATTTATAACGTATTACAATTTAATTTATCTGAAATTCGTTAACAGTAGGTAGGACATTTTCATTCGCCATTAGTGTGCTATGCTAATTTTACCTTTTAAATTTAATTTTCAAATCATTTATTAAAAAAAGTGATAGATTTTTGTTGCTAAAATTGTACATGTGGATTTCGATGAAGAATCGGAGAAGTTAATAGAAGATTTTTACTGTTAAAATCATAGATATTGAGTGAGAAGAAAATTACTGAAATTATTATTTTGGATAATTTTATAAAACAGACGCCTCTAATAAATTTTAATATTTAAATTAAATTAAAAATAAAAGTAAAAATTTAAAAAGAAAAAATAAATTCCTCAAAAAGTTTGCACATAGTATAGAAGAAGATGATGATAAATACGATTTTTTAAAATTGTTTTTTAAAAATACGGTATTTCGACTGAAGGCTGAACGTTTGGCGAAAAAGAGCCAAAACTTAATAAAAGGAAAAAAACAAGCCAGAGGAGACATCTACTCAGACTCTTTTTAGTCTGATCTTCCACTGCCACAGTCCCACTCAGTCCGACACTACGCTTGGGTAGCTTTCTAGGGTTACGATTCCATGATCTGAAGAGAATCGTCTCCCTTATCCAGTATCTTCTCTGTTTGGTAAGCTCTCTCCTGCTCGATTCCCCGTGGATCTTCTTGATTATATGCAACTTGAATCGGCGCCGGATCTGCGAACATGGCGATTCTTGTCTCCTGGGTCAGAAACTTCGACGTTTGTTATTGCTCATCGGATGGATAAATAATTGCATCAGACTATCCTCGGGGTTCAATTTCATGACTTGCAGGGAATTCGAATCAATTGGCTTGAAATAATGTTGCTTTGTTGACCTTGATTTGGCGATAAAGTTTCAGTCGTTTTTGGCTCTTCGAATTGATGATTGCTCTATCGATCTGAAGGTGATTCTTAATTGATTCTTTGGTGTTGTATTTATGGATTAGTAAACCATCAAAACTCAAGATTTGTTGCTGCTTGCTTGTTTTGGCGATAAGGTCGACTTTAAATTCTTTGGAGGAAGCAGACATTATCTGTTGTTTAGAGTTAATTGTTTTTTGTTGCAGGAAGTTAACTTTTTGCGCAACGTCTTTTTGGCTGTTCTGAGCATATTGTGCTATCGACAGTTGCTTTTTTGCACCTTGCAGTAGTTTATGGAATAGTACATAACTTCTTGTTGTCCAATTTAGCTGTGTAACTATAGGGAGTGCAATTCTCAAGCATCTAGTTATGGTTGTTTATTTGATTCACTTGACTTACTTTGATCTTTTATTGATCCCGATCTCGGTTTTTTGGGTTCTTGACAAGTGGTCTCCCTTAATACTTATTTGGAGTGGATGGTCTAGTTTTCGCTTATTGCTTCCCAAAAAAATAATGTAATGTGTCAGCTAAGTGCGTTGATTGCTTTTGATTCTTTTTACTGAGATTCTATTCCTCTCCTACAGAAGGAAGCAGCCATTTTATTCAGTGTTCGGGCTAATTAGGATGGATAATGGAGTGGAGACACACTGGTGCTATCAGTGCAATCAATCATTTGGGCTCCGAGGTCAAGAAGTGCTTTGCCCCTATTGCCATGGAGGCTTTGTTGAAGAACTAAGTGAGGTGCATGGCTTGGCTTCAGAAGAAGATGCTTTCATTACTGGAGGTCTTCCTCCCCGAGTACCTCAGATATTCGATGCCATGTATTCTCTGATGGGGGAAAATGGCCTCACTGGTAGAAGTAGGCTCATCCAGTTTGTTGACCTGCTGATGGCAGAGGCAATGGCTGGAAGAAATCCTAATTTTGATGTGCGAGTGCGGTCAGGATTGGCTTCCGATCGTAGGTGGGAAGAAGACCTTTCTCCGAATTCCTACTTCGTATACGACAGACCTGTCTCTGATTCGGGATTTCCTCACGGTGGATCAGTGCAATCAATCATAGGGCTGCAAGAACTAATCGAACAGCTCTCACTAAACGACCAAAGGGGGCCTCCCCCAGCTCCGCGATCTGCGATTAATGCCATGCCCACAATTAGGGTCACCCAGGCCCACATCCAGTCTGACTCACAGTGCCCTGTATGCAAGGAGGAGTTTGAGCTTGACTCAGAAGCAAAGATGATGCCCTGCCACCATATATATCACTCTGATTGCATCGTTCCTTGGCTGGTCCAGCACAACTCCTGCCCCGTTTGCCGGTACGAGATGCCTGCTCGAGGAGCAGGATTTGAACCTGGAACTGGAGCTGGGATCCAGGGCTCAAGTGTGCAGAGTAGAAGCAGCGGCCGTGAGGTGGAAGAGAAAGCAGCCGCCAGAGTCAGGGAAGGAGGGCCCGCTTTCCCATGTGGCCTTTCCGTTCATCGGGCTCGAACAGCAACCAACAGTCTTTCCGTCCATCGGGCTCGAACAGCAACCAACAGTCTTTCCTTCCGTCGGGCTTGAACAGCAACCAACAGTCTCCTCGTCCGTCGGGCTCGAACAGCCACCCGCAACGTTCTGAATCTGGAAGGAACAGCAGGTCCCCAACTGTTCGTGGACAGAATCACGAGATGCATTACACTGGCTGGCCTTTTGATTACTGAGCTGGGTTGCTTTGTATTTGGTCCGTGGGAAGTATTACTGATGCTGGTTGATAAATAATGCAGGTATAGTGGTATTTTAGGTTTCTGCTGTGCTTTGGATTTTCATTCTACCCTTATCTTGTTGATGACGCTTCCATAATGTCTTATGTTCATCTCTCTCTCTCTCTTTAAATGGCATTTTGGGGGGTTAAAGCTTGTTCCCCAAATTTGCTTAGACAGTTATGCCCAGAAAGGGGAAAAGTAAGATTTGGCAGCTGGCTTATATTGCCATGACAACCAAAATAAGAATGTTTAAATACCAGGAGTATGTTGAATTTCAAATTTTTATATTGTCATGTGGTTTGAATACCGTGCTTATTTCTTCGTTTGTCAGTGTTGCAAACCAAAAGGTACGTAAGTATATGTATCGTTCAAGTAATATAGTGAAAAAGTAAGAGATCGTTCTTACGGGTATCTTGTGCCATTAAAATTGAACAATAAACTAAATAAATAGGTCAAGTTAGACAATTCGAAATTAGATGTGTATTTAAGGAAATCAATAAAAGTAAATTGAAATTAGATGTGCAATTTCCCAAATCCTAGTTCTAAATTCAAACCTAATCTCTGTATATAATTTATTACGATATTACTATCATAGGGTTTTAGGTCTTCTTGTCTACCTCTCAACTTAACAAGAATGTGTATCGACGACAATACTAATTAATCTACCTTTAGATAATTAATATTAGGAAACTCTATGAGCTTGAACCCTAATTTGGATACCCAGGATGATATGCTAATCTTTTAATACTTCTCACAAATAATCTCTATCTCTCGGAGTGAATATCCTGAATTATATTATCTCTAACGTGATTTTGATTCCGTCCCTCAAGTTTTTGATCTCTCCTTCTCAATCTAATTGGTGGACAAGCAATTAGAAAGCATCAAATACGGGAATAATATAAGTAACACGAATATAATCAATCACATATAACAGAAAAGATAGAAATTTAGAAAGTAGAAAAGAATTTCACTGTTTGCTCTAGGAATGACGAAATTAGTTCATAATGAAAGTAGAAATAATCACCAAGAAAGAGTTGGAATACATAATAAATCAAGGGAGAAAAAAAGAGAGAGGATATGAAAAACTCTAGATATGTTGAAGCCAATCTCTTTGATCTCAAGCCATCTTGAAGTGTTCCGCATTCTTGACGAGCTTCCCGAAATTCTTGGTAGAGCTTACTTGAAAGCATGTGTTGGATGGATGTTAAATTAACTTGCTTGAAGGTCTATTTATATTGTTTGAAGGATATTTAAAGAATATTTTTTTTACAATATATCATTTCCTCCTAATATTGAAACATTTTCTCTTTCCCCAATGAGTCGAAATCTTCTCAGCCCCAAATCTTTCTTAAATATTATGTGTCATAATTGGGTTGGTAAACTTTGATTCGACAATAAATATCCCAGAAATCGTTGCTGAGTCGTCCTATATTACGATCGTTCTTCATTATCTCTATGTGGTGTCGTGGTCCCAATGTTTGCTCTTTTGATCAGATTCATTTCTTTATTCAGGATTTGTCTTTAAGGCCTGATCAGTCTTTAATTATGTACCCACATCACAAAAATACTTTAGAAGTACCGACATTCTTAAAATAAACCTAAATTTTAATAACTTGTTCAATTTCAACTCCATTTTACTCAACATGGAAAGATTACTATCAAGCAGACAAATCAAGTTTACTGTAGGCCCGAAAAAGCGTGTAAGTATTCAACCTTCTTATAGAATTAACAGTCAGCTCACTTGTACCCCTTTAATTTTTCGGTTGTTTTCTTGTATGAAACGCCACACTCTCTCTCCCTTTCATCCTCTCATCACTTTCTAGCAATGTAACCGGAGATCAAAAATTACATTTTTCGTGCTGTCAAGTTTAGATCGTGCGAAATATCTAAAACCCCGAGACTTATTTTGGGTGTTTGAAAAATGACAGTAAATTTGGCATGCATGATTTGTCGATTAAAGTGCTCGTTGTGCTAGTCAACCTTGTAGCTTGTACAAGGTTGTCCATTTCTGTGCTGTGGGGGTGAGAGATTGACGTCATGGATGCTGAGGCAGTGAAATATGTTGTTGGACGTCGAATGACGATCATGGTTAAGGAATCTGATAAACTGTCGTGGCTTCAGTTGATAAGGGGGATCTTGGATGAATTTGGTAACAGAAAACCAGAGAAAATTTAGTATGTTATTCCCATGCTAGAAATTGAAAGTGTTAAGTTCACTGAAGTTGGATTATACAATGACGCAGTGAAGGTGGTTCGGTAGAATCCGCTTCTTCGATACTCATTCACCCTTTTTCACAAATAGACTCCTCTTTTTTGCTTTTCCTTTATCATCCTTCTTCTTTTTCATGGGAAACTTGGATTTCGGATTCCCCACCGAATCCGATCAATGTTCAGGTCTCTTGATCTGTAACAGGATTAGGCAACAAGGAGAAGATCCGGTGGCGGTGCTGGGAGCATCGTAACTTTGCAATCCAGTAGTCTTCCTGTAAGGCGTAAGGGAGGATACTTTGAGAAACAGTTTCATTCAACTCGAACCACTGTCACCGTCCTCATAACTGAACCAGTCAGGTTTGGGTCAGACAGATCATTCAAATCACACGCGAACATATAAAAGAACTCTCTTAAAGATATACACTACTAAGGAAATGTTGTGTTCTGCTCAGGTCCAATGCAGATGAAGCCTACAACCTTATTCTCCGACCGGGCTGTTGATTCTCATCTACCTGCTCCTATTCATTTTGCTGCCACTAGGCACAGCCTGTCTAATCTTGTTCTGATAACTGTGCTTGTAACGGCTCTAACAGAATAAGTTCCACACTAGCACTGGTTGGGTCTATTTACGCCCAAAATTCTCTAGAAGTTCTGACAGAATCACGAATCCCGACCCACCCATCACAACTGCAAGGGTTATCCTTCCTCCCGGAACCAGCTGAGGCAGTCTCAGGGATGAAGAAATAGATGAACTCGAATACCGGTCGGACCATGACATTGCAGCTGGGAGGATCCCGAACAGCACCAGCACTAATTTGAACAAGGAAACAGAACAGAGGATCTATAAGTACAGCTACATTGGACATGGAAATCCTTCTAAGGCAATAAAAGAGTGTGGAAGAAATTCTCAACTTTACCTCCACATGTTCCAGCAAAATCCAAGGCTTTGAAAAAAATTTCTGGGTCGAGCAATGAAGAATCAGCGGCGGAACCAGGGTTAACGTGTAGGGGAGTGGCCTGTTCTGATCCTGACCCGAGGGAGTTTCAGCACTGCAGGCTTGGACAAAGAGATTGGTCAGAACTTTCAGGAAGCGTCCAGTGAAAAGACTTGAGGATTCTTGTGATAGGGAATGGTCAATTACAGTCGGCCAAGAAGTCGGAGAGGCCGAGAACGAATCCAATGTACGATGTTGCAATTGCTAGGAGTGAGAATGCCGCAATGATAGGCTGCCACAGGCAAAGGAAAATCAACACGAACACAGAAAAACAAGATTCAGAGGGCCTTCGCATAAGGTTTGCAAGGGTCCGTGGCACACGGGTGAGAAGTCGCTTTAACGAGACTTACCCCAACAGTTCCATTGCTAGATCTTAACTGCTGTAACGGGTCGATGATCTTATCTGATCCCATGTCAAGATCTGGTATGGTTCCTAAAATTACAGCGTTCCATATGAGAAACAAAGCGAGAGGTATGGCTGTTCCCAGAACAATTGAAGTCCTGCAAACAAGTTTGTTATGGAGAAGAAGAAAAGGCACAATACTAAACATCATTTCATATTTCATGGAAAAATTAAGGACTAATCAGCAGAATTTGATTAGTCTTGTCTAGGAGAAAGTCTTGTACGAAACAAGTATACCACGTTACAGTACTTACATGGTGTCATAAATCAATAAAATTTAGTTATTTCTAGTCTTAAAATGGCTGAATCTTGGTTCGTGACACCATGTAAGCACTTACCACGTTGTATCCCTGTTACACAGAAGAGACTCTCCTTGCCTAGAGATATGTATTTCATAAACACGATCAAATTTAACTGTTCTGATTTTCATTCTCACTTTTTAAGGTCATAGGACTTAACCTCCAACTGCATTATCATCTACTAAGATGCTTTTAGAAACAACATCCAAATACTAATCCTCACTATTAATGATAACATTCATCACCTTACTTTTGACAGGTCTCCTTCCAGATTTGTACAGAGAACAGGCACTACATTCTGAAAGAACGAAAAAAAATGCACAACAATCACTTTTTATTGGCTAGAGTCGTCTCAATTTGAATGCAGAAAACTTGGGTTATCTTGCCTGGTAAACAAATGAAAGGGCAATCACAGGTATGCTCATCGGAACCGCTTCGAAGTTGGCTTTAAGAAGAGCATCCCAGTGAAGATCTCCACCTGCAACTGCCTAATAAAAGACACATTTATTTAGTGCAATATCTGCAAAAGGCAAACTCTACCTCAAAAGCATCATTTGCAAAGACTCTTGGAACGTAACGAGAATCTAAATATTGGTTTGAACAAGATTTCTGGTTTAGAGATGATGTGTCAGAAGTAGTCCTGAGCAAACTAAAGTGCCATTGGCGCAAAAATGGAACTAGTTATGCAACAAGCTAACAACTACATAGGAAGACAAACCACGGTGAAAGAAACTTGAACATACCACAAGGGCAGCAAAAGAAATGATGATGCCGAACACTAAAACCCCATTCACAGCACCGATTACCCGCTGGCTACAAAGCAAGATGGCACAAGTCACTTCACATTCAACATAGAGGATTCAGAGTCAGGGAAGACATACTAACATTGGTATCATCTAAGAAAACCCAAAACAACATAAAATTAATAAATAGTTAAAGGACATTAAGGACAATAGAAATGGTGAATCACTTTCGAAATCTCTCCTAAAGCTCAATAGACAACAATACACATGGACATAGAATACCAAAGTAAGCAATCCGGGTGCTTCAGTGTATCAACCAATGATGGCGAATTTCTATTGATAGATGATGATCTACAACAGTTGGAATCAATAAATTTCATGCACAAACTCTACTTCACTGGTAACAAGAGTGAAATCCCATAGAACTTTCTGAAGTTTTTCCTTACCATCTATAACTCATAAAAAGTTAATATATTGGTGTGCACAGATGAAGCAGCACAAACCTGCCAAAGTAGCAGATCCCTCCCATAACCAGTGAAAATAGGGTTGCACTCTCCCATCTGAAATAATAAACTGCCCATTAAGACCTATCAGTATATGAGATCTACTTGGACTATATTCCACAGGAATGCTGACCAGGAATCTCATAATCTACAGAGAAAATGCAATAGAAATGAACCTTACAGTGGAATGCCAAGAGAATTTGTTAATATATCAGAAGAACGAGCCACATAGGCAACAAGGAGGGCATAATGGATAAAAATATATGACCAACTGCGAGATAGCAAACAGCAATTCAATAAAAGATGAATTATACTCTGACTAATTTGTATATTTATAAAGGAGAAGAACATTAAATAATGGTTTAACGCACACCCTTTGCATTTCCGCAATTAGAAAAATCTAAAAACATTAACATATTCTCTACCAGGCAATTTGCACTCCAACTGTCCCCAAGGTTCTTTTGGCCATCGATACCTGAAATCAGATGCTATGACACTTTATCACCTTTTGATAAAACAGTGAGAGAGGAAAGACAAGGAAAAAACAAAGGAACTAAGAAAGCATGCACAGAAAGAGCTAAATGAATCAAAGTGCTAATGTTGAAGAGATCAATTACCAGCGACACACCGCCAGAGCCCAGTTCACACATGGTATTCACATTTACTTCTGCTATCAGCAGGCCTGTTGCAACCTAGAAGAGAAAAGGGCAATGAGCCATTTAATCACTCTATGTGCAGTGTGACACAATTTGAAGTCTAAAGAAAAAACGCAAAGGATGAACTAAACTACCATAAAGACCCAGCAGACGATACATGTAGCTGCAGAAGCCAGAAACCCAGATTCTTGTGTAACTGCAGGAATCGCGAGAATCCCTGCTCCAACCTGTGAATTTTTTGCAAGAACAAATGGAAGGTACTTTACAGTGGAAAGATGAGCTGTGGATAGTTCTCAGATGATTGGAAAATCTAGAGAAGATACCAGTGTATCTCTTTGCAGGAAATTGAAACTTCTAAGGCATAGACTGGCTCAACAGTTCATCAAAATAAGGTGAATGATCACCCCAAAATGCCAAACTAAAAAATTTTTACATAAAGCTATCCTTTAAGCATTATAGATTGGTGGTGGCAATTTGTCTTGCTGTCTCAGGTTCATGATGAATCTGGAGAAATGCAAACACGCATATGAAGTATTCATCCTCAGGAGAGTTCCCATGACATTAGATTGACTTTTATAATGCATAAGTAGGTATGATCATCCGATCATTACCGTAGTGCCGGCAACAAGAAAAATTGCACTCGACAGGCTCCCTGAAAAATAGAAAGAGAAAAAAACGATGTCATAGCAAGACCAGAATCATTAGGAAAAAAGGCGCTTTTGCTGACATAGATGTAATGTATGAAAATGGGTTATCAGAATGTCGTCGGTATCTGCTTCCTTACCGGGCTCTCTCTTCAGGGTAGCTTGATTGAGATTAGAGAACAGCCTCTCCACTTCGAGCTCCTCCGCAGACTGTCTCTGGGAGGAAGAGCATCTAATGGGCCCCGTCTGCCGGAGAAGTTTGCAGCGCCTGGTGAGTCTCGCAGGAGGAGCAGATGGAGATGGAGTGATCCGCAAGAAATGGCGGCTTCTCGAAGGAGTCGACAGGGAAGGAAAAACCTGAACTTGAGGAGGACGAGATGCAGAAGAAGAAACCGCCATTTCTTGTCCCATTTCTTTCCGTAAGTTTGTTTCAAGCTGATGGCTCCATGGCTGGAGAGTTGAGCTGAAGGAAGTGTCGTTAATGGCGGGATCAGGAAGGTGATCGTCTGTCACAGGTGGTTGGCTGATGAGGAAGATAACGTGGGGCCCACCGTTATTGGGCCGGATTTCGGATGGGTTTAGACCGCGGTTATTGGGTCGAGCGGTTCAGGTTTGATCCAGGTTGAACCGGATACCAAGCCAGATATAGTGCAAGAAAGAACATTGGGGAGATTCAGAACCAGTACGGCAGAACCGGTCTTCTGTACGATAGAATTCAACTATAGTAGCTGGACCAGTCAAATTATAATAGATGAATAAAATTATGTTAACGTCCAAACATAGCACTTCTCTCCTATCTTTCATACTTAACACTATTGTGTATTGGATTTCAAAAATAGCACTAATTTATGTAAAATGTCATGCATGCCCTTATCTGTAATATAAATACATTCTCCATCCAGTCCCATTCGAAATAATTCACATTCCTCTCCATTCTCTTAGCAGTTATTTCTGTCACTACTCCAATAGTTTCCCCTTCCTCTTTCTTCGACAATATTTTCTTCGGTGAGAGATGCCCTCTCCCCTTCTCTGTCGGCTTCTCCTCTCCATTTCTATGGCAGGCTCCCCTCTCCCTTTCTCCGGCTACACTTTGCATCGATTCTCCATTTTCTCTCTCACTCTATAATTTTCTCCAAAGATGGAGGAGTTGATGTGGTTTGATCTGGTTGAGCTTTTCTGGAAATTGGTTTTGCAAGTTCGAACATCAAGTTAATGGCTCAAGAACATGAATTACTATTAGGACCTATTCGTAACATACCGAGACCTATTTGTAACATACCGTCATGACCTATATATGACATGTCGTGACCTATTTAAACTAATGATGTATATTTGAATTTGGACAACTATTGAGACATGTTTATAAAGTACCATGACTTATTTATAGTGTAATTGGGACTTATTTGTAACAATCGGGACATATTTAAGTTTATGACGTATTTGAAAAATTTAGACAATTATAGGAACTTATTTATATTGCATCAAAAACCTATTTATAAATATATTAGAATCTATTTGTAATTGTATCGGGACTTATGTCTATATTGAGAGAGCACAATTCCAAAGTTGGGATGCCACTTCTTGTTGATACGGAGGAGAGGGAGGGAAGAGACTGGGGAAGAGGGAGTGAAAGAGAGGGAGAACAACCACGACGATGGTATGGCGACCGTGAAGCAACCAACGACTCGCAAGCAAGGAGTGAGTAACATAGACGGCGACGATGGCCATGACGACGGCGACGGCGGTGGCAGCAATCGCAACAGTGATGGACAAGTCGTGATCAAGGATGGAGTAGAAAGAAATAGAGAGTGGACAGAGGAGAAGGATGAGAAAAACGACAAATGGGAGATGAGATTATGGGAAAGAATTAGTGTAAAAATTATGAGAAGAGTACGAGTTAAATTTCGGGAAAAAAAAAATCAAAGATCCTATTTTAAACTAGCGCTATTTTTAAAAAGCACTATAAAGTAGTATTTGTTGCAAAAGTAACTATTGATTTAGTCATACACAAATTTTCACTCGAATAAATTTGTATTAATCAAATATGTTAATTATTATTAACCATAGCAATTTAATTAACTACATTAATTTTTTACCTAAATAAATTAGTATTGATCAATTATATTAATTATTATTAATCAGAATAATTTAATTTTCTTTCATATTATTAAAATTTTTTTCCCTATTTGTGTTCTAAAATGGGTAGGAACTAGGCCTGTTGACATTAAAAAAATGCAGGTACACGAAGCCTGTTGCTGGGGCTCCGCCTTGTTCCGCAAGAAGGTCAATTCAACAGAAGGCTGCTGCCAGAGAAGGATTTGAACGGCTCCCTCCACTCTCTACCTCCTCCTCCTCCTCCCACTCGACGGGAAGTTTCTAGACGGCCATTGGAGAGAGGAGTTCGCTGATTCTTCTCTGGAGGAGAAGAGAGGAGGAGCGTCGATGGAGTCTGCAGACGCCGGAGCCGGATCCAAGGACTTCAGAGCCCTGATCTCATTCTACTCCAGCTACCTGTGGAACAAGCTCTTCGGTTCCACTCATTCGGATTCCAGCTTCCTCGCGAAAATCTCACAGCTCTACCGCCTTACAGCTCGTCCGCGACTCAGAAGACGCACTTCTTGCCTGCCGGTCCCTCTGCCTTCCGACTCGCTCGACTCTTCGGGGTAAGCTCGAGATTTCAAACCCTGAAATCCCGAGCTTAGCTATGTCGGAATCATTTGCTTTGACTAGTTTTGCTTGTGCTTTGGAGGTGTCGTGTCTGTACATTGCTTTCAGCTGGTCTGTGGTCTCTCTGGTTGATCGCCGCATTTTTGCTGCCTGACTGAGCCACGCTCCCCTCGATGGAAGAATTGTAGCGGTTAACTGATATAATTGAAGTTGCAAAAGAGTGTCGAGCAGTCATTAGTACAATATATCATTTCAACAGTTATGTTAATATATCTATCATCGAGTGGATATTAGTCTATCTGATGATTATGGAAAGCCATGACTTAGGTTTGTGAAAGTCTTGGCTGATGTGCTGCAACGGTTAACTGAGATATGTAGGGTTTGAAAAACTGATTTATTTTATCAGCACTGGGCAGGAAAAGTTCGTTTCTTAGTATTCTGGGAGTATCTACAGATTTTAGCCCTAATCCGACAACATATACTTATTGAATTATCGGATGTTGCAATTTCAGGTATACATCTAGGATTTACTATGCTTTGGAGGATGTTATGGTGCATGTCTACTCGAGTTTGCATGACATCCAGAAGAATTTGCAGTTCTGGGAATCTAGGGCAGAGGTTAGCTATTTGAACCTTGTTTGAATCCATCATAATCATGTTAGTGAATATTTTGTTGTTTCTCCTGATTTCAGGGTTCTAATGCTCGAAAGATATATTTCATGCTTTTTGAAAGAGGACCATGGGCTTTTGTGGACGGTACAGTTAAATTGGTTAAGGGCTCTGCTGTAGAAGGTTCTCCCATCCAGCGGCTTTGTTGTTCTGCATCATCCCACATATCCCTGAGCATAGCCATTTTAAACGGGTTGAGATGCTCTCTTGCTACTTTCTTGGCCCAGGTATTTCTCAATTGCTGTTTTTGTTTTCACTGATATTGCTTTTTATATTTCACCTTTTTGCCTATCGGGTTCATATTTTTCAAAAGTATTGCATGCTCTTTTTGCACCACCTGGTCCATGCCTGATTTGATACTTGACAGTGGAGGCAAACTTAAATGGAGTGATATGATAGTTTATATGCCCTGAACTTTGTCTCTATTCTTGAACATTTGAGCCTAGATTTTCACCTCTTACACTTGTATGCCTGCATTCAGCTGCTTCTAGCCCTCGAAGCACACATAAGTAAATTTACTGTTGTGGTCTAGGACTTGACAATCAGATATCCCTTTACACTGGCTACTAAGACAAAATTTCCATATTGTGTATGCATCAATGAGATGCTTATTTTCATTCTTATAATGGTAATATGTGTAAGATATAATCCAGTTAGAGGTGAGATGGTGATTAGGACATATATTTATGCGTGTTATAAGCCTCTTGCCAGCCACGGCTTGAAAACTGGTCTGAAATTGAAAGACATAGATATGCCAAGATTTATTTTCTATGCCAGCAAACTATGTATTCATTCCCAAAGTTCTTTATGCCTGAGTCATATGCCAGGATGCTGTGGATGATGATTCAGTTTCTTGGTGCGTGTAGGTCTACATTGAAGTTGATAGATCAGGAGAAGAGTTTGCTACAAACCCGGAGAAGTCGGTGCCATTATTTCTTGCATCGATGAATGAGTTGTTCCTAAATTTGGAGGCTTCCATTGACAATTTGAGCACATTTTATCAAGTAATATATTGGTTCTTTCCTGAAATCATGCTCTTAACCCACATTTTCCAGTTTTTGGCCTCTAACACTGCAGCTGCTGTGGTAACGTCAGTAGTTTTTAGTTCTTAGAGGCTGTTATTGGCTTTGACCATAATCTGAAATTTAAATCTTTGGACATCTTACCAATGCAGATAAATTTTCCTAATGATAGCTTACCACATGCACTTGAATTTGAGAAATTGCCGGAAGTAAATCAGGATGGATCTCAGTGGACTGCCTCTGAAATTGATGATGCCATCAAGACAATCCATGAAAATCTGCACAAGCTTGACTCGTACTTATCTGCAGTTGTAAGCTCAGTTCCAAGGCTTTTTCTTATGTTGTGTGACCATGTTGGCTAGATCAAGAGTCACCGGTGATGCAAAGGATTTTGCTAGTTATTTTTTCAATATCTTTTTTGTTAGTATATGAACATGAAGATGAACTTGAAATCAGTGGAAAGAGATGAAAAAAGCTTTCCTGTTTTCCCCTATGAATCATTTCTTTTCTTTTTCTTTCTTTTCTTTTGGAATGATAAATATGGTACAGAGAGGGTTGTGATACCCTTCACCAAGTTTTCCATATAATATTTGTATGTGTAACTGATCACTTGCAGTAACATTTTGTTGTTGGATTTTATTTAGAGTCTTCTTTTGAGTTCTTACTGCAGATTGTAATGGGGCCTTCTGGATTTTATACCTTTCTTTCACAGGTTGCCAAATACAAGAGACCACGAAGATTTACTCAATACTGGATCCGCTACTCATGTGGAGCAGTGGGTATAGCAGCATGTTCCATGTGGCTGATTAAGCACAGCCGCTTGATGGGAAGTTCTGACATTGATAATTGGATTCGTGAAGCAAGAGACTCCACAGTGAGCTTTTTAAATGATCATGTAGAACAACCGGTACTGTCTGATCTTCCTTTCTCGTCCTACTGCTATATTAAGAAACTATAGTTTTGCAATGAATGATGGAATTGGATCTCTTTTTAACTTTTCCTATGACATTAGCGTTACAAGGCAAAACAAGGTCAAAGAATACTTAGGCTAATACTCTGGGTATTCTTGATCTGAAGTAAAGCAATGTATAGAATATGAATGAAATGTTGAATTATCAAAAAAATGGTCAAAGAATACTCCCTCTAGAGACAAGGGCTGTCTATCATTGTAGGGTTTTGAAGTACCTGGATACACATATTTGGAGGGTGAGGGATATTTAGCAAATGTTTTTACTGAGTGGAAGAACTCAATAAATTTATGAATTGTATCTTTTTTTAATGACAATGAGTTTATTCTTTCCAGACCCATGAATTATATCTTTTGGAAAACACTTCTTTTGCTTTTGCATATATTATGAACTTGTATTTACCTTGATGGAGGGCCTTGCAAATAATTTACACGTTTTGCCGCCACTAAAGACTGACTAGTACGCTACAAGCAAATAGTTTACTGCCACCTTATCTCCTATGATCTAACGAGTTCAGTAAATTTTTTCCCAAAAAAATATATCTTTTTTTATAGGATGCCTAGCACAATTTATTGTAGCAGCCAAATAATTCCACATCAGTTATGAATTGCCTGTGAAGTCTATTTTGGCTATTTGGTTTGTAATGCAGCTGTCTGTTTTTGAACTGAAACCCTGCCTATTAGCATCAGCAACAAAGTCAGGCACATGTTTTCATTTAGTTTGAATCCCTCTTGCTCTATGTCATGCCCTGAAAAAGAAATGGTCCACATGCACGTGCATTTCAAACAAAATCCTTTCCTCCATGATATCCACCTGTCATTAGCTTCTCCAGATTAGGGTTCAGGAATATATAATTCCACTCATGGCCTAATGTTATATATCAATAGCTTCTGTCTATCAGGGATGAACTATTTGAGACCTTCAGAAAGAGACACAAGGGTGTCATGGAACTTGAAGAAGTACAGTTGACAGCAAATTCTCTCCATAGGCCAGTTTTCTCTCTGTTTCTCAATTTTTCTAGCGGTATTAGTAATTCTAAGATTCTATGTCTGTTTGACAATTGGTGCAATAAGCATATATGCAATTAGCTTGTCAGACAACATCATTGCAGGAAGAGTGTAGAACTGACTGAACTTGGAAGTATCTCTCTTCTAGATTACTGTTTCTTTAGCACAGTGTACCATACTTTCCATGTTGCCCTCTATATTAAAAAAAGCTTTTTAGCAGAATGTTGCTTGCTTTTGGCGAGCAAACAAAGGGCCAGAAGCTCCCGGAGAATTCATCTGACCAGGAAATGCTTGAAATTGTGATGGCAAGGTATGAGTTTTGCATTTTACTCCTGGTAATGCAGGATCTATGTGGTTTATGTTACTGATTTCAGCTTATCTCTTCATTGATGGTTGTCAAGTTTAGCTAATACTATTGTTTGTTCTCGAGTGCAGATATGAGAAGGAGCTCACACATCCCATTCAGAATCTTCTCAGTGGAGAGCTTGCCCGTGCTTTGCTCATTCAAGTATTGCACCATATTCTCAGCCTTTTCTTGTTCTTGTATGATGCTGAGATGCTAATGAGTTTGTGCACTGACAGGTTCAGAAACTTAAACTGGACATTGAGACGTGAGTTCTGAAATCTGGCAGTCCTGACTAGGGTATCTTTTGAATTGACACAATTGATTGTTGGCATTATTGATGTTTTGTGTTTTTTTTTTTTTTTTTGGCACAGTGCGATGCTTGAGCTTAACCAGATCCTTAGAGCAAATGAAATTAACTTTGCCATTCTGGCAGCCTTACCAGCATTCTTCCTCTCCCTTCTTCTCCTCATGGTAATACGGGCATGGCTTAAACAGGTAAGGTGTCTGTTGGTGTTCAGTATGATTAAATTGGTTAGATAAAGTTCTGAAGAATGTTTACTTGCCTTTACTCAATGTGAAGTGTAGTATCTTTTCTATAGAAGTTGAATGAGATTTAGGTGAAGGAGAGGCAGCCCGTGGTTTATATGTGCGTTTCAAAAATTTGCTCTGTCCAAATTGTTTGCTTTTTGAGCCAGCTTGATGGTGCGAGCTTTGAGATGACCCACTTTTTGTCATACCTGTTTGGCCTTTTAATCAACCACTCTATGAATTTGTCCAAAACCCCGCCCTGAAGCAAGAAGACACTGGAGCCTGGCTTATTGCTCATGAGATTCTCAGATAGTTTTGGTTTGCATCTAACCTCTTCTGAATATAGTACTGACCAGCACTAAATTCTCTAATCCAGGATAAAAGAGCTGAAGGAAGAGGAAGAGTAGCCCGTCTGCAAAGAAGGTTGCTCATTGTGGAGATCGAGAAACGGATAATGCAATATCAGACTTATCTTGACCAAGGATCTGTGAGAAATCTGTTCCATTTCATTGCTCGCTCAATCTATTTCCTTCGATCCCAGTCACGTTCATTTTTAGGACTGAGAATCATGGTAAATTGTTGCATATGGATGTTTATGCTCTGCTCTCGCCCATAAAACAAGGCAACTATTTCATTGGAAAGATGGAATAATGAATATTCATTTTCCTTTCCCTTTTCTTTTGGCTGAGAACTGGAACCGTGGACCGTGAAGTGCATACTACATATCTATAGTTTTAAGGAAGAAAGTAAAAATTTCTCAACTCATCGCGCACCATTTTCAAAATTCTAGAATTAAAAGAGGTTTTGAGGTTTGCTTATGCCAGCTAGAAGCAAAATGCCATTGATCATCATCCTGCATTTTCTTCTTTATATCCGTTTCTTTGTGCTAGGGGATAGATATCGGTCTGAATAATGTTTCTTGGGTGCATTTTCACAGGTTTCTGATGCCGAGTACATGTATGGGCTGATGTTGTACAGTCTAGACCGCTTATACTGTGCTGTTGAGAGGCATGCTAAAACAACAGGCGAATGGCAATGGTTTGTTCTTTTACATTCCCATCCTTTCATTGGATTTTAATGTCGTATGCATGAATATGTTGGAATTCTTTTTAAAAGTATAGACGGGGAGCTTCTCCTGATTTTAATCTGCAGGCTGAGACAGGACATCATCGATCTGGCTAAGCCTAGGCTTCAGACTGTGTACAAGTTCAAGGTTACCTCGCACATGGAACGAATATACGACTGCCTGCTTCCTTCAGAGAAACGCCAGTAACTTATTTCAAGCTCACTTGGCGCTTCCATCTTCATCCTGGCTTCTTCAGCTGTAAGCCTCTCTGGCACGAAACTGGATTTCCCAAAACCTTCCTGTGGTTTCAAGCAGTATTTTCGTTTTTCACACACATGAAATAAAAGTAGAGCCCATCGAATTAGGGGGTGTGAAACCGTTGGAAGGAAATATTCTATCAAAGCCTTCCCTTTGCTGCTTGTGAGCACGGAAGAACTTGTGCATTTAGAGCGGTCGAAAACCACAAACTTGTGGCACCTCAAGAAAATTTTGACTCTCACATATCCCGTGCTCTGGTACACTGCATGTTTTCGAGGAAGTCCCATTGCTTTGGAATTTCGACTGTGTTTCTCGCATTACCGTTGGGAATTACACCCAACGGGGTACATCGGCCTGGCCTTTTCCAATCTGGGGGTCGCGATCGATTAAAAGGATTGTATGTTTTATTTCTGGTGTAATAAGTCAGATGGAAAAATGATGCATAAACCATCACATATGGCATAGAAATGATGTATCGTTTTAGCCTTTTTTTTTTAGTCCTCAAATCTTTTATCACCTTTTCAACCTTAGTCTATAATCTGTTTTTGGTTAAATTTGGTCCTTAAAACTATCGTTTGGTTTCAATCCTGCTGTTATTATTTCCCTTTAAATACGTGCTGTAATTTTCCTCTAATATGATGCCTCCACGTAGATGTTTAAATATGGCTCATCTGGTCAGATTTAGAAAAGTTAAACCGGATCATTTTTAAATCCATAAAACCAAATCGGACTTTTAGTTCAGGTAACAACTCATCATTTGGCATTTTCCCATTTGATTTAATTTAACTAAATCCAGTCCTATTTAACCGGTCGCACCGATGGAGGTGTCCTCTTGAAGAATAAATCTGTGTTCAGCACATTTTAATGAAGAAAATAACAATAGCACTAAAGTCGAACAAACCAGAGGAGGTTGACTAAATCTTAGGTCTAGTCTGGTGAGACTAAAAACAACCTCTTTGTAAATTAGAATAAATTGAGAGACCAGAAGTAACTTTTTCCCTGTTGTAAATGAGGATGGATAGAATCGATTGAGAGAATCTGTATGGATCCCCAGTAAGACCAATTTCTCATGGAAGACTGGACGTTACTCATGTCCTCTGAACGTTTCATATTAGGCTCCCGTCTCCGTATGGGCAAAACAATGGGAAAAAAGACGGCCATGTAAAACAAGTTTCTATCTCCATAGCCTCGTCTAAGTAGACCTGCAGCTACCATGAACTTCCAAGCGAGCAAGCACAAAATAATGATCAGGGAATAAGACCAGCAACAACTATGGTTAAGTGGCCATTTCCTTCATGTTCAAAATACTTGGATCGGTTTGCAACCAGCTGCCCAGTGAGAGATCGCCCTTCCCGAAGATACGGAACAAGAAGAGGAATTAAAAGAAGACCAAAAATTGAGAGGATTCGCAGGTGAGTCGGTCCAAGCTCCAGCCTCTGTTGGAAGCTGCAGGGCTTGACAAGGAGCAAAAGGCAAAGCTGTTCAACAGCATACTGCATCACATTAACTTTAGACAGGATCACCCGTTTACCGAATCTCAACCGAAGCAATCCATATTCAAACCTGTACCATCAAATCTATCCGCCTAAAGCAGAAAAAGGAATCTCATCCAGCTTTTTGTCATTTACTATTGAAACACATAGCAATAGCAATAAAGAAAAGGCAGTATCAAATAAACAAAGGAAAATTCCATTGGAATCTCACTAACTGCAGAAAGCAAAGATTCCTCTGGGATTGAAGAGAACCCCTAAAGACCTCTCACTTTGAATCTCAAGATTCAACCATCTCTCCCTCTTATCCAGACATCAAGGTACTGTGCAAGAAGCGGAGTCACAAATCATGGAAAACTATCTGATCACCAACACCTCAGAGCAAGATCACTTTATGACACGGTAAAGTCTTCCACAGGATTGATGCTGATTGAATTCTCCTCTTTAGTTGATAGAATTGCACTTGACCGAACCAACCATTTGAATCAGCACGAAACCCTAACTAAATCAGGAAACAAAAATGAGAATTAGGAAAATATACACCTCAGAGTACCAAGGGCATTTGCATTTGCCGCCAGTGTGAGTTAAACTTCGCGTCCACCTCTCAGCGGCAACTCCATCAAAAAGAGCACAGCCCACACACCTAGAATTTGTCCTCTGAATCTCTTCCCTCCATAATTCCCAAATCATTTCTCCTTCTTTGCTAAGGACTCTCCTTTGTACTCACTGCCAGCAGTAACAACATAAGCCGCTCCAACCTAGAATCAAACGCAATGAGATTTAATGAGACCTTCAGAGAAGGTATGATGACATGAATCACTGACTTGCAAAAATTAGGATACCTGACAATCTTTCAGTGTCACTCGCTCTTGAAGCTGTACGTTGCTACAGATAACTGAACCTTGTACTGAACAACCATCTCCAATTGTGACATGATTCATAACCACAGAATTAACAATCTACAGCCACAATTGAAGAAAAGCAGCATAAGCTTAAAGGGAATCTAGAAAAAGCGCTATACTTGTTTCTACACTTAATATTTTATTCAAAGTCAATGTTGTAAAGCTAACAAAAGTAATCTATCATATCGAACTTCAGAAAAAATCTCAGCACCTTTACATTAGAACCTATCCGACAATGACGGCCAATGACGGATCGCTTCACACTGCACTTGTCCCCCATTTGGGAACCTTCCCCGAGCATACAGTGGGGTCCCACCTGTGGCAGAGCAAACAACCTCATAAGACACACTAAAAGGTGAAACTATCTTCCTTAGGTGAATAACTATCAAATTTGTCTTGATCCAATACCACTCCCCAGTTCTCAGTGAATTAATGCTTTTAACCTGAACATTCAAAATACAGAGTTGGTACCAGAGGACCTTATGCACTGAATGAGGACTTGGTGTGTCAACTCACAGTAGTTTTAGATCCAAGCTCTGCTGAAGGATGAATAATATTGTTGTGAGCAGAGAAGGAATAGCCTGAAAGATGATTGGCTTCCCCAGCAACCTGATAAATTCGCAAACTTATTAAAAACAAATACGGGAATAGCACTTAAAAATTATTGCAGCAGAAACCATTATGAAAAGAGGGCAAAAGAATATAAACTAGGATGCTTACATCTCGATTAATGTCACTGAATGCTTGAATGGAATTGAGCCGTGCACAGTACTTATCACTGCTGGCAATAAAAACACAACACTTATGTGTTCTTCGAGCTGAAGCAGAACCATCAAGACCAAAGGCATAGAGTTCATGGAAGCTCCTGCTTGATGCATTGGCAAGAATTTGTGATTGTGTTACTTGTATGTTCTGGGAGTTGACTTTGTTGTTTCCATTCTCTTCTACATGTGGTGCACCATTCGATAATACCTCTGATTTCTGACACTCATCAACTATACATCAGATTGGAAGAAAATACTACAAATAATGAACGCCAAGCAATGCTAAAGTGTCCACACTGACCAGCTGGGTCCGAACAAGATAGGGCAATAAATCCTCCTTTAAGCTTTGAAATGTCCCCTTTTGATTCAAGACTTCAAGTAAGACAGCCCTTGAATAAATTAAATGCAATATAAGCAGCATGCGAAGTCAATAGGCAATATAAGTTTTTCACTACGGGGCAAAAGAGGGGAAGGAGAGAGAAGGACTAACTTTTTGATTGCATATAAATGTGCATCCATGAGATCAGCTCGAAGTTCCATCTAGATAAACAAAGAGAAAGGAAGATGAGAGAGTTAAGCAGATGACAAATGAACATGTGCTCTCAAAGTCCAGTTCATGTTCAAATCTTTTTGCTAATTAATTCATAACAGCTGAAAAGCATAACTTTGGAGAAAGGCACTCAGCTTAAAGAAGACTTATTGAAGTGATATGACATGAACAATTTAATAACTAATCTACAGGTCAGTGGTAATTCCAAGCTGTGGGAAATTTGAATATAGCATTCGTTACCTCTCCTACTGCACGTAATATACTTTTTTGCATTCGCAAGTCCTTTTCAAGCTCAGCCCCTGTGACTCAAAAAACGAAACCCAGATAGGATCACGCTTAGAAAAATATTAAACAAAAGTTTAACATGCTCTTAACCTGTTGCAATGTGCAGGAGGAACTGCTTTGATGGGTCCAGGCCTATAATATTGTGTCGCCCTGGCTTCTTAGATTTATCCTTTGCCCCAGTGGAACCCGAGTCTGCAGGACCACTGACAGGATTTGAGCAAAGCATTGCCGTTACTACAGCATCGTGCCGTCTGTGAGCAGCTGCCACTGCACCAGGAGAAACATCAGAGACAAGATCGCCACTCACAACCTGCAGAAACAGAAAAACAGATTAAAACATGTAAATATCAAAAATCAGCACACACTATCAGGAATCAAGAATAGAATGACAACCAATATGTCTCTTGCAGTCAGATGGTGGGCAATGGATCGAAGTGCATCAGCAGTTCCAATATCCTCAAGAACTGGAGCAACCTTCCAAAGGAAAAAGATTGGAAGTCGTTACACGGATAAATCGTACCAGAAATTTTTTTATATGAAATGGACCAACTGCATGCTAACAATATGAATCAAATTTGGATAATGGTTGGGCAGAGAGATACTGTACATCAACATGCAGCCGGTCCAAGTAAGCTGCTGATATCCAACCTCCAACTCGAACAGCTGCATCGCTCCCTTCAACAACCTAGAATCGCAGAGTAGGAGCAATAACAAACCCTAACACACAGGTAATTACTTTGCATCGATACATCAACATAAGCAATTAATCATGGACTAAATATCAACCCATACCCTACTTCTACCTAACGCATAACCAATGCAAAAAGGAAGAAGAAATTCGATCGCACTAAACTATCACTTCAGAGATGAGCTGTCTTGTTCTAATTTCACACTGGCACTACAAAATCAACCCCAAGGGCCACCACCTAGAGAATCAAGACTAATTCGAGAATGACTGTCGTATGAACTTAATCAGCCAAACACAGAATTAAGAAGGCAGATTTAGGCAGCGAGTGAGAGGAGGGACATACAACGATGAGATCCTTGAGGTTGCTCTGCTCCAAGAGGTCCAACACGTAGGAGAGAATGGGACGGTTCGCCACCGGAAGCAGAGCCTTAGGCACCTCCTGCAATCACAGAGGGAAACGTCCAATTGAATGAATGATGCTGCACCGAATGCGGAGAGAAAATGGCAAGCGTTCGGCGCCGGAGAAGAAATCCAGGCATCAGAGAGAGACCTTGGAGACGAGCGGCACCAGCTTCTTCGAGAAGCCGCCGGCCAACACGACGACCTGAAAGTCCATGACCGCAGCAGAAGCTCGGGGAGGGTTTTGGAGCTGTACTCTTTCGGGAAGATGGCTTTAGAGAGAGAGAGAGAGAGAGCAGTCCGCTCTCGCACCTCCATCTTGATTAAATTCCATTAATGGTCCCTGAATTTGGAGCTTTTGTCAATTTTGGTCCCAATATTTATGTTGATTGATTTTAGCTCCTCATCAAAATTTAAAACGCTGAATTCCATCCTCATGTAAAATTTTCATCAAACCAAACCAACCGACATGTCCACGGATGGATTTAGGGATGTCCGGGACGATCATTCCCATAAACTTGTAAAAATCAGTAAAATTTTCTATAAAATTTATTGATTTTATCTTTATTTTCATTAGATTATACTATTCCGCTCCCTCCCGGAGATCCATTATTTAGTATCCGGATAAAATATTCTCGCACCCTATTCCTTAATGAGCCAATTCTACTTGAACCGAATTAGTCAAACGTGCATAAGACTCCCGTATACCAATGATACAAAGCCAAAAAAAAAAAAAATTCCCGCAACCCAATTCTATTATATTTAGTATTTTTTTTACTAAATTTTTTATGCCATTGTAAAATCTTTTTTAAAAAAAGAAAATTGCGAAATACCCACTTACAAGATAAAGCTAATAAATGATAATTTAATTATATTATATCTAAAAAATTTTTCTTATTAATTTTTCGATGTGAAATTAGTTTTCAATATGCTGTAGGATGTGATAACCCAACAAACCCTCACACCATATCCCATTTCGTCTCCACTTCTTCACCTGACTTGGTTCTTTCCCCGGGTTCATTTTCTTTCCTTGCCATACTGGCTACAGGTGACATCATGATGCATCCTCGTAACGATAACCCGATACATGGAATATGCGCTATGATTCATTTCATCATGTTATGCAATGATAACCCGACAAAAATATTCGACACCAGTCGACCGTGATTAACCCATGTCAGAGTCAGGTCACTTCTCATGCTAATCCGTTACAGTACAGATGGAGGAACAAAGGTGTCAGGTGCCCGCTAGCAGGGAAACGTCGTCGGAGGGACGAGAAATTCAGCAAAACAACAGTTACCAAACCATCTGTTGTTTGTTACACGCATGCACAAAACACTTTACAGGAAAAGATGCCCAGCTCTCTGACTCAGGCACTCGATTATGGCTTGGATAATCGATCGACAGAACAGGAACGGGAGAAGAAATGTGGACAGAAAGTCCGAGGTGGATGAAGGAATGCAAGGAAGACGACGGACTAACACGAGGAATGCCGAAAAAACAAAAGAATGTGATGCAACAAGTGTACTGTCGAAAGCTTATAATACACAATAACGAGTAAAATGGAGCTTACTTGCATTTGTGAAAGCAGCGAACTGGGAACCCGTCTATGGTGCTGCTTTGGGTAATGCATCGTATGGACCCACGAGCGTGATCTGGTAAATCAAAGAGGTGATTACCGCAAAGCGCAGAAGAGATTAAGGTTAGTCACGAAGCTCAGTGTTTCCCTCGAATTTCAAATTTCTTCTTGGAGATGTATACTTACATTGCAATCGAAAGCGAACCTCCTTGCGAGCATAATGGCAGCATTTCTCTCACGCTCCGACTCGAATGCTAATATGAAGGAAGCACCTTTGGAAGCTTGCCAAAACAATGCCTGGGCAGCTGCATTTCCACCTCCTCGAACCCCACACAGCTGAGAGACGAAATGAAAAGGTAGAAGCCCAATTCAAAAAACCACTTGGAATTCTCAGAAGAAGCCAATAAAGCACCTCACGTTCGCTGCAAATCCTCGAACTCAACAAGGCAAAGAAGATTCCATGGTACCTGCATTGAGCTGGAATAGAATTCTTTGGCTACAGTCTTGTCATCTTTAGAAAGCTTCATTCTCATTTTCCCAACATGAAGGACGTGAATAGATTCTGTAGGCTGTTCGATGCCATTCATCCGAGTGACGATCACCTGTTTAAGGAAAAGATGTACAGGAGGAAAAAAAATTCCATATTACACCTTCAAAGAGACTAGGAAATCTCTGCGGAACCTGATTCGGTGGCATGGAAAAGCTTCATATTTAGGTTCTCCGTCTTTTATTATCCTTATCAGCTTTTCAGAGTTACAGGTACCGATATTTTGTGTAGCTCTTACCATTACAAAGAAATTATCATTTCCCGGGTTGGGTGCATTAACTAATACTAAAGAACAGAGCTAGATGTGCAACTTACATTAAATTGAGTGTCATGCTTGCGCAAGAGTAACTCCACGTGACTTGCTAGACCAGGAGCTGCAGCAATAGAATCGAGTAACAAGATGTGCACAGAGAAACAAGATAATATACACATAAGTACTGAACAAAGACAAATAACCATTGAAAACTATATTTTAACATATGTCTGGTAGAAATAACTGTTGAACAAGGACACAAGAGACGGTGCGATGATTTTGGGGAACCAAGACAATGTCAGACCTGGATCGATTGGACCAGTAGTTGTCAATGTAATTTGCCGACCATTGGAAGTTATAGTGGCTTGCAACATTTGTCCAACATCAAGAGGTTCGAGAGCATAAATTGCTTTAGTGGCTCCTGATTTCGTTGGAAACTTGAAGTGTTAGTTCCAGAAAAGGATACGTAAAGTACCTGATCATGTAGCCCATGCAATCAAGAATGTCCCATGATTATATGTTTTATGCATTTGTTCAGTAGAGATTGCTGATGTAAATAAGCAAGAAGAATTTGCAGCATGAAGAATTTCTAGCAGTGAATGTTCCAGTCTAGAAGAACAAAGGAAAAGATTAACGAGAAATGGGGAAAACGGCTACTTAGGCTTTGAGAAGAGAAATATAAACAGTACCCTGTCTTGACAGCGTGCATAATCTTACATGTACACACTGAATGTATTATACTAAAATGGATTGATCTAGCTTGATTGGATGGTTCATATATAGTTGGTGTGGCATGCATAATTTTAGAGAAAAGTGAGATCCATTACGGGAGAGAGGTGCAGACGTACCTGAAATAAGCTCCTTTTTACCACCATGATGTGACACACGGTACCACCGAATTGAACATTTCGATAACTCAGGTGCATCACTGGAACAAAGCTGAACTTCCAAACAGGAGCCCAATGCTTCGGCACCACTTAACTCATATAAAAGCACATCCCTCTCCCCTTCTTGGATAATTGCCAGCTGGAAAATGGGAGGAAGAGCATGCTCTATGAGCATTTCCCAAGATTTACATCCAAATCAGTAACAGCTAAAGAGTAATTATGAAATGAAACCTGTTGCTGAAGCTCGAGGGAGCGCTTGGTCTTCTCAGCAAGTTGATCTCTCAAAGCTTGAAGCTCACGTTCCATGTCCATTACCTACAATTTCAATCAAGTCCATTCATCAACATACGCTAGATAGTGTGAAATATTTAGATATGATAACTGCCATGATGTATATAAATGTAACATGGCAGCTGAAACAAGATAGGAGATCCTGTGAGTCAGCGAAAAATGACTTCCGAGAACAAAAAAATTTATCACATACCTTACTCTGCCGATGAAGCATTTTGATTAGCCTTGCCTCTTGAACCTCCTTCATTAGCTCTTCTAACTCCTAAAAAACCCAAAAGGAGGGCAAACTCCATAATCGAATGCCAAATCACAAAGCAGGGACTGGAACTAATCAACAGATTCCCTGTCATTATGTGGTGCTAACCTCCTTACTGGGGGCTCGAGAGCTACGTGCATGCTCTTGGACAGCCTCCTCTATTCTTCGAACTGCAGCTTTGGCACGTTCAATCTCAGCACGAGCAAATGCCCTTTCCTCATTGACGAGTTTCTTAGCATCTTCAGAAGCCTAAAATGGGAATAATTACTTTATCAGGACAAACGAAGCCTACTATTAGCGAAGAAACTTGGGCAACTGGTAATTCCCCCTCTCATTTAGTATCCTTTTAGTTCATTAACTCGTAAAGATTTTTGAGTTGGACCATAAACTCTTGTATTTACTCTGGGTGTTTCATGTGCACACAACTTATTCTTTAGCGGGGGAAGATAACTTCGTTCAACTCACTCTGTAGAGTAAACTACCTGCTCAATAAAATTGGCTAGTTTCTTGACTTCTGCCTTCTCCTGAATTAATTCCCCTTCCCTTTGTGTCAATTTAATAGCCAGTGATTCCACCTGGGATTCAATCATTTCAGCTGGCAACACAGAAGAATTAAAGCAAACGCCTAAACGACTAAGAAAATGGAACTTTTCAATATTAATACTAGCAAGTTCTTCAAAAAAGAATCACAGCAAATTAAAATGAGAACATTGATGTACAGAACACACACTAGAAATCATCAATTGTGCTTCCAACTACATAAAGGCTGTTTCAAAAGAAGATATTTGACTAGAAGGAGCAGAAATAGAAACTAACCATACTAATAACTTCTTGGACATCAGCCCTGTTTCCACCACCAACCTTTCCTTTTAGAGATTCCAAACCATCCCTAAGCTTCTTCAGAAGAACATGTTTCTCTAGAGAAGCTGCTTCTCTGAGTCGAGCCTGAATTGCACAAATGAACAGCTCATAATTTCATCATGGACAGAAGACAATATGATATCTCAGAAATGAAGACCACATAACCTGAAAACAAGACAAAGGCCCTGAACAAAATATTTAATATCAGAAATGATAGAAAAATTACGTCTCCAGGAGATTGGTCAGAGGCTTCAAATTGCTTGTTCACAAGTGAATTTAGAATTCCCAACATATGCATCTAATAAAGTAAATATCTGATAAAACAAGCATCTTATCTACAAAGTGCATCTACCTCATCAGACAATCTAGCAGCAGCAGCAAGACCCCTCTCAAACTTTCTGGCAAGGTCCCGAACTGATAATCGCATCTGCTGTTCCAGCAACTGAGCTGTCTCTTGGGCAATAACTTCTTTCATGGATATAATCTTCAGATCATTTCTTGCATCCAACATCTGGTTGTTGACCCCAATCCTGTAATTTGGGAATTGGCTGGAAGCAAATATCGCATCAGCTGACATCCCAGGGACTGCCGGTTTCTCGATCATGGTGCCAAAATCACGTGCCTGCCTCACCATTCTTCTTGAACTACCTGCTTCTGCTTTGCTGCAAAGAAGATCTGTGTTTAAGAAATAAAGGCAATCCAACAAACTGCAGGTCAAAGTATATAACAAATGAAAAGAACAAATTTTCAAATAAAGTTGAATCCAAAGTGTGGAATAAGAAAATAACGGCCAGAACCAGAACCTCTCCAGTCAAAAAACTAATAAAATAATCATGGGTAGCTGTAATAGACATTGACACCAGAAATAAACAAGCCGGACAGCAATGTAAGAGCTCTAGTTCCGCCAAAGAAAGAGCGTTTATTGCGGTGTTACTGCCTCAACCTAGGAATAAGAGGTCGGGTTCAATTCACAGCCTCGGGACTCCTGCCCTTCATTTCCCTCTCCCCCCCATTCCCTCCTATGGCCAACGTACATGCCTCCACTGACCGGGAAAAAAAAATAGAGCTCTAGTTCTATACGAACCTTGAAAATTCTGGGCTAAACGCATGATCAAACCGACGTCGAAGGAGACACCCTTTGATCTTTTTTAACACGTGATTAAAAATTTAGCTGATAACAGCTGAGCAGCAACGAAATACACAATATTAGCCCTAAAACCAAAGTGCATTCTACTAGCTGAAACTCAGATAGTAAACGAACAGCTCTGAGAACGAGAAAGAATGGAACCCATTGCAGGGCAGTGAAAGCAAGCTATTAGAGGCAAAAAAAAAGGGGGAAGTGGAAAGCGAGAACTTACAGCAGCTAGCGAGAACGAATAGTTGGAGAAACCCAGAACCGGGTGATCATAGGAGGAATTGGAACCGGGACAGATTGAGAGGAATGGACCGAGGTTGTCTGTGCTGATTGTCTGCTCTTTTTCCTGTTGAGAAAGAAATGGAGAGAGGAAAGTAATGACTAATGAGCTGCATGTGTCCATAGCAACTTTTTTTTTTTTATTCACCGCTCTAATCAAAGCGCATTTCGAAACTAATTTACAATCTGACTGAAACCCTTGAAAAAATTTCCATCAACCGTCTCAATCCAAGAATTGATCCTGAGATCTCTCATTTAAGAATCTAGTAAGAAATTCTATAACAACATTTTTCTTCTTTTAAAAATTCCAATCCATTTTATAAATGTCAACTTTTTTGTTACATGAAAGGATCAGTACTTCGTTTGACTAATTCTACTGTTCCCAATGCTGACTAACTAGATTCAAACTTTAATTGGACACTTGTTCTCCTCCTTATCACCGAGTCAAATCCTTGCATAAGACACAATTTTTGGATAGTCGAATTATTTTAATCAAGGTATATTAGTATCTTTTTTGTTGTGTCAAATTCTATAAGTAAGAATATAATAAAATTAAATGGGTATTTTATCATTTCAATTTATATTTTTATTTGATTGCAAAAGTTAAAACACAATTAGACTACGTTGTATTATTTTCTAAAGTTAATGGAACAATATTTCTTGAAGAACATGTCAATACTTATTCCATCATTTTTCTCAAATTTATTTCAACTCCATTCCTTTATATTTTCAAAATTGATATAAAAATCATCAATTTCTCTTCTACTAAGTGATGGATAAACTTTATTCTTTTATAACAAGAAGTTCATTATTCTCGAGTTCATTAACACCCTCACGTGTCCCTAAGTTCATCTAAATTCATGTGTAAAATAAATGTGTGAATGATTTTACTAATGCCACGAGTGACATTCACGGGATACTTTCTGGCAGTGTGGTGTCAAGACATTAGCCAACAACATTGAAACGGATGGACCGGCCTTTGTACGATGATCATGAATGGCATGGGCATCCATTTGAGCCTTCAGCTACCAAACCTGAACAACTAACCAACTTGATGTGGGCACGTACATTAGGCACTCGATCCGACTTTCAGTGCCCCCATCAATACCCAACATGGCTGACTTCCGCAGCTGAATTAATGACCGACTCATCAAATCCGACTCCGTACTATATGATGAAAGAATGACAGTGAAGAGACTGCACTCGGCTGATAAATTGATATGACAGTGAGTACATGGGTTTATTTGGAAAGGCCGCAAAACTATCAGGGGGCAAACTGCACAAGAAAAAAAGCGCGGGAGCGTCCTCCGGTGCACGTGACCGCCACCTCCGCCGTCACCGGCCCGGAGCATCAACTGCTCATTGGAGAATCGCCGCCCGAGAAAGATGAAGTCGCTGCACCCGGTCCATACACCCGACAACGCTAACTAGTGTCCCATGCGCCTGGGTCCCACCATCCAGCTTCATGGCATAGTACGCCGGGCTCACTCTACCGCTGTTGCGAGTGCCCGATCACCTCCTTTGTATGCGAGGCCATCTCTGTAGATCTCCATGAACCGCCATGGCCGATGCGTCTCTGAAGCTCCGATAACGGTGGCCAGGGTTAGAATGTCGACAACCCCAAAGAGACGGGCCTTGCCTCTCCTCCTTCTCCTCCTCCTCTCCGTCTTCGCCCTCTTCTACTACTCCCACCTCAATACGACCTCCATCCCCGTCCTCACTGACCGGAACCCTAACTCTGACCTCGCTCTCGGCTCCTCCCGCAGTGTATCCGGCTTCACTTTCATCATCAAAGTCCTCGCCTTCAACCGCCTCGACTCTCTCACCCGCTGCCTCCGCTCCCTCGCCGCTGCGGACTACCTCTCCGACGCTGTCCACCTCCATATTTACGTCGACCACTTCTCCCTCGACGAGAAGTCCTCCACCACAGATCGGGATTTGGAGTGCTCTCATCGGATCTTGGAGTTTGTCGACGGCTTCAAGTGGGCCTTCGGGGATAAGCTGGTGCACTACAGGACTCGCAACGCGGGGCTGCAGGCCCAGTGGCTTGAGGCGTGGTGGCCGAGCTCAGACGACGAGTTTTCCTTCATAGTGGAGGATGATCTCGAGGTCTCGCCGATCTTCTACAAGTTCGTTAGGGCTGTGATTTGGAATTATTACTATAATGCGTCCAATTTTAGCCCTTCAATCTATGGAGTGACGCTGCAGCGAGCAAGGTTCGTTCCAGGTAACACTCAATTGAAGCTTTGCAAAATGGCTTCATAGCAAGTACCCTCAATTGGTTTGAAACTTGAGCTTAATGGACTTACAATTCAAGCATAAATCAGAAAATTCTAGCTTGATGAACGCCGAAGCTGTCGGATACTCTTTCAGCCTAAGGTTGTGCTGTTTGTTAGTATTCACTCTGTTCATAGGTTCTTAGCAGTGTGATTAGCTGAGAACCGACCAATGATGATCACATTGAAGCCTGGGGAAATTGGGTTCCGCTTTCGGTTAATTTATGGTGTTTGTATGTTGAAGCCTGAGGAAATCAGCTTCTGCTTTCGGTCAAAGTATGGTTTTCCTATGGAGTGAGAGATTTTCAAAGAAGGTGATGATGATGCTAATATTGACTTCTAAAGATATGGATGCTCTCTTGCTATGGTTAGTTTATTGCATAGGTTACTTGATGAATAATGATTTTTAGTTTACATGTCGGGAAGCGAATTGGAATTAGCAGAAGTTAGAGAGCTACCTGAGGATTACTTATCTATCAACTTATGAATCCCAATTTATTCTGTCCCTTTTGCCTCTCATTTCTCTGCTTGTCACCTTTCATTCCGTTGTCATGCTCAATTTTTTCTTTGATTGTGATCATATTCGACAATCTGCAGGCAAACATGGGAATAAGATGCAACTGGACAGTGGGACACGCGTTTTCTTGTATCAGTTGGTCGGGACTTGGGGTCAGATCCTCTTCCCAAGGCCATGGAAAGAGTTCAGGATGTGGTACGATGATCACAAAGCAAAGGGCATCAGACCGCTCATCGATGGGATGGTAACCTAGATGACTCTTGCTCCTCTGTTACTACCATTCTCTTGGGGTGTACTTTTCTCGTTGTCATTGGTTTAACTGAAATAAGCCTGAAATACAAATGCAGGTCACTACCGGATGGTATAAAAGGCTGGGAGAAAAAATATGGACTCCTTGGTTCATAAAATTCATTCACTCTCGCGGCTATTTTAACATCTATACTAACTTTTTACACGAGGGAGCACTCAGTGTCTCACACAGGGATGCTGGTGTAAACTATGGGAAAACAGCTGGCCCCGATTCCCGGCTTCTGGATGATAAGTCTCTTGATTTTGACTCCCTAGGTCTTCAGCCTTTGAGTAACCTGAAGTGGTACGATTTTTGCTTCCAAGGGGTGCTTCCTGGAAGAGTTGTGAGGAGCTCCCATGACCTTGCATCTGCCATTCCCTCTGTGCAGAGAAACCGGACTGTCATACTTGTAAGTCTTTTCCAGGTTCCCGAATCTGTTGCCAGGAACTTGCTCTGCCACTTTGAGAGGCTAAACATAAGGAACTATGTTCTCGTGGGGCCTCTGTCAGACTTCTTGATTGATCTGGCAAGAAGGGGACATCCTGTGATTGATGTAGATGAGTTCCTCGGCGATGTTGGAGCTCGTAATCTGATCGCGTCTCAGGATTCTGGTGTAGAACAGTTCAAGGATATTCTGATGAAGGCATATGTCATGAAGAAATGCACGGAGCTCAAGTACAATACTTTGGCGGTCAATGGGAATACGATATTTGACATTGATAACATGCTCCTCCAAGCAGCTGATCTTTCCTTCGACTTGACTTATGGAAAGAACTCGGGATTTTTGTTTCTAAACTATTTATCTTCGGCTCAGAAGCACTTGGCGGACATTCTCGTCCAAGAGGCTCAGGCAGTGGTAAGCTCCCTGAGAAATGAGGTTCCTTTACAGGGTGAGAACAGAAGAATGTTGGATAGGTTAGCAGAGGCATTAGAAAGGAAAGCAGTGAGGATCAAAAGGGTTGAAGATGGAAGTTATGCAGTGAACATCATTGACAGTAACGTGACGGAGTCCTCTGTCGATGCCCGAAATAAAGTCCTCTACTGGCCCAAAGACGCGAGCTTGGAATCGATCCAGAGACAGCTTGGAGGAGCTGGTATGTGGTCTCTAGACAGTGATTCTTCTTGCACGGCAGTTGTCTGTCATCAATCATAGCATCGGTTCAATGGGATCATCTTCGGAGGAGTGATCTTTACGTTGCAAATGTACAAAAAGCTTGGTGTTTAAGAATGCGATATTCAATTTCCCTGCCAAAAGGGGTTGCTCCATTGAGAGATTTTGAAGTGCTCGGTCTGATCGGTGGGTGCTAAATCGGCCGGTGAGTCATATAACCATCTCCTCTGGATCTAGGAAGAAACGTCAGGACACCTCATTCCAATATCGATTCTGCTCGCTACTGCCCGTGATCTCTGGCTTGATGTGACAGGTTGAAGGTGCGTATGAGATGCCACCGTCCGCAATTTTGAGTCTTTTCTTCCTCTCATCAACCATATGATTCCCAATAACGTGTTCATCAGTTGATATCCTTCATAATGTCTTGTTCTATGCAATTTTACTCTTACTGGATTCTAACTGCATTCATCCATAAGTTGATATCCTTCATAAACAGGTGATTCTACTCTTACCGGCCCGTTCCTCGGTGTATGATTTGGGCAACCTAGGCCAAGTGACCCTATTTACAAAGAAAGATGAGGACTATTAGTTAAAAGACACTAAGCCAAGCAATCATAGCCCTGAACTGTGAGGTGGGGCCGTTCTCTTACAGGTTGCCTGTCTATCACGAGGTTGCGCCGATGCAATCTCACCTCGAGTTAATTATTAGGAAGGAGAGGGTAGAGATCGGCTGTCCCATTCCTAATGAGGAATGTGAAGGGGGAGAGATCAGACCAGAGATGTTGGTTCCTAATCAGCACCTAATTGAAAGAGATGCCCCAGCAGAAATCTGACCATCAATGCAAGTCGTGATAAGTAGGAACCACTAGCCCTAGAAGTCCCTTTGAACTGGGCTTTGTCTTTTTTCCCTTAACTCAGAACTTGCACGGTATTTGGTTCGAATATTATTAAATTGGACCATTCTCTGTGCTTATCTCTTCTTTGTCACTGTATCAGAACACAGATGAAGAATTTTGCTCTGATCATCAGCTTCTCATGGGAGAGAGGAATCATCTATGGCCGTTTGACGATAGCAATTTTTGACATGAACTCATGACCCTTTCTCCGACGATCTCCTCTGAGTCTATCCGAGAGCTCTCTAACTTAAGCCGATGTGGGGTGATACGCAAGCCACTTTCTCACTTAAATTAAATTTTAATTGGTTCTTATATATTTACAGTAATAACCGTGAATATTATATTTGAATCATATGGGAATGGATCAGGACGGTAAAACGTTATTCTGCATAAGTAAAATTCCAGTTCAAATTCTGTGAATTGAGAGAATTTACCTTGACAAAGTTTTATTCCCAAATGGTCCATCCGGCTTAAACTGGATTAGTCAGAGTTCGTTAAATTTCTAAATATCAGTTGTACATACTAAAATAAAATAAGATATCTAGCCAACCCCAGACATCATTTACTCCTATTTACTCTCTTCGTCCACAGGTCTCGTGCCCCAACTCCCTGCAATTGTTTCAAGTATTATTAGATTATAAAACATATTAAAATTAAAATTATAACACAATTTTATTGATCTGTAGATTGAATAATGAGGTTATTGCATCTAATCAATATATATAGGATTATTTGAATAATGTCAATGCATGTAAAAAGATTGTAAAATTGGTGGTAATTCAAAAATTTCACGCAAAAAATTTATTAATTGTACTATAAAATTTTAATCGGATCTCTTTTCTATGAGTTCTGAAACCAAACATATTAGCTCATGGTACAAAATTTCAAATAGAAAATCTGAATTTCTACGCTCTTTCATTCGAATAAAAAAAAGTAAGAATTCTCGATTATATCGATATCAAACAACTTCAATCATTTTTTTTCAGTGCGCAGGGAAAAAGCACACACATAAAAGGAGTAGAAAAAAGATGAAATAAAAGAGGTACGGAAAGTTTCATTCGTGAGACCGAGCCCGAACATCTAGATCACAGGATAAGAGCGATACCAACTGTACCAAACTTTATTTCGCAACTTTGATTATATTTAATTATACCCAGTGCCCTTTCAACGTCACGGGTCACCTAATGTAATTATATAGTCGGGCATATCCCATCATTTAAACAATTTTTAATCAACAATTTTTGAATTTTTCTCCGGGGGAATTAATTAATCCTTTTAAATATAGTTTTTTTTAAATAAAGAACTAAGGAAAATCGACCTGCCGTCCCGCCACAGCGATATTAGAAGCAGGCGGCAATCAAGTCATTTTCCCGAAGGGCATTTCCGTCAATAAGTTCCCCCGATATTTCAGTTTTAATTAAATCTTCGCAAAAAGACAGCATTCTCTCGCCGTTAAACCCCGCACCATCCCCACCGTTCAAACCCCGCAGATCCAACGGCTCCAAGCGGAAAAGGGAGGGAAGCAGCGAGGACCGTCGGATTTCACAGCCCAGCCCTCCTCCTCTGCGTATATTAATTCACGTTTCTCGCCATCCTCCTCTTCACATCTCTCCTCTCCTCCTCGCCAACCCGTCGATCTTCTCTCGGGTTCCAGCGCCGGTGAAGGCTCTAGAGCTCCGGCCTCCTCGCCTTCGGTGTCTTCCTGTAGGTTTTATCGCCGGACTTGTTGCCCTATCCTCTCTTCGATGTTTAACGCTTGTTTGACGAGAGGCTGTTTGAAAATGTAATTTGCAGTTAAACGTTTAACGATTTTCTGCTGTTTTTGAGGTAATGGCGGTGGTTTTGAACTTCATCCATGCTTTTGATTTGAGTGTGTATGTTTTGCCTTGCTAGATGAGAATTTCTTCTGTTTTCTGCATATCACGAATGAAATGAATGCTTGGATCTTAGCTCTGGTTTATGATTTTGGAAACCTCGGGATACCTCACGTCCTAAACTTGACCTTTACGATGGATTCTTGAAGAGGCTCAGATCTTGTGAACGTTTTTACGATGAATAGCTTGAAATTTTGGATGCAGAACCCGTTGTTGTAGTGAAAGCTATCATGCGAAGAAAATTGGTAGAATGGTGTTTAGGTTCTGTTTCTGCTGCATCTGATTTCTGTTTTAGGTCGTGGTGCTCAATTGTTTGAATCTGCATAATGCGTGGCTATGCCTGAGTGAGTTTGCTTGCCTGGCCATTAATTTATTTATATGAATAATCACGATTCTGGCACTTGTATGCGTCTTCATATCCTGCATGCATCAATCCGTACATGTTTCCGCTATTGTAGACACGACTTTGTTATTTGACATTATTTATTTCATATTTTACGTTTCACATTATTATGCTTCTTTTATGACGAATACTATTATTGTGTTGCTGCAACACCTGATCTTAACATTTGTGTATATATATGTTGCAGAGAGCAAAATGAGAGAAATCCTTCATGTACAAGGTGGTCAATGTGGTAACCAGATTGGATCCAAGTTCTGGGAGGTTGTCTGTGACGAGCATGGGATTGATCCCACTGGACGTTACACCGGCACATCTGATCTCCAACTTGAGCGGGTTAACGTCTACTACAATGAGGCTTCATGTGGGCGATTTGTTCCCCGTGCAGTGCTCATGGATCTGGAGCCTGGCACTATGGACAGTGTGAGGACTGGTCCTTACGGCCAGATCTTCAGGCCTGACAACTTTGTGTTTGGGCAGTCTGGTGCTGGTAACAACTGGGCTAAGGGTCACTACACCGAGGGTGCAGAGCTCATTGATTCTGTCCTTGATGTTGTGAGGAAGGAGGCTGAGAACTGTGACTGTCTTCAAGGTATAATTCTAGATATGCAACTTCAGTGTCTCGTACATGCTGTGTTCTCCGTGTTTTTTAGGACATTGAATTTCTTATCAGAATGATAGTTTGGTCTATGGCAATATATGTAGATTAACCTCCAAGAATTAAAGGAAACAACAATTTGCCTTAATCTTATTAGATGAGTAGCTGAAAACTGCTTTTGCTCTATGCATGCTGCTGTGATGTATATTCCCAGGACGTCAGCATTTCATTTACCTGAAAAGTTTGGAATAGCCTAAGAGATCATTATCATACTATTCAAGGAATTATCACTAGTTTTTCTCATCTGTTATGTGAATGATAGAAATCTACATCATAAGCTTTTCGTAATTGCTCTAGATTTGTCTAGCTTTTGACAACTGCCTTTTGCATAAATAGTGCTGTGAGATATAATTACTTGCAACTGATGCTCTTTCTCTGTATAGGTTTTCAAGTCTGCCACTCGCTTGGTGGTGGAACTGGCTCTGGAATGGGAACTCTTCTAATCTCAAAGATCAGAGAAGAATACCCCGACAGGATGATGCTCACTTTCTCAGTGTTCCCATCACCGAAGGTCTCCGATACAGTGGTTGAACCATACAATGCTACCCTTTCAGTCCACCAGCTCGTGGAAAATGCCGATGAGTGCATGGTGTTGGACAACGAGGCCCTCTACGATATCTGTTTCAGAACCCTCAAGCTGACCACCCCTAGCTGTAAGTAATATCATCCAACATTGCTCACTGAACTCTATACTGCTTCTATATGGAACCCCAAGTTGTTTGGATGATCACATAATCGTGAAAATCCGAATCTGTGGCTCAGATCTGGATTTTCGTAAAGTTCTCAAATCTGTAATCCTTGTCTAGCTAATTTACATGAAAATATACTCTCCAGTCTGCCAAAGAAAGAAATAAAATTGCTCATTCGTGAATCATTTGCACATACAACCGAAAGAGCTTAACCTCATATTTGGTCCCGTGTAGCCAAGAAGGTTCTCGAGATGTTTAAAGTTGTGATATTATTCCGAGACTGCTAGCTGTGTGTGTTAATAGGCTGCGATGGGTCATGTTCTTATGCTGTTGTTCTGGTTGCCTGTAGTTGGTGATCTCAACCACCTGATCTCCGCAACCATGAGCGGGGTCACCTGCTGCCTGAGGTTCCCGGGCCAGCTGAACTCCGACCTAAGGAAGCTCGCAGTCAACCTCATCCCCTTTCCCCGGCTCCATTTCTTCATGGTCGGGTTTGCCCCGCTGACCTCCCGTGGATCACAGCAGTACCGGGCACTCACCGTCCCCGAGCTGACACAGCAGATGTGGGATGCCAAGAACATGATGTGCGCTGCGGACCCGCGACATGGCCGCTACCTCACTGCCTCTGCCATGTTCCGCGGCAAGATGAGCACCAAAGAAGTGGATGAACAGATGATCAACGTCCAGAACAAGAACTCATCCTACTTTGTCGAGTGGATCCCAAACAATGTCAAGTCCAGCGTCTGCGACATCCCTCCGAGGGGGCTCTCAATGGCCTCCACCTTCGTCGGGAACTCCACCTCGATACAGGAGATGTTCAGGAGGGTAAGCGAGCAGTTCACTGCCATGTTCAGGAGGAAGGCCTTCTTACACTGGTACACTGGGGAGGGTATGGACGAGATGGAGTTCACTGAGGCCGAGAGCAACATGAACGACCTCGTCTCGGAGTATCAGCAGTACCAGGATGCCACTGCGGATGAGGAGATCGAGTACGAGGAAGAGGAGGAACAAGAGCACGTGTGATGAGACACGGCAAAGAAGAAGAAGAAGAGCAAATACCCAAAGAAACAATGGAAGGAGCAAGAAGAACCTTACTTCGTTCGGTTGTGCTATCCGGTTTTAAGCAGTGTTTGGGAAGAGTGCGAGAGATGTGCCTATCTATGGTTTGGTCCTTTTGTCCTCGGTTTTCCGGTGTAGTAGTATCCTATGGCTTGTATTGCGTGGAAGTTATCCTGTCGTGAATTCAACCGAGTGCTTCTATTATGATGCTGATTTGAGTTGTTACAATTCCTCGTAAATTGTTATATGCGATGATTTGTGTGAATAATCTTCACTATTCCACGGCATGTGCAAACCCTATACTGAAACTGGATCACTATACTCTGCTCATATGAACAGACCATGTAACGAGCTCCGTAGAACGAATCTTATTTTCAGCTTCGAGTGTGTGGGGTATGTATGTCGGCTTGAAAGCACAGGCAAGGACGCCGCCCTACGGAGCAATCCCACGCCTGGGTCAGCCCTGGATACCGCAGTGCCATTGAAATCTCAATAACCCCCCAGGATGAAACTGATCATGATAAGGGAAGGTGCCGACAAGCAAACCGAACACAACTGCGAGAGCATCCAATTTCACATTTAGCCTATTGCCGGGATTCTTGCACTCGAAGGGAAAATCTACGATAAACATAACTGCTATCATTTCTTCAAAACCAAACAATTCGTCACGACAGAAGAAAGAAGATGCAATATAATTCCCCGTGAAGGAAGAGATGCCGATAAACTACTCTATCATGACCTATTAGCACCGAGCATCGGCTAGAAACTACCTGAAATTGCAGGCTCCGCTCAGCTGGTTAGGGGAATAGTTTTAGCGTCTCCCTTTGCCACCGCCCTTCCTTTTGCCTCCGCCCTTCCTTTTATTGCTCTTTCTGCTGTAAGATGTGGAAGGGGCCTCGTCTCTTCCTCTGCTTGATGATGGAGTTGGCTGCAACAGATGCTTCACGTCAAGGACTCCCCCCTTGAACCGTCCTTCACTGCACTTCAACGCTCTCTCCTCAGGCTTCTGCTTACTCCCGCTATTCTTCATGGTCATAAAAGAGTGACTTGCCTCCCAACTATTCCCTCCTGGCAGTCCATAGTTCAAATTCTACCGAAGAAGAACAGAAGTAAATAAACTGGAAAGAAGTTCTGACAAGCAGAGGAGTGGCCATGTGGACAGTAAGATCATGTTTTAGTAAGATGGAGTGAAAGGGATGGAATGGAATGAGTTTACTAGAATAAAATACAATACTGTTTAGAACAATTAGTCAATTTTTGTGTTAATCTTGAAAATGGGAAGGAATGGGTTTAACATAAATTGATAAAAGTGTTCATTACAATAAGAGTCAATGGATTTTTTTATTTTTTTGAATGAATGCTTTCCATCAGTTTTACTAGAAAACTTCATTCTAATGGAATGGACACGTCAACTTTCAATAGCACAACCACATAAAAAAGCTATTGAACCGGTAATATATTAGTTCCATCCCGTTCCACCCCATTCATGTAAACCGAACATAAATAAGGGATCAGGACCAAGGAATGAAGAGAGTAAGTGTAACTCGTGAGATTTCATTGATTAACCTAACCTCCTCAGCTTACAGTTGGTCTTCATAACCCCTTCAAGCGAAGTTCTTTAAAAAGAATCAAGAAATCACAAAGATAACCAGAGGGCAATCATAAAACAGAACCCTCCATAATGGATAAAGTGGGACGTGATGCTGAAAAGTTGATGGACACTACATAATGGAGAAAGTATCACCTCTTGTAACTGTCTTTTTTCTCTTTCCCTCTTCTTCTTTGTCATACGTAGGTGCGTAGCCAGAGTTCGCTTCTCTCCTTTAGGTTTCTGAATGAATCAGACAATTGTGGAAGTGATGAAACTTGTTTTGCATACAGACGACACGGACCTAAAGATAGAGAGGTCGAAAGGAGCTCACTCTTCCACCCAGCTGAGCAATCTTATCTGCCATCGATTCCTTCTTGTCCTTCCATGGTGTTTGTTGACTCACTGAAACACAAACAGTTCAAGTGACAATGAGGCCTCGTGCAAATCATAACACAACTCCTGTGATGTAATGGCATAGCAGCACGTCCAGTGGCAGCCAGTTCAAGGACAGATAATATTCACCGGAGAACTGAGGAGCTACACGAGTAGACAAAACCTCTACTACCAGATCAAAAGTGAACTGACAGACATATACTTTATAGACCAGTCAATTCCTAAGAGGAACTCAATAACACAGTTCTGACACAGTATTCCATGTGGCTCTCATGCCTAAATTCATTTACAAACAGACTTGGATCCATTTTAATTGCGCAAGAAGGGAATCTGTCCATGTAGCATTATCATCACATCATCACTTCTATCAACCATTCCTACACAACTTGCGATGCTCCCTTAGCTGGATAACATGCCAAGGAATTCGGTCCGATACATGAGAGGATTGCAAAACAAATTGCACACACGTCGATGACAATATTAAGTGAAGTCGAGAAATCAACATCATGCTTAACTGATATAGATCCAAAATTCAGCGACCATTAGCATAACAACATATAGAAGGGACTGACGGGACCAAGAAATTACCGAACGACTGAACGTCTTTCCAAATCTCCTTGAAGGTCGGAAGCTGTACCGGCACCTCAGCCGACCCTTTACCGGAAGCGTGCTCCTTCTTCTTGCTGTGCATACCTCACCGGCAGCGGAAGAGTTCAAATTTATACTCCAAAGGAATTCCTCTCTTCTACACATTCAACAGCGAGAGAGAGAGAGAGATTATAAATCCACCAACCGTGCTTAATGGAAGCAGCGAGCTTAAAAACGAATATGATCCGGGAAAGAGATAACAAAGCGAACACTTAGACCATTGGAACCAGCAGAACTCTCACGAATTCGAGTATGCACCGACCAGATTCATTAACAGGACAAGAGAGAAATCTGTAAGCTTAGAATGTGCCGTGACTAACTTACTCTAACGCCGTGCGTATCAGAGCTTTCTCGACTGTCCCGGTCTTGTTCCGCCACGCCGACGTTAGGGCTCCTTCCAACTCCCTGTCCAAGAGGATTAGAAATCGAAGTGAGAACACCGGGGAGATGGAAGGGGGAGCAAGGCGAAGGGGAAAACCGGAAGAATATGGGCCTCTAAGTGGGCTGACTTATGGGCCGGGCCCATATTGAGCTGCACTTTTGATGGACCGAGGAGGCTTGAGTTGAGTTGGGCCCCATTGGGCCTACTATTGCCTTGATCCCAGCAAGGTTTCGTGGCAAACCTTTAATCAGAGAGAGGAGATTTGAATGTCAATCTTGATTTAGAGGAAGTCTCGGATAAAAAACACACACTGAAATCTCCCATTTTGAAAGTTTTACCATGTTCGAATTTGGATTGCCCTCCATTTTCCTACGCTTTGTTCAAATCACTTTTTCTTGCATCTCTCCGCTGTAAACCAGCCCCTTCCTACACCCTTCACCACCATCGTTCTTTATGCATCACCAAGCCTGAGTCAAATAACGTCCCCTGCCTCTTCCAAATTATGAATTTTCTCCAAATCAAGATTTTTTTTTTCCGTTTATATTATTAGCTTCTAAAAATCCAACGAACCCTAACTAATTCAATTTGATTCGAGTAAGCTCATTAGGGAATACAACTCTCCCAGTGTAGAGCTCTACTCATTTACAAGACTCAACTAGACTTAAATAGGAAAATACACCATACCATCTCATCCGATCCATTTAGTTCTCCGAATCAAAGGTTTAAAAGAGGAGGTACTACCTATCCCCATTAACCCATGATCATGAATGAAAATCAAGAAATTTCTCTAGCGAAGTTTCAAATCCCTCTCAGAATCCATATGATGATATAAGTAATATAATCCTTGAAATCAGCAAAAAGGAAATGCCAGATGAAACGAGCTCCTGAAAATCCAAATCCATTAGGATGACAAGAAGTCTGGTTACAAAAGGAACTGGGATCAACTTTGTCCGATCAAGAGAATATAACAGAAGTGCAAGCATAATCGAACAATTCAGATTTCATCTCCAAAGGAGTGAATTGTGAATGCACTCTAGAAGGTGAAATTGGCTGCGGGGAGTCGGAGGCATGCTAATCATGTAATGTCCCCAGTATATCGTCATCTCGGTACAGATGATACCTGCAAAGAGCATGGATGGCAAACAATCAAGCATTCGCTTGAGAAGCATATAACATGGTACATGCTGTAACAAAGAACACCTGCCAAATAAGATGTATGCTAGAAAACCCATGAATGGATCGCTTGTGTTCTTCTATTCTTTTGTGGGTAAATTGAAACACATTCACAAGAACACAGGCTAAATTAAAGGCATCTAATCGAGCAAAACATGCAGTTAGAATTTATTAGTTTATTCTGTTGCTGGTAGAAAATGGTAAGCTAACAAGGAGAGATTCATGAACTACAGGTCAGAGATGCTTATGAAAAGACATGCAATCTACAACTGCGGGGTATCCATACGAGTCTCAGTTCATCAGATTCAGGAAGCAAATTGCAGTTCAGGATTTCTGAAAGGTAGGCAAGGAGCAAGTGCCGAGGGTTCATGGTGGCAACAATGTCTAAATGGTAACTTGTTGGGATTATTAACAGCCAAGCAGGCGCAATGACGGATACAAAAAACAAACCCATGTTTTCGTCAAGAGAAAAGATTGTTGCAAATGCAATCAAGCCCATCAATGAAGGCATGGGCAGATTGCAATCAATGTTCCCCAAGAGATGCAATCAGGAAACCTTAAGCACTCAAATCAAAGCGACGCTCGGATCTTGAAAATTGGGGAAAAAAAGTGAACTGCAAAAGATAAGCACATCACTTACTCTTTGTCGCCCAGCTTCACTTCAGATCCTCCATACTCAGGCAAAAGAACCGTGTCGCCTTCCTTTACACAAACTGGGATAAGCTTTCCATCCCTATCCCGAGCTCCAGGTCCCACAGCCACAACTTTCCCAGAGTTCAGCTGCAACAATTGCTGATGCAGATTAGACCCAACAACAGCTAATGCGTTACAATGACAAGGATGATAACGAGGCACCATTTCAGTACAGAAAGGAACCCACAAGCATCCTATATACGAGGAGAAAAATCTAAACTTAAAGCTAATTAAACCATATTTGCACCTAATCCAAGTTCCGGAGAACTCATTTGGCATCCTAGTCGTCCAAATCTCAAGGGCCAGACTTAAATCCATAAACCGAGTTGTCTGCAGAACCTTGAACAGCAGATACATAATAGCTCCAAAGATCGTACACTAAGATTTCAACCGGATTGAAACACAATGAAGACGAAGAGACAGCGATGGGTTAGAACCTTAGCAGTCTTCTCGGGGAGGAGAATCCCGGTGTTGGTCTTGGAAGGAGGCACGATTTTCTCGACCAGGATGCGGTTCAGAGTCGGAATCAAGCGCTTAGCCATTGGAGATCTACAGAAGCGAATTCGGTCGGCGGAGGAGGCAGGAAGGGAGGGTTGAGTCACTGGAACCTTCTAATTGATTTCCGGCGCGCCACCTCCCAGCTGATGACTAGGGTTTTAGTAGGGTTTATGATTCTCGAAAGTACGTAAATGCCCCTGGCCGCTGCTACTACTAGAACCTTCTCCATTCGATTGCCCGTAGGGAACGCATTACGAGAAATGAGCGAAAATATTGTATTTTATCAAAAAATTTCTTAAAATATTGTTTCATATAAATTATTTCACATTATAGAAATTTTTATTGACAGAAAAATGAAAGTTGAATATTAAAATACAAATTTTATTTTAATCTAAAATTATATTTTCAATATACGATCTCTTAATATATACTATTTATACAAACGTATGGGAGGTTTGAATTTTTTTATTATATATATATTATTAATCTAATTTACATATTAAAATTTATAATATGTATATGATTTTTAAATTAAATGTAAAATAATAATTTATATTATTTTTCTCTAACTTCATATCTATAATTTTAACAGAAAAATTTTGGTACCTGTTTAGATTCTCTTATCTCATTGTATATCACTTCATATTTACAATTTTAATAGTAAAATCAATCCCTTTTTTGAACCAATAACTTAAATTTGAAAAAAAAAAAAAGAAAAGGTAAAATTTATATAGTATATTAATAATAATTGAGAATGCTCTACTTATTACTATAAGTTAATTTATTTCAAGTGAATTAAAACTTAATAAATTATAAATGATATAATAATACAGATTTATCCCAATATTTAATATTTATTTATTTATTTATTTTATATGCATAGCATTAATCTGTGTCTAATAAATAATAAAGTAATCCCTTAACAAAATATAAGTTGTCTATATTTGTTAAGAGATTATATGTTATCTCTTTACTTAAGATCGTATTTTCAAAATGAGATCTCTTCACAATCGACAACATGCATGGAAATAATTTGCAAATAACTATTTTTTAAGAATGTTTTTTTCTTAATACACTATTTTTGCACCTTTTTGTTAACCTGCGGGAAAATACGAATCACGGTGGGAATTTTTTTTTTTTTTGGAAAACGGGGACCAATTTTTTTTATTTAAATGGATTATGATTATCTCAAATGTTCACGATAAATAAATAATACTCAACACAGTTTAACCTCGACTAGATTGCTATTTGGTTTGGTTGTAAATATTGGAGGGTTCATATGCGGTGGAATAACAACTAATTAAATTAATTTAACTGAAGAAATATAAGAATACAATACTAGTTTTATTTTAAATAATGTCTCTTATTCGAGGCCCATGAGGGGCAGTCTTAGTGGTGGGACTTTAGGAGGTTTTCTAAGGCCTATTGGGTTCTAATCCCCATAGGCATACCCTTATGAGTGCGGACTTTAGAGTAGGGGTTTGCAACCGAAAGGTTCAATTCGGTTCGAACCGGTTTTGAACCATTCCAAAATCAAATCAATTCGGTTTGGTTCGAACCGATTTTAAAACCAATTCGGTTCGAATCGGTTAACCGAATTAGTTTAAAACAATGCAATTTTTTTCTACATAAACTAGTTTAGTTCTTTGCCTAGTGTGCAGAACAGAGCCGGTTCTTTTGGTTAGGTCCAATTTGAAACCGGTTTGGCCCAAACCAGTTTCCTGCACACCCCTACTTTATAGTCCTCGAGTCTGTCAAGTTCGTTTGACTTACCCGACACACGTGGTTTGTAGGCTATTGCGTGTGCCCCGAGGAGGATGTGTCGCAACTACTATTAGTCAAGCCTGAAAAACGTTCGGATACTTCGATTATGAAAAAAAGTCTCTGATTCTAGAAAGTCTTGTATGTAATAATATCATCAAGTGACAATATTTACGCGGTAATACAAACAAATACAATTTAGTTATTTAATAGTTTTTTTAAAAGATTTTATTTAAAAAATTAGAAATAGCTAAATTTTATTAATTGATTTCACAATGTATGCACTGTCACGCTATGACATTGTTACACAGAAGACTTGCTTCTCTAGTTGAAGTCCTATTAATGGAGAAAATTAATAATTTGAAGAGTTTTATATTTTAGTATGATCCGGCTCAAAATTGGATTAATAAGAAATACGAATGAAGTAAACTGAAAAAGAAAAGTGCGAGAATGGGGCGAGCGAGGGGCATCAATTGAATCCATTAAAGACTCGGATTGATGTATCCGAGAAATCCTTAGGTAGTCCGAGAGATTGTGATTGTCAATGTTCTGAGTTTATACGATTTGGTGTGATCAATTATCCGAATGTAACTGTGCTGTGAATTATACCAGGGCCCAGAGTCTATAAGATTTAGTGGGAGCAATCATGGCTCCATTCAATATCTCTGCATCACAGTGAGTGAGCAATTACAGAGGAGAGAGCTAGGACGATGACAGCTTTAACCATCCTTTCTTCTGTCGTTGATCAGTTCTTCTTCCTGCTCTTCTCCATCTTCTTCTACCCAATCACAACACAACGGCCTGAAGCTGATCAGAAAGAAACAAGATAGCAGACAAAGAAAAGATGTAACCTTAACAAACAGACAATGACCCGGAACAGATGCCATCGTCATCACTCACATTCTAACAACAACATCAACCTGCACCAGTCTCACTCACCGCACAGTGTGCCCCTCATTCTTCTGTCATCAGAAAGGAAACTCCATGGTCCACTCAGTTGAACAGTTGAGTAGACGAGAAGAGTAATTATGAGCCGCTGAATTTTTTCTTTGATTATGAGCCACCCAGTTTATTGCAAGTTTGACGAAAATTTGACATGGTTTCGGAGTATTGATGGGCAGGTGTCATTGAGCAACTTACCTTTGATGGAATGGTGAGTTTACGGTATCGACTGAGACACTAATTTATCCTATAAACAGCAGACGAACTGATCAACCCAGCCAGCCAACCGCCGTATAAATGCAGAAAATGTATGTACAGCACGGCATTACAATCAATAGGCTAAGCAAAATTACACGCTTCCAAATTCAAGTTCCTTCTCATGGATCGACAGGATACTACTCGATCATCATCGTCGTCGTCTTCTATTGTGGAGAGGATTTGGACCCGTGTAGACTCTCCTCTTCAAATCCCCAAACACTGCACTTGCAGGAGAGCTTCCATTTGTTCCGCGCGGAGTGCCCAGACCAGAAGCAGAAGCAGGAGATGGACTAGCCTTTAAAGTCCCAAATCCTACAGACCCATCCGAGACTGAAGCTTCCAGCAGAAGGAGGAGACCCAGAAGCAGGAGCAGCGAAATGCAAGAAAGCTGCTTTCTCGAGCGACTACCCATCAGCTCGATTCTCAAGGTTACAGTCTATCCCATCAGCTCGGAATCCGAGGGGGAGGGAAATTGCAGAAAAAGGGGGTATCTGCCTTCCCTTTTGATCCTCTTCTTGTTCCGCCCTTTATCCTTGCACTGGGGATCGGCTCAAGTTCAATCCCTCTCGGGTATTGGGCTCTAGTGGAGGGTTTGAAAAGTTGAAACGCCTGGAGAAGAAAGGTGGGAGGGGTCAGAAGTAAAATGCTCGCGCTCGGTGGAAAACAAGAAAAGGGAGGTTGCTTTCTTGGCTCCAACATCAGATACCATTTCCCGACATCGAAAGGAATCCGACTTTTATAGGGAAACGGAGGAAACTTTCTTAGTCCACTAGTTTTACCATTTTAATACAAACTCGGCTCGATTAGTATTTTGTGAGTTCGGGACCGAGCTCGAGTTTTGGCAAGTCTACTATTTCGAGTTTGACTTGTGCTCGTTATAATAAACGAATGCTCGTTGATCCTGTATGGGGTAGGCAGAGTGTCATTTACCGATCCTATACGCTCGTCGATCCTGCAAAAGAGAGTTTTTCAACAAGTCCTGTTCGAGTTTTCACCGAACCGAGCTCGAGCTATTTAATCAATTAAATCTAATTAGTTCGATTTAAAATTTCCCGAATCCAACCATTTCAAAAACCTATATTTTTAATCAACAAAAAAAAAGGAAGACAAAGTTGCATTCATACAATCTAAATGAAGTTGACATGATATATACGTCAAATTATAATTTATTATTTATATATTTATTCAATTAGAATTCACCACTTATTAGAATTTTTAAATAATTTTTTCATCATTTATATATTTTTTAATTACGATCCACTATTATTAGGTTTTTCACGTTTTTAAAGATTTTTTAGAATTTAATAACTATAATCATATAACTATTAATTACATGTCAAATTTTAATTAGATAGATATATTACGTTATGATCGTTATACTGAAGACTTTTCTCGTACCCTATTTAATCATAATCCATAAAATCGTTTTGACTCAAATAACAATTGTTAAACGAAGGGGAACACATTAAGCAATTAATCAATTAATTAAAATTTTTCTTTACAAAAAGACCATATAGATAATTCAGATTACCTTTTATTCGATTATTCCTTTTTCACTTTTTGTTTTTCATAGGGAAAATGATGCTGTCTTCTTTCACTTTATTTTTATTTTACTTTCACGATTGGAAAATAATAAATAAATAAATAAAAACAAATAAATGAAACTCACCCGCATAAAATTTTCACTTTCGACAGTTGTTCTTGGTTTCAGCACACTCCTGGTCGGGTCCACGACATGAAAACTCAGGTAGATTCAATTCAGTGATAGATTTTGATACTTACGGATTTGCATAGATTATTTCACGTGTCTTATCCTATTTTATCGCGAATTTCCCGGGATAATCGTGCAGCTTGACCCCGAAAAATCTCGGGCATTATTACTCGGTGAATCGGATTCACTGTAATGACCTTCTTATCGATCGATCATTTCTCTCGGAATTGTTATGTGGTTCATAGAAGCGCGAGGAGAGGCATATAATTTGGAGAGTGCAAGGTGCTTTTGAAGCCAGTTGCTTTTTTTTTTTCCCTAATCAGTATAAACATCTACACATAAATATATATTTTTGTATGAATTTCATTACATTTACTTCATTTTCTCATTTTATTTATTTATTTATTTATTTATTCTAGATACATTTTCTTACTTTAATTAAACGCATGTAGTTTGTTGAAATAGTTCGGTGCGAGAGCGAATAGGATAATAAAATAAAATAAATAAAAATCTAGTTAAATTCGTATATTAATTCAATGGTCTTTTTCAAGATAAAGGGGAGGATCAACCTTGTGCCTATAAATCCATTATCGATTATGCGTCTCTTAATTTTAAATGCATTTTGGATTCGCATCTTGTAAATGAGAAAATCTATTATCGAAAGAGCTTTACACCTGCCGTACCAACTTAGGTTAATTTTAGAAAATTTAATACTCGTCGGACTTGTGAATATCAAATCAGCTTAGTTTAACTTGGGAAATTGAATCCATCGTAGATTAATTTGACTCAAATTCGAATTAATCATGATCATCAAACTTTGAAAAAAAAAAACTACATCTGTCAGCTTTGTTGATCTTACTAGAGTGATTTGACCACTTTGGTGTACACAAACAATCATTTATTTCCTTTTTGCCCCTCCCAAATTCTTAAAAGTTGGCAATATTTATTTTTTTTTTCCATTTTAATTTCCAGTTGTCTATACCACAATGCACTTACTCCTTTTTATAATATCTTTCAAACAGTTTGGGACTCAAGGACAAGTCATATAATGATTTAATCACCAGTTACCAAAACAAGGGGCAATCATGTCAGTCTTTGCATGGGCACCCAACATCAAGTGCCTCAACCTTGACCATGAAATGAAATCATGTGAAGATTTGATGTCTTGCCCCGAGCCCCGTCACTGAGATGATCAGTCTAGTCTTCGACGCTGTAAAAATTTGAGATCAGGAAGCGACTGACAAATTACTTGTCAGGAAAGTGGTCACATGTCCTTAGCCCTATAACATTAAGACTTCTCTATGCCATCCCCATATATTATGAAGTCAAGCTAATGGATACGAGAAGCTCTTACTGTACAGACACCGAACCGTTCACCAGGTGAATCCAACAACTCACGGTCACTTTTTCTCATTGGTGTAACGATCCAGCAACTGAATCATAGAATTTTTGTGAACGTGATGTGTTTAACTATAAAAAGCAAAAGGGAAGTGGCAACATTTCTCTCATCATGAGTAGCACCCAACTCTCCTTTCCAAAGAAGCAGATGAGAGAGATGAAAGAGATTTGAGCAATTTTGCTTTTTTTTTTTTTCACCATTTGGTATTTAGAAGTCATACTAGCTTATATAGGACCAAGTTAGGTAGATTATTACGGAGCAAATCTCTTTTAAGCTATATATAAGAGTCGAATCGAAAACTTTATTTTAAAGAAGAGAAGTATTAAATCGAGATTGCTTGAGCGAATTTTAGTTTTGAAAGAGAATGATCCGGTTTGACTGGAAAGATGAAACATGGGACTTATGAATAATGTGCGTGGAGCATCATTAAGGAGGAGAAATGTGCGCATTGAGTGGGACTTGCTATTATCAGTCTCCTCCTCTCTCCTTGACCTTTCCAGTAACTCACTCCAACAACTGTTCAGACCTGATTCAGTGGTACTTCCCTTTGTATAGTAAGGTCGACCAGTTGTGTAGGAGAAGGGGTCCCCTGTCGTTGTTCAGGCCCGGTTCCACGGTCCCTCCCGTGACCAAGCAGGGTTGACTAGTTATGCAGATAGACTGCTGCTGGAGTGATTCAACCATTCCAGTGACACCTAAAAGAAGACATTCCCTCGCCTGTTCGCTGCCACCCTCATTGGATTAGGTCAAGAATTTTAAGGGAAAAGTTGATGAATCCCTTTATAGAGTCCTCATCAAAGGGAGCCCCTATGTTGATTTGGTGGGAATGTTTGGTTCTATGCAAAGTGCACTTTAATCTCAATTTATAATATATTGCACATCACAAATCAAGATGTTTTCACCGCAATATAAGATTATTCGGGTTAAAACTTTATAATATGATTGGTAAAATCTTTACGTTCAATACATTTGATGTTCTTAGATTAGATCAATTTTACAATCAAATTCACAATAATTTATCAATATTTATCAAACTTAACATTTTTTTTCTAACACTACAACCTTACATTTCGACCAATTGCCTAAAATTTTTTACCATAGTTCAAACAATTATAATATCCTCTAAGCTCTAGCCTTTCTTCCTCCAAAGAGCACTAAACATCAAAAAGTGATGTTTCTTCAGTAACAAAGGAAATAATTACTTAAAGCTGCTGCAAATCTCTGCCACTGCAGCTTCCATCCAAATACAAACTCGAGTTTCTCTTATTTCGAGCTTATAGAAGAGGTACAGTATCCATAACAACGGACATTCCGAATAACTATATTTGACAATTTCGTAGTTTGTCTTGATGAGTATAAGGGCATAATAATGAAGACTTTCTCATCTGCAGTATCCTTTAATCTATATCTTAGAGGCATCAGCTGTGGCCCAACCTAAGGCAATGGCCGTTTTTGAGCCTGATGGCCTGCCCAACTGCTTGGTGATGAAATCCCCGACCATCATGAGCTTTGAGAGGTCGACATTGGTTTTCACGCCGAGCCCATCAAGCATATAGACCACGTCTTCGGTGGCTACATTTCCCGTGGCTCCCTTGGCATATGGGCACCCGCCAAGCCCCGCAACAGAGGAGTCGATTGTGCTGATCCCCATCTTTGATTGCACGAGAAATTCACAAGTCAATGATGTTTGCCTCTTCCTCAGCTGAGAAGAAGATTTTTTCTATGATGGATCTTGAATCTATACCTGGAGAGATACCAAGATATTGGAGAGAGACTGCCCATAGGTGTCATGGAAGTGGACGGCAAGCTTCTCGGCAGGAACAACAGCCATTACAGCTTCAAGCACTGCCGCCACACTCCCTGCAATACCAATATTTTAATAAGTATGGCCAAGTATATTTAGCCAAACTATCCAGCAAGGGGCACCCATATTGAAGCAGCAGAAGCCGCAATGATTTAAGAGAATATTTATGGCGTTGCAAGGATGATTAACTAAAACTCGACGAGCCATTTCAACTGGAAAAGGAATTCATCAGCAATTTCAGGAGTTGGGTTCATCAGTACGAGTTCTACACAGTGTTTTAAGATAAAATTATACCTGATGAAGAGTAGATTAACTGAAGTGAGCATTACCTGGAGTACCAACCCCTATTGTATCGGCAATGGAAATTTCAAAGCAACCCATGTCATAGAGCTCTTTTGCCACATAAGCGACTTTTGACGGTGGAATGGATCCTTCCACAGGGCATCCGATAGCGCAGGAGACATATCTGGAACCCATTGGAAATGCAATCAACTGATGATCAGCTAAGAAACATAAAAGCAAATTTATTGTGTGCAAGACAGAGAGGGAGATGTTACCCCCGAATGGGGATAGAGAGCTCCTTGGCAGCACGAACCACAGCACGATAACGAAAAAGACTCTCTTCAATGCTGCAATTGATATTTGCTTTCGAAAAGGCTTCAGAAGCAGAAGCAAACACGCCTATTTCCTTAGCACCAGCAGCAACAGCTGCTTCAAAGCCCTATCATACAAGTCAGAGTCAGTCGATCCTTTTGGAAGAATAATCTACTTGGATTTTCTATTTAACTTTTCACTTTTAAGTTTGCTCACTTTCATATTAGGAGTCAGAACAGGCAACCTGGCACCCTCTATATCACGAATAGCTGCCATCACATCCTTTGCATCCGCTAGCTGTAGTTGTACAATCGGAATATATGATAATCAAGACTAGAGGTTTCTAGGGAAACATGCACATAAATTGCAAAAACATATACAAAGAAACAAGGTTACCTGAGGAACCCATTTGGGTGACACAAAACTTGTTGCTTCAACTACAGAAAGCCCACAAGACACTAGTCTTCTTATGAGTTCAACCTTAGTAGCTGTAGGCACAGTATTTTTCTCGTTCTGTAGCCCATCCCTCGGACCGACTTCCACTATCTTCACAAACTTGGGAATGCCCTTCAGAAACTAATTCCCAATAGATCCATCAGAATGTCTATCTAAAATGGGAAAAGTTGAGCCAAATTCAGCACAGAGCAGAATGAAGGTAGCTGACTACCTTGTTGGTGGCATGGAAGTCATTATAGTTGCACCTGGAGTTGAACTCGTGGCGATCTGAAAAGTATCTTGACTCACAGATATTGCCGTACACAATATGATTATTATTTAGGCTGCACGTCCTTCGGCACATTTGGGCCCTTGGGGACCCGTCCATTGTCTGCCTCCTCCATGGGAATGTTTCTCTTGTGCACTCATCATAATCATCACTGCGATAAAAGAGGATAGGACGGATTGAAAGGAAATCTAGTAAACACTACAAATCAAATGGATGATATGCGGCAAAAAATTGAATGATGTGTGGCTTCTTATACCTGCAGCTGTTGGAAGAGCTGCAGCTCCTTCCATCAATCCGGCAGCTTCCCATCCCCATGTCATCTGCTCTGGGTCGGCAAGCACCAGAAGAAAACTTCTGGATCCGATCAATGGTGCTCATGCTGGGCAACTTGTCGAAACTGAGAGGCTCCTCCAAGCTCGACATTGTGGAAGCAGGTTGAATATGAGGCACAAGGAAAAGAACTGCATATGAGAAGATGGAGTTAAGATAAGAGAACGGCACGACATGCCTTGATGAGCGAGACTCGCAAGAAGAGCAATGATTTGGCAAGTTGCATCAAGCTTCCCTTCCCAGTCTATCTAAGTCACAAGCCAATCCAGAACGGAACCAAACAGTAGCCTCAGATTAGATGAGCAGAGTGGCTAAATTGCACCTTCTCTCATAAAAGATCCCTTTATTTCCCTCGAACTACAAATAATCCTACCAGACCAGTTGCATCTACATTTACGGATTTGAGCTCCGGAGAACATGGGAACATAAAGAAGGAACCGTGCCGACAAAGTGCAGTCCATCATCCACAATTGAACATATAGACTAAGCAAAAATCTATCCAGAAGATGACAGAACAACCATATGCAACCTGCTCTGCAGCATTAACTGATCAAACATTTCACTCATGAAAACAAAATCTTCTCCCTTTTTTTTGTTAACCTTAGTTTAAATAATTCATTGACACCCAACAAGTGAGTGAAACAACAGAAAACGAAAAATAAATCTTTCCTCTTCAACTTATACATTCCAATGAAACATCCCACTTTCCACAAAGAACCCACCGACCCAGCTCCCAGAAACCAAAACCCCCAGATTCCGGTCAAATTCCCAATACTCCTTAAAAGGAAAAACCAACTCCACAGAGAAACACGAGAAGGCCAGGCAACGGTAGACCTGAGAGGACCGAGAGGAGGACCCGATTGAGCGTTACCCCACAATCTAGGGTTCCCAGCGAAATTCAGCAAATTGGGGGCCAAATTCTCGATTCCGTGTTGACTACGGCTCCCTTTACGTGAGGGGCGCTGTGTTAGATGGGAGTAGAGGTGGGGAGAAGACGAGAAGGTAAGCGGGAGAACGTGACGGAGTTGTTCAGGGAGCTTTCTTGTTGGAGTTGGTGGACGAGAGCGCTTCATATGGAAACCGATTTCCCATTGTTTTCCATTTTGATGTGATGGTTTCTTCACGTTTTTTAATTTACGGAGGGACTTGAAAACACAGAAAAAAAAAAGGAAGGACTTTCAGCGCCATGAATGAGTGAATTGAATCGGCCATTAATCAATGTCAGAAGGAAGGAGGGAAGAAGGTGGTAGGTAGTTTTCGGTTGGAAGTTCGTCTCTCTCCATCTCTTCCCAACATTTTTTTAAAAATATTTTCCTTGTTCTTTCCGGAGTTTTTTTGGCAAAAAATGCAATTTAATGAATATAATTAATTGAAGTGTTTCAACGTCATTTTTCCTGAGGCAATCTCTCAAATTCAAATCTTTTTAATATTAAGGACCATTAATTAAGAGAGTCTTATTCTTTAATATATCGACCCAATTCAGATCTGTGATTAATTAAAATTTTTTTAACATGAACTACAAGTATCCAGAAATTCAACAGGTTCGGACTAATTTAATTTGAGTGGGAGGATCCACCAGGGGCCAGAGCTCTCCTTAGGTAAATTATCGCCACTCACATGACTCAAACCCAATATCTTCCTTAAGGGAAAAAGACGTCTTCCTATCTCCACTAATTCATTTTAGTTAATTAATTAAATCTTTAAATAAGTGATTGTATACCTTAAAAAAATCTCATTTTTATATTATTTATTTCCGAAGTTTTGACCTCCTCTGCCAGCTGGCAACAACTTTTCTTTCATTGGAAAAAAAGGTTTTTTATTTATCAAATTCAGAATCGAGCCTTCGAGTCAAGCTTGGGAACATAGTTCCATTCCCAGAACATCGGATGAATCATGACTCACGGGTCGAAGTAGGAGAAAATTTTAGATGATCCTACCTCACCATATCGCGTAAAAAATTAATTAAAATGCGATAAATGATTAAATTTTTATTAATTATTCAAATAATTATCATAATTAATACTGATTAAAATAATTTGATGGTTCTTTCTAGCCATGGTATTGTGAAGCAGGACAAGATGTTTTTTTCCTCAAATAGGAACATATCCGGAATATTGGCTAGAGGATCCAATTTAAGGAAAAGAGAATATGATGAAATAAGAAAACACAATAAAATAGTAAAAATTAAGTTAAAAGTAAATGAAATTTCACAAATTTTTTCAAGCTTAGGGTATGCTTCGGTGGAGTGGGAAGGGAGAGAACGAATAAGAAATATTTATTTTATTTGAATTTATTATAATAAGGGGAAATGAATGAAAAAATAATCTTGCATGTATATGACTTATTAATTAATATACAAAAATATTATTTCTCTCCGTATCAAACTTGGTTACGATATTTTCCTTGTATTCACTTCTCGAACTTGGATTATTCAATAAACAAAACGAAACAATTACAGGACGTAATTCAATCATACAATCAAGAGAGAAAATACTCCATATGATTATAAAATAGAGTGGCGTACCTCGGATTAGTGCGGAAGGTATTTGTCAAGAGTTGAGAGTACAGAAATAACGGCATATTCCTAATTTTATGTGAAAGAAAAGGAATATTATGATTTTTGTATTGATTTCGTAAAATTAGTGATTTGGTAATTTATTTTACATGAATTTTTTAAATATCTATTTCAATCTATCCAACTCCAAATTAGAGGTGAAAAAAATGAATTCTGAAAAAGAATGGGAGTAAATAATTTTCCAATTAAATAAAATTACTCAAACAATTCACGCCATCCCAACGCAGGGTTGGGAACCAGCGTGGGTCCCGTCTCATAAAACCGATGTTGGATAATTTCTCTAAGTAAATAATTCTTGTTTTACCAGAGAGAGAGAGAGAGAGAGATGACGACGAAGGGCGAGGATCTGGCCTTCATTTATATATAGTAGTTGGGTAGAGTAAGAGTTAATATTTAATGTGTAATATATGATCAGAGTTCAGATATTGTGATATATAAAATTTTTACAGTTTTCAAGAATGAAATTTTATTAGTGTTAAAACTAAATGATAATTTTACGTAACGAACTCGTTATGTTTATATATTATATATTTACCCATAGAAAAATGCCATCTTTTTCTTTGGATGGATAGCGGGAAAAAATGGAAAGCTTATGTCTAACTTATGATGTCATAATTTTTTTAAAAAATTATTGAAATAAAAAATATAATATTAAAAGTAATTAAAATTTATTAATTTATAATATTATCTAAATATTATTATATAATATTACCGTTATAAAACTTCTGTGGTGGAGTTAATGGACCGGCTGTTCAAAAGGTCAAAAAATCAAATGCCCTCCGTTGGATTAAATAGAAAAAATCAACAATCCATTTCTCTGTCCTTGCTGCACCAGGCCGTGGAAACGGGTGGCTCATGCCGGTTTTTTAAAAAATTATGAGATCCTGATTTTTTCGATAAAATTTTTTTAAGTTAAAAAATAGTACTGAAAATCATTTAGCGGCTATAAAAATCACCCATTTCGAGTTGGGTTTTTTGGGTCTTAATTTTTATTATAATAATATGTTAAATATAAAAATAATAAAATGAAATCCATTATAATAAATAAAAAATACTAATTATAAATATTTTAGTGTATTAAGAAAATAATAAACATAAAGATAAATCAAGATTCATGTTTAAAATATCAAATATATTATTTGTATTATTAAAATTTAATAATATTACATATAATATAAGCTCAACATGATTTTCGGTTCGATTTCAAGGACAATCTCATTTTTCTGGTCGGAGCTTGAATTTTCTGGTCCGATTTTTTTCAGATTAAAAACAACCTTATATTTATACCGGAACACATAAATCCCATTTTTCAAATCGGATTCAGTCCGCCTTTCGATTTTTAAGATTTTCAATTTTTTATTTACTCCTTAACTGCACCGATATGTTTCACTTATTGTTTCCTGCCAAGATTATAGAGCGCGCTCTCTCTCTCTCCCACCTCATTCATTACGGTCTCGCCCTTCGTTCCACCGTCCTCCACTTCCAATTAGGCCTGACAATTATTGACACGACACGGTAACCCGACACGACACGACACGGAATTAGGCGGGTTTGGGTCAAGCCTATTTAGACACGAACCCGTTTACACACGAACCTGTACAAACACGATAAATAAACGTGTTTAACTGGGTTTGAACCTGTATAACACGACACGACACGATTAAACACGTTTATTAAATGTATTAACTATTTTTATACATATATTGACTCATTTAATAAATTTATATATGAAAATTTTATGATATATACAATATTACATGCATTACATGATCAATAATTGATTAATCTTACTTATTTATTGTACTAATTATCAATAAATATTATTATTTTAGTAATTACATCATATATTATTATAGTATAATTATATATTGTCGATATTTTGTATTAAATGGGTCAACCCGGTTTAGACACGGTTTAGACACGAACCCGTTTAAACACGAAAAATAAATGTGTCATATCCAGATCATTTGAGTTTCTAACCCGGACACGTTTAGACACGACACGTTTAAACACGACACGACACAGTTTGCCAGGCCTACTTCCAATCACTGGCGCTGCAAAAAAATTAATTAATTTATTTTTATTAATAATAATTTTTATAATTAATATTAATTTATTCATTCGTCACAATCTGATTAATAATACTACATAGTGAGATATGACCGTCTAAGAATTTTCCGTCTAATACACAGCCCTGCACGATTTGGTGGGGTACATTTACAGAGAAAGGGCAGTGATATTTTGCTAGATTATGGAAAATAGATGACTGCGTCTGATTGAATGAATGGACTTTCGTGGTGCCACAGAATACTAATACTTTTCGCTCCGTAGAGATGCCAAATCTGTGACGTCACGAGGTGTGGCTGTTTGCACGGGAGACCTTCAACTCCCTTCATTTACGAGCTCCACCATCTCTTCACTTGCCGCTTATCATATTCAGTTTATGTTAAGATATTATAATGACTTAAATTACATTCTAAATGATCAAAACTGAATCGGCTTAGACTGGTAAATTTTTCAATATTAGGTAGTGCATTCTTAAAATTATTAGGAATTACTTTTATTTATATTAAAAATTTGGAAAAAAAAAAAATCGTTGTTCTGGAGAGATTTTTCTCCCTCCTCTGGACGGTGGAATTGAAAGAACCTTCAATGCTATTGCTACTGCCCAGACAGGGACGGATTGATTGCTGGCAAATTCATTTCAGGCGAATTTAATAACCTGGTACATTTTTTTTGGATATTTAATTTTAATTAATGAAAAAAATTTTGCTGAATTAAAAATAATACTTGAGGTATTGATTGGGCCCCGTATGGCACAAAGCATGGGTTCTAGAAGGTGCCATGTCACATCCACTTAGACTTAGGGAGGAAATGAACGAATGAATAAATAACCATTCAAATTAAATTCCATGCTTGACTGGACAAGCGCTCCTTGGATTCAGATTAATTCGGGACTAATATATACATTTACATAATAATTTTTTCTTATATCATATTAAATTGTATAACAATTTTACAAAAGATTTGGGTTCCCTTCTAACCCAAAAAATAAAACTAATGACTGATAGATAATAAGCATTTTTTTTATCTAAAAAAGGATGTAGCAATAGTAACGATCCAGCCAATCTCACTATATAATATTGGGCTGTGATATTCAACTGTGAACATAGCAGATGAACTGAACGACCTGTACTAGTGTCAGCCCCATCAACGAAGCACCACCGAATGTATAATGTAGTATATGAATCCGGTGTCCGCTAAAGAATAAGCTCGAGAGTCTTTTCTGATAATATTGCTCAGAGCGAAACTTGAACATGTAACATCGATCTCACCAAATCATATGAGAATGAGCTTTAAACGATTAGGTCACTGTCATTGGTGGTGGCAGTGATAATATGTATTTTTCGAATATCAAATGTTAATATTGAAAAAAAAATCAATTCCACGGCAATTACTTTTTCCTTTTCATTTCTCTTTCAACAACCAATTCAACGTCAAATTCTCCAAACAAATGTCAATTTCCGGCAAACATTAAGAAAAAGAAAAAGAAAAAAAAAAAGCCAATCGGGTCAGTGGTTCATTCTCAAATGGGAATTGAATGGAGCAATTCCTACGCACTAACATCCCTATCACCGAAAGTTCAAGCCTCCTCACAACTCGAATTCGACCGGCCACCTTCTTTTCGCGAACTTAATTACAGGAGGACTCTATGGATCGCGCAACGTTTACTCAATGCACAGTACCGTTAATCTTGCAGTGATTAAATCAATGAATAATAATATGTTTGTAAAAGTACTGGATACCACCACCTAACAGTTTAATATTTTGCGTAAAAAAATTTCAATTCTCTTGTAAGGCCAACTAACAATAATGTAATGCATAAATGACCGACCATGATAATTTCTTACATATATCTGAACCTGTCTCTGGTATTCTCCCCATCGATATAAGCCCGGCATCTGACAGAGTCGTACATCAAAATATTTGTCTTTGTGGATTATCTCCTGGCATAAAGATTATCGGACTCAACGATTTTTTTCTTCATTCGTACATATTATCTGATATTTTAAAATTCTATAAGCACAGGCCAACTTAAGTTCAAATTAGATCGGTCCACTCATAAGGTAACTTTTTTTCCCTGCATTTATAAGAAATATCCCCAAAGCGTAGCGATTTCAAGCGGCAAGTGACTGCCCATCCAACGGCCACAATAATTTGGAATTTGGAAAACATGGTGACAAAGGAAGACCAACCACCCGCACACCATGGAAAAGATGTATCCGTGTGTCACACCGAGTAATTCTGATGTTGTGATACCGTCCAATAAATTTTAATTATTTTTAAAGATTTTTTTATTTATTCTAAAAAATAAAAGTAATCTTAAGAATACTTACTTTTTATTGCATATGGGGAAAACCATTTCGTAAAATACTCTCCGCAGCATGAGGCCGTCACCGGGGACACGTGTCTGGCTGTCGTACACTTTGCAGCCAGTGAAGGTCAAAAACAACTCTCTCCGGAAAACTGTTTTCCAAATCTCCAGACCTTTCTCCGGTAGGTCCAAGTTGACAAAGAAATATTAAGTGTATAACAAATAATAAATTCATTTTATAATAATTTTTTAAATTTTAAAAGATATAAATTTTTATAATTTTTTTGTTATTAATTTTACAAATATTAGAAATTTAAACGCTGATTTATGTAACAACTCGGTCGTTTACTAGGGGACGAATATTTACTATTCCAAGCACCCAGCGACCGGTCGGGGACCATTCCGGACACTGCCACGTGTCATTCGGAGATTCACCTGTCCTGCATCAGTGCAACCCGGGAACATGTCCTCCACAATTGCTAAGGAAAAATCTCCACTTTCCCATCGTTAATCGAACCGCGCCTCGCGGAACTGTCGCCGAGGATAAGGGTCGCCAGATCTGTGAACCGTATTCTTTCGACCATCGAGAGTTCGACAAATTTTATTTGATTCGAGTATTTCTAAATTATGATTAATATCAAAATTAGGAGAAAATTTTAACATTTTAAGATTTTTCTTGAAAAATGGACCGAGATACGTAAAATTGTAGTAAAATTATATGCATATGAAATTGTTGTAATTTTTTCATGTGTAAAGGAGGTAGAGATGGACTCAAGAAGACCGTTCATGGGCCAAAACTTGAGGAGGCAAATAAAGGGGTGTAATTTAAGGGACACAGATTTAAATTAGATGAAAAATGATAATTTAACTAAAAAATAAATGAACGCCTTCAATTATATATAATATTCCTCGAGGTTTTTTTAAATTTAGGGGACGATCACCTTGTGTCACACCTAAATCCATCCCTAAAAGGAGGTTCGAGTGAAATATTTTACACGACATCGTAGTAGGTTTAATGTGTGAGCTCACATCAGGCATGATTATAACACTTGTTGTTAATTAAGCTTGAGATAATAAGAAAAATGTTCGGCAGGGAAAGACCAGCTCGCATAAGTTGTTAGCTCGAAGATGGAAAAGAGAAAGCATGACTCGTGGTCATGTGTCCTGCTCACTGGAGTGCCAATATATATATATATATATATATATATATATGTATACATACTCAAGGCAAGTTGTCGAGGAAGGAAGTTTAAAAGCACGCGACAAATACAGGTCGTGTCGTCATGTGGGGGTGGTACTGAGATATAGATCCTACGTTTGAGAGTTAATGAGCAAATGAGATTGAGTAGATTACGTGCCCAAGGGGAGCAACCCCATTGGTCGAGCATTGAGAGGACTATCCAGACCTTCCGGGTTCGAATCCCATGAGATTTGTTTCTTCGTAGGTGAGGACTTCATAACCCTCGAATTCATTAGATTCGCATGACTTGCCCGGTACACATTTATGTATGCATCGAGAAGGAGGTGTATCGTAACTACAGCTAGTTGAGCCTAGAAGAATTTAATACTGCTGCTACCCTTTTTTTTAATGGAAATTCCTACGGAACACAATGATCACCGCCGACATTAAATCTGGACACATGTTAATGGGCCCATAAGCCCATTTCTTTTGTCACCGCCGGCCCAGGAATAATGACTGACACTTTTCGGCCAGCCGCCGGCACCGACTTCTCGTAACCAAAATTACTCGTACGCCCCTATCAGGGCTTCGGATTTACGGGCAGGTTCGCTCTCCCTTCTCCAGAGATTTCTCCTCCCTGAGTCGGGCATGAGCCGAACCCTAATCGGTCGATTTTAGCAGCGCACTTCCTCTCTCCCCAGGCATCAGTGCAACCCTCCACATGGCGACTATCAGTCTTCGGAAGGGCAACGCTCGGCTCCCGCCGGAGGTGAACCGGGCCCTGTACGTGCGGAACCTGCCGTTCAACATCACGAGCGAGGAGATGTACGACATATTCGGCAAGTACGGGGCGATTCGGCAGATCCGCATCGGGACGAGCAAGGACACACGCGGCACGGCTTTCGTTGTCTACGAGGACATCTACGACGCCAAGACCGCTGTGGACCACCTCTCCGGCTTCAACGTTGCGAACCGGTACCTGATCGTGCTGTACTACCAGCCAGCGAAGATGAACAAGAAGTTCGACCAGAAGAAGAAGGAGGACGAGATCGCGAAGATGCAAGAGAAGTACGGCGTCTCCACCAAAGATAAGTAGGCATAGAATCTCTATGAGTTTTAGGACTTCGTTCCCGTCTCTTTTCCTCTGTAGAACTGGTGCCTGCTCTGTTTGGTGTACTCTGATATGGAAAAGGGATTCCTATATTGTTTCGAATCTGAGCTTGTGAAATATATGACTTCAAGATGAATTCAATCTGCAGCCTTCTGTTTAAATTGCTATGAGATACTGAGATTGATGCCCTTGATTGTTCAATTGGGCTAGGAATTACGTTCACAGGAGTCACTTGAGGGAAAAAGGTCAGATTTTCATGCATATGAACCAGAGGTTGAAGTGGAAGAATTGATATGCTGAATGAGACAGTAGGCCTGCTTTTGAATTCCAAAGTCCCAAGTAAACTATTAGTTAATCAAGAAGGATACATGATTTCCTGAAAGTTATTCTGGTACTCTCTCCTAGGGTTTGTCATTGATATGACTTACTCCTGATTAGTTACATGGTAAAGCTTTGTTCTTTAAATGGCCAAGTCTATGGCAAAAGACAAGTGAGATCTTTGGCTCAGTACGAAATGGTTGATCTTTTCTTGCTAAATGGGTTCTAGAGTCCACATTTTATCCGTCTAAGTAACCTTGTTCTTTGTTGACATGTGCTAGATAAAACATCCTGAGCCTAATGTTACAGAATTATTGCACTCTGGAAGAACGAACTTATGCTTTACCAACCTTCAGTTGATCGCTAATGCTCATGTAGGCAACCTGTTATTGGCACTGCCATCAATTAGTGAGCAAAGGGAGAATTATAACCTAACAGTTTCCCAATTTGAGGTGTTGTTCATGTGAAGAATGGGAGTTTGGGGTATATCTTTTTTACTCTTCCTGGTCAAGGGCAGCTTACACATGCACGGATATGCTAGAAGTAGCATACCTGCATCCAATTAATGAAAGGGATATGGCACCTTGCCTCATATTGGTTGGATAGGAGTAAACCTTCAATGAAGAAACATCGCTTTCCGTTCTCAAATATATTGGCAGTTGAGTAGTTTCCACTACTGAGATCTTGTGACTACCTGGATTATGAAGTCTAGATCAGACCCACCCGATTTCAGGAAGTGGAAGGACATGTAATTCTCTGGTTACTACTTGTGGTGATTTGTCTTGTTTCTCCTTGGCTTGGGGTTTTTGAGGATCCATTTCTTGGTGTGATTTTTCGTGCACGATCTGGATCAGGTACTGTCAGGGACACAAATTCTGTTTTTTGCTGTATGGGGTGGGAGTTTAATATGACTGTTTCGAAGGTTACTTTTTTATGTCATCTATGTGATAAGAAAGATATTTCTTGGTGGTGAAGAATCGGGATAGAAAACTTCTCTTACGAGTTAGGAGAAGGGCTCTATCGTCTCTGGTTTGATAAATCACATGAAGAAGCATTACTGCTAGAGAAAGTAGGTTAATCGCAGATTATTGTTTTCAATAACATGTGTGCTGCTTAGTTGGTTGGATGATTGTTTTTGTTGCCAGCATTTTCTTGTCGATGCATAAGATGATCATGGATCAGTCATGTCTACCTCTTTGCCTGAAATAGATGTTTTCTGGCTTTAGGGGAGATATATGATATAATATAATTCCATTTTCTGCTGGGCTCATGTGATTGAGGGAGTCTTGCTTAGAAAGCAACCAAATGATTCGTTTTCTGGAGAACTGTTAGGGCTGCGGTGATTCGGTGTGTTGAATATTGGGAAAAGCTCCTTGTTTCTAACCTTGGTGTGGCTGTGAATATTATGTGGGCGAAAATGGGATGTTGTCAGCAATGAGTTTTCATGGAAAGCAAACTATTGCTGTTAACAACATACTCATGACTGCCCTAACCGTATTGAAGTTCCGACTTCTTTTGAGGTTTCGAACCCCAGTTGTTAAGGCAAACAGCAAAGTTTAGACCATGCAGTGGTTGCGGTAATGGCAGGATTTGTGAAACAAATTATCCGTCACTTGGTTTTCCTGGGGACGTCCCAGGATTGTGATACACTTGGTCTCCACACAGACCACCTGGGAATCGGTGACCCGGTCTCTGTGCGCCGAGAAGGGAGGGATGAGACTTTGGGTATGTGAGCTTGTTTTGCTGAAAAGTCGAGATCTTATGGTAGCACTGAATTATTATACGACTGGCAGTAAGGAGGAGGAGCCGTAGATACGATTTTTTTTTTTTCGATAACTGAAAATTTCCTTTCATTTAAGAGATTTGTACAACATTTTACATTTGAATGGGGCCACCTAGCATACATGCTAGCATTCTATTCCGTACTCTTTAATTCTAGTCTTGGCAATACTAAATGTGAAAGGGGGTTTGTAGATGTTTCTAAAAGTTCTATCGTTCCACTTGGCCTATACATATAGATGTATCTAGACGGGATTTTGAGAATAATATAACATAAACTACGATTTTTACTAATCAAAATGGCTTGTTGTAATTTCGCGCCCCATGGGCTCGACCGTTGAAGAATGTAGTATGGTTCAAGATGGTCTCCCACATGGGTTGAGTGCTTCTGCAGCTGAAGAAGAAGTGGTCGGTGGACTTGGCCTCGCCGTCACATGAAACACAAGATGAGGATGGGAGGTTTGCCAAGAGGCAATTTGCTATCGTGTTGGAAGTCTATGCCAGAGTGCAAGTCAAGAGATAAAGGAATGGCGTGGGACATGTCCTGAGAAGCATATCACCCTGTGCCATGCGACTTCCGCTTTCCTGGGTCGTAATTCGCTCCATGCTTGCTACAGGGAGAAGTTTGTCTGCGTTCCCCAGCAGATAGTATCAACACGAGCATGTGAAACTCTCGATTCAATATGTGCCTGTACTTCTCTCGTCTGTGGATCGTTGCTTCTTGGCCATGCCCATGCCCCATTTAAAAGAACAACCATGTCATGTTGTGACAATCTTAATTGCTGGCTATGTAATGTCGTTTGGGCTTTTCCAAAACTACTACTTTAACGATGACAGTTGGTAGCCCTCCTCTGTCACACTGCCTAAAATCCAGCCCTCGCCAGTGGCATCTGAATGGGAAAAAATTCCGACTGCTTTTATCTCATAATATTTTTATTTGTTTGCACCACATAATATTCCGGATCAATTAAATCGTGCATCAAGACTAATCTGTGGTCAAATTTAAAATCCTAAAAGAATTTTCGTTGACGCTCTCAATTTGAGGATTCACCATGCGACCCACATTTTGGGATCTCAGGAGTCAGGTGTCTGACAGCTTCCGCTGCGATGGGATTCTGTCGGAAAAACCTTTTATAGTTATCTCCAACCTATTATGTTTATGGGCCTGACCCAAATAGGTGAAGAGTCATGGGCTCGGAGCATTTTTAGATTTTGCCCCGATGGGCAGAAAGAAGAGAGACGGCGAAGAGAAGGCAGTCGAACGTCTTCGTCGACCGGCGAGAGTCCGGGAGCAGCGTTAGAGGGGTGCGAGCTGAATCCGATGCTGCTGCGTCTCAGTCTTCGTCTTCTCCGGCGAAGGACTTCACGGGCCTCAGTACTCTTGGGGGATTCTCCGTTTCGGAGCCTATTCCCTGCGGCGTTTCAGCCGGCTGAAAGCTACTTAACGAGCTCGGCTTCGAGCCCTAGCCTGTCGATATGGAGGAGGAAGAAGGAGATGGGGAAGGAGGGCTTGATCGTGGCCAAGGAGCTCAAGAGGCTGCGGATGAACCCGGTCCGGCTGGACCGGTTCATCAAGTCTCACGTGTCTCGGCTGCTCAAGTCCGATCTCGTCTCCGTCGTCGCCGAGCTCCAGAGGCAGGACCAGGTTTTCCTCTGTATGAAGGTTCGTCCTCCATGTCTTCCTGCTACTATCAGTGGGAAATGTCTGACTTCTTGCCGTTGATAGATTTTGATGCTTTTCAATTTCCTGTACTAGTCAAGCTATTTGCTCCGAAGGGAATTGTGCAGCAGAATTCCCTGCTTCGATGTTAATTCTGGCTTTTGACGAATGCCACTTTCATGGGGATGATGCGTTCTGCTGGTTAGTAACGAGGACGAGCCCAGTTCAAAGCTGTTAATACTCTAATCCATGTAGTGCCGCTTCGCTTTCGTCATTGTTTGGATAGATGTTTTGCATGGTCCGGCAGCTTATCCATTCACCCGAGCCTCAAATGATTATGCCAGAGTGAGATTGTTTGGCTGGGGATTGTTGTCATAGTTTCTCACCATTCTCATTCAGTCCAGAGATGGGCATAGATAACCCATGGATTTCTTGCTGATTTGTTGCTCTTTAATTGGTAGAAAAAGGAGTGATTGCCAGTTTTGGTTTAGGAAAAGACCCTGCTCATCTGTGTGAAATCAATATCCCTCAAGTGGATCTGATATACGGTTCCTTGAAAATTTGCCATCTGAAGCACTTCCAATTCAAATCCTGATATAGGAAAAAAGACAAACTCTAGCTTAGTCTGCTAAAACAATGCCGCCTTTCTCCTGGGAGACATGCTTTGATCTGCACGCTATGGCCTTCTGTTAGGTTGTAGTTTTTGTAGCTGCTCCCTAGTTTCGTCATGGAGATCTGCGAGAAAATTGTTGGAAATTACCTGTCATCTACATCAGCGTGTGTTGCTAGCTCCAACTATGCTTCTGTGGTAGGTGAACCCTGCCGGTTCGTTTTCATGATGTTGCTTTTCCAGGGAATAAGTGCCTCTGATCTCCATGTTGGTGATGGTCTTTCTGAATGTTGAATTTGAAAAATGGACTACTACTATGTCTAGCTGACCATTTCTTCGATAATTGCCGGTAGCATTACCCTTTTATTCTTCATCTGCTGATTATTATCCAAAATCTACCAACTGTTTTCCAGTTGTACGATGTTGTGCGTAAAGAGATTTGGTATCGGCCCGACATGTTTTTCTACAGAGACATGTTGATGATGCTGGCGAGGAACAAAAGCGTGGAGCAGGCCAAGTGGGTCTGGGAGGATCTGAAGAGGGAAGGAGTTCTATTTGATCAGCATACCTTCGGTGATATTGTGAGAGCCTTCTTGGACAGTGGATTGCCCTCGGAAGCTATGGAAATATACAATGAGATGAGGGGATCTCCCGAGCGTCCGCTGTCTTTGCCTTTCCGGGTGATACTGAAAGGGCTCATCTCTTATCCAGAATTGAGGGAGAGGGTCAAGGATGACTTCTTGGAGCTCTTCCCCGGGATGATCGTGTACGACCCGCCCGAGGACTTGTTCGAAGATCAGGAACTCAGGAAGCAAAGGGAAGATGATTATTAGCAAATGATCCATTTCTATGAATCTGCAGCGGCAGAGGATCCCATCATCAATTGAAGGAGACCGGGGCTCGTTCAAGGATCCCTTATATCCTGCATCGAATGCTCGAATGCTCGGTGTCCAGGGAAGCATTAGAAGAGCAAGAAATTTCGTACTCAAGGGGATCCAATCGTGCAAACACAGCAAAGCAGGCCAAAGATCATAGAACTGATAATCTTGTTTGCTTGATCTGAAGGTATATTAGCATTGAGAATTAGATTAGTTTTGAATCTTTGAGATTTTTTCTTCTCGGTGAATATCAACTGTGCCCTGATTAATCTTTGTTTGAGTTAAAAAAGTTCTGAAATAACCTTATCTTACATTGATCTTTGAGAAAAAAATTATTTAAATTGTTCTGATTAATAATAATTATTGAACTACTTGGATAATTATTCGCTCATTTGTTCATTTATTATAATTTGGATAATTAATAATAATTATTAGTCCTGTCTGCATAAGAATTTCTCATCCAAGCTACAACTTTTCTGTCAGATTTCTTTCCTCTTTTGCAAGTCTCCCATTTTTGGGAATATTTAATGGGGACCGCGTGCAACTGACAGATGTAGGTAAGCGGTGAATAGGACAGCCCAGAGCTGATGAAGACAAGACTAAATCTGTCCCCGTCGAAGCGGACGAGGCGTCACAGCTGGGCCTCACCGGCTACCGGCTTGGCCTGTCGTAGGATGAAACGTACACATCAGTCCCTGTGCTTCGCCTTTTGTTCAAGTTTAGCCCTTGCCTGTTTTGCAATTTCCTTCTCCACTCGTCCTCTAGTATAGAATTGAAATCTGGCAGCGTCACACTCACAGTCTTGGTTTCTTAGGTCCTATGTTAGCTCCAAATGTGACACCAATCGCCGCTTTTCTGTTATGTTCGGGAAAAGTATCAGCTCCCTCGTCCTCTACCTATAAAAATATACCCGGCCAATAGGATTTATTAAATATGTACTGACTCTATCGTTTTTGGGAATCTGAATTCTATTAAGGTCATGCCTGGGATTCAATGTTAACTCTATATAGCCATTCATGTTGAATAGGGGTTAAAATGAACTAAATGACAGAGTATGGTGACCTCTTCTTATATTTTCCAAAAGCTCGCTTCCCCTTCTCATCCGAATTTTCCGGCGGAAAGCACTACAGGTTATATTACACACACCTGGACCTGGTGGGCTCAAACTTAAAAAGGCAAAGCCTGGGACCGCAGGATGACATCACGCGCCATCGGCGCGCGTGGACGTCGGCTTTCATTTTCCCCGCTGTTAAAAATGAGTGCCTTTTTTTTTTTTTTGGTCGCCAGCCACGGTATCCAAGCAGGCCCCACCAGCGGTGAGATGACATCTTTCAGCCAACCATACTTGACTAATCCGTTGGTCGCCCCGGGTCGCACGCCTGGCAATGGCGGGTGAGGCTCCCAAGAGGGGTGTCTGCGTACGTGAGGTCTCGAACCTGAGACCTCCTTAAGCGGCACCGAGCTGCTTACCACTCGGCCCAACCCCTCTTGGTAAAAAATGAGTGCCTTCGCTTCCACGATAAAGAATTTAGACCGTGAAGTATATAATTAATCAAATTCTTCATTTTAAGAATTAAAAAATCCTAAAATTTTCAGAAATACTAAAAAATCTTCTCCCCTCCTTACTCGGTAATTGGTGTTGAGATTTTAAAAATTTTCTAGAATTTCTTATATTTTTAAAATTTTATTTAGTATTTTATTTTTTTATTATATTAATAGATTCTTATCCCTTAATAAATTGAACTTTTATTTTAACTTGTATCAAAAGTAGGAATCGAGCGGTACACACTAAAAAAAGATTGCTCGCAAAAATGTAGAAGTGTTAGCCTTTTGATTTTCAAGCTGAATCGTACACCAAATCTTGGCCCATCCACTGATTTAATCAACGGTTCACAACCAATGATGTAAATTAAAAAATTGAATCCGACGGCTTATAATCATTTTTGTCACCTGCTAAATGATTCATTTACCGGATCTTAGAATTTCCCGATATTAATACCTAAATCTCAATAAAGGTCAAGTCATTCTTCATATGAATATGTTTTATTAATGTCATGACTTCATTAAAATAACATACCATATTTGTCCAAACGTAGTCAAGATCAAATGTGCAATGCAAGGCAACAGAATCCTTCTTTGTCAAGAAATGTGTATCTTCCTCCTATACCGTCGATGATAGGATTCGCGGTGGTTAGCCCTATGATCGATAACACCAGGAACGATTGCAGTACAGATGGCGTGCCGACTATCGAACTGTAACGGTCACAGGAGGTAACGAGATTATTATGCTGATCGAACAAAGAGATGAAAAGAGAGCGTGTAAATATTAATGAAATGTAAAAAGTGTTGTGTGGCAAAAAAATTTAATTTATTAATAATTTATCTATTTTTGCAATTATTATTACACATTGCCTCAATTTTTTTCAATATCTTTTAGAAAGTATTCTATAAAATGGTGTCATCACAAATCAAATTTAGCTATTATTATATTTTTCTTCTAAATTTCATTAAAATATCATTAAAAAACTAAAATTTCTAAATTAATGTTATCAAATAATTACTATTTTGTGATGACAGTTCGTAATATTTTTTTAACGTAAAATTAAGACCATTTCTAACGTTAGGGTACGAACCTGCTCCGTCCTATCCACGTGGCAGGTTTTTATTGGGTAGAGATTTACCACGGCCGGAGTCTGACTTCACACGACTCCTCCCACATATTCCTTCTCCTTCACTGAGCCCGCTTCTCCCTCCCTCTTCTCCCTAGAAAATTTTACAGCCAAAAAACAAGGAAGTAGGTGAAAAGCAGAAGCTCTCCTCCTCCGCTGAGCTGCACCAGAGAGAGAGAGAGAGAGAGAGAGAGAGAGAGGACCACTGTTCTACTCCTCCACCTAATCCGGGTCGGTTTCTCGCTCTCTTTACAGCGAGAGAAAATGGTGAGAAAATGGTAGAAAATTGTGGGAACAGTGAAGGAGCAGAGGGGGAGCGAGCGAGAGTGGTTAATAAAAGAAATTCCTTTCTACGCATGCGCGAACCACATTAAAATACAGGTCACGTAGCTCTGTTTGGTGCTGGTTTAGTATCGTAATCGAATGCTGGAAGAGCTGAACTTGAAGTGACAGGAATATTCAAGGTAAATCATTTGGTGGGTCGCTGGGCGCTGTTCTCTGGGCCGCCAAATCGGGACTCCAAACCCTAGGATTCGAAGCTTCTTGTTGCTGGGTGTGATTTTCTTCTCGCGGTTGAGCCCAGATCTTTGATTGGCCGATCTGTCCTGGATAGCTGCCGCATTGGCTCCATGGGCGGCTCTGCCGGTTCATGGAACTGAGATGTTTTGGGTTCTTACGAAGTGCTGGAATTTGGCCGGGGATGATTGCAATGCCATAGTTCCAGTTACCTCGTGTGCAAATGTCGGCTTCGTTAGCTGCCCTTGAACGTCCGAGGCCCGGAGTTTCAAATACGGTAGGTTCTTTGTTTGCTCGTTTGGTTGCTAAGTAATGCATAAGACAGTGTAACTAGTCAACCGGAAGTTTTAGATTATCTAGGTTGGCAATTTCTTGTGCTTTGTTATTATTTTCTTGTCGCCAGATGTCAAAGGCAATCTAATTACATGTATCGCCATGTGTGTTCGCTTATCGTTGAGTCAGCAGTTTCCTGCTGGTGTAGGCCATGGATCCAAAAACTGGTGCATTGGGTTTAGTGGGTAATGCATCCTCCAGGGATATTGTTATGCTCATGTTTAAAGCATCCATATATTCAAGTCCATCGTTTTCATCTTAATGTTGCTCAAAGCATTCGATGGGCAATGTCAACTTGCTAATAAATGTTGACCCATAATATAGTTTCCAAAATAGTTGTTTATAGTTCGATGGAATGACTGATATCTTTGAGCAGGCTTAGGGCAGTAGCCGAAAGGTCAACAATTAACATAGGTTATAAATTATAATGTGAGAGGAAAAAGAAAGGGCCATGGATGAGCTCACTGGCAGATAAATTGTAGCATTAAAGCATGTCCAAATGTCAATCATGTCTAGTTACAAGTAGGGATGTTATCTGGATGATAGCACTGTTGAAGCGGTCTAAAGAAAAGTTATGCAAAAGAGATCAAAAAAGAAAGAAGAGAGAAGAACTTGAAAAAGAGATGGGCTGTAAACAGAGGATTGAAGAGCTAGAGCTGGGAAGAGAATTTTGGGGAATAGGTGGAAGGATAACAGGTTATATATCAATATCATTAACCAGTTCCTGTGTTTCTATCCAGATCTATCTTTATCCTAGTTTCAGGATATGTACTTGGAGGCTGTAAAATATCAATTATGCCTCAAGATGTCTGGGCAATTGGGAGGGGTTAGTTTGAAGGACTTCAATAACAAACCACTGAAGTGTAAGCACGTTTCTTGGCTTGGTGGCATGGCATTTCTTAGGAAGGGGGAATGCTTGCGAAAGGTTTTATGTGGTGGCAGGTGGCATTAGTGGGCATATGGATATCTTTTTGGGGTCTGTGTTGTTGTGCTATTGGGTTCTGCTGAGTTTGATTACTGGTACATGTTGCCTGTCCTCATGTGGTATCATGGAAAATTTTTGGTGGTGATCAAACATAATTTAGTAGGCTTATCCCATATATGTGTCCATCTCAGTTACTGTCTTTTCTTTTATGTGCTAGGATATTCAGAGATGCTCACTTGCATTTTCCATTTCACACCTAGGCTTCAAACTTTTATTGTTGCAGAGCAATTTAAGAATCTTGAAAGAGCTTTCAACGCATTTCATTTCTCCGGAGTCCGGAGGAGCATCTTTAGCCAAACTTCCCCTTGTGTTTTGATAGAATAATGCACTGGAGTCGTTCAGCTTTTTCTAAATATTTCATGCATGTAAAAGGAAATTTGTCCCAATTAGCATTAGCAATTGGTATGAGTTATGAATTTGTTTCTAACAAGGGTATTTCTCAGGTGTTCAAGAGTGGTCCTCTCTTCATCTCATCAAAAGGTTAGCGAGGATTATCTATTTTCTTTTAGTTTTTCCTTCACCTTATTGGAGCATGGATTATGTCTCAACTGTATTTAATTGTAAAGTAGCATTTTTCAGTGCTTAGTATTAGTATTATCACCTGGAATGATGGATACAGCTTATCGATTTTGATATTTTTAATAGTTTCTTGCCTAACAAATTTCACAACTTCATTTCTATTGTCACTGCTGTTTCCCTTTCGTTAGTTATAAACTTATGCAAGCTTGTTTTTGCTAGTTTTCTACCCTAACTGAACAAGTGATTGCAGGAATAGGCTGGAAGTCCTGGAAAAAGCGGTGGTTTATCCTAACACGCACTTCATTGGTGTTCTTTAAAAATGATCCAGTGAGCATACCTTTCTTTTTTATTTTCTTTATACATAATAATGTGCCTTTACTCAGCAGAAAATTGTTTGCTACATTTTTTTCTAGTTGTAATTTCTTGCATGAGCTCAAGTATCGAAAATCAGAGGCATATTGTCCTTTGCATGCATTTTTTGTTCAGTCACTTGGTGAAAGAGGCTGACATGTTGCTTTTATTTGAAGAAACTGTCATTGGATTTATAGTATGATTGCTGCATCACATTTGGAATGTCCTTAAGTTTGGCCAATCTTACATGCTGATTTCATTACTCAGTGTTACGCCATCCAAGCATCCTTCAGCTCTTATACTCATGTTCTGCCTTCATTAGATCCTGATGCCATTGAATTTTGTACCACACTTGTCACCATAGTATGGATACACTGGTGTAAAATATTTGTACAAGTGACTACTATTGAGAAGCATTTCTTACTTTAGGCTATTTGCTTTTTTTAGTACTTCTTGAACTAGTTATCTTAAACTTGGGGAATGTCAAACTCCACAATATATTTTTAATGGGTGTAGGGTTGTCAATTGACAATTGACATTTACTAAAAGTCGTTTGTATTATATGAATTGTGTAGAGTGCACTTCCACAGAGAGGTGGAGAGGTGAATTTGACCCTGGGTGGCATTGACTTGAACAATTCAGGGAGGTACGCATTGTTTCTAATGGAAGTTGGGAGTTGAATTGTAGAGCGAGATTGGATATCTTCTGAATAATCTGATGTCTTACTTCTATTCTGTTTATTTGCAGCGTGGTTGTTAGGGAAGATAAAAAGCTGCTGACTGTTCTATTCCCAGATGGACGTGATGGCCGAGCCTTCACCCTTAAGGTGTCACATTTGAATGAAAATATAATTAATTTTTTAGTTATCCTACCAAAGTCCTCTTATTCATTGCTTTCTTTTTATTCATTTTTTAGTTGCTTATTACACTAATTTTCCCTGATTCATTGTTGCCTAATTTTCTTCATTGCTACTTAAATTTCCAGGCCGAGACTCTAGAGGATCTATATGAATGGAAAACTGCCTTAGAAGATGCTCTTGCACAAGCACCAAGTGCTGCCCTTGTTATGGGACATAATGGAATTTTCAGGAATGATCCCAATGAAGCAATTGATGGGCCTTTTAATCAATGTTCGTACTTTTTTTAAAAAAACTTGTTGCTTGTTTTGCTTGATCAAGCTTTGCACAACAAAATGCACATTAACAGATGAAAAGAACTGCTCCATATGTCCTCTCTTATCTTATAAGGAATTTCAGTTGCAGGGAGGGAAAAGCGCCCAGTAAAATCCCTGGTTGTTGGGAGGCCTATTTTGCTTGCTCTGGAAGATATTGATGGAGGGCCATCTTTTCTTGAGAAGGCTCTTCAGTTCCTTGAGAAGTATGGTAAGGCTTTGGCGTTAATTAGTCTAATGTAGATTGCTGCCCCTGCTGAATCTTTATCAGTAATTTGTTAAAGAGCTTAAAAAAATTGTTATATAGGAACTGTGCTTGACATTTCTTTGAAAATGAGGTAACTCAACTGTTTTGTAGGCTATCCAGTCCACTAAGATTGTCCTTGTTCAATAGTAGACTAATGGTGCATTTGGCTTGCAGGAGTAGAATAAATAGGGATAAATAATAGTATGAGGAATAAAAATTTATTGTTTGGTTGGATTGAATAAAGTGATAAGGAATAACGTATTTAAAGACAAAAGTGCAAAATTGCCCCTAAGCTATTAAAATAATATTTTAAAAATAATTATATTATAAAAAACAAAAATAACAAAGATTGTCCATCGTCTTCGTCAATTTGCTGATGGGAACCAAAGTGGAGCCAGCCTTCATCCAACTAATGTCCAGCCAGACCTTTGAGCCACCCAGACGATCCACACAGGTCCAACTGCTCCGTCCAGCTATAAACGAACCAGCAGAGAGAGAAAATTCTCTCTCTTATCTACAGACATGAGAGACACATGGGGAGCCCGAGCTCGTGAGAGGAGACACTGGGCGGCACGGGAAAGCTTGGGGAGACTGGTGGAGGCTCGGGGAAAGGCTGACAGTGGCGGTGGAGTGGGAAGGCTCATGAGGGGAAACAATGGGAAGTCGACAGGATAGAATGCAGGACGAGTCGCGAGGGACGACACGGCTGAATGGGGAGGCTGATCGGAAGGGGAAGTTGGCGGTGAGGAGATCGATCGAAGGTGAAGGATGATCGGAGATGGAGGGATGAGAGCAGGAGAGCAGGAGATCGGAGATGAAGGATGACGGGATGGGTTGAAGAAGGCTGAATGGCATGAGATGTAATAATGAAAATAGAGAAAGGTGTTTTTTGATATTTTGTCCCTATTCCTGGTGGAAAATCTATTCCCTATAATTACATGGGCAATAGTAAGACTCCCTTATTCCTCATCCATTCCCCATGGAGAATTTCTATTCCGGGTGAAAAAACAACCAAACGAGTATGAAGTATTCCGAACGGAATACACAGGGAATAGGAATACCTATTCCCCTCAACCAAACACACCACAATAGAACTAGTTCAGGAGCGTTCTGCTGTCTTTTAGTTTGGCATGATAATCCCTTTTCTTTCTTTTGTTTTTGGTAAAAGCCTATTAGTTGACTGAACTTATATTGTGTACCTGAGTTCATATCTAAGAAGTTTTGCTCCCATATTCGAAAAATAGATCTGTGACAAGAAAATCAAAATTTCATTCTGCTGGTCCGTGGACAGGGTAAACCAAGTGTATCACTAGATCATGTGAAGATATCCTTAATTAGGAGTCTCCTAAGTGATGTTCCATGAATTGAATTTAGAAAAAGCCTAAACATAATGCATGTACTAAGAGGTGATTTTTTTGGAAATATCAAGTCGGTGAATTATTTTGGACTAGTGGAAACTATTATTGGGCAGTTATATATGGTAAAAGTCTCTCATCACTCATCTTTAGTGCAACTCATATTTCAATCCTATCTTCATATAGGAATCAAAGTGGAAGGAATTTTAAGGCAATCTGCTGATGTTGAGGAGGTAGATCGCAGGGTCCAAGAATATGAGCAAGGTATCTGTTAATTTATTTTATACAACTAGTCTTTCAATGATCTCTGCCTGGTATGAGGTAAACTTTGTTTATTTTCACTTCTTCATACAGATAAGGCTAGGTTATGCACTCCCTAATAACAGTTTCTTATTCTCAGGCAAAACCGAATTCGGAGCTGAAGAGGATGCTCATATTGTTGGGGACTGTGTGAAGGTATTCCTTCTCTGCCATCTGTCTATTGGTTCGTACATTTATGTGCAAGTGTTCTATATATATTCACTAGGGGTATTATCTGCAGCATGTTCTCCGAGAGCTTCCATCATCTCCAGTTCCAGCCTCTTGCTGTACTGCACTACTGGAGGCTTATAGTAAGTTGATCCTACTTCTTTTCCTCCAAATCTTGATTTTAAATTTTGATATCTTTGGTGATCAGAAGTGCTTTCCTGTTGCTTTATTTTATAAGAAATTGATCGAAAGGAAGCTCGTGTCTACGCGATGCGGTCAGCTATACAGGAGACATTCCCAGAACCAAACAGGCGTTTGTTGCAGAGGCACTCCTCTTCTCCTTCCTCTCTCTCTCTCTCTCTTGATTATTCTACTTATTTTGTTGGTACTTTTTTGTTGACTTCCTTGAATTGAAGGGGATTCTTCCAATTATCTTTTAGGAAAGGAGACTTCCAGTTTAGTCTTTGGTTCTTGTCTTGTTTCCATCCATTGTTTAAGTGAACAATTTCTACTTTGCTGTAACTTCTGCAGACTTCTGAAGATGATGCATACTATTGCCACTAATGCCCGTGAGAACCGCATGACTGCGTCTGCCGTTGCTGCATGCATGGCACCATTGCTTTTGCGTCCTTTATTATCTGGTGAATGTGAATTAGATGATGACTTCGATGTAAATGGTGATAGCTCTGCTCAACTTCTTGCTGCTGCAAATGCTGCTAATAATGCACAAGCCATTGTTACCACACTTCTAGAGGAGTATGAGAAGATTTTTGATGTAAGATTTGCCCATTTGGATATTTCATACTGCCACGTTACTTTGATCACTAGCTTGGCCAGTGTGACACTCAGATATACTTTTCCATACTACCTGCAGTATTTTCAGGACATATCTTGATTATATACTTTTGATTTTATGTGCTTTTTATTCTGTCGTAGTAACTTTGGTAAGTATCAATTGTATTGTTTATAAAAATAACCGATACAGACATACTATAATATAAGTAAAGATTACGATAGACTTGTGCAACTTTTCCTTGAGTTAAATAAAAGAAGATTGTACTCAGCAAAAAGGGAAAAAAATAATGGATGGTTCTTTTTAAATCCCTAAATTTTAATGAGCTCATTTTATTGGACATTTAAGTAAAATGCTACATTATAACATAGATTTAGAACCCAAAAAAAACCAATTTAGAACAATGTTTTTCTTTCCAATCTGAAAGAGATTTTTGTATAAATACATGGAAGTTATTAAAATTTTGTGAATCCTTTTCAATACTAACTCTAATGCACGATACTATCTCTGTCTGGGAATTATTATGCCATTCCTATATTAAAGTATTGCCAAAAAAAAATATTTCCTTATATATAGATTCTCTGTATATACAAGTGCTGTATGATTTGGTATGGGGGCCTATTACTTGAGGTCATTGTTTTATTTTAGCTTCTCTAGACTTATTCTTTCTTCTGCTGTCATTATTCTTTTCTCCTGAGATCCTGTTCGTTATTCAGGATGAAAATCTTCAGAGATGCTCTATATCAGCTGGCTCTCAGATTGAGAACAGTGGAAGTGAAGATTCATCAGAGGATGATTTGGATGATAAAGACAATGGATACCATGATGCGGAGAATGATGTTGATCAAGAAACTGATGAAGACCCGGAACGGGTAATAAATGGGAAACTAAGTGAAACAAGTGGCCACAATGGAGGTGATTTATATGATTATAAGGTTCGTATTCTAGAGAAATGTCATTGCTTTGTTCATATGTAGCTGATGTTGGTTCTTGAAAAACCTTTGCAATTGCATGATTTTTAATTAAAGATAAGTCCTTACATGTTTCAGTGTGGTCAGAACTATTTTGTGTCGAGCATTGCAATTCCCCCTGTGGTCCCTGAGCAATATTTGCTTGCATGCCAGCCACAGTAGATCTTAGACATTGGTAGTGTTAGTACCTTTCTGATACTACCTCTAATCAGATATTATATTCCCGTATTTCAGGTGTTTGGCTCTGATGATTCGGATGTTGGATCTCCTAGAAAGAATCAAACCTCTGCTGGGAATACAAACTCACTTGCTGATCCTCTGCCTAATAGAGATTCTCCTATAAATCACCAGAGTCAACAGACTAAAGAAATTGACAATTCATCCCAAAAAGCTGATGTCCCAATTCCCTTACCAGAAAGTGAGCATTTCCAATCTGTAGGGGAAATTTTATCATCCATCAGGCCCGGGCATAATCTTCCCGACTCAGGACTGGAGGGTGGAGTTACAAGGCCCACGAATAAAACTTCAGGTTCCAATATTAACAGCAAGCGACCAGCATTTTGGGGCAGAAATGCAGTAAGTTGTTACTTGTCCTTGTGAGTTCAGTATCTTATCCAATTGTAGGCAATAACTGGGAATGATTTCGTGGTGCACTTGCACCCAAAAAAAAAATCTTGATACTCATGAGTCTTCAGTAAATCGTATTTGCTCCTTCTCATGAGCAAAGTTGGGATTTGCTTTTTCTAAGAGGGCATATTTTGCTGGGTTTTGATGCAGGCCAGAAAAACACCATCAATGGAATCGGTGGATTCTTCTGGAGAAGAAGAGTAAGTCGTCAGTAAAATGTTTCTACTTGTGATCACAAAATATAGGATGGTGTTTCAACCTACTGCCATGTACTCTTTTCTTTTTCACTGTTTGACAAATTATTTAGACTCTTCCATTACTTTGCAGGCTTGCCATTCAGAGGCTTGAGATCACAAAGAATGACTTGCGGCAAAGGATTGCTAAAGAGGTACTATTGATTTGCTAAATCCTTGATCTATGGATGATGGCATGTCTCATGATTCTACTAATAGCTAATTCCTTTTTCCCATTAGGCTAGAGGAAATGCAATATTACAGGCTAGTTTGGAGAGAAGGAAGCAAGCACTGCACGAGCGGCGCCTGGCCCTTGAACAAGATGTATAGGCTTCTTGCTCTACACGTACTCCTTTATTTACATTTTCCTTTTCCGTTTACAAATATTCGGTATGTGGTCTTATTTGGAAAGGATAAAATATGAAACCAGCTCAAAAATAGGCCGAAAAATTTCCTGCTTAGAAAATCCCTTGGGGTTGAAGTTCTAGCTGCCTCAATATTTGTGTTAGCCCAGTAGCCTTATGATTTGTGCTCGGGGATTCGTTATACCCTAAGTTTGGAATGGTTTGTGAAAAGAAGATGCAGGTATTCTTGTTGAAATTTATTATCTTCATCCTTGGGAGCTTGACCGTTGTGCATGTTGAAGTAAATGCTTGGTGCTGCCAGTTTCTATTTATTGAGGCTAATGCTCTCGTCTCAGCTTGTTATGGTAAATTTTTCATAGAATTAGAGATAAAGCTTTTATGCTTCCACCAGTGTCAGTGCAATATGCCATTGAAGTGCTCTGGGTGTAGAATATCACAGCAGTCTTGCAACTTCTTCCATCATCTGATCTTCTTTGGTTTTTTCAAACAACTATAAAGTATCATCTGCAATCTGATCTCTTGTTTTGTGCACTGTTTTGCTTGTGAAAAGGATGATATTTTCAATTGTTGGAAGTTTGCTAATTCATTCATCGTGCAGGTCTCGAGATTGCAAGAGCAGCTGCAGGCTGAAAGAGATCTCAGAGCTGCACTAGAAGCTGGTCTGAGCATGTCATCTGGGCAGTTCTCCAGTTCACGTGGCATGGATTCTAAGGTTTGCTCCGAAATTTTCGTGATTATGCTTTCTCTTCATTTTCTGGGTCAATAATTCCTTGCTGTATTCTAATTATGGTTATACTGATGTAAAGACAAGGGTTGAGCTCGAAGAGATTGCTCTTGCCGAAGCAGATGTGGCTAGGTTGAAGCAAAAAGTTGCAGAACTCCACCATCAGCTAAATCAGCAAAGGCAGCATCATTATGGGTCACTAGCTGATGCATCAGTGCTTACTCCACCACAGTAAGTGCATGATGCTTATTATCATTTACTGCTTATAGTTGGTATTTCATGGAGCAATGGTGGACTCTCAGATTTCAATTTTTTTTTTCCTCCTCAAATATTTTCGTTTTAAATTGAGGTTGAAGTTTTAACTCACACCAAAATCGCCGTTGCTCTAGTTTGGTTGCCCCACTTAATTATAAAACAAAAAGGTGTTTTCCACCCATCAAGAAGGGAATATTTGTGCTGACTGGCATGCTACACCAAAATCGCCATTGCTATAGTTTGGTTGTCCCACTTAATTATAAAACAAAAAGGTGTTTTCCAACCATCAAGAAGGGAATATTCGTGCCGACTGGCATGCTAATTTTGCGTAGCCATCTCCGCTAGGCACTCATATGCTGAGCAGCTATCCCCTTTGGCTCAATATCTCCGTATTTTGTGATGTTATAGGGGCCACCATGTATCTCTTAACTCTTGCTATTTAATCTTAAGGCTTCAGCCCCGTTTTCAACCAAAAGAAAAGGTTGTATTTCAAATATTCTGTTCATGGTCTAGCGGAGTTCGCATTTCCCTTTTACTATGTATTAGAGATGCAATGAATTTATGATTGTCTAGGAAGAAACTTTTGCTCGAGTCGTGATGATTTATTTCTGTCATAATCTTGTTCCATCATTTCGTCTTCCCTTTCCCTTATAAATATCTTACGCTTTTCACAGGAGACTACTTCAGCAGGATTTTGATTCCACTATTTCCTTCTATAGTCAAGAGAGGAGACAGAAAAGTGAGGTATGTATTCATCTGTCTGAGTTTCCTCTTCTCTATTTATATGCTTCCTAGTCTTTACTAAGACCACACTGCTCACTAGTACATTTCTGTTACTGACTTCTCTTGTGCATGCCATTCATCACATCTAATTCTTGGTCCTTTTTTACTTTGGAATATCAGCTGTTGGCCTTCTCTCAGTAGGATCCCTTCTGCCCCCTGAAATTGCTTGTGGACGTTCTGTTTATTTGATTCTTGTATATGCCAGCTTGATCACATATGTGTTCCCATCTAATCAGTCTGCGGAATGTTCCATCTTAAACAATCCCCGGTTTTGCAATAGGAGGCTTTACTGGGTGACTGGAGGAGGCAACCATTAGCATGCGGGAGCAGCAGTAGGTTGCCCTCTGGAAAGCAACTTTTCGACTCGACTCCTCCAAGTGACTCCAGAAGCACTGAAGCATCCACGAGTTTATCCTTGGATGATATCGGAGCTGTTGACTCTGGTTCCGTGCCCACAACTTCAAGACCAAATGAGGTAATGCTTCTCCTCTGATTTATTTATTTTTTCCTGGTAATCAGATTTGCAATTTCTACCGAGCGATCTACAGATAAGACTGCTGAGAAATACGTTGGAACTCTCTGAACAGTGGAATAGGAAAATTGTCTTGTTTGGTTTCTATTAAGAACAGGAGGAGGATAGCATGGTGTATATTTAATTGTAGTTATCGGATCATGAAAACTTGATTTTGTCTCGTAAAAGATTGAAGCCATGGAAGAATTTAAATGCACTTGGGACAATACTGGAGCTGTCCCGAACCAAGCAAATGCACGGTTTCTTCCAAGATAGAGCCCGTCCTCAACTTTGTCTCTCTGCATTATATTTCATATCTCACCTTTCTCCTGATGTTTACTTATATGCTCTTGTTTTGCAGTCTATGGAATACCTGAGACACCCATCGGCAGCGTCTTCCACATTGGTGGAACTAACGACCCGTCTCGACTTCTTCAAGGAGCGGAGATCTCAGCTCATGGAGCAGCTCCACAACCTCGACCTGAATTACGGGACGGCCTCCTCTCAAGACCCCGCCTGCAGACCGTCATCTCCATCTTGGAACTGATGAGGTTTTCGATCTGTATTAGCCAAAACAAAAGAGGACTTGCCCTTCCCTGATGCGCTGTATATTCTTCGAAACTATTCTGCACATAGTTTCAGCTCACTTCCCTTCCCAGTCCCAAAATTTATAATAGTAATCATATTTTACTTCCCCCTTTTGCCCCCTTAGCGTGTGAGTGGCTTTTAAGGAATTTCTGGGGCTTCTTCGGTATTTCCTCTCAAATAGCTTGATTCTTGACCCCCTCTAAGACTGTTCTGCTCTGTGGCTCTGTGGAGAGTTTAGGGTTGATGATGACACCTCCCTGTAGAATTCCAAACTAAAGTAGAAAGGCTTGTGCTTTCAAATTAGAAGCTTGTTTTCCATTTTCTATGTACAATACACTCATAATTCAGTGTTTTGGATATATATAATTTGCCGTGTGACTTGCACCCGAAACTGATGTCTTGTGTCGAGTTCTATTCACGGTGGAATCTCTTGAGCCATGGGGTTGAAGATGCTGGGGTTTGAAGATTGCTTCATGGGAGTTCTTCATTGGTGTTACAGGTACATGTCACTCACTCTTAACAAACATTTACCTGTACGTGTCTGATACCGAAACCTTGAAGTGCCTCTGTTGTTGTTCCATTTGGTTGACTGGTGATGTCTCGGAACGGCAGATCTCGGGAATGTCTTTGTCCGTGCAATCATGAATCGACTTCGGGTTGCTCGACAGTGTGGAAAAGAAAGGTTTGGATTTGCTTTGGGAAAGGAGTGTCAGTGGACTCCATAAATAACCAGATCAAACTCTGTTCATGGAGGCTTCAGAAGGATAAACAAAGGAGAATTAAGGAATATGGCAAGTCTAATAAGTGAAAATTCAGGTTTGTGATTTGGTGAGGTTGAGGTTGTAAATTCAAGTCTCATTCTGAACAATATTTTTTTTGATAAGTGTAATTCATTCATTGAACATGGAATCATATACACAAAATGTACAAGAAGCACTCAAAATGTACACATGAACGTCCTATAATCTATGTCTAAGTAGCAATCCTCCAAGTGTCGAGTTCTCTAGACTAATCTTGAGAGAGTCAATGGAAAAAACGCGCAACATTAACATACTAATAACTAATCTAACAATGCTATCACAGGGAGTCCTAAGACCCTCAAAAACTCTTTGGTTCCTTTCTTTCCACATATGGTATATATAACACGTGAGAGCAAGCTTGTAAATGATGGTTGAGGTGTGCTCCCCACGCTGGTGTTCTAATGCCCAATCAATTTCCAAGTACCAGTCCTTTGGAGGCCTATTGATCAGAAAGACCTTCAAAATCTGGCCTCAAATGGCGCCAGTGATTGGGCAAGAAAAGAAAAGATGATCACGAGATTCCTTGGCCATGGAACAAAACTCACAGTAGATAAAAATTGAGACAGTCCATCTGAGCATTCTAACTTTCGTGTTCAGTCTATTGAGACAAGCAAGTCAAAAAATAAATGATATACGAGGAATATTGCCCGGAAACCATACCAATTTATGCCATAGAACATGAGGACCCTTGCGGCGAAGCTCGCTCCAAGCAGCGGGAACGGTGAATCTAGGCTTTAGGCACCATAGAAAGGTGTCATTGGAAGCAAAGGAAACCAACTACTCCAATGAATGAATAGAGGATGAGATCTGCTTGTTACTGCTCCTAGGCCAAAACCAAAAGGAGGCACAATATATACACGAGAGCTTAGCTTGTTGCTCGATAGATGGAAAGGTGTTGCAACCATCGGGCCAGCTGATGACTAGGGATCGTACTGGAAGAGTTTCTTTATGGTCTATATCAGTTCCATCGTCTTCTTCTTGGCCGTGGAGGAAAATCTTAAATCTTCGAACAGTTCTGAGCAATATTATCAAATGAAACTCTTGAACTTGTGACTTGGTGGACATCGGCCTTTTAGATTATACTAGATCTTTGGTGGCGCTACGTTAATGGGACCGGTGTTAATGTCAATCGTTCAATTCGTCTGATATATTCGCGGTGGAACACAAAAGTTCGAACATTACGTAGCGGAGTGGCTGGATGTCCATTACTGTGCCCCTCCTTTTATCGATGAGTGTTTGATATCTCTTCCTAGTATCGAGTTCAAATAGGGTTAATTGGGAAAATCTAAGAATGAAAGTATATAATTGGTCACATTCAAATATAAATAAGTCAAATCACATTAATCTTATGGATACTGACAAGTAAAAAAAGAGTAAAAGAAAAATAAATAAAGTGAAAATTGAAACTGATGAAAAGGGTAAATATTTAATAAATAGAAAAAATGAAAATGCTAATTAAAATCGAAATTGATTTAAGTTCGATATACAAAAGCATGAGGAATTCTTTTCATCTCAGGTATTATTTATTTATTCATTAATAATTAATTCATTGAATTTTATATGTGTATATATAGTTAATTACAAAGAAATTCTCGTACCATTTTTGTTTCTTTTAAGATATTCTACATTTTTTTCAATTAGATGTTAATTTTTGTGATTGTGTGCTATTAATTTTTAATAAAAATGTGATCATAGATAAATAAAAAAATGTAATCAGAAAAAAAACGTTGAAGAGTAGTGGAAAGTAATAAAGATAATTTCAAAATTGATTTTACAATCTTACAATTACTTCTTATTAATTAAATATATATTTATTAAGATTATTTTCAAAAAATTAAAAATGAAATGGATGGCCGACAGTAGTTTGTTACGTAATATTTGATGTCAACCCCTATTCCCTGTGAGTTTTGTTATTTAATGAACTTGACAAGAAAAATGAATATCTGCATTATTTTTTTAACACAGCAGAACTTCTTGAGATGGATCACCGGAAAACCGTCCGACCGTACCTCGAATTTGTATTAGCCGGCCAGCCTTCAGGTACCGAATACTAGGTGGGAAACTAAAAAAAAAAGCATTAAATTAAGAAAAGTAAAGTGGGTAAATTATAATACGTAAATTAGATTGGTGACAAATATGAAAAATAAAAAGGATATCAAACTTCCTAAAAGTTTAGATATTGATGTGGAGGTCCACATCGAACCGAGGTCGAGTTCATGTTTGTGTCCGTATCCAAGCCGAGCAACTTGCAAGGAAGCCAAGTCCGGACGTGGAAGCCCGAATTGGCTCTCTGACGCTCAAGTTAGAGACGGAAGTATCAAGACAGTAAAAATGAGAGAGAGATCTCCCTATGAGATGTGTATTGTGTATATGTATATCTCCCTCCAAGATGGAGGGGAGAGAGATATATCTATAAAAGGTGAAGGATAAGAGAGGTCACGAAATATCGATTTTACAGTAAATCCCATACCTGTGCCATAACGCGATTGGTCCTCGTGTCTTATCTGAGTGTAACCTTATATGGCAAATAGATATAAATTAATTAGCTGATTTAACTCGGGCCGGTGATCGATAATATAATTACCAATACTATTCGGTTCAAGTTGGATTGTCCATAGTCGGGTCGGATAACTCTGTCTATATCAGATATAATAGTGCGCGCGCGTGTGTATATATATAGAAGATATATAGATATATTAGTGAATTTATCATCACCTTCTTATCTTTCTTGATTTAATAGATATTGATAAATAAATTTTATCAGGTAGTTTGAGCAAATAAAAATATACTAAAATTTTCAAACATTCGCATATATTAATGATAAGATAGATAGACATATATTTAATTAATTTTAATAATTTAGATATATCTAGATTAATATACGGTGAAAAATATTAATTAAAATAAATCTAGAATAATCTTCGACATGCGATTTAGTATTATCATTAAGTAAATCACCTTCTCCTGCAAGCTATCTAGGCTCTGGGCTCGTACTTTTGAATATCAACATCTGAATAGCGATTTACCTCACCTTCTCGTGTAAGCTTTCTGGGCTCTGGGCTCACGGTCGAAAGCTTGCTCGAGAAGCTGAAGTAAATAATCAGCGTGTAATATATAATAAACTTGTTATCTAAATTATTATTCAGATATTGATACTTATAAAATTTATTCTTAAAGATCATGAAAATTTTATGTACGTAAAGATTTGAAAGATATTTACAGAACGAAATCATAGTGGATTACACTGTAAAATTCACTTGAAATGCCCTTGGGTCAAAGTCTGAGACTGCGAGTGTGTGGTGTGGGCCATGAACCGCAGCTCGTCCTGACCTTAAAAAGAGAAAATTATATTCGTATTTTCAAGATGAGATTTATTTATTATTATTAATAATATTAAACTGTATATTAAAGATACGGTTCAATTTTGATATATTTGACAAATTATTTTCAACACGACTTTTTTTTTAAAACTATTTCTTTTTTAAAATAGCGGTATTTCTACCCAAGACCTTTAGACTAGCAGTTCGGCTTTCATTTTATACGACATCGTCTCGAGATCGCCGCCTCGAGCCCAATCCCCGAAATTAGGATAAAAATATAGTAGATTAGGAATTATTATTTTATTTGGAGATAGAGAGAGAAATAATATACAGCTCGTTGAATTTGCGCAACCTCATCATCGTCATGTCTCTCTCTCTCAACCTAAAGGAGAGCTCGCCAACCCTAATCTCCCTCTCTCTGTCCCTCGCCCTTTGTTTCATGGATTGATTGGTCTTGTATCGGCGGATCTGTCTCTGGTGAGTCATTTCGTCCTCGTGGGTTCTGTTCTTCCGAATGTTCCATCTGGGTGGATCCAATTGCGTGTTGCTTCGATCTTTGCGAATCTGGAGTTTTGGGTTGCACGGTTGCCTCCTTATGGCCTTAGCGGGATCCGTCCGTAGCTTCTTCTGTTGGCTCTTCCGATTACGGGAAAATTATGAAATTATTCCTGGGGTCACTTTCTGTTTTGAATGTGTTTTTTCTGGAGCGAGCAGATTTGTTGGGCTTCTCGACGTGCAATATGGGTTTTTGAGGGGTTGTCGGTCTCTGTTTTTGGGTGTCTGCTTCTTGGGTTTTGATGTGGGAATGATTGTTGTTTGATTGTTGCATTAGCAGGTGGCTCTTGTTTCACGATTGTCTCGGTTGCATGTCGAGCTGTTGACTGATTTCCTTGGTCTTTTTAGATAGTTTAGCTTCTCTTCGTACACTGATGTAAAAAAAATGTTGCATTTTGTCCTACAAGCTGGGCAAGTTACTGGTCTCATGATATATTTTGCTGATCATTTGTTTTTGTTAAAGTGATCATGATCTTTAGTTGTTGTTGAACGGTCATGTTGATTCTCGGTCAGAAAGTATTACTGAAAGTACTCTCTTTTGAGCCTTTGCGATTGCATAATTTTTTAAACACTTCCACCATAAATAATTGGCCTGTGTTCATGCAAAGAGTGGTTGTGCAAGAGCTTAGAATGGTGACTCTAACTTGGAATGACAGTGATGTAGTTGATCTTTTGCTGTCATTTAAAGTGTTACTGTGCAAAAAAAAAGTTTGCAATTGTTTTTTCTTTCACTTGGAATTTGAGATTTCCATCTTTGGGATGCCTAGTTGGTTCTGCAAATTATAATCGGGAAGATGGTGTGATTCTGGACGCAGGAAATAAGTGCAACTGGAATGGAAGAAGACCAAAAAGTTCAATGATGTGTCTATATGCCTTTTTTGCAATACTTTTTCACTTGGAATTTCATGTTATCTGATTTAGTTCATGTGGTTTCTTCTGAATTGAGCTCTCAATTTGAGGCTCAAACAGATTGGTCATATAATCTCTCCTGATGCATGTTAGTAATGGGTCTTTATTTAACGAAGAGACCTTCTCTTTTGTAATTTATTTGGATTTAATTATGCTAGTTGATTTACAACCATGCTTATCCCTAGTCTCTACTTTCTGCTGTTGGCTGAATTGGATCTCTTTTTGCTCTTTGTGGATAATTATTAAAGTGCTCATCTGGTGCAGGTTAATGGATGATGATAGTACAGATGGATAATGTGTCTGCTCCATCCCGGGAGCTTGCACAACGCCTTTATGAAAAGGTATTTTCTGTCTATGTCATACAGCGTTGCATGTCTATATTTGGGCATGAGAGTGCTCACTGACATATTTCTTGCTCTCTTCAGAACATTGAATTGGACAGTCGGCGGCGGAAGTCTGCACAGGCCCGAATTCCATTGGATCCCAATGTCTGGCAGCAGATGCGTGAGAACTATGAGACGATAATTCTCGAGGACCATGCATTTTCAGAGCAGCATAATATTGAGCACGCATTGTGGCAGTTACATTACAAGAAAATTGAGGAGTTGAGATCACACTATGGTGCTGCGCAAGCCTCTGTTCAGGATGGGAAGGGGCCTGCAAGGCCAGAGCGAATCACAAAAATAAGATTGCAGTTTAAAACCTTTTTGTCTGAAGCAACTGGGTTTTACCATGATTTGATAATGAAAATTAGAGCAAAGTATGGTCTCCCTCTTGGATACTTCTCTGATGATTCAGAGGATAGGATTGTCATGGAGAAAGATGTTAAGAAATCAGCTGAGATGAAGAAGGGTTTGATATCTTGTCACCGATGTTTGATATACTTGGGTGACCTTGCGCGCTACAAAGGATTGTATGGAGAGGTCAATTCCAAGGCTCGTGAGTATGCCGCAGCTTCAAGTTACTATCTGCAGGCAGCATCTCTTTGGCCATCAATCGGAAACCCTCATCATCAGGTTCTGAGTATCTGTTTGTCTATTCATATAGAATGATTTGTAGTTTTAACTATTATGTTTGTGTATTTCTCTGTTTGGTGTTTCTTACCCTGACTTTTGGCACAAATGACTGCTTATATCAGCTGGCTATTTTGGCATCTTATTCTGGGGATGATTTTCTGACTGTTTATCGATATTTTCGGAGTCTGGCAGTTGAGAACCCATGTTCAACTGCGAGGGATAACTTGATCGTGGCATTTGAAAAGGTATCACTTCTGAGCTTTAGCTGTTGCTTATCATCTATGATTTACTTAAGTGAGGGGAGCGAGGGTTTCTGCTGCCATTTTGGTGACACCCTTGTCGTTCTGCTTTATACTGCAATAGATGGCATGCTCTGGTTATTTCATGGGGCCCTTTTTCATGAGAGTTATAATTAATCCATCCATAATATTACTTATTTCGTGGGAATTTTTGGATCTATTTGAAGTGTCTTTTTTTGCTTGCGTTATTATTTTTGAATCTTCCATTGATGCTGGTCATAGATGTGCATGGTTCCAGCATGAATCTTGTATGAATCTTAATTTTTTCCTTGAATTGGCGCAGAATCGTCAGAGCTTCACCCAACTGCCTGGTGATGTTAAAGCTTCCATAGTGCGCTTAGCTGACAAGAGAAGAGGGCGAGAAGTCAAACTTGCATCCAAAGAAAATGATGCTGAGGCTGGTACATTAAAGGACAAAACATCCAGCACTCATGGTCCCTTTAAATCTTTCTGCATTCGGTTCGTACGTCTGAATGGAATTTTATTTACCCGAACAAGGTATACTCTTGACTGCCCAAACTCACTGGTAGGTTAATGGCATAGCATGGTTATTTAAAATTAACTTTTACATTCCTTATGCAGCCTGGAGACATTTGTGGATGTACTCTCCTTGGTTAATAATGGTTTGTATGAGCTTCTTTCTTCTGGACAAGAAGAGGAGTTGAAATTTGGTGAAGATGCTCGTGAGAATAGACTTTTCTTTATACGACTTGTCGCCATTCTCATATTCACTGTTCACAATTCGAGAAGGGAAAATGAAGGTCAGACATATGCTGAAATTGTTCAACGTGCTGTTTTACTCCAGAATGCCTTCTCCGCAGCGTTCGAGATTGTGTCTGTTTTGCTGGAGAGGTGTGAACAGCTGCGGGATCCATCATCAAGTTTTCTTTTACCGGGCATTTTGGTCTTTGTGGAATGGTTGGCCTGCTATCCTGATGTCGCATCTGGTAGTGATGCAGATGAAAAACAGGCAGCATGCAGATCAAAATTTTGGGCCCATTTCGTGTCGTTTGCAAATAAGCTCTTGTCTGCTGGTTCAGTATCTGTTGAGGATGATGAAGAGGAGACTTGCTTTTACAACATGAGCAGATATGAAGAAGGAGAGACAGGAAACAGGCTTGCATTGTTGGAAGATTTTGAGTTAAGAGGATTCCTGCCACTTCTTCCTGCTCATACTATTCTTGATTTTTCTCGAAAGCACACTTTTGGAAGCGATGATCAGAAGGAGCAAAGTGCTCGGGCTAAAAGGATTCTTGCAGCTGGGAAGTCTCTGTTCGGTGTAGTTAAAATTGACCAGAAGACAGTCCATTATGATTCGAGGGCAAAGCAATTTATCATTGGTGTTGAGCCTCCTCGGAGGTCTGATGATCTTGACGTCTCTGCCAATTCAGTCGTGGCTACTGCAAGTGAAGTGTTGCTGGAAAATAAAGCAGAAAAATCATTAAATTCAGTAGTTGCGACTCCAAATTCCCACTTACATGCAGATGTTGAGGAGGATGATGAAGTGATTGTTTTCAGGCCAACAGTGTCTGACAAGCAAGCAGATGTTCATATTTCAAGCCTCTTGCACTCTAATGGGCTGGAACCGTGTTTAAGTTCTGCCAATCATATGCCACTTCATGGCACTTCGTTGTCTGGTCCCTTTGATAATATCCTAAAGCAGGCTGCTTCTCATGCTTTTCTAGCACAAACTGCATCTGTTCAGAATACAATTCCTGTCTCTCAACATTTGCAACCTATTCAAGTTACTTCCAATTGGATACTCGAAGAAGAATCGTCTCTTGCGAACAGCCTTAAAGACTTGAGGTTGCTTGAGAATGGACAAGTGATGAAACCCGAGGGACAAAATATTGGCACCTTCCATCCTGCTGTATTTTTGGACCCAACTCCACAACCTCGCATTGTTAACAGTACAGACATGCTTTATTGTTGGCCAAATACTCCTGAACACGGGCTACCAACTTCCAGGGTTGGTGCAGTTGCATCCCTTGGACTAAATTATGAGGGTTTGGCCATGAAGGCATCTGTCACTCCACCTCCAGGTTTGAAAAAGAATCCTGTATCTCGTCCAGTTAGGCATACGGGCCCTCCACCTGGGTTTGGTCCTTTTCCTAAGCAAGTTAATGGACCAGCTTCTTCTTTAGAAGTCACTTCTGGAAACCCGATTAATGATGATTATAGCTGGTTGGATGGGTATCAGATGCCACCCACTGTGAAGGGCCCCAGGCTCAGCAGCTCTACTGCATGTCCATCTCATGCAAACTCTCAGTATATCAGTGGCAGCACAGGGTTGGCTGGGGCTATTGGCTTCCCCTTTCCTGGGAAGCAAGTTCCGAACACCCAGTTTGAGATGGAGAAAGAGAGAGGCCGTCAGAATTATTCAAATACTGATTATATAAGGCTTCAGCAGGAGCAACAGATGTTGCAAGCACGTAAAATGCTTAATGGAAATCATGAGATTGCTCCTCAGCCCGAGCAGTACCAAGGATCAGTCTGGGCAGGTCGATATTTCGTGTGAGATTGGAATGACTGAAATTGTTGGTAAGATCTCTTTTAAACTAGCCTTCCGGCCTTGGCTAATAGTAAGTTATTTGTTTCTATAATATGTTCCTGACTTAATTTGCGTTTGTGTGGACCTCAAGAATGATTGTGGAGGGTGCAGTCATCCTTTTGCTACCGTAATTGAACTCCGGATATATGGGCTTGTCATTGTTGAGTATCTTGTTGGAGAATGGATGGCCTTGGCTTCTTGCTGGCACTTGATACTGAACAAGTAGGTTTCAGTCTTCTCAACTGCTTTCATAAATCTCTCTTTTTTTCTCGTCTTCTGCCTAGTGATCTTCGCAGTGGTTATAAGAAAGCAAGCAAGACACAGAAATGTGCTTAAGCATACATTACCTTGAAAGGCTTTTGACATATTCGTTTAAACTTTACCAACAAGTAAGGCTAACCATAGTTGAGGCCTAAATCATTTCTTTTCGATGGGAATGTGCTTTGTGGTTGATGGATTTGAATGCATTGATCATCCTGGTTTGTGTTCCCCCTATTCTCTCTTTGTTCTTGGGCCCTAATGTTGTAGGACATTTTTCACCACCGAGCACTATGGTCCAGACTTGAACAAGGAACATGCATTTACTAACACTTATTATTTTGATAATTTTGTAAGTCTTTATATATATATATATATATATATATATAATTTCATTCAGTAACACTTGAGATGTTCTTAAACAGGTTGCCTGCACTCCAACTCAGGAGATGGATGTTGGAACATCTGGGTGGTGGTGAAAAGTTCGAAAAGGAGTGGGGTTCATTTGGACTACACGATGGAGATACTTCTGCTGAGTAAGATCGATCATCAGCTAGTTTGAGATGGTGCTCGTTGCTATCTTAACATGCCTGTCCGCTTAGTAGTCTAGCTGTGTTCCGATGTGGTGTCAAATCTTCATAAGCCGTCTGCAGCTGGTAAGGATGGTGAATGCATATATCAAGGGGTTCGTGTCTGCACACGAGCAGGGGGTCATCTGGAGTTTGCCTCGTGTTATGGAGGAGGCATAATTGCAGGAGGCAAACATAAATTTGGCTTAGTCTCGTGATGATGCATTTATACCCTGCTATGTCCTGGGAAGATTTTCCAGTCCCGAGTATGTGGAGTCTCTCGTCTGGTTATGTGTCGTATATACTTAATGTTGGTGTTTCATCTATAACGTTGCATTCTATGTCGTCCAAACTACTGTCTGTCAAATAAATTGCGTCTGGTCTGGTCGTCTGTCTCCCTTGGAGGATTCTGTTTGGTATTACTCAATGCTTTTGGTTGGTAAGTGTTGGTTGGTTGTTGTCTAACAAACAGGTGTGATCGATGTGTGTCACTCCAGTCTGAATGGGACGGTCCATGGCCCGACGGGGGCTCAATTTTCTTGCTCATACATGATCTGATTAATAAGCATGGTGGTCTGAACACCAAAACACCCACTCGGGGAGTTTGGTTTTTGCTTCAAAACAGTAGCGGGACCATGATAGCAGGGTTAAGTGGCACTCGTTAGTGTGTAATGTCCCATCTCGTGTCTAGGTTTATGTAAGTGGTATGTTCATTACATTTCATGTTCTGATGGATATATTATTTCTATATTTCTGACAGGATTTTTCAAAGCTGTTTTCTGATTTCAATATAAGGTCCGGTCCGGTGACACTCGATTTGAAGAGACTGTGCTTGGGCTAATGGTTGTCGGGCTAGTGCTGGGTAGTTTTGTCCGGGCCGTGTCGGTGATAGCCTAATAATACGAAAATAAGATCTTTAAAATGTAAATTAGTAAGTGCAAAAATAATTTAAACATATTTTCTCAATTGAAAAACTATAAAAATGAATTCTAATAGTAAATTACAGTGTTATCGGCCTGGCACGACTCAGTATAATAAGGTAACATGTTGTGTTTGGACCGAGTCTTATCTTGACCTATCTTTTTGTGCGGGGTGGCTGAATTGCCATCCCTGCCACCGGGAAAAAGGCAACGCAACCTTCAGTTTCATCGAGTCCCCACCATTATGTAGTGTCCTGTTTTTGGTTTCAGCACTGTGCCCCTGAAGAACATTCCGTCTCCTCACACTGCTCATCCAAGCATATTCAACTCTGCATGAAGTTGATTGTAGAGTAGTCTGTGACAGATTCTAATCCTTTTGCAGTAGAACAAACCACCACCTTAAACTCGATCTTCCCCGATTGGTTAAAGTTCGAGATAGGTCAGCCTCCTAAAGCAGTGCGGAACAGGCAGTTGGTGATGAGAGTGCACTCACTGCAAAGTGCAACTCTGAGGTCATCAAGAAGTTCTATTAATGGAAGGTGTCAATCATCCCAACAGGACCAAGTCCACTGTAGTTTCAGAACCCCACACGTCCAGATGATGATAACACAGATGAGCAGATAGAGGAGCATGCAAACACTCTTTTCCAACCACAGGCTCAGTTCGAGACGCGGAAGCATCGATTGCTTTGGTGACTGTCAAATTTAGGGCTGGACTCAGGCGACAGTCGATGGTCTGAATTGGTGGACGATCGGGCCTACCTCGCTGTGATCATTGGATTTCTTGGCTTTTCAGAATGGATTCGAGCAAAGAAATGTCGAATCAAAGGACCTCTTGGTATGATCCAGGTGTACGATCTAGAGTTCGAGCATGTAATGGGCCGACCGAGTCAAGATCAAGACAGTGTGTTTTCTCCAAAAAACTTCGAGAAAACCAGGCATGAACATGTTATAAAGAGTTCTACGAACGGCTCTGTAAGCAAATAATCTCATAAATTAAACAGTGTCACCCAAATGGCAGCAGCAGCAGCAGTAGCTAGAAGGATCACAGCACATTGAAAATTTGAATTAGTCCGTGAATGCTACTAGACTTCAGTCAGAAGAATGCTCGGCTGCCATAGAAGACCCTCGATCCGTCCTTCTTCGTCTGTTCGAGCTCCGGCTTTTCTACGCGATCGATCTTATCAAGATCCATGCGGAGCTTCATCTTAGCAAGAGACTCCGTGAACTGCTGCATACTTCTCATGTACATTCCCACAATCTGTTGCTGCATCGCCGACTGCTCAGCTTCGATATTTGCCGAGAACACCTGCCCGAAACCAGTGTTACTCCCAAGCCCAGCTTTCCCTTCTCTGGAATTACTCTTGCCCACCTCTACTTCGTTGGGATCGCCAGAAACTCTCTCTTCTCCGGCTCCGATCGCCTTCTTCGAGGTCGGGGTGTCGGGGCAACAAGGCATGGAACTCGGATTTGGGTCGGTGTTTGGTGAGTTTGAGGGCTCCTGGCCTCCAAGAAGGCCCTTCTTCTCGACCGACTCAGATGAGTTCCTGTCATCGCTTAAGCTGGTGGTGGTGGAGCTCAAAAACCCGGAGTTCTGGACGCTCCCGTCGGGAGAAACTGAGTTGTTGTCCGAGGAATTTCCCGACATATCGTACCCAAACATGGTGGCATGATGGTCACTTGGACAGGACCCCAGATGCAGAAACGAGGCAATTCCATTAGGATTGCTGCTGCAACTCGAAGTGAAGTACTCGGAAACCATCTGCTGGTTTTCTGCCACCACGTTGATGTCCGGGAACTCGACCCTAGTATACTCGACCGGGTCCAAGTCAACCTCGGAGATCTTCCTATCGAGCAGGACAACTTCAGAGGTAATGGAAGAGCTCACCGGCATTGGATCAATAGGGAGGGACACAGCATCGAGCGATAGGCTGAGGCGGACGGTTCCAGCTGGAGAGTGGAACAGATCGGTTGACGAGAGGCTGTAGTCGGATGTCACCTTCCCTTTCCCAGCAATCTCCATAAGTGGGACCAAAGCAAACCCCAGGAGCTGATCTTCCATATAGTTCCTAGCCCTGCTGAGCATCCACATCTCACACTTGAGGACCGAGTCGGGCTGGCTGACCTTGACCGACAGCGTCTGGTCGAATTCCGGGTTCTTCCCGCCTCCCTCGATGATGGAAGTCGAGAGCGTCTCGTCGGGGTTGTAAGTGAGGGAGAACTTGGCGTACACGTCTTGTTTGTCATATATGCAGATGTTGTGGATGTTGCGGGCATGGTGGATGTGTATCTTGAGGACCGCCCAGAACTCCGGGCCGCCGTTCTCGGCCCCGACAGAGCCAGGTTTCGGGTCGTAGCGGAAACCGGGTGGCTGGTGGTGGGTGAAGGAGTTCATCTCTGGCCCCAGAGCAAGCCCTGTCAAGACTGTGTTCCTTCCTTCACTTTGCTTCTCAGTGGGGTATTATGGTGGAGGGAAGAAGACACTCAGGCCCCATGGTGATGAGTGGTGATGATCAGCTGTTGGGAGCAAATTGGGAGGTGAGTGTTCTTCCTCTTCTTCTTTTCCCTGGGACAATGTGTCAAGTGGGTAATTTGAAGAAGTCCTTCAAGAGACCTCATGATTGAGAAGAATTTTGGTGACTGGTGGCACAGAGGGAGTGGGTATTTGAGGATCCCTGAGGTTGACATACTATGTGAATCAATCCATGGAGGTAGAGTGAGCCAGGTGTATTAGATTGAAAAGAGCTAGATGGGCAAGTGGAGTTGGTATGTGTCAATGCTATTTACTGTTAACATGGTTGATAGAATCAGTTACAATTCACGGTTCATGTAAAATCCGTACGTGTTGTATGGCTGAATCCACCGAGCATGTTAGGCAGTTTTAACGTGTCCGGTTTCTAAGATGATGTCTGGGAAAAGATTAAAGCCTGAGGCGGTGGTATTAGGTGGCGACATTAGGATTAGGGAGAGAAGATGAAGAGAGTAAATATCCAGCGTGTAATGTATAACGAGCTCGTTGTGTAAATATCTCTAAGATCTTGACACTTGTAAGGTCTTCACAGTACTTTACACGCGTCAAAGTCTGATAGAGATTTACAAAACGAACTCGTTATATATTATTGCACACTGAATGTAGGAGGGGTAGTGGATGATGTAAAATGTTAGTTGATCATGGGCAATTTTTTCATTTCTTTTTCTTTTTCTTTTTCTTTTGGGAGAAGGGGGTGGGTGAGGGATTGAGTTTCTTGATGGGGATCTGCTTCCTTTCCTTTCCTTTCCCTTTGCTTTGCTTGATGTTGCAGCTTCCACTCCTGGTCATTAGTGTGACTCAAGCCTCCCACCACTCGGTGGGACAAAAATGAATTGGGAGGACCCACCCAATGTTATCCCTTATGATGTTAAATACCAAATTATCTCAATCGTTTCTTAAAAGAACGGTTACATGATCTCATCTGTCGTTCGATGGGGGGATACGTGCCTTTTTAGGATCAGATCCGCTCTATCATTCAGCAGTCGGCGGAGTTACGAGAATATCCCATCACTAGGGAGAAAATAGCGGAACTTGAGGTATCGACTCTTTGGAGTTTACATCGGGCCTCCGACGAGCAGCAGTCGGAAGTTCTAAGGAACCGTGTAATCGTCTAAACTGCACGGCACTTGTTCCGCCGACCTGTCAGGAGATTAATGTTCCGAGTTATGACGATCGAGTGGACAATAGACAAGAATGGTTGATGATGGTGCATCATTTGATGTCTTACCGGTAGAGCAACTGTGAGCATTGAGAAGCTTTCAAGGCACAGCCATAGAGGCCCACACTCCACTGGTGGCGTGCTCGTTGATGTAAAAAGGATTCCTCAACAGACACCGTCCGAGGATACAGTACACCTTTTAGGTAGGCGATCGGTCACTACTAATGAGGTCGGGATCGAATCTACAGAACAAAAGACGGTTGAACGGACCAGAATCTAGTTTGTAAATCCGGAAACAGGTTCACAAATAATTGTAAGTTTGAATACATTGAGATATTTGGATTGTGCAAGACGCAAACGGCACAACTTCCTCCTCCATGACTCATCTCCCTCATCATCCTCTTCCCACCTAATCTCAAGATAATTTGAGTTAAAGTCTTTCGTGCTTCAAACTATGCCCTCTCTTTTCCGATTGGGATCGTGTCTATATCCTGAGAAAGTTTTCAGTGGAGCGTTCATACCGCGTGGACGATGCTAACGTGGTATATCCATCGAATCGGCACTTGATATGTCATCAATAATTATACAGTTACGGTTATTAAATCATAAAAAATATTTAAAAATATAAATTTTTTTAAATAAATTGTAAACCTTAATTGGCAATAATATATAAATAGTAAAATATATTTTTTTAAAACCTAATAAATGATAAACTCTAATTGAAAAAATATGTAAATGATGAATTTCAATTAGACGAATAGACCACGTCAGTATCACCTACGTTGTATGACCGCTCCACTGAAGACGTTCTCCTATGTCCTCTTGGAGTCGGTTTATTTCCGCCAGGTAATTATCATAGGGACCATGGACACTGAGGAGTCTTTTAGCTAATATCACGTGACATGCAAAAATACTAATTGAAAGCATTCGGGTGTTAATCATCCAAGTACACTATAGCGTTTTGTGTAACTACCTAACCGAAAAGTCAGAAGACAATATGCAAAACAAAGTAACATCCTAGGATCTCAAAGCGAGCCATTGTATCCTGAAAGAAATGAAGCAAATAGAATGACAAGTTACTGTACAGAAGTCCGTCAGCCGAGCAACCTAAACGAACCTGCAGTGCCGATTATTTCACATCTGGGATAGCCGGACGGGGATAATGTTCAGGGTTATCTTCATCTGACAGGATCCATCACTTCCTGCCCAGCCTCGTTAGGTGCTGCTGGTGCTTGTGGGCAGCTTGGGCTGCTGCTGCCTTGTCAGCAGCCTCACGCCTGAGCGCCCTCTTTGCCCGCCGACCAGTAGCCTCCTTCGCAGTGGCCACCTCCTTCTTCTTGGGCGTCCGGGATGATGAGCTAGAGGCAGCTGTCTCGTGGAAACTTGGTCGATACACGGGCCGAGCTTCTTGACGCCCTGCCCTGACATACCCATTATCTCCCCATCGACGATTCCCAATTCTTAGACTTGAGCTATGGAAATAAGCTTCGTCGAGGTCGTCTCCTTCATCCTCGTAGTCGTACTCATAGGGGTAGTAGTCCTCATGATCATCGAACCTATCTTCGTAATCTTGAACCGCTAGAGGCTCAAACCACGAGGCCCTTAGAAGAAGACGGACACTCTCCTCAAACATGTAGTCACGGATACTGCAAACGGAATGCATAATTCAGTCAGAACAAGAGTACAATAGTAACTACTCTGACAATTATCGTCACCCAACATTTAAGGACAATTCCCAAATTGCAAGAGCCGGTTAATTATCTTAGTTAACACAACCTATCAACTTCATGCCGACACACATATTTGCAATACATCCTTGAGATTTGCTTTGTTTTTACTCTATATATACAAAGCCACTCCTCAATTTAAACAACAAATAGCACTAGTCAGCATGTACCTGCCATCAAGCGCGCGATGGACGTTGAGGAACTCAAATGGAATTTTACACTGAGGGCAGGTTGTGTTCTCTTTATATGAGGCCCAACGAAGGATGCAAGTCACGCTGCAGAAAAGTAACAAGAAAGCACTAAGACCGAGTGTAACAAGCAGTGGATTTAATTTAAAGATACAGTCCCCAAACATACCATATATAAAGTGCACATTCCAACGTATAAGCCAAACTTCCAAAGTCAGCCATGAAGAAATGGACATCACTCCAAGAAGAATAAAATCATTTTGCAGATATTTCATAGAAATTTATGAGGAATTGTAAGATACACAAGGTGATTACTCATACATGTAAGGGAACGAGGAACCTTGAGGCATATCATCCCAATTCTTCTTTCAAGAGAGTATTCAAATTTTATTAGTTGAAGATAGAACAAAGTAAAATGATATTACCACGAGAAGCAAAAGGCATCACATTCGACAACCATAACTTAGAAAGATCTTATATATGATTTTTTGCAAATTTTTTAACCAAGTTGTTGAAAACAATAATAGTATCATACGCATGCACATATACAACATACAGATAACTGTTATTGGGATTCTAGAAGTGACAAAGCGGCATATAAAGAGGCAGTGAAGCAAAAAGTGGAGAGAACGTTTCGACGTACCAGTATGCATGCTCGCAACCTTGTACAAGAGCTGTTTCTTGGAGCACAATTGTGTCCAAGCATATTGCACAAACACCTCCGTGATTTCCCAAACCCATTGCATGGCTCTTCTTGGGACAAGCTTCTACCTAAATAGCATATAAAGGAAAGAAAAAAAGAAAGGCTCAATTGTTTATCAGATAACACAATAAAAGACAAGAAAAGATTCAAAAAGGCAACAAGTGCTCTCTGCAAACTTAGCAGAGCAAGAATCGAGCTTAGTTCCTATTCGGTGGGAAGAGTCCTAACAAGTACTGACAAATTGAACTAAACAAAATCGATTACCAGTTAAAGAAAATGGTGAACGAATTCAACCGCCGGCTCAAACCTCGTAAAATAACCGACATGACTGGTCTATGCTAAATCCGAGACAACCAATTGCGTCAGATTCAATACACGTTTAAAAAGATAGCAATTTTATCCAGAGACAGAAGGAGGAGATCATTAACTGAAAGAGAGATGTGGGACATAAGAGTAGATTACCTGATCTACAATGGACAGATCGCGAACACCGTCAGCCACGTGGTCGCCTTCGGACTGGAAGACTGCGGCGGCCATGGAGATTCGACGGCAGGTTAGATAAGTTAGGGTTTCAGAAAGGATAAAGGAGGAGAAAGAAACGAAGATCAGCCCTAGTTATTTACAGTTACGATCCCTATCCTATAAAAGGGAAGAGGAGAGGGAGGAGAGATTGATCAGCTAATCTACAGAGGAAGAGGAAGAGGAAGAAGACGGCGGAGGCGGAGGAGAGATGCCGAAGGATAATTCAGAGAGAGAGAGAGAGAGCCCTGGAGCAAGCGTCCCGCCGGCCGAGAAGAACCAGTCGGTGACGGTGGATGATATAAAAAATAATAATAAAATACAATTAATTAATTAATTAACGGAAAAATGAAGTTCGCAATGGTGGGCCGTACGAGTGCTTATGGATTCGGTTTCAAAAAGCCGGTTCGAACCGAACCGAACAAAATATATGCAATTTAATCAATTAAGACTAAATTGAATTCGGTTTGATCCGGTTTGAAATTAATGGTACTGAACAGTAAGACTCGGGCCGTCCTTGGCAGCAGAATCAAAATAACTACAATTACAGGGATAAAGATAAAAAAGAGATAGAATCGAGGGGCAAATTGAAAATATGCTCACAAAAGTCCTTCCCCTCTGTCCGCCGCCTCCCTCGACTGGGTTCCGTTCCCGCTCAAACTGAATTCGCTGCAGGAAGAAGGGGGACGAACACGGAGCCGGAGGCGAACAGAGTGGCGCGCTTTGCCGGCGAGTCCGCGTGGGAGGATGTCGCGGCGTTGCTTGCAGTAGGACTCTCTCCATCTATCGAGCTTTCAACCCGTTGATTCTCCTTTTAGAACTGATCGACGTCGCATTATCCTTAACTTCTTCTTCATTCTTCTGGTCGGCTGAGCTGACAGACTACGAGGTACGGAGATTTAGAGGATGTGACTAGCTTAGCAGCAGCTGCCGTCCCTCCCGATTCCGAGAACGAGTATGGCCGCACCAGTTAGTCCCTGTTACGGAGAATCCTGTCTATCATGCTTAATCCTTCTAAGTAGCCGAATTATTTCAGTTCCGCGTCGAACTAAGTCAGTTCTCCACCTAATTTCCGGTTTGTCCTTTTCAGGTACATATAATGATTTCTGTATTTGGTCTGGAGTTGGAACCGACTGAGATTGACAGTGAGATAGACAATACGGAAACCAAGTTCCGTTCTTCCGTGTACTTATCGAGCCTGAATCTGATGGTCGTCCCAGGCTTCACCATGACTCAGATCCCTGGATCTTCATGAGTATTGAAATCAAAGGAAATACAGACCATGTGAAAAACTCCAGGTACGCTGAAATTTCCTTCGAATACAGATTGAAATGCGGATTGATTGCGTTTCTTGGTCGTAAAACGTGGTGGGTATCAGTAAAATAATTACTAAGTTGGTTGCAACTCAAGAATTCTGAAACTTTGTCAACCCCAGTCTGAGGTTTTAATATTATCAACGAGGCTGTGTGCAGGGGAAAGCTGGAGGCTGTGGACGCTATTGATGAAACAGCAGCAGCAGAGTCTGAACTCGACGGTGTACTAATCAGTGAAACCCGACACGAGCTCGAGTCTTGAACAAACAGGTCATGTTACATTCTGTATCTTTTAGTAACTTCTTGATCCAACAAGAGCTTGTGATAGATTAATATTTGTGCCTTTTTCTACAGTTGCTCAACGAAATGAAGTAGTTATCAGTATCCCGAAGCTTCTAATTCGACATCCCCACCCGGTGAAAAAAAGAACTCCTGGAGGAACAGACTGCGTTTCCTACTGGTTAATGAAAATCGAATCCCGAACTATTCCGATGTTGAACAGATCCGTAACTGTAGCGATCAATTGCCCTTCTCCTTCTGCTTCCACTCCAACCCGAAGAATCTGCCGGGGGAGTACCTGATCCTATGCTCCGTGATGGTCTCGAGCTTTGGTGACCAAACCTGCTCTCTGCACCCGACCAGCTGCTCGTACTGCTTCCTGAGCTCCGGCGTGCTACAAAGCAATGAACCGGTGCTGCCACCGTCCCCCGCCTGTTCCTTGGCATCGTCACGCTCACGCTCCTTACACTTTGTTATTATAATCCTCGTGATAAAATCGGGCGAGACCTTCATTAGGAGCCTCCCGTCCTCACCCTTCACGTATTGGAATGGGCCATCCTCGCCGAAGTCCATAGGGATCCGCTTCGGGCTGGATGAGGAGAAGGAGGATCCCATGGCGGCGATGGAAGAGGCTGAGAGGGTGCAACCGGAGGACGATGGAGGGGGGAAGAAGTCGATCGGGAGGACAAAGTAGGTCTGGCCAGGTATGAGCTCGTCATCAATGGACAGGGCCGGGATAGGTCGGCCGAGGAAGAACGAGTCTGCATGGCACACCATCCTGTCGGGGAATTCGAACATGATCTCGCCGGCTATGCGCCTCTCGGACCGGCTCCCCGAGAGCATCTTCGTGGTTCCCTCCCAGAAGATCAGCTTCACCGGCCCGGAGTTCTTCGTCGGGTGGAAGCAAGGAGCCACTGCATTGCCCATTCCAAAGGAAGAGATGGAGGAGGAGATTAGAGAGAGAGCACAGATGGGAGTTGAAGTGTTGAAGATATAATAATAATGAGTGGAGGGAAGGGGGGAGAAGGTGTGCTCGTTGAAAGAGAGACTATATTGACTTTGTCATATGTGTATAGACGTAACTGTCTGTATATACATATATATATATATATGTAATTACTAACTAGGGTTCGGAGGTCAAGCAAGCCGGCTTTGAACAGACTCTTCTTTCCCCTCCCTAACCGGCGCTGCTGGGCCGGCGGTGGTTTGTCAAAAGTCTGCGCTTAACTAGAACCTTAAACAATGCATTTTGTCTGGAATAGTATTACGTAGACATTAGACCCTTGACCTTGGAATATGTATTCAGGAAGTTCATATGTGAAGGCTCTGGTTGAACCAGAAAAAGGAGACACTAAAAATTTGTACCTAATATGGTCATAAACCTGCAGTTTGAACGTTGGAGCAAGACTTGGACTCATAACGCTGAGTTCTGTTATCTCGAACTGTGCCCCACCTGGGTGTGTGTTTCGGGCATCTTGCCCGGGGCCAGTTATCACTTTATACATCTGGATCGCGCGGTTCCAGCTCAGGAAGGAGCTTGAGATTCCTCTAGTGTGGGAATAAGAAGCGATCCCTGTGACTGAGATGGCTAAACCTTCGCCTTCGGTCTTAACATTGCCCAAGAACGTCATAACAATAATATTGCCCATAGACAGAGACAGCTATGTCTTCATTTATATATATATATATATATATAATAGAATAAGCGGCCCTTTTCATCTCTAATATTTTATGCAGTTATGATTTTTGTCCCTAATCTAATTTTACCATCCATATCGTCCTCGATGTTCAACAAACCCTAACAATTTAATCCTTTACCATCATTTTCATCATCAATAATTAAAAATTCTGACAATTTAATCCCTTTGTATGAGGGACAAAAGTGATGAACATCTAAAAAATTAGAGAGATAAATGATGACAAAGAACTAAACCGTTGGGGGTTTCCTTAAATATTAACATTGGTGACAAAATTAGATTAGGAATAGCATTGATAGTCGCACTGAATATTAAGAACAAAAATGATAGTTTACTCTTTAATTTAAATTTCATTTTCCCATCAGAACTAGAGATCCTATCTGATGCAACTACTATCACCTCATATTCAAAAATCCAGCGAGCCTTAACCGGTTCAACAACCGGGTTGGCCTACTGAGGCAAACCTGAAATATTTATTTAAGGGAAAGAGCATCAAACCACCTCAACCAATCCAAATCGGTGACCGGAGAACCTCCTTGATTTCCTGAGACAGTTTACCAGCAAATCTTATATATAGTATATAATATATCAAGCTTGATTCTATAGGAAGAATCCTATGCTCAGCAATTCAATGCAAATCTCTCTCTGACAAATTCACAATCATCTCAATTCAAAGGTCTTTCTATCGCCTTATAATCTACGCTGAGCTGCCAAGATTCCGAATTTTGTATCCGGAGCATATATAAGATTCATCGTATCTTAAATTGATAGTAGCACTCAGATACATATACCAGGCCACAGCAACAGTTGACCCACAAGAATCCAAATCAACTGTCAGCTTCATCTTTCGTTGTCAGCATGAAAAATGTGCCTTATAAGGTTGGGTCCAACCGACCTACACAGCACAGCAAATGTCTTTTTCTTGTCTGATCAAATTCAATCACATCCTTCACATTATCGTCTACGTAGTTACTATTATGTTATATTACTGCCGTGATCATTAACGGCAAAGTCAAAATGTTAGATAAGTTTCTTAGCGTGTCATGCTGTTCACATCCACGCTGTCATGCTATTACTAGTCAAGGTTGATTTCCTAATATGAAAACAAATTGCAAGATAATCAAATCAGAAAGCTTGCTGACCGAAGAAATTATACTTCTCAGAAGTCTCTGCAAAAAATTTATATTATCTATCTGTCGATTTCGTGAAATTTGTGTTTATTTCCATCTGAGGTATGTACCTGTGCCGGTGAGAATGGGTGATCCAGGTCGGGCTCTTTTATCCGACACGGGCAGGTCCCGAGTTTCTTCAGCCCTCCTCTTCTTTCAATAGCTTCAACCACCGTCTCGAGATGGTTTCTCTTGTGCACCCAGATTGTACGGTTTGAGATTTGTCGCACAATTCGACGGAGGAGAAGTTATACCCAAAATATATATCATAGTTAGACTCCATTGAAGACAATCATCACAGAAACAAAAGACAACCAAATAGTCAAGACAGGCAGATCAGCTCATAAGCTAAAGCCCCACAAACCAGTATTACATGAATTATATTTCAATCAGGCTGTGTCCTGACAGGCTTTCCATTTAAAGAATCAAGATGAGATTCTTAGAACAATAAAGACCAAGGACCCGGCTGGCTTCCCAAGTACAAGTACTTCTAGTTTGGTCTAATTTGGCTGTTCAGCTTCCAATTCATCCATATTTTCTTCACTTTCATGTTCACCAATATCAATGCCTCTGGCAAAATCTTTTAAGCCAGACATCATGAAAAAGAACGAGCTTGATCTTAATTCACTAGACATGCATTGTGACTGATGTGAAACCAAAACAAAGGAAAATGGTAAAAGATGATTCTTCAGTTACATAATAGAAGCAGAATGCGGACTTGAATCGTCTACGTAAGTCCTAATTATTTATGAAAGCTAGAAGTATTTACAAAGTCTAATCAGCATAGGCAAGAAAACTTACCACTAGATTTTGCAGCCACTATGTATTGTCACTCTCAAAACTGAAAACTCTGTCAATTTGACTAGTTCAGATGGAAACAAAAACAAGAAGAGACATATATTAAATTCTCTACAAAGATAATCCTATACACTCAAAAATATCTGGCCATGCCTCACCTGTGCAGCAGTGGCGGCTCAGCCTCCTCCAGTCCATGAAGGGAGCTCAAGCTTCCTCCGATATACTTTATACTTACCTTCACTGAGTTGGCCTCTAAAATAATTCTTGTGCTACACACAATAATAGATAAATTTGTCAACACTCAAGAGAGATAGGAGACCTCCAAATCAGGATCCAGACAGGTAATAATAAATAGATCAACATAGAGAGAAGTGAACCTCATCTGCATGTATCTGAAAATAGCACATATTGCAACAAACTAATCCCAGCCTCATATATGGTTGAAGCGCATCGGAGAAAAAAGAAACTGGAGTATCCCAACACGAATTTGCTGACGAGGGCTCTGTTACTCATCCTGAAACCTTGATAGAAACAAATTGGCCTCACCCTCATCGTGTATCTTGAGAAAAAACTGAATAGGTTGGCATCAGAAGTTATCATCAGGTACGAAACCTCTCTGCAGCATTTCATCATGGAATCGAAATGCCTCCTTTAGGTTTTCCTGACTGACATGGCCATTGATCAATGATGTATAAGTGGCTCTGTCTGGGTTTATACCCCTCTCAATCATCTTTCTTAATACAAGCTCGGCCTCCTGCATCCTACCTTGCCTGCAGAACCCACTGAGAATGAAATTATACGTGAATACATCAGGAAGAAGCCCCATGCTCTCCATTTTATTGACTAGAAGAAATGCTCTGTCCATATTTTCTAGTTTTACAAACCCATTTATAAGGGTATTGTAAGTGATGCTATCAGGAACAACTCCACTGGAGATCATCTTTCCCAAGAACTCCTCTGCTTTTAGTGCATCACCCGATCGGCAGAAGCCTTTAATGAGGGTGTTACATACAATCAGACTGGGTTTAATACCTGTAAGGACCATTTCATCCCACAACCTGAAAGCCTCAGAAATGTGTCCCATACTGCAAAATCCGTTGATGAGAGTGGAATATGAAATGTGATTTGGATGAATTCCACTGGCTACCATATCATGCCACAGACTATTAGCTTTATCCATCTCACCTACCCTGCAGAAACCATCCATCAGGGTGTTGAATGTTACAATATCAGGTTTCAGATTCCTCTGAGTCATTCTCTCAAACAAGTTTAATGCTTTGTTCATGTCACCATTCTTACAGTACCCGTGAATTAGTGTAGTGTAAGAACAAAAATCAGGAAATACACTTCTTTCACCCATTTCATTGAACAGGTCTTCTGCCTCGTTAAGCATCATGTCCTTACAAAGACCATTCAGAATGGTATTATAAGTAACCACGTCAACATAACAGCCCTGCTCAAGCATTTCATCTCGTATTTTCAGAGCTTCAGAAATTAAGCCACTTCGGCAATACCCATCAATCAGAACTGTATACATTACACTATCGGGCACCAACCCAGAGTCCTTCATTTTCTTATAGTACATCAATGCCCTATTAAGTTCTCCATTCCTTGAGAGAACCCCAACAAGTGAACTGTAGCTAACTAGATCAGGAGCAACAGCTCTCTGCAGCATCTCACTAAAAATCACCTCAGCTTCTGATATGTTATTTTTTCTGCACGCCTCAACGAGCAATGCATTGTAAGATGCAGCATCAGGACTCAGACCAATTTGTGACATCTCGTTTAGAACTTCTCTAGCCCTAGTATATCTCCCCCATTTACACAGACCATTTATAACAGAATTATATGTGTAAAGACCAGGTTTTAGACCTTTTTCAGACATGGAACTCATTAGCTTGAAAGCTTCATCTATGACTCCTTGCCTACAATAAGCATTTACAAGAGTATTATACGTCACAATATCCGGGCAAACACCCTTCTCCTCTATCTCAAGCAGAAATGACTTCGCATCATCAATCTTACCATCCTTGCAATACGCATTGACCATTATGTTCAGTGTGTAGACATTCAACTCAACACCACTTGCAACGATCTCTCCATAAACTTCCTGCGCTAAATGAATCCATCCTGCTTTGACCAAACCACCAAGAAGGCCATTACACGCATTGATAGAGACACGAAACCCTCTACTTCTCAATAACCGGAACGCCTCTGTACCTTCTCTTAACTTCCTAGCTTGCACATAAGTTTTAATCAGCAAATCAAACACTGAATCATCTGACCTGCATCCACAATACGTAGATATCAAAGCATCCAAAACCTCAGCACGTGAAACGCCACTCTTCCTCACCATCCTGAGAATCAGAGCCTGCGCGTCCGACTGTCTTCTGCTGCGAACCAGCATGTGGATCATGGCGCTCAGAGACGCCGACGAATGCTTTAAGTTCGGACAGCTCGATGCAAGCGAGTCAATAAATCTCACAGCCAACGGTAGGTTGTCGCGACACCTGTAGAGAACCTCGACCACAGCAGAAGAGTTCAAGCATGAGAGGTGACCTGAAGAGCGCTGGTTACGATCGCGCCTCAAGCTTATCAGGACTTTCTCCACCAGATAGGAGTCGTCCGGAGTCGAAGGCTCGAGAGAGCTGCCGGCAGAGTCGGCGGGGGTGGTGTATAGCGAGCTGGAGCCGTGGATGAGGAGTCCAGGTCTTGCAGGAGGGAGGCGGACTCCATTGGCGATAGGGCATGCTCGCTTGCAAGGGCGATGCGGGAGCCGCTGAAGGCGATGACTCTGCATCTGCGGGTTTTCTCCGATTGCTCGCCGGCGCAGCAGTGAACGGAGAAGGCGGAGGATTTCGAAGAGCTGTGGCTCCTTCAGAAAAATTTCTCGGTGGCATCAACGGCCTCAACTTACACTAGATTACATTACTTTTTTTTTTTTTTCAACACGCGGTAACTCGAACCAGCCGAAATACACCTCGAGATTCCCGTTGATCTTCTCAACTTAGATCAATTTTGAAATTACCTATTTGGGACCCAGTAAGATAACTATTAGGAGCCTTCCAGTGAGTAGCCCCAATAGTAGGGAGCTGAAAAGTCAGGACTTCCTAATAAGCGCACGGGTTTTTCAGTCCTCTTGAGTTCATCAGGATTGATCGTGAATTACCTAACATCCGTGATTTACAGGCTATCATATGCACCCGAGGTGGCGGTGTTGCAACTACCACGAATTGGACCCGAAAAGTGTTCGGATATTGCAATTATAAAAAAGGGCAACCAGTAGGAGGTGGGTAGATTACATTGCCTTGCAAAAACTAGTTTAAAAAAAAAGTCACTTTTCAAAAATAATAATATTATATTGATGTAAATGTTTAGAACGATTTCAAAAATAGCTGGATTCGTAAAAATAATATACACGTCATCCTAAATTACAAATTAAAGAAAGAAATTTAATATAATAGCATTATATTAATTTAAAATTTAATTTTCATCGATAAACAAAATTCAATCATCGTCGATTGATCTGACCGTAATCTTTTATTCCCTCTTACTTCAATTTCTTCCTATCCATGTATCTCTCCACAACCATATAAACCCATTTGTAATCCGAAAAAAAATATAGATAGACCAATTTTAAGCTATAAGATGGTCAAAATGCACTTTTACAATAACAAAATTTAAAATAGAGAGCGGCTGTCCAGGGGCCGTGGTGGTCCATGCTGTTTCAAATGTAGAACCAAACCGGTTCTGCACGGTCTCGAACGAACCTTCTTAACCGTCTGATCCAACCACACAACTCGATCCGTTCCCAAAACAATGGTCAGGGGCTGAAGGACGAAAACTCAACCTGTTCAAAGAATCGGTTATCGGGGAGAGCACGGCAGTCCTTAGGAACGGTTTGCAGTAGTAACATAAAGAAGGATAGAGGTTTACATACACTATACATTTCATCACCCTAAGTGCACAACAAAGCGAAAGAATATTTCCCATCCAAAATGCCTAATCAACCTAAGGTTAACACAAGGCAATTGAAAGGTCCGGTGAAATATATTTCGTCAACATTACGATGAGGTGCTGCCTCGGCCATCGACCGGTCAGCTTGCTCTTTACCTCCCTCGATCTCCCGGGCATCTCGGCTGCGAAAGGATGCGGTCCCATCAGCAGGTTATGCGCTTGGCGAGCTTCAGCTTCGGTGCTGCTTCTCTTTAGTCTAGAAAGCTAGATTACAGGAGCGAGCTATACACAGGTTGGAATTTACAGACCGAGGACTTTTCACCGACACGCCTCGGTTACCCAAGCAGATGCTCTTTTCCACGACACCTCCTTTTGCACCCCGCACCCTCATTCGGTCTTCTCTTTTTTCCCGAGAAATTACATCAGTTCATCCATTGAAGGCCTGCTCGACCCCTCAGTTCCTCCCTTTTGCAGCAGATTGAAGTTAGGACTGGAATGTGCAAAATTGTAAGGCCGCGTTTGGCAAGAAGGAATAAAATATTTATCAATGAAAGAGAGATTTAAAATTCGAAGTGTCTTCATTCCCATTCCACCATATCTTTCGTGCCAAACCAGAACTAAGAGGTTAAGAGATGTGCAGAAACTCACCCCCTCATCTGTTCTCTCTGCAGTGTCTCATCCGCACTGAAGCTTCTGCTGAATAATTTTGCAGAGGGAACTCGGGTCTGATCCGCCTCACCATCTTCAACACCGAAAAGAGGCATTATTAGAAGCCAAAACAAAGAAGCTCTTAGTATATTGTGGGTAAGGACAGAATAAAAGCCCAGCAATGAAGAAGAGCAGAAACTCACAGGGAACTCCCCTGTTGGATGCATCTTAACTTTGTCAGAATCATAATAATCAGCCATTGTCTTCTTATCATCGTATTTCATGTCCTGCATATAGTATTACACATATTAGTTAAATTAGTCGGCCAACTGAATTTTGATGATAATGATGAGGAGGAGGAGGAGGCAAACAATATAAAACTAGACCTTCTCTGGTCTGACTTGCCCTTCATTTGTCAGTCTCGCAATTCTCGACTTTTTACTTCCTTGGATATTCTTGGGATTGACACTGGCAGGGTCGTGCAACCTGAGGCCCCGCTTGTCATTAGTGCCTGTCTCATTATATTGATCATATACAGATGTTCCCATCTCTTCTTTATCCTTAGAACTAAGGCTGTAGTTCCCTTTCGTTGAGTAAGCAGAGACATGATCCCCAGAATCTTCTAGCATGTCTGAAGAAGGATCATGCCCAGAATATTGTGCAGGTGGACTAAAAACAGAATGCTTTTCTTGAAAGTTGGGAGTGGATTGATAGTCCTCAAAATCATGACTATTTGCTCGGCTTAAATTTGCTCCTTTGGGCGGAATCTTAGAGCCGAACCTTGGATCATATGCATGATCTCCCTACAAATGAAAAAAAAAACAAAATAATCCACAAACAGTACAAAGCACAATGAAAACATACCTTAAAAAATCAGTAAAACCAGCAGCATCATGCAACCCTTGATTGACTTGTAAGTGAACAAATTTTATCCAAATTCATCATAGATTACCACCACTAAACTAATAACTATATCTGCTAGCAATTACTTTAAAAGAGGAATAACAGTTTGAACTGTTTCTATAAATTACTAGAATAAATTAGATTAATCTGAAACGTTGAAATTTCGAAGCATCATGGAATCTAATTAGGTCAGATGGCATCTTGCTGGGAAATTCTCCTTTCCAACATGAATTGAGGGGATACTTCAATTGACCATCATTTTATAATGAATTTATTGTTCAACAGATATCCCAGGAATGAAGAAGTGCGCTTACTGTGGTTACATTAGTCAGCCTCCATATCCCATTGGTATCTGCAGAATAACCAGGATTCCCAACATAGTAAGATCCTGCCAAAGGTTTTAAGAAAATGAGACATCAAATCATCATCTGCTAAAATTCAATGACAATTACTGGCTATGATGAGAATGATAGGATGTAAATCAAGTTAACAAACTTAATCTCAGCATAAGAGACGGGTTAACACATAGAGGTCGATAGAGCAAAATTTAAATTCTTTTAACCAAGAAAAAGCTCCATCTAAAATAAGTTAGTAAAATTCTTTTATCAGTCGTAGTCTATGGTCACTGCAGCTGAAGGGAAACATCTCATGAGGATTTGAGGAAAATGGCAAAGTCGTGAAAAATAGCCAGAACACTAGTCACTTGAGAGTAGGGGATGGATCTAATATCTCATTTTGGCAAGATAATTAGACCAGCTCAGTCCCGTAGCCAACTTTTGCACAAGAGGTATGGGTTTCTTCCCTTCACTAGGTCCAACAGCAAAAGTTACCAGTGTTTTAAAGGATGGACAACAGAATTGGCCTAGAACAAATGATCAAAAGGCCGAGGAGATCAAGCTTACTGCAAACTCTCCCATGGTAACATGTAACATGGTTCCAAGGTCACACCCCAGGAATTTCTGTTATTGCATAGCTGGTGATCCTAGATACACTGCTAACCAAAACTCGCCCAGTAAAATGGAGTACCGTACATTATGCAAGCTTTACATTCGGTGGATAGGCTGGAGAAACTAGGGAACATCTATTCTTCTCATGCGGCGTGACAAAGGCACTCTGAGAGATTGTTTTACACAGACTGCAGCAACATAGTTGATCAGAAGACTGGAAGGGGAAGCTGGAGGCCATAACTGGGGAAAGAACAGACTCTACACTCTACTAGACTTTTATGGACAAGTTATATGTAGCATGGACTGAGGAATCTCAGAATATTCCAAGATTAGAGACTAGGATAACTCAGAATATTCCAAGAAAGTGTGCAGCTTCTCGGTAGGATTTTTTAGTTAGGTAGGAGCATTAAAGACTAGGATAACTCAAAGCTCTTTTGGTAGATTACTTTAGTTGCTTGCATGGACATGTCGATGTACATCATAAGTAAGCCTCATTTTGAATGAGAATTACAGATTCATCATTAAAAAAAAAAAAAAAAAAAGTTCTACACATCGATACATCCTACTGTCATTTTGAGAATTCCCACATTTTTTGTTTCCTTTTCTTTTGTTTAAATCCAGACAAATTCTTAAGGCATCTTGTAATGCAGAGAGAAATAGCAATAACTGAACCAGAAGGTACAGAAGTAGATAAATAAGATGTCTTGGAGATGGAAGAATATATTGCATGCTCGAAACAGATTGGCTGTAGTTTGACTGTGCCTCATGACCTGTAGATACCAATGCTTCAGAAAGAGGAAAACCCAGCAATGATGTTTTCTAATAATCAATATAGGCATACTCATTACTGAGGACTGGTAAGACTCCCCAAAGAAGTATTAAAACTCACAAACCCATATGCATAGAAAAACTTACCGGGTGATGCATCCCTGACTGGGGACTCAAATGCACCAGGAGGAAGGGGATCAAATTCAATACCAAGTGGGGGGCCATCTTCTCTGTAATGCCTTCCCAGCTGCCTCTTAACAGCAGTTATAGCAGTATTTCCTCTGTCACACTTCACTTTTAAATATCCAGATGGCTTATAACCTCCTATACTGATCATACTCCTAGCATCAGTAGTTGAATTGATTCCATTCTGCATCAAATACTTGGGAACATTCACATTTTTTAGGTTTGTACCGGCAGAGTAGAACCGTTCCTCTGAGTGTGAACTACTTCCTGAAGATGCACCATTCATACAGCCAACATTTCCCGTATAGTTATTCCTAGGTTCATCAGGGACGAATGCAGCAGGAGAAATAAGGTGGTGGAAGCTACGACTTTCAACCTCTATTGGGTCAACAAGCCAATCATCCCCTTGTTTGGTGCTGCCGCATGAATCCTGCCTAGGTCCACTTCCAAGATCCTGGATAACTCCGCTTGAATGGTCCTGACGTCCATTTGCTAATATTTCCTCCTTCACCCTTTTCTCTTTCAACCTTCTGTGGCAAAACCAACCAGATACTTGCTTTTCTGTCAATCCTAACTGTTCTGCAATTTCTGATTTCAGTTCTTCAGTTGGATACTTATTCTCTGGGTATAATTAGAGATTTATTGATCAGAGGATACACTAGATGAAGCACTCGAGGACGATATCGAATAGATTGTCAAAAAAGGGGAAAAAGTTAGAGAATGAATTGTTCATACCGCTATAAAAATTCTCCAAAGCCTTAACCTGATTTGGGGTCTTCAGCTTTCTTTTCTGATTCTTTTCGGAAGATGCCTTTCTTTCACCTGACTGCATCTCCTTTGATTCTAAAATTTCAGCAAAAGGAGAAGAAGAGACCAATCATAACCGTAACGTAAAATTTCAGACAAGACTCCAACTTATAGAGGCAAAAAGAACAGCAAGAGCAAAAATATTTGCTAATTGTGATTGAGCAGCACTTTATATTACTAACTATGGAGTAGAAAAAAATGAAGAAGCAAGCATCAGAAACAGGGTCCTGGCAATATATTAAAGGAAATAAAATCCCACATCCATTAACATGAATAATTCTCTCTCTCACTTCAGGCTTTGCATCCTATTAAGCTCTCAATACGAGATTTGCGAGAAGAAATTGCAGTTATGCATCACATAAAAGAACCGAAATGAAAATAGCCTCAAAGTTATGCTCATTACTTCACGAGTTCGCGAAGCTAATCCAAATCTAGAAGATGATCAAGATATCTTCAAATATCCGCTCAATCATGTTAAATCACTCTGGAGCTCCTCTCTCAAGCATGTCCGAGCACGATTTCCATTTGGCTCCTTCTACAGCTTCCTGGTAATGCTCCGCAGTTTGCAATGGATGAAAAATTTTCCAAGCGGACGGGAGTAGATGTGACGGATGACAGAGCTTTTCAAACAAAAATGGGTCCAAATTCCAGCAACAGAGAGAAATTTCAATCAACCGTTCACAACTAAACGAAAACAGCGACTCAAACATTCACGGCCTAACAAGGAATAGCAACACGCGGCGAAACATGAACCTTAAAGAGAGAGACAGAGAGAGATTGAATAGAAGAAGAAGCAGCAGCAGATGGATGAAGTCAATGCATTGCCGGTCCACGAGGCCGAGGATAGTAAACGTACCTTCCATGACTACACAGACCGAGAAACTTCTCTCTCCAGGCTACAGCTGCGATTGATCAAAAGAGAGGCCCGGAGAAGGACATGGAGACGGCAACCGGATTAGGGGAGTCGAACCACCAAACGCCTCAGACCGCTATCTGCACAGAAGAGGAGCGGAGAAGACAGAGGAACCGACGAAGGAAGAAGAGAGCGAATTCCTCCCATGGATTTTCTTCATCGTCATCATCCGCCTGTTCATCGCCGTTAACTTTTCCGGCCGGGTTTCCGTTTCTGCTCCCCCTCTGCCGTCTCTCTAGACTCTTTCCATCTCTCTGTTTTCTTTTCTCCTTTTTCGCCGTTAACTTTCCCCAGAGTTAATGCTCTTTCACGTTATTTTAATTGACAGCCTTTTTCAACTGGTGAATTTCTGCTTCTTCCTGCAAACCAAGGACCATGTCGCCCACAGAACAAGCAAACCGGGTCAAACCCGGTAAAGGTATATTTGTGATATTTGGTTAATGGACTGGGAATATAATTAAATTTTTTTATGAGGAATACCATCCGACAAAGGTAAAGGGAAAGTGAACTCCTTATGAAACTCACATGTATCTTTCTTCTCTCGAGAGATACCTTTTTCAAGACAAACATGTGAGGGCCGAGCCGTTGCGCCGCCGTCCAAAGCGAACAATACCTCTCGACGAGGCCCTCCATGTCGGCGATTCTGATCCTATCCACATCACCATCTATTCTATTTTGTCCGGGGCTAATTTTGTCATTTCATTTCTCGGTTAAAAATGAGGATAACAGCAGTGACGACCCAATCATCTCGTTAGGTAATGCCCGGACGTTCGTGTTCAACCGCGAACATACTGGATGAACTAAAACAAACTAATAATAATACTGGTCTCGACAACATAACATAACTAAAGGCCTAACATAGTCTAAGAATCCAATATTCGCCAAGATACAAGCGCAGGAGCATTCTCTAACAGTACTGCCTGAAGCAAGACTCGAACATATCATATAGACCTCACCAAACCGCATAGGAATGAGTTTTAGACCACTGGACCACTGCCACCGCCTTTAGTGGTGAAGAATTTCTTCACCTATCTATTCCGGACTGCATTCCGGTGAACCAAGCGTAGGGAAGGAATTTTGAATTCTCGCTCCCTCTAACCAAACACTGCATCAGGGTAAGGGAAATGAATGGAGACCGAGGATAAACAGAGAGGGTAATGAGGGGAATGAAAGTGAGATTTTAACCACTACATAAGAGTAAGATTTTTGAATAAATTAACTGTACTGTTTTTATAGATGATGTCTTGAACAATTTCGTGACATATAAGACACGGTATGCTCATTAGATAGAAGATTCTCTCCTGCTCAAGGAGGCTCTAATTTATGGAATATTTCCCTTTGTTGAAAATTTATAATCGAAAGAGCCGGATCAATATGGAATTCAGTTAATTAGAGTCGATTTATGGAAACAGGGCAGTGTGAAAGATATCAGGACGGTTCTAAACCGTTGCAAGATCTAGTGGTACTACTCTCGATCTAAGAACAGAAGATTTTTGATTTAATTTTTATTAGTGATACTCACCGTACTCCTTAACTTCCTGTTAATTCTATCATCGTAGGTTTATTTGCATCCTTGTACCAAAAAAAAAGAAGAAGAAATGATACATGAAGAAGCGCATGGTTTGACTTTTTTTTTTCCTTATTAAGAAAGATTTTATATTGGAATTATATTAATAAATGAAATTCTATTAGGAAGAATTTCACTCTTTTCAAATCTAAAGTTGAACGAGCCATGAAAGTGATTCAGTTCGAGTAGTTTTCGGTCAAATTATCAAGACTCGATTTATTTCGGATAGGTTTTTTAAGACTAAAAATTATACCGAGAACTATTTAATATAATTAAAAAAGAAACTTACCTCTAATGGTGTGTTTTTTGGTTGTTTTTTATGACGATGACTTTTACTGAGATAATAAATTTATTGTAATAAATGAATAATTATTACCAATTATTGATACTTTTATATATCAATAAACTAATTAACATAAGTCATGAAATATCTAAATAAATTTTTTCAATTGTCAAAATATAAGAATAATATAAATGACTGAATATGATCATATAATTGTTGATGAATTCAGTCATCTTGGGTGCGGCCAGATTTTGCAGGTCGGGTCTCGAATTTTTCAATTGAATTTTTTAGATCTTTTAAATCACCCAAATTTTATATGGAAGCTATAAAAACCGAGTTTTCTCATCAATTTCAGTTTTTTCCATTTTTTTGATCTCCGATATTTTACTTACACCCTAGTATACGAGAAACTCTTGGGTCCATCCAATAAAATGCTGACAAGTGTTAGTGTTGTTTAGCCACGTGTGTGGCCACATAACCAGTGCTGACATGTGTTGGTACTTCACTGGGCGGAGGCACCACGCGGGTGCCACTTAGTGGTGGCGCGGCTCCATCCAGGACTTTTCCGTAGTATAGGCGGGGCAAAGGGAGAAAATCAGACACGTCATCTGTATTGTTTGTCTCCCTCTTCTTTTCCAAATTTTTGGTTCTTCTTTCTTCTCATGAACTCTTCCATGGCGGCAAATCTGCTTCGAATCGCACCCTACGAAGCAGAGAACCAACTGGAACTCTCTCTCCGACAAGCCTTCGGCCTCGTCGAACAAAACCTACGACCTCCCTTTCCCTTGACGATCCCCACTCCAGAAGAATACAAAACCCTCAATCGCGCGATCCTTTACGGGATTTTAACGGAACCCCATCACGCCAAAGTTCACATCAAGCACCTGCATGCTGTCGTCTCCGATGGATACGCCTTCTTCCTGCATTTGCTTAATCAGGTGGTTAATGAGTTGTTCGAGAAGCTCGTCGATTCGGCGAGAAATCAACTCCTCTGGGTCGCCGGGGAGATGGTTGATGTTTCTGCTATCGGGCTTCATGGGCTCCTGGTGTCGTTACTGAGGCAAATAGTCGGGGGAGACTTTAGTGATGACAATTTGTGGCTGTGTTTTGAGATGGTGACTCTGTTTCTCAGTAAATGGGACTGTTTGCTGGAGGAGGAGCCCATGATTTTGACCAGTGGATTGTATGTGTTTTTGCGGTTGCTAGCTGAGCACTGTCGGATATCGAGTAATGACTCAAAATTTGAAGCTTTAGTGAAGTTAGAGATCGAGTTTTGCATAAAGATGTTTAGGGAGCAGTTCTATTTGTGCTCGAAGATTGGTAGGGATATTATTAGACTGCTTCAGGATTTGGTTCACATGCCCGAGTTCCAAGCTGTGTGGAAAGATTTGCTCTTGAACCCGAGCGAGTTCGGAACCTCTGGATTTTCAGGTATTTCGCAGATTTATTCAACTCGGACTTCAAGTCAATACTTCCTCCTTCGGATTCCTCCGGCAATGGAGACTTATCTGCGATTCTTGCTTACCCACGTGAAGTTGGGGGTTCAGAAGAGGCACCAGGCTTGGTTTGCTAGCAAGTACTTGTTCAGCTCCACGAGAGAAACTCTTATATGTGATATTGTTCGCTTTATTTGCTGTGGTCACCACCCAACCAATGAAATCATTCAGTCAGATATCATCCCTAGGTGGGCTGTTATTGGGTGGCTCCTGAAGTCTTGCAGGAACAATTATATTGAAGCCAATGTGAAGCTCGCCCTGTTGTATGATTGGCTCTTCTTTGACGAAAGAATTGATAAAGTTATGAACGTTGAGCCTGCTATGCTATTAATGATGTATTCTGTGCCCCATTATGCCGAAATCACAAATTCCCTTCTTGAGTTTCTATTTCTTCTTGTTGACAACTATGATGTGGAACATAAGAAAATGATCATGAAGGGGGTTTTGTCATCTTTTAGCTGCCTTATAAGTAAAGGAGTGATTCAAGGGCTAGACATTTTGACATCTTCTGGAGTAATATCTCCTCCCCTGAGAGAGAGACTCGCAACATTCTTATTAAGTCTGAAATGTGGGATTCCTAAAGAGTTTCATCCTATTAACGTTTCAAATCAATGTTTGCCAGCTCTGAAGTTTCCTCATCTGTCCACTCCTGGAGCGCCCATTCCATCACCTAAAGAGCAGTCTACAATTGTCCAAGGAGATCAAATTGGAAGCAAGTCTATTGATTCTACTGCAAGGACTAGAACTTGTATTGATGATTTAGGGCATCTTGTTCAAAATCTCGGGGAAGCAATTAAGAAGTCAGATAAAGCAGGCCTTTCTCCTTTGCAGGAAATTCTCGATTCATTTGTTAGCACAGACAAATTGCCTGCAAGTGGTCCAAAGTCCACAAGAAGTTTATGCACAAAAATTGCCAAGGAATTGGAACTTAATGGGCACAAGCTGTTCGAACCTCTACGCTGTTTTTTTGATGAAACTGATGCTGGGATTAATGTGGAGTCTGTTACATCCATAATCATTCGTAAGTTTGTCTTCCAGAAAGAAAGAATGCAAGAAATTCTTTCCTGTTGGGCCATGGAAGGGTTTCCTGTGGGAGCATGCTTGTTATCTTATGCATCAAGACTTGCCTATGAGGCAAATAAGGTCGATAATATGGGTAAATCATTTGTTAATGGTAGTCATCCCAAGTTCAAAGATTCTCAGGTCCTTCTCTTGAAGTTTCATGTCAATGGATATTATTATTCTTCAAACAGAGAAAACGAGAAATATCTTGAAGCAGTTGATTCTCTATCTGAGCTAGAAAATGATTTGGTTTCTAAGCTCATAAATGACGTATTTATTGCTTACAAATGCTTCCTTTCACATCTAAGAACCATCTTACATGACAAAGAGGCTGATACGACTCCCTCAAAGCTCCTTTTATTGGACCTAATATGTTGCTCAAGGTACAAGGGCAAGAGACGAAAATTCCTATTTCAGAGCATTTTCTCCCATCTTCCTGATTTATCCGTCTGCAAGGAAGAGATAATCAGACTGCTCATGAGTTGCTTGGATGATGGAGATATCCTTGATGTAGAATTTGATATTGGACTGAGAAGATTCTCTCTATTCGGGGAAAACACTGAGGCTGTTTTTAGCTTAATCAAGAGCTCTCTTAATTGGGAACCTGTGGAGCAGCATAAGTTTTGGAACTTGCTTCGTTTGGAGCTATTAGTTTCGCCAATCAAACTTGAGAAGCTGATCTCTATGTTCTTCTCTTCTATTGAAGTCAAAGATGCCAGCTTTTGCTCAATAGCAATGGGAGGACTTCTATCAATTTGCAGTTCACGCAATCCTTCTCCAGAGCTTGTTGGGGCATTTATCCTGTTGCCAAATCATGTCTTTCAGGATTTTTCTGCAACTGTCCTTTCTATATGGGCTCAGTCAAATCACTCAGTGCTGTTTGATAGTTTAGCCGAGTTTGCAGAGAAGCTTGAATCCCAGAATGGGCAATCTATCTTTTCTACCCATGCTGACATCAGTGTTAATAATTATGCAATCTTATGGTTGCTGAACTATTTCAACACCCAAGGAGTGAGTCTCTCCAATGTCCTGGGTAGTAGGGTTTCTTCTGCTAATACAGGGGGAAACACCAGCTAGTGGTACTGCTGACGATATGGAAATCTCTTAACAGATATCTCGGGCAGTTCCTTCAACAGTGACAGGACCTTCATTGCAAATCAGGTTCTCTCTAGCTGGACCTCGTGGGGGATATACTGGAACCAAACTCGATAAGCAGACTTTGGGCTCGGGAATTAGAATCAAAGTAGCTCATCTTGTGCCATAGTTTCTCACTCTCATGAGGTATTCTGCGTTTGTATATTTTTAGGATAGTGGTGTAAAGTTTTATATACAATCCCTCCACTGCTAAACTGTCTACTATTAATGTGACATGGCATCCTTGCCTTTGGATCTTTTATCATGTGATTTCTTGTCACATCAGACACTGCTTTTGTTTGTCATGCATGAAACTCCATAGGCTTCTCCCTAAACTATAATGAAATTCCATATATTATTGCCTGTTGATGTTGTGCATTTTAACATTTTAAAATTTAAATTTCAAATTGCATGCCTTCCAGAAGAAGTTCTGCATATCCTCATGTGTATTCTCGTGTATTTCGCATTTTCCATTGTTAAATTAATTAGGTTGGCTGGTGCTATAAGATAGAAGATTTGTCTCAAAAACAGGCTGCAGTAATTAATTTAAGGTAAATTCCTTGATATCCTGATAGCATAATTTAATTGCTGTTGAATTAGATTCAAGCTGAAATCAACTTGGCTTGAAATCATTTCTTGCAAATTAAATTAAGGCTTAGACACACATATATGTCGATCAAGTCCTTGCCCTTAATCTAACATTTTGAGAAAAAAAGGTCCTTGCCCTTCATCCACTGCCTTCCTCTGTTTTGTGCCCTCTGAGACCAGCCAACTCACTGCAGGGACGAGAAGATCGAGACATGAGGGTGGAGGCGAAAGGTGCGGTGCATGCTGGCGTGGAAGCACGTCAAAGGCTTGCTTGAAGTAGGATTCTCTCGATGTCTTGACCTTCCAATATGTTGTTTCACTTTTAGAACTGGTCCTCTGATGGGTATTCGCTGGGGGGTTATTAGAGCTTAGCTGCAGCTGCTGACTGCTTCCTTAATTCCAAGGCCCGCACCGGTCAGTTTCTGTTCAATAAACCATGCTTGTTGCTTCCAGCTTTCTGATTATTTCTTTTCTACTTGTAGTTTCTGATCGTTCGTTCCAAGTTAGATATGCTATTTTGTATGTAAAGCTGTGCAATCTGATACATTGGTTGGCCATTCTAGACAATAAGTTTGTTCCCAAGATAATGAGTAAACAGCCCTGTTTTTCTCAAGAATCCTCTTTTGTGATATTGCATTGTTCCTTCTTTTGCTTTCTGCAGAAAACTGGCACGACAGTGAAGGTGCAGTCAGATTTCGCTGTCCCGCAATGCAAGGCCAGCAACAGAGACTCTGATGAGAATCCGACTTCGCCCTCTCACTGGACTGAGGTGAGATATAATGGGACCCACTGTAGAAGCTGGTTCTCTGAGCTCGTGAATTAGAATCAATCTTGCCGGTTAATCTGGGGTCGAAGTTTCATCCACTTCTCATCAAGTCGTGTTTGTGTTTGTATATTGCAGGGATAGCGGTGCACAGCTTTTATTCTATCTCATCAACGTTGAATTAGTGCTGGCTTTTGTCTCATGCTGTGCTTCAATCCTGTTTGTAGTTTCCTGTCACATAGGTTGTTTGCTGCACGAAACTGCATTTTCACTTCCAGCTCCTTGCCATGCCTTCCATCCTCTTCATACACACAAATTGTGTCCCTCTGCACATCAATTTCGTCATCCTAAATATCCTAAATATCAACCTTGTCATCACACACACACACACATATATATATGATATATATATTATCATAATGTCATTAAATGTCCAAATTTCATTATATCAAAAGGACTGAGGACTCTGATTGCTGTAACGAGCATGCGAGGTTTCTCTTCCTCTCTTAGACTCCCTAAATCGAAGCCATGCAACAAATTCCGGGGTGGAAGTTCGTCCCAGATCAAAGCCTCAGAAACTACTGCCTACCAAAATTTGAAAAAGCATAAAGGTACAATCTATTTAATGCAATAGAATTCAGAGGTTTTGGGTCAGTTCGGTTGTCCAATCAGTTTGACGGTAGCTTTGCTACCATTGAAAATTTGGTTCTATGATTGTGAGAGGAGGGCTTGAGTTCTTACATATTTCGTGTAATCGATTGCCAACAGTTTCTTAAGTGCCCTTTTGTCCATGTAGAAATCTTACTGCTTTAAACCTTTTTTCCTTCTAGATCATCATTTTCAATGTGCTGGGGGAATTTTACAATTCTAACCTCAAAAATATAATTTCAATTAAGTTTGTAGCCATATGTTTCAAATTAAAACCAGCTAATGATTGGGGGTGTGGGGGTCATAATCATCAATTATCACTTTTTTTTTTGTTTTTTTTAATTGTTATTTATTCACTGGTTTTGTTGGGGGTTGGTCATCACTCACCCTCACTTGATTCCTAAGTCACTGTTCCCAACCCAACGTGACTGCATCCACCCGACCCAACAATTTTTAATTGGTTAAAAATATTTACATTTATAAAATTTATTTGAGAAATTACAGCTTTCACCACTGTGGTAAATAATTATGGCCTGTCATGCTCAACTAAATATGAAAGAATTATTATTTCCTTTCGGTGTGTATCACTCGATATCTGTTTTATCTATCGGATTTTACATGAGTAAAATCGATCTTTAAAGGAGTTACGGCTCTCTGATTGCATTACTAGCCCTTGACATGGGTCGGTTCCGAATCGTGAGCCGGGCAGTTCAGGGTCGGTTCCTCCCTTTCAAGGAAGTGAACTGGCCCGGAACCGACTATAATCGAAAATTGAGAAGTTTAAAAAAAGTTCAAATAATTTATGTTTCAAATTAAGTACTCTTTAAAATACAATGCATTTATTTTTTTAAAATTCAATTCCATTATAATTTACCATGATTTTTAATAATTTATATAATAATTTAATTTTAAAATTTATCAAACAGGCCGGTTCCAAACCGATTAGAATTGTGGTTCTAAACCGTACTAGGGGCGGTTCAAGGTGGGTTACATGTGTTGTCGGACTGGAATTGACGGACTTTTATTCGTTGAATTGGTTGAACATTAAATTTAGGGGTCGTTTGGTTCGAGTATTGTTAGATTACGGTGTAAAATTATATTATAGGAAAAATTACAATTTTATATGGAAAGTAGTAGGTAGTATGAAATTGCTGTATTTAGTGTATATTATATATTATTACAAGGAAAATAAATAAATATAATAACATTATAATCTTTCAGGTTACGGAAATGACTATCCTGCCATTTGCTTGTTGGGTGTAAATGTGAAGGGCACCGGACTTTTTGGTAATTTTACAGAGACCTTACAAGTCGGTCTCGTATCATATGCTTCTGGAACACAACCCAGAAAGAAAGTAAAGGCTTTTATATCCAAAATTTCTTCATCCCATAAAAAAATTTGGACTTGGGGAACTTGAATTGATCCCAACATCGCATCCAAACAACGTAACTGAGGAAGTAAAGTAAAATTTTTTGTAAATCATTATTTTGGTCCTTAAAGTTGTAGTAAATTGCTAGTTTGGTCCTTACTGTTTAATTTTGTCAGTCAATTTAGTATAAAGTGGATAAAATTATTTAATTTCAACTATTCATAACTTGTCACTTGGTATCTGGGACCCGAAGAAATTGTCATCACCGTCCACGTCAACTTCTGTTAAACGGTGTTACAACGGCTAGGCCAAATTGATTGACAGAATTAAACAACGAGTACCAAATTGATCGCTTTCAAATTTTGAGGACCGGACTGATAATTCACTACACCTTTAAGGACTAAGTTGATGATTTACACAAAAATTTTTCATGTAAATTTTTCAATTTACATGGAATCAAACACCACCTTAACAATACTGTCTTCCAGTTTACGGTAACTGAGGCAGTAAAGTGAAGAGTTTTTGTCCAAAATAGTCTTATTTTTTAAAATCTTTTCTAATCTAATTTTCTCCAGAAAATATTTCCCAAACTAGTCTTCTAAGTGATGATGTGGCAACAATATGTTGATGTGGCAAAAAAATGTCCATATAGCAAAAATTATATTTAATTTTTTATATTTATTTCAAATCACTCTTTATGTGTCTTCAACTAATTTATACGATTTGTCGTAAATTATATTTAAGGCATGATAAATATCATATAATATTAGTATTTTCTTATAACCAAACTTAAATAGTTCAAATTTTGATCGAATTTTCAAATTTTCACTAAAACCAACAAAATTCATAATAATACATTTCTTATTGCACAAGGATATTATCGAATTGAACTAAAAAAATTTTTCAATTTGATAATACATAAGTTAAAAGTGCCATTTAGTTAAAAGACACAAAGTTTTAAGATTTGAAAAAAAATTAAGTTCAATTCGATAATATCCTTGTGCAATAAGAAATGCATTATTATGAATTATGTTGAGTAAACCATCAAAATGGTCCTCAAAGTTTTGACGAGCCATCAATTTGGTCCCCAAAGTTTACAACCCATCAATTTGGTCCTCACTATTCACTTCCGTCCATCAATTTGGTCTAGACGTTAAATTGCTGTGACAGAAATCCACGTGGCATCTAGTTGGCAGCTGACATGTACTAATAGAGTCAAATTTTATTTTGAAAATATTTAAAAATACCAAAAAAAAGAAACAACACCATTTAGAGTATTTTTGTGCCTCTTTCATATTCTAACGATACCATTTTGGAGGATTGGGAGTATATGTGTTAGCAGTATTGCATCTCAACAGCAGGAAGAAGAGGTTGAAAGAATCCAAAAGGCAACTAAATGGTGCCGTTAAAATATGAAAAAGGACACCAAAATGCTCTAAACGATGTCTTTTTCTTTTTTTCGGTATTTTTAAATATTTTTAGAATAAAATTTGACTTCATTAGTACATGTCAGCTGTCAACTGGATGCCACGTGGATTTTCGTTACAACAGTTTAACGTCTGGACCAAACTGATGGACGGAAGTGAATAGTGAGGACCAAATTGATGGGTTGTAAACTTTGGGGACCAAATTGATGGCTCATCAAAACTTTGAGGACCATTTTGATGGTTTACTCAATTATGTTGGTTTCAGTGAAATCTGAAAATTCGATCAAAATTTGAACTATTTAAGTTTGGTTACAAGAAAATACTAATATTATATAATATTTATCGGGTCTTAAATATAATTTACGGTAAATCCTATAAATTAGTTGAAGACATATAAAGAGTGATTTGAAATAAATGTAAAAAATTAAATATAATTTTTACTATGTGAACACTTTTTTTGCCACGTCAACATATTTTCGCCACATCATCACTTAAAAGATTAGCTTGAGAAATATTTTTTAGAGAAGACTAACTTGAAAAATATTTTAAAAAATAAGATTATTTTGAGAAAAAACTCCAAAGTGAATCCTAAATAATGGAACAGCAGAAACAGGCAACGTCGTCGTACGAAGTATGAAACCCAAGGCTGACGTGGCACCGCGGCTCTGCGGACTTCCAAGTCAATAAGAAAATATTAATAAAGTAAAAAATCTCTTTGATCAACGACAACAGTAACAGAGATCCGGCGACTCTCGTGGTGTACATAACATCCGAACTTTTATATTCAGTCATAAATGTATCAGATAAATTAAATAATCGAAACTAATAAGTATTTAATGAAATGAGTGAAAAGATAAGTTTATAGTTGCTACTGATTAGATGAAACTTGATTGGTTTCGTGTATAATGAAATAAGAGGGAAAAAAAAAGAAAATAAGAGCGGAGAAAATTACCGGATAGGTCATTACGTGTTAGTAAATTTACTATCGTGCCCCTCTTTTCTATTTAATGATTAAAAAATTTAATATTTATGTATTAATAAATAATTTATAATGGTGGAAGAAATGATAATTCAAAAATAAAAAGCTGGTCCGGCAAAAAATTAAATGGATAAATAAATTTTCTTATTTTTTGGTTTTGTTTTGTTGTGGTAAGGCTTTGTTGTGATCAACACGCGCCGAGGCGGCTCATTTCTCATTTTCATCTAAACCGTCATTTACTCTCTCACCGACAACTCCTCTCCCCACCCAACAACAGCGCCGCCGCCGCCGCCGCCCTCCGTCCATCTCATGGGAGGCGGTGCATCGCCGCCACCTCCGGCGACCCATCGATGATCTCTTCTCCTGACCCTCTCTGAGACAGTGCTTCCCCCCCGTTCCCATTCCATATCGCTCGCGGGAATAGAAGAATTCCGAGGCGAATTTGATTGGAATTTTATTTTTGGAAAAAACAATGGAGACTCCGGGTGCCTCCGCCTCCACCCTGGACCAAATCTCGAAGTCCGCCGCCGAGATCCTCGTCCAGTGGAAGCAGTACAACAATAAAGTGACGACCTGCATCCTGGGCAGCGGCACCGCTGCAACCGCCGATCTCTCGCCGAAGGCGGCGGTGGCTCCGGTCCCCACTAGGAGGGTTCATGCTAAGGGGTCGAAGAAGGGGTGCATGAAGGGGAAGGGAGGTCCGGACAATCTGATGTGCGGCTACAGGGGAGTGAGGCAGAGGACTTGGGGGAAGTGGGTGGCCGAGATAAGGGAGCCCAGTAGAGGCAGCCGCCTGTGGCTTGGGACTTTCTCCACCGCGCTCGAGGCTGCTATGGCCTATGACAAGGCGGCGAGCTCCATGTACGGGTCATTCGCTCGGCTCAATTTCCCCCCTAACGCTAACGACGCTAACGACGCTAATGGAGCTGGCGGTGTCTCTAACAACACCTCCAAGGACTCCTCTAAGGACTCTTCTTGCTCCTCCGTTGCCGCTCCGCCAGCTCCTCCGATTCCCCCTCCTGCAGTGGCTAGTAAAGGTCATTCCTTTTGTCCCCTTTATTTGCCAATCTGTGGTACTTTCGCCATTTGGGTTTGACCCGACTTGTGATTTAGTGAATTATGGACTCGAGATGAGAAATTCTACGAAAATATTCGAGGGTTCATTAGGAATTTGAGGGTTGCGATGTGGCTATCATTTCATTTTGGCATTCTATGATGGGTCACTTCGAAGGTTGCTGGAAATTTGGCTAAATTATCTGCTTTTCAGGTATTTTCTTTGGGTTTGAAGCAAATCATTTCAGATGATTATCTTTTGTACTTGATTGTCTTTTATGATCCCTGAAACAGCAGACGCTACGTCTGTCTGTCTTTAGATTCTTGTATATGTACAGTCAGCTGCTGTTTTGATTCTGTTGGATTTACAGAGCGTGTCTTATGATATTATTGAAGCATTTGAATTGTCTAGTTCCTGTAGACTACTACAGAGCTTTTGGGAGATTCTGTCAAGAGTCTGAGGCCGAGCCTTACTTACTCGCTGCTCAAGTTGTTAGATGGTTCCTAGAATGGGGTCTTAATAACTCTATAGATTGATGTTCTCAACATAAATGTGTTTAGAATGCTGAAAAGCCTTTCCGGCCAGCATAGTGTCTGTTGACCCACAGTTATAGATGTTTGTTGGTTGGTCTGAAGATATAACTGCAAGTTTTGGCAAAGTAGCAACTAATGAGCTGAATTTGCAAATAAAGAGGGAATCCTTGGGAGAAATAGAGCAGAGTGAGAACGGAATAACTATGAAGATGACTCCCTCAAACTATCCTGAGTGAATTGCAGGCGAAAGAAAGCAGATTATCGAGTTTTGACATCCTTATAATGGAAGTTACTCGGTATAGTAGATGTTGGAAGGTTTCATATGGAGGACCCATTCGATTTGCGAATTCAGTCTGGGGGATCTCCCAAGAATTGATTTTTCTGTTGACTCTGAATCTGCAAACCTTTTGGCATTTTAATGCCAATGACTCCTCTGAATATGGGAAATTTGGGCACCTTTTGATGTCTCTTTTAAGATTCAGGAATCATCGATAGAGTGCAGGAAGGGGAGGTTGCCCACTCTCTGAAGTGCTTATCGGTCAGTCCTAAATTCTAGGGACAAAACATGGTCTGTCCTTTCCTTTGATGATTTACAAATTGATGAAGGGGATGGTCAATCCGTGTGGTGGCTACTTCCACATTAGGGTTGTGGAGCTTTCTTATTTAGCTGAAAAGACATCTTCCATTTACGTGAACTTAACACAGCCTCATGTACTGTCCATTTTATCTCTAATTCTCAGATGCATTAACTTTGGAGTTGGGGAATGCAGAACGTCCCAAAAAACACTCTAAGGCTTCTGCTTCTTCCTTGACACAAGATGCAAAGCCATGGCCTCTGACTGGTAGCGAGTCCTTGAAGATTGAGGTATACTTATGTAGTGGCCTGATAGAAAGAAATTCCTTAAGGGAAGTTCTAGATAAATTTCTTCAGTTTCTCCCTTTTCAGGTGACAGTACAGAATGCAATTGCAACAAGAAAGGATGGTGATAAGGAGGAGCCAGCTGAAAAGATACTGTTCGATCTATCCAAACCCATCATTTGCATTGAGGAGGTCTCTGACAAGAGTGCTGCAGATAAGGCCGAAGGGTCAGCTGAAAGTTCAGCTGCATCAGAGACCACCTTTGATTCATCTAAATCCGTCGATATGGTACTTCGTCATTTCTCGGTTGCCTTCTTTATCCTAGTTCGGCTCTTTTAAGAAAAAGACTACTGTTTTGGAAAATGTCCAATCATATTATTCAATGGTTTCCTTCCTTGTAGAAGTCAGGCAAATCCAATTTGACTTGGGTTTCTAGCACAAATGCTGTTTGGTAGTGCGTGCAGGCCTTCATTGGCTCAAATCTCGAAATAGTTTTTTTGGGCATGTTATTGCAGAGAGAGGGGTATTGCTTACACTTTCACAGCTTTCTTCTAGTAGCCGATCCCCTTTTCATCATGGTTGCATTTTTGCTCGATAAGCTTTACTAATCCTGTTCAAGCGTCCTTTTTCAGATTGCTGCTAGCAGCAAAGTAACGCTCTCGGAAGGCAAAGACCTGACAAAGTGGCTATCGAACATGAGACAACTCATCCATGGGAAGTCAGCTGAGGTTTCTGCAGAGGCAGAGCTTGCTAAGCCAGTTAAATCCGACGACGAAGATGTTCAGAAGGCAATAGCCATCCTCAAGAGTTTGAAGTCAATGGACTTCAAATCCGTCTCTGAGCTCGAGTCCTTGGGAAGCTTGGAGCGAGCCCTCCCCACCCTTTTGTCCGAAAAATGCCCTGCCCCTACCCAATGCTCGTCTCTGTACAAAATCTGGGAGCAGATATCCTTCTTGTGCTCGGACTTCAAGCAAGCCCAGTCCGATCTATTGGAGGTGACAGACAAGTTCTCCTCAAAGGACTCCCTGCGGGTGGAGCTCGATGCCAAGACTCTGCGGTTCGAGAGCTTGCAGAAGGTCGACGCTGAGTGCGATTGCAAGATCAAGAGCCTCGAGGCTAGGATCATCGAGCTGCAGGCTCAGCTCAGGGAGGTGATGGAGACGAAAGCCGACAACACGTTCGAGATGAAGAAGCTGTTCAAGGAGACTGAGGAGAAGGGGACGGTGTTCAGCCAGTACCTCCAGGAGGAGCCCAAGTGGAAGCTGAAGAAGAGGAAGGCTGAGGGAGACTTAGAGAGGGTGGAGAAGGATTGGGAAGATCTGAAGAAAGAGCTTCCGTTGTTGGAATGTTTCGATTAGTTCCTTTTTCAACATCTTTCGATAGTAGACCGGAGCGCCCCCTTCATCAAGGGGCCACAGGTGGTGTTAGTTTTGGTCATCTTTTCCCTGTGTTGCCTTTCAGAGACATCTTTTTCTAGCTGCATCTCGATTCTTAGACGATCTTGTTGACTGTAAAACATAAGCCCATGTCACGACATCAGCATTGGCTTGGGTTTGATATGGACGTATAGAAGATTGTCTGACTCGATCCTCCTGTTTGAAAACACTCTTATAAACCGATCGGTAAAGCCTGCTCCTGGCCAGCTTCTTGTCACCTGCTAGCCTTGCACGGCTGCTTGAGATATCCCTCCGACTGCTAGGTTGGATCACTGATCCAAGTTACATCAAGCATGTTGCTCAGGAGTTGATGCTAGGTAACCAACATATTGCTCATGCATTGATATCACGCCGTGTCAGGTACGAGGCTGTAACTACAAACCAAACACTCGGACTTTAGACATGGATCATCTACCCTTCTCAGTTCAACTTCTCCCATTCAACATCCTTTCCTTTCCGGTCTCTGACTTAAGCATGAAAACAGTCGATGAGGAGCACAAACTCCGAGCTCAACTTCTTTACAGGTATCCAAAGACTGCAACAACCTCAAAGAACTTGAAGCGAGCCTTGAAGATCGGCAGACCACCTGAGGGATCTATCAGGGTTGAATAAAGTGGGCTAAGGAATTCAGGGCAGAATGAAGAACTGAACTGAGAAATAAAACAAGATTATTGTCTGCACCCTGGAGAGTAGAAGTAAGATAGTAGGTATGGTAGGTTTTGTAGGACGAAAGAGATGCAAGAAAGATGAAGGCATCATGGCCTGCTGAAACAAACGCACAATCACATAAAAGGATGTACAACAGTGACTTCGGAGCAGTATATGTGGGGTCAGTTTTTCCGAGCAAAAGCTGCAGCAAGCCCACCAGCCAGCAGTCCAACTGCAGTTGCAGCTATGCCGATTCCAATTATGCCATCTACATTCAAGGAGAAGAGGAGCAGAGGTTGGTGGTTGATAGTTTCTTGTAGAAAGAACGAGCAGAATCGAGTTTTAATTACACGATTACCTTTAGTAATCCGATCTTCGATTGTCTTCTTAAGCGTCTGGGCTTGTCTCCAATCAGGGGCAATCTGCGAAGCATGTCAACCCAATATGAAATTCTGAAAATCATCAGCTTCAGTATTGATTTCAATATCATAGTTGATATACAAAAATCATTCGGCGTAAACTGCAATTCAACTTCTAGCACAAAGGTATTCACTTTCCAACTATTCAAAGTAACAAATGCAATAATATCATGTGAAATATCTGAAAGGAGATGAGTTTGGAAAGACATTCATGCGATACTACAAGGTCAGGACATTATTTGAATCTCACCGCCAGGCACTGATCCACAAGCTCCCTGCTTTTTGAATAGTCCCCACTCCTGTAGAATCCAACTGCCAGAAGATAAAGTTGCTCTCTCCTCTGAAGTGGGCTTTTCGTGCCAGATAAAGCAGCTGCAGGGAGAATATTCAATTGATCTGAGACAAAGAGAAGCGGGAAGAGAGAGTCTTCGAATTCTATGCGAATGCTCCACCTTCAAGCATTGCTATTCCACGTTGCACGTCTTGTGGTTGCCTTGAATGAACAAGGGCCCATGAAAGGCGCATAATACAGTCACTCCTGAGCTTATCAGAGGAACCCTTCTCTGCCTCAGCAACCTCTCGTTCACAGCCCTAACAAGGCAACACTTCTCCGTGAAAATCGAGTAAGCAAATTGTTCAGTATCACAAGAAAGAATAAACGAAGGCCAAGACAAGTGATCAAGCTTATACTGCAGTAAAGCTAATGGCACAGCATAAAATCAGAAAAATAAGCTATCAAATTCGAAGCAAAACCACAAAACACGTCTACAGATCCATAAGTCCATCAATTTATTAATCAGCCATAATCTTTTCGATGATCACGAGATTCAATGCTAAGAACTTGTTCTGTTGAATGAATCTGCATCTCATTCGGAGAAGAAACATCCACGTGCAGAAGCGATTCCAGAACTTCAAATGATCGAGACCAGTGGATTGACCACTAATCTATCAATCGTGCAGACAGGAGACACAAGTCCAGCTTCATAAACTTCGATCAGCAAGCTCTTCTAAATTACGCTGGACAGCATCTTTCGGCACCAAAAACTAACCAAGGCTATGCCGTACCGCAACTATAACCAAAATGAAGCAGAGGACCTAATAAACCTCTGCAGCTGGAAGCAAAGGCTTAATTAAGCAAGTAATTGCAGATGAAGCAATTAATTTCCTTCCAGAAATCCAATTAAGAAGCTACTCTTTCTTCCAGTGGACTAAAATGACACAATTTCCGCCATTGAAGAAACGCGATTATGCAAACCGCTTGCTCATTGAAAGCTTGGTGATCGTAAGCCAGAAAACTGGTGCACGAAGCTACAGAACACCGGAATCTGAAGGGTGAGAAGGAGAGATCACTAACAACTACAATGTCGCGGTCACACCACGGGATCTGATCGGCTCCGGTGAAGAAGTTGGAGACGGAGTCGAAGAACTTCGCCATTTCCTGCGCTCGCCGGATTTGGGGTTGGGGGAAGTGGGGTGGGGGTGTGGGGGCTTCGAGCTTCCTCGTGAATGTTAAGCAGACAGGGAGGGAAGATTCCCCACGAAACAATCTTGGTGGGCCGGGCCACTCATTATGGGCCTACCGTTTAGGCCCATTTGATGGGCTTGTTAGGCCCATATTTTTCAATTAAAAAGCTGCTCCAACGTTAAATTATTTCAGGAGGAACATGTGGGATATGGCCCATATTAATTTGTTATCATTTCTTCTTTGTTTTGGTGGAATATGGAGCCGAAACTCAGAAAAGAAGAAGGAAAATAAACAATATAAGAGTGGGGTAAGACGACCCTGCATCGGGAGGCGGGTGATCAAAGTTGAGGATGTCATAAGGAAGACGGACACCCTAACGAGCCAACCAATCCACACACGTGTTACTTTCAATATAAATATGTTGTATCCCCACTTGTTACTACCTGATTAAAAGACTTCTTATTGAGCCCGCCAACAAGAAGATAAGAGGTTATCAATACTACGTATCTAACAAGTTCTTTGCACAAAATTTGAATCCACCTCTAAAATTAGTTTCAGTATGCTGAAAGACCGGGCAAAATCCAAACCTGAAAAGACCCCAAAAGTTATGTGCTCACTGCAATCGCCACACTGATATTACGGGAGAAACCTCCTTCCAGTTGCTGTCACAATCTCACAACAGTCCTCCAGCTCTCGCCGCCCCCGGGTATGCATCGTCGTTACGGAACTTCATCCAGCCAACACTGGTCGAGTTTTGTTATCATTCTAGTAAGCTTATAGGTGTTCCCCTTGTGGTCTATGCAAAGGTTTTGCATTTTCGTTTTCTAGCAAGACGAATACGGATCGATGTCTCTAATCTACTCTTAAAAGCTCGACCATGATGGTCTACTATAGGGTGAAGTTCTTGTAAGTGACCCGATCGAAGAAGTGACGATAACTGTTCTGAGCTACCGAGTATAGTCTAATCTAAGGAAGAACTTTGGAACAAGACATCCTTATTACTGTAGCATCCAGCAGCACCTGCGAAGCCATGGAACTACAAGTTTGCCATGGCCCTGATCCGACCACGAACGATTGTGCAGGGACATTTGGTTGCGAGTTTATAATATGTGGATAATTTCCGAAAATTTATCGGGAAAATTGGCTACCACAGAGAGCAAAATCGATGGCATTCGATATCAGGAAAATCAAAGGAGCTGTACTAGAAAACAATTGGTTGGGTGTGTGGAGGAGATTAATGGGAGAGAAGTGTGGTTGAGACTCCATCATCCCTTTATCCCTCCAAATTGCCTTCTCAACCTCATACTTCTTCTCGGGTCGCATGGATAGAAAATTCCACAACCTTCGTGTCTTCTTCCATACCAACGGACCGTATAACTAAACCGTGTCGTGTTGTGAGTAACAATGTTTTTGTGCGATAATGCCTTTTTTTGGTGTCAATGCGCCATAACAAACTCTTTTTACATATTGTCATTAACAAAATTCAATTATCTAGAATTTTTTTAAAAAATATTAAAATAATTAAATTTTATTAATTATAATATCACGTATATAATATCGCGTGATATATTCGTCGAACGTGAGACTCTTGTTCCGAGCGCACCATACAAGTCCAATTATTTCCACGTCAGCACATCCTAGCCGTAAAGAAGGACACACGTACCCTTATCCGCCACGTGGAAGCGGGCGGCCCACATGGGAGGTCGATTGGCTCTCCCGCGCTCTCTATATAAAATTCTTTTGACTCTTTGGCTCATATTAGCCCTGCCGGCTCTCGTCTTCCTTCACCACTTAGAGAGAGAGAGAGAGAGCGCTCTGCTGCGAAATCAGTGGAAGCACAGAGCTCAGTCGACGATTCGAGCCTTGCAGGTAATATTCTCTGTTCTCCTGATTCCGATGGCATGCATATATATACACACACACACACATATATGCAATATAGAATATGCAAGCTGCATCTGCAAACATCTGCATGCCGCATCTGCAAACATCTGCATGCCGTTCATGGATTGCTTGAATCGGAAGCCTCCGGGCTTCAATTAGGGCACACAGAGGCTTCAATCTGATGCCTTTCAGTGCTTCGATCAAGCACGGATGCCAAGCCTCGAGGTTCGGGGCACTTAGACGAAGCACAAATGCCTTGAATCAAGCACATAGGTTGTTCGATTCGGACCTTTTGTGATTCAGGGAAATTTTGCATGGACTCGAACCGAGTCCTCTATGCATCAATGAAACACGAGGAAGCCTTCATGCTTCGGTAAGACTCGATTTGGAGGTAACATCGGAGGCGATGGAGGTGATTTGAATGGCGCCAAAGGCAACACTATGGTGGCAGAACGGCGATTGCGAGATTGTGGCATGGGAAGGGCAAATTTGTATGCAACTAATGTGGTAGTTGTCACCGCTGCCACTTGTGCCTTGGTACCGTCGGAGGAGACATACAATTTTATCTCTTTTTTTTGTGAATTTTATATTATTTTTTATAGTGAATTTTACTTTACTTGGACTCTTTGCCCAAAAAATTACGAACTATTCAAGAATTTTCTAATTTACAATAAATTATTTTTTTACCTAGAAAATTACAAATTATTTATCACGTCATTATTTTTGCCTGATAATTGTTGATGTGCAAATGGAGTCTGTCATGGCATCACACGTGGTATACATTTGGTCACAAAAAATCACCAACTACTGTCGAATCCTCCATTTTATCACGAAGATGGACGTGTAAAGAGACATGCAAACGTATGTTCCCTATTCTTATAACTAGATGAACATCACGTGTGATGTAATATTAAACTTCATTTGCACAATTAACAAAATTAACAACACACATTAGCAATTAAAGATCAAAATTAACGGAGTGGTAAACTAGGGACAACATAACATAATTTGTGATTTTTTGGACAAAAAACTAGTTTGTGATAGATTGAGAAATTCTTGAATAGTTCATTATTTTCTGGACGAAAAAAAAAGAGTTCATGGTAAATTAATGAATTCTTAAATAGTTCGTGCTTTTCTGGGGTGTTCTATTTTTCTTCTAAAATTTATCTTTAGTGAAGACTATTTATCTTTATTATTTCCCTATTTAGAGTTTTGTTTTATTTTTTAAAATTTTTATATTTTAATTTTTTCTAAATTATATTTATTTATTATTTTCATGAATTTTGTTCTGATTTGGTAATTTTTTAAATAATTAATTTTTTAAATTTGTTGACATGCATCTGCTCCATATCAGCCAAATTTGTCATTACATTGTGGCTGTAGCTTGATATAAACATCCATGCCAGGAGAAAGTATTTAATAGTGCGGTTATATAACGTAAGCATCCAATCAGAATTTGTCATTTATATATTTATTCAATTAGAATTCAACATTTGTTAGGATTTTTAAATATTTTTTAGAAAATCTTAGGATTTAGTAATTGTATTTGTATACATATTAATTACGTATCAAATTCTGATTGGACAGATATATGATATTATCATTGACACATGATATCACTGCTTTGTTGAAGATTTTCTCTTATGCTAGGCATCCATTAGTTCAATGATGGATCAATGAAACTAACAGATGGAAAGTTAATATTCAGGTGTAGGTGGTAACAAAAGTACCGGTTTTCATGGTTTGATTTGGTTTGAAACATTGTTCGAATCAAACCGATTTAAATATATGTTTCAATTTGATTTAGAGTATCATATCTAGTCTATAATTATTTTATCTCAAAATATTTTAATCATATAGTTTTGAGTCTTATAATTTAATTAGCAAGTTATTCACCATGTACTAAGATAAATATAATCCAATCAATTAAGTATTAAAGTTCAATTTTAATGTAAAATGGTTTGATGAAATATGATTAGATATGGACCTGCATTATACGCGGAAAGAAAATAAAAATAAATAAGTGTGTAATATTAGGATGAATACATATAATTAGATCGTTTATTGATAATGTATCGAAATATAATTCATTTGAAATTTGTTAACTTATAACAATAGGCAGGGGCATTCCCAGTTGTTATTATTATGGTATGTCAATTTTACATTTTTCAAGTTTACAATTTCAAATTGTTCAATAAAAAAGTGATAGATTTTTGCAACTAAAATTATAGCTATGGAGTGATATGTAGTGAAAAGGAGATATTTGAGCAATTGCTGAAATATTTTTACTATTAAGATTGTAAATATGAAGTGAGTAAAATGGTTGAAATTATTATTTTATCCTCAATGTGGAAGATTTTATAAAGTAGATATACGTAAGAGATTTTGATATGCAAATTAATTTTAGGGTAAATATGGAAAATGAAAAAGACACCAAATGTTTACGTATAATAGTATAGATAGATTAAATAAGTTATTAATTTTGGACCAGTTTTAAATTTTGACTCATTTTCTAAGAGAATTTTACCATAATTCAAATTCGGCTATAATCTTAACATTCCTTGTGCCATGATCTTTAATATTCTCTGTAATCCATCGATACTTTCATCAAATGCTCTCATCAAATGCCCCGTTAATGGCTTTTATGAAACCAGCAGCTAGATAGGCAGAGCACTGTGAACAGATCATGATCAATATGTAACCGTCGTCTTTATTGACAAGATAACTAGAAAAGGTTCCATCTGGAGCTGTTACAGGTCCACAAAGTTGCAGGCCAATAACTGCACAAGCAAGTTCTGGTTTATACTCACATAAGTATGTGCTGCAGGACTCGTCACAGCTGAGGTGAGACTTTGAGAAAGGGGGAGATGGATTACTTCTATGGACCAGGGAAGAACCAGCTTTTCGTTCCGGGGCCTGTCAACATCCCGGAACCGGTCATACGGGCAATGAACCGGAACAACGAGGATTACCGTTCCCCTGCCATTCCCGCTCTGACCAAGACCCTCCTCGAGGATGTGAAGAAGATATTCAAGACCACCACTGGCACCCCCTTCCTGATACCGACCACAGGTACTATGTCTCATGTAAAGTGCCGCCTGCTATTAGAATGATCCGGTTGAGTCCCCCGGTCCAAGCATCGGTAAAAGTGGAACAACGATCCTGGTTTATTCAGCAATACTTAAAAGTTAGGTGCCATTTCAATCACCAGCAACCAATTCCAATAGTTTTTTCGTTTGGAGAAGAGTGAACAATGCCCAATTTTCCAGAAAGCTTAGCTTTTGGTCCTGAATCCAGTATTAAATATTCAGTCCGTATTACTTGATGAGATATGTAAGAGCTAATCGATATTGATTTAAGTGGGAAATTGTCCGGCTCTTACATATCCACGGTGGGTGAGTTATACAAACTGAATATGATCTCCAAGCCCAGAGAGTCTAGGTTCTGAAACTCAGGACCATGTACTTGTAAATCCTAGATCCGGTGTGGCTACGTTTCTTAAGCTGATGCTTGTCATTGGACATTTGTAGGTACTGGTGCCTGGGAAAGCGCTCTCACCAACACACTGTCTCCCGGAGATCGGATCATATCTTTCCTGATCGGCCAATTCAGCTTGCTGTGGATCGATCAGCAGCAGCGCCTCGGATTTGATGTTGATGTCATCGAAAGTGAATGGGGTCAGGGAGCCAACCTTGATATTATGGCCTCCAAGCTTGCTGCAGATACCAATCACACCATTAAGGCAATCTGCATCGTTCATAATGAGACTGCAACTGGGGTTACCAACAACCTGGCTAAAGTAAGAAGAATACTTGGTAAGCACATAAGATAGTAGCTCGGCTATTCCTCATTCGCTTCGGTGCTGCTCCTCATAATGAAACTAATAGAATTTGAAAGTCATCGAGTGACTTGAACTTGGCTCTGATACCATAATGGAATTTGAAAACGCTATAGCTGTTTGTTCTAAAAAGCTGATCTTGTTAGATTATGGCATGGTTTATTATCTATTACTCAATGTAAACAAGCAACATACACTCCATTGATGAAGTTTACTGTCTAAAATGCTCCATTATTTCTAAGCACAGGGGAAACATGTTACTAACTGGTAAAAACCAATGCATGTGCAAGAGAACATAATACATCTACAGTCTAGATCCCAAGGATTCCTCGAAAACTTGTTGTAGTGTTTATCAGTTTTTGTTCGTCTAAAACCTATTGTCCTTTATGATTCTGCAGATGACTACAGGCACCCAGCTCTGTTGCTGGTCGATGGAGTCTCATCCATCTGCGCTCTAGATTTCCGCATGGACGAGTGGGGGGTCGATGTGGCCCTCACAGGGTCCCAGAAGGCTCTTTCTCTCCCTACTGGAATCGGTATTGTGTGTGCAAGCCCCAAAGCCATGGAAGCCTCCAAGACTGCAAGGTCGTACCGAGTCTTCTTTGACTGGAAGGACTACCTGAAGTTCTACAAGATGGGAACGTATTGGCCCTACACCCCTTCCATTCAGCTCCTTTATGGACTCAGGGCAGCGCTGGATCTCATTTTCTTGGAAGGTCTCGACAACGTCATTGCTAGGCACACTCGTCTTGGTACAGCAACTAGGTACACAACCTCGGTCTTGGTTTTTCTAAGCCGTGGTGTGGTATAGTCAAGTTACCACGTGCCAGGCTCGAGCTGGATCGACCTTACTCTGCAGACTAGGACCCGACTCAAATTAATACTCGAAATATATGATTGATGTCAAATTTTGTTAAGTTCGGTTTCAGCTTTTTTCCAGAAGAAGGTTGCTACAATGTTCGGAGCATAACCCTAGGTGGCCCGGATCGATTTTGGATTACATAACATGTATCTGCTTTTCGCCTTCCCTTTTATTTCGTCAAATGCGTGCCGACTAATCATGTGAAGTTGAGTTCAGGCTTGCTGTGGAGGCCTGGGGCTTGAAGAACTGCACCCAGAAAGAGGAGTGGTTCAGCGACACGGTGACTGCAGTGGTCGTCCCTCCTTACATTGACAGTTCAGAGATTGTCAGGAGGGGATGGAAGAGATACAACTTGAGCTTGGGTCTCGGCCTTAACAAAGTAGCCGGGAAAGTCTTCAGAATAGGGCACCTCGGCAGCCTGAACGAGGTATAAGCTGCTCTCAGTTTCCTCCTCTTCACTGGACATGCTTCCAATTCGGGTCACAACCTTTACTCTAAGATCTTTCTGGTTAAGGTTGGCTCTATATGCGGGAGTGTACCCATACCGAACGTAACTGTTGAGGAGTTCAATCCCATATCGGGATTGAAACTTGATTTAACTTGATATATAAGGGAGTGGTGCTGCCAAACTATTAGTTTAAACTTTTGAGTAGGATACGGTCTCAACTTCTTATGAACCGGGTGAATATTTTACATGATATCAGAGCAGTTTTTCATATGAGGTCACACTAGGTCCGAGTGTGGAACTCGTGATCCATTAATAGTCCTTGTTTGTTCGGTGGTCACACCAGCACGGGCTAGCCAATGCGGTGTTGAGCTCTCACTGTTCTCAATAACACTTCATTATGCAGAAATGGGTTTTCAACGTTTTGCTAATGAGTTGCTTCCTGTTCAGCTGCAACTTTTGGGCTGTCTTGCTGGAGTGGAGATGGTGCTCAAGGACGTCGGGTACCCGGTAAAGTTTGGAAGCGGAGTCGGGGCGGCTGCTGCGTACCTTCAGAATACAACCCCGTTGATCCAATCCCGTATCTAAGTCTCGGATTCCCGCTCCCTCCTTGTGTAATTAAGTTTCGTCAGAATCATTCGCCTTTCTGATTCCACGTAAAAAAAAAAAAAAAGATACTCTGCCTGGACGCTTTTAGGCTGCTCTCGAGTTTCTCGCTCGATAAATTTGCTTCTCTAGCTGCACGGAGATACGGTATTTGAAGAATGTAACAAAACTTCCTTTCAATGTCATTCTCTCTGGATTTCCTCAACTTCTTCATCAATGGCTAGCTGAGCCAAAACCCACAACTTATGCTTCTAACATGGCATTGGCTCTCGTTATCGACATTCCGGTCTCTGAAATACTGCGTTTGGAAGGAGCTTTTTCGAGTCGTCTGAAAACGGACACTATGTTAGTGCTGTCGTCCCGAGCCATTGAAAAAAGGGGACATCCTGAGAACCCATGAACATGGGTGCTGTCTTCGGTTCCTGTCTTCCAAGATCCTCGAGGTGAAGCATTTGCTTCTTCTTTTCTTAGTACCAAGTGACACGCCAATCTCACGTCCGTGTTATATAAGGAGGAAATTTTGGGTATATATATATGTAAGATCCAATGATCAAGAACACCAACAGTTAGCACTTTTGGGTGACGGGCCTCTGGTATTACATATCTTTTCACAGCAGACTCCGGCCCACAACTATGAGGGATTGCGGGTGGCATGTTACCTACCATCTTCCTCTTAAGTTACAGACATACACATTTTCGAGCAGATGGCAGGAGACCACCATCGGTAAATTGCCTTCCAGGTGATGCATCTTTCTGATGGATCCGATCCTTATTCTGATGTATTGGATCTGTGGTAAGTCACTTCTTCCACTGGTTCTATGCTCCGGTTTTGACTGGGATTGAAGGCCATTAAACATCGGAAAAACTCGTACATGAAGTGAAACGCACTCAGAAGGTTATAAATAATCGATAAGGTTTGGTGCAACAGGCAGATGCCAACAATATCAGAGGATTCTTATGGCAAAAGGTAGTGCAGAGATGAGTAGTCCGGTGAGGCAAGATCGAACACGAAACATTACATGCCTCGGATTTTCGAGGCGGCTGTATACTATAGAGCTATAATCGAATATATGAATGTCGAGCAAGCTTCAGGGTAAGATCTTCAGGGGCATTTGGGTCCACCTCTCTTGGTCTTCCAGTTATTGTAGCAGGGGCAGACCTGCTTGTTCCCGTATGTCCCGGGCGGCACGCACAGGCACTTCGCGCAGCACTTCTGGCAGAAGAACATGCACGGTTTCTTGTACGATGTCGCCGAGCACCGGTGACTGCATCTCGGAGCACAATCTGCACATGCACGAGAGAAGTATCCGGGAAATGAGTGCGTACTTCAATCCCGTTAGCTGCATTTGCAAGTTTCAGATTGTTACGGACCCCGGTTCTCTGTAAAACTGTCTACCGTGTTAAGGAGCTTAACATGAACTGATATCCTAGGCTAGACCCGAGCTTATGTCAGAGAGACAAAGCCTATTTCTACCCGAAGTATCAGTTTTCTTATAAATCCAACATTATTCTTCAATATAGTTGATGTGAGATTTAACAGTAAGATAGGAAGAGATTCTGGGATTGGCCCAGCCCACCTTGAGGATGAAGGCTGCCTTCTGAGACACCGTACTGCAACATCACAGGAAAAAACCAAGAAAACATAGTCAAAAAGGGATGTCCTGGTTCCCGGTTGATGCCAGTCGAACTTGTATAACTAAGTATCGCTGTGTCGACGAAAGAGACTTACCATCTGGTCGACACCCCGTCCTTGCAGATGTAGCTCTGCAGCAGCTGCTACTGATCCCAAAGCCTGCAGAGCCATCGGTTCTTTCATTAGATAACAACCTGTAGAATCTATTGTTTTAGGAGGAGAAAGTCTCATACGCAACATAACAGGTACACCGCTCGACACATATCACAGGTCAATGGTTATTAAACACATCAACAGGAACAGTTACAGATATCTGACAGATTGTACAGAAGACTCTCTCCTTCTAGAGACATATGTTATCCCGGGATTCAATCATTGCTCCTTGGTGCATACCTTGGTTTCTCCTGCCAGAAGGACGAACATGAACGTGACGAGGAGGATGAGAAGGCCTGCTAGCTTAGCCATGGCAGTGGCTTGGTAGGGGAACTGAACTGACTGGTGATGGTTGCGGTGGGGGGGAGATGGATTGGTATTTATAGACTCCTGTCACCATCAGTGGATGATGTGCATTCCCTTATTCCAACTGGCTGACATTTTTGTCTTTATTAATGCACGTTGGTTGCTCTTTCCACTTGAACATGTTTTCCCGTTTTCCTCTTCTTCTTTTGCTCTTTTGTCCATCATCCCATTTTACTCCGGTCACGAGATACCGAACTCAACCGTTCTAACTAAGCCCATATTTGATACGAAGGCGCAGAAGGGCCATGCAGGATGCCGTGTTTCATACAACGATGCCACTCATTTGTACTGGGTGTGGCACCGAAGGCTTCGAGTCGTTTTTAAGGTTCCCGGGAAAGGGCCCGTGATTGTATTTCAAGCATTTGCTCCATTGAACAGACTTGGAGACCTATGCGGGCGCCCGGAAAGCTGAATGCCAAGACTCCTGATTCGGGAACGACCCTCAAAGTACGTACTTGTCAATAACAAGTCAACTTTCACCCACGCATGTCAGGAAAATCAATATACAATATACAGAAATTCCTATGCCCGTGAAAACTGAACTGCAAGTAGTTCATTTTCTCCGAATTGTCTAACTCAACCTCCTCCCGTGGCACGTGCTCTCGAGAGGATAAGATTTTCAACCCAAATGTGTCAAAACTACACTTGTTTGCGGGAATCCGATGGTTAACAGCAACGTCTGTTCGAGAATAGATCTCAGCAGAAATATCATAGCCGGGAAATAAAGCGAAAGGGGCCGGCCTCATCCCGGGGAAGTCTATTCATCCATGTGCATCGGATAAAGCAACTACTGCTAGTGACATTGCAGGATGGGACCATGCTGCATGTTCATCCCACATGCCCTTCTCTTTCTCCTGCTGCTGCTTCTTTCTTTCCTCCGACAGAGCCTTGAAGGAGGGAAGGGGGTCCCTCCATATGGGTTCTGCAGACAGACAGTAGACAGAGCAGAGAGTACCGAGGTGGGCACGGATCCCACATGAGCCATTCACTTCCTTGTTACTTGTCTGGTTTTTACTCTTTGTGGGCTTCATCTTAGGTGAGTGGCCATCACTGCCCTCCTCTTGCCTCCCACTCTTTCCATGTATTCATCCCAAACTTGCTTCGACTTGCCCTGCTGCAACCCGCAACTCAGTAAACGATGATCTTCAGCCGGTGTGGATTCGAGTCCAGTCCCTGGTGATACCGAGTTTTTACACTAAGTGGGAGTTTCTTCGCCTGGTTGATTGAGATTCACTTGCTTCCCCAGCATGTGCTTCCTTTTCTTCACTCATAAAGATTCGATCCCGAGACCTTTACTTGAGGGGTCTCAATGCCAAACCAGTTCAACCGACTCATTTTACACATGAAGAAAAATGAGAATATAGCCATGTCTCTCTCGATGTTCCGTCGAGGTTTCTTCTAACACAATGGCATCGGCATTAACACCAATCATAGTGGTTACTTCGCGGTACTTGCTTGGGGCATGTCCAGTCTGGCCTAGCAGGCCTTGGATATGTCTGCAATTGTCACCGGCGGCAGCCTGACATCCAACTACGCCACTCGCCCCTCATACCTGTTATTTTTAGGGTCGAAAATAGAAAAAGGAACCTCGAGATATGCCTGCCAATCTTATTCCAAGAGGAGAGAAAACAGCTGCTCTTATCTGACATAAATTAACCATTTATACTTCAATCTTTGCCTCAGTAACTTAAAAGCAGGTTAACAAGTAACCTACAAGGGTGAACTGAGAAGAAGTACATCAGGCCGCAAATGATGGTCGAGGAACTAGGACTTGGATGATGTTAGTTGCCTGAGGTTGTACTTGCCCAACTCTTTGTACTTCTCCACCACCCCAATCAAGCATACAGTCTGAAAATATAAAAGCATAAGGGGGTTCCATTAGCAACGGATACGATCAAAATTCTATAATATGCAGAGACGTACACTCCACCTTATCAATCAAAAGAACAGCGAGTGTGAAGAAAACACACGTGCTGCTGAAAGAAGAGAATGTAAGAAAGTACCTTGACAATTTGAACAACAATAGACTTGTCAGGCTTGTTAAGATCAACTTTGTGAGGTGCCGGTATGGATTTTGCAACCGAATTTATGATCTTCATCCTGTCAATACCGCTATTTGCTCGTCCATCATACAACACTGCAAACTGGGGAAAAAAAAAAGGAAAAAAGGAAAAATAGGCATGGCATCATCCATGGAAACTGCAAGTCAGTTTTCTAGAAAGGCACCACATAAGATGCATGATGTGCCCTTCTTCCTCTGAAGTATAACGAGGGACACTGAGTAGTTAAAGGCGTTGCAGTTCAAACAGGCACACGGATAAAATGCAAATGAAACAGGTACCTAGTTACCTTTTGTGGAGAGTCAGTTTCAATGGGAAAATATTGTGTCACAAGGGGCTTGATCGCTTTTGAGATTTCTTCCTCTGAAGCATAGCATGAGACTTCAACTGGTAACACCCTTAGAATAAACCTGAAGAGAATATCCATCATAGCTCAGCTTGATGTTAATCATCTTAAATGATTAATTAAATTCACAACCAAATGGATAGTTGAAATTTACTAACCTTGACATGTGTTTTCTAGTGGATGCTGCAGTGGTCATCATGCGTTGTACGATTTCTCTAGGTCCGGGATCTCGGCCACGCTTACGCATTTGAACAAATACGACACCATTACAGCCCGTGTCAAGACTGAAAAAACGCCTCTGTTGAAACATATATAAGCTCAGTAAATTAAAACTGAAATAATCAATCAACACTCTTCAAAGACGAAGTTAAATTTTGATTTATAGTAGAATGTAAATTAATGGTGTAAGATGCATGTGATTTGATGGAATAGTACAATTGAAAAAAGTGGAAAGTGCGTGCTGCATAAATAACAATGTGAAAACTGATGATACCTATAATACATCATAAAATAATTATCATTAATTCATCAATTCACATGCGACCCATTCTGAACTTAGTCATATTGCACTTTCCAATGAATCCATATGCTCCAAACTCCAATCAAAATATACAAGCTCCTATACATATAGGCTTATAATTATTCTGTGAAATGCAACCAAGAAATGAGAGTCTGCAAATAGGTACTAACCAAGTGTTAGAGTGCAGTTTCAAGTTGGGTATGCATATCAAAATACTAAATATATGAATTTTTATAGAAAAATGGCCTTAGGTATCAAATAAGCTGATACTGCTTCAAGAGGGCTGAAAAAGAGACTTGCATATCTTAACTTCACTATATGCAATCTTCAACATCATGAGGCTGCACATAAAACTGTTAGATCAAGTAATACAACCAGGAATTATGAAAGGTAGAGAGATATGGGACTATACTCCCAATGCACTAGAAATAGTTTGAGAGGATGAGTTCTTCTTTTTCGTAAATCCAGAAAATCAATTCTAGGATTGAAAAGACTTTCTTCCAGCTTACTTTGTTTTTATCAGCAAGTTCTTCAAGTTCAGCTTCAATCAGCTTATCAACAGACTTCTCTTTTTCATCAGCAACCGTAGCCTTTGATGAGTCCTTTTCAAGGCATTGTTTCTTCATCGGGGGCTCCTCGACTTCCTTCCCTTGATCCTCCAAACCTTTGCCATTCCTATCAACATCAGGATCTGCCTGTGCCACTTGTTCCCCACTTTTTTCTTCATCATTCCTTTGAGGATCCATCACCTCATTTTTCAGACTTTTGGAATCAGCATTGTTTTCAGGGCAAGAACTTGACTTGCTTTCTTCTCTATTTTCCTCCTCAACATCGTCCTCATCTCCATCCTCCTCCTCACTGCTGTCATCACCATCATCAAATTCTTCTTCTTCTTCTTCTTCTTCACTACTGGAAGATTCAGAATACGTGAACTTGATTTTCTTATTTGCGGGCTCTGCCGAATTTTTGGCAGATGTTTCCTCCGAGTCATTTCCATGGACTAACTCTTCATAAAACTGCAAGGCAAAGAGAAGAAAAGTTGTCCAGTAAGTGCAGTAAATAAAGCTTTACTCACAACCAAATGTATGCTGTTCACATAAGCATAACCTAAAGAGCTGGTTTCTAACATGATAAATTCACCCATCATTTCAATTTAAAGTAGTAGAGCACAGAAGAATCGACATGAAAGGTGGAGGGTAAATTCTCTGGCAATCAACATACGGAGTCGATCACATTTATGGCTTCGCGAGACGCTTGGCGTTCTCGGCCACCGTCGCAGGTGATGAAGAATCCCTGAACTCCAGGACGCAGCGGATACCCCTTCTTCTTCACAGCCTTCTGCAACACATCAATCGTAGAGTTAAGAAGGCCGGCTAAAACAACAAAAAACGATAAAGGGCAGGAATTACGAAGAATATGTCGGAACGAGAGCAGCCAAATGAAGGCGACCGACATTGTGAGGGAGATACTGCTTCCTCTTGTTGCCCTTGGACTCGGTGCCGGCGCTCTTGTCCTTCGACTTCCCGCCGGCGGCCATCATCGGATTCTGCTAAGACGACTAGGGTTCTTCACAGAGAGACAGAGAGAGAGAGAGAGAGAGGAGACTGTTTCCCGCTCTTCGACTAAACGGACGCAGGACAATTATTTGGGCCTGAGGGTGGGCCTATTTGGGCCCTGTGAGGGCCCACATATGGGCCGCATTTTGAGGAATATCAGCCTAAGAGCCCCATATGCTGGTCTATACCTCTCACGGCTGATCGCGTAAAATTTTGTACAAAATTCGTTAAATTAGCTTGTTTTGCTGTTTGAAATCGTCATTTAACTCTTCGTTCAGTTTCATCTCCTCTGACTCGTCCTTCTACATCTGTCCCTGGCGGTAGCGAGTCTTGTATATCATGGGAATACCATGTCAACGCTTATCAGGGCCGTCACGAGCTACTAAGAATTAGTCACATTGGTAAATTCATTTGAGAGAATTTTAGCGACAACATAAATTTCAGGTATTTTGTCGTGGATTTTCCTATAAAAGGGTATTTTAAAAAAATTATATCGGTACAAGGATATTATCATTTACTCTGCCTCTTCCTCTAGATAGAATCTTGTGTGCAATGAGTATATTATATGGTAGTGCTTATGTGTTATCACAAATCAATAAGATTCCATCATTTCAAGATTTTTTTTAATAAAATCCCAAAAATTAACCAAAAAATAACCATAAAAATAATTAAAACTTATTAGCTTATAATATCATATAAATACTGTTACATAATATATCTGTTACACACAAAAATTTCTCCTGCATGTGAAACAAAATTCCCTCTAAATCAGGAAGTCTTCTTGGGGAAGCATTCAATTCCATATTACTCTGAGAATGTCCCCCCCCCCCCCCCCCCCCCCCCCCCCCCCCCCCCCCCCCCTTTTTTTTAATTTCCTGCCCAAATTGAGTGGATCCCAATCATTTTACATGGCAGTTATTTTTCAAATGGGTAACTGTTGGAAACCGTTATGGTATCTCTCTTCTTCTTTTTTTTTTCCCCTTTGATAATTGAAGCATGTCATTAATATTGACTTGAATCAAAATGTGCAGCCATTTACAAAAGATCCCTCAACCTCAGGAGGGATGCAAATGAACTCGAGGCAGCACGATGCCCTAATCTTGGAAGAGAGCTACCCTTGCATCTAATTACGTTCGGTGTTTTGCTAGCTAATTGGCTCTTATCTAATCGTGTGTTTTGAAAGATTCTCTGGTTCCGTTCGAACCAAATCTCGTAAATATATAAAGTCCATGATAGCCTACACAGAACGGAGTCCAAGGCTCGGCCCTTATGATTTAGTGCAACTTGCAGCTCTGAAGACCAGTCCCCTGATTGGCGAAATATTTGAAATCGATGCAGAAGAGTTTCCTATAGTGCTGCATTAGTGTGACATGTGAAGAAGATGTGCGATCATGTTTACTCTGTGTCGCCATAGAATTCACGAAGGGGAATTCATGACAGCTAACCATGCTCGCGTTTTGCTCTTGGTTGGTAGTCTATCACAAATAGCAAGCCAAGAAATGAAGGAAGCTTGTGGCACGTGACCTTGAAACTAGATCAGGTGGTGCCAATTAACCCGTTGTCCAGATGGCTTGAAGTCATCAGATATGGTATCTCAATTTCTCAATTTCTCAATTTCGGGAAAAAAATCTTAGATGATTCTACCTCACAATGACGTGGTGAGGAAAAATCAATCAACTTACTTTGGTTGATTAGTAATAATTATGGCAACTGCTCGGGTAATTAATAATAATTTGCTCGTTTGCCACACTTGGACGCTGCGTGATAGGATCACCTAAGAAATTATCACAACTTGGGAGTGTTTGATTGAAGAATTATAAAATTACAGAAAATATTACGATTATAAAAAAAAAAATTGATCATTAGCTATTAAGAAGTTCAATTTATTGTGGTAATTTTATATTCGATTGAAATTAACCTAGTAAAGTGTGAATTTGTTTCCCTTTGCCATGCTTTCTCTAAAGTAAAATCGAAATATTAATTTTAAATATGATATTATATGAATTAAAATTTTACATACATAGTTGCTAGAGCTCTTACGGTCGAAAAATCGGAATCCTTAGAGTACAACCAACTTCACAACCCCAGCAAGAATAAACTAAACCGATACGACCACTTACTTTTCTTTCAATTGATCCAATATACTTACTGAACAGAACAACACCAATTTACTGTAAGTAAAATTTTTATTGTAATCTTAACATTTTTCGTAATATAACACCGCTCTGAGTTAAACGTCCCTGAATTCAAAGATCACGGTGCCCATCTGGCACAGTAGCCCCGGTGCATCAATCAATGTGCCAAACAAGAAGAGGAGACTGCGGAAACGGTAAGAGTAAAATTTTGGACTCGAGTCTTGTGAATGAAAAAAAATTTACCGTGTTAGAGCTTTACCTCTGATGGATTTACTTAACTCGAACTAGATTAATCAGTATCCGGCCGTACAGACAAGAAAGAAAAATGATGAGGACATGAGATGCCAGCAACTACTTTAAATTTTGGGGCACATGTTAAAAAAAATTTAATGGGCTTGTTTTTTTTTGGTACATATAATTTATGTATAAGGGCACGAGAGGTAATTGAAACAGCATATACTGAATCGTATCTTTTTTGATTGACATCGTCTGATATTCAGATATCTAATTCATTTTAAATAATTTATATGAATTTTAATGATTTATAATTTAAATTTAAAATTTTATTTAAGGAAAAAATGATAAATTTTTTATTTTATTTTGTGTGTTTTTGTGTCTTTTTTTTTTTAAAGAATTTTGAAAAGGAAGGACCGAAAGGGAAAGGAGAGAGTGGTACACAGACAGGCACACTCCCATCATGGATTGTCAGAGGCCCCCATGTGACAAGGTGGGCCCCAATTCCCTCCCTATAAACTATTTCACAAGCGAAAAAAGAAAAACCCACTGATAAAAAGACAAAAGAGTCCCCTCCCCCACAGTTTTACCTTTTAACCCTTTTAATCCCCTGAAATTGCAAAAGAAGACCTTTATATAAAAACGAAAATGAGTAAAGGGTAGAGACTTTCTCCCTCTGTAACATCCATTTTCTCTTCCTCAATTGGACACTTATGCCCCTACAAAATTTCAATTATTTGATGATTAAGCCCTTTTTCATGACTTTTTTTGTGTGTGGGACAACTGAATTGTTTCGTCAACACAAAACATCCGACTGTATGATGGATTTATCGTACTGAATTTGCCATTTTCTATTAAGAGGACAGCGATGAGAAGGGTAGGCAGCTACCGAGTTGGCTTCGGTTAAACGATTTCTTTATAAGCACGATCGAACTCTCGGAGCATCTGCAGCGTCCGGGGCGGTCGGCATCCTGGCATTGCTCGATGACTGCACGGGAGCAGCAGAAGAAAGCATCCTATGCCGTCGATAACTAATATACAAGACGACTCCCAGGAAAGCCACCAAATCAACTTTCTAAGTATGAGATAGAGACCCACTCTCACGTCCAACGGAAGATAAAACAGAACTGGGAGATTCTCCACGCCATGGATTGATTGGCAATGCCAAGAAGGCAAAGCTCTACAACTATTACCAATACCTCTACCGGTATAAGAAACAAGCAATTATAGTTAGTTAAATAAATGCTCAAAAGGCACCACCAATTCAATAAACAGATAGACAAACCCCTAATAGATCGATCCATCTCAAACTGAATTAATTAATAGTTTAAAATATTTCTGAAAATAAGCAGTGAACCAAAAAAAAAAAAAAGACAGACAAACCCCAAGGTAGTAAGCTTGGTGGTAAAAGAGCACATGTTTCCTTCCCATTCCAAATTCGAATTCCTTTGAGACCAGTCAGTACTCCTGATATCACATCCTGTACTTTTTGTTCGAGTACGTTCGAGACTGTGTGAATTAATTAGTTGGAAAAAATTTAAATATTTATCGGTATAAAAAAATTCAATAAATATATTAGACAAATAAACAAATAAAAACAAAAAAAATGAAGGTGCTGTCAGAGGGAATCACTGCCTTCACTGCCCACATGGTGTCATCTATTACTCTTTTTGGTGAGGGGCTCCAGTTCAGTAATAAAGTAGTTCTTTAACTACTTTTTTGCTATATACAAAACAAATCCCGATTTATCGATCCACTGAGAAGTAAAATTGTGTAAATAAAAGATTACCTGTATTTGTAAGATTCAGGTCCGAGATCTTGTCTAAGAAGATTAAAAAAAAAAGCATCGAAACATCTGATCTAATTCATGCACGTAGGTGTCGTCAAATAGATTTTTTTACTGCTACAGTAAGTAAGAAGTACACTGTTCAAATTTTACAGTCCTCAAATCACCCTCGCCCCACCTACCCACCCACCCACCCAGACCTTTACTTTCCTATTTTTACAGTACACGGACTAAGTTTCCTCTCCTCTGTCAATGTCCTCCCTCGAGACGGTAACAGTACCAGTAGCAGCAGCAGCAGTAACTAGCAGAGTACACATATATATTTATATATATATTTATATATAGGTAAAATTAGAAAATGAGTAAAAATAAGTACCCCTTTTTGGTCTTCTGGGGATTTAGATCTTTACTTTTCATTGTGCTGTCATGCGGTCCAGCTCATCGTACGGCTGGACCCACTTCCATGAATCATGCCTCTATCTTCTTCCTCTCTCTCATCTCTCTCTCTCTCTCCCCTTCCTTCCTTTTATGTATGCAGTGTATTAGTATGTATTGATGATGATGGTGGTGGTGCTGGGATCTTGTCTCCGTGGATTTCTTGATGATGTCGATGAAGATGACGATGATGATGGTGATTATGATTGATGAGGTTGAAATGTAAAAGACTTTTGCGTTGTACAGCTACGGGATTCTCCTCCATCTCCCACAGAATTTTCTGCCCAAAGAAAGGGGCATCCGGGTTATCACTGATATAGTTAGATTCGAACTCATGAGACCATTAAGAACCTATGTCGATAGCAATGCTAATCTCACCCGAAACATGTACGAAAAAGAAGCAATGAAGATGCTTGGGGAAACCTCGACTTACAAGTCGAGAATGATGACATTGTACCAGATTCTTTTCGCTTATTTTCGAAATATTTAACGCGAAAGCTGTAGTAATGGAATGCAAAGTAATTGATTAAGTTAATCATGTCACATACCCAGTGGAGTCAAATCTGTTTATAGCTGGCCCAGTGCGTTGGTCAAAGCTACATCCCAACAGTTCCATGACTGGATGATAGCCTACAAATTGAGGAATCCCATAATAAAAAAATTGCAAGTGATTAGTGATCAGTGCACAGCCTTTGGGGTCATGATTGAGCTGAATGCTTGTATGAGATTGATATATAGTCAGTCACCTGGGCAGCTGAAGCAAGACCGAGTTCACGGATGACTCAACGGCGAGAGCTGGCGATGTGGCAGGGAATACCGAGTCTGCGCCGGACGAGGACAGGACTGGCATGTCCGGCATAGTCGGGTTCTCGTCAGTCTCGGGGAAGGAGTTAGTGAACTTGGTGGGATGTTCCAAGGTAGATTTCTTCGGGGAGCCGAAGAGGTTATCCGGGAGAATGTGCTCCAGGCTGCGAGTGACCGTCCCATAACATAAATTAAACAAAAGCCATCAATAATCCCCACCAGAAGGAAAAGTGGCATTGATACCTGTCACTGTTATCAGACCCCATGGACAGCTTGGAGATTTCCTTGTTCTTGCCTTCACTGTTAGCATTCAGCTGAGGATTGGACTCGACCGTGTCCCGACCTGCAGTGTCAGCTGCACGGCAAGCAAACCTTTGGTCGGTACATCAATGAATTGGAGCACAAGATCAATGATCAGGAAAATGGAGTCTCGTACTTTCCAGGATTTCCCGGCTGGCAAGGTCATGCTGATGGTGATTCGGGAACTGGAAATTGGGAGACCGAGGGATGGTCGGAGAGGAGAGCGGTGACCCGTTCGATAGATCGTGATGGTAATGATGGTGGCGGTGTGGATAGTTGTAGTGGTGATGGTGGTGATGACTTTTCAAGTCCTGGAGCTGCAGAGTCATTAGCCTCCGGCTGTGTAGCTCTAGGGCTTGCCGGAAATTGTAATCGGCCTCCTCCTCCAGTTTCTTCCTCATCAGCATTTCCTGGTTGCTGAAATACATTCTTCCTCCTCCTGTCATCACCGAGCAAAGAAAAACCAAACGAAGAGTGTCAGTCCATGGATTCACACTTTCATAGAAAGATAATTATCTCTCACTTTCTCGTTACCATATGGGAGGTCGAAGGGATCTCTCGAGTCCACAGCACAAGGGCTCGAGCACGGCGAGATTGAGTACTCCCCCCTCTCCAGATGCAGCTGCTGGTGCTGTAGCTGCTTCCTGATCAACACCAAACAGGTTTAGATAATTGATTCAAAGTTGCTGAATACTTAACAGTCCAACAGGTGAGTTTGTGTGCTCCCCGTACTTCTCGACAACTTTGCCCTTCTCCTTGTAGGGCTTCACCAGCACGCGCGAGTCGCACACGAAATGCGGGTTCCCTTTGGCCAGGATGAGCTTCACTGTCTCGGGGTACAGGAACGTAACGAACCCAAACATCCTCTTCTGCTGGTACGGTATCCTCACGTCTTGCACTGGTCCGTAAATGCTGCAAGAACAATCATCGCAACAATGCAACTTCACTTAGATCATTCATCCGCACTTCCTAAACAGATATCGGAAACATAGAGTCCAGAAGTTGCAGCGCACCTGAAGTAATTCGAGACATCCTCCTCGGTGAAGGTGCTGTCCGCCGGAAAGGTCAGGTAGATTTGCCTGGCGCTCGGGTTCACCAGCCCGTTCAACCCGAACGAACCCGACCTGAAATGCGATTATTCGATCACAGTAACCCCATAAACCAAACCATGTGAATCAAGTCCATATTACTCGCAAACTTGAAAAATCGACATAAAATGTTCAACTTTGAACTGAATAAATCGTCCCTCAAGTTGGTTCGGGATCGAAGTACGATATCATGGCGCAGAAAAGCAAATAGATGATTCGATTTCGACGAGAAAATTGTAGACAGCGGGTAATGTACCTTTGGTGGATGTCGGGTTGTTGCTGTAGGAGGAAGTTGATGCACTTGTTATACGGCAGCGAAGCGTTGGTGCTGTTGTTAGCAGCTGCAAGGCCGAAGCTGTGTTGTTTCTGATTCATGGAGGCGGCGGCCGTGGCGGCTCTTGGCTTCATCAGATCGCCGCACTGGTCAAACTCACTGAGTTGACTCGGCCTCGGGGAGCCGAGCCCCGGGATATCTACACCGCCGCCGGGCAGCTCGCTGTGGAAGAACCTGCAGCTGCTCCCGTTCTTGCAGAACCCCCTGGCGTAGTAGTGGCACGGTCCGCCGCCAGCTCCGACCGCCGGGACCGAGAGGCTCCGGCGATGGAGGAGGAGGCCGTCCGCCGGGGAATCGTCGAGGAAGGAGAGGTGGTCGTGGAGGCTCCCGAAGGATTCATCTCCGGCCGAGGCGGGGGGGGACGGGGCACCGGAGACGTCCGACGAGGAGACGCCGTTTAGGACGCTGGCGTAGGAAGGAGGGGAGGAGGAGGAGGAGGAGGGGGTTTTGGTGAGCTTCGGGATGAGGGATTTGGCCTCGAGGGAGAGGTCGAGGAGGAGGGAGTCGGGGCCGAGGGCGAGGCGGAGGAGGTGGTCCTCGGCGGCGTCGTGGAGGAGAATGTAGCCCATGGTCTTGGAGGCGCTGTCGGGGTCGAGGCTCTGAAGCCGAGAGAACACTATCCTCGTCGCCTCGTAGGAATCCATTCGGAGCTTTTAAGATACCCAGAAGAAAAAAAAGGAGGAAGAAGAAGAAGAGCTGGAAGCAGCGCCTGTCGGTCGATGATGACGACGACGACGACGACGACGGCCTGTGCTATTGTGGATACGACCCAGAGAACATCTAGAGAGAGGGAGAGGGAGGGAGGCTGTCGATGGTGCTTCGGAGAAAAACACGAACACAAGACGATGAAGCTTTCGGGAAGCGGTGCAAAGGGGGGAAGGACTGCAGCGCAGCGGCCTTGGGAAGAAGAGAGCTCTGTCCTTTCTCTCTCTCTTTCATGCAGTGACTGAGTGAGTGAGTGAGAGGGAGATAGAGAGAGAGAGCGAGGGCCCAGGAAGTTTCTCTCTCTAAATTTTGAGGAATTAAGACAGCGTGATTGGGAGAAATTTGGTCTATATGATTTGAATTTTTTTTATTTTTAAATATGCTTATTTTGATTATTATAAATAAAAAATATATTTGAGAGTTTTATTTTTTTAACAAAATTACCCTACTTATTAATCTAGGTTGATTGACGTGGCAGGACGTTCATTTTTCTTAAATAATATCTCGAGTTCGAATCTTGTGAATAAAGAAAATTTACCTCGGAAGAGTTTTACTCCGTAGTAAATCTTCCAACTTCAGTTAAATTAGTTAAAAGTCATTAAATTTTTAAATATCAGTGGTTCAGATAGAAAAATTACTGCACTCAAATATATAATGCTTAAGAGCTATTAGAATATTTTATACTGCATGTGGAATATTGAAGGAAAAAGAATGTAACTTATATTGACTTAATATTAATAATTTTCTATGAATGAATTATTAGAGTTTACATCAGTCTAATACGGGTTCATAATAATTGGTAAAGTAGTACTGCTCTCGGACCAAAAACAGACTTTAACTTAATTTCTATGTCTTTTATTATAATTATAATTTATAAGTGTAAAAGGAATAAGAAATAATATTGCTCTCAAATAATTACTTGGTGATACCAAGCAAATAAATTTCCTCTATTTTTAGGAGTATTTTTGGAATTTTAGATTTTTAAAAAAAATTTTAAGTGTTTAAATCTCATTAACTAATATATTGGGAGGATAATTTGGCATTCAAGAAATGGACAAGTTAATCGACTAGGAGTTGCCCTAATGGTTTCTCATTAGATTCATGAATAAGTGATTTCAGGATCGAATCTCAAGTTTGGAGGATTAACAGGAATTCTTTCATAGATTCTGACCCCGTTATAGATTCGTATCGAGATACATTTTGACTAATCAGAGATACTTGAGTCGTGAAAAGAAAAAAGGACAAGAAAGGGGGCTAAACGGTGGCAGTATTGTCTATTTGCTCCTTTTGCGAGATTCAGATCTGCCCCAAATCCCATCCCCAAAGCCTACTCGCTTCCCCCCCACCCCATCCTCCCGTCAACTCTCCTCTCCTCTCCAACATACATTCCGACATTTACATATACATACACATACACCCATACGTATGTACACACAGACACACATCCTGCCTATATTAGAATTAGATTTATCCATGCCTGACCAGGTGTGTGTGTGTCCTTTGACTTATTAAAAACCTCTGTCCCCCCTCCCCATCTCTTGTTTGGAAGGTCCATTTGATTTGATGATGAAAACTTCAATCGTGGCAGAATCTCCTCAGACAATGCGATGCTTTTGTGTTTTTTTTTTTTTGCTTGGTTGATATTTTTGCATTTGGTGAGCCTGTAACAGTGATAGTAAAATTTGGTAAGTGTATTGTAATTCGAGAATTCCACAATTTTTCATACGTAAAAAATTTACCCATCACAGTTTATAATATAGCTCAACCGGTGGGCGAAACTGAGAAAGGAATTAAATCACGAATGCCATAAAACAAAAAATTTGCACAAAATTTTACGTGTTTTTCGAACTTAGAGCGTCTACTGCAATCCCTAAGTCCATTTATTGCTTTATAAAGTCTTAACTCATTTTACTTACAAAACCCTCTGGACAGAATGCCAAATTCTTTCGACCGTTGAATTTCTTTTCTTTAGTAAAACTCAAACTTAAAAGTCTACATAAGATGTCTGGTTAACATAACTAATACCGGGTTTTTCCGGTGATAACAGAGATCAATGAATTTAATAAAACTGTGAGAAATAAAGGGAAATAAATAAGCACATGAATCACATGACGAGGGCTAAACTCAATTCGCAGATTCTCTTAATTATAAGACGCGGTTTTATACCGTTTTACTAGGATCATGTCCTAGCGGAAGAACATGCCGGGGAGACAGCAGGGCACGCGCTGGGGGTGAGAGTGGAGCGAGCGAAACCCCAGTGCATGTTCACTTCCCATCATTCTGACAAACCTCTTGTCCGGTTCCCTTTCGATGCGATTTACATTCCGCTTCCTTCGTGCAGCAGTGCTCGTGTGCCCCCGACGTGCACTGGCTTCCCGTGCACGCCCTCCATCTCCACCGTCCGATCATCTCCAGAGTTCAATCAGAGATATCCTCAAACATCCGTACCCCAGTCCCTCGATAATCGGCGCCCGCAAGTAAATTACTCCGCTTTTTCATCCGAAAAAACACGTACTAATTAATCCGTTCAAATAAAGAATCCCAGTAAACTTAATCCTCCATCGACCATAAGTCACGAGAGTGGAATAACTATCCCTCAACCTCGAGCATCCATTTGATTGCTATTTGTCTCCAAGAGACGGACCAACTGATTAACTGATAACATGTAGTAGGTCATGTGCAAGACTTTACTCTTCTGAAATTCGATATCTGGGGTAATATACTATTCGGTAAATTAGTCGATTGTGACGGCGTCGGATATCACCAATATTAAAAAGTATATTCGATTGCTATTTAAGGAGCACTTAAGCCAGATGCATTCGGAATGGATAAGGAATGCTATTCCCCTGCTCAGAAAGGATAACTACTGCTTAAATAAATTGACAAAACTACCCTAAACTATTCTTTAATTTTTTTTAACTTGCGTGTTTCCTTACAAATTTTAATTTAAAAATGTTTATATTTAAAGTTATTTTTGTCTTTTATTACTTCCACATCGGCTAATATCTCATTCAATTCTCTCCGGCCAAACAAAATAATTCACATCGTAATTTAATTTCTATTCACTATTCTTTCTTTCCTTGTCTATTCCATTCCTTATAATTTTCTTTTTAGCCCCAAACGAACCCTTAATTTTATACTGTGTTAAGAGGCACCTTATCGACACTCTGATACCACGTCAAATTGTGATGAGCGTGCATGCCGTGCACATTTTGTTATTTTAATAGGTATAACTTAAAACATTTTATAATGCAAAAATAAACTTAAACAATATTTTTTTAACTTACTGAACTTACATATATGATTAGATATTTTACAGTGATATGGTCTAATCTTTTAGCTTTTACTACGGTAACTAGAAATTTAACGGATCCTAATCAATCTAATTTGAGTCGGGTGGGATCTCCTGTGGGATAAAACTCTCCCAACGTAAATTTTCTCCATCCACAACACTCAAACTGGTGACTTTATTTAAGGAGAAGAGACGTGCTATTGTCTCAACCAATCCGTGTTGACATTGTGGTTCAATTTCTAGTTATCTCTAAATATAAATAATTTATTATTATTTATTGAAATTCGAGACCAGTAAAAATCGAGACCTTTCCTTGCCTCGGATGAATTAAGAAACAAAAAAAAAATCGAAAAAGTCGGGTCACAACCATTTTTAGCGGAAAAAACGATTTGCTCGAACCGACCACTTTCCCCCCTAGCAATGCTTACCTGACATTCATCTATTTATTTTTTCTATCCACGTAAAAACGAGAACTGACCGGCGCCGAGGCACCGATCAGTTCGTTTCACCCCTCGCAGATCCGGAGACCGAGCACGACACATATATCGACTCGCAGTACCGACGGTATCGACTTTGGATCGATCGTGCATCGACTCTGAAGACGAATCATAAATTAATACACAAAGTGTATGGGCCATGATCTTCAACATGCCTTTTTTAATTTCTCCCCAATTTTTTTTTAAAAAATTCCTTTTTAGCTTTACGTTTGAATCTTTTCAATTTCCTTTTAGTGAATGTTTTTCTTTTTAAATTTTTTGGGACAGTGAAAAGGATATCCCAATAATTCAATTCACACTGGCCCCTTTTGCCTTTTCCTCGGAGACATCATTCAAAAAGAGAAAGTGAGGATTTTCAATTCTTTATTTGAAAGTCCTTTTTGAAAAAAAAAATTAATGTAATAATGCCTGGGTGGGCCCATTCCTTGTTCAAAGCCCACTCCCAGAACCTGCTTTCTTCTATGCAAGCCCACCCCCACACAACAGGAGATGAGCAAGCACATTTCAAGATCGCGGTCCGGTTCAGATAGTTCGACGCTTCTTTTTTTTATTCTGGATATAATCTCGACTTCAATTTTCGTAGATGAAGAAATTTGTAATTCGGAGAATTTTTTCTCTCAGTGGGTCGACTGGGTTCAAACTTGATTCAGTTAGAGATACGATGTTGCATACAAAGAAAAAAAATTAAAATTAAAATTAAAATACGTGTGATATATAATGTTTGCATGACTACTGGATTGATTGAATAAGATGATTTATAGGACTTCACTATGTTGAATTTTAGAATTTTTAATAAAATCCTAAAAAGAAAAAAAAAGAAAAAATTGAATAATATTAATTTGTAATATGATGTAAGCATTATCAGACGATATATCTGTTATGTAGAAGATTTTCTTCAACGATTCAACAATTCAACCATTTAATAATGATAAAATTTGATATGTATGACAACTCATATACGTTACTTTAGACGATTCAATATTTTTTTTCCTTAAGTGAAGTTTTAAGCTCAAATGTTGTGAATAAAGAAAAATCCAATCAAGAGAGCTCACTTATCAGAAACCCATTGAAATCGAACTTGGACTAGTCAAGGCCTGTTTGATACGATACATACTGAAAATTCAGTTTATCAGCCATGATATTTTCGATATTTGATATGTTGAATAACAGAATTGAAAGTCGACGTAATTATTTATTTTAAAATATTAATATATTAAATAATTACATGATTTATTATTTATTACTTAATATCGAGATTTCAAACTTAACCATATGGCTAATCCATGTAACAACTAAATCATTGTCTTCAAGGTGGAAACGGAGTTGTAGTTGCCATTTTTAGAAAGCTAATACATCAATTATTGGAAGGGAAAGGGACTTGACACCACATGAGCTTAGACAATGAATATCACAAACCATCGATGTTAACCATCAAGGTTGCCCAAGAAGAAATCCTCTAAAATCTATCGAGTTCGGGCAAACTACTTCCTTTTATAACCTTAAAACCGGTGCAGTTTTGATTACTGTACGCGCGATAAATCTTTCGATCTCCTGCTTTTCACTGCAATCTTATATTTCTATGACACTTGCATCGTGAACACAGAGTCAGAGGAGGAAAAAAAATGAAATTATCATCATAAAGTGACCTAGAGCTCGGGCATTAGCAGAAGTGCTTTATAACATGATTTTGGGATGGGATGGGACGGGTCGGGTTTCATTAACTTCGGTTTTCGATGTTATTCTAATTCACAAAGTAAACTTCAATGCAAATTTTTGAATTTTAAACATCCCAAGAAAATATTAATGTAAATTTCCTTTTTGAATTTTTTTCTTGGAACATGAAAAATACGATGTTGGGCATCCCAAGGTTTTTTCATATTCATACAATCTTGTCTCATATGAAGACCGAACAAATCCACAAAGGCACCATCCCATGTGAAAGGAAATGCTACTATACGAGTTCTGATACAGTGGCACGATCATCGATACGAGTTCAATAAATTCTGAGTTTGATTATTGTCAGTGGGAATTCCTGTATCTGTTTACTTGCCTGTTTGTCCAATCATCTTTTAGATCTAGAGATCTCCTCTGTATTCGGAAAAAAACAAAAGACAGACATCAATACAATTGGTGATGTACCTTGGCCCTGTGTGGTCTGCCCACATACATGAATAGAAGATGAGAGCCCACCTCTCGTGTTGTGTCTTCCTGTCTATTATCTAAACACGACAAATTCTTATATGATCTTATCTCACCACGTGACACGAGAAAATATTGATTGGATCGTGCCAAATGAGAAAATCAATGCTAATCATCGAGCAATTATCTTATTTATTATTCATCAGAGCAATTTCATTGGTTCTTTCTTACCACGTCGCTGTGATATGGGATCGTTTAAATTTTTTTTCCTTGAAGGCACAGTGCCAATGGACATCACTTGGCTGACATTAACCCTAAATTTTTCTTTTCCTCTTTCGGATATAAGCAACGAATTGCCTAACACCTGCATCCAAAAATATCCTCTTAGGGTTCATGCAGATAGAGTGCAAATCGAAAATCAAGGACGATTTCAAGAACGGTCGGGGCGAATTCGAGTTCACTACCAGTCATCGATCTCCTTCGAGGCCGATCTGCCGAGCCCTTCGCGATTCGGAGTCCGTGCCCGAAAAGGGCACGTGGTCCATGACACCACATAAAAGTCTTTCTGCTTCGATCCCGACGTACCAAACCATTGCAGAAAACAGTAACGTGTCTGTACCTTTCGACGGGAAATTAGTGACTTCGAATAATAGTAAATCATCATCAATGTCATACTTGTAAGGATGACATTTCCTCGTCTAGGGTTTTGGTCGTCATTTAATTTTGGATTGGTGGAGTGCCCCCACCAAATCTAGCAATAGATTGCGAGGTGCGATTTGATTGCACTTCCGGGCATGAAATCATTACCCACACACGATATTTTCAGAATTTCGAGTCTTTACTCAATTTTCGTAAAAAAAAATCATCCCAATTCCAATTTCCCCCAATTTCTGTTCCGCCTCTCACATATTATCACGAATAACGTAAAATATCCACCCGATTTAGAAGAGTTCGGTCATATATTTACCGAAAAATTTAAACTGTTAGATGGTAGTATCCGTACTTTTATAAATATCGTTTTAATTTATTATTCGTTCGATGTGGGGTCGATTCCTCAAGCGGGATTCAGTCCTCAAAGTATAATCTCGAAAAATTACATGTATATATTACTTAACATTCAATGGGATACTGAATTTATGTGTAGATCGAGCCTTACATTTTTCTTAGCAAAGCTACAATCATTTTGAAAAAAGGAGGGGGCAAAAAAGTAATTGGCCAAACTACTTTCGGGCTGTTCCCCAATTCTCTAGGGCTGTTGACAATTGATTTAACCAATTGAAAACACCGAAAGAAAAAAAAAGAGAGAAACAAATTAAAACTAACCTACCTTTAATTAATGTTGTTTAAATTGGAATCCTAGATGATGTTTTATCCATAGAAAATCTTAATCTCGAGGGTCGATCTGATGGAATCAGTCTACATTTCTGCGTTTACTTTGTCATATGTGCGCTTGTAAGCGTGTGTGTATGTTCATGAAAATTAGTTGGACGAAATTCGGATACCCTATGATATCAAGAAATGGACGAGAAAATCTTAAATGATCGTGCTTTAAATAATGTGATAAGGAAATATTAGTCAATTATTTTAATTAGTGATAAATTGTACCAAATACTCGAACGATTAATGTACAATGATTTATTTATTACGAATTTATTGGTTCTTCTCCTCACCAAGTGGCGAGATAAGATTATCGAAAATTTCTATTCATGGTTAAAATTGTGATCGACTCATTAGTATTGACTAGTTGAGGCGATTCGATATTTTTACATTTAAAGGATGAAGAAAACTCGTGATTGGTTGGTCCGCTAACACCGAGGAAAAGAAAATTAAAAAAAAAAAAAAAACGTAAGTTATGCTGGCATTGGGTGTTTCCTGTGCTTCATCGATTGTGATTGCCAACTTTTTTTTATCTGAGTGGTCACAAATCATTGTCTACTCGCGACCTTTATATGATTCAACACATAGCAAATTCACATGGATTCAACTTTACCCTCGTCGAATGTCAAACAACATGCGGAGTAACATTATCGGTCCTGGTCGGAGAGATCGATCGGTTGCAATCCCGTGCGAGTTATGGTCTCGTTCATGTGACTAGAAAACCGATCTGGGCTTATGCCGGGCAAGGTTGCGTGCAACAGAGGGTGCTGGAGACATGCCATAAGAAGCACATGCTTCAAAAGAAATTAAAAATCTGCAGGAAATGGTGGTGGCGCTGTGTATTGAAATGCCCGTACCGGGACCGTCTAGTTAATGCGAATATGTCGGGTCCATAACACCGGCGCGGTAGTCGGCGTTTGCGGATGCTTTCAGAAGAATTAATATTACTGGGCCACGGCAGGGGAAAAATAACTCGAGCTTTTCCGGCTTCCAAGTTTCGTGAAAATGTATCGGAGTCTCATCTCCTGCGAGCATTCTTGTGCTGGTTCTACTCCACCACCTGGGCCATTGTCCTGAGAACAGTCATTGTTTGGGATGTCTGTCGACGATTTGATCGACTTCCGGTTACCGGGAAACCCTGAAGGGTCGTTTCGAATCCTGACGGGCATGGCTTTTTCGGTATCACCGACTCTTCGCAGATAAACTAACAAGCATTCACTTATGATCATCATGCTGTGTGGAAAGGCAGGAGGAAGGACTGGAGGGACGAGGATGTCACAGTGTGCTTGCCAATCAGAAGTTAGGGTTTCGGACAAATTTTTATAAAGGCTTTGCAGTTTCTCAATGGAAAAGGGGTCCACTTTTCCTCTGATGCACAAGTGGAGGGTGCCTACGCAGTAAAAGAGATCTCATAATTGAGGGAGAAGTAAGGGATCTTTGCACTGAAGGAGGGGACCCCTTGTACTGTGGAGACTACAGCAATACAACCGTAGCAAAACCGAAGGCCGAGGTTTTCTGCTGGGAGAAAACATTTCTTGGAAATCTTCGAGAAAATTCGGGTTTCGACATGTTTGTTTTCGGTTTGTCTGAGGAAGAAGGATCGGTTAAAAGCTCATGCTTTTTTCCCTACAAATTGAATGGGGGAGACAAAGGAGGATAGAACCGTTTGTGTAGTTTTTAACACGTTTTCCTTACCCTAGGTTCTGTTTCCGAGGCAAACCTATCTAAAGACCGACTTTTTCCTATTTAGAAAACTCAAATATGAGACTCTACTTAGAAGAAACAGGCACAAGGCTACTTTAGTGGATCCATGTCGGCTTCCAAGTGATCCTATGGGTGAGACTTACCATAGACGGGCACGATAAAACCATCTTCAAACCGAGTCTTTAATAGGCTGGGGTGGCCCGATCGATGTGAATTATTGGGTAGTAGCATGTCAGATTTATTCGAATCGGTACGGTATGATAATCTAGTAAAGAACAAAAATCGGTAAAGATATTTAAAAAATTCAAATAATGGTAATAAACATTTCCATTACTTTAAGAGAGGAGTGGGTAGTTTTAGTCTATTTTTCTATTTTCAAAACTACCATTCATCCTGATCAAATTATATGATAGTTTTAGGTCATTTACCGTCATTTAGAATATTTCAAAAAACAATTATTTCACCCGCTATCCCTTTTCTCTCATCGACAATTTTTATTCTAAAAATATGTATAGATCTCTCCATGACCGCTATCATATGAAATTATTCGTTAGTAGCGCATCATTCTGCAATTGTATTTTGGTATATTTTATTATTCGAAAAATTTTGATTGTGAGAATAGGACATGTTCGGTTGATTTATTTCATTCTTGCATAATAATATTATTTTTCAATTGTATTATATTATATTCACAGTGTATAACATGAGTTATTTTCCAAGTTGAAACATAAAGTTACCGTGGCTAAATATGGAAATTTAAAAAACGTGTCCGGTAGATTTAGTTAATGGGCTGCTGTTGTTTCGGGGCAGAACTAAATGGGCCTCGGTTGAAGATTAATGGGCTGACATTAGAGGAACTGGGCCGAGGCCCAACTCAGAAACCGACCCAAAATACGATGCCCAGCAACATCCCGGAGATAACCAGGGCGAGTGGGCACGGGGAGAGAGAAGATCCATCAAAGGGAGAAGGAGGAGGCGAGAGAGAACCTAGGCACGTTCATGGCGGCGAGCGCAGAACCGGAGGCGTTGGACTTCGAGCCCGAGGAGGACGACCTCATGGACGAGGATGGCGAGGCCTCCCCTCGCGGCCCTCCCCCCAAGCTCCGCTCCGCCATCACAGGCGGGTCCTCGTCCCAGTCAGCCCCTCGCAAGACGAAAGGCCGCGGCTTCAGAGAGGAGGGGGACGTCGATCGAAACAGCAACCTCAAGGGCCGCGACTTCGAATCCCTCAGCTCCACCGGCGGCCGTGGCCCCCAACGATGTCAGTTCCTCCGAGTAACCCTAATTTTTCTCTCTTTTGTCAGTCTGCACACCGTTGATGGCCTTATATTCTTCGTCGTCGATGCGTTAGGGTTCATTTTTCAGCTTGATTTTCTCCAATTTTGATGGCTGGAAGATTGAGTTCATTACCTTACGAGGTTTTTGGTCGATTTACGGTCTGAAAAAGCTAGCATGGTATCTCTACCTTTAACAAGATGGATAGCTTCTGCCCTTGCCATGAAGAAACTGAATTTATGAGAAGTTTGATTAGACTGGTGATGCCATTTAGTCGTAAAAACATGTGGAAAGTAGATTAATGTCGTGAAGCATTACATTTTGAACTCGATGTAGTTTAAATCTCTTCCCTCCATACTTGAATGTGTTATTATTGCCTATATCAAATAGAGATATTTGTTGGAAGTACACAGTTTGAGGTATTCTTGGATAGCTTGGATGATGTTGAATGGACAAACCCGTGAAAAGAAACATGTATCTGTGGGTTGTATTTTTCCACTCTTAATGCTTCTCTTCTTGGGGATGCAGCCATTGAAGGATGGATCATACTTGTTACTGGAGTTCATGAGGAGGCTCAGGAGGATGATCTGCAGAACGTGTTTGGCGATTACGGGGAGATAAAAAATCTGCACTTAAATCTCGATCGACGAACTGGATTCGTCAAGGTAAACAGATCTGCTGATGTTTTCTCCGGGTCCATTCCTGGATTTGTTTCAGCCTCATCCTAGTATCCCAATTTTACTGCCCCCGGTGTACCAGGTTGTAGTAAATGCAACGGACCTACACCACTGCCTATTATTGAAAAGTTATCTGTCTTTAGGGGGTGGACTAATCTATATTGCCCGTTATCCATTATGTCATGACGACTTCATGGTCCATTTTCTCTTTGTTAATATTCCTCCAGTATACAGCTTTTATGAAATCACACTTCTCTAACACGCCAATTCCTTATTTGGTGGTGGGTGATACTGATTATTGAGTGCGATGGAGGTGTAACAAAGCCACAATTGTTACATTGTATGATGTTATTTCATTTATAATTGTGTAATTGATATATTTTTTGTTTATGAAGTTATTGATGTTCGTTTTTCCTAACAAGGGTTATGCCCTCATCGAGTATGAGAATTTCGAGGAAGCACAAAAGGCTATTGCTGAGACGAATGGGGCGGAACTTCTCACACAGACTATTAATGTTGATTGGGCCTTTAGCAGTGGCCCCATCAACAAAAGGAGGAATATGAACCGAAGGTTAGCTTTCACATATAATTGTGTGCGCTGTTTAATATATGTTATACTAGAAAATTGTCCCATATTGCATGCTCAACAATGCGGGGAGGTAAAGAGCATTGCGGTTGTTCCTTGTCCCAATCTGAACAGACCAAAAACATGCTAGTTAAGCTCCCTCGCAACTCATTTTTGCTTGCCCTGGACCACCTCTGGGGGCTGTCTGATCTTCCCTTATTTAGTTGATGAATGCATGTGTTAAATGCTGCAAAATTTTTGCAGAGATACGCGGGGGCATCGTTCGCGGAGTCCTGGCAGGAGATACTGATGCAATCAGGTTGTTTGGTTGATGATTGTGTGAGCATGCACTGATCTATCTTACTGGTTTTGAGAGATGAAGTTTCATGAATCATGTTGTCTATGTTTCTATCCCATCTGCTGAGGGTCCCTTGCTTTCTTGCCACCTGTTAGGCTATGTTCTGAAGCAGTGAGTTTTGCTATTTTATCGAGATGTTCTGGTCTTTATTCAGGGAGTTCTAATCTACCTGTTTGCTGGTGTTATAATGTGTGTTGTGGTCTGCTGTTTGGGACATGCATCTAATCCCTTTACGAGGATCAAAAGATTGCCATGAGTATTGTACCTTTTGGGAATTAACTGGGATATTCAAGACATAGGGGCTCATCTCTACTACCCTCTCTTTCTTTCCCTTTCCTTTTCAGTACTTAATTTCCGTGGCCATCCTAATTTACTGTAGTACCGGGTTCTGTTCTGCCACGGAGCCTTAGGAAACATGGACAAGGCAAGGGGATCGATGGCTAATCGATTTCTGAGACTCTATAGCAGCATCAGGTGTTACATGCTGTCATGGTTTGTGCACCTATGTAATCGTTCGATCAGGGTAAGATGGTATGTCTAAGGGTTTGGTGCATTGACGTTCTCTCAGCTTTTGAGTTTGATTCTTTGTTACCAGTAGGATTTCCAGTGCTTTTGCATGTCAATTTTCATCTTCCTCCTATTCTTTTATGCTTGAACACCTTCCTAGCCCAGCAGCCAACGTTCTTTTAGATTGGATGGGCATGCATGTGACAAGTCCAATGTGGAGGGGGTTCATCTTTAGCTTTCGAAACTCGGATCAATTCCTGTGTCGTCAATCGTCTTCTTGACCATTTAAACCCGTCCTGCTTTAGGCCAGCTCGCCCCTTTATCTTCTTATACGTTGAAATTTTTTTATTTCAATCCCACATTTTTCTTGAGTTGACCGGCATTAAGAAGAAAGGATGCCGAATTATTTCTACAACTCCTACGGAGTTGGCCGGATTAGGTTCCATGGGTTTTTCTTTTTCAATTAATTGTTAGGTTCACGTGAAGTCAACGGTCATACTAAATGATCATTACTTCATTAACAGAAAACCCCTTAGCTTTGCCCAAGTCACGGGTGGGTTCATTGACTTTGGCACATCTTCCGTAAGTAGGACTTCGGGTTTCAGTTTTATAAATTATAAAAATTCATGATTGAAATTGATTTATTATCCTGCTTAAATCTTCTTTTTTTTTTACCTAGACGGTAGTTGTAAGAGTGACCCGGCTATTCCGCTACGTAATGTTTGAATTTTTGTATTAAATCGTAAATATATTAGATGAATTGAATAATCAATACTAATATTGCTTGGAGTTAAATTAATCAGAAGTTATTGAGTTTTTTTGGGTACCCAGTGATGCATATGGAAAACCCTTCATTCCCATGACCTGCTACTTCTTCTTCAACGTATGAAGCGATCGATCATGTACAGTCCCTTCCAATTCTGCAGATACTCACCGTCAGTTCGTTCATTTTCCCGAGTTCGCATCGCAACCGAATTCCGGGACAATTGAATCTGCATTGGAAATCATTTCATACCATTTCGGATTGCTTGTAAAATGTGGAACAAAAAGATCACATGTTCCAAGTAGCTAGTTTGCCATTAGTCCTGCCTTCTTGCCTTCTTCTTCTTCTTCTTCTTAATAGAATATGACAGTTGGAATGGTTGACCTTATCCTTGCATGAGATTTGAAGCAAAGGCACCACACCACTAACATCCAATGGGTCGATGCCTCCGCAATGAAGCATTGCGTCCATGTGCTCGGAAGAAAATCTTAACTAAGTCTCGTTAATCCGTTTTGTGCATCATTTGACATCTAGAAATCTAATAAATTAAGTTCGAGTCGAGTCGGCTTGCCTGTTAGTTTTCACGAACACTCGAACTCTAGTCAGTCCAGCTCAAAAAATTTGTCGTGCAGCTCATGCCGTGCAAGAGTAATTCTTTGAGAGAAATTTAGGGATCCGTGGTGATAGTGAAATATGTCTCGGGGTCTCGGTTTTCATCCGACTTTGTAATTACTGGCGTGTACTTCCGATCTCCTCACTTCTTATACCAGTTTTCGGTCATAGTGAATTTACCATAACTCTACCCGTAATTTTCACCTCTCGTACCACTTTGCCTGTCACAGTGAATTTGCTTATGCTCTGCCCATAATTTTTTTCTATTAATGATTTTTCACGTAAATCTATATAATTTCGTTTTTATTACCTATTTGTGTTGCCTAACTTCGTAACACGTTGACTAGTTTAAGATGCAGACAATTAGTGGTGTAAATTAAGCAGGATTCATTAACATTCACGAAAGGTCGCAGAGGGAGATCGTATAGTCACATGCTGTGACACTCTTCCTCTCAGTGACGTGCGAGAAACTGATCCAACCCCGTCACAGACATCTCCGTGCTTCTGCCACTGCTAACGAGAATGTCCCCGAAGACTTCTCCCCTCTCCGGCGCCGTGAAGCTGAGATTCGGCTTCCTATTGCCGGGTGGCCGGTGCGGGACGGTAGCTGTTTTGTGTCTGATCTTGCTCCTGTCCTATGTTTTCTTCTTCAACTACCATTCCAGCCAAGACTCCTGCCAGCTCCGCCTCCCCGTACCACTTGACTGGGGGGTTCTGTGGCCGTCCTCCGGCGGCGCCGCCACTGCCACCACCATCGTCGCTCCGACCAACCTCAGCCACATCGTGTTTGGGATCGTCGGCTCCGTGAAGACTATGAAAGCCAGGAAGCCTTTCCTGGAATCCTGGTGGCGCCCTAACGTAACCCGGGGCTACCTCTTCCTCGACCGGGCTCCGGACCACTCGATCAGCTGCCCGGCCACATGCCCGGCTCTCCGGGTCAACGAGGACATCACGCACTGGGAGGTCTACCGGAAGATCACGCATCCCGTGCAGGTCCGCATGGTCCGGAGCATCCTCGAGGTGTTCCGGGAGGGCGACCGGGACGTGAGATGGTTCGTGATGGCAGATGACGACTCGGTGCTATTCGTCGACAACATAGTCGAGGTGCTGTCGAAGTACGACCACACCAAGTACTTCTACCTTGGCGGCACATCGGAGTCGATCGGCGACAATGCCGGGATCTCGTTCGACATGGGCTTTGGGGGAGCCGGGCTGGTTTTCAGCTACCCTCTGGTGGCGGTGATGGCGCAGACATTGGATGGGTGTATTAGGAGATACCCAAGTACGTGGTCCGCTGATGTTCTTACTTATATGTGCGTAAGCGAGCTTGGAGTTGCCGTGTCTCACCAGAAAGGGTTTCACCAGGTATGGAAAACAGTCTCCCAAGTTATCCGATTTAACGAATTCGTAAAATACCCACATGAAGATTTAAATTTATATGTAATGGTAGCGATTCTTCTCATTATAAAATTATGGTCCTTTTTATTAATTGTTCGATATGAGATTCGTTCAATATATACCGGGCTTGACATGGTAACTGATCTTGATTCGAATATTTTTCTTTTATACTCGGATGTGAGAGAACTGACCACGTGACTGATTTTTCTTCCACTGTTGAACTTCAATTGATGCTAGTCGGACCTTTTCGGTACTCGATTTATGGGCCACGAGCCGATCATTATTTTTCCTGTCTCGGGTTTCATTAGACATGAATTTTACACTCAGCTCTGTAGGGTTAATATTAGATGGTAACTTGATGTGGCAATCTGTTTAATGGTTGTCCAATGTGAGATTCAGACGTTATAATCTTCGAACTTATGTTCGTTGCAGATCGATCTCCATGACAGCCTATCAGGTTTCCTGTCGTCCCACCCGCAGTCACCACTCCTCTCCCTGCACCACCTCGAGGCAGTGGACCCGATCTTTCCGTCGATGAACCGACCCGAGTCGATCAGCCACCTCATGAAGCCGGCAGCGGTTGATCAATCCCGACTCGTGCAGCAGACCGTGTGCTACCAGAAGGAGAAGAACTGGTCCATCTCCGTGTCGTGGGGCTACTCAGTCCATATCTACGAGAACACACTGCCTCGGTTCGTCCTCCGGCGGCCCGTCGAGACATTCAAGCCGTGGTGGAAGAACGCGAAGTTCCCGAAGTTTATGTTCAACACGAGAGCCGTCAGTAGCGACCCGTGCGAGGCACCACACTGGTTCTTCCTCGAGTCTGTAGGGATCGAGAACGAGCACAGCATCGTTACAACTTACGGTAGATCAGCAGACCGGGGGCTGCCACCTTGTTCACTAGGCGGGAACCATTCTGCAGATCACATCAGCAGGATCCAGGTGCTCTCTCCGGCGAAGACACGGCTCGGGGTAAGCCAGCTAGCTAGCTAGCAGCAGCTCATTTTATCGGAAAAAATAAATTCTCATGCATAACCGGCAATTTCCAGCAGTTTCGAAAATTTTCTCCATTGTTTATCTCGCAGGCAGGAGGGGTGGAGTGCTGCGATGTGTTATCTGCAGAAAAGAAGAACACCACGACAGTCAGGATCAGGCCTTGCATGGAGGCTGAAGAGATCATCTGATCCCGCAGAAAAGATTACTATTGTTCTGGGAAAACCAGCCATTTACTGATCATTTCTAATCGTAGGCTTGGTCGACTGTGTTTGCTACTTACGAAAAAAGTACCCACAAGACTAAGTTGTTGGAAAATAATTGCTTTTTTCACGATAAGTCTTTGTTCGTGAGATCTGATAAACCGTGTTAATCAGCTCGTTGTGTAAGTACCTGTTCCGAGGAATCTCTTACAGAGGAAAACTGATTCTTTCAGTACTTTCGATTGAAGCCAGTACCTGTTCTGAGCGGTGAAACGAATAGCACATGCCTCCGGGATTCGATGCTTTATGATATCTTAGAATACGCTCGGTGTCATAAACTTGAGTTTTGCATGACGTAGAACGAGTTCTATCCGACTACTTACTGTCAGAGTCGAATCTTACATGGAAGAAATATAAAATGTGCGCAACATGTAATTGCAAGCAGATGAGCCGAAGAAACGAGGAAGCTTGGCATCGATGCGATGCTGAATGGATAATACCTGAGGCGACTCAAAACAGCCATGTTCATAGCATAGGCTGCGCAGGTGGATATTTTAGAAATTGTGGTGCATGATTCTTCTATAAATGTGATTCTCTAGAACCTTTATATATTTGTGGGTAAATTGAATTGCTCAAAAGTAAATATAAGTGAAGAATTTACTAAGTGGAAGTTTCTTTTACCACAAAACGAACCTACCACACCACCCATGAATTAGTATACATATGTGATGTGTCTCATTGTGTAAGAGCGCTCCGAGAAATACAATTGCCTTCCTACTCTCGAGAATTGCCCAACTCAACTCCTCACTTCAAATTCTCAAATTCTCAAGCTCCCAATTATTTTAAATAACTCCCAATTACCATTCTAAAGACCTTCATCCATTTTCCTCACACTCCAAACTATTCTACAGCTTTCAACACAAACCACAAGTGGTATTAGAGATCGAGAATCTTTTTGTTGATTCTCTTTCGTTTCCTTCTTTCACACTGGAGATACACTGGATGTGTCTTGGGGAATAGTATATCCTTACTTACTACAGCCCATAAATCTTGAGCATAAAAGTAAGTCCTCATATTGATGAACAAGTAGTCGAAGCATGTACTCGACCATGGTAAGCTTACGCCCGGTTGTAGTCGAATGTGATTTTGATACCATTGATGGTTTATATTGACGGTTGTAGAATAGTTTGGAGTGTGAGGAACATGGATGAAGTGCTTTAGAATAGCAATTGGGAGGAGGAAGGCAATTGTATTTCTTGAAGTACCCACCCTTATACAATGCGGTACATCACATATTTATATCAGTTCATGGGTAGCATGGTAGGTTTGTTTTGTGGTAGAAGAAACTTTCAAGTAATAAATTCTTCTACTTGCACTTGTATTTACTTTTAACCATTTAATTTACCAACAACCCACAAATATCTAAAAATTCTAGAGAATCAAGTGCACCTAATCTCTTATCTCTTGCCCGATCGAGCCATCAGTTCGTTAATTGCTTGTCACTGGTGGGTGCAAGTCGATCATTTGTACCAGAAAATGAATTCTATTGCAGATTGGATGATGAGATGATTGTTCGAGCTTACTCTTGAGAATGTCCGTTAACCAAACCCTACCAGATTAGATTTCTGTCTTTTGGAGACATTTCTATAGGGCCAACTTACCCGACTTTATTTAGTTTGATTTTATTTTCCCAGTATTACTTTCTTGATAATTTCGAGCCACTTTTGTGCGGAAAAAGATTATTTGATGAGACAGAATAAACGAGAACTCATAAAGCTGCCGTAACACATGTTGAAACATCATCGTTTCAAGGTTGTCAAGCACGCTACATCGTAGAATTTTGATATGTATCATTCATCTCTCAAACGTATGATTCCATCGTGTACAGACAAAGATGCAAATTGTAACCGAGAAACGTGGTTCGATCATCAAACGGATTCTGGGGGAACACCAGCAATCTTGAGGATTTGCTCGAGGTAGTGTGCCGTGTCCAGCGGATGGGGGTCCATCCTCGGCCTCTCGGGCATAATCTGGTGGCCGTCTCGGCTCCAGACCATCCCCTTGTTCTCATCCTGCCGCCAGCATGGCGGCACACCGTGATCAGGCTTCAAGAAATCGCAGTCCTTGTTAACCAGCGCAACATCCCTCCCGGTCCCGAGCCGAAACTCCCGGGCCTTCCCGTGGCAGCTGTCGACCAGGTGAAGCAGCCCCTCGAGATTGTGGGCACAGGCCAGGTTTCCAGTCGGCTTCAGGAACGGTGAGTGCCGGCGATCCAGGGCGAGCTAGACCCCAACGTGAGCGTAGCTCCAGGGGAACGAGACCATGCTCTCTAGCTGCCTCTGGAGTTGCACGTTCTTCTCGTTTGCAAAGAGCCCCGGTACTGTTGGAACCTTGTCATGCACATTGATCACCTTTAGCACCTTGATCCCGAGCTCGCCGCACCTGTCTCTGAACCGGAGGTTGCCGACCGGGGGGCCAGAGAATGAGAAGACAGTGATTGGAATCTTCCTTGTCACGTCCCCTTACCGGACAACGTTCACTCCCATCTCGATCGGCTATATCATATGCACTGACCAATGCCAGGGCTGCTCCGAGGCTGTGACCGGTGACTGTGATGCTGATCTCGTCTCCTCGATAATGCTCGATGAGCTGCCTGATCCCGGCCAGCAGTTGTTCCCGAGCAGAGAATGAGCAATAGTAGCAAGTCTTGTCCTTCCTGGTGTAAAGGTCGTAGAACCCAGCCTCGATCTTTACTTCCCCGCCGAGGTCGTCCCTAAAGCGAGCTGGATGGAGGATGTCCTTGAGATCGTAGATCCATTTGAGGTACGTCACCGTGCCTCTCCAGGCGATCATGATGTCCCGCCTTCCGAGCCGTCCGATCTCCTCCTCGTCAGTCGTGACGGCTACAGAGCCCATCCAATTGGCGTGCCTGCTCCACACCTCGCTCAGGCTTGGGTGTTGGAAGCAGTTGGGAAGGTTAATGTCCGAGGTGGCGTACAGGTACTGGCTCACTCGATATCCTCGAGCCACCATCTCGAGCTTCTCGAAGAACTCCTCTCTAGGGTACTCGCACGCACCGCACTACGAGGAGGGCGGGTCGAAGTTGAACGAGTCATAACATGCCTGTGCGAATTGCCCGTAGTGGATGATCTCCTGCCGGAGGTTCTGGTCCACCGCGTCCAGGAGGCCATCCCAGTCATCGGACCCGTGAAAGCTTCTCCAGACTTCGCAAAGGGGCCGCTCGGCTTCGGGAGATCTGTTCTCCTGGTCGCGTACGCTCACGCTGTGCGGGGTGCGCGAGCATTCGACGGCGAGGGATCCGGAGTTTGGTGAAAAGGGCTTGTGCCTGAGGAGTGGGAACTTGGTTCTTGATGGATGCCGGCTGTGTCCAGCTATGGCTGGCGTCGTGGCCTTAGGGTTGGTGCATGGAGACACCAGCATGGAAGCCATGGCCAGGACATGTAGATTACTACTGCTTGTTGCTTTCTCATTTCCAGTAATCTTACTTTATGGAAGGTGCCAGAAAGGAAGGGAAAGTAATCAGAAAGCCTTGGATATACATGTCATATTGCGTGACAGTATTTAGTGATATCACAAACTAATTAAAATAAATTATTTTTAAGATTATTTTTTAAAAAAATTTAATAAAAAATCGAAAAATAACAGAATACTATTACCTTATTATACTATATCATTATTATTACATATTATACACATTACAAAACTCTACGAAAGTAAAGTGGAATCGTGTGGGGAAAGACAGTCGATCAAATCAACTTTCTTAACGGGGGATTTTACGGTTCATGCATTCTCATCGTTTGATGGGGAATGATCGAACAGGGCACTACGCCCGATCCGACAATTGATAAGGATGCTGGAAGGTGCCGGACATGAAACTATAGGATTTTTCTTTCTCCACGTTGACTCGGCTTCCCATTTTTCAACCATTATTATATCTTTGTAGGCACGAGAATGCCACAAGAGAAAGGTCACATGACATGTTTATAGGAATAGTGCATTTATATGAGTACGGGTTTCACAAAGGAAATGAACCCTTTTGAAAGAACTCGTGGGGGTCTCAAAATACATGAAAAGTTCAAACTCCATCTTTGGAGAATTACCACAGAAATTCGGCCTTGGACAAGAACAGAGGATAATGTTTGTCCTTTGTGTAAGGCAGGTACCGATGACTATATTCACTTATTTGGTGAGTGTACTTGTACTAAAGTAGCTTGGAGAGAGTCGGAGTGGAAGGTTTGCAATGTTAATAAAAACTGCCTAAAAGATTTGATCGATTTTGTTTGCAAGCCTCTTGATTTCCCATTGGGAAGTAAGGAAAAAAAATTAAATTCTCCTTATTTGGTGCTATGTTAATGTACTATGTTTGGAATGAAAGAACTTATGTGTTATATTCTAACTCTTTCATTGATTTATTTATGTTTTTAGATAAAGTCATGAAGATTTATGATGAACATGCTCAATATAAACTAAATAATATGATGCTTTCTATGGAGTATGCTAAGTTTCAGAAATTGGGGACATCTCATGTTGGCATCTCAGACTCCACATTGTTGAACTCCGTCATAATCTTCACTGACGGAAGTTGGAAAGATTCAAGGGCCTGCATAGCAGGTTTAGCTTACAAAGAAGGAGTATGCCTCCACCCCTTGGTTTGAAAAATTTCAGGCTATTTCTTCAGCTCAAGCTGAGGCTGAAACCCTCCTCTTAGCAAGCTCCATGGCTAAGTTGCATGGTTCGCAAAGGGTCATATTCTATACTGATGCTAAAGAGATTGCATCATCGATTCACAACCCCACGAAATACTTTATGGGATTGCAAGCGTATCATATCCGATTTTTTAGCTCAGGCTGAATATTTTCACTATTGGGATTGTTTGTGCCTGTGGATCCCTAGGAGTAGCAATATTGAAGCTCATTATTTATGTCAACGGGGTGTAATGCTAAATTTTATGACTTGTACATTTTGTAGGGCTATTATATAGGCCCGAATTTTGATTAATTATTAATATTATTTCTTTTATTGATAAAAAAAAAAGAGTAAAGGATAGGCCGTGCAAAAATACGGATGGGATAGGATCTGATAATGTACCGAGGGTGATGCACACGGGAAAGAAATGCGGATCAAACAAGCAACTTACTCCCACGTAGTTTGGTAAGGTCGAGGTCAGAGCAATATTAGATTAAGGACCTTTTTTTTCCCGCAATATATGGATTACAAACTGACACTCAAAAAGGAATGTGGTTGCACTGTTGCTTGCCACCGTGAATTTGACATGGCCAAGGTCTCAATAGTCAATTGATGCTTTTGCCTTTGGGGCAAAGCACCGTGTTCTTGATGAAACCATTTGTTCTGTTATTCATCAGCGAGTGAAATTGATAGCGGTCTCTGTTGGTTAGTGCTTGTGACCCACACAAGAAAAGAATACTATCTCTTTACACGCGTCGTCTTGTGTTTAGTATTCTGATGGGCGTCGACTGATTGAGATCTCGAGGTGTAGAACTCGCCGATGGGCTCCGAGGAAAAGGCAGTTAAGTAGCGTCCAGCACATGTAAAGAGCAGGAAGCAAAGCACGTCGATGGGCCACTGAAATTGAGGGACGTCCTCCGAGGCTACAGACTCTTTGAGACCAGTGTTGTTGTTGCAAACCGAACTCAATCAAAGCTACCGGTAGTGTTAACCCCGTGAATAGGTTGATGGCCGATGAAAAGCCGGGCGTTGATTGCTTGTTGCTGGAATAGAGCGTCGAGGAGACTCTTGAGAGCTTGAGGAGAATGTGGGCTGCAAGTATTCTACAGATACAGACAAGAGAGAGCCATCTGGAACCCGACGCGTTTGAAATCGCATGATCATGGCTTCTCCAATCTCTCGGTTTTGGTCGGAATGTTATCGATCAGTGATGTACGTGGTAGGTGATGCGGACACCAGATATAGGTTACAGACCGACTCACCAGCAGCCTCACCCAACCCGTCAGCAGGGTGACACCCTAGCCGGCACAAGCCGATCTTGCCGGCTGAGAATGTCCCCAAGCTTGCACAAGACGATTGTGCCGGCTGAAGGCCGCCCAGCCAGCACAAGGCAGCACCGGTTGAGGAACCCGTAGCTGGGACAAGGCCGCTGTACCACAAAGGAATGTCCCAGTCGGCCTGGACCAATTAACTTGACCCGAACCCTTCAAATTGATCTCAGGAGAGCTTCATCCAACCCAATTGTGAACACCCGAGCTCTGCAACTCTCAATTCATACTATCTTGTTTTTATCTCTAAGAACTGTCATTGACTTGAATGTTGGAGGATTGATCCGAGCTATCACCTCCGGACTTGGTTTTCCTTGTTGTTTTGTAGATCCTTGGAGACACAAGGAGCTCAAACTTGAGGGATGCACTGTCAAGTTACAATTCGATCCTCCAATTATTTAACCAAAGACATCGTGAGGTTTGTTTACCATTCACTGCAGAACTCATATGTCTTCTTAGCTGCTTTGATGAGAAAAACTCTCTCGAACGGCTAAACCGTGAACTGGTGACGGGTCGATGTTTCTACTTGTTTTCTTCCTTCTGCAATTTGAAGTGAGCGATACATCCAAAGAGGAAGCTGATGATCAGCTGCCACTCCCGTCAGCGGGGATCTCCTGGCCACGAATGTCTGTCCAGATAAAAAAGGTGCCACGTGGCAAGAGCCCATTTGGGGAAAAATTATTCCTCAGGATAAGGAAATGGATCACAGCCATTTGCTCCCGTTCCCAGTTCGCACTTTTAACCCACAAAACTAACTCTCCCTCCCTTCACAACAACGTTGGAACCAGATCCCCATCAGAACCCTGAAACCAGAAGCTCCCCCGACAATGGCCTCAATGACCATGACCGCCTCGTTCCTGTCCAGTGGCATGCAGCCCGTCTCAGCCCCCTGCAGGGGCCTGATCATGGCCAAGGCCGTGCATGTGATCGACAGTGAGAAGGCCGGGGTCGAGTTCAAGAACGTTGCCAAGGCTGAGGAGAGGGTCAATGGGAGGAGGGACTTGGTCTTTGCTGCCGCTACCGCTGCCTTCACCACCGTTGCCGGAGCTGCATTGGCTGACGATGAGCCTAAGCCAGGAACTCCCGAGGCCAAGAAGAAGTACTCAGTCGTCTGCGTCACAATGCCGACTGCTAGGATCTGCCACAAGTGAGGATTGATGCGAGAAGATTCCATAAAACTCTGTAATGAAAAGTTGTATTCTATAGTCAGACAGCTCTTCTTCCACCTCTTCTTCTTCTTGAACCACTATGGCTTCTGATAAACTGAATTTTGGTGCCTGCTAGTTCTCGTTAGGATGATAATTCGTTGCGAAGTTCAGCTCCACAGAACCGATCCATAGGACAACCTGCTTAAAGTATAAGACACGTCGTTCCGGATTTATGTCCCGATGTCGGCTGGGCAATGCAAAAGCCAGGATTGCCCTCTAAGGTTAGAGCTCACAAACCATAGTGTTTGAAACACGGTAAAGAATTCTTCGTCCACATCCTGCCATCCAAAAACATGGTGGATCTTTGATTCGACAATGTTTCAGACCATTGCAAAAAATAAAGTAATCCAGAGATAATGTATAGAAACAAAGACAGGACAAATTCCTTGACTCAGGGAATTGCAAGCACAATGTTCACGTCAATTCTGGGTCTCCCGAAAAGCTTAAGAGTCCGCATATGAACTCGAAACATAGAGAAAGAAACCAAAATTCACATCTGCTCGAAGGTAGCCGTCACCATGCAGTGACAGAAAGGAGTGCTGGGTCATCGCTTATTCACCCTGGACCCGAGTAAGCAGTATGCGTCTTTTTGAGGAACTCTGACCCTGCTGATGTCTTCACCATTCATTCATTCACTTTTCCCATTCTGCTGAGAGGCAACAAAGTTGCGGACAACTTCGATGGCCAGTTGATGAGCGCTCTTGTTTTGCAGAAGAGCGAGTTCCTCCACTGCCTCGAATGTCTCCTTATCAGCGAAAAGCTTGAGATTGTGTCGTGCTGGAGACTTCACTACTCCATCCCAATTGTCAACCCAATCCTGAAGTTTCTCAAATCCCTGGAAAAACAAACAAACAAACAAGTAAATAAATCCCTCATATCGACAGCTTGAGCATGCTCGAGAGAAGCATGAAGGAACTATTTGCCAAAATAAAATTATTGAGTCAGTCCTTACAATACGGTTTGTGAATTCGCCGAATGATTCTTTCGCCTGTCTCTTTCGTTTCCAGTAAAAGAAAAGAGGTTCAAAAACTTTCTCGAGCTCCTGAACCTTAACCTTGTTCATAAAAGTTCTAGCCAAAGTTGTCTGGTTGGGTGTTCCACCGAGCCAAATCTGTTTCACCCGTGCAGAAGGATTAGGTAAATCATTCCACGTTCATTGACAGTATAAACACAGGATCTAGAGGAAGAATTACCTGATAGCTATTAGGACCATCACCAACAAGTCCAAGTTCAGCCATGTACGGCCGAGCACAACCATTAGGGCAACCAGTCACTCTTATTACTACAGACTCATTGTACTTGAGACCGACCTAAAGCAAATAATGCCATTAATAAGTATATTTTCAGGTGAAAACATGCAATACGAGTCTTGGTTTAGATGTATAGGCGCATACCTTCTCAAATACAGCTCTAACCCTCTTGAGAATATCCGGTATTCCTCGTTCAGCCTCAGTTATAGCCAGTGGGCATAAAGGTAATGCAGGGCAAGCCATGGCAGTTAGATTGAGGGAGTCAACATATTTAGGTTCCTAGTAACAGAAACAAAAGAATAAAGCATATAAAAGATCGGATCCTTTCAATCAAAGAATGTCAGGTAAACAAATACGGAAACTGTACAGGAACAAAGAGAAACACATTCAAAACAAGCCACACAAAGCATTCACTGTAAGCAGCTGAATTCTGTGGATGAACCAATGAGAAGTTCATGGATGATTGACTTACAAGAAAACCTCCCTGAGCAAGAGCCTTAGTGATAGGACGCTTCCATGCATTGCGTATGTCACATAGAATGAGGTTCTGGTTTGGTGTTAGACGCACGTTGAGATTGTATTTCTCAATAACTTCCCTCAATGTCTTTTTCATTTTCCCTCCAATACGGCCATTATCAACATGAAGCCCATAAAACCAGCCACCATCACCCTGTCAAATATACTTCAACATTAAATAACAGGGAAAGTAACTGTGCTATGTAGAAAATAGAAACTGAATCCAACTAAGGACTCAAGATAAGTACACTGACCATGCATTGATATTAAATAACAGGGAAATTAACCGTGCTGAAAAGAAAATAGAAAATGAATCAAACTAAGGAGCTGGGAGAAGTACTCTGATCATGATTTCATATAGCAAATCTAGGGATTAACCAATATGAACAGAAACAGTAAACCTGAAATAGTGAAACAGACCTGCTTCTGCCACCCAAGATAACTTTTGAATTCCCACTCTGGCAATTCACGAATTGGCCCAAACTTCTTTCCGTAGAACTGTTCAGCCACACTTCTGAACTTCTCAATTCCCCAAGAGTCAACCAAGTATTTCATTCTGCTATACTTACGGTCATCTCTTCTCCCATTATCTCTCTGTGTAACAACAATAGCCTTAATCGCATACAAGATGTCCTCTTTAGGTACGTACCCCAAGGGTGTTGAGAGACGAGGGAAAGTAGTCTCCAGCCTATGCGTTCTCCCCATACCACCACCAACCTGCAAGCGGAAAAACTTCTGAGATACTTCAAAGACAGAGAAAGAGATAATCCACACTAGGAATGGTTTCATCTTACATATATGTTGAACCCCTGAGGCTCCCCATTGTCATCAGAGATAACAACAATGCCAATGTCATTTGTGAAGATATCTACCGAGTTATCTTTTGGCACAGTGACAGCAATTTTGAACTTCCTGGGCAAGAATTGTGTGCCGTATATTGGCTCAGGAGAATCAGGGAAGTTCGTTCCATGGGAATTGTCATCACGAGCCTTCACAACTTCCGGGGGATCATCTAGCGTGATTTTCTCCCCATTCACCCACATGTCAAAGTAGAAACCTGACTGGGGAGTAAGGAGTGCAGCGATATTCTCTGCAGTCTGCTGCGCAAAGATGTAATCCTTTGTTGTAAAGGGTGCAGCAGGAGCAAGAACATTGCGATTAAGATCACCACAGGCGCCCAAAGTAGAACCCATGTTTCCGATTATGGTACTCATCACCGTCTTGAGGTTCTTCTTCAATATACCATGGAGCTGAAATGTTTGCCTGGTAGTCAAACGAAGCGTGCCGCTTCCAAACTGGTCAGCAAGATCATCCATGACAAGGTAAAGTTGGTTCGGGACCTTCCCGAACGGATTCTTTGTTCTAATCATAAAAGAGTAGTTCTTCGCACCACGCTCATCTCTGTTATACTGCTGATAGCTCCCGTGAAATTTAATAATTTGGGTTGCCGACTCATTTACGTTGGGAGCATCTGTCAACAGTTCCTCATTGAGAGGGTATCTGATGAAATTGCTTTGCTCCTTAATTATCTCAACCTTGCTACGCTTCGGCTCAGCTGCAGTGTCAGGCTTTATTGGCTGCATTTAACAACAAAAACTATTTAGAAGGAACATTGTACACTGACTGTGAGTAGAACCATTCAACAAAATTAAAAAGAACCCCTGTTTTTCCTGCCTGAGATTACTCAAACTGAACGCCAATCATGACAAAACACATTTTCGACAAGAACAGTTACAGGGAGGATCTCCTCGGATATTATGTAAATAGACCCAACTTCAAGATTAATATTTTGGATCGGTTACAAAAGAAAAGGAACTCTTTTTAAACGTACAAGGGCATTAATTGTATGCAGAAAACTACTCCAAAGGTCTTAAAGCACTGAACTTTTTACTGATATTAAACAAAAGAGCAAGAACAGAACGAGAACATTCGCAGACACCCTTCGATTGTCCCTGTAGTTTCAAATTAAGAAAATTATCGCAGCTCAAAGTAAGAATTAAATGCTAGTCACCACAGAGAGCACATTCCTAGTACAGATCTCAAAACAAGATTTTCAAAGAAAGTTGGTTGTAAATGAGAGGAAATTTAACGAGCTTCGGTCATCAGTGATCAAGGCTCACCGTGGACACAGCCCTGACAACGGACTTCCAGGAAGCAGAGGAGACCGACAGGACATTCAATTGCCGGCTGAGAGCGACCGAGCTCGAGGCCTTCAGCCCGTTGAAGCTGTGAATCCTGAGCTTCGGGTTCCCCGGTACCACGGTGTCAGCAGCTCCAAGCGACGCCGCCATAGTTCTCGGAGCCCCGAACAGAGCTAATAACACCACCGCTTGTAGAGCTAGGGTTTCCTACTCAGCTGCACAGCGAGTGGCGACGAATGAAGAAGGAGCGGAGATTTGGGTATTGCTTCAACTCTGTAGAGATATTTTGATATCCGAGACACCGTCTCTTCGTACGATCGGGTGGCAGGGGGAGAGAAAGTGTCAGATATTAATACGAAAATTTTCAATTTTTTTTTCTGATAGTTATCAGAGAATATATTATTGAATGATTTTTAATTATAATAAAAAAATTTTAAGTTATAGGTTAAAAATAGTTGAATTTAAAATACAAACTTAATAATCTGCGATCGGATCGAGATCCCTAAGAAAATTCCTCCAATCCGGAATTAGATCCTGAGATCATCAACTTGAGGATCTAGTGAGAGAACCACTAGGTCAACCCCAAGTTTGTATTAAAAAATTACCTTAATTTTATGGTTCAGCTGTCCGGTGCCGAAAATGATTATGATTTTTATTTTTTTAGAAATTTGAATAATTAATTGTGAGTTAATAGAATAAAAAAAGATTTAATGATTTTAACGCTGGGCATCACGTGCCTGACACACAGGGCAGTTCCTCTGTGCGCCACCGTCACAGTAACGCGCGTGGTCCGCACCGTCGAGGGCATTGCATTGGAAGAAGAGCGAGGCGCGTGGGGGGCATGTCGAGGCGGGTGGAGGGGAGATGCAAAAACAAAAGCTGAAGTTGGCTACCGAGAGACATTGAACCTGGACGGGGTTTGGGACGGACCGTGGTCAAGTAGGTCTGCGGCTGCTGAATAAATTAATCGCATTAAAAAAAATTAAAGAGGTTATGTTTATTAATTAATTTTTAGTATAAATTAAATCATTACCTAGCCAAAAAAAAAAAAAAAACAGTGTAATGGAAATCATTGAAGGGCAAGGGGAAGTTGGACATGAACTCTCCATTGAAATTTTTTTAATGAAATGAGAAAAAGTCAATAAAATTTATTAAAAATAAATAAATGCGTATTATCACTCACCCAATATATCATAATTTAGTTTTATCGATTCTTTCTTATCACAAATTGTGACATTCCTGATCGCTGATTATTTATAAGGTTATCTATGACCTTTCACGTTTTATGATAAATTAGTTTGATATAGACAGTGGTCATCTCATCCGACTTAAACTCTGACCCTAATCCACTTCTAGGATTACCCACTCAAACCAGCTCGAGCTGGACGGACTGAACACATATACCGACTCAATATTCCGACTGCACAGATGCTGGTGACTGCGGAGTTAGATTATTAATGTTATGCTTTGGCATTCATCATATCAACAGAATTACTCAATTGCTACGAGAAATTCATCTTGCCAAATCGAATGCCCACGCCACGGGTGGCTACAAGTGAGTTCATCATCCTACATCGTTACAGGACCTAGGTACAGACCTACCAGTAGGGATGGTACCGCAGAGGGGTAGGGCCGTCTGGACCCCGTCCCGCACCCTTGATAAGTCGACATATGCCCGACCCATCGGTTAAGTTGTCATGGACGTGCAAGGAGCAAAATGTCAATATACTGTTAGTAAAAAGAAAAAAAAGAAAATCTTGGCAACTTAAAGTAACGATATAAGAGAAAATACAAAAGAAGATATTTCGATACTTGATGTATTATTGACTATGGAAGAAAAGATCGAGTTATCGGTTCTCAGAGCCTATCTATTGGCAAATTGTATTAGAAATTTCGAGAATTTGAATCCAGTGATCAGACATCATTAAACTCCTCTACATAGACCGGTTGAGGAAATTACGGCCGCTTGGTCCTGTCTTGAAATGCGAACACAGTGGTAATGCCCACGACTGCATTGACAACAGTAAGTGAACTCTGTCCACTACTACTCTTTCACCAAGAGCTACCCTTGAGCACACCTGCGCTGGGTTCCTCTGTTGGCTCTGCTCAGCCACGCGAAGATCTCGAGGTGATGGGGCCGATCGGAGAGGAAAAGCCCGTTGCTTCGGCATTTGGAGCTTCTGAACTTGCTGATGGAGGAGTCTCGGGGACGTACCCAGGCCCGTCAATGGAGGGCTTTATGATGGCATAGAACAACACGTTGTAGAGGATGGTGAACACCAGAAGGGCACCTGCTGAATACGCCAGGAAGGACCCCGAGAGCTCGGGCACGTCCTTCTCCGCTGCCTTCCGATCCCCGGCCAGCTTAATGTCCGAAGCTGAGATTCCATTGGGTCAGCAAGAATCACAGGGTGAAAGTTTTGTCCATAAAATGTACGATCGACTGCAGATGTACACAGAGATCATTCGATCCGACTTCAAAACTACCCGTCTGAATTTGACTGATTCTAGTCGGTTCAAAAGCGTCTACCGACTCACCATTCCAACTGTCTAGATGCCTACCGGCTCCAATCATTTCAATTAGAAGACTTAAACCTTGACTCCACTTATATCAACAAGTTGCACGCATATTCACTGAGACTCTGACACAATCCACACCTACATCACTGATGAGGTCATGCCACACCATAACTCGATCGAGTAAGTCTATAAATATGACCAGGTCATCAGAGGATGGGATTTCGAACATCGTATTCCTTCTCTACTCAGTATCCATATTCCCTTATATCCAAAACTATTGGTTTAAGCATCGGAGAGTCGATCCCATCTCAAACCAGGCTTGACTTCTTTACAGGTACCCGAAAACTTCAATGTGAATGGAGGACCGGTGACAATAGCCAAAGACGTGCATCAAAACCGGAACTGGAACAAGCCCAGACAACATGTGATACACGAAAAGAACAAGGATAGACCCTACGAAGTAAACAGTTAGAATGAAAAGATGGAGAAATGAATTGAGGTTTCCTTAAATAAGTCGGTACTTATACCTCTGATTTTCGGAGATGGGACTTGTTTCTTGGACAGAGACTCGAGCTGCTTGTCGAGCTTTGCCAGAGCGTCCCGGGCCTTGTCCTGGTCTATCTTGTACTGCTGTTGCGATGGCTGCGAATCCCTGTTCTCGACCGCCCGTGCCGCAACAGATGACAGACGTGTCCGAGTCCGACCCTGGCTTGCTCGCCACTTGAAAGTGTTAAACTCTCGGTCATGGCTATTGGTTTTGGGGTTCGCCCGAGACTTGCTGGAGCTGAGTAGAGAAGAAGATGATGATGATAAGAGATTCCTGTGAAGAGAAGCGAATTGCAGAGAGAGCATCTGAAGGGGCTATGCGTACGGATATGGTTGGCTTTGGACAAAGACAAACAAGTCCCGAGCTTGGCTTGGAATGACAGAGGATTGGATAAGGAATTGGAGAGACAGGGAGGAGACATTGATACCTCTGGCCCAAATCCACCAGTGAACATAATAGGCCTGGTCCGATTCTCCATCTTGCCCATTACAAAGAAAATAGACAATTTCTTCGAGACCAGCTCAGCATTTGTCTGATCCATCAATGAAACGCAACCTCTGCTCGTGTAAGAATTTTCACAGAAATATTATATTCGGCATTGATCATTATGTCTGAGCTATGCGTTCAGCCATAAGGAGGTACACGACCAGATCATGATGTCCGAGATATCAAGGCTGGCCGTCCTGTTGCTGAACTCACTCATGGATATGTATGTGAAATGCAGAGGTCAATGGCTGCAGACACGTGTTCACCAGGATGCAGGTGAAGAATTTGACATCTTGGAATAATGCGTTGATAGGTTAAACAATAGGATGCATGGAGCTGTTTCACGATACGGTTATGGCATCTGCATATAAACCTGATGAACTCACCCTTCATCCCATGGATGCAGTGAACTGCAAGATGCAGAACGAACATGTGACCTCAGCCCCATGCCACCTGAAAGAATAAAAATACTAGGTCCGGATCTTGCATAGCATCTAAATCGAACTTCAATGAAGCCCTAATTTCGGCAATGGAACCAACGTAGAGCTTATAGTTATTCTATTGATGTCTAGACAAACAGTAGATACTAATGATCTTACAGTGTGGCTGCAGGAGAGTATGTAACCTTAGCCTTAAAAACAAAGCCCTAATTTCGGCTTAAAGGAAGGCACACCATAGAAAATCCAAGTTCATTATATAGCAGAACAATTGCTGTTAATGAACGCCGAGGAATCATCTTCCCCTTGAGATTGCTTCATCTAACTCCTCAAGGGATGAGACGAACAGTTCAATATACCGACTCCCGAGGGTCTTCCTGTCTCTAGTCATTGCCGCCTTTGAATCCTCCACGTCAGCAAACTCCACATAGGCCTCTCCTGAAGGCCTCCCTTCTGAGTTAAAGACGATGTGCACTGAATCTTCAGTCAGATCGAAGTCCTTAAAGAACTCGAGAATGTCATCCTTGCTGGCGGAGTAAGGCAGTCCTCTCATTCTAAGTATCCCTGTGTGTTCCACTGATTCTTTCCCCTCATCATGGGACCTTGCCCTCGGGGCCCTCCTGTGAGGAGACCCAGCCGTGCCACGAGATTCAGAGAACTCATTGGCGATTGCCTTGTAATACTCTTGCCTCCGACTCCTGAAGACCTCCACATACCTCCTTCCCATGCTGAACCTGTTCTTCTGAAGGGCAAAATCAACCTGAAGAGGGTATCCCAACACACAGAAGGCTTCTCCACTGAACCTCCCATCCCTGTGGACAAATAGCACATCCACTATGTCCAGCCCGTGGAAGAATTCAGCAACATCAGCCTCTGTGCAGTCAAAAGGAAGGCCTCGGAGTCGAACGACTGGGAAAGGTGGAGGAGGCTGCTCCATGTACCCGTAAGGTTGAGGATTGTACATGAAACTCGAACCTGGAGATGGCCCATAGAAAGAAGGGCCCTGATCAAAACGTTGTCGTTTCGGGCCCATCTCACGCCCATCAAAATCCCCAAACCTACCATAGCTCCTAAGGCAACAAGAACGGTACAGCATCAGCATGAATAATCTGATAAACCCAATTCAGTTTTCATTCTCCATTCGAGAACCAATCAGCTTCCGAGGAAAGACATTAGACTCAAAATCTTCAAATGGTTTACAACTTAAAGCTCAAAATTTACGCCACCTAGAGTAGAACAGTGCATTGAATCGAACTACAAATGATAAAGAAAGTACAAAAGCACCCAGCTTTTTTCAGATTTGCCAATCATTTCATCGTCAACCACATTGAGTCGAATCACAAATGATAAATTGAGACAATTTTTATTTCTTAAGCTGATAGATAAAGGGAATCATTCAGAAACGATGACCGATCCGGCCAACAATCATGTCATTGAGCTCAATTCAATCCAGATTCGATCCATTCATTCACTGCAGTAAGCATCAAAACGGAAACTTCAAGTACAGTGAACTGATATGCATTAAGATTGCATAAAAATCAAATCAGAACAACGATTAGGCTTAAGAAAGCATCAATAGCGGATTTAGGGCACACAGCACAGGGTAGCTGACTGAAGGATGCATCAGAAGAGTGGGAAAAACCATCAATGCAATCACCATAAAATCCCGGAAACTGATAATACGGACCCAGCTAGAGGAATCTCATATAAATTGAGAAGGAAGAGAGGAAATGGAGAAGTAGAAGAGAAAAGCCAAGTGCCCAACAATGGAAGAGAAGGGTTGAAGCCATCTTCTCACCCGCGGTAGAACATTCTCTGCCGGTGCCTCGATTCAATTTCCCGACCCGATAAGTGTCGGCAGTTGCAGAGCGAAGGCCGCTGGATGCAAAGGAGAAGACGATGATGGCTTCCCTCGTCTCGGCGAAATGTAGAGAAGGGGACTAGGAGAGGAATTGTCCGAGGCCTGAAAACGGTGTCGTTCTTACGCCCTAGGCTCTTAGGGCATATAAGTCATCTTCTATCAGAAATGTTTTTTTTAATAATTATTTTCTATAAGAAATGTGTTTAAATATATTATTAGAGAGAAAATATGAGATATTCCTACTTTATAATGATGCGATAAAGCACAAAGATTGAAGAAATTCTCATAATAATACGATAAAATATATTCCATAATCATATCTGATCGTATTCTTCAATAAATTCAGTCGGTTTAAACAAGAAATACAATTTATTCTAACCCACTTAACACCGTATCATATTTATATTGTGAATTATCATCAACCACGATGGTGTATAAATTTAAAATTTACTCTCGTGCGGTCCAATAAAGTTAAAATTTTACGGTCAAATCTCCCTCTGTACAAAATTTGATATACGAGACTTTTTAAATACGGACATTGACGGATACTGATTTCTTGAATTAGACTAAATTTTTTATGTAATTTAAGGAGTTGGTATTTGGTTAAGACTCGGGTCGAAAGAACCCCTTCTAGCATTCTGCACGGAGGGATTCGAACACGAGAGCGATGATTCTAATTAAATTCCATCTTTCAAACAAGTGAATCCACAAGATCGATCCAACATAAAACTAGGTCATAGAATAACAGCGAGGATGTTAATGTACCTGATAAGGAAATAAGTTACCGGTGATAAAATTATCTTTTTGCCCTCCGAATTACTGTTACAATCATAATTAATTTTCCACGATTATCTCTCATGAATACGTTCATGATCTTAGCTGATTTTCGATATTCGACTCCTATTCTCCCTATAAATACTCATTCACACTAGTACGATGTATGCATTCTACGACTCAAACTCACCTCCACATTTATATTCATAGTTTTAAAAATCGGATCGGATCGGGAACCGGTCAATGTACTAGTTCCAGGTTCAACTGGGGTTCAGTGGGTCGAACCGGATTTATTTAAAAAATAATAAATATATAAAGTACATGTAATTACCTAAAATACACAAGTATCAACAATTTAATATCTTTTGTGCTTAATCCGATTCATTAAAAACTGATTGGTTCAACCCGATTTAACCATGTTCAATATCGGTTCCTGCAGAGTCAATGTGCAAACGGAGTTAACTATGTAACCGGATCGGACCAGTCAACAGTTCCAGGTTCAACCGGTTGAACTGACCGGTCCGGTCCAGTTTTTAAAACTATGTTTATATCTATTAATGACTGACTTGAACGCCGGAGGGTCAAATCGGATCCTCACCTCCGATTTGACTTTCCTTTCATGTTTTCAGGTGCACGTCCGATAAGGTTGCAGAGAGGCACTCAATTCAATATATCGAAGGATCTACAACAGAGGTAAATCCCCAAGGCACCAAGAACAATGATCTTATCAGTACCGATCCAAGAGATCAGAATAAAATTAAAAGAAATTGAAATGGAAGCAAATGGAATGAGACGTTACGCCCTGGTGGAGCACGAGAAATTTAAGACCTAAAGGGAAAAACAATGTTGGAAAACACTTTCCGACAACCCCCGGAAGAATTTCAACACGTTTGATTATTCATCCACAAATAAAGACCTTCCACGTGTCGTTAACGGTCCAAACTGTGCAGGAAGAACCGTCCAGGCACCAAACACGGTAGTCTGGATTGAATTAGAAACCGGGCATGTTTTTCATTTAAAATTTCATTAAATTTTGATAGATATGAGTGTAAGTTCATTAAAAATAAAACTTTTTTAAATTATAAATAGAGAATTTATGAAGGCAAATGACAGAAAGAGGCCTGGTTTCCGAGAGTATTTAAAAAAAAAAACGTACACTTACAATTGTTTCTGGCAATATTGTTTCTAAAACGTATAATGAAACTAAATTTTTTTGTGAAAATAAAAATAACAGAAAATGCATAATAAAATTAAGTTTTTCGTAAAAATAAAAATGGAAAGTGCCAATTAATTATGCATTTTAGAAATAATATTTTTAAAACTAGATATAAATATTCCTTTTTTTTTGGAAAGAAATAGTATTAAAACCAGCATTATTTTATCCCGTTTCTCAGGAAAAGGAGACGTGGACACATCTAAAATGTCTGCTGGCGTGCTTACCGACTGGCTGCATGTTGGAAGGCTTTGGGCCTCAGAAATTTGTTTGGTTAACGTCGCTCTTCTGATCCATCGTCCGCCCTGCAAAAACGGAAGGAAGGAAGGAGGACCCTTTTTCCCATTTCTCAGTCTCCAAATTCTCCGTGAATCTTTGACCGCCGATTAAACTCGTAGACTCCCACGTAGCCCATTCGAAGATCCCTTCGTTTTCCTCCTGGGCAGCTCTCGTTTTTTCGATCCCAAGAAGCAATCTTTACCTAAATCTTGATCGCCGTGTCGGACAGATTTTGTGGCTTTGCAATGGTGGGGGCGCTGTCTGTTGTCGGGTCGCCGGCGGTGGACTCCCACACGTGCCCGTGCCTCTGCCTGGACTTGGCACCCACAAGCATGACTAGCCTCAGGAGCGGCGGCGGCGGCGGCGGCGGCGGCGGAGGAGGAGGAGGACATTATTTAGCCTCCTCCAGGAGCTCTCCGGCAGGGAGAAAGAGGTTTCCCAGGCGGCTTGGATCCTTGAAACTGGGAAGCCCATTTGCGGGATCGCGGTGGCAGGACTGGCAGCTCGAGACCAGGGCGATCTCTGGTGGAACTGGTCGGCGCCTGAAGAGGCCGAGTAAGGGCAGAGGGGGTCTCGTTGTCAGAAACGAGCTCGGTGGACAGTATGAAGACAGCTTCGAAGATGTCAAGATTGTAAGTAAGGCTACCCTCTCCAAGAAGTAAATGGAAAGTATACGGCAGCGGTTAGATCATAAAATTCCTGAGAGAGTGTCCCGTGTAACGGGTATATCAGTCGAGACTTTTTTTTTTCCCCCTATTTTCCGGGATCGACCCACCAAGACGGTCCAAGTTGGTGTGCTAGGTCGGTCTCCAGAGTCCAGTCCTATCAGTGGACATCTACAGGGACTTGGAGAGGTTGATCAGCTAGAGCAATTGAAACAATGGGTGATGGTCGTAGTCACATTATGTCTGATCGAATAGCAGAAAAATGATTTCGCCGAAGAAACTCGGCTCTTCAGTTGCATGTCTTCGAAATGGTTCTATGCAACGATTCTGTTCTGACATGTTCATTTAGATCTTCGGTGTAATGTAATGTAGCAACCAGGAATGATTCGTATTTGGTTTTCTTGTCTGCCCTGGTTGCAGCAAATACTGAACTACTTCACATACAAAGCTGTGAGGACTGTTCTGAGCCAGCTGTACGAGATGAACCCGACAAAATACCGGTGGTTCTACGAGTAAGTGTCCCGATCCTTTCCTTGTACCAGAAGTAATCGCTGTTGATGACAGACTATCAGCTCCCTGGATTCCAGTTCCAAGATCTTCGAGATTTAAGTCGAGAACAAACTTGCCCTTTTGTCCGACCCAATAGCTCATGCTGCTGATCTTCTGATTGTTTTCAACCTCTGATGGCTTCCTCTTCCATGCTTGGTCAGTTTCGTTGGAGCGAATAATCCTGGAGACGGAAAGCGTTTCATTCAGATACTGGTGAAGGTAATCCTTAAACCCGGGCAGGGCCAGTGCTTGTTAAATATGTGGTCGGAACTTGATCGTTTTCCTTTCCTCAGGAGAAGCAAGATCTCGCCGAGAGAGTGATGATAACCCGTCTCCATCTATACGGGAAGTGGGTCAAGGTAATCCTTCATATATCCTCGGGATCTTTTTCCTGGTCGTACACCCGAATAACCTGGAATCACTGTCTTGATTTCCTGTTCTCTGTCCTGCAGAAATGTGATCATGCACAAATATACAAGGAGATATCGGATGAGAACCTGGAGTTGATGCGAGAGCGGTTGATGGAGACAGTGATATGGCCCTCGGATGATTCGAACCCGGAGAAGATCGGCTGAGACATTGAAGATTCCACCTTCAGATACTTCCCCTTTGTTCTTAGTTAGTAGGTTCTTCCTTGATCTTATTGATATCAATAGGGCTCGACTCCAGGAACCTCCTCAATAGTGTTTGAACAATCAAGTTTAGATTGTTATTCTTTCTATAAGTACACTGTACATATTTATGGAAGTAGCATTTGAAATTACTAGTCTACTAAGTGTTCCATATACAGTATTCCATCAACTTCATGATCACTTCCATTGAAGTTTTCCTTGTTGATGATGAATGTCGTCTGTATGAAAACTTGAATAGAATAAACCGACTACAGAGCAGAACAAGAACACGGTAGAAGTATCACATTAACTTCCAGAATAGGCGTGTTACAGCGACAAAACAACAGACAAGAACAGCTGGGACATACCTGGTTTATCATCAGCAGTGCAAAACTCATCCCATAGCACTTGTTTATCTAGGTGAATCCACGAGGCGACTTTGAACTGCACATGCTCATCTTGTCACGAACTTTGCGTTGCTATGCAACAATTTCAAGGATCACAGATGGCTGTCAATGAAGGACATTGCCCTTGCACAATTCTCTGTTGAAGCAGCAAGTAATTAAAAGGATGGGAAATTTAGCAAAAACAATGATTCTATTGGAAGCATCAGAGACAATTGACCAAATTAGCTGAGAAATCATGCCAGATTTCCCTAGTAGACAGAGCCAATCAGATGCGCCCGGACAGGAAAGCAGGGTGAGATTTACAAGAACCCAAACAGAAGCTTTTCATAATTTGCTGTGGCTGCTCTTTAAGAATGTTAGCAGAAACGGCTGATTATTGTTTCATTCCAGCAGCTGAAGCAACTATTATGTTATAACATCCTTATGAACTGGGCAGCCGCCTGCGATGTTGTAGTAGCAGTTTGAACCTATAAATATCAGCATGTGATATGATCAAAACAACATAAAATTATGAAAGGAAGCTGAGGTGTAATGCATTCTTCTGATAAGTTGATAAGAAAACGTTCTCACAACTGATGAATAATCAAAGATCCACATCTGCAGTACCCTTGACAGAATTGATAAGTAGTTTAGATAACTGCCATTTGCCCAGGCACATCTTGAACAGCAATTTTTGCACGACAAACAAAACCTTCCACAATTCACAAAAAAATGAAGATAGATTTCTGACCTGTGAGGCAGTCTCGGCTTCTGCAACTCACCTCAACTGGCTTCCCATAGCATTGGGAACAATTACAATCTTAAGTGAATACATATTCTGTTTTGACTATGTGTCCATCTATATGGCTGTGAAAGAGAGCCAGAGCTTATTCTAAGTATGCAAGAAAGGGCCCTCAGCTTTAGCAACCACTAAAGAATATTTTGGAGAGTGCATGTTTGGTTGACCATATGAGATGGGATTCAGTGAGACAGGCAGATGGAGCTTTTGCCTTTTGGATGGAACACAGAGCAATAACATTAGGCTGCTGGTGTTTGGATCCTTTCAACCCGTCCCAGGAAAACCTGCACCTAAGAAGATGAATGAATTTGTAATATTCCTCTATTCCGAAATAAATGTTCGAATTTGTCATGTGGATCTTGCCCACACTTCCGCAGACTTCATGGTTGATGAGAGATCTTCATCTTTTCTCAGGAAAGAATCTATTCCAAAAGCAAAGAACCAGCAAGCTCTTTATGACCATCGCCATGATATATTTACCACTTTAGCATCTTTAAAGATATAAAAAGATGAATTCTCTCAGCAAAATAAGAGAAAGAAGTAAGTATCAGAAGTGCAATGTTAGATAATAGCTTGCCTGCAACCAACATAACTAGCTCTCACATCAGGACTTGGACGATCAGAGAAAGTATCTCAAGAGAAAAGTTGGCGCAAAGACAAATGAGCAGAAATCACACTGGTTAGCCAGTAATTCATCATCTATTCATTTCTTCTGCAGTTGCAGGCACGTACCAGTGTTAATGTAAAATCAAGCTTGAAGCTGACAATTTCATCATGCCCTCTGGAAAGAGATCACTCAGCCTGCTTACAATATCCTGTTTGATTCCTGGGCTGCCTCAGAAGACACTTATACATCCTAGAATAATTTTACTCTGCCCTATATTTCTGGATGTCTGCGCTTGAAAGCAGGAATATTCCCCAAATATTCTCCTAGTTTTCTTCAGTGTGTGAAGCACACTGAAACCCAGGAACATACCCTACTTACTTGATTGAAAACAACAGAGATCTCAATACCTCATAAATTACATCAGATTTCACATGAGATCGACCTCCTGCGGCAAAATAGGCAACCTCTTTCTTTATGACAATGCAACTAACTCCTGGAGGCTTCTCCCTTAACAGTTTCTCTTTGATCAACTCTCTGACTCGTCTAACCTCTGACCAAAATGATGCTGAAGCATAGATATTGGAGAACAGAACATAGTTGCCCTCATTCATGTGATCTAATTCAATAAGTTTTGCAAACACGGCCTTGACTAATTTGGTGTTGGAATAAATCTTACAGGCACCGAGCAAAGCTCTCCATAATGAAGCGTCTGCTTCAATGGGCATTTAATTTATGATGTGCAGAGCCTCATAAAAAAGACCCCCATGCCCCAGTAGGTCTACCATACATCCACAGTGAATAAGTTTGGGAGTTGCATTAAAAATACGAGACATGGAGCTGAATAGCCCCAAGCCTTTATGTATTAGTCCGGAATGACTACAAGCTAGTAGAACTGATACAAAAGTCACGTTATTTGGGCGAAACCCATCTTCTAGCATTTGGTTAAACAAGGAAATTGCATCATGTCGTCTCCCGTGCATACTGTGTTCCATTATCAAGGCATTCCACGAGACAATGCCTTTCCTTGGTAGAGATAAGAGGACCATTTCAGCAATTTCAAGGCTGCCACACCTTGATACATCATTAATAGAGACTTTATGAGAGATAGGTCTGTACCGAAAGAAGACTCCATTCTTGTTATGTAAGCATGGATGCATCAGCCTAGAGGAAGATCTGCAAGATGGATGCATGACGAGAGAATGTTTATTAGCATGACTGAGTTGGGTTCAAGTCTCGGATACATATGGTGTAAAAGTGGCAGCGCTTTGTAGGTCTGGTTGTTCCTGATGTAACTCGCGATCAGAGAGTTCCATGAGATTATATCCATTGCAGGACAGCAGTTGAATAAGTTTATTGCAGTCACTTCATCACCGCAGTTCACGTATCATCCCAGTTAATGCTGTGCTCAGTGGTATATCAATCTCTATACCATTCTTTATTGCATAACCGTGGACTGACTGGCCCATTTTAAGGTCAGAATCATCTTGACAGGAAGCTAAGATTGATATAATGGTGTGCTCGTTGGGCTTGACTATCGAATCTTGCATCCTTAAAAAAATTTCCCAAGCTACATGCTTCATCCTTTCGCTGCTGGCAGCTGCTGCAATTAATATGTTCCAAGAAACTACATCATCATAATTTTTTAGCCGATCAAAAACCTTCTTAGCAGGTTCAACAAAATTTAGCTCTCTGTACATATTTAAGATCGCCTTTCCTAGAAAGAACCCATACTCATCCCCGCCTTAATTGCATAAGCATTTAATTAAGCTTTTATGCATTCTCAACCCACCAGCCAAGTGTGAACATAATGAGAACACAGTTGCCACATTTTTTTTCATCTGCTCGAATTCCTTGATTACCCATAAGAGATTCAAAGTTTCTTCAGGTTTGCCAAACTCAATGCATGTTGACATCATTGAATTCCATAGAGCAACATCTGAACTCGGGTTACCTTCAAATAGAAAACAAGTAAGGTCCAACCTTCCCAGCTCCTTATACATGTTTAGCAGTGCATTTACTATGCATGGATCATCAAAAAATCCAAACTCCAAAGCCACTTGGTGGATTTGGGTTCCGAGCTCGAGAGGACGGTACTCTGCACAGGCTCGAAGCACAACTAATTTTGTAATAGAATCAAACTGAAAGCCTTCCCGATGAAGCTGAATTAAAACCTCCAATATCCTCTCGTAATCCCCGACTCAAAGTATCCAGTAATCATCGCTTTCCAACAAACCACATTCTCCTTGACCATCATGTCAAACGCAGAGCATGAAGACCCCCGGTCAAACTTCATGTCGAACCCAATCAGAGTGGTCTCCAAATGGCGTGTCTCTAGCCCTACCCATGCATCCCCCGTCCAAGTTTCAACTTCCCAGGTTCTTAACAGGCCAAAAGCAACGCACTATGGTACGAGCATTTGGTTCCAAACCCTCCCAAACCATTTCTGAGAACAAGCTCATCGCCTCCTCATTCTTACTTGCACCCACAAACCCATATAGCATCGTGTCTCCCTCGAGAATTTCATCAAACACCCATTTGGCATCATCCAGGAGCCAAACTTGTAGTAGAAATCGACGAGGGCTGTTGCAAACTGAACATCCTAGCCAGGAGAGCTCTGTTCCCAAAATAGAAGCATGGATCCTTTTTCCACTTTCCTCAGAATTCGTAGCCGAGCAAAGCCTTGAGGATGAGGGGCAACGCAGTGTCACCGGGCGAAATCCGTAGGGATTCCATGTGGGCGTACGTGGAGAGGATCGCATTGTCGTTCTTGAGCTTGGCAGGGTGCTTGATAAGAAAGTTCCAGCCTTTCGGACTGCTGTTTTCCCGGTTCTTTTGGGCAGGCAACCGAGCAACTGTGCAGCCCGAACCTACGAGTGCCTCCACCGGAAGGGGATGGCTGCGGATATTCAGACAATTATCAAACCGTTGAAGGCTTTCGAATTAGCGAGATGCTGCCTCTAGGCCAGAATTTGTGCCTGCCTAACCTAAAGCTGATGTAATAATATAAGTGATAAACTTGAAAACAACAACTGTCGCTTTGGCCGAGTGGTTAAGGCGTGTGCCTGCTAAGTACATGGGGTTTCCCCGCGAGAGTTCGAATCTCTCAGGCGACGCATTGTTTTATTTGCTTTTACCATTTTTCTTTTCATACACATTATCATTTTCCCCCTTTTCTTTAACCTTATCATCCTGAAAAGATGAGAGAAATGGCATATAGATCAGACTCTTAAGAATCTTTGAGGATGATGAACCTTTTTATTCTCCCTCTTTGATGGATGTTGAGGATCAAGAACTGTTCTTCATTGATTGCTGCTTTCAGTGTGGTAACTTGAATCCTCAGTATTTTTCCCGAACAGTCATTGATTGCTGCTTTCAGTGTGGTAACTTGAATCCTCAGTATTTTTCCCGAACAGTCCATCCTCAGCCTCAGCCAGCTGCACTGAACAATAGTGGCTCATTACGAGGCAGTGTTTTGGGAAGTATTCGCTCACAGCGTACACTCGGATCATCCCAGGATATCCCAGAATCATGAATAATTCAAACATGTACATGAATCAGGCAAAGGGTGATCGAGACTCCTCAAGAATGACCCGGCCGAGAAATCGGTATACCATCACGTATGAACCCCCATCAAATAAACCTTCTTCCCAAAGATAAACCAATAAATCTAATATCAACTAATAAACCAGTACAAAAGCTAGTCGGGTCAACACTCTCCTTGTTCGTTCCTTATCTCCTCAGTGTACCAATAATGATCACAGATCGTAAAACAAAAACTAGTAAAACAATGCTACACGCAAAACTGCCAGAACAGGTTCTCTTAAGGCAATGCTGAACCAAGAATATGATTTTGCAGACCCCTAGATGCATACCCAGCCTTGTTGGGAGGGTGCAATCCATCTAACTTGCAGATGAAAAACCTCATGCTCGATGACCGTCAACAGAATCTCGGATAACTCAGGTGTTGAATAGATTTTCATGGGACATTGATCATCATCACCTGAAGGAGAAAAAAAATAGGGGAGATTGATCACAAAATTTAATCAGAGTAAAATCACAACCAGCTAATATGATAGCTTATATACTATAGCAAAGCAGAGAATTCCAAAGAAATTGGAATGAACAAAACTGTAGAAACACAGGTTAAGATGGGGGAAAATGTACCTTTAGTGCTCTAACGTCTCTGGGTTTTTCCGATCGAGCGCTTCCCAGAGAACAAGTGTTTAGGCTTGAGAGATGGGATGACTCTATCAGCCTCTCCCCGACGAGCATCCTTGTTCCTCTTCTTAACGGATTTCTTGGCCAGTTTAATTGCCTTGACCTTCTGAGCAGAGTCCTTGAAGCCTTCTCCAGGAGCAACTTCACTAGGTGGCCTTGACCTAGACCTAGATCGGGAAAGGGACCTAGACATAGCACGCAACTTTTTGTTGGGTGTGTCCATGTCAATGTCCATAGCATCGCCACCATTGTCAGGGGACCTCTCCCTCTTACGACCCTTCCTAGAGAGAGACCTACTGCGGGCTCGGTTAATCGCCAGAGTGGGATCGAGCCCCAAAGAAGAGAGCTGCCTACCCATTCTCTCACTGGTGAACTCCTTGTCCTTATCAAACTTCCTCGGCACAATGGGCCTGCTCTCAGCAGTGCTCTTCTTGATCCTGTGCTGTTGAATGAGTAAGCTCTTCTTCTTTCTTATCTCAGCAAGTGCTTCTTGTTCCTCTGGGGTCAACTCCTCCCCATCCATCTCGAAATCACCATCTTCCTCCTCTGCCTGCCTCAGCCCTTCTTCCCTTTCTAGCTCTTCCAGCCTGAGCAGAATGTCGGGATCAATGAAGTCGGCAACATTATGGCCATCAAAAATTTCGGGCATAATATCTTCCTTCCACTCATCATTCGCCAATATATAGTGCTTCTTCAGACTGGCAGAGTATACACCAGCACCACCGTTCTCGTTCTCCAAGTCCTTCTCGGTCTTCCTCTTTTCCTTCTCTGCTGCTTCCTTAGCTCTAGCTTCCAACACTGCCTGAGGGATGCAAGCCGGCCTCTCCTTCTGGTCACGCGGCTTCGGTATCGCAACGTGAAACCGATTCAGACAGTCATTGATCTTTTTTGATTTCATCTTTATTTCAACCCTCTGATTCAACAGCCTCTCACAGGCTGCGTTTTTCACAGCAATCACACCATCCTCTGTCAAGGTGCTCATGGTCAACAGTACACCCTCATCACTTGCAGGTTCTCCACCCTGACCCAACACAGTTTTCATTGCTTCAGCCTTCATCTCCATAACCAACTTCATATCTTCCTCCGATATACCCTCCAGCGGCTGCAAATCAGTCTTATTGCAGACGATAATCAATGGTTTATTCATAAAAAGAGATTTGATACTGTGGAAAAGGGCTGCTTGTTGAGCAATGTTGTATCCACATGAACCTGATATGTCCAGGAAAAATAAAACCGCAGCACGGAGGTGTGCCAGAGCAGTAATACTGCACATCTCTATAATATTACGGTCTTCAAACGGGCGGTCCAAAATTCCTGGAGTATCAATCACTTGGTAACGAAGATACTTATAGTCAGTATGACCCACGAAAAGCGACTTCGTTGTAAAAGCGTAAGGTTGCACGTCAACATCAGCCCTGGTGATCTTGTTAATGAAGGAACTCTTCCCAACATTTGGGTACCCACAGATCAAGATCGTCCGAGTATTAGGGTCAATCGAAGGTAACCTAGCCATATGCTGCCTGATCTGCTCGAGGTAAGCCAAACTGGGGCTGATTCTCTTAATCACCGTACACATCCTCCCAAGAGCAGCAACTTTCAAGGACTTGCACCTATACAGCGAATCACCGTACTTCAGCAATTTCACATAGTCTTTGGCAATCTTGCTAATAAGGTTCCTTGCAGTATTGACTTGCCCGAGAGCAAGCTTGTAGTGATCCTTGTTGTACAGCACGTGAAGGAGGTCCCCATAGAAAGGATGGATATTGTCCAGTCTAGGGAACTCATCGATTATGGTGGACAGCTTCTCATGGAAATTCTGCTGAGTGTACTTGACCTTACGCATGTAGAACTGACGGAGCCGTGATATGGCATATCCCTTGTGAACAACAGTAGGAGTCTGCCTCTGGGTGCGAGAAAGGATGATATCTATGAAGTCCTTCCCATTGGGAACAACAGTAATCTTCTTAAAATTGTACTGCACCATCTTCAATCAAGTCTGCAGGAAAAATGAACAGAATCAAAATAGTCCAATTCAGTAAATAACCAACACGATTACAAATTACTACCGAGATATAAGTCCTATACGAATCCAAAATCACAAAGACATCAGGAACCGATTGATTTTGAATTTCCAACACACAAACAAGATGGAAATAAAATATGCAACCTTCAACATGCCACTCCCATATATCAACACAATAAGCACCTCGTGACGCATCAGTACATAGATCAATCACTCTCCATCTACGTACAGTGGGAATATGATATCTCAAAGAAATTATGGATTCAGGGTGACTGCTATTCTAAAGTTGCAATAATATTGCCTTAACCACCAATTGCAGCTGATACGTGGACGGAGGTAGACTCAACCCAATTCAAAGTTTTAAGCTTTTACCGTGATTGAATTGGGACTCACCATCAGGGGAACAATCATTCACAAATCAGTCAAAGAACTTGCCAAGTAGCAGGACCCAGAAGAATCAACAGACTTGCAGAGACATGAAAATGAAAACTTTACCCCTTTCACTTCACCTGGCCAATGAAACAGCGGACGCAGAGCTCGAAGGAGCTGCAGTTCAGGAGGTCGGCCGAGGAGAATGACAGAAATTGGAGGGTGACAGAGAGAAGGCACAGCGGAAACGATGGCGGCTTCAACCCCAGAACACCACAGAACGAGGGTTTTAGGGAGACGAGAATGTGAATATATGGGCCAAGCAAATGTGTACAGAGTTGGACAGGCCCATAAAATTGAGCCCAACACGCCCAGCCCAGGCCCATGAAATCAGGCCCATGAAATCAGGCCCAAAAATCAAGCCCAGGCTTTGGGGTTATGGAATAATTATAATAGAAATCCTATATATTTATCGATTTTGACAGTTAAGTCCTACAAATTTGAAAATGATTAATCTAATACTATAAGGTCAGTTCCATCACTGCTTTGCTGACGTGTACTTCACACTGTTAATAACTCTGTTAACGGAACAATACGTTTCGGATGGCAAGGGTAACGAAATTGAATTTATAGGACTGGATATGACTTCTAGTATCTCCGTTAATGAAATAATGACGTTTTAGACTACAAGTGTGACGAAATTAAATTTATGGGACTTGTTTTTGGCATGTCGCCCTTGACAAAATAATGACATTTCGGACAACAAGTGTAATACGATTAGATATGACTTTAAGTGCTATTTTCCCTTATTTTTGACACATATTTCACGAAAAATAAAAAAAAATAAATAATGATGTTTCGGACAGCAAGTGAAATACGATTAGATATGACTTTAAGTGCTATTTTCCCTTATTTTTGACATATATTTCACGAAAAATAAAAAACATAAATAACGTCGACAGCAGGATTCGAACCTGCGCAGGCAAAGCCCAACAGATTTCGAGTCTGTCTCCTTAACCACTCGGACATATCGACGTGGTGACAACCATGTCCAGATGAATGGTTATAACGTGGCATTCGCCTTTCATCTACCTTTGGTCTCCTTCCTCGTCCCAGCTCCCAAGTCTCTTTCCCGCTCAGGTCTCCACTCTGCAAGCAGAACCCTAAACCATCACCGATGCTGAAGCTGATGACATCCTCTCTCCATCTCCTGCACCGTCTGTCCTCCAAATCTTTCGCCCCTTCACTTCTCCTCTCGAATTTCTCCCCCAAGCCTTCGGTACGCTCCCCGGCCCCCAGATTCCTTCTCAAGTCCCTCTCCGCCTCCCTCTCCACCGCCCCTCAATTTTCCATTCCTTCAGGTTGCTCCTCTCATGGCGAACTCAAGCCCTACCTCTCCTGCTGCATGCCCAGTGGGAGGCGGCTCAGGATCGCCGTGCTTGTAAGCGGCGGAGTTGACAGCAGCGTGGCCCTCCGCCTCCTACATGCTGCCGGTCACTCCTGCACTGCCTTCTACCTCAAGATATGGTTCCAAGTATGTTCCTTTATTGGTTAGATTTACCAGACCAAGTGTTTGTTATGTCCATGGAGCTGCATATCAGCAGAAATGATAGATTTTGAGCTAGTTGAATTCCACCCAATAGCTGAGTTGTTGAGTTGCAGAGAGGATTGCATGAAAAATTGTGCTTAAAGATTTGAATTCTATTTTTTTCAATTGAAATGGAAAGGAAAGACGGAATTTTGTGAACAATTCCGGATGTAAGATGGAAATTCTTGAGAATTTACATAAAATAGTTCTTGAAATTCCAGCACTTCGAAATGGATAATCAAGAGATGCCCTTGAAAAAAGCTCCATTCAATTAAAGTTACGTCTCCCAATGCCTTATGTTCGTCGCTTATTTATCATGTGTTAGTACTCTGATATGTGCAGGAAGGTTTTGAGAACTTCTGGTCTGAATGCCCATGGGAGGAGGATTTGGAGTATGTGAAAGCTGTCTGCAAGGAGGTCGGTCATAAGCGACATTCACTGTGGCCTTTGAGCTCTCTATTGCTGAGTGGCATACAGTAATATAAGCAAGAATACAATTACAAATGGTTCATATCAATAACTTTCAATCCCAAGTCAATGTTGCAGTACATATTATTCTATTTTTCATTTTGGAAGTGGTGCTTATCACTCCCTTTCTTTTTGTACGAAGTCCTTTTTCTTTCCCTCTATTCTTTTGGTTCTTCAGTGTACATTCTTTGGAACGACCTTCTCCTGTGATTCTATTCATAATGTCGATGAAGGACAATGAAAGAGGAGCTTTTTGACGGTCTCTTTTAATGGTATATTTCCTTCAGGCAGATGTACCTCTGGAAGTCGTTCATTTGACTGACGAATATTGGAAAAATGTGGTATATCTTATCCCAAATTAATGCTTCATTATTCCTGAAGGTTTTCCCATATGTTTATTATTAGCTTTTGTGCTGTTCTTTTAGCCTGTTTCTCCTGCCTTTTCTTTTGGTATCAGGATGAAGTCATTAGAGTCATTTATCCATGGTTCAGGTGTCATACATCATTGATGAATATAAATGTGGTCGTACACCTAATCCTGATGTACTCTGCAATACACGAATAAAGTTTGGTACGTAAGTTAACTTCAACTGACAGCTAAAGAGCAGTTTACATTTGCCATTTTATTTATAAAATATTTGATAGTTCAGGTGCATTCATGGATGCAATTAGCAGTCGGGAGTACGATTATGTTGCTTCTGGACATTATGCCAATGTGATTCACCCTTCAGCAGATGAAGCAGATCGCCCTTCTGTATTGAAGCTATCAAAAGACATGGTACATCTCTGCTTTTTACCTTTAGTTCTTTACAGACAACTTGCATCAGTGGTAAATATCAACTTTAGATGTTCTTGATTCCCCATTTAATATCTAGGATGTTTGATTAATCTGGAGATATATCGGTTTTACTATTTTGCAGCATCCATGTTAAGACGCTTTACATGTCTCTTAGCATTTGAACATTAATTCGATGCGTAGATTATATTCAAACATATGAAATTATCTAATTTTCATATAGTATTCTTGTGGGAAGCTGCACGCTTGTATACAACAATGCATTAAAAGTCTGCCATCCTCATCTTTCAGATCAAGGATCAGACGTACTTCCTGTCTCATCTTTCACAGGCTCAGCTGAAACGACTTATTTTCCCACTTGGTTGTATCACAAAGGTAAAGCGTGCTACTTCTGATGGAGACAGAATTTTGAATTGATTCTCTTTCATAGATATTCCTGTCTTTATGATTCCTTGCATAATCTTCTAAGGGGGATGGCCCTCATATTTGTATGATTTTAATTGCCCTGAACCAGTACATTACCTGCAGGACGAGGTTCGCAACCTTGCTGCAAAATTCAACTTGCCTAACAAGGAAAGGAAGGACTCGCAGGGAATATGCTTTCTTGGAAAGGTGTTGTTTGAGTAGCTCCCCTGCTATTATGCTCCCTGGGAAAATTTTCTGCAACATAACTCAAAAAATGATTTTCTCGTGCATATATTCCGTTGCTAACAATAACAACAGTCAGTCAGTTGTTTATAGATTCCCGTGCTGATTTTCTCAGATAAGCAGGTCAATTGATGTTGCATATTTTGTAAACAGATTAAGTTTAGCGACTTTGTTGCGAGACATATTGGGGCGAAGGAAGGTGTCATTTTAGAAGCGGAGAGTGGAGACTACCTGGGAAATCATCGAGGATTTTGGTTCTACACTATTGGTCAACGTCAAGGCCTACAGCTACCTGGAGGCCCATGGTATGTTCCAAACAGATACTAAGTGAAAATAATCTGAAGGAGATGAGCGGAAACAAATGGTGTAAAAGTATTACCACGTTCCACTGTCTTCCACCTAAATTGCTTGATTTCAGACAATAATCTTGTGATGTAGGTATGTTGTTGAGAAGGATGTCAAAAACAATGTTGTGTTTGTGTCAAGAAACTATTTCTCGTTAGACAAAAGAAGACGACTTTTTCGGATCGGCTCCATGAAATGGCTCACTGGGGTCCCTCCTCAGTCCAGCCAGCTCCTATGCAAGGTAAAGTTTACTCTTATGCATGGTCAAGCTGCAACTACTTGTTTAGATGTACAATGAAAACATTCCGCAGAGTCAATCTTGTACAATAGTGTTCAAGGTCACATTGGACAAGGGTCTTGTTCAGGATGAACATATCTCGTTGGTTTGATCTAGCTTTTAATACCATGCTTGTCTCTGGCAGTTACATGTACACATTTACTTTGGAACAGGTGAGACATGGCCCGGGCTTTTATAATTGCAGCTTGACCATTGAACTGGGAAAAGACGGAGGAGATGATGTTGGAATTGTTCAGCTTTCTGAAGATGATCAAGGTCTTGCAGCTGGGCAATTCACAGCCTTTTACAAAGAGAGGAGCTGCATTGGATCTGGTGTCATCTTGGAATCATGGGATGATCGGGGATTTCCCATCTGCGAGAAGGCTCTTGAGGTTGCTCGAATGGAAGACAAGTCGAAGCTCGGAAAACCAGTCAAGATAAAGGTAAGTAAATTTCAGTTCTCTTGTCAAAAGTATAGGTCGAAAGGGTCATTGTAGCTCTGCCATTTGCTGACAATATGTAATTTTTGCAGAACATGGACTCCATCGCGAGGACTGACCTCCAGATAGTTGAAAGCATTTGAAGTTTTTAGATTAACTGTGGCAAGAAAAAAAAAATGCCGAACCTGTGCCAGTAGATGGCAAGACAGGTCATTTTCCTTGTCTACAGCATTAATCCAGTTGAGAATCTGAAATTTTTGTACTGATGGGATGTCTCAATATCTCAGTTTCAGGGGGAGTTTGATGCCGGTCAATATTTTAGTGAGTGAATTCTACATGTCTTTCAGGTACTTCTTTTAATATAAAGTTAAGTTATACTCTAGAGAGAAGATAATTACTAGGGAGCGTATGGCCCGTCATAGTCGATTCATTAAACATGTTTGCAGCCGTGGTTCTTCCTCTGCTTCATGGTAACTTAACGATGAAATAAATCATTGTACTTTTTCTGCTGGTACATTGTTGATCGATATCAAATTGCTTTGCTTTGCTTTGTGGGAGCCCATGCACAGCCTTACTACGAGCCATCTCTATGATCTAATGCCTCGGCATCCTGCTTTCTGCCTCTGAGAATTCTTGAGTTTCTCTTCTTCCATGTCAGGTAAACATAACTGGTCCAGCACAATTTCCAGCTAATTTGTTTAAGCAGAGTTTGGAAAGGACTTCGATCCTGACCTCCCTGGTGGGTAGTGCAGGAGACATAATTGACCGCGCTGTCTCCACAACCTAGCTGTCGTAGACGACCGGACCAAAACTGCTAACCAGTTAATAAAAGAATCTCGAGGTTCACCTTCGGAATTGCAGAATTCACAAAAGCGATGGGCTGGTGAGCCACCCCGCCGTCTCTGCAACCTATCTGTTGCAGGTAACCAATCCAACACTGCTAACTAGGCAATGAAAGAATCTCGAGGTACATGATACGAAACCGAAAGTTGCCTATGCTTTGAGCTGTAACATTGAGCCTTAATAGACCATATACTCCTGTCGGATCGATCTAGGCCAACCACAGTTTTTTTTCTCAGTCACACTGAATCCAAACTCCTCTACGGAGAAGTCTCTCGAGACCAGAATGGTATTCCCAGCACCATTGTGAAGCTCGGGGTTCAAGGCCTCCTTGCTCTCCTCTTCGCCCTCGGACTGAAACACTCCGAACAATAGCTTGTGCTCTTGATAGGGGAAGACCAACCGCGAGCCACGACTCTCTTCCATGCTCGAGTTGATTGCTAAGTTCAACACTCGGGTTTAGTAAGGTTTAAGCACATAGAGTAACATATGCCTCTTGTACTAATTAAATTTTCCTCTTAAATTTACAGGAGACCGGACTATATTGAACCTGAAAACTTGAACCAGCAATGGTCATCTCATCTTGGATACGGTGGAGCTGAGTTTCTCCGTGTCTACGTGGCATATGTGTATGGTGGTCCTATATGTACGTACAGATCACATATAGTATACTATACGTAGGCCACGTTGAGCCGAGCTCTCGGTCGTCTCCAAGTGTACGGTACGTATCATCCTTGATCCGGTCACAACAACAACAAGAAGTCTTGACAGAGACGGTGGCGCTGACACATTCAAATGAAAGTTACAACGGAAGACACAGATGTCATAACTCAACTTAAAAAAACTTAGTAAAATTTTATATAAATTTTTTATTAAATTATCTAATTTTATCAATGTTGGAATACTATTCTTCGACTGTCCTTGAATTTTGTCACGTTTTTAATAGATTTTCTAAATTATGGACTTGGGTTTATTATTATATTCCTTTTACCAAAGGTCAGAAGTTGCAATTTTTTTGGGAATTTCACTCTCAAGTTGCCTCCATGATTTTCTTTTTCCTCCATGTACGTCATTTGTTTATCGTTACAAGGGTGGACATCAGTAGTGCCGGTCCAGCCACCTCGCTACATAATATTTGAGCTTTCATATTCAATCGTAAATATATCAGGCGAACTGAACAACTAGTACTGATACTGGTTCCGTCAATGCAACGCCGTCAAAAGTCTAGTATAGTTTAAGAGGGTTTAATGTTCTAACACCCGTGCCCAGTGGCAAATTTAGAAATTTTAGTTAAGGGGAGAGGAATTTAGTGAAAGAATAAGAACATGACATATTTTACATATTTATTCGAATTCAGTGGGGAGAGCTTATAAATGAAGAAAATTCATGTTGTGAGAGTTTTACCCCTTAGTTAGTCAATTCATCTCGAACTTGAATTAATCAAAGCACATTGGCCTTTTTTAGATACTGGGTTGCATATGTCGGGAGACAAAATTATCCGCATTAGATGTATAAAATATCCACCTGGTCCAAAAGCTCAAGTTAGGTTTTAACTCATTAATTCTTCGATACGGAATTTACATCCCAACACCTGTCCTCAACAACTGTCCTTAAGCCGAGTATTTCTCTTCTGGCCTCAGGTAATGGGACAAACTATTACGAGACGAGCCATTCTCTTCCATCCTCGGGCTAGTTAAACTTTTTCCGTACTCGAGCATGGTACGGTGTGAGTTTAGAATCAAACTGCTCTGATGCCATATAAAATATCCACCGACCTAGAAGAGATTGGACTCATGTCCAACCCAAAAGTTCGAGCTGATAGGTTGGCGGTACGCACTCTCTTATAAACCAGATTTCAACGCGTTAATTCTCCGACGTTGGATGCGGTACATCTGAGCAAAGATGTTTAGAAGGGGGGATCCTCTAATTAAGACGTGGTTAGACTAAAATGTGATGCAATTAATCTTGAAATTGCAATTAAAACGAGCATGGTGGTGGTGACCCGTTCTACCGTGCTCTCGTAAAGAACGAATTGGTCAAGTACGTCCCTTTCTTCCACTTACATTTACTATGCATTGCCATCGCATCGATCGAAACATTACGGGGCCGATGACATAATAGTAGACATGGTCTAGCCGTTTACTGACGAGAACATTTACATTTATATACGACTTTTAACTAAGGCGTGTTTGAATTTTTTTTTCCGGGTTCTGCACAACTCGTAGCTAGAAATCCTATCAGCTGTCTCCGACTGATTCAATCCGAGCCGAATCTGCCCCACTAAGGAGTAAAACTCCTTTAATATGAGTTTTCTTTATTTATAAAAAACTCGAATCTGAGACCATTATTTAAAGAGATCTAGTATGGAATTATTTGAATCAACTCATATTAGTTGAATTTTCCGTGTTGGAAAGGGATCAAAGCTCTTCTCTTTTTTTTTTTAAAATTATTTTTTAAATAGAAAAGGTCTTGTGTTACATAAAGACGAGTACGAACGCTTTAATGATATTGCCAAATGCATTTGTGTTTATAAATGGGGAAAATGAATGAAAGAAACTGTGAGAAATATGAAAATTGGAACACCGGTATATCGAATCCAGAAGATCGAGCTAAGAAATAAAAATCTCCGTATGCGAGAAGAAAGTCTTTTTATGCTACTGTGTTACCAAGTGATGGTGCCTACGTGGTTTTTGGTTTTTAGATTTTATAAAAAAAAAACATAGAAATAACTGATTATAATTGGTCGGTGTCGCCACGCAGACACTACCATACGACAACACCGTGGCATAAAAGACTTTCTCATACGTGAGAGGTGCTTCGAGGTAATCAAGGATGACTAAAAGTTCCAAGTTAAAAAGTAGCAGAGAAGAACATATGTCCGAGGATTTTAACTAATAATGTCGGTTCAAGTAATAAGACACTTATTCCTCTTAAGGAAATGACTCGGTTTCAAATCTTTGTGAATGGATAAAATTTATGTTGGAAGAGTTTTACCCCTTAATAGTCTAACTCGACTCGAACTGAATTACTCAATAATTTAAAGGGTTTTTGAATAAAGCGCACACAAAAGAGAAAAAAAAAAGAGAGAGAGTTTACATCATCGAAGTCACGTCACTGCTGCGGACATTTCCGAATTCTTTGCTAATATATATTAATAGACTGAGTCTCCGTGTTCTCTCTCTAATAAATGTATTCAGTGAGAAATCTTCAATCATTTCCAATTTCTTTGTCGTGTTAAGCATAAATCAGAAAAATTCAGGGACAACCCAATTAGCCGTATGATGGTAGGTGAGAAAGAAATTTCTGGATGCTCGTGCCTTCGACTTTTGTCGAATTTAAAATGTGGAAAACTCTGTGGAAAATGTTCGATGCAGTAATATCATTTTCGGGACGAGAAATTATTAAATGATTCTATTTCGTCACGTGATGTGAAACAATTTAAAATGGTAGGTGAGAAAGAAATGTTTGGATGCTTGACTTTTGTTGAATTTAAAATATGGAAAATTTTGAGGAAGATGTTGGATGCAGTGACATTGTTTTCGGGACGAGAAATTATCAGGTGATTCTACCTCACTACCTGACGTGAAGAAGTACTAATCAAAATGTGACAAACGAGTAAATTAGTGTTAATCATCGGACAATTACCATAATTAATATTAATCAAAGCAATTTAATTGGTTCTTTCTCACCACATCATTATGAGATATGACTATCTAAGATTTTTTCGGGATCAAGAATCTGTGAAATCAATTCTCGTAAGTGAAACTTACCCTTGTCATTTTTTGCCCTTTTCCTCCTGTCCCACGTGTCTCTTCTATGATCAGAAAAAATTCAAAAATTTTGGTTTTATCTAGGATTTTCTGTTTTTTTTCCAGTATTAATCATCGGTCCTGACTAATTTAGTTTGAGCCGAGGAAGCCTACTGAGGGATAAAACTCTCTCAAAATAAATTTTCTTCATTCACAAGACTCATCTGGGATCTTGATTAATGGAAATAATGAAATAATGAAGCATGATACATACAATACATTATTCTAATATATATAGACTGAATTCATGACATATATAAATTCCATTATTTGAATAAATTACATGAAGTAGACACGATATGAGGAGGACTGGAAACATATGAATGGACGATTTTCTGAGCTTTACAGGAACCCCCTTCAGCACAAACTGCATTTATTTGTAATAACAATGGGAACAAAAGCTTAAAACAACGGTAATTAATTAAGAAATAGATGGAGAGGAGGAAGATTGTGTGTAGTTGATCTTTAATTATTTCAGCATGATGACATCGGCCTAGTAGTAGCTCCTTGGTGGTGGTGGAGGCGGATAGTTGTAGTAGTACTCTGGAGGAGGAGGTGACTTCACCGGTGGTGGTGGTGACTCGTAGATGTAGGGAGGAGGCGGCGACTTCTTTGGAGGTGGTGGCGACTTGTAGATATAGGGAGGTGGTGGCGATGGAGAAGGCGGTGGTGGGGACTTGTAAACGTACGGGGGAGGTGGTGAGGGCGAGGGAGGTGGCGGAGACTTATAGATGTAGGGAGGTGGTGGTGATGGTGATGGTGGTGGAGGAGACTTATAGATGTAGGGAGGTGGAGGAGATGGTGATGGCGGTGGCGGTGACTTGTAAATGTAGGGTGGAGGAGGTGAAGGAGATGGTGGAGGAGGAGACTTGTAAATGTAAGGTGGAGGCGGTGACGGTGATGGAGGAGGCGGGGACTTGTATACATACGGAGGTGGCGGAGATGGCGATGGTGGGGGTGGTGATTTGTACACATATGGAGGTGGAGGAGACGGTGAAGGTGGCGGCGGTGACTTATAGACGTATGGAGGAGGAGGAGAGGGTGACGGTGGAGGAGGGGACTTGTAAATGTACGGAGGAGGCGGTGACGGTGATGGTGGAGGTGGGGACTTGTACACATATGGAGGAGGAGGCGATGGAGATGGTGGAGGAGGTGACTTATAGACGTAGGGAGGAGGTGGTGATGGAGAAGGTGGTGGTGGAGATTTGTAAACATATGGAGGAGGCGGTGACGGAGAAGGTGGTGGCGGAGATTTGTAAATGTATGGAGGAGGCGGTGATGGTGATGGTGGAGGCGGTGATTTATAGACGTAGGGAGGGGGTGGTGATGGAGAAGGTGGCGGTGGGGATTTGTAGATGTATGGAGGAGGTGGTGATGGTGACGGTGGAGGCGGCGACTTATAGACGTAGGGAGGAGGCGGTGATGGAGAAGGTGGCGGGGGGGACTTGTACACGTATGGAGGCGGGGGCGGGGACTTGTACAAGTATGGAGGCGGTGGTGGGGACTTGTAAATGTATGGAGGCGGCGGTGACGGTGATGGCGGTGGTGGTGACTTGTAAACATAGGGCGGAGGCGGCGAAGGAGAGGGCGGAGGCGGCGACTCGTACTTGTAGGGCGGGAAGCCTTCGTGCTTCGGCGGCAGATAGAAGTACGGAGGGTACTCCTTGTACTCATACGGTGGAGGAGGGGGGGAAGCGTAGGTGTAAGGGTCGTAACCGGCGGCCACGCCAGTGGCTACAAGGCAAAAAGCCACAGCGTAAACCGCGAGCCGGGGCCATTGCCCCGACCGGCCGATGCTTCCCATGGCCCTTTCTTGCTCCCCAATGTACTTAAAACTACTAGAGAATGTAAGATTGCAAGCGTAGTTGGATGAGTAGGAGAGGCTTGATAGCCAAGGCTTTAAATAGCGAGCCATCTGATAAATTTTTTTTTAATTTTTATTAAGTTTATTAATTTAAATGATGAGATTAAACAGGGTGTGAAAAGGAAAATATAAATTAATTATTTGGTTGAAATTTGAAGAGATCCAAGAGGGTTCGATGGTGGGTTCCCACGAAGGATCACGGTGACATGCCCACGAGCAAGTCAAAGGAAGCAGATTAGGTGAAGAACAAACTGTGCGGTCCACCAACGCTGTTGTCCTAGTTCGATAATTCGGTACTTTAATTCGAGTCTCGTGAATGAAAAAAATATACGATTATGGGATCTTCTTATCTGTTAATGAGTCGACCGGGCTCGAATCCGAATTAATCGGACTCTAGTTCGGTTTTTTATCACCGAACGTTGCAGACGAGGACGAAATAACATGTGGAATACGGCTGGAGATGGGAGATGTTATTTCTATATTTACAAGTGAAAACGCGTCTTGTTATCAAATTTTCTTTTGCGATCACAAAGAAAATCTGCAAATGACCACAAAAAAAAAAAACCCTAATTTTGGCCTTTCTGATGAAATGGTCAGTAACGCAAAAGTCTGTTCAGCACAAAAATTGAATTTGATGCATGGTTGTTACCATCCGTCCAAATTAAAAGGTTCTGAATTTGATTTTTTTTTTTAAAATATGATTAGGTTAATTAATGGATCATGTGTTCTTTCTAGCAAATTTCGTCTTGTAAAGTGTTTTTCGGTTTACATCACCCGGTTTTCGATATCATGACTATTTTTTATTTGAGCTGAGCCGACCGATTGAAAGATAAACCTCTCATAATCATTAGTTTTTTCTTCATTTGCATGACTTAAATATAATTTTATTTAAGAGAAAGAGATGTCGAACTATCTGAATCAGTTCAGATTCGCGCCATCTTAACGAGTTGGTTTGGCGCCTAATCCCCTTCAGTAAAGATTTCGAGATCGAGTCTTTATGAATAGAGAAAATTCACGTTATGAGAGCTTTACTCCTTAGTGGATAAACTAGGGTCAAACGAGATTAGTCGGATTTCGCTAAATTCTCGAGTATATATGGAAATATTTGTGATTAATATCCTTTGACCGCATCATAAGGTAGGTTTACGTAACTCGAACCAGATGGCTCGACTTGCCCGTGTTGTTAGACACCATTCCGATCGCCGGCCTTCGTGCCGTAGCCATTTAACATGTTTCCGATCTCCGGAAGCTCGAGATTTATGCGGAAGGCGTTACGGGCATCCATCGGGTCGGCAGAGTTGGCCGTACAAGACTTTATCAAATAATCTCTTCACCATTTTCATCAGATAATAAAATCGAGTTGACAACCGATGTCTCCTAATTTAAACTTCCGTGGTGAAGTTGTTTGAAATATTGTAAGATAAACTGATGTTGAACGATCAGCTGAAATTAAATTTTGTTTAACTCTAAGAATGACAACTAGGCTACGGAATAGATAATCAGAAAATCACTTCCTAACACTCGACAAATTTAAGAGATTTTATTGTTTATTTAATTATTTATTTATTTTTGGGTCAACGAGAAAAGTTCAAGTTACCCCACCATCCCTGTCAGATTTTTCTACGGTTCCCGACAGCTAAATAATATAGTAATATACATAAAAATGCTCGACTGGTATAGGTTGATTGAGATTGTTCGATATCTCTTTCATCTGATTAAGATCTCGATTTCGAATTATGTGAATAGAAAAAAATTCACGATTGGGGGGAGATATACCACTTAGTGAGCAGACATAATTCAACTTCGATAAGCTAGGACACTTACACTTGTTGATCTTAGCAGTACATTGAAAAGAAAAAGCTGGAGAAAGGGGCTCGTACAGTAGATTTCACTCTCGACCTATAACCAAGAGGTCCTGGATTTGATTCTCAACAGTGGTATTTTCCGTGCCACTCTATTTCCTATTACCTGTATCTCCTTATGTGCAATTTTTCGTATATCGAAAAAGGAAAAAAAAAATACTTACGCAAGGGAAAAGATATTATCTAAGAGATAAAGGCTTTTGAACTCCTCCAAGGGGGCAGTGCACATTTCCCAGCTCCGAAAAGAAGCGGTGAAAAGCTACTAAAAGACTTACAGTACGTTCAACTGTCACTGTTCTATTTACATGCTTGCTAAAAATCTTTACACGGTACAAAGCACACACCATGTGGTCTCATACCTCATAGGACCCGAGTGCGAAACTCACAGTCCTGAAATCGAGCACGGAAGGAAATGCTATGCTCGTTGTTGTTAGTAACCCAAGTGCAAGAAGCAAGCCTGATTCTTGATCAATTGCCTCTTCTGCCCGAGGATGGATTAAAAATGTGGATTGTGGTAAATTGTTCGAGGTGGGTGTTCAAAGGCATGTAGGTAAATAGTACGAGCACAGTTGCCTTCGAGTTATTGTTCATTTTTGTCAGAAAACAAAGAGTTCGTGATTTTTAAAAAAAAAAAAAAAAAACACGACAAACATGTAATGTGTGGTAGATGTGGTGGAAAATCTCGATTAAGAAAAAGAGATACCGAGCAGCGGTGTCAAACGCACATTAGTTAGTCTTATGATGACTTATTACCGTTGGATTGGATCCGGGGATCAGATTCCTTGGGCTCGAGCTTTTGGGCCCAACTTTCCCAATGTGGAGAAATGATTGGATCAATTTGGAATAATTTAAAATAATTAAAATTTATATAATTTAATGAAATAGAATGATTATTATCTAATGTGTAAATATAAAATTACCCATAAATTAAATAAAAATTAATTCTAAAAAATATATTAAAAGACGGAGTGGGACAGTTCAAGATAGAGACCCGGACTTGCCCCGTCCAGTGCACTGGTCGTTACGAGTTTGCATCCCATTGGACACCGTGTTGGGTGTATGTTTTTTTGCCGGTTACAAAGACATCAATAAGCTTAAAAGGGATATGAAAAGAGAAGGAAAAAAGGGTACTACGAGAAATTACGCTGGCAAGAAATCTAATCGATGATCTTTTACTTAATTTAATGAATCGAACTGACCTTACTGGAATGTAAATTAGTTGGTTCTAACTTATAGGAGAAAATGCATAAATAATAATAATAATAATAATAATAATAATAATAATAATAATAATAATAATAATAATAATAATAATAATAATAATCTGACATTACATCAGTTAAGTCTTCAAAGTTGGCTGAGAAGTTAAACACCACCTTGCATTCTCATTGTCAGTTTTATTTGTCTATTGAATTTTTTTTGTTGGCATTTTATAATTAATTTTTTTAGGCATATATGCAGATTAAGACTAAATTATGTATCATGGGGGCCCTGACTAACTTCTTCGGGGAGGCCTACATAGGTTAACACAAAAGCCCATAATATGTTATGATAAACATACAGATCCTCCGAAGCTTTTTTTTTTTTTTTCCTTCCATTGATCTGAACCACCGGTATCTGAAAGTTCAATGGGCTCTGACTAATCCAGTTCGAGTCAGGAAGACCCACTAAGGGGTAAAACTATCATAAAGTGAATTTTTTCTATTTATAAGACTCGAACCCAAGACATTGCTTAAGGGAAAACGTGTCATACAACCTCAAGTACGAAGTATCTTTTTTTGTCTGCATCATTGGCATTCGGAAGTATAACGTTTGAGTCGAGTGGGTCCACTTGGGTGTGAAAAGACTCGAACACGAGATCATGCTTAAGGAAAATGAGTGCTCTACTACCACAACTAATACGGTTTTGGTATCTGATAAAAAAAAATACAGTTTTGGTATTCACTGATGTATATAAGCTGAAATGATTCGAAATGTCTTTTATCATGTCAGATCTTAAATCCGAGTCTTGTTGATTGAGAAAATCTTGTACCTGAATTGCTTCGCATACGAGACAAATCAAATCTCTAAGATAGAATATCCAACCGATATACGTATAGGTCCTCATTTGTCGGGGGTAGATGACGGTGGAATATATTTATAAAATATCACTGGTGGGTAGGTATTATATTGCTATCAAGTAAAGATCTTACCCATGTCCGAAGTTATTTTGTGATAGAATTTTGTATTGTTCCTTACTCAGAACAATTATTTCCATTTTTTTAATTTAAAAAAGAGGAGAACAGCAATAGTGACAACGCGATTGTCCCTTGTCTATCATGTTTGAATTTTTGTATTAAATTACGAACACATCAGACGAGCTGTACAACCAGCGCTCAACGCTAGTCCTATCAGCACAACATCACCAAAAGTCCAGTATAGTTTAAGAAGTCGGTATCTGTCAAGATACATATTGTACTAAGAGCTCACTTCTAACATATGGTTTTCACAGGTGCGTGATTGTTTGTTTGTTTGTATAATTTGTATAGAGTAAAATATAACATAATTTGTCAATGCAAGTGGTACAGAAACTTGTACAGAAACTTGTTGGACTCTGTAATTAACTTTATGCAATTCGGACAATCAGACCGAACCGCTCAAACGTTATATCTAAACAGCGTGCACTGACCAACTTGACCTGTCCGGTCGATCTTCACTAAGCTCTCTCAGTGGGAGGTTTTAGTAAGCTGATCAGAAATTGAATTTTGCACCGTCCACATGTTCATTCATCATGCTTTGAGGTACACATCTTCTAGTGGTACAAACCCTTCCCTTAGAAGGTAAACTTCTCTCCCCCTTTCATTAGTCATTCACTTTTTACTTCTTGATGATGATGATGATGATGTTGATGATACACACGCATATACCGGACACGCAAAGGCACATGGATGACTGATATTAATTTAGGGTGACCGGGTTTAGGTTCGGGACGGTTGTCAGTGCTCTCGTTGACAGTTGAGCCCAAGTTTCAACCTCTCTCTTTGAAGGGTATTTGACGGGAACTAATGCCACGTCAGAGAGATAAGGGCGAAATGAGCTCAGCTCGTGCGTATCATTCTTCCCTTAAGAGACACTTTTTCTAAAACAAAACTGTAAACGTTGAGTCACCACGCTGCCGCCCAACGCAGAAAATATCCCTCGGTCGGGTCTTCCATATCGGCGATTCCCGCCCCATCCACACCAGTGCCCATGAACAATTGAAACCACTTACATAGGCTGATTTCTGTCTTTTTTAACCAAAATCTCTGGTTTAATTATTACAGATGAAGAAAATCTATGGATGGGACGGTTCCACCCACCCATCAATGACCCAATCTGACTCAAATTTAGATTTATCGGGGTCCATTGAATATCTGATATTGGATAATGTGACCTAGAAAAACAGATTTTAAGCTAGAACAAGGACAGATAGCAGAGGAAAAAAATCTCCCAGATCCGCGAGCGAGAGGGTGATGCGCTATAATGAACCTTGGCACCACTTGCTGACTGATCCAATCACTGCTTTGCTTAGCACAAAAGGTCGAGACAAAAAAACTCCTGTAGGGTGTATCGTATAAGGTGTCATAAATCTATGACATTGAATTATTTATATATTTATTTTTTTATTTTAAGTGTTTATTAAAAATTTAAAATGGCTAAAACTTATTAATTTGTAACATCGTAATAGTATTATCACGTGACATAGCCATCGTCGGCAGTTCTCTGTCCAAAAGGATGGCTCGTTTTAAGAAAGTGATGGGATGATGGGTGGACCTGTACATTATAAATACGTACATATCCAACTAGTCCCAGAGTCATTATCGTGCCATGCTTGTTGGCAATGGCAAAGGCAATCGTTTGCTTCCAAGGCAACCCACTTGCGAGGAGAAGATCTTCCAGCCATCGCTAGTGCCTCGATCTCTCCTGAAATGGGTTTATCGGTTACGTCAGATCACTAAAAATTGAGGGTCTCGAATGATCGAAATGAAAGGAGTGATTTCTGATTCATATCCGAGGACTTGTTGATACGCGTGCGATAATTGTTCGTGAAATAGTAAGACATGACATTTTCTAAGTCGTACTCATTAGCAAGTGAAGCTAGGTAGCCTAGGCATTATAGTTTAATTGATTGATAATACGACTAATATGTGGTATCTGATTGTATTTAATTTCTATGATAATTCAGTAAAACTTTCATTGAATTTATAAGAAACTGAATCCATACGCACTTAGAAGTCTAAAGTTACAGGTGATGTCGGCGATACCTGATTCTTCTTATATATCAAAATTCCCTTAAGCATTCGCTCCTAATGACTGACCTCTAACCGGTTGTTCTTCTTCGTCAAACTTTTTCTCCTTCACTCGTTTGTTACCAACGTGAGTCAGGAGCACATACCGTAACTTTCTCTGATAACATATTAAATTTTTACTAGATAAGTTATGCGAGTAGGGCGTATGTCCACCTACGAACTCAATTATATAGGTGGCGGTGTCTAATTCTTCTCATATACAAGGATTCGTTTTGTTATCTATTTGATGCAATATTTAATCCTCGATGAAAATACATATGCGAAATCTCTTTTTTAATAATTCCATTTTTATATACAGGTACTCACAGATTATTAAATGGTATTTTCCGATTATACGGAAGGCCCACGGATCTAAAAGGAGCGAGGGAAGAGACAACTGAAGAGCTACGAGCATTTTCGCTAAAATTAGATTTGATATCTGCTAATCTGATTTAAGAATAGTATTCTAAAAGGAGCGACGGAAGAGAGAACTGAAGAGCTGCGAGAATCTTCACTAAAATTAAATTCAAGATCTGTTGATTCGAGTTAAGGACCATACTACTGCTTTGAACTTTTTTTTTTTATCTGTTACATGCATTTAATTGATTGATAGCATGACTAACGTGTGATATTTGATTGCAATTAATTTTCGTTGTCTTTGCAAGTTCATATCACAATTTTCCTTTTCAACAATTCCATTTTCATACACAAACATGCACAAATTGTTAACTTTTTTTCCAGTTATAAATAAAATCCACGAGTCTACGAGAGGAGTAGGAAGAATATAGAGATCAAAGGAAGACGGAAAATCTTACTGAAAAGAATTAAATTTAAAATATGTTATTCAGATAAAAATAATATTGTAACGTCAAATTCGTTCTCTCTTTAATATGGATTTTTTTTTTTATAACCGAGTTATCCGAGCACCTTTCGGGCCCGACTAGCGGTGGTTGCAACACCTCCTCCTCGGGGTACATGCAATAGCCTGCAAACCACATGTACCGGGTAAATCAGACGAAGTTGACGGGTTCAAGAGGGCCAAAAGCCCCCATCAACGGAGGAATGCCTCTCATGTGGTTTGAACCTATGAGCTTTTGGAAGAGGTCCCAATTCTCACTAATATGACTTTTTTTTTTCCACGTGCGGTTCAAGTTTAACCCTCTAATACAAATATTTTCCCTCTTCCCAATTCTTATCTGAAAAATATAATGGTAATGTAATGAAAAAGAAATACTGCAGTAATTATTTAAATTATTTCTGGAATATATATGGTAAAATTATTAATATTAACACAATCAAGTTTTATAATTTTTTATAAAATTATTAATATTAATATAATCAAATTTTCGTTCAAAAATAGGCTGCCTCGCCTCGCCTCACCTCACCTGTACCTTACCTAATATTGGCATAATGTCACAGAAAAAACATTTATAATTTATTTATTTTTTGGAAAAAAACTGTGAAATTGCTTTCCGATCCAGTCATATTTTGCCACGTTTGCTTTTTTCCCTGAATTTTCAAAAAAAAATTCTTATTTTAATTTTTATTCTCCATGTTCCTTTTTAATGTAAAAATAAACATAGAGAAACAATATATCACTCGGCCATTTGACATCTCTCTTGGAATAGGCGAAGAAAATTCATTATTATCAGAGTTTGGTTGGGTTTAACTTTAATTTAAATAAATTATATTAATTTTTTAAATTGTGTAGTACAATTAAAAAAAAGACTGAAAACTAAGAAAAGAACATGAAAAATAAATTTCGGTGTCCGCACGGGAATGTTTTGTATGTAACAGATATGAGATTATTTTTTATTTTTAAATATAAAAATAATGTTAAAATACGTGAATTTTATTAGTTGATCTCGTCCCTCGCCGACGGCAACAGACGAAGAAGGAGAAAGTTTTATATGTAATTAGTATATTACGTGATACCGTTGACTTGATATTGTGAATAAATTAAATTAAATTATTTTTAACATTATTTTTTTTAGATTTCATTTAAAAAATCTTTAAAATATTGAAATTTTGGTGACGGGTGAAACCAATTCAGTGTTGTCGGGTCTCGTACACAAGACTCTCTCAAGAAGAAGTTATTTCCTCTTCTAGATTCCCGCCCCCGTCACCGGCCTTGCAGTTCCTTCACCCTTCCCGATCAAACCTCTCACTCACAGAGAGCCCCGGAATTCCGATATCTGAGCTAAATGGGTCAATGCATCAAGAAAACGACATCGCGTCCGTGACCATGCCCGCCTGGGCCCCCGTCCCGTCTCCGTCTCCGTCTCCGTCTTCGCGTATGCCTAAGTACCATTGCTATAAAACGATTATCTTGGAGACTTTCTTTGTTGTCTGCGAGAATGATTGGTTGGACGAAACTGTAATCAACACCACCAGTTTCTTCTTTTACCAAATCATCACGAGATCATACGGTCCTCTCTTCTCCCCGCAGCTCGAAATTCTTTGCCTTCCACATTCTCAGGCTCCGAATTATTGTTTGCATTTCACATGCGGCCTATTTGTTGCGCCTCTGCTCTGCTCTCTCTCTGTTTCTTTAAACGGAGAACAGTGTCCCTTCTGGGAACTTCACGGATTCCCTTGTCGTGTGGATGTTCCCGTGATTGTCAGTAATTCTGCGAATACTTTTACCCTGCCTGTTCTCCTGTGCAAACCCCCAATATCTCCTGTCCCCATAAAAACGGGGGCGGGGCAATCTTTGTTCCATCTCATAAAGTTGACATTTTTCCGGAGAAATTTGAACTAAGAGCTCCTTTTTTGGTGCTCGATTCAGTTCGTAGAAGCTGTTTCTCTCATGGGTCTTGGCTGCAATTTGCTGTGAAACCTGACCTCAAAGTTCTCTCTTTGGTGCTCAATTCAGTTCAACTCCAGTGTGTCCTCTCCTTGCTTTCTGCTGAATATGAAGGCTGTTGTTGGGCTTCTCGAGTTCTTGATTGTCCTTCTGCTCTGCAGCAATGCCCTGTCCAAGGAGTGCACGAACGTCCCCACTCAGCTCTCATCCCACACTTTCCGATTCGAGCTCCTGTCCTCGAAAAATGAATCGTGGAGGCAGGAGATGTTCTCCCTTTACCACCTGACACTATCCGATGAAACCGCCTGGGTCGGGTTGCTCCCCAGGAAGCTTCTGAATGAACAGGACAAGCTCGAGTGGACAGCCATGTACCGGGAGATGAAGCGCTCGGGTGGGTTCGACTCGGGCGGAGAAGGCGGGAACTTCCTCAAGGAAGTCTCACTGCACGATGTGAGATTGGACCCGAGCTCGGTCCATTGGAGGGCACAGCAGACCAATCTGGAGTATCTGTTGCTTTTGGATGTGGATAACCTAGTATGGAGCTTTAGGAAGACGGCTGGATTACCCACTCCCGGGCAGCCTTATGGAGGTTGGGAGGAGCCCAGTGTCGAGCTTCGAGGGCATTTCGTAGGTTAGTCTCTCAGTTTTCTTCTATATTTTCCTCAATCTATTGCATAGTTACGTTATTAATGATCTCCGCAGAATGATTCTTCTGCTGTTCTATTCTTGTAATCTGGTAACTGTTTGGCATAGGATGAGGAGCCCCTTTTCCCTTTTAGATTATCTTCTTAGAATCTCATTTTGCAATGCCTTCAGTTACTTTTACTTCTTATCTATTTCGCCTATAGCTGCTTTGTCCATAAATTGAATCGAATCTATCTTTTACATGTCTGAAATACCTGCAGGTAAGGGTGAGTTCATCTTTATACCTTTCAAGATTTTTCTGTTCGATTTTCCAAGCATTTTCGTAACAGGATCTTCATGTGACATGCAGCTACTTTACCATTCGACCATTAGTGAAATTTCTTGAATGCTGTTTAATTATTGACACGTTGGTCGACTGCCTAAAAGTTTTCCCACAATCTAGTAAAGTAGTGTCCACAGATGTAGCTTTTCATTCAGTTTCTTGCTTAGCCATGATCGTAGCACAGAAAGATTGATTTATATCGAATTCTGTACTATGAATTGAACTTTAACGGTGACCAGTCATGGATAGGGAATAAGTTTACTTGGGTTTTGTATTTTGAAGGGCATTACTTAAGTGCAACTGCGCAAATGTGGGCGAGCACTCACAATGACACGTTTAAGGAGAAAATGAACGCTGTGCTGAGCGCTCTATCAGCTTGTCAGGAGAAACTTGGTTCGGGCTATCTCTCAGCTTTCCCATCTGAGCAGTTTGACCGCTTTGAAGCTATAAAACCTGTCTGGGCTCCCTATTACACTATTCACAAGGTAAGAGTCGAGTAGAGTCCTGAAAACTCCTCCGATCTATCAATTATTAACACTCCCCAACCATTACACTTTGTCTTGGCAGATTTTGGCAGGTCTACTGGATCAGTACACATTAGCAGGCAATAATCAGGCTCTTAAGATGATGACATGGATGGTCGATTATTTTTACAAACGAGTTCAGGACGTGATATCGAAATATAGTATAGAAAGGCACTGGCAGTCTCTTAATGAGGAAACAGGCGGGATGAACGATGTTCTCTATAAATTATATGTTGTAACGGTACGTAATATTTATCTATCAGGTAGAGGAGACAACAGGCAAATTCATTCGCATTCAATTGTCTTTAATTAGTCCTCCAAATTCTTACTCCAGTTGTCTATACCCTTCAGAATGATCCCAAGCACCTGATGTTGGCTCATCTTTTCGATAAACCTTGCTTTCTGGGTTTGCTTGCTGTTCAGGTAATCATCTCTTCACAATTAATTCTCAACTGCACATGTGCCTTGGTTGCCACGAGTCCTTTCACTTGTTTGCTGGAGATAATAGCGTTTCTACCAAGTCTAAATCCTAGATTAACAGCTGGTTTCTTCTCCAATATCAATGAAATTTGTTCTTTAATTTGCAGGCTGATGACATATCGGGTTACCACGCTAACACGCATATTCCAGTAGTTATTGGAGCTCAGATGCGGTATGAAGTCACCGGGGACCCTGTTTATAAGGTGGACTTCTTCATTAATGTGGAAAATAATGTTAGCTGCACAATGCAGGATTAAAAGTACTTCTCATTTTAGAGGGAACCAGAAAGCACAATCTCAACTCACCTGTTAATATTCCTAAAATTTCTTCTATATTTTGTAAATTTTCTTGAATTCTTTTCCTGATACCAGACCATTGGAACATTCTTCATGGACATTGTCAATTCTTCCCACAGCTATGCAACAGGGGGCACTTCAGTCGGCGAGTTCTGGTACTTACTGCAAATGTTTTCATAATCAGTTTTCCTCAACTGCGACTTGACCCATCTTCAGATTAAAAAGTTTCTGCTTACTCTCTCCTCATCTTCTTGTCTTTTGTCCTCGATTTCCTGAAATAGGTCCAACCCAAAGCGCTTAGCTACAACCTTGCAGACAGAAAATGAAGAATCTTGTACAACATATAATATGTTGAAGGTATAGACTCAAGACCATCTGATGTTCCCAGCACTTGATTAGATCAGAACTTTGCAGTGATTGGGTACCTTAAAGCATTACGTTTTTCTCTCCTTTTTGCTAGGTTTCGCGTCACCTGTTTAGATGGACTAAAGAAGTGGCATATGGAGATTATTATGAGCGTGCCCTAACAAATGGTGTTCTTAGTATCCAAAGAGGGACAGAACCGGGTGTTATGATCTATATGCTTCCATTGGGTCAGGGAGTGTCAAAGGCGGTAAGCTATCATGGGTGGGGGACTAAATTTGACTCCTTCTGGTGCTGCTATGGAACAGGTCTTGAAATCTCTTTTACCTATCAATCTGTTCCTGCCCTCTGTTCCAAATATTTATCCAATGAATTTGTTCACTGTAGGGATTGAATCATTCTCGAAGTTGGGAGATTCGATCTACTTTGAAGAGCAAGGGCAAGCTCCTGGTCTTTACATCATTCAGTACATATCAAGCTCATTGGATTGGCTGTCAGGGAAGGTCGTGGTTAGCCAGAAAGTGGATTCCATAACTTCTTGGGATCCTTATCTCCGAGTGAAGTTCACATTCTCACCAAAGCAGGTGAACTGAGAAGAATTTGTGTATTTCCCTTCGCTTTGCAGTATTTGCACTGCCCTTTCTTTGAAAATAATAGTAAGCTATACTGTTAATGATTCAGGGAGGTCAGTCATCAACTCTGAATTTCCGTGTTCCCTCTTGGTCTGACTCAAATGGTGCCAAGGCAGAACTCAATGGTCAAGATTTGACACTACCAGATCCTGGTTAGATCTCCTTCCATCCTCTTTGTTATTGATCCTTTTCTGAGTAACCAATTGAGATTTGATCCTGACAGTTGTCTAATATTATTTCTGATGCAGGAAATTTCCTTTCCGTCACTATGAAATGGAGCTCGAGTGACGAGCTGACCCTTCAGCTGCCTATTTCTCTGAGGACGGAGGTCATTAAAGGTAATCTCACAGCTTGCGAAGACATTTTCCTGGGAGCATATTCTCATAATTGTCCAATTGATCCTTTTGTTTCCTGGGAAATTTTGCAGATGATCGGTCCGAATACAGTTCTGTTAATGCAATACTCTACGGGCCTTATCTTCTTGCGGGTTTAACCGATGGAGACTGGGACATAAATTCCGACTCAACCGTCTCTCTCTCTGATTGGATCTCTCCAGTACCCGAAGCCTGGAATTCTCAACTGCTTTCACTTTCACAAGACATCGGAAACTCAACTTTTGTCCTCTCCAACTCTAACCAGTCGATCACAATGGAGACACTTCCCAATCCAGGGACGAAGTCATCTGTGCATTCCACCTTCAGGCTTATACTGAAGGACCCGACTCAAACTCCCTCCAGAATGTCATCACCAGAGGATGCTATCGGCAACACGGTCGCATTAGAGCCATTTGATCTCCCAGGATCACTCATTGTGCAGAAGGGTGAAAGCGAGAACCTTGCAGTTGAACTGTCGAACAGCGATGATGACTCCTCATCCTTCCGGCTGGTGTTGGGACTAGACGGGAACTCTAACACAGTATCGCTGGAGTCAGTAAATAAGAAGGGCTGCTACATCTATAGTGGCACAAATTACAGTTCGGGGAAAAACCTGAAGCTCAGTTGCATTTCTGGTACCTCGGACATGGAATTCAAACGAGGGGCCAGCTTCGTGCTGAAGGATGGGATCGCCAGTTATCATCCCATAAGCTTTGTGGCCAAGGGGTTAAGTCGGAACTTTCTCTTGTCGCCATTGAATAGCTTGAGAGATGAGTCCTACACAGTTTACTTCCAGTTCCAAGATTGAGAACACACAACACGGATCAACCTGGTATAATAAGAGACGGAGAATACCTCAAAGGAAACTGGCTTTGTGATCACGTTTCTTCAGTTTTTCTGAGGCCGATATGAATGTATATATCTTCATATGCCGTATTTACTGAATCAGGAGTCTTATTTAGGAGAGGAACATTATGTGTCCATTCTTCTGCTGCTTTACGCCTTCCACTCTACCCAATATGGAACCGGGAAAGGTTGTTTAAGCTATTCTAAATCTCCCTGATTGATAAGTTCAATACCAAGCCTTTTGTCGGGATTCGGGAAGTTGCACATTTGCATCAGAGATTGGAGCTCGGGGTTGCCAGGCGTCTCAATCAACCTGATATATAACAGAACGTACAGAGTTTAATTCTGAAATCTTTGCTGTCCTTGAAAGGTGGAGAAATAAGCAGCAGACTGTGAAAGGTGCTTCCATGAAGGAAAATGGGTGCTAAAAATTGAACTGATATGTATACATGCACCTATACATACAGATGCAGATATATACTGCAGCTTAGGAACTGGAAAGGGTAGCTTTCGCTAACTTTAACAAGTGGTGAACTTCTGAACTTTAGGGATAATCCTTAACAAGTGGTGAACTTCTGAACTTTAGGGATAATCCTTATGTATGATACGTATTCAGTCCACCATAAACCTATTAGAGAAAAATACGAGTACTTTCCCCTACGCTGACTCATGTACTATACTACCATAGCTAGGCTCGGCTGAAGGTGCACAGTTGTATGACCAACTTCAAATGAAGCAATCAAGAGTGCCATCTGAAGAAAGACTGGAGTTTATTAAGATCAGGAAGCATCCTAAATTCTACAAGATTTGTCACTTAAAATTTGTGGTCAGAGGAAAATGATTGAACATTTTAATAGAATTATTCAAAGTTCGAAGTTTGCTCCTACATAGTACTCAGAGAAACATGAACTCTGGAAGACAGAATTATGAGTGTCTTATGGATGAGCTGATGATGGGCCGCTAAGATTTTCCAGAACACTGCCATTGGGAAGAGCAAAATTATGCGACTGAGCAATACAATAACCTGCCTACCCAGAGCAGGATGAGGTCGCCCCTTTTCGGCACGGGTAGGTCACCTAGACTTCCAATAATTGGAAGCTGGCAGCATCTATCATCCAGGAAAAAGGACGACACATGACCGAGGGAGGTCGTGTACCGTGCTAGTTCGGGATGATAGAGGCCTACCAGTTTGACATCCCTGAAGAAGATCTGACAGCCCAGCTGGCTACAAGAGTGTGGCAACAAGTGATTGATTGACATATGCCATAAATTGCGCAGGGCAGGTTTTGAAAATTTGGTGCTTGATATAATAAGGGGCATGTGGTAGGTCTCAGCATGGTGGTTGTGTGGCTACAGACGGCTGAGATGCCCCGACACTGTATTCCGACATAGCTGGGGACAATTATTTGCTGTGTCTTCTAACAGTTTTGGACAAAATTTCACGACAGAGATGCTGCCATGAAACTTCCTTTGCCTGCTTTCAGAGATCTCCATGAAGAGAGGTCGCTGGAAGTCCCGGAAAGCTGAAACCTCTGCAGAATCTTTCGACGAAATCTTGGTCACTGTTCCATGCACGTGTTCTTCAGTTATGTTAAATTACAAGATTCGAGAGAGAGAATCTGAAATGGAGATGAGAATTCATAACTTGATTTATCAGAATCAGATTGCAACTCCGTACCTTTCTTTGGATGACAACAGGTTTTGTAACAGGGCAATCTTTGCAGACTCGTAAATTTACAGAATATGTCAATGTCCTAAGCTGTCGGGGCAACTTGTTTCCGTGCAGATGCACTGATCTAATGCGCTTTTGAGTGGAAGCATGCTCAGTCTGTTATGAGACCCATGATTATAAATAATATAATATATGATGCTGACCACATGTTAATCTCTTACGTAAACCCGGACCATTCTCTGGTAGTCTTTCAAAGCCCGTAAGCCCGACAGTCTCTTCTCGGCCCAGTCACCGTAACAATTGAAATATAAGATGTAGTTGAACTCAGCCACTGAAAATTGTGCAAACGCATTAATAGGCCTATTTTTAAATGGGCCGTCATGTCGGCCCATTAGCAGCAGCCCATTTGAGCAGCAAAGCGGGAAAATTATTTGGCGGGTTGCCTTCTACCACGCGGACGCTCGCACAGACAGGAGAGGATTGTCCATGGAGAAGTTCTTTGTTCCGGTGAAGCCTTTGGTAGATCCTCCTAGACCCGTCAAAAGGTGGCACCTTCACCACAATACTCTTTCATTTTCCAATTTCACTTATTCTGAATTGAGGGAATGTATTAAATCCTTCCATCCTAATCTTAATTTTGATTTCAAGGTGCCGGTGGAGGAGGAGCATGATCGAACTGGACGGTCGGTTGGGGCCGAGGTACCGACATGATATGGCTGGTTTGCTGATGCAGTCATACTCTGAGGTTTCACTCACAGTTTCACTAGCAGATCTCTAAATTGCGGGTTCAGTGTCCTTCTCTTGTTTAACTAATTCGAAGTTTTGTCTAATGATAAAGGTTGGAGCTTTCCCCCATTTGTACCACATTGACGGAAGCCCATGTCTGACCCATGTATGGATTTTTGCTAATCTTTCCTTGGACTCATTGGTTTGTCTAGTTGTTTGTTTTAATCTCTTAGAGGAGTTGAGTAGAAAGAGATTCTGCTCTTGCAGGCAGACCGGATCTTTTACATCCCGATTATGGACTCATCCAAGTAACCATCCACTTTGTTATTTTGCAATGTTCGCTATTCTTTGAGCTAAAGTTTCTGATTGTTAATGATTTCAGATATGGAATCTCTGGGCTGGACTTTGACAATAAGGTCATCGCTATGAAATCTCTCCTTTTCTGGTTGCGAGATTCTGCCCATTTCTCAATGTTGACATGCTATCCTCTTTATGAATTAAACTTCTGCTACAGAAAGAACTAATTTGAGGGAGGGTTGCATTTTGGTTTTTATGTTTTGATTATGTGTGTCAATGTTTAGGGCTATTACTTGGCATCTGTAACAAAATCAGGCTGCTTAACAATTCATGATTTTGAAGCACTCTATTGTCAGAGTAATAATACTTCATCACCACCACCATGTAAGTATTTCTGCAAATATGAGCAAATTATGTCTCATTGCACCTTATGGTCCTGATTTAATGCAGCTTATGCATTCGTCTTACTATGAAACTTTGTTGTTTCTAGTTCTTGCCTGATGGATTTCCCTATTTTTGGGTAGGTTCTGCTGATATTGAGACTAAAAATGTTATGCATATCTCTTTAAACAAACGGCTTGATGTTGTGCGGTGGAATATCACTAACCAAGATGAGGTTTGAAGCTCGTCATCTTTCTGTGCCTCATGTTGCAGGTTCATCTGTACTTCTTGTAGCACTTAAGGGCTTATGATCAATATGAAGATTTAGATATTTGATGTGCTTTGAATAACTATGGTTACATATAGACTACCTTACTCTGGTTTTCTTCCATGCAAGATGAAATTGTGCTTTGACGAATTTTGTTGGAATATTCATATAGTGCTTATGGTATTGAAACTTCAAATGATAGTGCTAGAACTGTCAGGATAGTTTTACGTTAGAATTGCTTCCTTCACTCCCTCCAGTACTTATTTTCATTTTACATACTTCTGGTCTTGCAGGTTGCCTGTGCTTCCGTCGGAGGTGGCGAAGTACTAATATTTGATATTGGGTATGTTTCTTCTGAGCCCATCGAAGTAAGTTGCCCATTCACCATCGGTGCTTCACTGTTTGATCATTTTATATGATATACTGATATGATTCCATCATTGTCATCCCTTTCTTTGGTTAACTTCAACTAGTTTGTTTATGTTGCCTGGTCTGTTTTTAAGTTTATATGGTTCTGGTTTGGAGTTGTTTAGGTTTTAAGAGCAAAGCACACTGTCACGATTCATGGGTCAGACAAGCACAGGGGTTTCTCCGATATTTCTTTCTCTTCAAATGATAGCTCAAGGTACATAACCAGAGCATATGGCCTTGAAAAACTTACTCCTGTACTTGGAAGAGTTGAAAAGAACGGTAGAGTGACCCAGCATTTACTGACATATTCGGATTTTCGATCTACCATATGCACAGCTGCAGCCTCGGCTGATCATTTCTTTTCACATATTTTCGTCACTAATGCTTTTACAATAGTTTCTTTTCTCTTGGTCCTTGTTTGGTTGAACCTGTTCTTTTTCTATTAATTTGCTCTTTCTTGTCATCAGGGTATTTGCTGCTGACACAAGTGGTTGGATCAGCGTATGGGATAGAAGGGCAAGCGCCTTACCATGTCTTCATCTAATGACTATTTCCCAAGATTTCCTTAATAGCATCCAATTGAACGTCGAAAATCAGGTAACACACTAGCGATCAGATATGTCTGATTGCTATGTCAATTTTATCTGTTTAGAGGGAATGCTTTCAGTCAATCTTCATTTTTAGATCGTCTTTGGAGCTAGTGTGAACGGGATGATCTATATGTGGGATCTCCGTGGAGGAAGAACATCTGTTGGTTTTCGGAGTGACAGAGAGGTACATTCCACGGCATGATCAGTTAATTCATGTCGTTAACTCATTATTGTGTTTTTCATTAGCTAGCTTTGTCATGCTCAATCATTTCTAAAATCCCGTTCCCTTTCAGGCATCTAATTCACCTTTTACTGCCTTAAAGTTGGCATCAGAACTTGAGAAAATCGGATCTCTGAAGGTATAACAAGTGATCCAGTCAATGATCATCAGCTCTTGTTGCTGAAGTTTCACGAAATGTTGAAACCTTAGTTCATCAGTTCTTCAGAAGTGGTGATTCCTTTTGTGCTCCAAAGGGCAAGTTATGTTTTCTCAAGTTAAGCAAATTCAACTCATGCAGGCACAATCAGAAATTTTTTCAAGCGAAATACACTCGATTGCTCTCAATCCTTCTTGCCCGTATCAACTGGCATTTCACCTTGATGATGGTTGGTAAGTTGGGCACCAGATCCATTTTGTTTCAGTCTCATTTCCTTAGATTCAGTCAGTTGCCTATTAGGTTTTGCACAATCGTTTCTTCATTGAATGTACCAGATAAATTCAATTAAATAACTCATTCTCATACATGCAGGTCAGGTGTTCTTGATGTATACAACCGTTCTGTGACTCATCTTCATTGCCCTCCTCCACCATGGCTGTAAGAAAAATCAAGCTAGATCTTGTAATAATAAGTAGTAACTATTATCCAAGGCACTGATTCAGTTTGTGTGCTGTGAGGTTTGATCCAGGAGTGGTGTTAGCTCACCAGCTCCTCTATACAACCGAAGGAAAGCATCATGGCTTCCGACATATTCAGTAAGATTGTACTACGACAAACTGTTGTTTGTAATTGGAAATCTTGTTCCTGTTAAAGGGTTCATTTTTAGGATAAATGTGTCTTTGTTGTACATCCACAGATTTACGTGGTAGGGTCGGCGACTGAAAATGGAATCTATCTTTTGGATTTCTTCCCAGATGCCACTTCCCCAAGTCATGTGGACTACAAGTACAAAGCTCTAGACGTTGATCCACATGCTTTTCTTCTTCTATTTGATTTCATCGGTTTCCTTTTATGATTGGCTTGACTGTTTAAATTATAAGAATGTGCTATTTGACGAGGAGCTAACTTGTTGTCCATTGTTGCTAGTGAGGATAAGAATGGCTTGAGAGGATGTAGGCAGAACAGGTTCGTGCCACTGTCGGAAGGGGTTACTTCATGCGTCACTCATCCGCTCAATGAGACAATCATAGCAGGAACAAAGGTGTGTGCTCAAGATTTCCTGAATGCAACTCTAAATTGCAAAAACCGAAAATGCTAGAAGAGAGACGGTTTTCCTCTTCATTGGAAACTGGGAACAGCGATTCGTTTTGAAATCTTTGGAACTAAAGGGGGGAAAATGTCATTTCCATATCTTAACACCACATCTTATTATACATGGAATGGTCGGTTGGTTTCAGGACGCGTCTCTGTTGGTGCTATCTCAGAGGCGCAGCCGGTGCTGAGAGCAGCCGAGGAAGGCAAGACATTATTGCTCAAGCTTAATGTGTCCCGCATTTAGACAGACACACAAGACCTGGGTTCATGATTTCGTCTGATTGCAGGAGACATTTTTTTCCGTATACAAAATTGTACATTGTGTGATTGGAAAGGCAATGTATTTAGGGGATTCTTGCTGCTTCTGCTGCAGTGGACTGGAGCTGTAAATTTATGATCGAAGGCATTCGTTTCCTTTGCAGTTGAGAAATGGGTTGAAATCCTGTGGACTTCCTGGCTTTCCCTTGGATTCTCTATCATTATCGAGGCATATACTATATAATGCTCCACTGAAATATTCAGCTGGAGCTCGTCCTAAGGCGATCGTCAGGTACTCACTCCGTAAATGTTTTCATTGTTCACATGAACATCCAGTTCAACTCTGACCCAAAAAGCATGGAATCATAAACAGATCGGTAGAACTCCTGGTAGAAGCTAAGACAAAGTTCTAGACATATGGCGATGGCCACGAAGCTCTGATCCCCGAGTACTCACCATTCAGCAAATGGCAAATGCATTGCATATAAGGGACCGTGATGAAGCTGATTTGGACATTGGATTGCTCAGGCCACTTCACCATCAAAGGTGCTTGGGATTGGTTACGATGGGCACTTAACAGACAAGTATGGACGAAAAGAAAATGGCTTCCTGGCAGTATACCTCGCGTCTCGGCCCTCAGCTGGTGAGCTTGGCTAGATCCGTTGGCCACAAAAGATCAATTGATCCAGTGGAATATTCAATTGCAATTTATACTTTGTGAATTTTGCCAAGCTCAATTGGAAGCCCGAGATCACTTGTTCGTTTCCTGTGACTCTACTGGCCGTCTATGGCGATAAACTCTTCGTAGGTTGGGGCTTCGAGGGGCCTTCGAAGGGAGCCTGTTGACCGGCACTCAGAATCAAATTGGCTAATGCAACAACGAGCAGAGACTCTTGATTAAATGGCTGTTAGGCTTTCATGGACTCAATATATCCATACGTATGGACAGAGTGGAATAAACGTATCTTTGAACGTAGGTCCAAGAGTTAGAACGAGTTATTGCATGCCATAGTGGATATAGTCAAACTTGCACTACTAGCACTTCCTCCCCTAGTGCATCGACTACGGGGCTCTCGAGTGACAATGCAATTAGCGCTTTTTACTTGTACATAAAATAGTTTTGAGTTCCCTCATGTACAGAAAGTCTACCATAGTTATCAATGAATCGTTCCAACATTCCCAAGAAAAATAAAAAAAGTTCTAGACATACAGTGCAGCTTTTCTTTGACGCTGCAACAAATGACTTTACGAGATTTTGATTTTCTTGTGGGATTGCAACGAAGTAGACAAATGCACAGAGGATGGAATAACATCCGCATCTCATCCTCATATTGAAATTAGTACAGTAATGAACAACGGATCTTCAATTGAAGAAAGCAATGAACTTTCCACCTACCCGAGAAAAGCTCATGACGATGATCCTAATTAGCTTCGCTTTCGCTTCGTGGATGAAGTTGAAGTTAAATGTTGAGAGAAGATCAGTGAGGGCTGTTGTTGTGAGATGTTGTAGATGATTAAGGTCGGGCCTCGGGGTCGAGGTGGTGGTGAAGCGGGTCGGGTCCTGTCGGGACTTTCCTCTCCGAGTCATCAGCGGCCCCTTCACCGAACCTCGGCGCCCCGTCGGAGTTGGATTGCCCTCTCTGTAAATCATCACGAGAACACCCAAAGCAGGGGGAAAACAGAGCAACGTGAGACCGGCCGTTTGCTTCTCGAGATACGGCTTCCAATACAGATCAATCAGTTAATGCACGGCGCTGACAGAAAAAAGGGCTTTCTTTCCTTTGTTCTTTTTTCCGGGCTGTTCTTATTCTTCGATTTCACTCACAGAGCGTTGTGAATGGGGGTACCTGAGTGGAGGGAGCTGCGATTTCATCCACCGTAGGACGCGTTCCGCTCAAGAAGCCTACACATTCTGTGTCTGTAGCTGCATTAGCATAGCACTGCTGCAGAGGGTTGCAGAGAGAGAGAGAGAGAGAGGGCGTAGAGAGAGACTTACGGGGATGAGAAGAGTGTAGTAATGGCATCGAGAAGGCCATGGCTATGAACATGGAGACTAAAACCTTCCCGCAGTAACTTCTCCCAAAAGCCATATCGAGAGAGAGCGAGCGAGAGAGAGAGAGAGCTTGCAGTGAGAATGGCAACACAGCAACGGACAGCTAGCAGGGAGAGGAGAGGAGAGAAGAGGTAGGACGACGAAGGGCGGAGGAGGAGGTGTTGCGGTAGCCAGTCGTGTGTCGTACGCTGTCCTGAGCAGTGTGCAGGCAAATTGAAACTCATCGGGACAATTATAAAAAAAAAAAAAAAAAAAAAAAAAAACATTGCGCTCTCTCGTATTGGGTTACTGGCGGCGGGAAACCGGGAGGCTGACACCTGCGGATCGAGAAAACCATCCGATCATGTTGCTGACGTCACCTGCCATTTCAAATTATTACGTCACCTGCCAAGTTCCTAATTCAGCCCACCTGTTCCTAATAAATTCCCCGAGAACTCATGCATTTAAGTTTCCCGGATGACCTGATTGTATTCACAAGTTGTTCCAAAGCCTCTTACGGTACTATTCACCTGAGGTGTTTTACCAACCATCTGGGCTCAAGCTCAAGCGCATAAAAGATTAAAGAGTTCTTCTCTGCAAGAATCTAATGCTGATCACTCCATTCTGCCTTGCTGACATTTTAGGGTTCAGCAGTAGTAGTGTCAGGTTGCTTCTTACCTGTAACAACACCTAATGAGAACGGTGAAGAATGCCAGATTTCAATGGAGCAGTTGATGGACCTGAACAGCTGAAAATAAGTGGTAACGAGTTAGTATTTATTCATATATTGAATCGTGACAACCACCTTGAGAATCTTGTTTATTGATCGAATGGAAACCTCCACAAGCTTAGCACTGCCCGAACTGTCGGTGGAGGATCTCAAACTGAAACTGGAACTGTTCTGTACACCTTCTGCCCTTCCGCTTCCCATCTCCTTTGCAAGTTCATGAGATCGGTTCGGTCATTATCAGAAAATTCTAACAGGAATGGGTTGATTTTGCTGCAGGAACAGTTTAAATGCGACATCATGCCTGCACTGCACTCAGACGGTTCCATCTCCGAGGAAGTTATCCACAAAAACCAACGAGAATGTAGAGCACATTGAATTTAGAACAGAACCTGATTTCATCAATCTCAGAATGAGCATGAACTGAACATAAATCTTACCGCCCAGAAGCATGTTTCGGACTGACTCTCTGCAGCTAGTAAGCGCATAAATTTGGCAAATGAATAGACTATTTGACGCTGTTTTCTTTATGCAAATAATTCTCGTAGGGCAGGAAAAGAAATGTTGAATACATTATATCTACCTATACTCAGCCACTCAGGAAACAGATATCTAATGAAGTGGCTTACTGAGCTTTACAACAATGCCAGAGATTCTGAGGCCCCACTATGAGATCAGCCTGAAGATGAAGACTGGGCTCGTGATATCAATAAATTGATGGTTCGTTTCCAGTGCTTGTATAAATATGTTCTCTCTGGGTTCTTCGCTGACTCCGCTCTGGGTGGCATATTCTAATGCCATTTCATAGTCCACCTGCAAATGTTTTTGCACAAATTACATCAGACTCAAACAGTCGCATGAAAGAGAGAGGTAAGCCCACTTTCTTTCTAGCATCAGAGGCCTTAATAAATGAAGATTTCAGATTAAAATGCTAGCAGTACTATGTCGCAACTATCTCGAATTTAAGACAGAAAGAGACTTACAAGCTGAAGAAATTACCTGTTCTACATGCTGAGCTAGTTTTTCACTCAGGGTATCTTTTGTAATCAAATGAGCTGATACTTTGCTCAAAAATTCTGCATCCTCACTTTCAAATCGTCTCTTTTTCGTGGCATGGGACTGTGCCATATCTTTCAAAACGTCATATACAGCACCAGTAGCACTGGGTATGTACCTGCAGATCATTAAATCAACCACTTCAGTTCTCAAACATAAGATTGGAAGATGCTCTCGATGAATGAACAAGGGCAGGTGACGGAAACTGTACTTGCTTAAGTTTCGTTTTCTTTCCTGTTGCTCGCGAGCTTGGATTTTCTTCACTATCTTAGTCTTAAGCTGGATGCAGCACTGCTGGATGGCAGACTGGAGGATTTTGTCCAGTGAGAAAAACTAGCGGTCTCCATGAATGGAGAAAAACAGTGAAAGCAAGTTCTACCTACCTTGACAGCGGAAGCAATTTCATTTATGTCATCTCCAATATATTCCTTTCCTGTCCCTTTAAATGGGATCTTTGTACTCACAATGCTTACAAAGACCCCAATTTTATCTTGCCACTGGCTGATTTTGTAACTACTCCAGCTAGAGAAAGATATTTCAGTTGGATTTTGTTCTTTCTGTGCTTAAATGATATTGCGTTGCCAGTAAAATAATCTCAACAAATTTGAAAATTCAAGCAACAATAAATCCACAACAGATGTGTGAGAGAGAGAGGGAGCTTACTTGATTCTCTTAAGAGCAGTCCTGGTGACAACGTCAGCACCTTGCTCGAAAAGAAGAGGAATGCGGTTTGCAAATCTAAATATATTTAACCCCTAAAAGTAAAAGTTAAGGAACTGTTCAGCCGCAAAGTGAACATAAGAACATGCAGCATCTATAGGCTGTCTCACAAAAAAAGATCTCACAGACAGCTGCTTCAAAATAAAGTAGGAGCCTGCACGACTGAATGCCCAAGAAAAAGCTTTTCTAGGCTACACTGTTCTCATGGTGAAACTTCAATTAAATGAATGTCAAGCTAAAGTTTCATTATTGGAAGCTGCAATGAACAAATCCTTTCCTAAACCACAAAATAAGCATTAGCCTAAAATGGTCAGATCCACTGATTTTATATTAGCATGGAGGAAAATATCACCAAGCTGTAAGGAGATATAATTTGAATAATAAGAATGAACACTAACAAGTTTAACGTCTTTTCCTCCTAAGCTGACGCCAGCTTCTACAATAAATGGGTGGCCTTCAAAAACTTGAGCACTGTGTCAAGCAACAGCAGAGAAGTTGAGAATGTAAAAATGTTGGCTGAATAGCCTGAAAAATAATATCTAAGCTCTAAGCTTCCCAAGAAAAGTGTAAATCAAGACTGCAACATAAAAGGCATTATATTTGAATATGAAAACAAATTAGATCTTGCAAAATTCAAATTCGAAGACAACCTGCCAGAATAAGTTGCAACCAAGTCTGGATGCAGTTCCTTGATTATTCCAAGACGTAGATTGTACTCTCCAGCAGGACTAAGACACTGAAAGTTGTTTCAGGTCAGATATAATACTTACAATGGGAGTGAAATTAGCAAATATACCAGAATGTGTGTACCGATCAGGAGAAGCTATGAAAAGAAAATTAGAAGTAGAAAAATAGAAGACACAGAGGACAAAATTCTGAATACAGTAGTGAAGACCATGGGTAGCATACCTCACCACTAGGATCATCAAACTTTGCTTGTCGGAACAACTGATGGATGCGAACAATCTGCTGATCAGTTAAGGACTTAACAGCCATTTTTGGGCTAAAATCAGGACCCAGTTCTCCTGAAAATGGATGTATGTCACCTCAGTGAGACTGACTGGCAAATTCTAATGGGTACAAAAAATATCTAACAATATGCAAAGGCAAAGGCATCTGCTAGAACTAAATTTATCTGACCTATCAAACGCTCCGCATAAGATTTTCCAATATTGACGAATTCATGCTGAAGAAATTGCAGAAGGTTCTGTTTAGAAGTCTCAGCTATAAGGCGTTTAATGAGGAGCAAATCTACCGAGGATGGATGATGTTTTGTCTCAACTGGAACAGGAGGCATGACGTCCGTTCTTCGTGCAAATTTTATGGTCATATTTTTTCTGCAAGAATCAGCAAAATTCAGCTTGATGAAATGAGTATATAAATATGTATATGTCACTAGGAGGGAGGGGGAGGAGGGATTGAGACAGGGACACAGGCAGGCGAGAAAGAGATCATACTCTGATGTATCTGATATAAATTTGAAGATGAATTGTGCATAAGGGGTGATGACAGCCATCTGTCGCATGTAATGCAATATTTTCGACTGCACAGGCCAAGATATGTGTTAAATGTTTTCCTGGAAGAGCAGCATTATTACTGACAATAAAATAATTTAAGAATCCTACAATATAAGCTGAGTTGGTGAAACAACTCTGAGTTATTTGAGATAAAATTTGAAATATAATTCAACATCAGTAAACCCAATTCTACATACACGGTAAGTAGTCCAGTTTCCTTCAATTACAACTTGAATTTCAGCGCCATGCCACCTTTCCTTATTTTGTCGTTTTTCATGTAAATGAATGTGAGGTATGTTCCTGAAATTTGAAAGAGGTATCATAGAAGGAAAGGGAACCTTTCTCTCTCACACATTAAGTACAAGACAGCAACAATCAACAGCTGGAATATAACTTGATTCAATTAAGAGTGCAGAATTTCATTTATTCTGGCGTGATTTCTCGAAATAAATATGGCAGCCATGAATTATGTAAGTATGGATTATTCTTGCACAGTAAATTCATACCGATGAATATCAATATCTAGCCTGCAAAATGATATATAATTTTGGCCATTCATTGATGATGAGATCTCAATGGGTAGTCCTGTGCTCATCTTGGACCAAATCAATGCCTGCAAAAATCACGATAGGTAAAAATCTGTAATCTAGAAATGATAGAAAAGAAGTGGCATAAATTGTCTCATACATATTATTAGATTGAACCTGAAGTATTCATCCTCAGCACATGCTAAAGTCAATACAGAATACAAAAGCAAGCGCCTACAACTTAAATTTGTGATCCTACCATTTTTGCACCGAGACCAAACTTGCCACGTGTCTGCTTTAAGCCATATTTTGTGCCAGACAAAACTGCATAAATAGACAGATTCATGGGAAGCTCATGTGCGTTACCTACAAGAACTGAAATATACAAGCAAAATAAGTTCTTTAACAAACAAATACCTCTTCCAAACATATTTGGAATGTCATCATGGGGCATCCCTCTTCCATTATCCTACATAAGTGAAGAGATTCTTCAACTTATAGAATCACAAATAATAACAGCACTCGTAATAAAAAGTAGCATGATGGAGAAGAAGAAGAAGAAGAAGAAGAAGAAGAAAATCAACACAAGAAATGAACCACACCTTGCAAGTCACTCTGTAAAATGATGCCTCACCTCGGCCCTTTATGGCTTTTGCTGGTGTAGGCTCTTTAGTTTTCTTCCCAAGGGCAGCGTTCTTCGCTTGAATTTCTTGATTCCGAGCTTCCTTAGCTAATCGTTTCTGCATTGAGGGCGGATGCAGCAGATTGACTTGAAGAACAGTATGAGCAGTGCATGTATTTATTTCTAAGCAACAAAAGAATTACATCATGTGCAATATTTCCAAGGGGTTTCACTGAAACATGGCTTCCAAAAATCACTAGTATACTATTTTCCTAATTGCCTAACATGAACAACTATCAAAAATAATCAAAAAGGTGATAAATTCCAAGCGTATTTTTTCTTAAAATGGTCTCACTGAACGAGATGATGCCTGAGGAGACTCTTCATCAACACAGTTCAGTACAAACTGTAAAAAAGAAGATTCAACCTAAGAAGTGGGTTATGTAATTGAAAATGCGGAAGACAGGAAAAAACAACTGGTAGTGAGTGCCGATTGTCAAATTATTGGTGGTTAACAATAGAAATTGGGGGAATAATTCTCCAAATGACTAGATCAAATCATAAGAAACTGAGACCCAGGTCTACTGCAATTTTAAGAGTCAACAAAATGAAGCCTCATTACTCTCCATGTCACTGGAGTTTTACTATGCATTATTGGCAGGTGATTTTCACTTCAGGAAGAATAAAAAAACCACATAATTCAGGACAGTAAATTACAGAAACACCAAACTTCAAAGATCAAGTCAAGTTGTAGACTGCAATACAAAATACAATTCAAGCAGGAAGCATGTTCAAGAAGCGCGGACACACCTCACGAGCCTTAGCCGACTCGTAATCATCATATAATTCTTCATCAACACGTTCTCGATGAACAAGACCAATCATTGAGTTGAACTTGCTCTTCTCTATCTCTTCACTGCAACAAATTTCCAGTTCAGAAGGAAATAATCCACGAGCTCTCCTTTATATCATAAATCTTTTGTAAGAAATAAAAATTTACAAAGCCCACATAACATATGATTTCACGTCAAGACTAGTCAGTTTTATTTACCATTCATAGGAGGAAAAAAAAAAAAACTAAGTGCTTACATTGTTATTTCTATCACAGGGAGCTCAGAAATGGACTCTGAAGAATCGAGTGAATTCTCAACAAGCTCTCGAACTGTAGTGTATAGGCACTTCCCAGGCTGCATCCGCATCGTCAAAACAGAAGAATGCTCTTGTTAACGTTTTCCATAGAAAAACATCGAATCAATCATAGTCGGATCCACGGAGAGATTCAAAAACAGAGGAATTATCCGAAGCGAGCTTACATTATCAAAACCTGCGATGTTCTTATTCTCAGCAAAGAATTCAGCCGGAGACTCTGCACCAACAAGCACGCAAATCACTCAAAACGATGCTGAACATGAAACTACAGCTCCGACCACCCAAATTAAAACTTCCACAGGACAAGTCAGAAAGACGGCTGCTCACTCTGCTTGAGGACGCTCTCCTTGGGCTTCCTCGGAGTCTTCGATTTGCCTTTCTTCGGCTCTGCCGGGCTCTCGCTGGTTTCCCCAACATCCATCAGTAGAACAGAACCAGAAGGCCCGCCGGAGTATCCACAGCTCCTCGCTCGGAAGTCGATCGCCGGCGCCCCAACGGCTCCAACAGACACGGAACCCGACTTAGCTAGGGCTTGTTACTGGCAATTGATACCGCACATCACACTGGCGTGGCAAGTCTTGCGTCCTCCAATAAGATGGAAGATCGAAATCTAGCGGATCCCTTAGTCCACTAAATCAACGGCTGTGATTAACTTTTTGAACACCGTGTGCTCAATCCTGCTGCAGGACATCATATGTCCCCCAATACGGAAAATAATTGAAACGGACATTTTCGCGCCAGATCTAGAGCTGCGAAGAAGGCCCGGAAAGCGAAGAGAATAATGGCCTGGGCCCGTGGGCTGGATATTTATTGGGCTTTATCGGCCCAACAATTGATGTATTTTCATTTTCTTTTTTTGGGAAATATGCAAAAAATATTTTTTTCTCACCGATCACGAGGTGCCATCAGTGTACTGGCTGAGACTAAGCCATTCTAGATATCAAGTCACCCTTGGTTGCGATGTACTTTACTGGGTTTCTGACTCTTATGTTACAGGTAAAGTCCATTCACTAACAGCGCAGTTTGTCAACTTTGTTATGCCGTATTCTAACTATGTAATGTTTACGGCTTATGAAACTCACACCACCCAACAGATGGTGTCTCGTTGATCTGATCTCATCATGGGTTTCCCTTAATGACAGGAACCAGAAGAGTATGGCTACAACTTCGACCGGTACGTCTCAAGCACTAGGCTATACGAACCTTCGAACTCAGAACACTGAATTTCTGAATCCTATGTGGCATATTGAACTCACTTTATTCTGTAGCTCGTTATTGAAACGGAATACATGGAAAATTTAAGTTTTCTTATTAGTGTAATCTCAACAAATTAGTACTTCTTCTTGAGAAAGCTCCTGAGCCAGAGGGAAGACGACTTGGGGTATCGTTTGAGACCGTCCTTGTAATCCACAAAGTTGATGCCGAACCGAACCGTGTAGCCGGCGTCCCACTCAAAGTTGTCCAGCAACGACCATGCAAAGTAACCTCGTACATCGACAACGTCCGCCATGTCGAGAACATCCAACGATCACATTTGCCATATTGCAGTATAAAGAAGACATAAAAGAGTAGAAGTTCGAAATGGCATTCGTTCTCGATGCGATACTTACTTGATAACTTTCCGGAGGTACCAGAGATGGCGATAGTAGTCTATCCTCGCGGGATCGGCTAGCTGTTGCTGGAGCGGAAGCGTAGAGTTGTTGAATTCACTGATTCCTGATGTCACCGGGCACACATCAGATTAAAGATCGATAATACATCGAAAAATAATCGTAACGAGACTCAATCGCTTAACATTTTCCGTAATATAGATCGGTGGATTGCCGTACTTATCCGTCACGTACATCAAAAGGTTCCATATTCCCTTCGGGTAGACAAATAACCAACTCGATGCAGCCTGCAATGGCAGCTTAGAAATTATCAATCACTACCCTAATGGAAAAAAACCGATTCTGAAACCATAAATCCGAAAGGTATCGATGGTACGAACCTGAGGACCGATAGGGATCGTGCTGCGCTCAGCTAGAAACAGGAGTTATTCTTTCAAAACGAGTCTAACATGATCTTGTTAACGTCAAAAAAATTAGAAAATCGAGATCTTACTTGAGAGTTTGGCATGGGAATCTGTTACATAGCTTGCATTCAGGCTGTTAAACTGAGGTGCAAATCGGGCATAGTTCGCGGTGCAATAGTTCAATCCGAGAAAGTCGAATGACCCCTTCAACGATGCAGATTGCTCCTTCGAGAACCTCGGAAGCCTAGCTCTGACGAGAGATCGCATGCTACGCGGGTAGTCGCCGTTAACTATCGGGTCCAAAAACCTGATCAGCGGCCGAAAAATAAGGATTGATCGAGTCATGTACTGATTTTATAGTACTGGGTTAGACACTTCCTTGAACAGGTACACATAATGTAAGGATAGCTGAAGTAGAGCTCACCATCCGAGCATGAAATCCAAGGCTCGTAGCGCAGCATTACGGTCGTGCTTCGCATTTGTGTAAGGTTTGAACCAGTGGGTCACAAGTTTTACCCTGATCTTCCCCTTCTGAGATGCCTGAGAAACCCGATCCATCTAATATCTTTTGATCTTAGTTTTGGAAGGTTTTCCATCTTCCAAATTGCAAAAATAGCGTCGGTACACAAGGAATAATTATCACGTTCCAGGGTTTTTCTTTTGCACATTAGCTTTCCAGTACTGAGGCTATAACTATGACCCAAACCCAGCCCTGGCCACGGCTCAGGAACCGGGCGGTTCAGGTTCCGTGGCCCCCTGGAACCTGCCCTGAACCTTCCTTTGGACGGTTCAGGGGCTGTTCGAAACAAGACGGTTCCGGTTTCAAACCGCGGTTCCATCCGGTTCCCAACCGGCGGCCCGGAACTGGCGCTTCAGACCCCTGCCAGCTGGGAGTTAGGCAATTTTTTTTTTATTTCTCTACGGTTCTGGTTTGGAACCGCCGGTTCCGGTCCGATTCAGGTTTCGATTCGGAACCGGCAGTTCCGGTTTCTAAGGCAGCTGGAACCGGCCCTGAACCTTAGCCCTCACGGTTCGAGGGCGGTTCCGGGCCGGTTCCGGTTTTGGCAGGTTCGGGGCCGGTTCAGGGCCCAAACCGGCCCGTGGCCAGCACTACCCAAACCATACGGCTGGAAAAAGTGAGCCCTAATTCTTGAGGCAAACCTGGTATTTTTCCCTGTACAGGTTAACAGCAGCCGCATGGGCAAGAAGGTGATGCGCCGCGAGGTACGGCTCGGTCGCTGAGTCTCCGCCGGTGCAGTTCAGTTGCTGCCACTCGGAGCACCGACCGGGAGCGAAAACTCCAATAGCCTAGCCACGGTCGCTGTAACTCCAGGGCTCGTTCAAAGTTACCCAGTGCTTCACCCGGTCGCCGAACTCCTTGAAGCAAACATCCACATAATCTCGGAAATCATCCCTACATGCACCAAGCAGGTCATAAACGGTGTGTTTAATGTGGAGTTCGTAATTTGGACCCAGCGATCGATAGAATCCATGTCGACTTACACTACGAGAGGACTCAAGAAGCCACCGTATTCGTGTTCCAAAGCCTGGGGAAGGTCCCAGTGAAACAAAGTCACATATGGCTGAATCCCTGCGGTGAAGTAATTTTTGTAAGGTAAGAAAATTTCGATTATATTAAGGAATAAAATTTAATAATTAATTATTTTTTTTTAAAAGCATCGGCAAGGAGCTCATTGATAAGATTGTTGTAGTATTCAACTCCTTTCTTGTTGACACCTCCACTTAGCTTTCCCTCTGTAATTACAAGAAAGCCCATCTTAATTATCACTAATTACCTGGCAAATTGGGCAGAAAATACTATACATAATCACATCACACTGAGAATTATAATCGGGACCGCGAGGAAGAAAATCATGGGCATGGTCGAAATGATAATTGATCTTACGTACTGGGCGGTATCCGGGATCAAGAGATTGAGGACCGGTAAGCATCCAAACCCATGTCCTTCATTATGCCAACATCTTCCTGCATCCATCTCAGCTTATGTTCATGTTAGATAGTTGCTCTCAAATTCAATAATGAGATTAGGCATTAGGCATAATTGTCCAGATTTTGTCTATTTAATCAAAGAAATTGTAAAAAAAAAAAAGAAAAAAAGAAAAACGAGGAGTGTCACCTTATATTTGTGGTACGAGTCAACAGCAACATCTCCATTACTGCCATCAGCGATTTTTCCTGGTCATCTTCAATTTGCAAATTCTCAATTATAAGTGACACCCAAGAAAAAAATATTAATTGTATAATATTATTGGAGAGGCCAATAATTAGTTTGGAAGAAAATGGAAAAATACCGAGAAATATGGCCTGCTACAGCTAGTACCGTTTTCGACCTGAAAATATGAGTTCGATTTACACCAACAGATCTCTCTGTACCATTTATTCTCTATTCCTTCTATCCCCTTATAGGTTTATGTGAGAGATTTTATATGAAATGAAATTCGTCACGCCATCCATAAACTCATCCAATAAGTTTGATACCATAATAAAAATGACTCATCATCTTTGTCAATTTTTTAAATAATATTCATTTTTAAATGTAATGTGACACTTTATAATTAATACGTAGAACACTCATTGCTTGAGTTCACCTCGTAACCTCGGTTCACGTAATGATTTCGCCTATCCCTTGATACTCCTTGGAAGGAAGCAATCACCTTACCCCGTTTCCCTGAAGCATTGATCAGGTAAGCTTCAACAACTATGTTCATAGTATATAACATGAATATTATGTTATAATATTTATATGATATTATAGTAATAAAACTAAATTATTTTAATTTATTTTCTTAAAATTATATTAAAAAAATTAAAATGACCGAGCCTACTTTATTAGTGATATCACGAGATATCACGCAAGTACTCCTCGTGATATACCCATTTCCCAAAACACCATCTCTTCCCTCAGGCCCTGAGATGTCCAGTACATGGTACCAATCCTGATCCACTGGCTCTAAACTAGGGCCTCGTTAGAAAATAGGAACGCGTGGCTTGTATCGGGACGACGTGGCAGGGAAGAATTTAGGCTCTTTTGCTTACGTCGGCTTTATTATTTCACACACAGAAGGCACATCTTTTTCTCAGTAATGGGCAAAATTTTACTAAATACAACTAGGAAATCGAGATTCGAGAAGCGAAATGCAGAGAAGGATCATCCGACGGGTACGCACCCGGGTACTTGCGTGTGAAAAAGTCCCAGGTACTGGGTCCTCTTCCATCTACATTGTGCTGGTGGCGGCAAGAACTGTTTCTAGCTAAGAGCCTAAGGTCACTGTGTGTGTGTATGGAGACCTTCATATTGAAATCTTAAAGTCCTTTGCAAAAATATTCACATGATTCACAACTTTGAATTTCTCTCTCAGGACACTGTGAATCGTACGTACGACAAGTTTCATTTTCCCCGACATATGATTATGTGCTCTCACTATCTGTTCGACGAAATCCGGGGCCCGCGACCCAGTAAAAGGATGTTAACCGTGAACCTGACACGAGGTGTATGGGAGCTGTATATATGTTCGCCGTTATCACGAGAAAGTAACGGGGTTAGCTTGAACTTGGTGGTGCAAGTGGGACCGATGCTCGATCGTACTCGCTTTTACAGGACGTGGATATGGATGATCTGCCGTGGACGGCTTTTCTCGGAATGAGGTGTGGCCTGCAATATCGTGCATCGCATTGCATCCGACAAAGGAAAATCCAAAGCAAATTGGTCCCAATGTACTTTGTGATACATACATAACATGGTACATACACGTGACTTATATTTAGATCTTTCGATTTATTCACACACAAGAAATTCCACATGTTTCACTGTCATATATATATATATATATATATTTAACAGGAGACAGTATTATGTGTAATAGTTATATCACTTAGCAATACTTACGTTATGTCACGTGACAATATTTACGTCATATTATAAATTAATATGATGTAATTATTTGTACAGTTGTTTGTTTTTGTTTTTACGATTTTATTAAAAAAACTTTAAAATTACTGAATTTTATTAACTTGCGATACCACATCAACACTGTCATATGATATATCCGTTACACACAATATATAATAACCGAAAAAGAAGATTTGGTACAGTTAGTACGGCTAAAATTTGTTTCTTTTTTATTTGCAATATATGATCATTGAAAAGGGGAAAAAAACTGCAAATACATATCGAAAACGAGTTTGATACAATTATACTTATTATTCTCAATCTAAGGACCATAGTTTTTAAAACCGGAATGATTGAACTGGCTTGACCGAGATCGTCACGTGGCGTGGAATTGTAGGACTGTCTAAGAATTTCTCGAGATTCGGATATCAACCTTTATTATCCAAAATTGTCACGGTACTGTAGAATTTTATAATATTTACTGAATACAATAATTTTATAACACTTTTCATGTGTAATATTAGCTTTCTATGTGACCTTATTTTTACTCGTAATCTAATAATACTCGAATCAAATGCTCCCTTAATAATATAGGTTGATTGATGTGATTCGATAATCCTTTCTCCCAGTTCAGTCTTTTGAATGAAGAAAATTCATTTATACAGGGAATTTATGTTGTTTTAGTATGAAATTAAATTGGTGAGAATCCTTAAAAAAAAATACAGAGTTATTCTTAATTCCTTCAAAGAAGCCGTGTGGAGACAAAATTAAGTTGAGGATTCCCATCAACCCTTGAGGTAATTCCCATCAACCCTTGAGGAGGAAAGAGTTTCAGCGCAATGACACGAGATTCTATTTATTCAGATTTTGTAAGATATCATAATTTTCAAGTACAATGTTAAAATATATTTACTTTTTTTACTTATATAATATAAATTATTTTAATATTTTTTTATATGTTTAATATATGTAAAATAATACATTTCAAATAATCTCGATGACTATAACTATTTTATATCATTTTTATTGTAATCAAATATAACGTAATTTTTTAATTAAATTTGCAGTATATTTATTCATTATTTAATATCAATTTATAAGTTATAATGATATTTATATATATAACCTTAATATACATAATTATTATGTCAAATGAAAGTTTATCTAAGTAGGAATATAATGGTTTAAACGGTTCAAAAATTGAAGTTAAAATGAGGAACTTACAAATGATTGCAAACAGATTAACAGGTTTCGGTTTCAAGTATAGTATGCTGAAATCGGAACCAGCCGATTCCTTAATTTATTATTTGGAACTTATCCGAATTTCATTGTCCTATCAGCTCCGAGTCTACTTTATGCACATGCACACCCCGGGTCAAGTCGGCCTACTAATAGTAAAACTCCATCCATCATGAATATTCTTTATTCATAATATTTGAGTCCAAACATTTGTTTAAAAGAAGAGATACGAAATCCGCTCAACCAATTCTTGCGGGTGACAAATGTTTTTGTTTTTCTTTTTTACCATATCAGTCCACTAGGAAATTAAATGATTGAAGATTTTTGCTGAATTAAATTATTGAAGATTTCCTTCACGCATAAAATATGCATAAATGATAAAAGAAAATTAGTACTGCTCTTATCCTGAAATTTAGAGATCGTGGATTCAATCTCACACATGAGACTTTCCGGGCTCCTTTCATCCCCCTTCATTCAACCCTTTCTAGGCCTATATGTGTAGAGTCTCTTTATTTCGAGAGAATCTTGTGTGTAACGTGTATATTATGTGACAGTACTGATATAATGTCACGAGTCGATATAATTCAGTTATTTTTACGATTTTTTAATTAAAATCTAAAAGATAAAAAATAACTTTAAAAATGACTTATTTTTATTTATTGTCACGCGGTGACACTATTACATACATGAATATTTTTTCTCTACTCGATAGCTTGGTATGGAAACAAACACATGGTAAAGTTTCCTTATTTCCTACAAGCTCCAGCATTATCATTAGCTCTTTTTGAGGAAGCTCTTGAACCAGAGGGAAGACGATTTCGGGTATCGTTTCAAACCGTCCTTGTAGTCCACATAGTTGATGCCGAACCGAACCGTGTAGCCCGAGCTCCACTCAAAGTTGTCCAGCAACGACCAAGCAAAGTAAGCCCGCACGTCGACGCCTTCCTCCCTGCATGCCGAGAACATCCCGATCATCGTATAAGTCACTTCACACGCTTTCTGTAAAAGAGTAGCTCGAAATGGCATTTGGTCTCGATGGAATACTTACTTGATAGCTTTCCGAAGGTACCAGAGATGGCGGTAGTAGTAGTCTATCCTCATGGGATCCGCTAGCTGTTGCTCTAGTGGCAGCGTAGAGTTGTTGAATTCACTGATTCCTGAAGTTATCAAATGCATATAAAGTAAAATATCGCTATTTTTTTTCCGATTTATATCACTTTACACAGAAATTCAAATGACGTAAAGTAATTTATGCTCGAAGTGCCTTGCCTACTCATTACGGAGTAAACCTATTCTAGTTATATATGAATTTTCTCCATTCCCAACAAGATTTGGAATCAAATTTTAGGAAACGGCCGGGGAGCCAAATCACGCCTTTATTTTCGGTGTATACGTTTGATATCTAAAAATAGAATCGGCCCTAACTAAGTTAAATTAGAGCATGGTCGGTCTACTAAAGAAATAAAACTATTCTAATACAAATTCTGTATATTCATAATACTCAAATTCGAAATGTGTCGAAATGTATCGGATCATCTGAACCAATTCATGTCAACAAACAACCATTAATTCAATGGCAAGTGAATGTAGTAGCAAGAGTTAATTACTTACCGTTCTCAGTGATGTAAATCAGTGGATTGCCGTACTTATTCTTTACGTACACCAAAAGGTTCCAAATTCCCTTCGGGTAGACAAATAGCCAACTTGATGCAGCCTGCAATGGCGGCTCAGAGATCATCAATTACTCCAGTGTGCAAACAAAAAAAAAAAATATCCATCGCGGAACTACAAATCAAAAGGGTATCGACAGTACGAACCTGAGGACCGATAGGGATCCCGTTGCGTTCAGCTGCAAAACAAGAGTTGTCCTTTCAGAACAAGTCTAGAGTAGTGTAAGATGTTCTCGGTCGAAAATCAAGATCTTACTCAAGAGACTGGCACGAGCATCTGTTATGTAGCTTGCATTGAGGCTCCTAAACTGCGGTGCATATCGGGCATAGTTTGCGGTGTAGTAGTTCAACCCGAGAAAGTCGAACGAGCCTTTCAACGTCATAGACTGCTCTTTCGAGAACTTGGGAAGCCTAGCCCCGACCAGAGAACGCATGCTATGCGGGTAGTCTCCGTAAACTATGGGGTCCAAAAACCTAATCACACAGCAGTGTCATACTTGTAATGTGTTTACTGCAAAATAGAACACTGTTATAAGGATAACCGAAGTATTCTCACCATCCAAGCATGAAGTCCAGGGCTCGCAGTGCAGCGTTACGGTTGTGATTCGCATTCGAGTAAGGTTCGAACCAGTGAGACACCAACGTAATCCCGATCTTTCCCTTCTGAGATGCCTGAGAAATTTAATTCATCCATGCAAAACATTATCTTTCCAATTGCAAAGATACTAACCACACACAAATTACTCAAGACACAACTATAGTGAAAGTCTTATGGGTTTGCTCTATTTCTTACAGTTGAATCCTATATGCTCGTAAATTGCTATTTCAGTTATTGAATAAGTCTGATTTAGCTATTTACAAATATATATGACTCAACTATCAAATAGCAAGCATATACAGCTTATATCGTTTTCCCATTATAACCTAATTCTTTATGCAGACCTGATACTTTTCCTTGTACAGTTTGACAGCAGCTGCATGGGCAAGGAGCAGGTGATGGGCCACCAGGTACGGCTCAGTCGCCGAGTTCCCACCGGTGCAGTTGAGATGTTGCCACTCAGAGCACCGACCGGGAGCCGAAGTGCCTAAGGCATAGCCACCGCTGCTATAACTCCACGGCTCGTTCAAAGTTATCCAGTGCTTCACCCGGTCACCAAACTCCTTGAAGCAGACATCCACATAATCTCGGAAATCGTCCCTACAAGTATCGAGCAGGTCATAGGTGTGTTTAGTGCAGAGTTCATTATTCAGACCTGGGAATCGATCGAGCTCATCTCTACTTACACTACGAGAGGACTCAAGAAGCCACCATATTCGTCTTCCAAAGCCTGGGGGAGGTCCCAGTGAAATAACGTCACATAGGGCTGAATCCCTGTGGCGAAGCAATTAATTTACTGTAAGAAAATTTTGATTATATTAAGGAATAAAATCCAACAATTAATTAAAAATACAACCATTGGCAATGAGCTCATTGATAAGGTTGTTGTAGTATTCAACTCCTTTCTCGTTCACACCTCCACTTAGCTTTCCCTCTGCAATTACAAGAAAACCCATGTCAATTATCACTAATTACCTCGTAAATTTTGCAGAAAACTAGACATAATCACTTCATACTCGGAACTATTCATGATCAAGAGGACAAAATTCGTGGGCATAGTCGAAGTGAGAATTGATGTAACGTACTGGGTAGTATTCGGGCCCAGGAGATCGAGAATCGGTAAGCATCCAAACCCATCTCCTTCATTATGCCCACATCTTCCTGCATCCATACAGCTCGTGTTAAATTGTTTAATTTGTTCAAAATCAATAATGAGATTAAGAATAATTAGTGTCCAAAGTTTAAATATCAAATGAACAAAATTTTAAAGGAAAAATTTATAAATGTCACCTTATATCTGTGGTATGAGTCAACAGCAACATCTCCATTGCTACGATCAGCTATTTTTTCTGGTCGTTATCAATAATAAAATTCTCAAAAAAACGTTCTAAAAATAATAATAAATTATATTATACTTTGTTATTGGAGACAAGAATTATCCTGGTTCTTTTATTCTTAAATAAGATCTCAGATTCGAATATTACGAATGAAGAAAATTCACACGACTGGAAGAGTTGTGCCCATCTCCGACTCAAACTTAAATTAATAGGGATTCAATGAGCATTTGAATATCATGTTGTAGATACCTAATCTTAACAGAGAAAGACATCAGGTATCCTATACGTTTGTTAATTCTTATAAGTGAATTTTAAATTTTTTAAAGTGATAAATTAAGTTCTATGTATTACTCGCATTATAATATCGAGTTTTTCCTGTCACGTACTGTTACTTTAAACTGACATGTTGCGTTAGCTTAAAATGACGGTAGATGACGGAAATGACTCGATATTTTAATGTGCTCAACATACAGAACTTAATTGACCACTTTGAAACATTCGGGATTCATTTGCAATTACAGGATAATTTGCAACCAAATGCTAAAATCCATTCGATAGAATCCGAACTTTGCATTTGCTTGTGATATTATATTAAAATTTTAATTGATATTAAAACGTGGGACCACTGTTATCTTGACTTGATCAGATCAATTTCCATTTGCCTGTGGTATTATATGTGCATGTACTGATGCTTGAAAGCCCATGCAAAGACAAAACATAGCCATCAGGAAAATTAAGAACTAGAAAAAGATTATTACGATGACGTGATAAGACCGTAATTTTCTTCTTGAAAGAGCCGATCGTTAGAAATGACTTCTAATCATGACTTGACTGAAATAGTAAATAAAATATCGAAATTCAAATTTTATTTATAAAAAAATTTATATTAGAAGAATTTTAGTCTTTTAATAGATCGATTTAATTTAAATTTAGATTAATTAGAATTTATTAAATTTCTGAATACTAAACCGTACATAAAAAAAAAAAAAAGATTTTAAGGATAATCAGTGGTATAGTATGTCATGATAGTCAATTCATATGACAAATAGTCCTCCGTTTATATTCGTTAGATCTTATAAATAAAAAACCATATCTAATATTTGTCCCTGAACCATTGGATCTAAACAGGAGCCTTACTAGAAAATCCATATTGAATCGGCTTATAATCAATTCGATAACGGGATTAAATATTCAGTATTATTTATTCATCGAGCCAATCAGAAATATTTTAATTGGGAATAAATGGATCCTTCTGTCATTCCACGTGTTCAATTTAAATTAATTTTAATTAGCTCTTGCACATTTACGGCAAATGAGTTATATAGATCCAATATGATGTCGACAGCAGACCACGACCTGGTACCGAATAACTTCCACTCCTTCGGTTGCACCGGCGCTTGATTAAATGTTAATGACACGCATAAGTGTCAGCAATCTTATTACCTTAAGCTGATGAAAACCTCGAAGCTCGACGAGGTACCGAGATCCGAGAAATGAAATTCGACGAAGGAATCGAAGATGCGTACCTGGGTACTTGTGAGTGAAAACGTCCCAGATGTTGGGCCCTTTTCCATCTATGTTATACGCACCCTCGTACTAGAAAAACGAGTCTCGTGATCAGGATCAAGCTCAAGCTCAAGAGGAAGAAACCGAACTAACCGGGACAGGTCTAAGTTACCTGGTACGACGCAGAGGCAGTCCCGAAGAGAAAACCCGAGGGGAAGCTGCTCCGGTTGAGAGTCGCAGCGTCGTAGGATTTCGGGTTGAATGTATCGTTGGCTCGGGCGGTACCGACCAGAAGCAAGCCGAGGAGAGGGAGAAGGAGAAGGCAATCTTTCATCTTCTTCTTCGAGCGAGAGTCCATTTCTGATCGAGTGAGTAGTGGAGAGCTCACGCAAGGGGCTTAATATAGAATGGCGAAGACATGAGTAAGTACACGTAATGTCTGAATTTGGGAGAAAGAATAATTAGATGTATCGGGTATAATATAACAGTACTTACGTATTATCATAAACGTATGAAATGCATATATTTCTAGGTTTTTTTCGTTTACAGGGTCTTATAAAGAAAAGTCTCAAAACTACCGAATTTCATTAGGTATATCACGTCACGGTACTTAAATGTTATCATAAACCAATAAGATTCAGTTATTTCTAGCGTTCTTGTCTCTCGTTTTCAGGATTCTGTAAAAAAAAATTCTCAAAATCGATAAATTTTATTGATTTGTAAAATCATGTAAATACTGACACGTGATATACCCGGCATACAGAACGCTCTCCTCAACTTTGACTATGGAAAAGAAGAGAACGCAAAATTAGTCTTTAAACTTTTGTTGCTGATTAATTAATTAATTAATTAATTTAAATTACTCTCTTTGGATTAGGACGATTGGTTTTAAATTAATTTGTGAAATTGTGACTTTCCCATTCTTTGAGTTTAAATATAGGGAGACATTTAATAATGTAGGTTGATTAGCATGATTCGGTGTTCTTTTATCTTGATTCAATCTTGTGAATGGAAAAAAAAATTATTATTAAAAGAAATTTATATTATTTTAATATAAATTAAATTAATAAGTACCCGTTAAATTTTTATTTATAAAAAAAATACGGAGTTATTCTTTAACTCCTTGGAAGGCAGCCGTGGCTGGTGTGATAAACATGCGGAGACCAACGGGTTTGACGGTTTGATGGTTAAATAGACTAGCGGTTTTCGTACCTCATAATCTAGAGGTTTGAGGTATGATTTCTATTGTAAGAGTTATATGCTCATTTTATTTTCGAAATTGTTCGAAACAGCTCGGTTCGGTTCGGCTAACTGACGAACCCGAGCCGAGCCGAGCTCGAACTCATTAAAATCCAGCCAAATTCAAGCTTTCGTCGAGCTAAATCCGAATTGTTCGCGAATTGTATTATCTCATTTACAATCATAGTCTCATATTCAATATTTATTGTATAAAAAAGTTATTGTCAAAAGAGTTTCATCGTTCGGTAGATTTACACTGATCAAATATGAATTGATCGAGTTTTCTAGGATATCTCGATAATGAAAGAACTAAGTTAGACTATCTATGTGGAAACATTCACTGACCGAACCTTCCCACAGTCAGGTCGTGCGGCCTTCTTTTTTTTTTTAATCTATTTATTTAAACATCATTAGATTTTTCGACAAGACCAATCTTTTGATTACAATTATTCAAAGGGAACATAACATTTTAAGTATTAGTAACCGTTGACCGCGTGGTTAGAAGGAATTACGAGACTGTTCCAACGAGGTTACACGTACGACACGTTACCTGACAAAAACAATTTACTCCATTTTTCTCTTAATCCGTAAAATGAGGGTAGTAGCAGCAGTGGCAATATAACAAATTCGTTACATAATATTCTATCTTTCATATTCAATGGTGGATATATCAAATAAATTGAATTGTCGGTAATAAAAATGGCCCCATCAGGAGTCCGTATTCGTCAAATGCCAAAAAATTCATCTACAATAATTTCATTAGAATTTTCTAACATCTCTTGCCGACAAAGAAATCAGCCAACATCTCATATTTGAATCTCTTCTATGTATTTGGTTTAAATAATATGTTAGAAGGGTGTTCTTCTGTCTTGAGTTTTGTTGAATTATACGAAACCTTTATCAGTGCTACGCCGATGGATCTCATTATATTTTATGTTAGGATTCGGATTGCACGAATAACAAAGATGGAGAGGAAGAGAGAGTGAGTTGCACACACGATATACGTGGTTCGACATAACAGTAGAGTATTGTTAGTGCATCCACACCGAAAGGAGGTTCAGCAGTGTCTCTTCATTAATTATTAATCAACAATTTAACGAGTACAAGACGGGACAATACAGTAAGCAAACAACTCAATCCCTATGGCACACAGCCTAACAACTCTCGATACCCGTTGGACGCACTGAGCGCATGTTTCAGCCATTTACATAAACTTATTTTTATCTCTATCTGTAATATCATCAATATGTCAAGATATGACATTCTCAAAAGGACAGAGCATAATTCTAGAAAAATAAGAAAATATAATCCGATTTGAACTGTTTTCGATAATTCATGACACACCCAATATTTTACATGTTCGTGGCCAAGAACGAAAATCTCGTCACCACTGTTACGCTCCATTTCTGTTATAAAAAAAAGGGAGAATCTCTCTAATTTCCTATTTATTTCATATTTCTCTGTCCGATTAGGTCTTCGATTAAACGTCGTCCCTTATTATTCAAAATCACCGTAGAATTAAAACCCTAGCATTTTAGATAGACTCTCTAGGACCAAAATTTTCCGCACACAGGAAAAACAGACTACTACGTTTTTTGTCGGGATCAACAAACGGCAAGTCGGACTTTTTTGGTCTCTCGACTTTGCTGCATATTTCACATCCCCAGCAAATTTCTGTCACACAGTTTCGTGGATGCTGGTGTTGACACGAACGGTAGATAGGACATTACGCGGCCTATTCGACTACGATCCAGCTGGTCGGACGACTAGCCATCTTTTCAAATTACCCATTAGAAACAAAAAATGAATGAGCGATGGGACGTCAGAGGGGCTGAGAGGAAGGATCCAAGGATCGAGTTGGAAAATTATTGGCACGCAACTTCAAACTAATTTTATTAAAAAAAACAATTTATTCTTTGTTTATTCGGTATGCTTATAACGGTATAATAAATTAATTCATGTTCGAACTGAATTGGCACAATAAGGAGCGAAACTCTCTTGATTACAGATGTTTTACTCATAAAACTCGAACTCGAGATTTTATTTGAGAGGAAAATGGTTCCGAACTCGTTGCAAGTTATTACTTCAAAGGATTGATATGCAAAGAAATAGGTTTGAGCGCTTAGTTTAATAAATAAATTACGTATACCATCAGACTAATAGTCAACAGAAGCAACCCTAGACAGACGACTAACAACTTGGGTGGTGTTTATCACACAAATCACACTGTCTAGTTACGAAATTTATTATAAAAAAATGTTCTAGAATATGTCGTTTAAAATCGATCTGATAAAGTTTTTACATCTAAATATTTGAAATTCTTAATTACGATTAATTTTATAATTATTTCGTTTATAGTCATCAAATTTAGCGACCCGTAATTAGTAACTCGAGAAATTAAATATGACTAAGAACGATGGGAAATTCTAGTACGTGTGAAACTCTCATCGTGATATTAATATTTCTCGTAATCTAGCAATGTCCAAATCAAACACAACCTCAATGGCTGTTCAAAGTGTTCGATTGATCTTATCCTTTAAGAGAAAAATGGAAAATGCAAATTAAAGGCCTCTTGAAAAGTAAACATAATGCCATTATAAGCTGATATCTTCGAATTCCGACTGAATGTAGTAATTTTTTCAAGCTTCCTATTTTTTTAATTAGAGAAAATCAACATAATTAATCTTCGAGGGCATTCATTTTCCTTAGGGTTTTGTTGAGGATTAGTATCGGACTCTTGTCATTAGTTTGAGACTAATTCTCACCGATAAAATTCTTCTGACCTTTTTTATGCCTTTTCGTTATCCTTTTGTAAACTTCGTTTATAATCGGAAAAAGGAGGGAAAATCGCGCGGAATTGCCGTGAAAGAACCTAAACAAAACCCGGGAATATGTCGGATGTATTTGGACTATTTTATTTCCCGCATCCCCTTCTAGACCAGAAAAATAGCGAATGCTTTGAAACGAACGCGAGTTACAATTTCTGACTTGATAAGTCAAATAATCTGGAAGGATCAAAGAGTTAATCAATACAGTTACCAACTTGGGGTTGGCTTAGTGGTTCCCTCGCTAGGTCCCAAATGGGTGATCACAGGCTGGGAGGGTCAACGGAAATTTTCCTAGGGATCCTAGCCCGATATCAGATTAATCTCAAGGTGCGCTTCGGCTTGCCCTGCGTGGTGCAAACCAAATAAAAAAAAATCAATACAGTTTAATATTTATAAAACTGGATGACAATCAATATTATCCTGTATTTGAAAAAAAAAACATACAATTCCACGTGTTGAAAATGATTGAAAATTCAAACACGAGAAAAACGAAAATGTGAAACGGGGAGGAAACGGCATAGCAGGGTAGGAGCTAGAAGAATTCGACCTCTTGGAAAATTCAAAATTATATGACAGACAGAAGCTTCTACGATTCGGTTACTGGACCATTTAATAGTTTAATTAAATTGTTTGTAATTAACAGTATGCATCGATGAAAGAGTTGAACCGCTTGTAATCATTTTCCGACCCGGTGATTGGGATCGTGTGATCATTTTCCTTGCAAGATGATGAAATGAACTTACAATCCCCGTCTGCCACGTGGTTGAACTTTGTATGTAGTGTAAGATTTGTACGGTGAGAAGGGGTGGTTTTGCACAATATGACCGCCCTCGATCTGAAATCATGAGATTCTATATTCGGTTCTCATCAATGAAATTTTTCGTGTCTATTTATTTCCTTCGATTTACGTTTGAGAGGGGATAGGTATCAATCAATGATAGCATTAAGACAGTCGTGGTCTCAACGGAGTGAGTGAGCTTAGATTAAGAAGAATTCTGCCGGATCGAACTTGGGAAGCTGCCGCAAGTCGACCATGGACTTGTCACAGTTTAATAAATTCCGGCCAAGAACCAGCTATCCGAGATATTGTTTTTAGAAAATCGGATACCCAAAAATAAGATCTTAGCAATCGAATAAATCGACTGATATATTTGATTTTTGACATTTTCAATTTATCAAGGGAATACCCAAATTGCCCAGAATGTGGTATGCAAGCCCGACCAAAGAAGCCTCTAGACCGAGAGAGAGACGCACACCCCTCAAAATGAAGAAAAAGACAGAACTACTCAGAGAGGAGAACAGAGTTAAAGCTTCCAGTCAATGTGCAGCATTTACAGAGGACTTCCCCTCCACTAGTGGTTGCATTCTTCATTCATTCCATGGTGTCATCACGGCGTCCAGCGCGGATTTCCTAGACAGTGTCTTGATTGTGAAGCTGTCATTTCTGCTTCTTGTCCATCTGATGCAATCAAGTTCTCCTGGATTTATGGGTGCATTTACAAGTAAAGATTGAATTTCACACTTTTGGGACTCTAAACCATGCCTTTGCAGCCTAACAATGCTGTGAGCTTCAGCCACAATTGTCTCCATTTCAGCTCTATAAGTTCCTGTGACTGCAGCCTGCTTACATTGCACAGCTTCTTAACCTCCCAACCCTCTATTTTGCAGGTAATCTTGTTGATGCGTGCCTTGCAGCCTGGTGCTTCATTCGAAAAGTGTATTTAGGAATCGATTCTATTCTTAGCAAGAACCTGCTTCAATGTCCGTGACCCTTTTCATTTCCCTTGAATAGCTAACCATGGAACCATTGCTCTTCTCGACCCGGCTATACGCATGCACCTTCTTTATCCATTTCTCCCTCATCACCTTCCTCATATTCTCAACCCCTTCCCACTCTCCACCTGTAGCATAAATATTAGACAGCGTAACAAAACCACCAGGCTTCTTCATTTCCAGCCTCTCGACATCCTTGGCCATTAATTCAGCCAAATCTCTCCTCCCGTGAATGACACATCCATTAAAGAAAGCTCCAAGTATTGACTCAGTCACATTTAAGGACATCTCCTTCACCAACTCGTAAGCCTTGATCATCCTCCCAGAACGACATAGAAGATCAACTACACAGGCATAATGTTCTCTCTGGAGCTTAATGTCACTGTGATTCTGTTTCATAGACTGAAAGATCTGAGAACCCTTCTCAACTAAACCTCCATGACTGCAAGCAGAGAGGACACTGACAAATGTAACTTCATTCGGCTGCAAACCTTCTTCCTTCATCATCTCAAAAAGATGTAACGACTCGTTAACCATCCCGTGCTTACCATAACATCCAATCATGGCATTCCAACTGGCAATGTTCTTTATGGGGGACCCAAAGCCAAACACATCTGACGCATATTTCACATTACCACATCTTGAATACATGTCGATGAGAGCGCTAGCAACATAGACATTCCTATTGAGACCCATCCTGTATATCAACCCATGAATTTCTCTCCCTTTCTGAATTGCACCAGTGAATCCACAGGCAGGAAGCAGACCCGTGACAGTAACTTGATTGGGCTTGACTCCTGATGCCAACATATCCCCTAGCAACATCAGAGCTTCATCAGGTTGGTTGCTCTGCACGAATCCAGAAATCAGAGCATTCCAAGTAACCAGGTCAGGAAGCAGCCCCTCACTTTTCATCCTCATAAATATTGACATCGCTCCAATTCTGTCTCCCATTCGCGCATGACCAGCTATCATTGCATTCCAAGTGAATTCATTCGGTTGTAGACCTTCCAACTTCATCTTCTCGAATAGCATGAGCCCCTCCTCAACCTCCCCCTCATTGCAGCACCCACAAATCATTGAAGTCCATGTGATGACATCTCTTTCAGGCATGGCACTGAACACCCTTCGTGCATACTCAACTCCATCACACTTGCAGTACATATCGATCAACGCATTAGCCACAGTCAACTCACCCTCCAAGCACATCTTGAACAACACGTTGTGAACCTCTTTCCCCTTGCTCAAGTCCATCAGCCCGGTACAAGCCTTGAGCACAGCTCGGAAGGAGAACTTATTACAAACTCTTCCCAGCTTCTGCATAACAGAAAAGTACCCGAATGCGTCCTCGTAATACCCATCGAAGGCAGAGGCCAGTACCATCCAGTTCAGAGCGAAAACATTCCGCTCGGGGATTCCATCGAACACCTTCCGCGCAGAGGTTCGGTCCCCGCAACTCGCATACAGACCCACCAGCTTTGCACTCAGAGACATGCGATTCAAGTTGATCCCGGCGGTCAGCAAGAAACCATGAAGTTGCCTGGCCGGAGACAAGGCCCTGGCTTTCAAGCATTTTTGCAGTAGCAGAGCTAAATGGTCTACGGGCAGCCTGTGACCTCCGAACATTAACCTCATTATTGCTTCAACCGTCAACTTCTGGAGCCGCCGCCACACTTGGCGACCATGAAGCTGCTGCTTCGTAATCCGACGGGGAATCTCGAGCAAGAGTTCTATTCGGCAAGGAGAGGAGAAGCATTCACCTGAGTTGAGGGGTGCGCCCGCAATTTCCTAGAAGTTCAGGGATGAAATTAGGGCTCGTTTAATTCTATGGGGAAGAAACTGAATGGGAATCCAATAGACGGAAAAAAATAGACAGGAAATGTAAAATAACGTTTTGATATTGGCTGATTTCATTTGATTGGAGGAATGTTATCATGAAAAGATCAGGATGTCCTCGTAACTGACACTAAAATATGGAATTTTTTATGTAGGTAATATTAATCAATCAATTCACTGTACTGTGAATTATATGATTTGAGCCCCGGCATTAATACACAAATTCTAACTTTGGAAAAGTTGAGTCATAAATCTGATCTGTTACATGTTGTCAACTTATTAGCGAGTGGAACCACCACTCGGAGGCAATAACTTGAACACTCTTATTTGATCCAAATGGATGCAAGCCAACCCTTTTGAAGAACACAATAACATGTTACAGATGTTTCAGTTCCTAGAATCATCGAAGGAGAAGAACACCATCCTAAACTAAAACAACCCTAGCAGATTCTGCGAAGGATTCTTCAGATCGAGCTGATGAACGACGACGGCTCCGGCGGAATGGAAACCTCGACAGCCCCGTCGAGCATCTGGGCGACTTTCTTCATGGTCGGCCTGAGAGATGGGTCCTCCTGGATGCACCACATTGCGATCATCACGAACCTTAGCACCCTCTTCATGTCGTCGAGCGCCTCCTCGTCGCCCTCCACGATCAGACCTAGCCTACCTTCATGGTAGCAATCGTAAACCCAGTCGGACAGAATCATCTGACTCTCATCACCCAGTTCGAAATCGCAGTTCTTCCTGCAGCAAATCAGCTCCAGCAGCACGATCCCGAAGCTGTACACGTCGACCTTAGCAGAGATCGGCATGTTCCTGAACCATTCCGGTGCAAGATACCCTTTCGTTCCTCGGACTGCGGTCAGAGTTCGTGTCTGGTCTCTCATCAGAAGCTTTGCCAACCCGAAATCGCAGATCTTCGCCGTGAGAGACTCGTCGAGGAGGATATTCTGCGGCTTTATATCGCAGTGGATGATCTGTTCGCTGCACTCCTCGTGGAGGTACAAGAGGCCCCTGGCGATCCCGCAGGCTATATCGATCCTCTTGAACCAGCCTGGCCTCGAATCTCCAAAGAGGAATTCAGACAACGATCCATTCGGCATGAACTCGTACACCAGAAGGCGGTCTTGCCCCTCGTTGCAGAACCCGATGAGTTCGACGAGGTTCCTGTGATTAGTCCTCCCGATGGTGCTCACCTCGGTCTTGAACTCTCTTTCACCTTCAAAAGTCATCTTGTCCAACACTTTCACCGCTACAACACTTCTGTCGTTGTATGGAAGCACTCCCTTGTAAACAGCTCCGAAAGCTCCCCTGCCCAGCCCCTCCTTGAACCCACTGGTTGCTTCCTGGAGCTCCTTGTACGTAAAACTCTGCATACCCGTGAACCCATTTACCGAACATGGTTGCAGAGCCTTATCCTTTTTCCTGCGATTGTACCGGAACCAGATCAGGAAGGTTAATAGAAGCAGTATCAAGTTCAGTGCTGCAGAGCTGCTCAGAACGGCCGATCCGATGATGATCAGAGTCCTGTTATCTTCCGTCTTCGGGCCACAGTTCGGGTCTTTCAGGGTCAAGTTGTCGATCCTCGTCTTGATGAGGGCAAACCCTCTGACACTGGAATCGACCTGCCCATTCGAGAGAGGCATCCTCTTCTTCCAACAGTTCCGATCTCGGTATATGGCAACGTCACAGAAGCAATCGCTCAAACAATCCTGCCCGCAGGAGTCTTCATCTGTTTCGTCGTAATGCTCGTAATCGGAGAGAGGCCAGTCGGTGTTGATCAGAGGGCGCATCATGAACTTATCCGTTTCCAGCATTCCTGAGGATGGAAAATCAGTAAAAAAGATTTTAATTAATCAGTAAAAAGGATTTTAAGGAACACATTAAATTCTACAACTGTTCGTACCTTTCTCACAGCTCTGAGGTAGAAAGTCCTTCTTGCATCCGTTCATGTCATTCGACGGATCCATATAGCTGTACCCAGGCGGGCACAGGCATGTCGGCCTCTGGTCAGCTCCGAGGTTGCAGTAGCTGTTAAACCCACAAGCCCCGCCGCTGACGGACTGCCGCATGCTCCTACAGATGTTCGACGGGACTGGGGAAGAGATCGTCGACCATGCCATGGGCCTCCCCGAGCGCACACTCTCGTTTCTTGGGTAAACGTACTGCCTGAACACTCCATCGTACTCTAGGATTGCCCTCTGGTAAAAGTTCCCGGCCGGGACCGAGCTAGACATCACAGTGTTGAGCACGGTCCCGTTTCTCGCCGTGACGAAGATCTGACCCGTCTGGTTGAAAATCACCTGGTAGCCGGTATTCATGGTAAAGGTGGACCAGTAGGCATTGGACACGTCGAAGACCGGGAGATTAGTCAACATGACAAGGTTCCCGTCACTCTGCATGTTCAGTACGAATCTCCCAGTTGAGTAGTTCGTGGCAGAGTACCGGGAGACGATTGTGGTTGCTAGGTCTAGCACCTGCGTAGGCACGATCGTGTCGGTCGGCTCGTTGAAGCTCCCCCACAAGTCGTTGCCAGCTCCATCCACCAGGACAAAGTTGCCAGTGTCGAGCATGGAAGCATGGGAGACTCCGGAATCCACACGAACCCGAGTCTCATCCGCGTAGGAATAACTGATTCTCATCGGAGCCCATATCTCCACCCCCTTCGGATCATTGAGGGCAAATCGACCGTCGCGGGTCAACTCAACCTTGGAACCTTTGGGAGCTAAGTTACCACCGTTGGCTGACCAGATGACTGTTTTTTCTGGTATCTTATCGAACCATATGGCCAGCAAGAAACTGTCGTCTTCTATCTTCTGGAAGCCGAAAGCAAAGTCCCCCGACGGCGATTTCCACGAGGAGTTCCGGTCATCGGCAGTAAGATACAATCCCAAGGTTATGTTGCTCTGAGCACGAGCTGGTCCGGCAAGTGGAAGTAGAAGAAGAGGAAGAAGCGGCAGAACTGTAAGGGAAGCAGCAGAAGCCATGGGAAAAGCAAGTGCTTCTGCTTCCAGGACTGGTTCACTCTGCTAGAGGATTGGATTGATGATGGCTTGTCAAGACTTCACGGTTTGAATTTTCTCCCAAGAGGTCTCTTTCTTCCATTGACTTCTCAAGTCTTTACCGTGTGGAGCCCTCAAAATTGAAGGATTCCTGGCCCAGGTAGTTTCCCGTCACATTCACTCCCTCCCTCCAATCAAGTTTCCAATTTTCTTTTTCCCCATAAACTCGCTTCGGAAAATCATGATTTTCTAATTTCTTAAGTAAGAACAATATTTAGAATTTACAATATCATCCGGGACATCTTCAGCACCAAATCTGTTCCCAAGTCAATGGAAATACCAACTTCAAGTGTCATTTTTCTAAAGGAATGGGTCCATAGCTGTCCAACCGTGAAGGTACCAAATGGCAAGTTGAATTTACTATCAACGTTAGTAAATGAAATGTCAAAAAGTTGGGGGAAATGAATAAAACAGGCAGTGCAGAACCACAATGATGGTCATGCTTGCACCGGGATTGATTCATTGCTTAGTCTGCATCAAATCCCGAGAGCAATGAGATCAGTGTCACGATTCTAAATTGTGTGAGGAGAAGAACGGAGGAGGGGGAGGATTGAGATGAGGGAGGAAGGTGCCAAATGGCAAGTTGAATTTACTGTCAACGTTAGTAAATGAAATGTCAAAAAGTTGGGGGAAATGAATAAAACAGGTATGCAAAACCACAATGATTGTCAAGCTTGCACCGGGATTGATTCATTGCTTGGTCTGCATCAGATCCCGAGAGCGATGAGATCAGTGTCACCATTCTAAATCGTGTGAGGAGCAGAATGGAGGAGGGGGAGCATTGAGATGAGGGAAGGAAGATTAATCTCTGATCATTGCATAACACCCCTATGGCCCATGTAGCTCTGTGGACTTCTTGGACGATCTGAAGATAAAGAACAGGTCCTGTTGACTTTATCACTAATTTTTGTTGAGCCTTCTTTGGAAAATGTCGCGACCCAAAAATTTGATAAGATTTTCCGCTCTTTCTATGGTATCCCATATCAAAATAAACCTTCTTTATTATCTACCAAGCTAATATGCATTCAATACCATTTTCACAAATCATAACTCATCCTCTCATACAATCCATAACACTCTCTACTAGGTTGTAACATTACATACAACTTATTGCACCTTCCACTTACATACCCATAATATCTATATACAAAAAGGCTTCAAGCTGATCCACGAATAAAATAGTAATTCTAAGTAGTTCGTCCATCTATAACTTAGCTAAAAAAATAACGCAGGGGGTGACATGCGAGTTCAGTGAGTACAAATTTATAAAGTAGAATAATATTGTAATATAATTCATTAACAAATCACGTACATATTATAAAATCAAAGTAAAAATAGTAATCATTTATGCAATGCATGGAATTAATCAATAAAATAATAGTCATAGGGATGCACTCCCTCTACAACAGAGTTATGACAATTCGATACTCCGCTCTCCGATGACACCACGACCCCTTGAAATAATCAATATAAATCTTCCTCCCATCTCCCGGTTCCCTTCATCTACACACCTCACACCCATGGGAACTGCCCACTACCCTCCAGCTGTAAGAGCATCTTTAAATTATCTTATTTTTATATCTTGCTGGAAACTAGAGGTAAATTACCTCGATGGATATCAGCAGTAAATTAAATATCTCTCTTTCTACTTTATCTCTTTATTTTCTTTACTCATCTTTTTTTGACTCATTTCTAATCCGCCGGCTTAACGGTCACAATGACTATTTACAATCACAATTAGTAACGTAGAATACATATAATAATGCATGCGTTAACATGCAAATTTCATAATAATTAAAAACAATTTTTTTCGCACGTATCGATTTTAATATAATTAATATAATCCACTACATTTACAATATATATATATACACACACACGCAATCAACATGCAATTGCATGCAATTAGCAATGCATTCTAACATATATACATATATATTAATAGGTAATTATACATCTAACATACTATAAATTATTTCACAATAGAAAAAAGTATTCACAATCTCCTTCGAGAAATTCCTTTACTGAGTTGAGTGCCCAAGATGTCTAATTTCGGTATCCTCAGTTCCTATAATATCATTCACAACAGAGTCAAAATATATTATATATGTTTATATTAAAAAAGATCCTAAAAATTATTCTTGAATATTATTCATATACTTTTATTGATCATATAACTTTCATCTATCAAGTTAAAACTTATAAGATAAAAACATATCTTTCTATCTAAATCCTACTAAATTTTTTTCGATGAAGTCAGCTGTGCTCTTATATTCATCGAATAAATTCTGTACAAGTCCAAGGCTGAAAGGAGGCTTGCAAGCCCCAAAAAGAAAAGGGTCTCTATCTACTAAATCCTAAATCCTACTAAATTACATATATAATATTGAGTAATATAATCTATTTGATTCGAATTGAATCTCAATTACCTCAATTTTCCTCGTGATCCCTTTCTCTCTACGGCTCTCACTCCCCCTTTGCATTTTCTTCTTCTTCTTTTTTCTTTTACTCTACTCACCATCTCCTCGACTTCCCGATGCTATCTCTATTCTGTTTCTATTCTACTATGATTAACCGTATTACTTTCACGTATCCCATTAACCATACTTTTCTATCCAAATCACACTAACTATAATATACTATCAAGTAATAAAAACTACTAAATTTAAAATGAAACTCATTTATATCATATTTCCTTACCGCTCCTGTCTTCTTCGAACCTGTTTTCTATTCTTCCTCCTCCATATCTTTTCTTTTCGGTGCCACTCCCTATTACTCTCCGTGTTTCCGTGCAAATGATCGAAGCACATGGGCGGGAGGAAAAGCTACCAGCTTTTCTATTACATGTTTTTTTTTTTAGATAAACACATGCGGATTTTGGGTGACAGGTGGCGGAAGAAGAGAAGGGGAAAAATTATAAAATAATTCATGGGCTTCTCTTGTTGGGTCTTGAATGGGCTGGGCTCATGGGCTTAAGCCCATGGGCTCATAGAAGAGCTGAAACAACTTCAGGGTCGCATAGGAAAACATGTTCCGGAATTAGAGGACTCCAAGGTTAAAACTGCAGTAACTGACCAAGTTTTGGGTCCACTGTTCCTCGCCCGGATCCTTAGTATTCTCACCCATGATTTAATTATTGATGAGGTGGTCTTTGTGCTCCTTGCACAACTTAGCAGTCTGTTCACGCATCTTGATCGATTGCCGGTTGTGCTTCATGATTCGTGCTTCGATTTGCTTCAGTGCCTCATGTGGCATCTAATCCATGGCACGAAGATATAAGCTGTCAGGAACTTCGAGCATTAACAACCAAACGCCGTTTTCTTTGCTTTTTACTACAAACGAGACACTACTAGCTGTGAGTTTTTGATCTACACGAGAGCAACCCAGCCCTTTTCAAGAAAACAGTTACATATTGCACACATTAATATGCTTAGCTTCTCGGAACACCGAAGAAGAACACAATACTAAGACAACTTCAACTTATTCTGCAGAGAATTTATCAGATCGAACTAATGAATGAGGATGGTTGAGGTGGAACTGAAACCTCGACAGCCCCGTCGAGCATCTGGGCGACTTTCTTCATAGCCGGCCTGAGAGATGGGTCCTCCTGGATGCACCACATTGCGATCATCACGAACCTTAGCACCCTCTTCATGTCGTTGAGCGCCTCGTCGTCGCCCTCCACAATTAGACCTAGCCTACCTTCATGGTAGCAATCGTAAACCCAGTCGGACAGAATGACCTGACTCTCATCACTCAGTTCGAACTCACAGTTCTTCCTGCAGCAAATTAGCTCCAGCAGAAGAATCCCGAAGCTGTACACGTCCACTTTAGCAGAAATCGGTATGTTTCTGAACCATTCCGGGGCTAAATACCCTTTTGTCCCTCGAACGGCAGTCATGGTTCGTGTTTGGCCCCTCATCAGAAGCTTCGCCAGCCCAAAATCACAGATCTTCGCCGTCCAGGACTCATCGAGGAGGATATTCTGTGGCTTTATGTCGCAGTGGATGATCTGCTTGCTGCACTCCTCGTGGAGGTACAAGAGGCCCCTCGCAACCCCACACGCAATCTCTATCCTCTTGAACCAACTCGGCCTCGAACCTCCAAACAGAAAGTCAGCTAATGACCCGCTTGGCATGAACTCGTACACCAGAAGGCGGTTCTGCCCCTCGTTGCAGAACCCAATGAGTTCGACGAGGTTCTTGTGATTGGTCCGCCCGATAGTGCTCACTTCGGTCTTGAACTCTCTTTCACCTTCGAAAGTAATCTTTTCTAGCACTTTCACGGCAACAACACTCCTCTCGTTGTACGGAAGAACTCCCCTGTAAACAGCTCCAAAAGCTCCCCTGCCCAGCTCTTCTTTGAACCCACCAGTTGCTTCTTGGAGCTCCTTGTAGGTAAAACTCTGCATACTCGTGAACCCATCTTCTGGAAATGGTTGCAGCGTATCAGCCTTCTTACCGTGAATGTACCGGAACCAAATCAGGAAGGTTAAGAGAAGAAGGATCAAGTTCAATGCTGCAGAGCTGCTCAGTATGGCCGATCCAACAATAATTATAGGCCGGTTGTCTTTCCTCTTTGGGCAACCGGGTGGGATTTTCGAAGTAGAATTACTGGTCCTCACCTTGATGAAGGCTTTTCCATTGACACCGGGATCGACCATTCCATTAGAGACAGGCATCCTCTTCTTCCAGCAAGTACCATCAGGTCCTAATATCACAAAATCACAGAAGCAATCACTCAGACAAGCTTGCCGGCAGGAATCCTCGTCCTGGTTTACTATACGCTCGTAATCATTGAATGGCCAGTTGGCGTTGATCATCTCTTGCATCGCGAACGAATCCATCTCCAGCATACCTGAAAGATGGAGCACAGGCAAGGTTCTAAGAATACTTCGATTGTGTACTTGTCAGATTCATTTTTGCATCAGGCCCGGCTAGTTTTATGGCAATACAAACCTTCATCACAACTCTGTGGTGGGAAGTTTTGCTTGCATCCGTTCATCTCGTTGGATGGATCGATAAAGATGTACCCAACGGGACATTTGCATGTCGGCCTCTGGTCATCTCCGAGGATGCAAAAACTGTTAAACCCGCATGCCCCGACGCCGATAGTTTGCTGCATACTTGTGCAGATGTTTGGTGGGACTGGGAGAGACACCGTGGACCATCCCATGGCCTCCCCCAAACCCGAGCTCGCATTCCTCGGGTAAATGTACTGCCTGAACACGCCGTCATAATCAAGCACCGCTCTCTGGTACATGTCCCTGACGGTGCTAGACATTATGGTACTTATCACAGTGCCATTAGTTGATATGAGATAAATTGGACCCGTTCCGTTGAAAATCACCCGATTGCCATTGTTGGTCTTGGTGGACCAGTAGACATTAGACTGATCGAAGATTGGGAGAGTCTGCATCACAAGGTTCCCGTCGCTCTGCATACTGAGCTGGAATCTTCCGCTTGAGTAGTTCGTCGCTGAGTACCGGGAGATAATTTTGGTCCCTTGAACTAAGGTCTGTGTAGGGACGATCGTGTCGGAAGGTTGAGTGAAAGACTCCCACAGCCTGGAGCCTGTATCATCCGCTACCACGAAGTTTCCAGTGTCGAGAATGGAAGCATGAGAAGCTCCGGAACTCATCCCTGTGGGAGCCCAAATCTGCTCCCCTCCGGGATCGTTGAGCACTAAACGCCCCTCGCTGGTCAACTCAAGTCTGGACCCTTCAGGAGCCAAGTTATCCCCATTTGCAGACCAGATCACTGTTTTTTCTGGTATCTTATCGAACCATATGGACAACAGGAAGCCCTCACCTCCAATCTTCCGGAAACCAAGAGCGAAGTCTCCTGAAGGCGATTTCAGCGAGGAGTTCCGGTCATCTGCTGTGAGAGAGGATCCCGAGGTGATGTTGCTCTGAGCTCGAGCTAATATGACAAGTGGAAGAAGCAGAAGAACCGTAAGCACAGCAGGAGCCATGAAAGAGCAAGTGATTCTGGTTCGAACTGCAAGTGATCAGCACAGACTTGAATTATAGAAAAGCATCTTTTTCCAGCAACTGGTCCACATCACAATTGAATTCCATAACGATGCAAATTTTCCTCCAAAGACTTTTCAAGTCTTCACCGTGTGGAGCCCTCAAATTTATGTCACTGTGTTAAAATTGTGCGGTTATCTGTCACATTATTATCTCTCGGTGTACCAATCATGGAAATGTGATCGTCGGGACTTGTTCTTTCCTTGAGAATTCCCTTTACACGTGTACCGGCTCGCAAGAACGAGAAAACACGGAGCCTTGGAACGGTCATCACATTTTGGCTCAATATTTCCATGCGATTGCCATTTCTCCTGCAAGGTTTGAACATTTATAAAGTGAAGCAGATCCTCCGGAGGGATCTTGGCATCTTCTCAACTGAGATGAAAGCGCAATTTTTCCTGTTCATATTTCGAGATATCCAGACATGGGAGACTGACCTTTTCCCGATTCAGAGATTTACAAGAATGTACGTGGACATACGGATATTGTGGTATAGAAGGACTGACATCACCATCTTCGTGCTCGTTCCACTATCATAATTGAACCAGGATTCCTTAGGACCGAACAACCGACTTAAGTCCCCTTTGTCGACCTTGTCTCTCAACGCTGTTACCGTTTTTCCAGCGCAAATCAGGTGTCCCGACTACAGTAACCGATTCAAGCAGATCATCAAATGTCAAGCTCAGAGCACACGAGAGAGTCAAGCTCCCACGCCTCCCGGTATAACAAAAAAAAGCTAAGCTTGACTGTGTCAAGTCTTCCTCCTCCTCCCAGAAATTGATGCTTGACCAGGTCGAGATGAACTGTTTCGAGCTTTGAAGTCGTAAAATCATCGGATCTACGGCACCCATGTGATATGAGAGCTAATCTGAATCACAAATCAACGCGAATCTCTTCCAAGTCCAAGTAGCTTATGTCTTTCCCTGACGAATATATGGATGCCAAGTTAGATGGGACGAAGTCCCTTCCAATTTGGACGCGCAAATAAAATGAAAGGATGGTTAATCCATGAGTTTAATTTATATCCATTAAGGAATAAATCTTAGATATTTGAATTAGCCCATTGCAATCTGGAATATAAGTGAATTAAAATACTACCGCTTCCAACCTTAGATTTTTAGGTAAATATGAGCACAAAATTGAATAGGCATAGTCGATATTTGACATTGTATCAAATCCAGTCCATGACCAGATGAAAAATCCTTGTGATCGTGGTTAATTATATAGCTTGGCCTTGTGGTCATTTTCACCATCACTTAAGTATGAAAGGAAAATGCCCAAATCGCGACCAATTGTCTAGGGCAAATATCTAGACACTTGTCTGACATAAACACGTTACACATGAGGGCAAGTATTGGGGGACAAGTCTCACACCAGTCGATCATTAGATCGAAACATTGAATGCAGAGAACTAAGATACCACGGGCACATAAATTTAAACTTTTATGTGGACATATATCTATTTTTTTTTATAGGCACGGTCGATATTTTAGAATACCAACTCGCCTCATCACCATAGCCCCAACTCCACGCATTCTGAGATCCAAAGTTTTTACACTACGCTTGTTGACGCATCAGACGAGCATCAATACATTGCCGTAGACGAACAAACACCCAATAAGAATTAATTAATTATAATTAGATTTAAATCAAGTCTGATTAGATTTAAGTCGGGATGCTTTCTGGCCACAACCGCCACTTCCCTCGTCGAAGTCTTTGAAAAAATCGCTGGGCAATTTTTCTTTCCTTTTTTTTTAATAGAAATTTCAGACATATTTTTGATGTCGGAGCACGTACAAAGTCTAATTCTTTGTTTCTACTATCTGGATTAGTTTACACGTGTTGGGGTTTCGTGAGAGATATCGGGCGGAAGAAGACGAGCCGAGGATCGGAAGAGGATCCCCGAGGCCCCGAGACCCCTCACGGGAGCCTCTGCTCTCCCCCCTTCCAAAGCTGCCTCTGTCTTAGTTATTAGGGTTGGAAAATTGGGTTGGGCCTCCTCAAGTTCTGGGCCGGTCGTGTTAACGCATGGGCCTGGGCCCATCACTTGCCCCTGAGTTTCTCGCGAGACTTAGCGCGGGAAACTGATTATAATTTCGAAGGCATTGGGCCTCCCCTAGGATGACGATGTTGTGCTTTCGTCACCGCTTGATAACCGGAGCGACGCTATTTTAGCAAGGAGAGAGATGTTTGTTGTGCATGAATTCAAAGAGAAGGAACCAGACACCGACCCCACTCTGGAACCACAGACATGAATAACTTTTCTTCTGTCCGGGAGGCTTGCTCGATTTCCTTTGTTGGGAGACAGTAAGCTGTTGTCATTTGCAGTACCCGATGAAATGTGGACTGAAATGTCTAGCATATCCAGCTCCCTTCTGTTACTCATAAATGGAGATCCCTTGTTAGAAAACCCAGGTAGAGAAGGCACGACAAGGCAACCCCAAAATGGAAGTGAGTGAGAGCAGTTCCTTCGTTCCTAGAGCACCCCATTTCTTCAAGATAATGCTCAATGAGCGGATTCAAAGCGGAAAACTCATCATGCCAAAGAAGTTCGTTAGGAAATACGGGACGCATCTATCCAGCTCCGACATTGTGATCCTCGAGGTCCCAACTAATGACGCTCGGGAAGTGGAGCTTAGGACAGGCGACTTCTGTTGGGCTAGAAAAAGGGGTGGCCGGAATTTTTGAACTACTACTCCATAAAACCCAGGGATTTACTTGTATTCCGACATGAGACAGGGAGCCGCTCTAATGAGCTTAATGTGGTCATATTAGATAAAACTGCTGCAGAGATTGAATATCCGGTGAAACCTTGTGCGAGGTTGTGGGGGATAAAACTGGAGGAGTTACGGCTCTGCCACCCTTTGATGTCCTTGGGATTTGGAGCTTTCTTATATGATTGATAGCGCTCCGATGTGATTGCATAATATTAATGTTATAACTATAGGCCATTGGATTTTGGAGACTTTTATCTGTGCTATGATTGCAGCATGTGCTGCCCCTGAGTCGCAAGGGTCTTGGGTAGGGCGTTCCTGAGTAGCAACAGTTGTGTTGAGCTTTGCCTCATGAAATACTAAGGTCTTTGACGCTTTCAACATGCCGCTGAATCGCAGAGATGTTTGGATTTTGCCTCATGAATATTGAGGTCTTTGAGCTTTTAGAGTGCCCCTGAGTTGCAGAGGTTGTAGAGGTCTTGCCTTGGGATTATCGATGTCTTAGGCTTTCAAGTCCAGCGACGCCTTCCTAGAGGAGCTAACGAGGCACAGCGGTAAAGCTTTTGAGGAGTCACTTGGCTCCGTGAGAGATGATCTACAGCGTCTTTATCCGAGCGCTGATCCTTCCACCATTCTTGGCCTCGATCTTCTGCGCCAGCATTAGGTAACATGACGCTTTTTCCTGTAAGATTGCCATAGCGTCATTTGATATATAATGAGTATTGGCCCTTCCTTTATGGCACGACAGATTCTATCTGTGCTGAATTTTGACTAGTAATGTGTTTATGGTTTGTTGAACGCTTTGGAACGTGCCTCTGGGATGCGGAGGTCTTTATTTGAAACGCTTTTGAGCATACCCCTAGTCTCAGAGGTCTTTTGATTTAAACGCTTCTAGTTGAAACGCTCTTTAGCGTGCCCCTGAAACGCGAGGGTCTTTTGTTTGAAACGCTTTTAAGCGTGCCCCTGGGTTGCAGAGGTCTTGGAATCTCGCCCCGGGATTACCGAGGTCTTTAACGCTTTTTAGCGTGCCCCTGGGTTTCAAAGGTCTTGGAATCTCGCCCCGGGCTTACCGAGGTCTTTAACGCTTTTAACATGCCCCTGGGTCGCAGGGGTCTTTTGTTTGGAACGCGCGTTAGCGCTCGTAGTTTCCTCGCTTGTTTACACGTCCAACAGCAAACAAAATCCCTGGGCGAGTCAGCAAGCCGAGAGAGCGGCGGGGGTATCACGCGCCAAGGAGGAGGCTGTGGAGTTCCAAGTCCAGCGACGCTTTAACAGAGGAGCTGGCGGCGCGTAATGGTAAGGCTATGGAGGACTCAGGCTTTCAAAGATGGCCTCCAACGCCTGGATCCGAGCGTCGATCTCCCTAAGACTCCTGGGTCTCGACTGCTGGCGGCGCTTTGCTTAATTTTGCGAAATGATGCGACACTCTTCTATGCGATAACTTGAGTGGAGTGACGCCTTATGAAGTTCGGACACCTGGACGTCTTTCACCTTAATTTTGTGTAGTGCAACGTTCTGCAGCGCCACTTAACGTTCTCAAGTAATGCAACGGCCCACAGCGTTACTCCGAGCCTTGATAAGCCCCGCTATAGCTGAGTCACAAGCGGTCGCAATACGTTATAGTCGTGTCAGGATGTAACGCGTATGCGGTGTCACTGGAATTTAGGATGTACTCGTTGCGGGGGTCTGTTTTTTGAACGCATTAAGCGTGCCCCTGGGTCGCAGGGGTCTTTGTTTGTAACGCTTTTGGAGTGCCCCGGGCTTGCCGAGGTCTTTGGCGCCCCGGGATTGCTGAGGTCTTTGGCGCCCCGGGATGCCGAGGTCTTTTGGTGCCTCAGAATTGCTGAGGTCTTTGGCGCCTCCGAATTGCAGAGGTCTTTGGTGCCCTGGGCGTGCCGAGGTCTTTGGTGCCTCAGAATTGCTGAGGTCTTTGGCGCCTCAGGATTGCTGAGGTCTTTGGTGCCCCGGGCGTGCCGAGGTCTTGGACTTTTTTTTTTTTTTTTTATATAACGCTTTTAGCGTGCCCCGGGCTTGCCGAGGTCTTTGGTGCCTCAGAATTGCTGAGGTCTTTGGTGCCCCGGGCGTGCCGAGGTCTTTGGTGCCTCAGAATTGCTGAGGTCTTTGGCGCCTCAGGATTGCTGAGGTCTTTTGTGCCCCGGGCGTGCCGAGGTCTTGGGTTTTTTTTTTTTTATATAACGCTTTTAGCGTGCCCCGGGCTTGCCGAGGTCTTTGGTGCCCCGGGCGTGCCGAGGTCTTGGGTTTTTTTTTTTTTTTTGTAACGCTTTTCAGCGTGCCCCGGTCGTGCCGAGGTCTTTGGTGCCCCGGGCGTGCCGAGGTCTTGGGTTTTTTTTTTTTGTAACGCTTTTCAGCGTGCCCCGGTCGTGCCGAGGTCTTTGGTGCCCCGGGCGTGCCGAGGTCTTGGGTTTTTTTTTTTTTTTTGTAACGCTTTTCAGCGTGCCCCGGTCGTGCCGAGGTCTTTGGTGCCCCGGGCGTGCCGAGGTCTTGGGTTTTTTTTTTTTTTTTTTTTTATGTAACGCTTTTCAGCGTGCCCCGGGCGTGCCGAGGTCTTTGGTGCCCCGGGCGTGCCGAGGTCTTGGACTTTTTTTTTTTTTTTTATATAACGCTTTTAGCGTGCCCCGGGCTTGCCGAGGTCTTTGGTGCCTCAGAATTGCTGAGGTCTTTGGTGCCCCGGGCGTGCCGAGGTCTTGGGTGCCTCAGAATTGCTGAGGTCTTTGGCGCCTCAGGATTGCTGAGGTCTTTGGTGCCCCGGGCGTGCCGAGGTCTTGGGTTTTTTTTTTTTTTTTTTGTAACGCTTTTCAGCGTGCCCCGGTCGTGCCGAGGTCTTTGGTGCCCCGGGCGTGCCGAGGTCTTGGGTTTTTTTTTTTTTTTTGTAACGCTTTTCAGCGTGCCCCGGGCGTGCCGAGGTCTTGGACTTTTTTTTTTTATATAACGCTTTTAGCGTGCCCCGGGCTTGCCGAGGTCTTTGGTGCCTCAGAATTGCTGAGGTCTTTGGTGCCCCGGGCGTGCCGAGGTCTTGGACTTTTTTTTTATATAACGCTTTTAGCGTGCCCCGGGCTTGCCGAGGTCTTTGGTGCCTCAGAATTGCTGAGGTCTTTGGATTAATGGGATCCATATCATGAGCTCCAGCACAATTAGTAATGGAGCAAGTATATACACTTCACCATGAACACTAAATCGTAAGAAAAGCCGCTGAGCCCCCACGGAAACAAGGAAATCAAGCACATAGCAGCAGCCTTAATAGTAGATGAATAGCTCGCATTCTAGGCTACAATGAGATCAAAAACGGGCAAAAGAAAAGAGAGTACTGACCAGCTGCAATAACATATAATAATCTGCCCCATTTTCAATCAAAATTGTCACGCAAATCAATGGAAAACACGCAGTAAAAAGCTGCTGCAATAAAAGATGAGAGATAGCTCTATTTCCCCCTAAAAGTGCATTTAAAATAAGGAGAACATTAGGCCAAAGGCAGCTGCAAGCATAGCCATTTAAATAGCTCCATGTTCCATTGAAATATCATGGTAATCAAGTGAAAAATGGTGAGTGAATAGCTGCTATATAAATGGTATGATTCTCATAGGAAACGGTGCTAAAAACTGAAGGGGTCGCCGCACAAGGGCCAGCATTAATTACTGGTGCTAAACAGCCCCTTTTCCTATCAAAAGGGTCATTAGAATCAATGGAAAAGATTGAACAAGGTGGAGCCACAAGGACTGATAATAAACAGCCCCTGTTCCTCCAAAAATGCCATGGGAACCAAGAGAAAAGTCCGGGCAAAAGGCTACTACGAAATCAAATGGATAAGAGCCCGATTCTCATTGAAAATGCCATTGAACCGGGGATAAAACTTAGACGAAGATGTAACTGCAGCTTGGACTTTTAAGAGCCCACAATCTCCATCAAAATGACATTAGGATTGAGGGAAAGCACTGAGCAAGAAGCGTTGCAACAGCAATTAATAGTGAGCTCTTTTCTTGTCAAAATGACCTCGAGGTCTTGAGAAATTACCAAGCAGAGAGCTGCTGCATTATTGGGCTATGCACAGCCCTATTCTCGGTGAAATTGGCATTCAAATCAAGGAAAAATGTCAAGGGGGTAGCAGCTGCAATTGCGGACATCAAACAGCCCCATTTCGGATGAAAATGGCAAACAAGCCTGTGAAAACTTGCAGCAAAGAGCAGCTGTAACGATAAACCGACTAGAGCTCTAATCTGCTCAAATGAGAGATGAAAGGTAGGAGAGATCATCGAGCAAAGTTCGGCAGCGACTATACACATTAATAAGCCCGAACTTCAGTGAAAATGCCATGACAATTGTGGAAAAATATGCAGCAAGGTGTAACAGCAATCAAGGACAAATTGCAGCTTTCTAACAACCAATACCACAGCAATACAAAGGCCGCAGCCATTTTCAATTTCATACCACACGAGCCTCCATTCAGTGAGGTAGCATCTGAAGCAACCCACCCCCAGCAAGCTCGACAGCAAATCGTGGCAAAGATAGCATCACAAATAATATCGACTAAGGCCTCGAGCCGGCATTTCAGCGATGAATCAACAACATGCCAAGCCAATCAGAGCATCCAGCAAAAGAAATGGTAGAAATGAAGGCGGAGAACGTGATTGGATATTACCTGCCTTACCAGTAAGGAGACGTGCAGGATGGCTCTGCTTAGGCTGGCGTTGGCGAGATTAGCAGGCCAATTTTCCGTCCTTCCTCGGCTGAATGGATCATGGACGGTCAGACACAGGTCGTAGGCTTGAGGTGGTGTGAGGCTAGAATCGGAGGTGATTCGATGCCAGTGAAGCCTGAATGGTGGAGCCCTGTCGTGGCCGGGGCAATCAGAGCCAGAACCGGTGGAGGAGGGCTTGGATCCGGTGAGCAGCGGTAGGCTCGCAGAAGCAGAGGGTTCTGGTTCGTGGTCGGAATCTGTCCCTCAGAGATAGCAGCGCCGTTGGAGCTCAGAAACGGAAGTGGTAGCTGAAGCGGACAGCTTTTCTGCACAGGAACCGAAGCTGGAGCAAGGACCTCGTGGATTCGAGATTGAGGTGGAGATGATCGAAGAGCCAGGCTTGTCGATCGTTTCCCACAGACGGCGCCAATGTTGGGGTTTCGTGAGAGATATCGGGCGGAAGAAGACGAGCCGAGGATCGGAAGAGGATCCCCGAGGCCCCGAGACCCCTCACGGGAGCCTCTGCTCTCCCCCCTTCCAAAGCTGCCTCTGTCTTAGTTATTAGGGTTGGAAAATTGGGTTGGGCCTCCTCAAGTTCTGGGCCGGTCGTGTTAACGCATGGGCCTGGGCCCATCAACACGGAAGCTAGAATTGTTCGTTTGAAGATTCGGCTTTCCGACCTTGGAAGTTCATCCCGACCAGGCGGAGCACGGGCACGACTGATCGCTAGTTCAATTGTACTTCTTATAATTGCTGAACAAATTGGACAATTTTAGTCTCAATCCCCATGGTGAGATATGTGTATCTAAATTTCTTATTGGAAATCATTATTTTAATTAATAGTAATATTTATTTACTATTTACTTATTATTTATATAGGGTCGTGATTGTAACGAAATAATCTTTCAAAATTCCGAGTTAGCAACTTCTCTCTTATTCTATTCTTTAGAGAACAACACATCCGGTCGCTTCTCGTGGATTTCGCTTAATTTTTCGTTTAGTTCAGTTTTAGTTCGGGTTTATGAATTTTCAAAAACAAAGAAAGGCACCTATGGATACATTCTCATAGATGTGTATTTTTTTAATTTTTTTTTTTGGTGATATAGATTAGTGCCGATTGAAGTATGACAATTTTGCACCAAGCAACAATTCTATTGTTTGCTTAAAAATTGAATGGCAAATTATGCAATTACCATATGTATTTGCATGCATTTTCGTATATCTCTATAAGGTTACTTATTTACTATGATATAATGCCACTCGTGAAATAGTTCTGCACCCATTTCGACTAATTCGACTTTAGATTCAAGTGTTGTCAATAGAGAATGTCGGTGATATGAGAGGTTTATCACTTGATAATCAATCTAATTCAGGTCTGCATTAGTCAAATATTGAATTTCTAAATTTAAGACGGTGCACAATAATGAAAATAAAGAAATTGAAAATAAAATGAAGCTATATCACCGTATCGCCAACTCACTAAAAAAAGTCACATGTGCCAATTATGGTATGTTCAAGCACCTCTGCATATGAAGAAAGTTTTCAGTCGAGCGGTTATAACACGTCGGCGATACTGATGTGGTATATTCGTCCAATCGGGACTTGACATGTCATCAATAATTATACAATTATGATTATTAAAACGTAAAAAATATAAAACAAATCTTAAATAAATGGTGAACCTAATTGAAAATAATATATAATTAGTAAAAAAAAATTAAATAAAACTAATAAATGGTTAACCCTAAATGGAAAAATATATAAAAGATAAATTCCGACTGGACGAATATGCCACGTCAACATTACCTACGTGACATGACTGCTTTACTAACAACTCTCTCCTACATATGAACATCTCCTCCGGCTGTATATTTAAGCGTACATAGGGAGCTGCTCCATTGCACGGTAAGAAATTGGAGAGCTTGGTGTTGGCAGGGCAAGTCGAGGCCTGTTTTATGCCAACATCAATTATAACTACAGTGACGAGAAAGTCGGTTCCGTACTCGGAAGACGATCAGGAAGCCGGCGAGCCCGCTGTCAAACCTATCAAGAGGTGCTGGAACTACAGTTGCAACATAATCGATACTTCTGTGTGGTGTTGATGAGGTCCCTTCGACCCCGAGGTAATTAGCCTACGCGGATTATTTTTTCTTAATCGATTTCCCTCGTCGTAGATGTAAATCATCGACCAAAATCAGCGTAATCCAGTTGTTAATTGCCTAAGTTCGGTTGGTTTTCGAGATAAAATGGTACATATGATTATGCTAAAATTTGAAAGTATATAGGGATTTTAGTCTTTAACATCTTTTCCTTTTTTTTTTCCCATCAATTTTGCATCCTTTTACTGTGACAATCTCATTTGATGAACAAAGCAATATATATAGCAAAAACTCTAACAATTTTTGACACGACATAATAACCCGACACCACATGAAATTAGGCGGGTTTGGGTCAAGCCTAGTTAGACACTAATCCGTTTAGACACGAACATGTGCAGACACGATAAATAAACGTGTTTAACTGGGTTTGAACCTGTATAACATGACAAGATAATTTAAATACATTTATTAAATGTATTCACTATTTTTATATGTATTATATTGACTCATTTAATACATTTACATATGAAAACTTTATGATATATAAAATATTACATGCATTGCATGTATAATTATTGTTAAAAATGATATTATATGGTCAATAATTGATTAATCTTACTTATTTGCTATACTAATTGTCAATAAATATTATTATTTTAGTAATCATATCATATATTGTTAGAATATAATTATATCTTGTCGATATTTCACATTAAATGGGTCAACCCAGTTTAGACACGACTGTTTAGACATAGAAAATAAATATGTCATGTCTAAATTATCAGGGTTTCTGAATCGAACTCGTTTAGACATAACATATTTAAACACGACACGACACGGTTTGCTAGGTTTAAATGGAAGTGGAGTATCATCACAACTTCATACTGTTGGATTTTTAATTCGACTAATATGGTCCAACAATATATCATTGACCGAGTATCTGTGTTATTCTAATAGTTGGCCCGATTAAGTGATCTAATTGAGTTTATTAATGGGCCTTAATGACATCTCATAAAAGTGTGGGAACTAATGTGCAGATACCAAAAGTAAATTTCTGATTCTATGATGGGCAGAATTAGAAATTACTAAATCAACAGGCACAAATGTGCAATTAGGGGGTTATGGTCCCTGGGTCACACGTTATAAAACCGTCTCCTCTGATATCCCATTAGTTAGAGTGTGCGAGAACAGAGAGACCCCACATCCTTTGAGCGGTACCGTGCAGACCTAGAAGATCCAAACCCGGAATCAAGTTCTACGATTGCCGCTATGGATCCGGGTACGCTTCCGCTTTAACTTTTATGCACAATCTCTTAACGATTCAACATGTCTGTTCTTGGTATTATTTGGATTTAATTCGTTTACGAAATTCTTTCGCATACTTCATCCCATAACTTTTTTTTTTATCTCAAAAAGAAACCGAACCTAGACAGTTAGCGGCCGGATCTTACTGAGTTTGGTTGAAGATTTCTATCTATTATGAGGGAAAAAAATGCATGATGGAGAAATAATGTTCTATGTTTGCATAACTCGGGATCGAAGGGACCTCTGTGCCACATAGAGGTATCGGTCTGTGTTACAAATTGTTGTTCCAGCACCTCTTGATGTGTTTTGACAGCACGCCAGCTATTCCTCGATCCTCCTCCGAGTACAGACCCAACATTCCGGTCGCTATAGTTAATACGATTTTGTTGGCATAAGTATCGTTCATGGTAACTACGGCCAATGTCGGGCGCCAGTAGGCAGGATTTCACATGAGTTGAGATAGTTGTTACAGTCATAAGATGTTTAAATTACGGTATTTGTGGCTTTGAATAAATGGGTGCATTGAGATGTCTCGCTGTAAGCCGGAATTCAAAGACCGGATGATATGGAAAAAAAAAAAAACGAGTTGAAGGTTAGATTCAAGGCGCGAGAAAAGTGTAAATAACGATCAACAGTCAATATCGTGGTTGAAAGTAGTTTGAATGTGATTTTCTAGATCAGATAATCTATATTCTATTTAGAAAATATATTTAAGAGATATCGGCAATATTTGTTAGTTGTTTAAATGTGAGAAGGTCTTGCATTTAAATAAGGTCTTGTACGAGTTGAAAACGTACTTCAGTGTCGTGAAACCCTAAGGGCTTGGGGCCCAAGCGAAGGGGTCTAGTGCGTGCAATACTTCTGATGAATTTTTCCATTGCATACATGAAAGCATAATGAATTGAGAGATCGTGTTTGAAACTCTTTTCCAGCTAGGTTAACAGTGGAGTTTGGGATTGGTGATATCGCTATAGTTACAATATCTTGTTTTGATCTAGTGAAATTTTTTTACTTTACCCGTAATTCTTTCCCTCTAAATCGAAGATATTTTTGTTTAGAATCGTTATCAAATTTTTGAATTTATCATTTCATCTTGCTTGCGCTTTTTGAGGACTAACAAGTGGTAGCACCCGGACCATGATCACGGTATGACACTTAAAAAAGTGCTAACTGCCAGTGAGACCATTTCCGTGAGTTGACGATGCAATGTATTGGTCCTTTTATTTTATCTAGTATTCAAAATTTTGATATGTTACATTATCGAAAAATTCAGCATGTCACGATTATATAGGCTTGACTCGGCTTGACCCATTAAGAATTAAAATTCTTTATAATATTAATTCTTCATTGACAGTATTCAAATTTAAAATTAAGTTAACAGAAAAATGTATGAAAATGCACTCAAATACATATACTAATTTAGTTAATGTGGCCTGGGGTGGTTGCTTAGAATAAACTCAGAGTAGGAATCTCCGGAGAAAGATGATGTCGGTCGGGAACCGGGAAAGGAGACGGAAGTACTGAAGAGATATTCCAAGATGACGACGAATCCCGAGGCGCTCATGTGATACTCACGTGGCTCACAATTTTCTCTCCCCTCTCTCTTCGTTGTATGTGCCGATCAGTATTCAGTGCCGTGCCGCTGCTTGCCAGAATCCTTGACGGGTGTTGGGTGATCTCATTACACAGTCACAGACCAGCACGAGGGGCACTTTCGTCACACGAATGTTGGGATCTTTTTTTGGATGTACACCGTCCACTATTAAAAAATTTCATACATCTCGACTAATTCAGGTTAAAACCGAATCGACCAACTAATGTGTAAAAAATTTTCTTAGCATGAATTTTCATCATGAAGAATTATTTATTATGAGCAGTCCGTTGACGAAGTAAGCGACTGTGTTTAAAGGAGATTGTCGGGTTTGTGGGATTACATCAGTGGAAAGATTACACGAGACATATATTATGTTATCATTACTGGATTTTGTAAGAGAATAGATGCATTTTCACTCAAAAATCTGAACTACGACGTGATGGTACCCAACTCTCTTATAAACTTGAGATTTATATTATTGATGTGGGACCTAACAACCTCCATCGACGAGAATCAAACTCACAATCTCATTTAAGGGGATAGATAAGATACGAATCGTATCGACCAACTAATGTTAATGGTCTTTGTCGTGCGCACATATCTCGATATACGAAAATTTTCAATAAATTCCAGCTAATTCAAGTAAAAAAGATTCTTACTGCGTCTATAATTTTAGTTGTGACCTTGACATGCCAAGGATCCGCTAAACGAGGCTGCCCTGGATTTCCCAAAATGTCCAGGAACTTGTTTTTTTATTTTATTAAACCAGACAACGTTCACGGGGAAATTGGAAGGGTGCCCCTGTCAGACGGACTGCCACATAAGTCCAAATAGCAGTAACTGCCCCTCACCGGCCCAAAAAAAATAGCAGTAACCGCTCATTTAAGTGCATGCTTCCTGGGGGCATTTCCGTCACTGCACGCGAAATCCCATGCTGCGCGGACCGTGAAAGCCTTTCCTGCAGAAGCGTGATCTGCCGTCGACCCCTTCCCCCGAAGACTCGTCACCCTCATCGGTGGCATCAGAGCCACTGAGACGGCGACGCGTGTAGGGCAAGCAGATATTTACGTCGTCGGCTTCGTGGCAAGGGAGCTCGGATGGATCTGGGGCATTGCGCTTGTCCACCTCTCAAATTCGGAAAAACATTGCAAATAATATATAAATTTTATTAATTCTAAATTTCAATAGCGAACATATCCGTTAAATTGAAAAATCAGTTTCAACTATCATCCTGTTAGTATAATACTATTAAAAATCTAATATAATTTATAGAAATTGGAACGTTAAGTTTAAATTTAAAGAGCACAATTCTAAGTAAATGTTCAAAACAAATATATGAAATGAATTCGGACCTAAGATCTTGATGTTACCGTACCACATATTATAGGAGTATGCTTGCCATGTTTAGTTTGTCGTTGTTATTTTATTTAGTTCATCCGATATATTCTATTTTTATATTGATAATATCTGGAGTTGTAATAATTGACTGATCCATCGGACGATGTGTTATACAGCTTGCAGCCCACTATTAAACCCCAGATATCGGCTGCTTGGGAGAGTTGAATCCTGAACCTGGCCTACTGCACGTTATCAGTTTACCATCGGGTCTGCTCCTCAGAGACATTCATCTGATAAAATACAAATGTTCAAAAATTACGTAGCATGATAATTGATCCAATATACAGTTTTTTATATCAATAATATCCAACACTATAATAACAAATTAATCTATTGAACGGTTTATTGTACTGTTCGAAACCCGCTATTAATTCTCAGACATGGACGTGTGAGATTGATCCTATGTGCAGTAGATGTGTTTATATGGGCCCGGTCTCCGGAGCCCGACAAGAGTGCTTAAATACGTGGCCTCCCCCTCATCTTCTTCAGGCAGTGGTTAGAGAGAGAGAGAGAGAGGGGGGAGGGAGATCTCAGAAGTACTTCCGTCGGAGAAGCGATTCCGACATCGACATCTCTCCGAGGTACGCTCTTCCCTCGCTGGTTTTCTGCCATTACGCATCGTTCGTTGCAAAACAGCACAAATGAGATCGCCATTTACAAGTTCCGTTTCGATTCCATCCATTAGCGGATGGAGATTCCATTTCATTCCCAGCTTCCGATCGCCTTCCCCCACCCGCCCCCCCCCATCGAACAGCGAAGCTTTAGGTTTAATCGAGTCGCGGCCATTGTTTCATCGTCACGTGCACATGCTCACGAAATTGTCTGCATATGTGTTGCCGTGCCTTCTCCGGAATCTCGGTCGTCTTTTCCCCGGATTTCCGTTCTCCTTCTCGATATTAATTTAATAGTGAGGAGGAAAAGTGTCAGAATCGCGGTCTATGAAGATCTCGGTCGATAGAAATACCAGGCCGAACATGACTATTATCGAAGAAAAGATGATCTCTGTCTAGTGTAGTAGATCCCTTGTTCTTGTGCAATTTCGTTTCATCTTTTTCCTGCTGGCCTTTTGCTTTGCATGCGTTTCCACAAAGATGAATATAATATATATACATATATATATATATATTCAATTACAAATTCGGCCATGATCGTGGAAGGCAAGAGATAGAGGTTAATAAAGAGTTACGAGGATGCCTCGGGGTAACCTAGATAGTAAACAGGTGTTTTCTTACTTCCCTGATGAAGGGTTCAATCTATCAGGGCACTAGTCTGTTAGAATTAATCATGACTTATCTGACACGCGTAATTTACGGGCTATTACAAGTGTCCCGACAAAGAGGTATTGCAATCACCACTAATTGGATTGGGCCCAGAAGGCATCGAATACCTCGATTATAAAAATAATAATAAAAAAAAGAGTTATGAGGAATCTCATATAGTGAATAGAATTAGGATTCTGAGCCTAATTACTAATGATAGCGTTGTATTAAATTTCCTTTATAATATATAATGTTTTTAAAATTAGGGATTGGTATAATGATATTACTCTTAACGTATTTTGAGAGGTCTCGAGTCTTAAAGGATCGCTCTTATTTCTTTCTATCCAGGGATGGGTTCAGAGGGTGCGCAACGCGGCGATCACCCCACATAAATTCTAGAAAATTCAATAAGATATTGTATAAATATCAATCAATTCTCAATTTTATATGTTTTGGCTAAATTATCTAATTTCACTTTGTTTAACTCGTCATCTTACTCTTTCACCGATTTCCGTTCCCTTGAACAAATTATTTAGAGTTCTCCCGGTTTACATGGAGAGTCTTGTATGAAACGATGTTATCACCTGACAGCACTTACGTGATAATACAAATATAGTAAAATTAAATTATTTTTATAAAATTGTAAAAAAAATAATCTTAAAAATTGATTGATTTTATTACGTGAAGACTTTCTAAGGTGGATGGATACATAAGAAAATACCTTTTTTTTTTTTTTGCTATCATGAATAATTGAATTTGGGGCTTTTGATGGTGATTTTCTCCAGCAATGGAAGGTAAACATTTCATGGTTTTGTGCTTTTTTTTTTTTCTTGACAGCTAAACTGCCAAAAAAGGCACTCTAAATATCCTGTTTTCGGTCACAAGTAGAAGTCGCCGCACATGACATCCCATGCTTAATTTTGAGTCTGTCGTAAGCTGCGTCCAATTCATTCATAAGATTTTTTTAATTAAATTTTATGTGTATGAAGTTGAGATTCAAAAACCTGCCCATCTTCGACCGTTCAATAAATAAGGATGGAACAATAAATATTCCGTTTTAGGCGGTTTACGGGGGTGGGCGTGGCTGGCAGATTTGAAAGAAACCGTAAAAATAAATATGTAATGGTAAATTTATTAATACGCAAAAACACTCTTACCTTTTTCGTTTTCGTTTGCTCTTAATACTGCCATTACGTGGATTTGAGTCATTTTGAATTTGCTGTGATATTATTTCATTAATTGTTACTGCTATTTTTGCATGAAAATATGCGAATCTTCCTTGACATGGTAAGTGATTAATAATCAATAAATCGATTGGAAAAAAAAAAGAAATATAAGGTAAGAAATCTCCCTACTCTTAAAATGGCAAGTGTAAATATAAATTAATATATATATATATATATATATATATTTTTAATACACTACCTGATAAATATAAAATTAAATGGGCTCTGATGAAAGCAGGATGGACCAAATTTGATCAAGTTAGGATAAAATTCTTCAAATTATTTTTTTATTTCACAAATACTCGAATATTGAAGGTGATGGATGAAATCGATGAATTTTCCTTTTTTTTTTTTTTACGTATTTGGAATGTCGAATATACTGCCTGAAAAAGTTAATCAATTAACGCATTAATTGGAGGGGTAGCAAAGGAAGGAAAAAAAACAGCGTTGACAGTGACGTAGCGTTGCAAACAATGCTCCTGTGGCTGCATGCATATATTATAATCTATAAATAATTACTAAATTAATCTGTGAAAAGAATGTCAAATTAAACTAAAAAAGAAACCTCTGAATATTCCTCTTCATGAGAAAAATAAGAAGAAAACCTCGAGAAAACTAGTTTTCTGCTGAAACGGGCCTCAGATTGTCCTTGTCGGGTCTGTAGAACTGGAAATGAGCGGTGGCCATGTAATCCATTGGCCACGGGGCCTTGTCTGGGGTTGTGGGCCCACCATACTATCACGTGATCAGCTTAGCTATCCCCGACCAAACACGGTCGAGAGTAGTTGTTTTTGTTGCGCATGAGAATCTGCTGCCCCATGCCATTTGCATGGAATCCTACCATGTCGAGTACACGCGACACATGCCAATCAGGAGCACGGAATTGACAGCGGCATGTTGTCTCACACGAATCTGTCGACAGCATCCACAACACGCCCTGCAAGGACGTCCGGTGCTGATCAATTTTCTTAAGGAGAATTTGAATGCATTGTCTGATAGAATCCTTCCCCAGTTTGCCGCAGAGAATCCATTCACATACCCAAACTTAAGTAAATGCTTCATCGGTTGTTAGTTTCGAATTTGGCCGCAAACCTTCCCAGGATCGCACTCCGAGTTGTTGCCCTCGGTCTATTCTCTGACTAGTTTCGATTTCAGGACTGAAGAAGGTGAGCTCTCGGGGAAGACAGGATGGGCGCCGGTGGAAGAATGTCGGCCCCGGCTAAGCGGGAAGCCAAGGTAGAGAAGGGCCCGAAGCGGGTCCAGAGGGTTCCGACTGCAAAGCCGCCGTTCTCGCTTGGTGAGCTGAAGAAGGCCATCCCCCCACACTGCTTCCAGCGCTCTCTCCTCAAGTCCTTCTCCTATCTCTTCTACGACCTCGCTCTGGTCTCCGTCTTCTACTACACTGCCACCACTTACATCGACAACTTCCCCGGTCACCTCCGCTACGCGGCCTGGCCGGTATACTGGGCCCTTCAAGGGTGCGTGCTTACCGGCATCTGGGTCATCGCCCATGAGTGCGGGCACCATGCTTTCAGCGACTACCAGTGGGTGGACGACTGTGTTGGGCTCGTCCTGCACTCAGCGCTTCTCGTCCCATACTTCTCCTGGAAGTACAGCCACCGCCGCCACCACTCCAACACCGGTTCGTTGGAGAGGGACGAGGTCTTTGTCCCGAAGCCAAAGTCCAAGATGCCGTGGTATTCCAAGTACCTCAACAACCCGCTCGGTCGGGTTGTGACCCTGGTTGTGACCTTGACCCTCGGTTGGCCGCTGTACCTGGCGTTCAATGTCTCCGGCAGGCCCTATGACCGGTTCGCTTGCCACTACGATCCGAATGGTCCGATCTACTCTGACAGAGAGCGGCTCCAGATCTATGTCTCGGATGCCGGTATCATGGCTGCAACATATGCCCTTTACAAGATTGCAATGGTTCGAGGACTGGCTTGGCTGGTTTGTGTGTATGGGGTCCCGCTCCTGATCGTGAACGCATTCTTGGTCATGATCACGTACCTCCAGCACACCCACCCTGGCCTGCCCCATTATGACTCGTCGGAGTGGGACTGGCTCAGGGGGGCGCTGGCCACTGTCGACCGGGACTTCGGGATCCTCAACAAGGTCTTCCACAACATAACGGACACTCACGTGGCCCACCACCTCTTCTCCACCATGCCGCACTACCATGCCATGGAGGCCACCAGGGCGATCAAGCCGATACTGGGCGACTACTACTCGTTCGATGGGACTCCCGTGTACAAGGCAATGTGGAGGGAGGCGAAGGAGTGCCTCTACGTGGAACCCGAGGATGTGAGCGCCAGCAATGGGGTCTTCTGGTACAAGAACAAGTTCTGATCATGTTGCAATGGTCAGTTAAGCTAGAGATCAAATGGAACCGAACAAATTAAGGGTCTTTTAGCTGTAGGGTGCTCCCTCTTCAAATACATCTTCCATGGATATGCCAGTGGCTGCATTTGATCATGGTGTACTAATAATGTAAACCATTAGTGTTGTCTGAGTCGGGTCGGTTTTTAGTTAACTGTGCGTTCGCTGCCATTTTCATACATTGTCACATGCACTCATCAGCTGACGAACTCGAAATAGAGATCCGCTCCCAGTTCTCTGTTTGTCCGAGACCCCGCAAAGCTTTGTCTCGAAACCGATCGATGATGCATTGTCTGTGATCCTAATTTCAAACACTAATGGACCCTGAAAATGTCAACGGTAGAAAATGTGCTTACAATGTTTCAAGTGTACATCACTTACTGTTTAGAAGTAGCCTATTAAGAATTAAAACTCTTCTAATCATTAATTTTCTCAACTCGGTAGTATAATATGCCTCGAATAATCTGGATTCGAGCCGGTTTGATCCCTTAAAAGGTAAAACTATTTTAAATTCTAATAATGAATGTTCTCTATTTAGAAGAGTTGGATGCGATGGACCATCTCAAACAACTAAGATCTAGATGGGTGGCTCATTATTGGGCCTGCGGGCCCAGTCAAGGCTATTCCCCTTTTCAGGCCTCTGGGCCACATCAGGCCTTGTCCTGGTCAATCATGTCTGATCCGGTCAACTGATAACTCAGATCGGGCGTTGACGGGGGAAGAAGGACGTGAAAATATAGATCGGGACATTAATTTTATTATATTTCAAAAATAATTTTTTACTTCAGTTACAAAATGAAAAATAGATTTTCTCCGATAATATGGGCAAGTTGTCATTCAGCCAATGAAAAAACTGGAAAGTTGTTGCATCATCCCTTTTGTAAAATAACGTTTCAGATTCGATTTTTGTAAACACAGATATATTATATTTTTAAATATCAGGATATGCATGATGAGAGAAACTTTCACTGTACCATGTTTCTTTCCCTTTTTTGATTCCCAAATTCTATGCAATATCGCTTTGTCAAAAAAATTAAAAATTGCAGCTTTATTTCCTAGGACAATTTTTAAACCCGCGCTGGTATCCGAGGTAACGTAGTTCAACGGTCACCGTAACGGTAGAGGCCGTTCCATCCAAATTTCATTTCGGACATCTAATGTCAGAAATTTACGAAGTTCGATTAATTTAAATAGGATTTGAGTCGATTAATTGAGAAGAAAATATTTATTATTATAACTTTTTTTTTCCCTGTTAATAACAGTTAAAGAGGAGATTTACCTTACATCTCAATCCATCCGGACATTTCTTGCTGACGGAAAAGTCACCGGGGGGGGGAGAGAGAGAGAGAACACGCGGCGCGGAGGTTCCTTCTCCGCGTCAACCGCGATTCGTCGATAGTCTTCCTCCACCGGGTACCCACCCCGTGACCGGCTAGTGCCGGTCAACCTGGAACCGGCTTTAGTCTCCTCCTCCGCGGAATCGGATCCATCTTTTCCTTTCCCTCAAAAGCCATCTTCGAAGCTCTCCATATCTCGGAAGCGAAGAGGAAGAAGAGAGGTTTTGAGGTTTTCGAACTCGGAGGCCGATCGACTCGAGTCGTCGTCAACTCTGTTCCTAGGGTTTGCATCTCCCGAGTCTGGTGAGTCTCTCCGTTCTCGATTCCTCCTCCTCCGCCTCCCCGCATCTCACCACCCTGGGCGCGCATTTTCGGGGAGAAAGCCGAGGTGGCGAAGAGTTTGTGCGGTTTCATGTTCGGAATTTTTGGAGCTTCGGGTTGAATCTTCTGTTGAGCTGCGTGAGGGTCTGAACGGTGCTCTATTAGCTGAAAGTTTTTGCTTCTCTACTAGGTTTAGATATGCGATTGCACGGGCTTAACTTTTGCTTGCTTGCACTCTTCTGAACGAGTCCGTATATTTGCTCTGGCATTTCCATTTGAGCGCTCTGAGTTTTCGTGTTTTATCGAGGCTGTAGCTGACATTTTGGGTGCCTTTGTGTTGAATAGGAGATGTCTCGTGCAGAGCATCTTTGGGAGAGGCTGGTGCGAGCTGCATTGAGGAGGGAGAGGACAGCAGCAGATGCATACAGGCGCCATGACACTGGAATCGCTGGAAATGTCCCGTCCTCGCTCGCGAACAATAGGGATATAGACGGGATTCTCAGAGCCGCCGATGAAATCCAAGATGAAGATCCCAATGTCGCTAGAATTTGTACTTCTTGCGCTCTAGTGGCTTAACTTTCACCTTCTCGAGCAATCTTTTTGTAACTACAGCTTTTGGTCATGAATTTTGTTTGAGCTCTTCTAAGATTTTTCCTTCTTGCAGTATGCGAACATGCTTATTCACTTGCTCAGAATCTGGATCCAAACAGTGAAGGCAGAGGAGTTTTACAATTCAAAACTGGCTTAATGTCTGTCATCAAGGTTCAATTTATTTGATGGAATGATGTTATTTTATAATCTATTTAGTCATTGTTTGTATTACCAGGAGTAGTTTCTGACAAACCTTGGGGCTTCTGATGGAATGCCTTTTCTGTGAACATGGTGGCATTTGCTTGCACTTCTCATTTTAGAAAGTATCATCCTACTACATTCATAAAAAGCATATGAAATGCATCTACAATGTGCGGATGTAGCATAAACAGCTCTTCCATTCATAGCTTGTAGTTCTTTCCAACTATAATCGCTGCATTTACATATCTTGTCAGTATGGTGGGTGGGCTGACCATTTCTTTACTGGACACTTTTTTTCTCTTGTGGAAGATAAATTGCTGACAGGATTATTTCTCGTTTCTTCCATTAAAAAATTCAGCAAAAGCTAGCGAAGAGGGAGGTTGGAACCATAGACAGAAGCCAGGATATTGCTCGTCTGCGAGATTTTTATAAGTCCTACAGAGAAAAGCATAATGTGGTGAAATTGCGGGAAGAGGAAATGAAATTGAGGGAATCTGCTACTTATACTGCCAACCTTAGCGAGTATGTTGTCTTCTTTTTATGCTTATTGACCTGACGCCTGGGATCGAGGCTTCTCACCAGATGTGGACAACACAATATTTGAGAAAAAGACCTTATTTTGTTTAGCTTAATGCAATTTACTGGTGCCTTGGCAATTATGTGACTTGAAGGCAGTTTTTGAATTCCTGGCTAACCAAGCAAAACCAGCGCCTTCTTTGTCACAACCAGCTTTAGTTTAAAGTTCCATTGAAGAGCATTTCCAGTGTAAAACCTCTTTGTGAAATATAGGTTTTTAATAAAGATAATCTAAAGCCACCATCCAAGCACAAATATCTACGTTTGAGAGAAAACTTCTGGTTTAGAGTGTCTAATTCAGGATCTTCGACTGCAGAATTCTTTCAACTTATGTTCAAATTAAACTGACTAATGCAAGAGGATCTATGCACAATCTGTTTAATGTCTCAATTAACACGAATAAATTTAACTGATGATTATTGGAAGAAGCAACTTCAAAGATTTGGGGCCAAAAGCTATTAGCTGTGACTGTGAATGAGTTCCTTCATCTTGAGTTGGATTTCACTGAGAGTGTTGATATTAGGTCTCACAGAGGGAGCATGAGAGGTTTCTGAAATTTCATACTGGATTTAAGGCAAGTGACATACTGTCAGGTGCATGTAGTGAATGGATGGAAGTGCTGACCAAACAATATTGACAGAAGCATATTGAAGAAGTTACTTGGGTAAAGTAAATTGCAGTCTCACTTTTTTGGTCACCCTAAACAGAGTTGGCACACCTCAACTGGCCTTCATGGATTTCCCTATCTTACTTCTTATTCTTACAGGATTCCACTTTGTTTTAAAAAAATTCATGGCTCTTGTAGCTGTTGGTTGTGATGTAGTATTACTTCTTATGTGCATGGTTGGAAACTTTCTTCCCCCATGTCAACTGATGGGTTTGTCTTTTATAAATGTAGACTGGAAAGGAAGACAGTGAAGAGGAAAAGGGTTTTCGCTACTTTGAAAGTTTTAAGGTTCATCCTGGAACAATTGGATAAGGACATTCCGGAGGAGGTTAGTTCAATAGCTGCTATGCGGTTTTAGATGGTTGCACTCTTGCTTTTAAATGTCTCTTTGAATCGAGCCTTTTGCATTTGCTTCATACCACTTGACTTCTACCATGTACATTCTGTTAAGAGTTTTGAACTTAATTTGGACAAGGTGCACTTGCTTCTTGGCATGTTTGATGGTCCTTTTTATCAAATCTACTAGATTGAACTTGGATAATGTTTTTCCTTAGTTCATCCAATATCTCGAAGCCGCTTGTTGGTGTTCAATCTAACTTTGCCATGCTTTTTATCCTTTATTCTATTTCATGTGGGGAAGGGCCTCAATTAGGAAATTGTAAATGCTATTCCTTTGCCTTCATTTAGATTCTTGATGAAATGTGGTCCCTATCTTATTATCTTCATATATTCCCATGTTGGCTATTTGCAGTTGAGACGAATGATGGAAGCTGACGCAGCAATGACGGATGACCTAATTGCATATAATATAATACCGCTGGATGGTCCGAGTACAACTAATGCTATTGTGACTTTTCCTGAGGTTAGTTTGCTTTATCCTGAGATTCAAGATTTATTGCTGGTGTTGGTGCATTTGTATAATCTGGATTGCTCATTGGTAGGTTCGAGCAGCGATCTCAGCTCTCAGATTCACAGGCCTACCAAATTTGCCCCCAGATGTCAAGATTCCTGCTACAAGGGATGCAGACATGTTTGATTTTCTGCATTATGTTTTCGGGTTTCAGGTTCGTGGATGGTGCTATCCTTTGTGATCTTCACGAATTTCTTGTCCCCGAATTTTTCATGTATCACCATAAAAGTGATCTGAGTCTAAATGGACATTAGCATGTAACTTAGATGTTGAATTCAGGCAGATACTGTTAAATATTAATCAGAGACGCATATGATCCTTTTCAACTAATCCGGTGATGTATCTTCGTGACACTTGTCAACTTATAAATGAACTGAGGTTGAACATAATTTCATGCTGTGTTGGAGGAACCTGATCAGGGCTATGATAACCCCGTTTGCTTCTCTAATTGTTGTTTGGGGGTTGGTTTGGCGGGTAGCGTTACAAGCAAAGATTTGCTAAGTACAATCTCCCTCTATCGCTGACATCTTAAAGCCATAACTGGGAATGTTATCTGCATTTTGCTTCAAGTAGGGCCTGAAGTAGATGCCTAAAACACACCCTGAGGCCTGATGTCACTTGGATTGCTCTGTAACTGTCATGTTGTTATAGAAGGTTTAGGATGCACTCTTGATCCTTGGAATTGATGATTTGAAATTGGCTGAGTGGCAATCTGAACCATGCTCTCAATTCTCGTTCCACTGTTTCTGCCATTGCTCACTCAATCCCTGCCGCTACCCAATAATCTCCGAGTTCATTACAATGCAGCATGATATAATATATCTAAATCTGTAGAATGTAGTTACTGTCTTCTTGCATCTCATTATATCTCATTCATGCTATACAATTTTTTTTTAGGTTTTTCTGTTATTATTGTAAGTGCTATTATGTGAAATCTAATGCTAAATTAATTAATGTGACTCCCAGAAAGACAATGTCTCCAACCAACGTGAGCATGTCGTTCATCTTCTATCAAATGAACAATCCAGACTTTTCATACCTGAGGCACTTGACCCCGTAAGTAGACTTCACATGTCTCATTCATTTAGTTTTTGCAATGATTTGGCATTTGATCTAGCTGCATTTTTTAAACTATACTTGTAGTTTGGGCTTTTATTGAAGTAGGGTAGATTTCCACGAACAGCTAAAGGCAGTTTGCTGCAATGAAATTTCTAGTTTTCTTATTGGCTATCTACAAAAGATTTCTAGGATTATAGCTTCCATCTTCAAGGATTGCCTGGTTATTTGTAGAGCTCAATGAAGTGGCAGGCTGTTGCACTTATTATTATTGCCAAATTTTTTTAATGCAAATTTGTTATTAATATAAGCTGGAAACTAGTGCCTTAACATATAAATTTAGAACTGACATTAGAAGTGTCCAAGAATGATACAAAAATCAACACTCAGCTCAACTCTTTTTGGTTCTTAAGTTTTTTGCAGGTTGATATTTGCTCCTATAAATCCTTAGCACTAGAACACCATCATTGGTAGCATATGGCTACATCTCATAAATTTTTAGTTCTTTTTAAGTTTATTTTATTGTCTTTCTCGTGTTGAATTTAGACAGTTCTAAATTTGGATTCAACTTGAGTTCACTGCAGAAGTTGGATAAGGCTGCTGTTGAAAGGGTATTTCAGAAGTCTCTGGATAATTATATCAAATGGTGCAGCTACTTGGGCATTCAACCAGTGTGGAGCAGGTGCTGACTGTTAATTTGTTCAAGTCCAATTAATCAGATAACGGATAATATTCTATTCGGTATCATTGTGTATGTTTGAGTTAACTTTATTCGCTTGGGCAGCTTGGAAGCTGTTACGAAGGAGAAGAAATTGCTGCTTGTTTCTTTGTACTTCCTGATATGGGGTGAAGCTGCAAATATCAGATTCTTGCCAGAGTGCCTCTGCTACATATTTCATCATGTACAATTACCTCATAGAAGTCTTGTCATTTTGTGTTCATGGGAACTGTCAGTGTCATTGCTATATTGATTATATCTTATGCACAGATGGCTAGGGAAATGGATGAGATATTAAGACAGCAAGTTGCTCAGCGAGCCAATAGTTGTACAAATGATGATGGTACTATCACATCATTTCTTGAAGAAGTGATCGCTCCTCTCTATGAAGTTGTAGCAGCAGTATGCCTCTACTTTTAGTCTACCTTGTCCTCACAATGAATGCTCCCATCTGCATCTCCTCTCTCTCTTGTTCATGCTCAGTATGATCCTTGGGTGATTCTTACTTGTTATTCTGAGTACTTTTGTGTCCTGTGCTTGTTGAAAATTGAGAGTAAGTTGCGGCCCCTATGATCTGTTTATTTTCAGCGAATACTTACTGAATTACATAACTCTATTTTCTTAGTATCTGCAGGGTTGAGTGCTGATGTAATTACTCTGCTATTTGAAGACGATTTTTGTGTCTTTTCTTCTCCAGAGCAGTATAGAAGTTTGATATCCCCTCCTTTATGATTTAGATGGTTTTCATGGTATTCAGTACCTATGTATATAGGTTTATCTTTCATCCTCTCTCTTTCTACAGTTTCGATAGAAGGATTCTTTTACTAAGGCAACGCGATCAACCCCATTTGTTAGGACAGCTTCCATTGAGTCTCTGCACCTATCCTTTTTATGCTCTCGCTTTCTAAACCCTTGTTGTTGGTTTTCGTACAAAATAGGATTTGGCTCAGGATTGTCTATTTTTAATTCCAGGGTTTCTCTGAATTTGAAAGTTGTCATTTAGTAGGTTTCCATACCAAGACTCAATCCAGTTTTTAATTTCTAATTTTTTGCCTGAATAACTGAAAATCTGGCGTTACTGTTAAGCGGATTAACTAGGATAAGACCTTATGATGACTGAAATAAACTGATTAAGCGTGTATTAACCATAGCAGAAACTAAATAGCGTGTTTTAGATATGGGAACTACTTGTGCAGCTCCAAATTTCGTACTGAATTTTTTATTTTGAAAAGTTGGATCCTGATCCATATAGCAACATGTGCAGCTTGTCAAATGAAGTATGTTGCTAGATTTAGTCATGTTCATGAAAAGGATCAGATATTTAGAAAGAAGTATAATTGAGACAACATTTTGACCATTTTATTAATGAATGTTTTTTTCAGTTGATTTTGGAATTCAGTGAAGATGGATAGTTCTAAAGATAACAACAAGCAGAGAACTGCTGCTTTTGTCTTTTAGTTAACTTTGTTATTTATTCAGATGCTGGTGTTGCATTTTCTTACTCTCTTCTACAATGAATGAGCATGCAGGAGGCTGCAAACAATGACAATGGAAAGGCACCTCATTCTAAATGGAGAAACTATGATGATTTTAATGAGTTTTTCTGGTAATTTCTTTTTCATGACTAGGGAACTTTGCTTTGGCTGTCTGTTTTCTATAGTAAAAAGGCTTGACTAGAAGTCCTCACTTCACAGGTCTCTTCGATGCTTTGAACTCAGCTGGCCTTGGAAAAAACGTTGTCCCTTTTTTCAAAAGCCAAAACCAAGAACAAAGGTGTGGAATCTTGTCTCACAACTTTCCCTAGAAATCTTGTTTAATTATCTGTTATGAGTTAGTTGAGTTTTTGTTTCACAATTTCGGTTGAAATTGAAGTTAATGTTATTGGTTTTATACATATGCTGCTGTTAGGATTAGATGGTTTAGATAAATAAAAGATTACTAAAACTTTCTTTCTTGAGTTGTTGATTACTCTTTATGTTTGGTAGCATGTGTTACTTGCCTCACCTTTTATTTTTTTTTTGAGAGTTTACTTGCCTTACCTTTTTATTACAGCTTCTTCTCAAAACTGGTGGAGGTGGAAGTGAGCGACAGGGGAAAGCTTCATTTGTTGAGCACCGAACTTTTCTTCATCTTTATCACAGTTTCCATCGCCTCTGGATCTTTCTTGTTATGATGTTTCAGGTTAGCAGATCTAAAAGGGTTGGTTAAAGGATTCATTCTTTCATGTTTCTGGTACATTGATTTTGAATGCATGGCTTTGGTAAATATACCCCCTTGTTACAATTTGCTGTTTCATCTGGTATTATAGCATTTTAAGTCTCCCTCCCTCCCTTAAAATTGTGTTTGCTCTTCCCTCTCTTTGCTCTCGATTGTACCTAGCTCATGAAGTCAGTTCACTGTCAACCTGTATATTTTATGTTGTGACAAGTTTTTCATGAAATTTGTTGGTTTTTTTCTTTTCTTTTTTTAATGAGCGCTAGAAGTTGCACAGATGACTGAAGCCTTTTAAATGCTGAAGTGTGTTGCTGATTATATGCTTCTGGCCATCCTATTCATCAAGAAAAAGGAGCATTTTATCTTCTCCCTGTTTTTGGCGTTTGATATATGGGGCCATTTACTCATTTGCTCTCTCCATCACTTTGTAGGGCCTTACTGTAATTGCTTTCAATAATGGTCAATTCAACTCAAAGACCGTACGGGAGCTTCTCAGCCTTGGTCCAACATTTGTGATTATGAAATTTGTTGAGAGTATGAATTATCTTGTTTGGCCTCATCTGTTTGTATCACCTTGTCATACTTATATTATGAAGAAGAGCCTCAAGACATGAAAATATTTTTTCTGCCATAACTTTTGCCTGATGTAGTTGTGTTTTTTATGAAGGTGTTCTGGACATTGTGATGATGTATGGGGCATATTCTACAACAAGGCGCTTGGCGATTGCTCGCATTTTCCTTCGCTTCCTTTGGTTCGGTGCTGCTTCTGGTTTCATATCTTTCCTTTATGTGTATGTATCTGTTGATTTCTCCACATTCTTGTCTTCAATGTTTTCCTTTTGCCTTTTTGGCATTAAGTGCAATGAAGGCTAATCCTTTTTTCTCTCCCTCATATGCCCTTCATCAGGAAGGCTCTCCAGGAACCGAATCCTTCAGATTCGGCTGTTTATCGATTGTACGTGATTGTTATAGTCATCTATGCCAGTCTCCAATTCTTTCTCAGTTTTCTGATGCGCATACCATTCTGCCACCGTTTAACTAATCAATGCGACCATTGGCCGGTTATTCGCTTCTTGAAATGGATGCGCCAGGTTTTCCTTTACTCTAAGATTCTGTGGCTTTTTTGGTGAACTATCAATCGTATGCGCAGTCTTATTATTTACTAGCACGTTCAGTATTTAATCAATTTTGGGTTCTTTGGTTTGAAGGAACGGTTCTATGTTGGACGCGATATGTATGAGAGGAACAGAGATTTTGTCAAGTAATATTCAGATATCTTTACTGTTAGCTCAACCTTTAATGCTGCTTCTATTTCTAGCTTGCCTGGCGTGTATTCTTTCATTTCCTCTTAACTACACATCAACCAGTAACTTGTTAATTGTCTTTTTCGTCATTCACTTTTATATAGGGTTGTAATTCTTTCGTTAACTGGACATAAATTTTCTGGTCAATACTCCTATTTAGTGAAATTCAGTAAATTTTCTTTTAAAACTGAAACTTATTATATAAATAAATGTGAATTAAAATAGAAATGAAGGGGAGATTATCACCTTGAATAGGGAAAAATTAGGAGGGGGAAATTTTTAGGAGAAAGAAAATTGCTTGAAAGGGATCTGAGGAGATACAAGAGAACTAATGCAAAATCTAGTCATGCTCATTTTATTTTATGGAATTAGAGGAAGGGAATTTTAGGAAACCGAATTTTAGACTAATGAAAGCTTCTCCAATTTGTAGTAATAGATGGAGGATTTTTCTTCTTTTGCAACCCATAAATTATCAAAATTAAGGCATCGGTGCCTTCACTCAATAGTCCTTTGGTTCTGGCCCTGAAATTTCTTGTATTGGTAATAGTCTAGCCTACATGGATAACTTTCTGATTTAGAGAATGTAATATTTTCACGATCTGAACTGCAGGTACATGATTTTTTGGCTGGTCATTCTGAGTGCAAAGTTTTCTTTTGCATATTTTCTCCAGGTTGGCTACGATTCAGTGTACCTAATATATAAGTACTGCAGTCATCTCTTATTTTGCCATAATTTGTTTCTGCAGATCAAGCCATTGGTGAAACCAACAAGAGCTATTGTGATTGAGAATAACATAGAATATTCCTGGCATGATCTTGTATCTCGGAGTAAGATTTGTTATACTTGTTCTCCTTGGAAATGTTTCTTTGAATGTCAAGATTAATGAGAGTTTTTTGCATATTTTCGTGCCCATTTATTATCTGGCCTTACTCCTAATCTTTCACTATGCTTTCACACGCAGATAACCACAATGCCTTGACTGTTGCTAGCTTATGGGCTCCTGTGGTTGCAGTAAGTTGGAATGAGTCCCTAGATGGTGTTAAATCTTTTTTTCCCTTTGGGTTACTTATTCATTCAGATGTTGTGGGCTATGACTAAGAATTGCTGAGCTGTGATGATGTTTCAATTTTGCCATGACCTGTTTCTTTTCTTTCAAAATTCTGGTAATTTTGGCTGGCTTAATTGCAGATTCTGCCCCCAGAAGAAGGGGGTGGTTTAGTGCTACCTATTTCTTCCAGGGAAATTTTTTTTTGAATGTTTTCTTCCTATGATTATATAACAAATGATTTTTTTGAGCTTGTATATCATTTGATATCATTTATTATACAAATGATATTGGGCATGTATTATTTTTTAGCAATTAATCTTTGTGGCACGAATATCAAATATTTTCATAATGGTCAAAATTAGTCTGAGGGTTTATGCATGTGATAACCTTTATTTCATTTAGATGACCGTGCAGAAAACATTGTGAACCTTCCAGTTACATAATGAGCTGTTTCCTTATTTCTGCCTTATTTCATCAGATATATCTTTTGGACATCCATGTGGCTTATACTGTTTTCTCTGCTATATGGGGATTCTTACTTGGAGCAAGAGATCGCCTTGGAGAGGTAAATTTTCCCTTTACTTTGAGATCACCTTTGTTTAGTGTTTCCAGTGATTTTGCCTTTGTTACATCATGTTGAGATTGTCTTGTTGTAATAACCTGTTCCCATCCATCTGGAAATCTTGATTTTGAGTCAATGGTTATATTCTTAAGAAGTAAATCTTCATGCTGATTTTATAGATCCGATCCTTGGAAGCAGTCCACAGAGATTTTGAGCAGTTTCCTGGTGCTTTTGTGAACAACCTTCACGTGCCACTTCCTGGCAGGTCTTGAATCCTCCCACCTTGAAGTTGCAGAAGCTTGCTGTTTTCTTGTCTGCATTCCTTATCAATGTTGCGGCATTTTCGTTGTACACCATTTCTCTAACACCCTTTGAACTTTTTTGTGCAGGGACAAAGACCGCTTTCGCACACAGGTGAAATAGATAGTCACAGAATAAACATGTAGACATTGTCATGCACTCTGTGCACAGGCACATATCCTACATATCAAAGCCGGGAATCTTTTCAACTCGACTTTCTCCACAGGGATTTTCTCTTGATTTTCAGCATGCATTTTGAGAAGTATTTTATTTATATATTTACTCCACTCTGTATTCATTGACGCCATGCTTATTTTGAATAAGAAATCTACTATTATACTACTTGTTCATTTTCAGACAGTAATATCAACAAACTTTTCTAATTAAAATAAGTTGATAGAGATCTAATTCATTACCCACGAAATATGCAGGCATCCATCTAGTCATAGGATAGTGATTTTATTTCAGTTGTTCTGGTTGTAGTCTTCTCCTATCTTCCAAGTGCTCGTCAGGCTGCATAAATTTGTAGTCATAAGCAAATATTCCCCCCCCCCCCCCCCCCCCCCAAAAAAAAGAGATAACTCAAGCAACTCATGGGCAAAGAACTTTTCAATTTTGTGAAGGATTTGGAAGCGAGCAAAGTCGACGCGGCCCAATTTTCCCCATTTTGGAATGAAATTGTTAAAAACCTTAGAGAAGAAGATTATATCAGTAATCTGTGAGTATTAGAACCCCTTAATTTAAATGCTATATGCAGAAGAATCCTTAAACTGCTCTTTCCTTTCGCATACTCAGCTTTTAGATAATCGTCTGTTTTAGGGAAATGGAGTTGCTTCTGATGCCTAAAAATTCTTCGAGATTACCTCTGGTGCAATGGCCGCTTTTTCTTCTTGCTAGCAAGGTTATACAATCGCAATTTTCACCAAATCACAGTATCTCTGTTCAATTTATTGACTGCTCTTTAATTTCATCTTGTGTTAGTTTCCAAAATTCAATTAAATTTTCTTTCAACAATCTGTGCAGATATTTCTGGCCAAAGACATTGCTACTGAATTTAGGGAATCACAAGATGAGCTTTGGGAAAGGATTTGTAGAGATGAATACATGAGATTTGCAGTGGAAGAATGCTATATTACCATAAGATACATTTTGCTAGAAATATTGGATGGAGAGGGAAGGATGTGGTATGTGTGGTTTAGCTGTCTGAGTTCCCCTTCTGTTATTAATTGTGAACGCTCTAATTTATTACCATAACAGGGTTGAGAGGATATATGAGGATATTGAAGCCAGTATTAAGAGGAAGAATATCCTTGTCGACTTTCGACTAAATAAGCTGCCATTTGTGATTTCAAGAGTAACAGCGTTAATGGGATTATTGGTTTGTCTGCTTTGGCCTACTCTTGTTGATTGGATCTATTACTCAGTTACCATGTTGTCATGCTTGCTTATGCCTTGATCGTGATCTCTCTCTTCCATAACAGTGTAATTCCACACGTTCTGTATTATATTTAGTGTCCTGAGATGTAGTTGACCATGCAAATTTTAGATTCAGTTAATTAATTTAGTTACAATGAGGAGTGCTCTGCATTTCATATGATGCAATTTACACTTAAATGTTTGTTTTGTGCTTTCTTGTTTGTTGTTTTTTTTCTTGGAACCTTTTTTAAGATTCTGTTGATATGGCTGTGCCACAGAAAGAAGTGGAAACTCCAGATTCAGACAAAGGAGCTGTGAAGGCTGTTCAAGATCTTTACGATGTTGTGGTACATGATGTGCTCTCCATAAATATGAGGTAATTTCATTATCTTTTGTTGTTACACTTTGGTTTTTCCTCCCCTTTCTAGATTATATTTGACCAGCTCTCTTTGATCATTATATACAGGGAAAATTATGGGACATGGAATTTGTTGTCCCAAGCAAGGAAGGAAGGTCGTTTGTTTTCAAATTTGAAGTGGCCCAAAGATCCAGAGCTGGTGCTTTTTCGCATCTTCAAACGATACTATATCGAACTATTCATTGTTTTACTTGGCTGGGAATTGAATAACTTCATATTGTTTACAGAAACTACAAGTCAAACGGCTATTTTCATTGCTAACAATCAAAGAGTCTGCTGCAAACATTCCGAAAAATCTGGAGGCTGGGCGGAGGCTGGAGTACTTCACTAACTCACTATTTATGGAAATGCCCCCAGCCAAACCAGTCAGAGAGATGTTATCATTCAGGCAGTATTTCTGGCTTGTGTATATACTTCTTTTTTAGATGCATCAGAATCTCCACTTATTGGGAATGTATGTATCATCGTTTATTCTATTATGTGCAGTGTGTTTACTCCATATTATTCCGAGATCGTTCTTTATAGCTTGCCTGAACTCCAGAAGAAAAACGAAGATGGAATATCGATTCTGTTTTATCTCCAGAAGATATTTCCAGGTACAAAAGCAAATTCGATTGATACAATCTATGATGGAATTGTGGTTTTACCGTGATTTGAAATGGCATATTAATATTTTGGGCAGATGAATGGAAAAACTTTCTTGCTCGTATTGGACGTGATGAAAATGCTCTGGAGTCTGAGCTTTTCGATAGTCCAAATGAAATCCTTGAGCTCCGTTTTTGGGCTTCTTACCGTGGACAAACATTAGCAAGAACGGGTAAGTGTCCTTTTTGAAAAATGATAATGGTTCTGTTAATTGCTATTGAACTGGCTTGTTTCTCACTGTTGATTTATTATTTTTACAATTTAATTAGTGATAATTGTGCCTTGATTTTTGAGAATTTTCTACCTAGGTGAGACCTACAAGATTGATCTTAGAATGTGGGATTAAGCCGTCCTAGTCTACAGGGTCTATGTCAGTCTCTATAACACCCCAGCAGTTGTTAATAGATGTTAGAAAATGACACCAATCCCTCATGAATCATTTGAGCCTGTAATTTTTTTTCTTTTGATCTGGCAGTAGAGCCTGTAATTACTTGACCTTGGTGAAGTTATGGTGACATATCAACAAGTGTTTTTGAGCTCTGGATTGGTATTTCCTTATGATTCTGGTGGAGTTAGTGTTATGAACGTGGGTGCTTGAGTTCTTTTGGTTGTTTTAGAGAAGAAGGTTTTGTTGTTTGTCAGAATTTCCATTTCTTATTCTTATATAATTGTGTGTGAAGATGGCATGTCTTTTTATGCTGGTCGCTCTTTCTGAGCTTGTAAAGATACCATCACTAACTTGAAATTTTCAGTTTGTGAGATTTTTTCTTGTTTGTCAGAATATCCATTTCTTATATAATTGTGTCTGAAGATGGCATGTCTTTTTATGCTGGTGGCTGTTTCTGAGCTTGTAAAGATACCTTCACTAACTCGAAATTTTCAGTTCGTGGGATGATGTACTATAGAAAAGCTCTAATGCTTCAGGCCTACCTGGAAAGAGCTAGTGCTGGAGGTCAGTGTGTGCAACTGTTTAATTTTTCATTGCTTGGCCCCTGCATTGTTATCTTATCTTATTAAGATTTTCAGATATTGAAGCTGCAAGTTTGAGCAATGATGCTACAAACACTCAGGGATTTGAGTTTTCTCCTGAAGCAAGGGCTCAAGCAGATTTGAAGTTTACTTATGTAGTGACTTGTCAAATATATGGAAAACAGAAGGAGGAGCAGAAGCCTGAGGCTGCTGATATTGCAATGTTGATGCAAAGGTAACATAGTTCATCAGTTGTCTGTGCTGGCAGCTCTAACTCTGTATATTTGAACAAGTAGTATTTAATTTGAAATACTCAGCATGGCTAACTTTCACTTTTGTCTATATCCTAGAAATGAGGCGTTGCGTGTCGCATTTATTGATGAGGTTGAAACCATGAAAGATGGGAAGGTCCACAAAGAATTCTATTCAAAGCTTGTGAAGGCTGATGTTAGTGGTAAAGACATGGTAGGTTCATTTTCATTACTGCACTAACTGGCCGGTGGCTTTTTCATTTTCATCAACCTACTTTATAGAGGATTTTTATTTAATTGGGTTCTGTCTCATTCTCTCTCTGAAATGATTTCAGGAGATCTATTCCATAAAATTGCCAGGAAATCCAAAGCTTGGTGAGGGTAAACCTGAGAATCAAAACCATGCTATTATTTTTACTCGTGGAAATGCGGTTCAGACAATAGACATGAATCAGGTAGATATACTGATGCTCTTCTTCTCGGAAATGTATCCAGTCTTTTCCTGGTTTGCCGGGTAATGCGTACTTGACAATTGATTCTTGAATATGATGTTTCATTATGTCCTTTCATTTTCTATTTATGTAGAAACCGGTCTTTTCATTTGCTATTTATGTAGAAATTTTTGGAGAAGACACCTGATTTGTTTAATACCTATGATGTCCCTGATTGCAGAAGCTTAGAAGTGCTTAGTTGATCCTCAGGATACTATAGTGGTTACACTTAATTAATGATGTTTCTTTAAGGCACATCTTTTGTTCCAGGGAAAAGGAACTTGATTTATAATCTAGATCCAAAGCCATTCTAATTTGATTTAATTAAAAACCACTCTCAAGACTAACTAAGCTTTGCTTATACTAAGATGAAAATTCCTTTTCGTGTTTTTTCTGGAACCTGTTTTATTTTCAATTCGCTGTCTATTATGATAATAATTCACGATCCTTGTTTGCACTTGTCATTGAATTTTCTTTCAACCACATTTTAAATAAACATTTGCTCCTTGAATTAGGATAATTATTTTGAAGAAGCCTTGAAAATGAGAAATCTCCTTGAAGAGTTCCATCGCAATCATGGTATCCGCCCTCCAACGATTCTTGGTGTAAGAGAACATGTTTTCACTGGAAGGTAATATATATATATTTTGTTGCGATCAGTTATCCTGAATTCTGAATGTTCATTCCACAGTGAGTGTTGCTAATGCTAATTTTTTGGATCATCCCTAGTGTCTCTTCTTTGGCCTTATTCATGTCTAATCAAGAATCTAGCTTTGTAACTATGGGCCAGCGTGTCCTTGCAAATCCTCTGAAGTAAGTGTTCTTAAATTTGTAATGCTCTTTCATTGGGTCTTATAAATATTAAGCTGTGTGTGTGACCATTTGTTCTCAGGGTTCGGATGCATTATGGCCATCCCGATGTCTTTGATAGAGTTTTTCACATTACTCGAGGTGGTATAAGCAAGGCCTCACGCGTGATCAACATCAGTGAAGATATCTTTGCAGGTTTGGCCTTAATTACACATCATCATTCATTTTATTGCTCTGCATGAGCTGTTCTCCCTATGGTTTTACCTTCACGAGCGAGAAACAATTTGAGACCTGGCGAGACTCATTCGCTTATAATTCTTCTTGCACAATCTAATTATTTATTTATTCTAGACCTCAGTCTACAGCAGTCCCATTTTTCCTCGCCCAAGTCCAAATCTTAGAATTTTTCACTTCTTAGATGCAGGTCGCAAGTGCTATAGCTAATTTCCATCCCCTTGATTTATTATGATTTTAGTTTTGAACTAGTAGCAGTAGTCTTTAGAGGACTCCTGCAGAAATGTTGCATTAAACATAACCCGTTCTTGTGTAAATCTGTCGGGCATTTAAAATTTCTGCCATTCCATTACAACTCTCATCTGATCAAAAGATTTAGCCAAAGAGAATATCCATGTAGAGCAAGATCACAAAGGCGCCATGTGGAGGTTGCTATTCTCGAGAAGCATGCTGGCTTTTCTTGCTATATTCCATGTTTCACTTCACATGTCTTTGACTTTTTTGGATTTGATAATGGCAGGGTTCAACTCAACTTTACGCCAAGGAAACATCACTCATCATGAGTATATTCAAGTAAGGTTTCCATCCAATTGCAGATCCTGTAGACACGGTTAATATATATGATTAGTTTGCCTAACTAATCTTTTCTGAAGTATGTATATACAAACACTATCATGTCTTTATGCCTGTGTCCATAACAGGTTGGCAAAGGACGAGATGTCGGGTTGAACCAGATAGCACTATTTGAAGGGAAGGTTGCTGGTGGCAATGGAGAGCAGGTCTTAAGTCGAGACGTCTACAGACTTGGGCAGCTCTTTGATTTCTTCCGGATGATGTCATTCTACTTCACCACTGTTGGCTACTACTTCTGCACTATGGTATACCCTTTTACGTCATAACTGTCAGCAAGATCCTTCTGCTTCTGTCTGTCCTCTGATGTCAAATTAATTTTTCTCCTCCAATTTAGAATCTGCAATGATATGGTTGGATTCAGAAATTCAAACCTCTCATTGACCCCTATGGATTACATTTGTCTTTACTCAAATTTGCCAATTTCTTGTTAATGTCTTGCAGCTAACGGTGTGGACTGTATACATCTTTCTTTACGGGAAGGCGTACTTGGTGAGTAGCCCAGCAAATTAAAAAATGAAATTTATTATTAATAATAGTTTTGGTAGGACACGAAAATATTGAATTAGTTTTCATCTTTTTCTCTTGATTACCTTTGGACTAAGTTGCTCTTTACAGGCACTATCCGGAGTCGGTGAAACAATACAAGTAAGAGCTGGAATAACAGATAATACTGCCTTAAGTGCTGCCATGAATACCCAGTTCCTCTTCCAAATTGGTATCTTCACTGCTGTTCCCATGATTTTGGGTTTTATTCTGGAGCAAGGTTTCTTGAAGGTAAATAATTCTGCAGCCTGTACCTTTTTCTTTTGTGCTCGAACCGATATGTACTTCAACAGTTATTTGTTTTACTTTTATTCAGATTACTCTACCTAGTTATAGCTCTTGTAATTTTTTTTTTTTTAATTCATTGCCACCTCTGTCTAATTTCATAGTAATCTTCACTTTTCCGACTTATCAACTGCTTTCTTTTGAACATTCGTGCAGGCCTTGGTCAGTTTTGTAACCATGCAGTTTCAGCTTTGTTCTGTCTTCTTCACATTCTCATTGGGCACAAGAACGCATTATTTTGGTCGAGCTATTCTTCATGGTGGAGCGAGGGTTTGTGTTCTGTGTCTTTGCCCGTTGTTTTTTTCCCCCAGTATCTTGTTGAGTTTTACTAAATGATCATTTGTTTTCTCACAGTATCAAGCCACCGGTAGGGGATTTGTGGTCCGCCATATCAAATTCTCTGAGAACTACAGACTTTACTCACGCAGCCACTTTGTGAAAGGGTCTCCTTCTCTTCATCCCCTCCCTCCCTCCCTCTCAACCTGCTTAAGATTTTTCTGAAATGACACTGTCTTGTTATCTCTGAAGGTTGGAGGTTGTGCTATTGTTGATAGTGTACCTTGCTTATGGATACAACGAAGGTGGTGCATTGTCGTACATTCTTCTCTCGATTAGCAGTTGGTTCATGGCCATTTCCTGGCTCTTCGCTCCTTACTTGTTCAATCCATCGGGATTTGAGTGGCAGAAGTAATCTCTGGAACTCGTGTACTGGAACTTTTCTCTCTCCCCCCCCCCCCATGCTATATTCTGTTCTCATTTTTTGTTTTCTTCTTAGGACGGTGGAAGATTTCAGGGATTGGACGAATTGGCTCCTGTATAGAGGTGGAATCGGAGTGAAGGGAGAAGAAAGTTGGGAAGCGTGGTGGGACGATGAACTGGTATTTGTTTCCTCAAGTCATTATTCTTCCTCAATTCTCATTTGTCTCGACCCACTAGTAAATGTTTGAAAAAACTTATTGTAACAGGCGCATATTCGAAACTTTAGCGGAAGGGTGATGGAGACTATTCTTAGTCTTAGGTTTTTCATATTCCAGTATGGCATCGTGTACAAGCTGAACGTCCAAGGAACAGATACATCATTGACAGTCAGTACTTCAACACTTAAAACTCGGTTTCATGCTGTTACCGTCAGGATCATTTATCAAATCATGTTGACCTGATAACCCGGTTTACATGTTATCTAATACTGTGCAGGTATACGGTCTCTCATGGGTTGTGTTAGCAGTCCTCATAGTCCTTTTTAAGGTACTTTTAAATGCTGAATGATGGCCGATTTGAGTCAAAAACTCATTTCGGCTCTGGCGATGAAGTGTAATGTTTGTATCCCTGCAGGTTTTCACTTTCAGTCAGAAGGTGTCGGTCAACTTTCAGCTTCTCCTTCGATTCATTCAAGGACTCTCCTTCTTGATGGCACTGGCTGGTATTGCTGTAGCAGTCGTGTTCACAAAACTCTCAATCGTCGACGTATTTGCTAGCATCTTGGCCTTTGTGCCCACGGGATGGGGAATCCTCTGCGTGAGTTTTTCCTTTCCTTGACAATTAAGTATGACCAGTGCACTCTCCTTCCTCAGAAAAACATTTCTAAGTATCGGGCTTTGGTTTGACATGAATTTGCAGGTTGCTTCGGCATGGAAGCCCTTGGTGAAGAGGATCGGTCTCTGGAAATCGATCCGATCAATCGCCAGACTGTATGATGCTGGCATGGGAATGATCATATTCATCCCGATTGCACTGTTCTCTTGGTTCCCATTTGTCTCGACCTTCCAGACGCGCCTTATGTTCAATCAAGCCTTCAGTCGAGGTTTGGAGATCTCCCTCATCCTCGCAGGGAACAACCCCAACACCGGGATCTGAGGAGACAGTCCAACAAACCCACCACTGGGAACTCGAATCATCTGTATGTTTCTCGAACTCTTGTTAGTATTTCTTATTAGCTGTAGGGCTGCCTGGATTATTCGAACATGGTGGTAATGTATGCGTGCATTTTGTTGTATCCTGCTGTAGTATCTTATGTTTATAAATTTTATTAACAAGAAAACCAATGAGAGAATTCACCGCTTTCTTCGGCTCGGACACGATCCCTGTGATGTAATGTTTGATTGTTCATGATTGTTTTATTTTTTTTTCCCAACGGTCAAAAATTTGAATAGAAAAAAACGATGTATAAAAACGTGTGCCAAAACGTATAGCATCTCTCCTCTCAAGAAGGATAATGTAAAAGGAAAAAGTTTCTATTTTTCTTGTTTTGGTGGTCTCCATTCAAATTCCGACACACACGTGTCTATGATCTCTCTATTGATTGTGGCTCCCTTTCTTAGTAACTTGTGAAGATTTATCTGAATTCTCACTTCAAAAAAAAAGAGTGAGAGGGGGAACATTTTCAATTCAACTCCGTTAATCAAATTATTTGAAGTCAATTAATTACATCTCCGATGTACTACTACTCATATTCACCAAAAACTAGGGGTATGCCCAAGCACAAAGTATGATTAAAGTGGAGCCGATAGGAAACTGTGTCATATGGTTAGGTCTTGTATAAATTTTTAGTACACAATTTTAATAAAATTCTGGTGGAATTTTGATAATGAATTAAGGAATCGGCTTTGACCAATTATGATTTGAGGCGTCGGTATTGGAATCAATTTACAAAGGAAGGAAAATTATTTTTTGACCAGTCATCACTTTCTTGGTCGGACTTTAATTCTTATGTTTGCTGTAAAGGCTAAGATCGAATAATCAGCCACATAAAATTAACTGACTTCCTATAAAACCTAGTAATACATACGAAAAGAGCAAACTAAATTATAAAAATTTACGACAAGCTTCATCACTTAGCTACAGTTAGATCTTCAAAAAAAATGTTGAGACGACTATTTCTTCATAAATTTATTAGTGTGATTAAGGAAAAAGACCGGCTTACACATTGAAATCTGTAGTATAATACAAGTTAACATAATATCTAATTTCTATGCTAAACAAGTAGGATTTGGTGCCCAAAAAAGAAAATTACATGCTCACCCTTTTATAAATGAATAAAAATATTTAACACGTGATAAATGGAAAAAAAGATTTAATAATTAGATGTGCAATTCAAATTGTGATTCAGATGGCTGAATTTTCCTAAGCCGTTTTTGGTTGAACAATAATTGTTAACCTATAACTTATGCTTTAATTTATTCATAATCCACCCATACCAACGATAATAAAATATACCAAAAATATTGATTAATATAATATATAATTAGCCGTGCCGTATCCATAATAAGCAAAAGTTACAGCCACTCCCGATCCTTAGAAAACAAGGCGGTCTTCCGACAGGTGTCATCCCATCGTACCCTCCATTTCCCCAATGCCACGATCTTGGCCGTCCATCAAATTCCCTTGCACGGTATTCTCCTATCCTATACTATATAAAGGCTACGAAGCCTCCGGTCTCCTCGGAAAGATCATCTTGTGCCTCGGAGGGGGGAGAGAGATAAGAGAAGGAATCATCGATCCCTGCCCAGGGTTTCGATCGAGATCTGCGATTTTTTCTTTTAGGTTTAATTGTTGCGATCCGTTGACGGCTTCAATCCAATTCGAAAGTCCTTAATTTGAGTTTTCTTGGGGGGTTTTTTTTAGTGTTTTGAGATTCTGGTCAAAGAATAGAGCAGCAGCTCTGAGCTGAAGCGATGAACGATCAGCCCCAGATAATAAATCAAGCGCCACAGATGATGGCGCCTCCCCCGCAGGTAATCATGAATCCTCCTCCTCCGCCTCCACTGATGGGTGTGTCGCAGCCCCAGATGATGAGCCAGTCTCAGTTGATTGGTCAGTCCCAGATGTTAACCCAGCTCCCCCAGATGATCGGCCCGGCTCCGATGTTCGGTCAGTCGCAGCCTGTGATGAACAGGAGTTACAAACCCTGGAAACAAACCTTGCTGGACCCTAACTCCAACCCCAACAAGAAGTTCCACACTTCGAAGCCTGGGTTCGGTCGGGGCAATTGGAAGGGCAAGAAGCCCAATGATATGCGCAAAGACTCGTGGATGCCCCCGAACCAATTGCTTAATACTGGGATCGGCAATGCTGCCGGCGCTGGAGGCTACCAGCCCCCGAGCCTCAACGAATTGCAGTCCCAGAACCGTCTTAAAGCCCGTAAATTTTACCCCAAGAAGAAGTTCAATAATAGGTTCGCTCCCTATGCTCCCAGGAATACAACCTCGTTTATTATGCGGGCGAAGAAGTCTGGTGGCATTGCTTCACTTGTGTCTCCATCCCCCGTGACACCAGCTGTGCTCCCAACCCCCATATTTTCTCCGTCAAGGGAGCTCCTTGGTGACATGGCCAAGGAGGAATGGGGCGTGGATGGGTATGGTTCGATGAAGGGTCTGATTAGGCTTCGTAATGAGGCAGATAGTAGGGAGAATGATGATGAAGAGGTTGAGGATGACGAGAATGAAGATGATAATGGATCTAGCGAGAGTGATGTCGATGAGGAGAAGAATAGTGTGTTGAGCAGGTTGGATCATGAAATGAGCCGGTTTGAGATGGTTTATCCCAATTATGCTGTAGATTACAGCAATATTTTAGAGAATAGGGTTGATGATCAGGACACACATATTGCACAGCTGGAGGAGGAAAACTTGACATTGAAGGAGAGGCTTTTCCTGATGGAAAGGGAGCTGGGCGACTTGAGGAGGAGGTTGCAGTTCCTTGAGAGGCAGAATCAGCAGGGTGAGGATGTTAATGAGGAGGTTGTGGAGAATGGTTCTGATAATGAGAGTGGGGAAGGATCAGATGTTCGTGGTTTGGAAGGCAAAAGCAAGGAGGAGGTGATGGAATATGTAGACACAAATGCTCGAGCAGCTGGTGATTTCAATGTTGGTGGCATTGGCAAGGATAATAGTAAAGGCATTGATGGAGAGAGTGAAGGTGTGGCCGATGCTTGCCCAATAGACTTTGCGGCAAATGAAGCAGGCGTAGAGGAACCTATTGCTAAGGACAATGAAGCAGGGAATGAGATTGTACTCTGTGGGGCAAGTGAACAGAGGAAGGAAGTCAGAATTAAGGAAGCACATGATTTGTCACCAAAATCTGAAGTTAATGAGCAGGAAGACTGAAGAGAAAATGCTGGAAACTTCCGTCTTGAAAAGAGCATGAGCGGTGGGGATTAATTTCCTGGTTTTTGGTTTTAGTAAGTCTCTACTCTGGATAAATCTTGGCTTCTGGAAGTCACAAGCAGAGTGCTGCCATCTTATCCGTCATCTTATACTGATAGTATTAGCACAAGTTTCTCTTTTTTATCTTTTCATTTTGTATGCCTGTCGTCTGAGGGAAAACAAGATGGATCTATTATCATATCTACCTAACTGGGCATGGCAAATAGACAAGGTTTAGATCGAACCATCATGGTTTCCGTAAATTTCTTGGTTTTTGTCCTACGCTAAGTTCATATATGGCAGTAGACTCTTGCTTTTATCTTCAATGATAATGCTGTTAGAACTGTCACTTGCGATTGTAAATGATGAATCCAATATTGACATTCTCCATCTGTAATTTGATTTGGCATTTCAATTTTTTTTCCTTTTCATAAGGGGCACTAGTTTTATGATTTTTGTTTGGTGAAATATTTATAATCATTAGAGAGCCATTCCTCTGTTCTGTCTGATCAGGGGGTAGGAAATGGTACCCATTATTGAGCAATTGGTGTTTGTCTATGCATTTAATCTCACTAAAATGAGTTTTCAAGTCTAGTCTTTGTCAGAGGATGCATTAACAAGGCTTTTTGACATATATAATTGGATCGTAAGTAGCTCCTGCAAGATGTTTCTTTGGCTGAATGAAGTTGTACTCTATATGCCATGCACATCTATCCCGTATTCTTATTCTTATAACAATTACATGAAGATGAAGATCTTTGGGAAAAATGTGGCTGGAGAAGAATGTCTGACAGGAAATTCTGAAAGCAGTCCATACCTTTGATGATGGTCCAAGTGTTTTACTTGCTATTATCTAGAGGCTACCTTCTTTCAGTGTGAATTATGCAGGTTACCTCTTGGGCGGCTGCTGCATGGAAACTGCCACAGATTTGTACATTCGATTAGTTCTTGCTGGAAGCATTGGTGAAGATGAAAGTCAACTGACTGGACTTTGGTAAGAATCTAAATGATCGTTAGGGAGGGTCACGTGATTGACACGCGCGTGCGCGGGGAGATTTTCAATATATGAAGGAGGTGTTTGGCAATATATCTCATAGTAATGGGACAAAGTTCTGCTATATTTTGCAAATCCACATTCTTTTGCTGTTCTTACTGTTACTAGTTGGTGAAGTATGCCATGGCAAAAGTACTTCGTTTTGGAGGTGAGCCATTATAAAGATCTTCCTTCTGTCTTTGAGAGGGGGTTATTCTATTCTTAGAGATCTAGCTCGTGATCAGCAATCCAGGAGTCAGGTACATGTTCAAATTGAAGTTTTAGTTGTTGTGTTCGATGAGAATCTTCTCAGGTTTATAAAGACCAAGAAAGACAACTCAACTCCACGATGAAGGACTAGATTTGCAGGTTCTCTCGAATGCAAACATTGGATCTTTCACATGGATGCATTGAAAGCATAACTTCTTCTCACTCAGTTCTCCTACGGCAATCCTTCTTTGTGCTCTGTAACAAGTTCTTATGTGCCAATTTACTTAAACCTTGGAATACTGAGGAAAGTTATGTCTTTTCCTACCTCCTGTATGTTCTAGATGGGCAAGTTGGGTAGGATAATTCAATCATGGAGGCCGTCAACTTTGCCCATGTTTCATCCTAGAAGAAAACCTAGGTAGAGGGGTTGATAATTTCAATCATGGAGGCTGTCTTAGCTGGAGTCTCAACCTTCTCATTTTAACTTAGAAGGAGCAAGTAATCAAGTAAGTAGTAATGAACGTGACGCTCGTGAAAATGTTTCTAGGCCCTTTTCCCACCCTTTATGTGCGGAATCATGCGATGCAAGGACATGTTTCATATCGTGTTGTTGATTCTCGGAGGTTATGTCAGGATTGCGGTTGGGCTGAGCTCTGTATCCTTGCAGGAACTGGTGCGTTGTTTAGGCCACCCGCATATCGATAACTTTCAATCAAGAGAGTTTGTTAAAGAGCCGTGGATATTTTCTGGTCTGGCAATGGTTTCACAATCACAGGCCGGCCTGCCCGATCACAACGAGAATGAAAGGAATGCCACGGTGTGAATACGATACCTGTGCAATTGATTTGAGAGGATATATACCGAATACCCCTCCCCTGTAGAGGGTGGTGGGTCTCGAGTGCCGGTCCTTTGCAAGTACCCCAGAAGACTGGTACGGTCTGTTTGCAGGAGCTTTTGTGCTAAAATATCGCATTTTCTTTTTAAAAAAATAATAAGTATTTGTCAAAAATATTTATTAGAATACTATTTTTGGATCGCATATTTATCCTGCAATCTCATTATCTTTAGATAGAATCCGTTAAAAATCTCGTCTAAAGAGAGTGAAATTCAATGGGAATGTTACATCGTGAGCTCAGGAGGGCAAAGTTGAATGATTTAATAAACAAAAGGGTCTAATCAAATGAGACTTATACAGTAATTCATGAATGAATTTTCTCCTATTCAGGGGCGTGAAGCATGAGACCTCTCAGTTTAAACCTTCGATTCCACGGTAGCTTGTGATTTCTTAAAGAAAAAAAAATTGCAAAACGTCAGAAAGAGATCGCATTTTTAATATGCAATTTCTTTTACAGTAGGTTTCGACATTACAGATTTAATAGCGCTCTAATTCCTTATTAGTTTCCAACCTATCGAACAGCCTCCAAGCAATCACAATATCATAAGTTAGAGCAGCCTACTCTGTAGGCCCGCATCCCGATACGTCCCAGTGCCGAACCCGTGGTGATCAGTAAGTTCGCGTACGGAATAAAAATATCCGGCTCTTGATCGATTGCACAGCCCCAGGATAGAGTCTGTCTTGTGGTCGGTCCGGTTTTTCCTTTTTGCCCGTGCGCGGAAGAAAAATAACCGGCTCGAGATCAACTACTGAAAACGATATCACGTGTCAAATGTAAATATATTATCACCTGGGTCCGGTGCAGATATTAAAGATTAAATCTCACCTCGGTTTATATTATATAAAAGAATTACGATATACTATAATAAATGTGAGCGCACTGCCTACAAATTTAAACTTTTACATGGATCAAAATTTAAACATTTAAATGCATGCGTCTGGGTTATTTTTACGTTTACTTAAAAATATGACTCAGCTAATGCATTGCATGCCAACATTTCTGTGGAAAAGAGCTCTTCTTGGCATCATTTTCCCATACCTTTCCCATATATATATATATATATATATATATATGTATGTGTGTGTATGAGTCAAGTTAACCCATTGAGAAGACCAAACTCTCGCAACATGAATTTTATTCATTTACAATACTCGAATATAAAATCTTACTTAATACTGGGCTCGTGAACCTCCTCACGACCGAACAAAATTGTATCGTAATTATAATACTTGATTGTAATAAATTGGAAAAAATATTCTTGATATTAAAAAAAAAAAAAGAGGAAACAACTTGCATGAGAGCATCAAGGGCCCCCAAAACAAAGAATTCCCACCCCGCGTTTGACATGCTCATGCACAGTCTAGAAACGTTGAGACAGCCCAAAAGTTTAGACCACACTCTTTTAACGGAGAAAACTCATGTCGAAGAGAATCTACACAAACTATACATAAATTATATCCACTTTAACTAATGTCTTTTGATTCAAACAGTACGGTTGATTCAAGTGATTCAATACTAGGTTCCTATAAGTAAAGATTATCGAGTTTGAGTTTTTGTAAATGGAGAAAACTCACGTCGAAGAGTTTACTGCTCATTGGGTCGACATACTTTGAATTAGATTAGTTAAAGATTCTATAACTTTTGAATTCTAGTAGTGCGGCACCAAAACATTTTTTTGATTTATTTTTATTTTCATTTGAATATTTCTCCTCCGAGGACTTTCTTCCTATGTCATTAATTAAGGAAAGAAAATTAAGCGATCAACGGTATGAATTCTAATTCGATGCCTTCAACGCCTACTACCCATGCCTTCCTATAAAAAGGAGCTCCAACGCTGCTCTCTTCACCACTGCGTCCTCGTTCATTCAATCATTCTCTTTGATTCCAGCAGCTTTGCTTAAAGTGATAGAGAGATTGATTAACCGCATTCCCTCACGAAAATGCCTTCCTCTACTCTCCTCGTGCTGGCTCTGGCTGTAGCGGTCTTGTGCCTAGCACCGGGCCTCGAGAGAGGTTCTGCTCAACTGACGACTGACTTCTACGGCAATTCGTGCCCGAATGCTTCGGCGATCGTACGTCAAGTGATGGAACAAGCCCAGCAGAGCGATGTCCGGGTCGGAGCCAAGCTCATCCGCCTCCATTTCCACGACTGCTTCGTCCAGGTCCGGGCTGTCTTCCTCTAAGTCGACTTTGGCTCCGTTGTTGATCGAGCTGAAATGTATAATTATCTTTTTGGAATAAGCAAGCTTGATGTATGTTTTCCAATGCAAAAACTTATACGTGAGTTGCCCTAGCTGTCTCAAAACCCTAACCCTAGCATTGTTTGTTGCCCCAGCTGGTCTAACTTCGTTGCTGCTTGTAGGGTTGTGATGGGTCGATCTTGCTAGTCGACGCGGATGGGATAGACAGCGAGCAGAATTCACTGGCCAACGCGAACTCGGCCGCGGGATTTGATGTGGTTGACAGCATAAAGACCGCGCTCGAGAATGCTTGCCCCGGCGTGGTCTCCTGTGCCGATATTCTAGCCATCGCATCTGAAGTAGCCGTCTCCACGGTAATCACATTCGCACGGCTTTCTGTTCATATCTCGTGCATGGTTTCGAACTAGGGTTCAGCGGTGAAAGCTCCGCCATTGTCGGATATGCTCATCTGCCGATCTTGTTGCAGGCCGGGGGACCGAGTTGGCAAGTTGAATTGGGAAGAAGAGACGGCAGAACAGCAAACAGGAACGAAGCCGACAGTGCCCTGCCGAGCATTTTTGACAGCGTCTCTGCCATGGAAGACAAGTTCTCCGATGTGGGCTTGGACTCCACCGATCTCGTCGCTTTATCTGGTAATAATATGATCTCAACCCTTCTCACGACATTTACGGAACTTGGTCTTAGTAAGGATTGAATTCCACATTTGAAAGATAATTTCTCGTGGTATCATACTAGGATATTATATGGGCTTACACCTTGCAATAACCAAGTGTATAACCCGTAGTCAGCAACCTCGATCATAAAAGTTAAATATCTGGCTCGTGGTTATTAGTTGTTGAAACGGTAGTGTGGAATTTGTGGTGAGTAAAAATTTGAGTGTGGATGAGAAAGTTTGATTCGCATGGAAGAGAAAAGTCTGTCTCGTGGTCATTTGTCCCTCTCGCTCGAGACAGAAAAAATGTCTAGTTCAAGCTCACGTGTTAAGTGTAAGTCACATTATCACGTAAAAACGGATGTGTAGAATTGAACCCTCCTTGGAAAGATAATAAAATGAATCTTGAAATATAAGAGAATGCCACTACTTACAAGCTTGTGAATAGTTTAAATGATGATTTGCATGTTCTTTGTCTCAGGGGCACACACATTTGGGAGAGCCCGCTGCGCCACCTTCGCACACCGGCTCTTCAACTTCTCTGGCACCGGCCAGCCCGACCCGACACTCGACTCCGCCTACCTCGACACCCTCCAGCAAGCCTGCCCCCAGTCTGGAAACGGGAACACGCTAAATGACCTCGACCCCTCATCCCCGGACTCCTTCGACAACAACTACTTCACCAATCTCCAGAACCACCGGGGCCTCCTCCAGACCGACCAGGAGCTCTTTTCCAACGGTACCACCGCCTCCGTCTCCGCTGTCAACCGCTTCGCCGGAAGCCAGAGCGACTTCTTCAATGCATTTGCTACGGCCATGGTGAAGATGGGCGGCATTCGGCCGCTCACTGGGAGCTCCGGCGAAATCCGTGCTGACTGCAAACGGGTTAACTGAGTTTGATTGAGTGGTTTCGATCAATTGATTATCGTTCTTGGTTTAGTGTGTTCTATTTGATCAATGAGTGGCAATAAGTTTCTATTCGTGTAAGTGCCAAATAATCAAGTTGTACCTTTTATTTTTATTTATTTTTGGTTGAAAAGTGCTGTTCATCGTTGTAATTGATTGAAAAGTCAAAATTTGTCTCGACGTGGGTTTTCTTCCTTATCTTTTTTATAATAATACAAAAGAAATGCTTTTTTTTTCTTATTATAAAAATACTTAACTATTTATAAAAGAATATAAAAAACAGAAAAATAAGGTAACATATAATTCCTGTGATGAAAATCAAACTTAAAATTAAAATATCTTAATCTTACATCGACAGCGATGTCAGTTGTATTAAACATATTTTCTAAATGCACTTATTCTAAAACAAAAGAGTTGGTTCAAGTAATTCGCACATGTTTTCCCGACGTAATGGTCTCGAATTCAAATGTTTATAAATGTAGAAAAAAACATATTAGAAGTGGAACAACTTTCCCCTTTAGTGAGCTAAGGAGGCTCGAACTAGATTATAGTCAAAGGTATATATGATTTTTAGATAGCAGTGATACACAAAAAAAGGAAAAAAATAGAAGAAATATAACGTAATGAAAACGAGAGGTTCTCACAAACACAGATTGGTTGATATAGTTCAATCTCCTTTCTTTTTAAATAAGATTTCACATTTGAATTTTATAAATGGAGAAAATTCACATATGAGATAGTTCGACCCGTTTGTATACTGGCTCGATTTAAATCTGAATTAGTTAGAATTCGCTAACAATATTAGCCCTCACAGTATCAAATACTGAGACCAGGAACGAAGTCAGAAAGCTTGTTTAGGTGGACAGAACTATATAAGAGTACACTATGATGAATTTGAGGAAGGAATTACATATAATTCGATAAAAATTAAATAAAATCAAGTGAAATATGTATAATATTTTATAGAACTTTTCGGACAAGTGGCCGTCCCCCGTAAATCCGCCACTGAAAAGAACGGAAAGGGAAGAAAATGGTTAGATGAATGAATTCATGTGTTTGACCCCTGAAACAGTGGTCTGTCTCCCCGTCAAAGAAACCACAAGAAATGGTCAACGCTCGACAGGAACTCAACTCACTGCCACGCTTCATCCCCCTCCCCCCCTCACACCCCCCCAAATTACAAACTTTGCTGATTCCTAGGATCGACGTAACCCCCAACTCCATTCCATTCAATTTCCTGTATGCAACACTTCTCTATCATCATCATCTTTCTTGCTCTTCTTCTTCTTCTTCCAAGTTCTCTTTACCAACAGAAGACAAAACGCTCCCATTCCCTCTTCTTGCTCTCCTTCTCCTGGAAATCCATGAACGCAACGCAGACGCTCATATGCCAAGAGGACTTGATCAACCCGCTTACCGCCATGGGAAGGCAGATGTCCTGCCTCCTGGTCCTCTCCCACTTCTTCCACCTCGTCCTCAAATCTGCTGGAAACTCCGGCCCCATCGCCCAGATCCTGGTCTGCCCAGAGCTTCCCTTTACTCTTAGTATATATTGTCTCGTTCTTCTTCATTTTTTCGGTCATTGACGGGCTCGTTAGATGCGCCACAAGCTCTTGTATTCATCTCAATCCTCTATTGAGTAATAATTAGGAACCATTTTTTTATATCACATTGACCGTTTGTTCTAAAAAGTTGACGTTTTCGATGCAGGCTGGGCTGGTTCTTGGCCCGAGCGGGCTCTCCCAGATCAAGGATGTCAAAGATTTCTTCTACCAACCGTCGGCGGTTAACTACTACCCAGTGATCGGGTTATTCATCAGCATTATATTCATGTTCCAGCTCGGACTCGAGACCGACATCACCTACTCCATCCGGACCCTCCGGACGGCTGCCACCGTGGCCTACACCGGGATCCTGTTCAACTTCATCACTGGAGGGATAGCTGCCATCTTCCTCCGCAGGTACTTCAACTTCATGGGCAGCAACAGCTTCGTTTACGGGCTATTCATTATCATAATGCTGGCTGACACAGCCCCGCCAGCCACCAGCCGAATGGTGGCCGAGCTGAAGATAGCCACCTCCGACACGGGCCGGTTAGTCATCTCTTGCTCCCTGATCAATGACCTGACGTGCATTATGTTGTACTGCCTGATAGTCGGTCTCAATTCCGGCAAGGGATTCGGGCGCGGGATAGCCTGCCTCATGATCGCCGCTGGGATTATATTCCTCAACAAGTACTTGGTCCAATGGTTCAACTGCCGGAACCGGAACCAAAAGTACCTGAAGAACACCGAAGTTTTCGTGATCTTATCGCTTGTCATTGCAACCTCCGTGATCATCGAGTTAATGTCCTTCAACAGCTCGATATACTGTTTCCTGCTCGGCCTCATGTTCCCCAGGGAGGGAAAATCGGCAAGGACTTTGCTGCTCAAGCTCACTTACTCGCTTCACAATTTTATACTCCCGATTTATTTCGGGTACATTGGGTTTCAGTTCAATGCAAAGCCTCTCGAGAAGGTCAAGCACTCGGTGATCGTCTCGCTCATAGTCGCGTTGAGTGTTGTGGGGAAGATTGGTGGGACTCTTGCGGCTTATCGGTACCTGAAGCTTCCATTGAATGGGGCAGCTGTGGTCGGTTTTCTCTTGAATTTGAAAGGCCACACCGATCTTGTCCTCCTCAGCGGCGTCACGGAACTTCTTGTAAGTTTGCAGTGGCTTTGTTTGATAAATTTCCTTCCATTAACAATTTTATTCGCTTCGAGATTTCTCTTCTGTACTGTTCTGCACTCAATTCATCACTCACCACAAATCGACCATTTTCCTGTCGGTCTTGGGCTTAATTCCACAAGTTCTACATTTAGGTCTAACAGCTAACCACAGTCATACATTCTTCCTCCTGTCTCGGACATACTTGCCATGAGCTCTAGACTTGGGCATATAAGAAATCCAGTCTCATATCCACTTAAAAGTTGGAATTTATAAGTTGTAATTACTCAAATTATATTTTAGAAATTCATTGTATTAATTATTATTGGATCTGGAATATAATTCTAAAGGCTCTAGGGACTCCTATGGTGGCCTCTTTCTTTTTTTTGCAGACATGGAGCCCGGAAACACGGGAGCTGCTGATGATGACAATAGTCCTGAACACGGTGGTATCGGGTGTCGGAATTGGTATCTTCATGAGAAGGGAGGAAGGGAGGCTGGGCCACGTGTACCGAGCCCTCGAGCCGCAGGACACCGAGCAGGAGCTCCGGGTGCTTGCCTGCGTGTATGGTTCCCGCCACGTCACGGCCACGATCTCAGTCATCTTTGCGCTCAAGGGCTCCAAGTCCGCCCCTATCGCCCCTTACCTGATCCACCTGATCGAGCTCTCGGAGAAGCCGAAGTCCTCCAAGGCACTCTATCACGAGCTCGAGGACGACGAGCTCAACAACGAGGAGAATTATGGTGGGAATGACGTGCTTGAGATCAATGATGCTGTGGATGCCTTTGCTGTCGACAACAAGATCCTCATCCACCAGGTTTGTCCAATTGTAACCGGCTCTGATACTATCAGTTATGTCACCACGAGAGAGTTTAGGTGGATATAACCCGATCTTTTATAGGTTCGGTGGATATTTTACAGTATATTATGCGTTGAATTTGCATTTCGTATGCAATTTGAATGACCTTTTTGGCGCTGGCAACTTGGACAGCTGAAAGCTGTATCATCCTTTTCCATTATGTACGAGGATGTCTGTGACGGGGCCGAGGACCTCCGGGTCTCGATCATATTGATCCCTTTCCACAAGCACCAGCGGATCGATGGGAAGATGGAGAGCCTGAAGGAAGGGATCCGAACGACGAACCAGAGGATCCTCCGCCATGCTCCTTGTTCGGTCGGGATCATTGTCAGCCGGGGCCCTGCTGGAGTTCCAGCTTTCACTCAGATACTGAGCTCCGACTCGGTGCAGCACGTGGCGACGCTCTTTTTCGGTGGATCCGATGATCAGGAGGCTCTAGCTTGTAGCAAACGAATCGCAGCCCATCCGAATGTGAATCTAACGGTGATAAGGTTCGTCCCAATGTCATCGTCGCTGCTGGGAAGCTCATCGAACGTGGACGATGATGTCTACTTCACAGACTTCTACAACAGGTACACACTATGCTTCTTGTCTTCAGTCACCTCAACACTCTGTTCAGTTTCTTTCATTTAAACATCGAATTCCTCGGTCGAGTCAGTTGCTCACTCCGGGTCTCACCGAGTTCTCAGGCACATAAGGCCGGGGCAGATCGGGTACGTCGAGAAGCACGTGAGGAATGGGGTTGAGACGCTGGGGATCCTGAGGGAGATCGCGGAGATGTACTCGCTGTTCATAGTCGGAAAGGGCAAGAGAGGGCATTCCCCGATGACGACCGGCATGAGTGACTGGGAAGAGTGTCCGGAGCTCGGGATTGTCGGGGACATCCTGGCTTCCTCGGAGTTCAACACCGGAGGCTCGGTCCTCATAGTTCAGCAGCACCGAAACACAAACATTTAACTGTGTTTTCTCTGCACCGATGTCTGTGATAGGTATTGTAAAGGTCTTAAGCTCGACTCGATCGGAATAGGTTCAGTTTTTAGGGACAACGACATCAAATGAACCTTGTAATTCGAATAGTTAACATGCTTTGGAATCACGGTTTTTCTTTATTTCACGGAACTCGATCTTAAAAAGGAAAATCAAAGTTCTCCACAACATAACGTCCAACGTTTGCCATTGGAATAAACAACAAAAGAATTTGAATCACAGCACGTTATGCATATCCTCCACGCACTGGTCTCAGTTCGAGCAGTCATCAGCGGGCTTGTCCCCGTGGATCAGGGCCGGAGCGCTGCGAGGCGACGGGGAAGGCTCGCCGCCGGGCGGCATGTCAGAGAGGGCGGCAATGAAGCGGCGGATGCTGACCGAGCGGACAGGCCGGAGTCGGAGCGACTTCTTGGCCTCATCGGTGGAGAAGACATCGGAGGATTTCGAGAGGATGATGTAGACCAGGGCCTGGACGAGGACGAACACCCCCACCTTCACAAGGACGTCCTCCAGCGACGTAGCATCAATCAACGCCATCGAATGAGAAGAACGAAACGGAAGATCGGTCGGAGAGCTTGTTGTGATTAATTGGTCTAGGCTCGGATTGCTCGGAGAGTTGATCGTTGGTTGTCGGGATGAAGGATGAGATTCATGGGACGGAGAATCCGTTGGCTATATAAATGGGATAGGACGGCTGCGGGCCGAAGGAACGTACGTACGGAGAAGATGAAGATGGAGAAACAAAAGGGGAAGAAGAGAAGAACAAGCCGCCCTTTGACTTTGTATTATTGTTTACAGAGTCTTGTTTTGACCGACACGTCAGCCCCCATATTTACACGTCGGCATAGCCAGTTATCCCTAATAAAAAAAGAAACGTACGGAGAAGAAGACGATGATGAAGGAGATGGAGAAGGAAGGCGGAAGAAGGGAAGACGAAGCCGCCTCTTTGACTTTGAATTATAGCTTACGGAGTCTTGTTTTGACTGACACGTCGGCCTTCGGATTGACACGTCAGCATGGCCCACCCCGTTATCCCCAAAAATATTTTTCGGGCACGTGACCTAAATCAAGGTTCTGAATTCTGCACGCGGCAGTGTTTAACCATTATGTTGCTTTCCTGTCCATCTTGGACCACTCCGTACCATCCAAGCAAAACTCTCTTTGAGTATGTATTCTTAACATAGATGCACAAGATTCGAATTTGATTATTACCATAGATATTATGTGCCAATTATTTATTTTTTTGAGACAGGGATGTGATATAGTAATTCATTTTCGATATGGATCAAGAGATCCGAGATTTACTTCTTATTAATAGGACTTTTAATACGGTTTACTCCCTTCTCCATCCAGCAACTTCCAGACTTCTATGCCTCCTTTTACGTGAAAAAAAAAAAAGGGAAAAGAGATGGAAAGAATATCTTTCAGAGGACAGGTGCTAATTCCCCTTGTACCTCACCACCCAAATCCAAGTCAGCAAGTTGTGTAAAAGATATTTTAATAGTCGACCAACTTCGAATATGGTCAGTCAGGCACATTAGACTTCCGAATATCATGCCATTAAAATGTTACATTATAGTTCGAAGTTAAAAATTTGATGCACCGACAGTACAGAAACACACAAGAATGATAACCAAATTGCAAAACTTTTCTTGCAAGTAAACAGATTGCTACTATGAATAGTAAAAAAGACATGGTTCAGTAGCAAATGAGACTGCATTTACCCGAGCTACAAGGAAAGCAGTGCAACATTGAGCCTGAGAGCACTCTCGAGTGTTGAATGACCACCAGAGGAGTAGACCAGTGAGATGTACAGGCTGACCCTTCCATCGAAAATCAGGATCAGAAGCTTCACTTACATCCAAGGAACCACCAAGCTGCAGAATTTTGAAGTTACCATTAAATCTCGAGTACTGAGCTATCAAAAGAATGAGCATAAGAGCAGAGAATGCTCACCTAAGACCTCGGGAGCAGTCGGCCATTATACATCTTGTCGAGCAGTTCTCGAGCATCGGGTCTCCTAAGTAGGCCTTTGTTGTTCGGCAGACCCGTACCCAGACAAACCGGGCATACGAGTTTTCCTCGCCCTGCACCCAAAAAAGAAAATCAATCTGATAATGGCTAACAAAAGTTATGAGCCATCTCAGACAAGAAAACTTCTTTCTTTTCCGTACAAATTTGGTTCGTACCGTAACAATTTGGGCATTCTGTAAACTCGTAGACATCCTTGGCCCTCTTCCTGTTGAGTGCCTTCCATTTTCCTGTACCGCCACACATGTCGCCTAAACAGAAAATGACTAGAAATCTCAATAAACTCAAGACATTAAAGGAGTAGCACAACATAGTAAATGGGTGATTTCTAATCTGATCATTCAAGTTACAAAAAGCTCTCATTTAGAAACCTGAAGACAAACTTTTGTGAACACTGGATAAACTTGTTAATTAGAATGGGTGAGACAGGTAACTGGCTTACAAAAATAGATGAGAAGGTTTTACTTTTAATATCATAGCTATGAGGAGTTCAATTATACAGCCAATCTCCATATATTCGGCCGTGTTAGGAGAAAGTACTAATGATTTCAATTAGAAAGTAATGGTAGAATCTTACAGCTCAGCTCCCAGTGAAGCAGTACAAACTAACTGATAATTTCACTGAGGAATGGGGACTCAAAAAGCATTATGAAGAGCCTAGATTATACATTGATACACAATAAATGACCGAATACTGAAGTGGAAGATGAAGGTGGGAAAATCTGACTTACAGAGTACAGCACCACTGCCTCCACAGTTCCGACAGACGGCTCTTTCCTTTCCATCAGGAGCCATTGCCTTTGGAACCGCAATGGATGTCCCCGAATTGCTAATCAATCCTACTGATGAACATAAACATGTAAGACACCATCTCCGTGAAGTTGAGAACTGGGACTCCTGCAACGGGTCAGTAATGAACTACTTGCTGAGTGCCAGAAGTATGACGGACGTCGTAAAGACAAGGAAGATGAAATATTTGAAAGAAGTAAAAGAATTCTTGTTCCCATGGTTCTACCATCCTCTAGCCATCGATGGATAAAGAAGGATGTTTTATGTGTTGTACAAATACAATCAGTTGAGTATCAACTTATAAAAATTCCATTCAGTACTCCTCCAGTTCCATCAACACCTCATAGAAGACCCCAAAGATTAGCCACAATATCAGTTTTTGCAGCACTAGTGACCGTAACTTCTCATGGAAACACGAATACAGAAGCTCCAGGTAACATGTAGCATCTTAAGCCTCCACACTATGGCAAAGCTTGATGTTGTCGAAACTGTTACCCTAGTCATATAGCTGCCGAGGAAGTCAAGCTAAAATATTAGCACCTCCATCTCATAGTTAATCAAAATGTCGAGACCATTGCTCGCCGTTGCTCAAAATGAACAATCTTTCTCTCCCCTTAAGTCCTTCGATTTATAAAATCAGACTCCTTCCGGACACCCGTAAATAAAGATGTCAGAAAGAAGAATTAGACAGCAAATTTTAAATGTCTGTTAAACATGGCCGACCCATGTACGCAGAGCACAGTTTTACTGCCCAATAAGCTCTCTACAAAAGCAGCCCTGCCTCCCTTTTTATTCGTTATCCATGAAATGGAGACTGAAATGGCGCAACCACAGCCACGAACTCTCAGATGAGTCCGCAGGTATTAAACAATTTGAAAGAACAAAGAAAGGGGAAGGTGAACCTTCGGTTCGGCTGTTTCCGAAGAGGAGGATGAAGCCGAGACGTCATCATGGGCGGCGGACCTCACCCGGAACCTTATCCAATTTGAGTTAACTGCGAAGAGATTCACAAACAATCTGAATATTCATCAGCCAAAAAACGATGATATGCACCGAACCCATTCATAATTCATGGTTAATGAAAGCAAATGTTTTGCATAGCTTAAGCCTGAACCAAAGAACTTTCGGGCCAGCCGGGCAACAGAAAAATCTAGGAACTTTTGAGAGAGAGAGAGAGAGAGAGAGAGAGAGAGAGAGAGAGAGGGAGGGAGCTCACAGTGGGTCGGGTTGGGAGTTGAGGTAAAGGAGAACCGACCGTGGATGGCTGAGGGGTGAGAGGAAGACGCCATTCTCTACCTCTCCCTTCCCCACTCACTCTCACTAGTGAGAAAGAAAAGCTCTGTACCGAATACTGAGTGGCGGAGGCTTATCCTTCCAAAACTTGATATTTTTCAGTGGGGTAAATTTATGGCCGAACATATGGAAAAAAAATGATTTCATTCAATTGTGATGAGAATTGAATCTCACATCGATTTAGTAGAAAAAGAAAAAAATTGGTACCACTACCTATCAGTTTAGACTTTTTAGTGAATATGGATTTGAAACTCTTGTAAATTCAAGTGGAAATTTCATATGGAACCAGAGCGAGTTGATCCAAGACTCACACCGCGCTAGGTCCGAGTGTGGAATTCGTGGCTTGTTAAGCTCAAGACTGAAAGAAAAATATTATGTTCGTGGTTAGTTTGTCGAGTACGGAAAGAGTCCGACTCTTATGTTAGCACGTACCAAGTATAAACACGTTACCACGTGACGGCGAGTATTGAAAATTGAATCTCACGTTGACTAGGTAGAGAAAGAAATTGTATTGAATATTATGTTGTAAATGAATAGTGTTCATCACCGACACCGTTGTTATATTAATGATAATGGATTTTACAAGATATCAGGTCTGTTTTACCTAAAAACGTAATCTATTGGACGGTATTACTCAGTTATCTTATAAATTTATTATGGTTCTTTTATATAATTAATATGAGATGTAACAAATTGAAATTCCTTTTTTTTTTTAATGCAGAAAATGTAACAGAGTGTGACTGGTTCATTTGAAAGAAGGAAGGTGAGAGCTAATAGACTTGGCTTGAGAAGCCAGTTCCAGCATATCCTTGGACAGCCATGATCCATGGGTCAAACAAGCTACTGTACTATCGGCAGAGATGGAATGTGAAGTTGTTTGAAACCTGAGATCTGCTTGCTCATAGCCATTTGGATTCGGTCGAAGAAAGCACGGAGTTGTTTCAATCAGATGGAAGTCTCCGTTAGTGCCCTGAAGTTTGCAGTGGATATCGAGAATGCAGCCGGAGGACTCCATTAACCATAAGAGTAAAACCAGTCCAAGAAGGAAGTGAACGTATTCACATGCCTTCACATGAGTTACTCCCTCTACCATATAACAGACGAATCATATGTTACAAAACACTGCCCCTCAACAATTTCCTTCGCTAGCGCGGAGAGCAATGGTCTATCGGTTCAAAACTCAACTATTATGCGGTTTAATGAGTCCGTGGCCCCATGTTCTCGGACTGTATTAGGTCTTTTGATAGCGTTATGCTAATGGGACCGGTGCTGAACTCGGTACATTCACGTTTGAACATGAAAGTTTGAATATTATGTAGTTGAGTGACTGGGTTTAATTTCCACCCCAGAACAGGACAAGAACAGGACAGCATAAATACCGAGACCAGCGGCTTTAACTTCCACACCCCCAAGCAAAAATATCCATGGCTTCATCTGCTTCAACTCCGAGCTCGAGGCACAGCATTTCTTCAGTGTTCAACCTGTCGGAGCAATGGCTCCTGACCGGAGCTAGCATTCTTCTCGGCGGGATACTGGGCTACGTGGTATACGATGCGGTGATGGCAACCGCTTCCGAGCTGTTGCAGCGGCTGCTCGTGATATCTCCGCTGCTGCTGGTGATCTCTGTCCACTGGCTCTCCTCGGGAGGCCACTTCAGCCTCCCGATGCCGGGGTCCGAGCCCGGAGCCATTCACCGTGCTGGTGGGTCCGCATGGGGCGTGGCTTTCGTCCTTCTGCTGCTCTTCTTCCTCATCTCGTACCAGCCTTCCTTCGTTGGGCTGCTGTTTTAAGTGAACCCTGCTCGTCTTGTGAATGTATCTTAGTTCCAGTGCTTATGTATGAACCGAAAGGAATGGAATGACATGTCTCGGCCGGGGAACCAGAAGTCCGGTTATTGTGGTTCTAAGGTTCTGTCTGGTTTGCCTTCCTTTCTGTGGGTAATGCAGATGAGATTTCACTTTATACATTTGCAGTGGTGTCCTTAAACATCCTCCGGCAGCAAAAACAAATCCAAGAAACGATTGTCTCGATCTCAATATATTCCGACATCATTAGCTGGAGCGTTTGATTTGAGTACGGTTAGATTATAGTGAACACGTTAAGATTACAAGAAGTAGCAATCATAGTAAAAGTTGTTACAGATTTGGCGACTCAAATTTTATTTGGCCTGCCCCAGTGGTTCGCTGTACGACTCGTGGTTGAAAAATGGACAATTTCGAGAAATTTTGAGTCCGCTTGACTAACCTGCGATCGGTTTCAACCCACTTTGTAATTAAAGTTTCTTATGTTGTATTATTTAAGAGATTTTGTGCTTTTCAGAGTGTATTATCGATCTCTTCACTTCTTGTACCAGTTTTCTGTAGTGATTTTGCTTCTCTCCAATTGCGATTTCTCTTGTAAATGATTTTCCACGTGAATCTGTGTGTTCGTTTCCCTTTATTGCCTTATTCTGTAACGGGTCGAAAAGAAAGATCGTTGTGTTTGCGAAAACAAAGAATTGATTGTAAGGTCCGATAAGTAGTAATAGTAATGCAGGAATCCCACATGCTCAGAACGTGAATACTTCACCAAACATGCTCTAAAGTTGCAACACGACCAATCTCATATGCCAACAGAGTAGCGTTGTAATTTGTGATGTAAAGCCAATTATAATCTTGAGACAATACAAACGGAGCCTAGAGCAAGAAGGACTTGATACCACACCTTCCTCCCTCCATAGCCATGGAGAGAGATGGTCGAATGAATCCTTTTCCGTTTGGAGCAGAGCTTCAGCTCACAGTACATCAAAATCAATGGTGGTCCTCTCCTCTGGCATCACAGGGCCCGCGATCACGTGCAATGATATAACCCAGCACCCCACCATTAACGAGCTTCTGAGGCCTCCGCTGGCTACAAGACACTGCCACTGTACGGACATTAAGCAGTACAATTACAGTTTTGCTTCTGTGGCTCCTTGGAAAACCACTCCCCCGCCCTTTGCAGTCCATTGACTACTGCTGTCCTCATCTTTCTATGGACAGAGTAATGCCGTAACATGTGATTCGTGATCGAGGAGAAAGACACGAACCCGAGATGTACCCGAAATGTAGTGGAGGACCTTGCAAACTTTTGCAGGACGGCAATCCAAAATATATAGATAACCACAATCCCATCAATTGTGATCCTACCCCCTCAGTACTCAATTGTATTCAGAAGTCCAACGGACCTTATAATTAGTACAAGTCAAGTTGGGTAGGCTTGCCGGGGCATAACTCTTCTAAGGTGAATTTTTTTATTCATAGAACTCGGACCTAAGATCTTACTTAAGAAAAAGATGTATTTTACCATCTCGAATAATTTACCTATGTGCTTTTTAAATTAGAAACCTTGATCCGGCCCAGAAATCCACAAGGCCCATTTATGATGGGCCAGGCTTCTCCACTCGGCCCAGCTCCACTAAGCACTATGGAACCGGAAGAGTTTAATGCTCTTATTCAAGATCGAGTCATGTGGTTTAGTGCCTCAATCAAACCTTGAGAACCGGTTTTATGTTATTCAGAATTTTTAAGCTGCAGTGGATTTGACTCGAACCTGTTATCCCATATAGGACAAATGTGTTGGAGGAGGTGTGTCTTAAATTTTGAAAGTGGTTATTTTCTTATTTTTCTGGACATTATACTCTATTTTTTAGAAAAATTATATCTTGAGAATTTTCTATTTTAGTATATTATGAATAGAGAAAAATAAAGATATTCTAGATAGATTTTATATGGGTCTACATATATGGGTTGAGACCATTGATATATGATGTGCTTGGATCGTCCAACAGTCGTTGAGAATAGGTGTTTCTGGAATTGTAAGCATTGGGTTGTATGCTTATTGTATTACCCTGTCTTATACTCATCCTATTGTTGCTCAGTAATGAAGACATCACCGACCCTCCTTTTGTTATGGATATATGAACGGCACTCCACCGTTGTCTCGAGCAACGTGCATTGTGTGTGCAATTTCCACTCTATCTTCATTCTTGTGTTTGATCCTAAATCTCTGACATTCGGGTCAATTGGAGCGATTTTCCATATCAAATCGAACCGAAGCATGTCCACATCTACTTTCATCAATATGATAAAATAAAATAAAATATTTCTATCACAAATGAAACACATGTGATTATACAAGGACAGGACGAAATGAGAAATAAAAGAATATGGTTAATCCCATTACGTTGTACGAAAATTACCTTTTTCGCTGATCCAAGAATATGATGTTTGATTTGCGAGCCAGACTGTACGTGAGTTCCTTTCCCTCAGGGCATGCTTCACAAGAACAATCCGGTCTCAGCATGAAATGACGTGAATATCCAGGAGAAGTCCACAGCACCGTCTCGTTCATCTCGAATTACATGTGCCACGACCTCCGAATCAACGTGCACTAGGATCGCCTTTCCAAATTGTTATATTTTCAAAGCTTTATGATGTCAGTAAGATCATCAATGTGGATGGAAAGGAATCGAAGCATTTCAGGTCAATCGTGATTTCATCCATTGGGAGCCCGCCGAATTCATCTCAAATTCCATTCAGCTGGTCCCATTGCCGTCGGAACTGAAATTCTTCCCCTTCAAAGGACTCTCACATGGAAAGTTGATGCCGAGAGAATTCGAATTTGCCAGAATTGCTTGGTTGACTTTTATTCTTCTTGAACATTCAATGCCCCTGGAGTCTTGCCTGTGTTTTTTTTTTTTTTTTTTCCAATATATAAACTGATTAATTAGGTTCAATCTGTTCGGAAATAATCACGTTTCAATTATGAATTTTCTCCCTTTCATAATGTTTAAACTCGATATCTTATTTTTATTGAGGTGGTGCGTCGAATAGTCGGTATTAGTCACCATCACCCCTCCTTAAAAAAAATCTTAGATAATCACACCTCATAATCAGCGACATGACCTTTTTGGATCGAGCTGAACTTAGATAAAGTTTTATTAATGGATTTATTATCTAAGCCCCTATCCGGTATTTGGATTCATTCTAGATGGTCCTACCGAACTAATAAGTTTTCAATAAACGAATAAATTGATATTAATCATCTAAGTAATTATGTTAATTATTAATAATTGAAATAATTTAATTAGTGCGATTATTTAATATTTTTTCAATTAGCAGCCGCGATAATGAACAAAAGGCTGATATCTTGTAGAGTTTGCAATTAATAATATCCAAAGAGTGAAATCATGCTGAGAGACCACCCAGCAATGAGAGAAATTCTTATTCTTACATGTTGACGCAAGAAAATATTAATAAAAATATAACAAATGAGTAAATTAATATTATTTACCGTTGTCATAATTATTATTAATTAAAATAATTTAATTAGTTATTTAATAAGATTATCTAAGACATTTTTTTCAATAATGAACCTGTGCGAATCTATCCACACGCCATCACATCACTGAAATTAGCATCAAGATCGATCTCTTTCCTCAACTTTCGATAAATATAGATAGCATGTTTCCTACGTCAAGAAAATGAAAAATAACAAACCGAAACTGTAACCTCGACTTTTGTCTTTCGCGATTCACGCATTAGATGCGGGACTGACATATGGGAGTATGTTCGAGCACCGCAACAAACCCGAATAAGCTTAGTAAGGCCAAAGGCAACTAAAAGGGTGTGTCGTGCAAGGAAGCAAAGATACTATACATGAAAACTGGAAACACAAACCCTAACATGAACTTGTCGTAAATGAAAAAAAAAAAATCCATGATTGTAAGGATTCTGCTCGTTAATAATTTGATCGGATTCAAATTTGAATTAGATAAACTCGATAGCATTGAAAGTAAGGAACAAGGAAATTGCTGGGAAGCTGAATTTCAGCAAAATTAGAGTTTTTTTTAGACTTTTGCAGCTGAAATGAAATGGAAATCAATTAATGAGTAATTTTGTTAACTAAATTAATTGATTAATTGTAATTTTTATCTGGCAAAAGCTAAACGAAACGACGGCCGCGAGAAGGAGCTCAGGTCAGCTTCGTTCATCCGTTGGAAAAGTAGAAGCGTATCTTTCACGGCCGTCGCCGTCGCTGTCGGAGGCTGATTCATATCGAAACGATGATGAATTGAGAGGAAGAAGTTCCCAATTTTAATTTGTGGATAATGTAGAAAACATGCTAATTAATGATGCTCGTCCTCGACCTCTAAAAAAAATATACATTTCTCATTTCTCGTCTTTCTATTATTCGATAATGTAAAAAAAAAAATCATCAGTAAATTCTATTTTCGAATATCAGATGACATGTGTTAAAAAATCGAGAATCCTACAAATTTCACGTGAATTTTGTCGTGAAACCTCCCGAACCCCGAATACCGTTCACCTCGTGGGTTGCTGGTTGTTGGCTTTTCAAAATTTTAGAATTACGATCGATGAATAACTTATAATCTTCTTAGGATCTGTTTACGTCAAGTGAAGTGTCATTGCTGAGGGTGACCTCTTGCAAGTTGGATTCCACTAATCAACTGTGCGGTTTTTGGTCAAACAAAATTTCAGATGGAGGCTTTGAAGGTGAATAAATTCTTCGGTTATCCTATTTCAGCACGTAATATAAACATTCATAAATGAAATTATCGTAGATTATGAGCGCTAATCAATTAATTAATTTTTATAATTAGTTTTAGCCAAAGTAATTTTATTAATAATCCAATGCAAGATAAAGCTTGTTTTTACCCTAAGAACTTGCTGGGTCTTTCTGGTCCCCTTTGCAGGGTCAACTCGTCTGATCAAGGAAAAGGTTGAAACTCTTAGATAGGATTCCACCTGTGCTGCTGCATATGCAAAGCAGCCAGACAACGGAAGTTAACAATACCCATTTGAACACTAGTTTTGTTGGCACGATGTTCAATTTTCGGTTGATTTTTCGAAAGTTTAAATTAATAAGTGAAGATGATCGAGTATTTTATATTTTCAAGATTTGATTATTCATGTCGTCATAACTCTGTAGTACTTGCTCTCACGTGATGACATTGCCCACACTTACTGCATGCCACTAAACACATGTCTTCAATAATCAACTACGAGCGAAACATTTTCTGAAAATATCTAATTGATCTATAAAAATAGGTGACGGTACTCAATTTTTACCATATATATGAATATCTGGTGTGAAATTTACTCCTTAACAAGTGCACTCACCTAGCAACGTGACCTACATACACTTACCATGTACTTGCCCTCAACAACTGATCCCAAGGCAAGCATTTTTTTCTTTCGTACTCGAGTAGGAGTGGACATCTGACAACGAGATAGATTTTCTCTTCCATTGTCAGGTTGATCTCATACGAGAATATGCACTGATATCATATAAAATATCAACCGGAATTATAAGAACTTGATCCATATCCACCTAAAAGTACAACTTTATAGTTGACGGTATCCGGTTCTTTTAATATATATCATGTTTCAATTTATTGATTATCCGATCTGAATTTTATTCCTCAACATTTATCAATTGCTAGATGCGAGGGGTCACTAACCACAAGCCAAACATTTTCTTCCTCATCTGAATTCCATGGCCACAAGTTTCATATTCACACCTGGTGGGTATGAACACAAGATAATCTGCTAATACCATATTAAATCTATACTAGACTTATAAAAGAGAGCGAACTTACGTGACAATAATTAAAGGGATAAAACTCTCATAGTATAAATTTTTTCCATTCACAATTATAAAGAGTACTAGAACTTAAGATTTTACTTAAAGAGACCAAGTGTCGAAATATTGGTCTTCAGGCGAAGCTCCGTTTTCATGGGCAAGTGGAACCACTGGTTCTCTCTCTCTCTTTTTTTTTAGTGAGGAAAAATCTTTCCAGCCATCTGAACAACCGGAGACATCGGATGTAAAGCCAACAAGAAACATGCCAAAAACAGCCTAGGACATCAAGCCCTCCCTCGTGAGAGGTTACGTACAAATCCTTCATTTCTATGTTGCTTCTTCAACAAGAGAGAGAACAAGAATCAGCTGTCATCGAGTAAATTGAATCCCACGCAAATCTCTAGAATTATGTTCTCGTTCGTAAAATTCTTGTTTATCTCTATGGAGTCCATAATTAAAATCTCATTTACAATTGAAAAAATGACCGATATGCACTGAAACGAATACACTGTACAAGCACCTGGCAATTGGAACATCCGTTGAGATGTATGGATATCAGACCCTAGTTGGAGTATTTTCATTGTCACAAGTGGTTGGTTCAAATCCTAGGATGTTTGATTTGGCCGTGGGCAAATATATTATGATATTCCAGAAGCACTTATCAAATAGCGCTAGAATGGTCATTGGTCATCAGTCTTCTTCTTGCATAGAATCATCTAGACCCTGTAGAATTTCTCTATCCTCCACAGATCAATTCGATAAACAATGAAACCCGAAAATTTGCCCCAGAAAAATCGATGTCTGACCATCGAAGAAAACCGAGATGGTTACCTTCAATGTTCATTCAATCCCTCCTAATCCTACCTTCTCCATCTTATAAACCCCCTTCAACCTCTCCCCCTTCCTCTCCACGACATATTCCTCTCTCTTTTGTCTAATCCATAGATATCTATCCCTCCCTCCTTCCCTCCAAATCCCCACACACAGAGAAGAAACAAGGACAAATTAACCTTGGATTTTAGTTGTTCGATCGAGAGGCTTGTTTCCTAGGCAGCTAAGGAAGTGAAAAAAACATGGGCACATTGGTCGGGCATGTGGCACCAGGTTTCGGCTTCCTTGTCATAGGCCTCTGGCACCTCTTCAACCACATCCGGCTCCATGCTCGAGCCCCGTGCTCTTACTCGTCCCTGCCCTGGTTCCCGGCCCCGAGGATCCGGTACCTGGAGTTGTACCTGATCATGTTCGGCTGTTGCCTGTCCGTGGCGATGGAGCTCTTCATCGGCCCGGACAGGCACCAGCCCTTGGACCCTGATGGCACCATCCCGTCGAACCACCTCCACAACTTCGAGCACTCCCTCATCTCCCTCTCCTTCCTCGTATATGCTGCCTGCGCCATCATCTTTGACAAGGTGGCGGCGGGGCAGCCCGCCAAGGCCCGTGCAGGGGCCTTCTTCGGCCTGACCCAGCTAGTAGCAGCCACGGCCTTCGGCCAGCAGCTCCTCCTCTTCCACCTCCACTCGGCCGATCACATGGGCATCGAGGGCCAATACCACTTGCTGCTCCAAATCGCAATCTTTATCTCCCTTGCCACAACCTTGATCGGGATCGCTCTCCCGACGAGTTTCCTAGTCAGCTTTGTTCGGTCCGCGAGCATCCTATTCCAAGGCACATGGCTCATGGTCATGGGCTTCGTGCTATGGACCCCAGGGCTCATCCCCAAGGGCTGCTTCATGAACCTGGAGGAGGGTCACCTCGTGGTCAGGTGCCATAGTGACGAGGCCCTCCACCGGGCAAAATCACTCGTGAACATCGAGTTCAGCTGGTTCGTGATCGGGGTCACCGTCTTCTCCGTCTCCCTCTACCTCCTCCTCACAAGAATCTATGGCGATAACGTCGAGTATCAGTCCCTAGACACGGAAACTGACGACATCGAATTGCAGAAGAGAACCAAGACGATCCATGGCGACCAGCCCTTGAGGAATTTTACTCACGTGGGTAAAGTAAGTAATTACCCTACCGCCAGCGACATGGAAAGGTAGATAAGCTAAGCACATATAAAGGCAAAATTGAACCGTTGGTCCGATTATGGCATGGAAAAGATCAGGTACGTGTACAAAATTGGGTCGGGTTTGGTGTGTTCTTTTTTTTTTTTCCATTTCTTATCCTTGTTTTTTTTTCCTGTGGCCGTTGAAGGGTTGATTTTTTGGGGTGAATAGATTGGGACATGTTTGAGTCAATTATTGGTTTATGTTTGTGGGCTCGATTAAGTCAGATTTGGAGCAGGGAAATGTGTTGACTAGACTCTCTCTAATCTTTATTGGCTGTGTATACATATACAGAGAAAAGTTATAAATGAAGAATCATTTTATTGTGTGATTTACATGTAAAAAGGATCAATAGCAATTCTTTATTCCCTCTCTGAATTACACCTAAGAAGGAGAATAGGTAACAGAAAATAAAGGTATACAGACAGTTTTATTCACCTCGATCGATCGGGTTATTTCGTAAAATTTTAGTTATGATGTGGTGAGGAGGTTGGGCTTTAGAATAATGGGAGAATCGATTGTTGTCTAATGCATGCAGTTCCTTACAAGTATCTGATTCCTTGCACTAACATATATATATATTATATGGAATTATTTAAGGGAGGGAATCATGTCAATCTACATAGACTATCAAATTTCTTGCAGGGATGGAACATTGTATCACTGTAAAATATGCCACGCCACCTTTGCATGGAGTCAAAGGTTGTCGGGTAATAGCAAATTAATGTGTTAATCCCACTTGCACGTTTAACCCCATGTATGCTCATTTGCAGGGCCAAATATCACCTTAATTTGAAATGAAGTATGACGTGAGAAAGAGGGGTTAGTACAGTTGTTACGATTCTTACCCAGTGACTTAGAGGTCCTGAGTTCGATCTCACCCATGAGACTTCTCGTACTCTTCATGCCCCTTTCATCTAACTTTTCCAGACCTATGTACCTCTTATGTAAACCAAAATGAGGTATGGTGTGTTCTGAACATGAAATCGAATAAGTTTTCTCTTCAAAAATCACGGATGGGACTCACAAGTTCAGAAAATGATAGGAGAAAGACGGGAACAAAGGATACGAAAAATCTCGTTGAAAAATATAAAATCTCGAATATCTTAATCTTAAATTGAATGTGACGTTACTGCAACAAAATTTCCGTACTCAATTAAAAGGGGCCTCTACCTTGAGATAGAGTGGTGACTCTGCTTTATTTAACCATTGCTCCGCTAAGAAATAAAAACTCCTTTAGTTTACGAATTTTTTATTTTTAAAACTTAGATTTTAAATTTTACTTAAGGAGAAAGATATGCTTATTAGAGCAAAATTGTGCTGATAAAATTAGACTTTTTGTCATTTGACTCACCAATCACAAAAACACAAAGATCGTTGACAGGGACGGATTTAAAAATTCTAATTAGATAATGAAACTTAATTGAGAGTAAATAGGCGAATTTTAGGGAGATAATATACGGCAATTCACTAAAAATATAAATAAAATAAGTAAAAATTATAAAGAATTAGATAGATTTTTTCGAATTTAAGGATAATTGCCCTGGATGTCCGGGTGTCGGAAACCATCCCCGCTGGCTAGGCCTAATGGACATATATGTGTGGGTATATATGTATATATTATAAAACAATTAACAACAGCCACGAGTTTACGATAAGAGAAAATCTTTCAGTTTTCTATTTAGTAATATTCTAGTGAAAATAATCTATATAATTACTTTAATTAATAATTATTATGATAATTATTTAAATAATTATTTATTTATTCTTTATAGTTTAATAAATATTTCTTTGTATCGCATGATGAAATGAGACATCTATGTCACGGCATTTCATCGTCAAATTTTTTTAAAAAATTCCGTAAACAATTTTTTTTTTACTTGTGTTTCTGTTCACAGCGAAAAAAATTCGGATAATATCGACCAAAATTAATTATATTAATTTATAAATGGAAAAGAGCAGAAAAGTCAGACTTGGAATTTTAATTTGTACTGCCACGGCCGCGTTGAATTTATTTCTAGCCGCAAGATCATAGTCAGTTGAATTGAATACGTGCGAAAGGAGATTTCGTGTGACGGATGCGTTAATAGTTCAACATAGCTTAAATCGATCATCGACAGCGATGTTAAAAGTTACCGAACATCGTATACGGAGTTGTTCGGGGCTAGAAGGGGCTGCGGTTCGACTCAGATCGATCGTGAGTCAAACAACGGGCACCCTATAATTTTTCTAATTAAAATCGGTCTTATGGCATGGGAGAGGATCTATGGCTGCTCCCATAAATTTTAACCCAGCGATCGAGATGGTGATGATGCCCTTGCAGCCTCGATCTAATTAAGAGCCGAACCAAACGGTGCAACCTTCATCGATCAGGTTACAATCCACGATCCTCCTTCCAAACTCGAGTGTTCGAGCAGCCCGGCGCATGTGGATTCGAATATCGCGTGAGCCGAAAGGAATGTTAGACTTCGGAAAATTCTTTTTCTCGAATCGATCTAGAGGATCGGTCGTGTTTTCGGTAGAAGATGTTGGAAACAATTCTAGCCTGGGGAGATGGCCAAGGCGAACTGGCGTTTTGGATAAGATTGTCCGACCAACCATCAACTTTTAGGTCGACGATAGTTGATCTCTTGAGATCAGGGTTTGGTGAGACATTCTTACATCAATTCAATGTTATTCGCAAATAAATATTCAATACGTTATTATTAAGTGTTATATATTATCTTTTTATATTCACTATATACTAACATTTATTTTTTAAATATAACTTAAAATATTTACTTACGTATCAAATATTTATCGAATAATTCACCACGTCATCTAGAGGTTTAATCTGCATGAGAATTTTCGTATTAAAAGTTAAAATTAGGCAGAGAGAGAAAGGGGAGAGAATAATGCGGGTGGGAATCTAATGATGCGTGTCATCTTTAATTAACTAAAGAAATCATAGATACGAGTTGATCGAGACGATTTTTACTTTAATGTCATCTTTTTAGTTTGAATTTTATTAATAAAAGTTTAATTCGAACTGAATCTGAATAAGTAAGAATTTATTAAATTTCTGAGTATTCGATACTTCGTAATAGAAAAAGTGAACAATTTTCGAAGGTACGATGGGACAGGATGGAGAAATTTATGCGGGCAAGCTGAGAAATTGCACCAAGGGGGTTGGGCCGAGTGGTAAGCAACTCGGTGTCGCTTAAGGAGGTCTTGAGTTCGAGACCTCACGTACGCAGACACTCCCCTTGGGAGCCTCACCCGCCATTGTCAGGCGTGCGACCCGGGGCGACCAACGGATTAGTCAAGTATGGTTGGCTGAAAGATGTCATCTTACCGCTGGTGGGGCCTGCTTGGATACCGTGGCTGGCGACAAAAAAAAAAAAAGTTGAGAAATTGCGGGGAACAATTAATTTGCTTTGTTTTTCCCAGTGCCACTAATTAAATAATAAACGACGAGCCCACATTAAAAAAAAATTAATATTGATTTGATTAAATAAATCACCAAGAAATTCGGCAAAGACAATTTGCACTAGAATTTTACGACTCATGTTGGAAAAAGTGGAGGCAGCCTTGAGATTATTATATGGTTAAAAAAAATAAAGAATTTCCATTTTCAAGAACAAGATCATGCGGATTGCACGAGCTAAATAATTTTTTTTATAAAAAATGATATATATATATATATATATATATATATAACATCATATGATTAGGGAATCTTATAATTAAGTTATTCGGGAAGAGTTATAATCTCGAAAAATAAATAGAATTTGGTATATTTGTATTGTTCTCGATTCGAGATAAAAAATTTGAGTTTGATACTTGTGAGTGGACTTCTCGAACTCCTTTAACTACCACGGCGCACCAAACCTGTCACACTTCCCGACATCGGTCGCCGGCAAAAAAAAATTACAAAATATGTAGAGAGAGAGTGTGTGTGTGTGAATTAAGCGATTTTTTCCATGCTAGTCCAATAAATCTAATGGATCTTGGCTTATTAAATTATACTAAATGTTTAGTGGTGCAGCGTTCATAAAGTCAGTACCAGTACTGGTTGTTCAGTTCGTTTGATATGTTCGAGGTTGAACGTGAAAGACCAAACATTGCGTGGCGGAGGTGGCTGAGTCGTCACTGTTGCAACCCTCCTTTTGAATTGAATTTACGGATTGAAAAAATCAAATGGGCTTTGAATGGGCCATTTGGATGTGAAAACTCGGAAGCTTTTGTTTCGGATTTTCAATCTTGTCAGGCGACATGGAACCGGATGTTGCAATACGATAACTGACGCGTTATTCGAATCTAGCGGTCATGCCCAGAACTCGAATTTGGGAATGAGATTTGCCGTAGATGGACTAGATTCGTTTCGACAGCCAGATGTGCTCGATATTATGAATTGGAGCCACTCCCCCTGAGACAGTGACACTCGAGACAGACCATTGCCTATAAAGTTCATTAAAAAAACAAAAAAAAAAAAAAAGCAATCCTAAGTTGGATTATTTTAGGTGAATTTTCTCAATTTTTTATTTCTCTATTTCTCCATCGAGGTTTATAGGCGGAAATTCTATAGTCTACTCGTTGGGATATTAAGTAGGTGACGAAAAAAATTACGGGTCGTTAGATTATTTTTCTTTAATTCGTATCATTGACTATGAACCGTTAGATTAAACTGTTGAACGAATCAGTAACTGACTGAACCGCTGATGTAACTTCCGTGATTTGAGTGGCTTCAATGGCAAAATGAAGGCCAATACACATGAATGAATGAATCACAAATGGACTGCTGTGAACACATTTGGGACCATTGGTGAAGAGTCAGGACAAGTGAAAGTAAACGCAAATTGGTGGAGATAATTTAACACTTTTTATTGAAGGCTCGCGAATTCGAAAAATTCATAAAGGGAAATTTTTATTTCATAGAAGGTTAATTTAGCTCGAATATGAATCCGTTAAATGAAATGGTAACTAGCCCTATTAATGCACACTGAGACAGTCCCCGACAAGTGCCAAAGGACATGAACTCGTGCCTGATCGGGTTCGTTCGTGACACGGACTACAAATCACCACCGATGGGACGCGAGTCTGCACTTTAAATACGAGCACGCGAGTAGCCACGGAAGCAGGTAGGATCGAACATCTTTCGATCGGCTCGTGCATGTATCGGCCTTTTAATACGGTTTTCCGGGTGTCCCGGATACCGAAATAAGGTCTCAGGATGGTCCGCGCGAACATTATGGACCAACTTGTTTTCGAGGCGTTACTGGTTGGGGCTTCCATCTCAAATTAATGAATTCGCACATGTGCGTGTATTCAGCAATTTCGATCGATGATCAGACCGTCAGCACGTTGAACAGCGCAAATCCAAGCAATAAATTCTGGGCTTCAGGTTGGATTTGTCTCGAAAACCTAACCGGACCGAATATTCGATTTGATATATCAAGTGTGAAGCGTATACACTTTACCTCAAGATAACTGGACCATATATAACCGGCTTTTACGATTCAGTAAACCGGTTAAATCTTTTCTTGAAAAATAGAAATGTTTCAATCAACAGAATGTAATTGGTTATTTTTTTATTCGAATTAACAAAACTCAACCATAAAAACCCATATATTGAGAATTTTAGTTAAGAGTTCATTTTTATTTGTTTTTTCTATGGTTATCAACTTGAAAAATCGGTTCAAATAGCTGCAATTAATCGAACCGGTCACATCAAGTAATTAATTGAATCTCTTCTTGACAAAAAATAAAACTATTAGAGAACCGATTCGAACGGTTTGGATACTCTTACTCAGTCCCTGGTTAAATCCGATTTTTGGGTGGTTTTTTTCAACGCCCCAATTTGTTATAACATCAAACAACGGGGCTTTCTGTCACGGGAATCATCATTAAAAACTTGTAATGCTGATACAGATCAAGCGTAATCACCCGAACTGATTAGACTGTTAACCAAACCAGCCAAGAAATTGCTGCTCAGGCCGGCAAAGAACCGGTTTAATCAAATAATGAATCGGGAGACACCGCCCGACAATGACCGATCGGGCAACGCGCAATAAAAGAGTGGATTAGCTGGCGACTCATAGGCAGTGGCTTGGTTAAGGGAACCCACCGGAACCGTAGTGAAAGCGAGTCTTCATAGGACAATTGTAACTACTTACGGACCCGAACTTTTATTGCATCGAGAACGACCGAAGCGTCGTGGATATTACCGAATCGTTATGAAATTGCCTAGTGCTGAGCTATCCTTGTTCACTGGACCCGATAAATTAAAAGAATAGTAAGGAGATTGTATGGGTCTTATGGTCCATGGACCCACCAAAAGGAAGATTATTTTTTTAGGGTTATATTTGAGCACAAAAGGGTAAAAATTGGCGCAGCACAGCCGCACATTCAGCAGAGAATTGGAACAGTTTTTCAGATATTTCATAGGTGTTTCGGGATCCGGATGGAAGGCCAGACGTTATCTGTTTTCCGTGAAATTTCAGAGGGTGATTCCTGGTGGAACAAGCTTCGTTTTGACACACTTCTCGCTTTGAGATCCGCTCGTTTGGCTGTCCGTCGACATATCTCATATTGAACATTTTTTGTGAGATCGTTCCTGTTATCCATCATTTTACTTCGGGTGAAGAATCTGTGTTATCCGGGGTGTAGTCCTTGATGATTATTGGTGTTATATCCTCTGATAAGATCGGTGAAGAAACTGTATGTCCTGCTATTTGTTGATAGTGGAAGTTTTGCTGGTTCGGTCCCATGGTTTTTCCCTTCCACTTCCACGTTAAAAATCTTGGTGTTCTTCATTTGATTTTCTCTTCATTTTATTTCATGGTTGCCTATTAATTCACGTATTCGGAAAAAGATTTCTAGGATATTCGATTCGCCTTTTTCCAACACCTAGAAAGGGAGCCTTCGAGGTGGATTGAATTGGAGGGCCGGAGCTGAGCTAGCATGGAGAGGGTCGGAAAGAGTAACGCGAGCAACGGGTTTATCACGTGATAATACTGACATGATGTCACAAAACAAATATAAGATTCAGCCGTTATAAGATTCTTTTTTTTTTAAAATAAAATTCTAAAAACAAAAGAGACAATCCTAAAAATAATCGAATCTATCGATTTGTGATATCAGGTCAACGATATACATGTTACATACAAGACATCTCTCTCGTACAGTAGAGATAATTACGTACGCACACATGCACCATGCAAGACATGGTGGCATGTGGTCGTGGATGAGTTCCCCAGCTCTGGTTTAGAGTTTGGTGTCTGTTTGCCAGCGAAGAGAATTGATGACACATCCGACAAGTTGATAGCCAGACTCAACTAACTCATGTACATCATCCATTAATATGTTTTGGTTTGCATCACGCAGTATTCCAAGGCCAGCTGAAGCGCATCTCGAGACTAATCTGCGGTCAGACCGGGATCCCTAGAAAAATTCCCGGCCACCCTCTCAACCTGAGAATCGATCCTAAGATCACCTATATGGGAACCTAGTGAGAGAACCACTAGACCAATCTCAGGTTAATTATCACCCATCAATATGACTCCCCAGTCCGCCCGTCCCCGAACGATCATCTTTCTGTAGCTTCAATTCAAGATCGAGCCAGATCGGTACGCGCTCAAGAAACTAGCCTTTGTGATTGGATTTGTGGATGGGATTCTAACATAATGTTTTGATAGGCAGGTAGTGCAATTTCCCTTTTTTCTATATGTATTTTCCAATTTACAGAAAAATTCTTAAGTCATCTTATCTGCCATAGAATATAAACAAACATTAATCTTTTCTTAGGTAGAGAGAGTAAAGAAACATCCATCACATTGTAATAAATGAGTAGCCAGTAGGTTGATAATTTGGTCCCCGAAGGTAAGAGATAGGTTTGGCGTCAGTTGGGTCTCTCTCGGGAATGAATTTTGCATCAATTGAATCCCCCCTTTTTTTACCGATCATACCCTTTTCATACATCAATTATGTCCATCCGTATATTAACCAGAAATCGATCGACAGTATAAACAATAGAATATTAACTACCGCGCATATCAAATATGATTTTATTTTACTTTCTAAATCATAAAATATCTCTAACACCGTGTTATCCTCGATGCCTTCAATTGTTCGATCATTTAATGAGAGCAACTGCTTTTCTTTTAATTGTCATCTTCTTATTCTTTTACATATATATATATATATATATATATATAAGTTTAAAATTTCACTAATCAAATCAAAAGTATATTGAATTATAGCTTCAAAAATCAAAGCTCAGGGGTCTGATCTGACTTCATCGCCGTCTTCGGTATGGAAGCTACTCTTAGCTTGATAAAGTGGAGAACTGTGGCTTGGATGCCGTATACGGGCATATGCATTTGTTGGAATATTCTCGCATCCGTTCCCTTCAAGTCGTGTAGATGAAGCAAGTAAATACTAGCTTACAAATTGTACAGTGCAATCTTGAACATTGTGAATTATCATCGGTTTAGCCAAGATGGCAGACCAGACCAGGTGAGTAGCTGGGCAGGAGAAAAATAAGTGATCTCTAGACTCTGCTCCTGACCAACAAAATTCACACAGAATGTGAGGAAGCTGCTGCCGATTGGAGACGGCTTCTTTTGTGGCTAGTCTATCAAGCATAGCTAGCCAACATGCGAAGGAGAAAAATAAGTCATCTTTCTTTATATTCGACTCTTGTGTTAGATCGATCCTTGTCAGCATACGAAAAGGGTACATATACCAAAAAATGATAGAGGGATATGGAAATAAAAAAAGTCCAGCGAGTCCCACCGTTAAAAGTTGGACCGATAACCTCTTAGTCCTAAAACCACTGCACCAAACCACCAAACCATGTTTTCTATCACAGCAGCGAGCACTAGGGGTTTGTTGTCGACATGTTTCGTTTTTTTCTTTTTTTTTATTGGGGGATGGGGGTGGCAATAGGTCCCATGACAGCTAATTTAACAATCGATTACCGCTCACGGGTCAATCACTCCACCGGTGTCACGGACTTACGGTGGCGCATAGAGGACACGACAACATGAAACATTCCAAAAATTCCAAGGTCATCACGGGCGAACCAACTCTCCAATACATTTGGTCAAATATCCCACTACTACTACTACTACTATTACTACTCCATCCTGTCCCTGCCAGATCTAAAATCGACGCTACGAAAGTGTCGCTTCCTCGTCATGGTTTCCGGGTACACCCTCTTAAGTACAGCTAGCTCTTTACCTCGATAAGCGGAACCCTCATTCTAGATCGAAACGTATATTCTAATAATAAATTTTTCACTATTTATAAAATTCAGGACCGGAGTTTTACTTAAAAAGAAAGAGCTATCGAATCGACTCTTACGTCTTCGTCGTCGTCGTCTTCTTCTTCTTTCTTTTTTCCTGTCCCTCGCAGGGATTGGGGATCGTCAGGAGAAATGGGAAAAGAAAGATTACCCTTTAATGAAAAGTTACCTTTGGTCACTTTGAAACTCGAGTCGGCACATGAAAGCAAGAACAGGACAGACAGCCTCTCCTTCCTCTTCCTCTTTTTTTTTTCCACCTAATAATTTATTTGGTCACGAGCTCAGGTCGGTTTGTTTGTTTTTTTTTTTTTTTACTATAATACCCTGAAGATAAAATTACTAAGAACCCAATAGTACATTTTAAGTGAGGGTTAATTAGGTAATGATATCCCTTACAAAACTAAAAATCCATACCACCTTATAAGAGTATTTTTTTCTGTCAGCGTAATATAACCAAAAAGCTATGTTTTGATCTAAGAAGCCCGTTCCTCGAAGTTCAGACTCGAAGACCACGTTTCTTATAAATAATTTAACGCAAAAACATAAAATATTTTAATCCGAAACTTTTAATTTACCAAACTGTTAAAAACCTATAAAAGTTTTTCTTTTCCTTCTCTTGATCCCACCCTATAAAGGTCGATATGAAGAGCATCAAACAGCCCATTCTCTCTCTCTCTCTCACAGGCAGCAGAATCATCGTCACAATCATGACCCCAAGAAGAAGAGATATCATTGACCAGTTGCGTCTGCCACTGGCGGCCGTGGCAGTGGCGTTTATGTGGACGGCGGTGTCGGCGGACCTGAACCAGGACAAGGCGGAGTGCGCGGACCAGCTGGTGGGGCTGGCCACGTGCCTGCCGTACGTCGGAGGGGACGCCAAGGCCCCCACGGTGGACTGCTGCGGCGGGCTGAAGCAGGTCCTGGACAAGAGCAAGAAGTGCATCTGCGTCCTCATCAAGGACCGCGACGACCCGAACCTCGGGTTCAAGATCAACGCCACCCTCGCCCTCGGCCTCCCCGCCGCCTGCCACAACCCCGTCAACATCACCGAATGCATCGGTACCGCTCCTCCACTTAAAAAATCTCCCCTACACGGCGGAGATCCTATATATCTGTAAACGGCTAATTCAGTTGTTAAAGAATCAGTTCCGTTGCACGTTTTAGTCGATGAACTCATACCTTGGCATATAAATCCCTAAGAACATCCTTGTGATTGTCGAAATGTAGATCTTCTGCACTTGGATCCGAAATCGACGGAAGCTAAGATATTCGAGGGGTCCTCAAATGGCAACAGCAGCTCGACTCCAAGGCCCAGCACCAAGACCCCGACGGTTGCCGACGGTACGCTAATAGCATCACATATTTAGCACGACGAGAACTAAAAGAAACGAAACACTTTCGTATCGGGCATTTCTACGTTCTAATCATATCAACCAATTCGAAGATTGTCTGATTAATTAATCTTGTTGGGGTTTAATATGAAGCTGAAGAGCTAATTTTGGGGGGACTGTAATTACGCCTTTTATTAAATTAAAATCTACGATTTTTCAGTTGATTTTGACTGCTCACGACTGGTCTAATTTTGATTTCAGTGAACTCCACGAGCAACGGGACAGCATCGACTCCTCCGAACGGGTGCAGTCGGAGAAGTGGGAACGTGGGATTGGTGCTGGGGATTGCGTGTGGAGCTGTGATGTGGTTGTTCACATCGAATCTAATGTTTTATGTTTGATTTTCGGGAATTAATTTCGCAAAAATCTCATCGTTATACGGTAATCTCTTGTACCAAAATTATTTTCTATCCCCTTTTTTGTTCTCCTTCTTCCCTATTTTTATTTAAAGTGGCATGCTATACCCATTTCGTATTTGATTCCATGGATGTGGAAGTTTGATCGTGAAATATTGTTCGCCATCAAAATTTGAACTTATAATAAGTGAAGGTGCCCACTGTGCCATGTGTACTACAACTATGTACGATGCAAACAACTATGTTAGATGCAATGGCATCGTACCAGCAGTATTCCGGAACTTTTCCGAACGTAAAAGAGAGGTTCAACAGCACTGTGCAATAGTGAAAAATGAATGAAAGAGAGAGGATGCACAATGTTACGCTCAAGAATCCTTTTTTTTTTTCCCCGATCTAGAACGACCAGTTTCGATTAGGACTAGTCTTCTGTCGTACTTAAATGGATTTGACACAAGCCGTGCCGGTTCCTTTCATTCAATCAATTGGATGTTGAAAGTCCCAGGAAATCATTCAACGTTCATTACAGCCTAGACATCACGTTCACCGTGCACCCAAACAGACAACGAAATCTTATAAACTCATTACTTTGTCATATTTCCGGTATGGATGACATGAGAGCCCAAATCGGTCTAGTTCGGTCACTTCCACGGCACTAAAGATCGCTTGGAAATTGATGATGAACAATATACCAGAACAAATGCAGTGTGGCGGCTAGGATCTAAATCTGTGGGTTCTGAAGAGAGATCCGGAAAGAAAACAGAGAACGCAACCCCGTCAGCACGCAAACGGCACGAGAACAGATATCCCAAGCAGACAGAAATAAGCATGTAACAATCCAAACACTCGACGCAAGAGCGCAAAAAAAGGGGAAAAGGTGCAATAAGCCTCAATGGGTACGGCACTTCAAAGCGATCCATCTGTTATTTCAATCTCCATCAAAACGTTAGATGGTAAAAAGTCCTTACAGGATTCCAGGGAGGGGGGCAACACAATACTTTTACACCACATGAACTTTTCTGCAGGGTCAGAGCCTCAAAATCCCTAACAGAATGGGCCAAAAGAAGAATATGCCTTACTGCTCGGACAATAAACCGAACAGATTCATCCGAAAATGTAACAGAATGAACCGGAAAAACCATCCGCCTCTGTCTCCTCAAGCCCCGGACACATTCTACCGACTCCATCTCCCCACCGATATTAGCACCCCATACCGTATCAAATAGATCGATGAAAAGGCGGCAAGGCCACTTCCCCAACTATGCTAGAAGATTGTATTGACCCAAAGTCCCGCAAAAATATACATATATATGATGAGCCCTTCCAATTCAAGCATGTCCCCCCCATCAGACAAACTACCACACGGTATATAACACAGCTAAAGCTGGTTGGATTCTCCTAATCAGAGACATAACAGAGAAAATAAAGCGAAGGAAGATATTAAAAACTCGGTAAGAGGAGCGAGTGAATCGCCATAGTGCACTTGGTGGAAACTCCCAAGCGTTGTTACCAAGAATGAATTTCACTGCCCTAATCCCATGCGCTGTTGGACCCAGGATTGTAGCCTCCACCTCCATAGCCACCACCTCCACCACCATAGCCACCACCGCCACCACCTCCATAGCCACCGCCACCACCTCCATAGCCGCCGCCGCCGCCGCCACTGCCACCATAGTAATCAGACCCACCACCACGATTGAACGAGCCCTCTCGTCGGAAATCGCGTCCACCAAATCTGCTCCCACCTGAGCGGCGGTTCCTACCACCACCATATGAGGAACGGGCAGCATACCTCGAGAGCCAAGCAGGCACTTCTTGATTGGCTTCCTGCATCAGTTCGGACAATGACCTTGCAAGTGATGCGTTACTCTCATTAAAGAAGGCAGTGGCCAACCCGGTCTTTCCAGCACGTCCCGTCCGTCCAATTCTGTGGACATAATCATCTATGTCGTTAGGAAGGTCAAAGTTGATCACATGGCCCACATGGGGAATGTCAAGGCCACGGGCCGCAACATCTGTAGCAACCAAGATAGGTGTCCTGCCACTTTTAAATGACCGCAGAGCCAGCTCTCTTTCCTGCATTCATGTCAATGGGCCATACAAAGATCACAGTCAATCCAATGTAGACACCAAAGAAAAAGAGATACTAAAATCTCCAAAATCTTAAGAGAGGTTTGTAATGGCATACATAAATAAATCCAACCCAATTATGAAGTGTGCTCGCTTCAGCAGATGAAATCAATTTTACATAGTAAAATCATTCAATATTGAAACCTCATTTATGGTAACATGCCTTATACAAATGTTGAAGAATAAAACAATCAAATAGTTTATTCTTTTCCATCAACAAACCAAAAGGCAAGAGAACAGACAAGTATCACCAAGAAGTTCAGAACAGAGCCAATCTACTTTCTCTATCTCCTAAAACCTTACCTGTTACACTAGCTAAATGCTAAATGCACGCCCATATTTTAACTTCTACCCTTCTTTTATGCAGATTGAAAAAAGCTTTCATTGACAGACACTATCGATCTAAGAAAGCGGTCTAATTACAAAGACTAATAGCAGGAAAAAGGACATAATAGAAAGCACCTGCTGTGATCTATCCCCATGAATAGAAGTAGCCGGAAAACCATTAGTGCAAAGCCAATTCTCCAGATAATCAGCTCCCTTCTTTGTCTCCACAAAAACTAATGTCAGAGCTTGCTGCAGAAGTTAAATTAAAATGCCAGTCAAAAATTTTACCCGGTACTCCCATGCTATAAAACAGATAACAACAGCATCACAATTTAGTGCTATGGAATTTACAAGGAAACTGAAAATTGTCATGGATGGCCATCCCACGGGAACAAAAATGCAAGAAAAGGGCAAATTGATGGCTTGAGCAACAATACCTTGCCTTGGACACCGTTCTCCCTTTGTGCATGAAGAAGATCCATAAGATAACTTCTCTTATCCGCATCATGAACAAACTCAACTCTCTGAACAATCAGATCAGTGCTTGAACCAACTCTTCCAACAGCCAAAAATATATAATTTGAAAGGAAATCAGAGGCCAATCTCTGCATAACACAAAGCACATCAATCATTCTAGCACTATGGATAGAATAAGAATATCACCATTAAATGCATCATCAAATTTATCATGAGCAAGTATCCAGCAAGGCATACAATCAAGCGTATCCACAAGTAGGCAAACAAAAAAGTTAGTCTGGGTAATATGATGCAGCGAATACTAGAGCAGATAAAAGCAGGCCAGGAACCAATATGAGATGCAAGTAGAAGAATTTCACATAATCCACCTATTACTCTTTGTTGTATCGAACAGGGGGCAACAATCCTTGGCAGCATCAAATTCAAGTCTTTAGTCGTAATGCTTTTCAACCAAACAACTATAAACCCATAGTTCTGCTTTCACAGTACCTCTCGTGATGGCAGAAACACAAATAAGAGAAACCAAAAGAGGAAAACAAATATAAAGCATCCAACAAAGAAAGGAGTAGAGGTCTTCATTGCATGAAAACGTCACGAGTTTGAGCCAAAATCAATCAGTAGAGAAAGGTTTAACACCAATCTGGCATAAGAATTTAATGGTGCCAACGGAATCTTTCTACATTATGGTCTCAACAAAAATCAAAGGGGATGACTCTACTGTCAGTCCAGGAAAAGGATGAACCTGAATCTCTTTTGGGAAGGTAGCACTAAACAACATGGTCTGTCTTCCGCCAGGTGGTGGCATATCCATTTGTTCTACAATTTTTCTGATTTGAGGCTCAAACCCCATGTCCAGCATTCGATCTGCCTCATCCAATGTCAAGTATCTGATCATCTGCAATGAAACTCTAGCTCTCTCCAGCAAATCTACCAACCTCCCTGGAGTGGCAACAAGTATATCCACACCCCTCTCCAATTCCCTTAGCTGGCAATACATGAAATCTTTACTTAGCACGTAAAAAGAGAGCATCAAACAAATAGTAAAGAGGCATGCCCCCAGTGATCAAGAGGAAAATGAGCCAAGCAAATTGTTTTAAAAATACAAATAAGATGATTTAAGCCCCAACCTGCTGGTTTATTGGTGCACCTCCATAGGCGACAACCACCCTGACCCCAGTTTGATATGCAAATTTTCTAGCTTCTTCATGTATCTGCAGACACACAAAAGGATTACTTTCCAACACAGAAACTAGCAAGATAAAATACAAGGATAGCCAGCTCCCTTAAAAATCATAGGAAGAACTCACTTGCATTGAAAGCTCCCTCGTAGGTGACAAAATAAGAGCAAGGGGGAATACAGTACGTGCACCACGAGGCGGTCTTTGAACAGGTTGGCCTCCTCTCATTATTCCACTGATGATTGGGAAACAGAAAGCAGCAGTCTTGCCAGAACCAGTCTGCGCACATGCCATCAGATCCCGCCCTGCCAGGGATATTGGTATTGAATATCGCTGCACAGGAGTTGGCTTCACGTACTTGCACCTTCGAATGTTTGCATTAAGTGCCTCTCCCAGATCAATTTCTGCGAATGTATTGACAGGGGGCGGCACGTTTTGTCCACTTGTCTCCACCGGGATATCTTCATAGGCATCAAAATTGATGCCAGAATTCTCTTGCTCACTAAATGCTGGGTCTGTATCAACGTCGTCTCCAAAAGGATTTACTTCCCGGTCTCTACCACCACCCCAGCTGCTACCTCTAGAGGCCCAACCACCACGTCCACCGCCACCGCCATATCCTGATCTGTTGTTATAATCATTGCGAGGACCTCCCCAACGGGACCCACCATAGCTAGCTTGGCCAGCAGCAGCAGCACCACCTACTGGAGCAGCATTCGCTGGTGCAGGTGGATCTGATGAGGATGGCCGATTGCGGAGATGTGGAGGCACATAAGTGCGGGTGGGAGCAGAGGAGAAACCAGAAGCACCACTGTTGGCAGAAGATCCAGGTGCTACATTCTCAGCTGCGGAATTCGCAGCCAAATCTGCCCATGAAGCTCGCATATCGCGTTAGGATCACTCCTCTTCCTTGAATTATACTGAACAGGAAGATACCTCAAGAATCCCAAAAGGCAACAGGAAGCAGAGAAATTCACTTCAACTCTCACAGAGAGGAATCCGCAGAGAATCGCTTCTGTCATCAAAAACAAACACCCGGCTAAGCATAAACCCAACCGTACAAACCATATAAGCGATTCCTCCAGCTTAAAAAGAACAATCAGATCGCAAGGACCTGAACAACAAATCCTAGGTCTCAGACAAGAATGCAACACGCAACCTAAACCGATTCCCCATAGCATAACGGAAAAACGGAAATGAGAAGCCAAAATCAAGCGAGAAAAAGAAGAAAATCGAACATTAGGATTCGCAAAACCCGCGCAACCAAGATCACGGAATGCAGCACTCTACCGAAGAATACATGCATACTGCTAAAGAAGAAAGCTGAAAAAGCCAGCGCACGCATGGGGGCCGAAGCGAGAGTGGGGAGAGAGGCGGAGAGACGGCTGGAGGAGGACGAAGACAGGGAGAGGAGAAACGAACCTGCGCAGGGCAGAGAGAGATGCAGACGAAACCCTAGAATCGGGTGAAGGAAGGAAGGAAGGATTGAAGAGAGAAGAAGATCCGATGAGAGAAACCCTAACTCACAGGCTACCAAAATATCTCTTCCTCCCCCCACCACGCCAAGAAATAGTCACCTTCTCTCTCTAAACAGGGCTGGGCCCCACTCTTCTCTCTCTCCTCTAGACTTTATTTCGAGGGGAAAAGATCTTACAGAACTTTTTTTTTTTTTTTTTATCGCCAGCCACGGTATCCAAGCAGGCCCCACCAGCGGTGAGATGGCATCTTTCAGCCAACCATACTTGACTAATCCGTTGGTCGCCCCGGGTCGCACGCCTGGCAATGGCGGGTGAGGCTCCCAAGAGGGGTGTCTGCGTACGTGAGGTCTCGAACCTGAGACCTCCTTAAGCGGCACCGAGCTGCTTACCACTCGGCCCAACCCCTCTTGGTGATCTTACAGAACTTATTCATTAATCTTAAAAAACAAAAATAAATTTTATTTATTAATATCAGTACTTAATCAATTACTTACAAAGCCGGACAACATCAATATAAATCATATATATTATCATGCGGTGTTATCGTTAGGCAGAAGGTTCTGATATTTTGAGGGCCAGTATTTTTCTTATTATTTTTAATTTTTTTTACTAGAAGCAGTATTTCTTTTTTTTTTTATTTTACTGTCTTTGAAATTTCTACTGCATTTCTTCGTATTTTCTACCTGCCCCCGCCGCCACTTTTACCTCATTCCCTCCCATCCGCCTCCGCTTTTCTCTGTCTAAAAATAAAAACACTTTTATTAATATAAATGATTTTTTTTATCGAAATTATCTCGAGAGACAGCTCCCCGTGCCGTATTTTTTACCTCCTTTAAATTATTTATTAAAACGTAAGTTTTAATTTTAATAGTTATTAAATTAAGAAAAATTGAGATGTGATAATAAATTTACTAACATGTAACTGCTCGCCCTCGCTTCTCTCTTCTATTTGACTCCTCCCCACCCTTTCCATCATACATATAATCGTTGAACAGTTTTTTTGTGAATTTATTACTTTAATTACATGTTTAATTCATCAAATATTCACATATCATATGCATATTTCTTTGTTAATATTACATTTTATATGTTAGCTACAATTAAGACTTTACTTCACCATTTACCCTCAAAATTGAGAGCGTAGTTCTTGACGAGGTCACACATAATGGGCCTAGCACGTGAGCTTACCTGAACCCGTGAGATTGTAGATACGGGGAGAATAAACTTTTTATTATAAAAAATTTAAAATCATTTATTTTACATGTAAATAAATACATTTTGAGAAATTTATTTTGAAAAAGAAAATTTTCCGACCGGTAAAACATGCATTTGCTTCCAGGGGACGTACTGGAAAAAAAAAAAAAACAAAAAACAAGGCTTCCAGGGGAAGTAGTGGCAGAAGCCAAGTCACCTTTTTCTCTTTTTTGGTAAAAGCATCTTTAGCCTTTTTTTCGCACGTGAGACGAAAAATGGTAAAATTAAGTGTAGACAATGAGATACGATGAGTTCTATTAATAAGATTCTAAATCAGAAGCTTTTGATCCAGGGGTCAAGAGAGGTACCACTATCGCAAGTCCTCCTCAAAATTTTCACTTGAAGTGTGGAAATTGAGTTGAACGGTGCAAGGATAATCCAAGGGAGTACGCGGGTCGCAACAGTCCATCTATACTTAAAAAGAATCTATGAAATGCCATATAAATTTCCTCGAATTTACCAATTTTCATTTTATCCTTTTTCTTGTCTGTACCGCCGGTATCAAAAAACTCAGTGGGTCATGACTGATCCAATTTGAGTCAGGAGAGTCCACTAGAAAGTAAAACTCTCCCGATATAATTTCTACATATTCACAAGACTCGAAACAACTTTCTAGATTGATTGGACAACAATAGAAAATAAACTACATATACACTCCCATTGTGAATTTTCTCCATTCGCAAGACACGAACTCACCACAACTAATCCATTTTAGTATATATTACAATATTTGATTTCACAACTAATCTACTGTGAAATTCTTAGATTACATGAAATCTATGGTTAATTTTATAACTGCTTTCCTTATATTACTAAATTTTAAAATTAATTTTTTATTTTTTAAATACCACATTTTAACACATTTGTCAGAAAATTTTATTCTGATTTAACTTTTTTGGTAATAATTAATATTACATAATCCGACAATACTAAAAATCAAAACTTCTTTTAATAAATAAAATCGACCAATAACCTTCGAAGGGAAGGTTTCCAGCAAAAAAAAAAAAAGTCGGGGGGAAAAAAACCTTCGAAGAGAAGGTTTCGAGCAAAAAAACAAAAAAAAAAAAAAAAAAAAAAAACCTTCGAAGAGAAGGAGACAGTGGGGGTGTCTCCACATCGCGCCATCCAGCGCGTGGCGCACGAGAAGCTCAAAAAAATGCCACGTCTTGCTGTGGCGGGGCCGCATCATTGCACGCGCCAGCGCTGCGAGAGAGACAGACCCCGCCACCCCAACCGGACTCGACTTCCACGTTGACAGAGTAATTATTCAGCATGTGATAAATACACAGCAAATTTATTCTGTGAATATATTTCAGATTTTGATAAATATATAATTTTTACAAATTTTTAAAGTTAATTTTAAGTGTATTAATATCTGAATGACAATTTAAATATATTATATACTGAATATTTATTCTATTTGAATACATTTTTATCCACATCAGCATTCAAAGGAAGCTGTTAAGGGTTCTCCCTCGATTCGTCGATTTGGGAGAGCCAAAGTGTTGTGGTTTCGACACCTTTTTAAAACATTTTTTGAAAAAAAAAAGAGAGAGAGAGAACTACATGGAAAAAAAAAAGGGCGCCTTGATATGCTAAATACGGGTGATCATATCCGGGTAACCTGTGTTCTTAAAATTGTTCAGACCCTACCGTGCATCGTACCGGTTTCTAAATTTTGGACCCGCCGACCATATTATGTTGGATCATGAGACCGAACCCCGTCGGTCAAGTTTTGGGTGGCCCACATTTTTTAAGGTATCCGAACTCTCCCCTATATAATATCATTTTTACATATTGGACCCTGATCCTACCCGACAGATTCCGAGTACCCATTTGGAACCTGCTTTTTCAACTGCTGAGAGGAGCTAACTGGGAAGTATGAACAGCCAAGAAATTAAGGTAGGAGGGAGGAGATTGTGTGGGCCGGGCTCAGTGGCCCAATACATTAATGAAGAAAAGCATGCGGTCCAATATAATTCCTAAACGGCCCGAGGCCTTTCGGGGTATCCAGTTCGGCGGATCTGTGGGACGCAAAACCGGTTCTCTAACCAACCCTGAGCCTACCCGAATTTTATTGAACCTTGCTTAGTATTCACCTGATATGATAGGTTCCAAACGGTTCTGAGTCTACCTAGTACACGTGCATTAGTGGGTCCAAGCCCATGGTTTGGCCCAGTCCACAGCAACGCCTAAGAGGCCCGGCTTGCTCTAGAAAGCCACAGAAGATGCGATCAACTGGTCTGGGGAGTGTAACTACCCACTTGCACCACTAATTCCATGACGGCTGATCCTCCCATTATAGTACTACAAATAGACCTCTTGTACAATGGAAAAGGGGACGGGTGTGACCTATTAATACATTTTTCTCTTTTCATCTGTTAGATCTCGTCCTCCAACATGTACCTTCCGAGTATCAACTATCGCAGGCTACAAACTCGAGCCACTCTATAAAGGAGAATCCTACAAACTGTCCAATGGTGTGTAGCTTTCATTCTAGAAGCCCCTCTCCTTCTCATTTCCTTTTGTCCTTTTGTTTTTGGTCTTTAACAAAAATGGCAAATGTTTAAAGACAAAATACATACTTGGAGGGAGGATTTAGGGTTTAAACTAACAGAAAGGGAAAGTGATTTGGGGATAGTGTCCAGAGCACTGCCTCCTTCCCCATTCATTAAGTTGGACCCGTCTCATCCCTCCTCTTTGGGAAAAGAATCTTAAGTGTTTGCCTCCTCAGTCCGATTTTCCATACCCATGCCCGGATATCCACGACTAATCCAGATTCGAGCCGATTCATTTGATTAATGGATGAATGAATCTCTATTGGTCATGGATTTTATCTATTCAAACTACTCCAACTGGAACCACCTAGGGCGGTGGTCTAGTATGAGCAGGAGCGGTGATCTAATGGTCTAAAACCCACTTATATACATATTGGTGAGGTCGAAGTCACAGGTTCGAGTTTCGCTCCGAACAATATTGCCAGAAGAGACTCTTGAACTTTACACCTTTACGGATATCGGCTCCTTAGACTATACCGAGCTTAGACTATACCGAGCCTTTATTGGTGCTAAATTGAAGGGTCAGTGTTAGTACTGGTTGTTTAATTCATCTAATATGTTCGCGGTCGAACATGGAAGTCCGAAGATTGCGGATCACCATTACTATTCTCCCATTATTTATTTTTAAAAAAATACTTGAATTGAAGATCTTCCTTGAGGAGAGAATATGCATCGATTCAACTCGTTGAACTCTTATTGACCTGCAGCAGTAAGAAGGTTGAACGATTGACCGGCATAAGAAGGCTGTGATTGGTGGTCCGATACGATCCACAGGAATTCGAGTCGAACTTATCTTTTCCATTTACGGGATCAAGCTTATTGACAATCTCATCATCGCCATGATAAGTGCTACGTGACTGGCAACAGTAAGTTGCAAGTTGAACGGCAGCCCCATCTTATCTTGTCTCGTTAATAGTCTTCCTCTCTTCGAGTTGCCCAAAAGGCAAGAAGACCACCATGCCCTAACGCTTTGGTGGTCTTGTACAAGGCAAGTGCTGATTCGTGCTGATTCTTTTCAATGAAAGCACGACGGATCAAGGAAATCGAGTCGAGGGCAGAAACGGAAAAAAAGAGAGCTAAATGATGGATTTTGGTGGACAAAACGATATAATCTAATGAAAATGTAGATAAAATCAACAAGTATCATATAAGATTTTACTTATTTTCTCAATTTTCCGAGCATTCACAGTTGTTTATTTTCATATTTGCTCTTTGTGTCCTTCCATATGCATCCAGCAGGGGAAAAGTGACAAGCCCACTTGCTACGCCTCGGAACAAAAGGCACGATTCTTGACTCACCGATCTACGTCGATGTCTGACTTGATTCTCAACTTTGTTTCTGACAATGATTGCGACCGATTAGATTTTAAAAATTTAATCGAGCTAGTGGCTCCTAGCCCTGTGTAACCATCGGTCGAAAACGAGGCTGTAAGCTTTTATCGGGAACTTTCAATGGCTGTGGGTCTTGCTGGGAGGACTGTGGCAGAAAACGACATCGAATTCAGCATGTCAGTTCGTGGATGCGCATCCGATCTGATCCGATCTGATCTTTCATCATCTAACCTTAAATTTTCTCGGCTTCATTGATTTCTCCAAAAGGGTCACAGTGACCCGAGTACATATTAAATATCACTCGTTTGCTCTAAATAATTACTAGACACACCAATAGAGGTTGGTCCGAGTGGTAAGCAGTTAGGCACCGCTTAAGGAGGTCTCAAGTTCGAGACCTCGCGTACGCAGACACCTCCCTTGGGAGCCTCACCCGCCATTGCCAGGCGTGCGACCCGGGACGACCGACTGATTAGTCAAGTATGGTTGGCTGAAAGATGCTGTCCCACCGCTGGTGGGGTCTGCTTGGATACCGTGGCTGGCGACCAAAAAATAATAATTCCTAGACACGGACACATATTATGTAAAAAAAATAAAAAAAAATAAGTGTGAAATACTAAAATGAACTCGTAAAATTAAATCATTTATTTATAATATAATACAATTGAATCTATTTAAAATCCGTTAATTTCAGTAGTAAATAGAATATTCTCAGCTATCAATAGCATGTTATGTCAACTTTAGCTTTTTCAAGTATATAATTTCAAATCATTCATCCAAGGAACGTGGCAGATTTTTACTGTTAAAATTATAGATATAAAGTGAGGAATGAGAACATGAGAATGGTCAATAAAAGATTTTTACCGTTAAAATCATAGATATGGAGCAAGAGGAAAGTAACTTAAAATTACTATTTTACGCTTAGTCTAAGAGATTTTATAAAATATATGCATATAGTAAATTTTAATATTTGTGCATACAATTTTAAAGATGAAATTTATTTACTTGGAAACTATATCGTGGTGATTGAATGAGACGGGAGAATCTGAGTGACTAAAATAAAATTTTTTTTATTGCCGATATCGTAGTTATTAAGTGGGACGAAAAGCGATCGGAGAAAGTTTGGATAGTCGAGATGAAAAAGATAATAATTGTAGTTTGGATGCTGAAATGGTAGAATTAATGATTTTGATAAATAAATCAAGTAAATGATAAATTTTAAAAAGAAAATATATGCAAAAAAATTTTAGCATTTTTTTTTGTTACCAGTCATTGTATCCAAGCAGACCTTATCAGCAGTGAGATGACATCTTTCAGTCAATCATATTTGACTAATCCGTTGGTCCATTGGGTAGCATGCCTGGCACTGACAGGTAAGACTCCCAATGGGGGTGTCTGCGTACGTGAGATCTCGAACTTGAGATCTCTTTAAGTGGCGCCGAGCTGCTTACTATTTTTCATATAATATTATAAATAATCGGACGCGAGCTTTAAGATGAATAGATATTTATCGGATAATAGGGTACGCGTCAGCACAGCCTTTCTTTATCCAAAAAGACACGTGTCATCGCACAGTTGCCCGATGGTTGCTATTATTAGACCGGCGGGGAGGTGCTATGCTGGAAATTCCAGCGGGCTGGGTGGGACCCGCACGCCATTCAACGTGCCACTGTCCCATCGAGCGCAGACACTGCCAGTCGGCCCAGCGACCTCCACCCACGAATATTAAAATAAATATCTGGAAAAAAAATGAAACAGAAGGTAATAACATAGGAAAATGGAGGGCAAGAAAGACAAAACCACTTACGGGCATTTTTCATGCACCCGGGGACAGACTTGAGGCACGCTACAGTAAAAGTGATCGGGTCGGGTAGTTTTTTTAATTCAAATTAGTTCAAATTTTGTGTCAATTTTTAAGCTTAAAAATCAAATCAATAATCATTTGGGGAATGAAAATTTACCCATTAGTAGATCCGCTTTTCGGACACAATTACAAGTAAAATAATAAATTAAATATTAAAATTACAAGCTAAAAATAATTATAAAAAAATATGATAATTTGTAAATAATTTAATGTATTTTAGGCCTGCCGGAGGTTTTGGATCGGTTTTCTTTTCCTAAAAAAATTTAATTTTATACAAAGATAGTAAAACTCTTTTTCGGGTTTTCAACTTCCGATTTTTTACTCATACCCTTAGGTGATGAGGAGGATAGCTTCTCATCGTAAACCGTGTGAAATAGCAGGGACGGATCCAGAAAACTTGTAAATGGGGCGAAACTCTGCAGTGAATTAACGTGAAAAATTACGGTTGGCGAATTATGTATTATTTAATAAAAATAAGATAAGACCAAATAAAATTTATATAAAATCTCATAGAATTTCTAGAGTTTAGAGGGAGCGATCGCCCCCTGCATCCCCCTAAATCCATCACTATAAAATAGCACACAAAATTTTGTTTAATTTTATTTTTTACTATCTTACATTTTCCACTTCGATCTATTTTTTACTGTTTCTATGAGTTCTCTTGATTTTGTCATTCTCAACTTTGCCCCTACATGTAGATCTAATATCATCTAGCCAATTTGACTTCTAATCTAAATCAGTTCAGTAGCATATTTTCCTTTCGTAATATTAAAATTCTAGACCTTAGATGTGACGTTGGCCAGGAAGAATTTAGATGTTCTACATAATAAAGCAGTGAAAATAATTAATTAAATTATTTTAAATAATAATAATTATTATAATAACAATTTGAATAATTAATATTAAATTTTATTTATTATATTTTAATTAATATTTTATTATTTCGTATAGTTAAACAGTGCCACGTAAGAATTTCCCTCGCTAAATTTTGACGAGAGAGCCTTCAAGTACTGTGCCACGTCATGTGGTTTGGGCTACAGGGACACGTGGCTAAAACTGATTGCTTATCGCTCCGTGCCACATCGACCTACGTCTCTGCGCCGCCGACCGGCTATAAATATCGGCCGAGCAACTGGCTCTGAAAGCTGCGAGATTTAAGAAACAGACGACGAAACAGAGGAGTGAGAGCTCAGAGTTTTAAGTTGAGAAATGGAGATCTTCGACTCTGCTGAGTGGATTCCGGGTTTGCCGGTCGAACTCGGGCTCGAGTGCCTCATAAGGCTTCCGCACTCGGCCCACCTGGTCACCTCCGGCGTCTGCAAGAAGTGGCGGGAGCTCCTCCAGAGCCCCGAACTCTACCGCCATCGACGCCGGCTTGGCTATACCAGCAAGGTGGCCTGCCTGGTCCAGGCCCTCCCGGCCCAGGCCATACCCGACGGGAGCAAGCCAGGCGGCGCGCCGAGCTACGCCATCACCGTGTTCGACCCGGTGAGTGGGTCCTGGGAGCGCCTCGGCCCCGCTCCAAGGTTCCCCTGCGGGCTTCCGCTTTTCTGTCAGCTGGCCGGCTGCGAGGGGAAGCTCGTCGTGATGGGCGGGTGGGACCCGCAGAGCTACGACCCCGTGGGCGACGTCTTCGTGTACGATTTCACGACCCGGGAGTGGCGGGCCGGGGCTCCCATGCCGTCGAAGCGGTCTTTCTTCGCCGCCGCTGGGGTCGGCGGCAGGGTGTACGTCGCCGGGGGGCATGACGAGAACAAGAATGCGCTGAGATCCGCGTGGGCGTACGACCCGAGGAGGGACGAGTGGGCGGAGCTGCCGCGGCTGAACCAGGAGAGGGATGAGTGCGAAGGGGTGGCGGTGAACGGCACCGAGTTCTGGGTAATCAGCGGGTACCCGACGGAGCGGCAGGGGGGTTTCGTGTCCAGCGCGGAGATTTACGAGCCCGGGGCGGCGGAGTGGCGGCGGGTCGACGGCGCCTGGGAGCCGGGCCGGTGCCCGAGGTCCTGCGCTGGCATGGGAGGAGACGGGCGACTAGTCAGTTGGTTCGAGTCCAACCCGGAGGTCCGAGTCGGGGCGTGTGGTGTTGCTCTGGGCGAATTGACCCTTCTGACCGGGTCGGAGTACCAAGGGGCGGCGCATGGGTTCTATATCCGAGGGCAGGATGGTAAATTCGTTAAGTTCAGCGTGCCGGAGGAGTTCTCCGGTTTCGTTCAATCAGGGTGCTGTGTGGAGATATGATAATTACAGATTAGACCTCCCTCTTTCACTTACTTTATTTTCTTTACCTCCTCTTTTCTGTATTTTGGTTGAGTGCAATATTTTGGCTGTAAAAGCCAATGGCATCATGCAATTTTGCAAGGAAACTGCCCAATTTTGTAGAAACATAATTAGAAATTGCTATAACTCGTCTTATCATAGAAAAGCATCGGTTGCTTATCGATTTTTATAAGCAAATTATGAATATTTTAAAATAATAAATTAGATATAATACGTTACATGTCATTATAATATTGAGTTATTTTTATCACTTTTTATTATTTTAAGTCGACGTAACATTAATATAATAATACGTGTTAGTTTAATGGTAAGTGACGGATAATATATCATTTAGTACACGAACTGTTATTTTAAAATATTTCAGATTTATTTATAAAGATTAATAGATATATAAGATTTCAATGGCTTTCTCTCAATTTTTTTTAAATTTCCGAGGGCTTTATCCTATCTGTCCTTCTAGAAGGTGGTAAGGTATTTACGAGACCCATCTGTTAATGGGCACTCGTGGCGGTGACTAAAAAGGCTGTCTTTTTAGATGGGTGCTTTGGTTTGGCTGACTAATTGGAAAAAAAAATGTCAATTTAGAGGTAATTAATTAATTATGAGCGAAGAAAATTCACCATAACAAGATAATTGTTCTTTAACGAATCCATGGAGACTGACCACGGCTCAATTAGGTTAAATTTTTGGGCACGAACTAGATTTTGAAAACAGAAACAAATGCTTTCTTTATGCAAATTAAGGGAAAAAAAAAAGGGGCAACCTAAAGATGCTAAGAGCTGAAGTGGAACCGAATTCGGCAGTGTCTTGTACGGTCCTCGTAAGATTCCACCAGGTGCAAAAAATCAGAAGGTGGGGCCCGTGTGCAACTCAAAATATTAAACCGAGTCTTGATGGGGCACATCTAATTATTAATTCTATCCGTTTCCGGGTCTTCCCTGACGGTACTGTCCCAATCTTCCTCGTTGATTGTTCGATGCACGAGAACTGATCCCTTGCTTTAGATGAGTGCATCACGCCAATCTTTCGAGCTGGGTTCGGCTCTCGTGGGGCATAGATTTCATCTATTGTCTGTGTCGTTGCTGCGGCTGGTTATTTCAGAAATGTGTCTCTCGGGTTCAGGCTGACAGCTCCATCCCCAGTAAATGCCAAGCCTTCTAGAAGCCTTTCTGGTTTTTGTGGCTCTGATTGCTTCCCAGGCACATCCGGACTTCTGTGTCCTCTTCCATGGAATTTATTTGTACTACTAAGTTGGCATGGAATCATTGGTGTTATCTATCGCGCCAAACACGCCTTCCTTGCCTAAAGCTAAGACATGTTCGGCTGTGTGGTCTTAATGAAAGTGTTCCAAGTTCCGTGCTCGAATCGGTTGCAGCACTGCCATTGTTGGGTCGAAGGCCACTGATATAGAGGTTCAATCCTTATAATTTGACAACCAAGGCTATCCAACCTAGTCCTCCTATCCGAGACAGCTCTTCCAAACCGATCAAACTAAAAACGGTTCCAAGGTCACAAACTGTCACCGTCGACTTCCGCCCGACAAGGCGGATGTTCTTCCAGGCGTCCTACGTCAGGCAGTCGACTTGGGTCACACCAAGCAGGCCGTCATGCTACGTTAACGGTCACTTCATGTCTGCACCGATCCAGCTAAAGCCTACGAATACATTCCTCGATTCTAGGCCAGTAGGTATCGAACTTGTTGAGGAGTTAATCTCACGTCAGAACAATAAGATATTAAAACTTGATTTAGAAGAGAGTGAGTATCAATTTAAATTTTTGGGTTGAAATTGATCTGCTCTTTTATATGATTAGATAGATATTATGTATGGTATCAGAGCATATTTTCATATGGACTCATACAATACGAGGTTTTAGTGTGGAACTCGTGGCTATTAAGTACAAGACTAGAAGAAAATGATCAAGCTTGTGACCAGTTTATTGAATGTGGAGAAAAAAATCCAACTCGCTTGTTAGCCGGAGGATAAAAAAGAAGTTCCGTCTTGTGGTAGTTTATCAACTCGCCCGAGACCAGGAGTAAAAATACCAAGTTCAAGTTCAGTTGTTGAGAACATGTGTTTAAGAACAAGTATCGAGTTTGAATCCATTGGCAGGCGAGGACGGGAGTTGAGGAGTCAATCATGCCTCGGACAAATGAGAGATTTAAATCCGGTTAAACCAAGCCGAAAAGATCGAATGCTGAGCATGCCCAGTTTCAACGCAGACGTAAAAGAGAAGGAACGGAAGAGGCATCGGAATTTCCTTTCCAGTCTCATAAATGTACAGAGAACAGGAAGGAGTCCACAAGCAAAGGTTCAGCACATGGAAGTGGAGGTTTTCATCTGCTGAACTAAGAGTGAAATGCTGCCGGCCGGAGATAAGACTGTGGAAACTGGTTCGTGTCATTTGGTATCAAAAATCCGGGAATAAAAATGTTAACACAAAGTTGGTGCAAGAGGGGCTGTTTAGAGAACTCAGTCTCCCCTGGGCCCAGGCACTGGCCCGGGAGTGCACTTAGTCCGAGCTTCGGTCTCAGCGGTCGGTCGGCCCACGTTTCCTATTGCAGAATTGAATCGCCCGGTTGAATATTCTATACAGCCGGGATCTTGCAAAAGTAGAGCTAATGCCTGGCTAGCTTGCGAGTGCAATACAAAACAGTTTCCGGTTATACTATCTCGGCTTGATGATGTTTTATTAATCGCCACATCATTCATGCATTCCCCAAGCAGAACCACTCGGTTTCAGACACATGTGGTTATGAGATCCGATCCGATCCTTCCGTGGTACAAAATGTGAGCCAAGTAGATTCGATCTTGAGATCTTGGAGGTGTGTGTGACCCCAAATCACTGATTCTTTAATGCAAGTTTGTGGCGTTCAATTTGGGCTGGGGGGTTGCATTCAAATACCAGCTGCTCTGTGGGCAGAGTCGCGATTGGTCAAACAGAGCTGTACTTTGCTGGTTTTCTCCTCTTTTCCGTTCATTCCTCTTCAACCGACACTGCAATCTGCATCACCTGCTATTCGAGAACCCATGGAATCTGACTAATCCGTGTACGGATCGAGTCAATCCACTTAGGAACAAAGTCATCTTTCGATCGCATATTTTTTTTTCTATTCACAAAATTCAAATCTTAAATCTTGTTCGGGTTTTACAGGGCAATTGACACCCTGCAAGTCAGAGATCGGATGGAAATGGGTGGGGACAGTAGAGATTGCAATACCGGAAAGGCCCAAATGCGCTGGTATCACGTGAAGCCCTACCCAAATACAGTTCATTCCATTCAACTCCAAACAATATCCTGAAATTCTCTCTCTTTTTTTTTTTTTTTCCATAACGAGTGCGCCGGTTTTCGATGTCGGTCCTATATCTCGACGGAAGTTTCCGGCTCAACTGGTGACTCCGGGTTTTGTATCGGTCGGAACACTGAAGACCCATTCCATTGCAGAGTTCGTGTTCCTAGCCCGATCATGTAACCGACGAGCCCGGCTAGGGGGTCGAGAAACTTGCGGGTGACCACTGATTATCATAGTCAATTGGGCAAGTTTGTCCTTGTCGGTGCTCAATTAATAATTCAACGAGCAATTGCCCGTGACGAGCAAGCACCAGTACGGTACCGGAAGTGGAGGGAGAAGGTCAACGGCTTGTCAGGAATTCATACGGCAACTTGTCAGTTGAAATAATTAGCAGGTTCATCAATTAGCTTAGGATAAGAATTTCATACAAATCAACATTTTTGAGATGAAATTCATCCAATCAATTCTGCCCAATCCAGATTTAAATTAATTCGGCTCATTGATGAGTAAAATTCTCTGATCATAGGTCCGCTAATCATCATTCAACTAATCCGGATTCGAACCGGCTCAGCCTGTTTAAGAGTAATATATCCTTTTTTTTTCTTTTCATTTCCATCGTTCACCATATTCGAATATGATATATTATTTAGGTGAAAGTGATACCGAACTTTCTTAAGTTAGCAGAACAACCTCATTTTTCATTGCAAGCTAAACAGTAGAAAAAAGTATTGTATGTAATGAATATATCATGTGACAGTGAAGGTCCAATGTCACAGACTGACATGGTTTAGTTATTTTTGGGATTTTGTTTAAGGAAACTTAAAATAGATGAACCTTATTAGTTTGTAACATTATCTCGTCACGTGACATATCCGGTACACGCAATGGTCTCTCAAACAGTAGATGGGTAGGTCTGGTGAATCCCAATTATGGGCCTTTTGAACATATAATTATAATTAATTACACTTAATTAATCAAAAGTGTGCCTAATTATGTTTGGCTATCCTTAAAAAAATCATATAAACACTCACTTTTGGGTTGCATCCTCCAGACAGATGCTGTCCAGCACATACCCCATTGTATTAGTTCAGTCCTAGCAAAGGATAAGATTTGTTAAACCGTATTTAGAGAGACTCATCGTATCAAAAAAAATTTAACAATTAGGGGGTTTCTATTTTTAATGAGTTGAGTAGTACGAGGGGTTGGAAACCGAAAGCTATGGCATTCAACTTTTATGTCTGAAGCCACGCAGTTATCCGGATCTCGAAATCCGAAACCGATGTGAATCAGATACATCGAGCGATACATTTGGATCAAGAAAATCCGTTCCCCTGGACGCTTTCCAATTCAATCTCACCGGTAGGTGCTCGATCAGTGAGCTATTACGCGCTCTTTCAAGGGTGGCTGGTTCTAGGCAAACCTCCTAGCTATCTCTACACCCTTACCTCCTTTATCATCGAGCGGTCATTTAGGGGCCTTAGCTAGTGATCCCGGGGTTGTCATAGCTATTCAAGGCTCCATCTTTGGCGGGTCACCACTACTTGGCTCGGAAAGGCGAACATTTGGGCAGCTTGAAAGCCGGAAGTTATCAGTGTACTTTCTATTTTCTCGCTTTTTGTCTTGATCTCGTTCTTCCCATGTAGTAGGTCGGGTCAAACCGAGGACTCACTTCTCAAAGATCACAAGATCTATATATACTGTGAAAGGAAAGGAGACGCAAATCTTTTGGACATTTGCATGAATTGGGGCCCTTCCTTTCTTTACCCAACAAAATCAAATAGAAATTCTAAACTATGTGTAGACATGACAAATATTTGGCAGACATAACCAAAGAAGCTTGTCAGATACATTGCTTTCAGGATGGACTCAGAAATTTTGTTTGAAACCTGATAAGAGAGTAATATGATCGATTCTCATGGGCGAAATGAGATAATTTAACGAAAAATAAGTAAAATGAAGGGATATTTATAATTTTACAGGTCTTATTGAGTTCAAATATATCATTTTAGGGAAAAAGACACTCTTGATTCTTAACCTTTTGTGTTTTTATCATTTTCATCATAAACCATTTTTTGTTATTCACGTCTTCAACCTTTTGAATTTTTACCATTTTAATTATATTGTTACTTTTTTCACATATTCCATCCAAAAAGGAATAGTTCATCCAAAAATTATTTTTAAAAAAATATTTTTTCCTAGTTTGATTAAGGAAATGTTGGTTACTAGCTGGTCCCTTCTAAAATTAGGGCTCATTTTTCTCGGAATGAGTTACGATTTTATAATGATAAGGATCATTAATTAATTCTCAATCGAGAATATATCTCAATTTTGAAGGGAATGCGACCACCAGTAAAACTCTACATATATTTTTTATTTTTGTTTGCTTTTGATCTCTTTTTCTTTATTTTATGAAAAATATTTTTTTGTCGAAAAAATAATTTTTGAATAAAATATTCTTTTTTCGATGAAAAAGTAACGGTGTCACCAAAGTAACAAAAATTCAAAATGCTAAGGACGTGAATGATAATAAAATAAAATTTCATGACAAAAATGATAAAAAGACGAAAGGTTTGAAACTGAAAGTGTCATTTATCCATCACTTTATAGGTTTTCTTGAGTTCTGGTACCAGCTCCAGCGGCTGCGCAAGCTAGGGCCGGCTGCCCCGTACTGAAGAATGAGGCTCCACGTGCATGCACTTCCAAGTGGAGAGGTGCCCAAAAAGCACAGGGATCAGAACTCAAATGTATGACAAAAAAAAAAGGTGTACAAGAAAACTCCTTTTCCCTTCTTTCTAGAAGGAGGGCATAGACAATAACAAGCTTATCGAAATCCGTAATTTAAAAAATTTTACCGTTAATAAACTAATACGATTTAAATCTAAATTAGTTGGTGGTCTTGAACTTATTAAACATTGCAGTAGTAGGCCGTTAGAGGATTGATCCATAAAGTAAAATTCGACATAAGGTAATATTCATATCACTTGAACACCTGATATTTTTCTTTATAATTTTTCGATAAAAATTTTAGAGTTGTTTAATATTTTTTCTCAAATATAACCAGATGAGACCAGGTTTATATCCACCTAAAAGGTTAAATTAATAGAAATTGGGTCTTAATTACTTATATTATTAAGTTTTTTTTTCATATTTTCTTTAAAATATCTCAATAGATCTTTCAGACATGTGGTAACGAACGCTCAAACAAAAAGGGGAAAAAAGACGCTTTTGATACTCAAGCTTTCACATTTTTATCATTTTTGTCCTAAACCTTTATTATTTATTATTTGCGTCCTCAACCTTTTGAATTTTTGTCACTTTGGTCCTACTGTTACTTTTTTTATCCAAAAAAGCATATTCTATTCAATAAGATATATTCTATCCAAAAAAGAATATTTCATCCAAAAATTATATTTTCAACAAAAATTTTTTCCCAAAAAAGTATATTGCATCCTCGATTAAGGAAAACTTAGTTATTTGGAGGTGTCCCTTCGAAAATTAGAACTCATTTATTTTACAATAAGTCATGATTATATAATGACAACGACCGTCAATCAATTTTAAATCAGCAATATGTCTTAACTTTGAAGGAGATATGGTCATCAATAAAATCGTACGGATACTTTTTATTTTTATTTTTTCCATTTTTCTTTATTTTTTTAAAAAATATTTTTTGTTGAAAAATAATTTTTTGGATGAAGTATGTTTTTTTTGGATGAAAAAAGTAACGGTGGGAATAAAGCAGCAAAAATTCAAAAGATTGAGGACGTAAATGATAAAAAAGTAAAAGGTTAAGGAAAAAAATTGCCTTTTTCCTAACAAAAAAAAAAGTAGTTTTCTTCCTATTCCCATTGATAAATTTCTACAGTTCAATCACTAGATCGTCTATTAGATTAATTAAATAGCTCGTAATTTAATAATACATATCAAAGAAAAATCTAACGACTTATAATTATTTATCACAATCATGTGATAATGACGGTATGCACTACCCTAATGATTAATTCGTTCATAAAAAGCGTGGTTATCTTCAATGATTACATCTGAAAACGATTTATAAACCTTTCTAAAACATAAGGAAATACGAATGAATTCTCCACGTCTTTTAAATAATTATAATAGTCGTTCATTTATCAGAGTGGATTGGTTGAGATGATTGGACATATCTTCCCCTTAAATAAGGCATTAGATTCGAGTTCTGTGAATGAAAAAAGTTCACATTAAGAGAGTTTTACCCTCTAGCGAGTCCACCCGACTCGAGCATGATTATTTACGATCCGTTGAATTTTTGAATACCAACCGTGCATAACGAAAAAGAAAACCCTTCTCCTTTGCTGGGTCATTCCACATGTTTTCCACCCTTTTAGTTCCCTTTAAAAATTTGGAAATAATTGCATAAATTGCAAACTAATACACACAATCTTATGACACTCGAGTCTTGTTCATAATTAAGGTTTGCTTATTGTCGTGCTTAGCCAAGACCGAGAATAAAATCTTTCTGTGCGTCCGTCTAGCAATTTTTTAGTTGATACGATCCACGGGAGACGATCTAATCCTCCCACGTAGCTCTTCAAATTTACACCACCGCCAAGATTTCTCGAAATTCCCTCATTAATATATGCAAAGGTTCCTCGCCGATTAATTAAAGGCTAATACAGGTAATTAACTGATTAAATTATCATGGGGGGAGGGATGGTTAAACTTCTTAATTAATCGGAACAGCTCGAGGCCCCCCAAGACCCGTGGAGACAAGCTGGAGATTACCTGGTTAGATGCGGTGACGTGGCGTGGAATCCCCAGCAACCGTCAACGTTGTCAGACGTTGACCGACCGGAGCGGGGGTTGACTCAGCCTTTTTGTCGTTTTGCTGTTGTATTTTTTGTGCCCGGAATCGCAGCACCCGTTGGGACACGTTTCGTAAACTTAACAAAGGTTGGAGTAAAAAAAAGGGCGGCGAGATTTGAGGTAATGAAATGAAAATCCAATTGTCAAAGAGCTTACAAAACTCCCACTAATAATTAAAAAATTTTAATTTTAATTTTTATCGTGAGGGTTATGCATATCTTTATTTATATTTATTTTTAATTTTTGTAAGCACACATGTCTCCCTCATCATAAAAAAAAAATCTAATGCTTAACAGATTGATTTCTGAATTGACGTCGATATCACTGCAATAAAATAATTTCTATTTTTACTTTCTGTTCGTACATCGAAAGAGGTCCTCCCAGCGAGTACATAACTGACATATAATATACAACAAGTTCGTTGTATAGATGTCTCTCAGATCTCGACACGTGTAAGGTTTTTATAATTTTATGGAGTCAACTTTACACGTATCAAAATCTTAACGGTAATTTCACGCAATGAGCTCGTCATATTTACACATCGAATATTTACTCCCTCCCAACCACTGGCAGGCTCCTCTGGACAATTCAAAGGGCTTTGCGCGTGAATTCCAGCTGTGGGGTCTTGGAAGTTTGATAGCTACTCTAAATATTTTATGAACCAGTTTAGTTCCATCGATTTGATGCCCTTTTTATCTGTTAAATCGGGTCTCGATATTTGAGTTTTACGAATAAAAAAAATCTTACAATCGGGGAGTGCTTTGCCTCCGTGCAGACATATCTTAATCGAACCTGTAACAATCACATTCCGTTGAATTTTCGAACATTAAATATTGCACATAGAAAATGAACAGTGTGTGCATTCCTATATTTCTTTCCCCCTTTATCTCCTACTTCAAGAGTTGGTCAGGAATTTGTTCATGGAATAAAATTGACTGATTCCGCGGATATCTATTTTGAAAAAAACCAGATCCACCCATTAAGAGGAATAGACTTCCGTGTAACAGTGCCATCGCATGTGACACCATAACTTTTTAATAAATACATCAGACGATCATTAGTCGAGTTTACAGATTGCACGGTGATCTCGGTTTACCAAACTTGTTTTGAATTTCCATTCAAACAAATTGACTGGGAAGTTTCAATGTCCTTGTGCTTTCAATTTCAAGCCTTATCAATTCCACATAAGAGAGTAAAATAAAAATTAAAAAGAAAGAAAGGAAGAGAATTCAACCAACGCCATGTCTATCCAGAGACTACCAACGACCACGCGTGCCAATACATCATCATCAATGACAACTTAACTATGAGAATTTAATTAGATCAATCCTCCGTTTATTTAATTTCATTTCTTACGGCGACAATTTACTGATGTAAAACCCACACAACTCTCTGTCAAATTCTCATCAATGGAACTCAATATACTCGTTATTTACCATTCTCTTACCTTGTCTAACCTAGCCTTACGATCCAAGAGAAACGGGACTTGGTGCAGTTGGGTATTTGAAAATCCGGACCGATCTCGTACCCTTCACGAGGCAGCGCATTTCGACTATGAATTTTTGTAAAAAAAAAAATTGTCAATACTATATAAAATATAATTTAGAATAAAATATAAATATGCATATTTATAATGTCATAGTTAAATAAATTTAAACTAATTAAAATTTGCATAATTTAACAAGATAGAATGATTATTTTTAAATTATTAAAATGAAACTACACGTATACTAAATGAAGGCACTAGTTTCAAAAAAAAATATATATATATATATATATATATATAATATGGTGTCGAGTTATAGGGCGAATCGAGAGAGACCTTGGCCCGTCCCGACCCGTGCAGGTGGGTTAGATCCACCCCCGAGCTGGGTTGGTGCGGGTAAGGGCGAAATTGCCATCCCAAAGAAAAAGGTAAGCATTTCTCGACATTTTTATTTTTATTTATTTTTTAATTTTTCTGTGGTGTGAAGTCAGCAATTATGTTACCCGGTGCGATGCATAAAGAAAATAAAAAATGGATTGGCTGCATAATTATATTATTAATTAAATTATTAAGCTAATGAAGGTCAATTAGTCACGCCAAGGACAGGGACAGGGACAAGGACTGGGACAAACATCGTATGACATAAGCGATTGCGAATGTTCCTTGAATCAAGTCGACTCCTTCTCATGCTTCCTCTCTTTAACCCATGCACGTCGACGATAAAGCACGATTCGACGAATATCTTCTCTAAATGACCTACGAGAGAGAGGTCGGCTTAAAATGGTCCCCTAAATTCCATCCATACCGATAAGTCGCATTACAAATTTCATCATATATTTTCTCAGCGATTATATTGAGTTAAAACTGAAATGAATATCTTAACTCGAAAATATCGAAAAAAAAAAAAGGAGAAGGCTCTTATTTATTTTTTTTTCCGTTGCAAGAAAAGTAAAAGAAAGAAAGGAAAATGATGCAGAGAAGTTAGGAGCAGTTGGGAAAAAATTGGCAGGAAATTAACCGCTAAATTTATTTATGTAATACTGAGAGTTGCTTGCTTTCGCCCCACGGTTTAGGCTTCTAAAGAAAATAAATAAATAAATAAATAACATTCGACCATTACGTACGGTGAGTATCATCCAGTACAGTTTAAAAAGATTAAAAAAAAATACTATGCGCGAATTAAACGAATTAACCGAACCGCCGCGCTCCCACGGATCAAAGCTTTTCGAATGAATAAAACGTACTGAGATACGACTGTAGTATGAAATCTCGTCAGAGAATGTTTTAGATAATCGAGGCTGTAGAGAGATCTATACACTTTTTTAGAATAAAAACCGTCATGAAAAAAGGAGTAGTTGGTAAAATAACTGTTTTGAAATAATTAAAATGATAATAGAAAATATAGAATTATCATATAATTAAATTATAATTGAGGATAGATTTGAAAATAGAAAAAAAGATGAAAATTAAATTAAATTTTTGAGAAAAAATAAAATTTTTAATTCTCTTCCTGGAATTATTTTTAGAATTCTTGCGAGATCCAACCAACCTCTTTTCAAGTTGAATTGGCCCACTAAAAAATTCAAATTTTTACATTTTTATAACTCTTTTTATTTATAAAATTTGATAAAATATTAAATCAGCTGGACTAAACATATGAATTTTTGACCAAATTCTTTCTAAGCCGCCCCCAATTGCCTTGGACACGTGCAGCATAGTCAGTCCACAACTCAATGTTCCCTGTCTCTGTCTCTTTATCTCTCTCTAACTCCGTCTCTTGTCTCCTCCCCTGAAAATCTGTCCCCCTCTTCTCTCCGCATATATACAACCCGCCAATCAATGGGGAGGGGTGTCCTGCTCTCGTCAACATTCAGTTTTAGGTGTCTACGAGGAAGAACTACGAGAGGAAGGAAGCCAGCTCCGTACAGAGGATAAAAGATTGAGAGTGAAGATACCAAATCAAATCAAGAGTTCACCCACGCTCTTTCCTTTGATTCATTACCCACCAATCAATCTCCCTCCCGCGTCTCATCGGTTTCAGGTAATGACCGGTGTTTTTCTCGACTCTCATAACCATTCCCTGCATGTCTTGCATCCCTGTTAGAAAAATGGGAACTTTGCCCTGTTTTTCTGCAATTCCTCTGATGATGTCTCAGTTCGAGATTGCTTCTGAAGTTTTTCTTGAATCCCAAGTAGCTGAGAATTCCATGGACTGTAAGATTTGTGGTTTTCTGTAATGTGGGGGGGTGTTGTGTAACTATTTTACCATTGTTTCTCGTTAGTTAAAGGCGCCATTTTTACTCGGAGGACCGTTTCTTCATCCATTAGCTCTCTGCTCTTATTTCTCAGACAATGTCTGTTGAGAAGATGAAGTCTGTGCCTTTTGATGACGAACAGCAATTTCACGTCTTATTTCAGGTCGTGTTGATATATTCTAATATTTCTTGCTAATCTTCAGATAAAATGGGGGTCTCATTCTCCTGCCCATTCTCGAGATACATTGACATTGAAAATGGTTTCGGAACAATTCTGGAGAGATCCATATACTTACCAAGTGAGGAAGCGAAGACCCTCGTTCGATCCTTCAGTTCTGGCAAACGGGATTCACAACCTAAGATAATGAAATCCATCAGCCCAGTAAACAAGATGATATTGGCGGCATCGGTTAGTTTAAAGACAATAGAGCCCGGGACCACAAGCTTGACCAATACTAAAGTGGTGGAAGTTCCATCTCCGACGTGTGTGGAATCGCCCATTTTGGATCAGCCTGACAACCAGCATGATGCAGCCACAAAGCTGCAGAAAGTTTATAAAAGTTTCCGCACAAGAAGGAAGCTGGCAGATTGTGCGGTACTCGTTCAGCGGGGGTGGTTCGTATGCTCCACAAATTACTTCAATAAATTATTTTGCTTGATGTATAATTATCTCCAGTTTCTCATGTAGGCATGTTCGGGTAACTGTTACAGGTGGGAGGTGTTGGACTTTGTCGAACTCAAAAATAGCTCTATGTCTTTCTTCAATGAGGGCAAACACGAGACAGCCATTTCTCGATGGTCAAGAGCGAGGACACGGGCAGCTAAGGTTGGAAAAGGTCTGTCAAAGAACGACAGAGCTCAGAAACTCACTTTGCAGCACTGGCTTGAAGCTGTAAGTACTGTATACAGACTTCCGGTGCCTCTGGTGCTGATTATGCATTCCAATTGACTTAACTTGAGCCTCTCTGGCATTCAACAGATTGATCCGCGACATCGTTATGGGCATAATCTTCACTTTTACTATGTCAAGTGGCTCCATAGTCAGAGTAGAGAACCTTTCTTTTACTGGTAAGTGGTAATGGCTTAAAATGTCTCTCTTTCCTTCAAATGTTTATCATCCTTCAATGAGAATTGATCAGAAATAAATCGTCCCTGGACTATTTCAGGCTGGATGTAGGGGAAGGGAAAGAAGTGAATCTTGTGGACAAATGCCCGAGGTTGAAGCTTCAGCAGCAATGCATCAAGTACCTGGGACCAGTGAGTTCTTAAAATTGCTCTCGAACTGCACCTTCTTGTTACTTTTACATCGATCTGTCTTGCTTAGCCTTTTGTTCATGTCATGTAGGTGGAAAGGAAGGCATATGAAGTTTCATTTGCTGATGGGAAGCTCTTCTACAGGCAGACAGGCAAGCCTCTCCACACCATAGGAGAACCGAGAGATGTCAAGTGGATCTTTGTCCTTAGCACCTCAAAGATCTTGTATGTAGGTATAAAGAAGAAAGGCTCATTCCAACACTCGAGCTTCTTAGCTGGTGGGGCTGCTTTAGCTGCGGGCCAATTAGTCGTCGAAGACGGGTTTCTGAAGGTACACAAACAATGGATGTTCCCAGATTTTGTGACAGTATTCAGTTTTTCTTGTACAAGTCTCCTAAGATAGCTTCTTCTTGTTTCTCAACAGGCAGCATGGCCTCACAGCGGCCATTACCGACCCACTGTAGAAAACTTTCGAGACTTTCTCTCATTTCTTCAAGAGAGCGATGTGGATCTAACAGATGTCAAGGTAAGTTCACGACCTCCTGATTTTGTTATGGCTTCAACTGATCAATGAGTGTTGGCAAATCCTGATGTCCATTCTCCTGCGCATCTCACAGCTGTTTCCGGTAGATGAGGGAGAGCGTTCCCTGACGAGGAGCGATAGCTACTTGAGAAGCAACCCTTCCATAGAGGACTTGGCTCAAAGCTTTGGATCCTTGGAAATAGATGCAGTGAATTCAACTGAAGAGAGGAGAGATTATGAGGAAAGGGACACTTCTTCTGGTGATCTGGGTTCTCCTAAACCAAGTCAAATCCAGAGATTTGGCAAAAAGCTGACCAATCTAGAAACACCCAAGAACAATGACTTGATCCTGATGTTTGAGAACGAAAATCCCGATATTGACTCTGCTACAGGTGGTTATGGAACTGCAGATGATGCATTTGCTTCAGGACATGACAGAAATCAGGCAGAGAACATACTGGAGGAACCAGTCTTTCAGATGAACAGCAATAACTCAAGTCAAGAATCGAAGTCTTCACAAGTGGGGAAGCAGTTGTCTGGTAAATGGACGACGGGGGCTGGGCCCCGCATCAGATACGTGAGGGACTATCCTCCCGAGCTTCAGGTCCAGGCGCTTGAGCAAGTGAACCTGTCCCCGAGAAGTTCTGGACTTTTGAGATCACACTTCTCTCCTCGAAGTTCCAGTGGGCTTAGCTTGGCAATGCTAAGCTCGAACGAGCCAGTTAGAGAACATTCTTTTGAAGGAGATACTTATTCTAGGCAGGGGTCGATTGAGTAGAAGAGTTTCTATTTGACCTCATTCTTTCTATATGAATAGTGATTCATTTCGAAAAACTTCATTCGTTCAGAAAAGAAAATGAAACACAGAAACAGCATCAGAGAAAACAAAGCAGAAGGTTGGCAGCAGCAGATGTTCTTCTCGATTTTGTATTGGGTTTAGCTCAAGTACATATTTCCCATTTTTTGGTTCATATCTTTTTCTGTATATATGTTGGTGTACACAAATTCTTATGGGTTCTGATGCCCTTCCCATTGCAAACGAAAATTAAAATAAATAAATAAATAAATAAATTCAGCTCTGGAGATGAATTTTTACCCATAACTGCATGGATATATTAGTCACCGTTGTTACTAAACAGCGGTCCAGGTACAATCTTTTGTTGCCCCCCATCGAACCATTCGGGAACAAAGTTGCAGTAAAAAAACCAGTTCTTCCTCAGCTTCCAGGCTTGGTGGCATATTTGTCAAGACAGAATTGAGCCAGAGAAATTTTTAACCACATTACCGACCAACTTCATACAGTGAATGTCCTGTAGCTTGCATTCAGGGATCAATTCCTGGAGGCCCAGGAATCGAACTACCCTGAAAATATTGGCTCTTATTTGTGATGATGAAATTAATGACACGATCCCAAGACCAAGTTCAGATGTTAATTTTCAGAAGGGTACTTATACTATTTCTGAGGAAAGTGATTACTGCAGGAGTGAATATCTATGGAGTTTCTTGTGTGGGTTAGATGAGTCAGTATACTTGAATCGGATGAGGAGCGGAAGGACTTCAGGCACTATAACTCGGCTAATATTCTCTGATTCACCGAATATTTGGCAAGCAGATAAGCACATTCCAGAGGCCATGGCATGCTCTCTGAAAATGGACGAGACTAATGAACATTGTCTTGGAGATTAGTGGGCAAATGGACCAGGATTTTGAGGCAGCTCAGCTGGTTTGAGGCGAGAAGGCCCAGAAGAAGGAACTGTAGCCCCACGAGGATTCTGACACTCTCCCCGGTCCACTCATTAAAAAGCTCAATGCAATGGTTAAGCCTGGAAGGAACCTCTATATGGTGAGTGAATGAACCTTTCTATAAATACCTTGATAAGCTGAGCATCTGCTCAACGACCGCAAGGAGGTTTGCATGTAGTACAACCAAACGAGGCTGCTGCATGACACGAAACCGGTGGCATTTGATGGGTTCATGAAAGTAGCTGTCTTGAGACATTCTACAACCTGACTGAAGATTGCAAGGACGAAACTAATAACTACTGGTTGAGTTGGAGTCTTCATACTTCTGGCTTCTCTGTATGCTGATTGACATCTCTCATGTGTATCATATGCTGGTGCGGTTTTTTGGAATAGAGACATCAAGTTTCTTCCGTGATTCCTGCTGGATGTATATGCGTGGTACCTACTGTATCATTTGTTCTGCAGATATTCACATGTAGATACTGCCATTGCTTTGAATTCTTGATGTTGATTGAATCTGTAAGAATATCAATGTCTCCTGAGTCTTGTTTCCATATCCTTTCGTTCTGTATGGCATTTCTACATCAGGAATGCCTCTGGTTTTCCTCTTCTCTTATGTTGTATGAATAACACACGGACATGTTTTCATGAAGTGATGAAGATGGAATGGATAAAGACAACAATCGGTTTTATGTACAGCACACCGGAAGTCTGCCTGCAATGTAATCTGTTGGCCTGCCCTTTAAGATGCCAAGTCTGCCATTCAATTCCCCAGAAACAGAAAAAGAAAACTTGTGATCAGGATAAATTACCTGAGCAAAATTCATTTCCTATTCAAGATCAAACCGGAACAAAAAGGCTATGAACTGAGTTGTTCATCTTCACTCCGGGTGTGACTCGGCATTACTTGCTCATGCAGGGGCACGTAATCCTGCAGAAACAGTTGGAGAGTCTGTCGGTAAATTTGAACCAATCCCCTTCCCGTTTTCTTGGATTTTCCTTTTCATTTGTGAGTGATTCATAAGTGAAAGAATCAAGGAAGGGGTTACCTCCATCTTCTGTATGAGCTCTCTTGCAGTCTTTGCTGAGATGACGATATTCCTAGCGGTTGGCTTAATGAATCCTTCTTCTACTCCTTTGTCGAACAGGCACAGCAAGCAGTCGTAATACCCATCGACGTTCAAAAGGCCCACCTGCGTTTTATATGCAGGGAAGAGATTCGGGCAGGTTGTCGTTCGAGAAACGATTAAATTAACACATCGAATGGAAATTCTAAGAGTCAATATTTGCCAAAAACATAAGAATCCTAGGTCCTTGATTTGGTGTTCTGTGTATTGTTCTGTGCCTTACAACTTTACCATCATGTTCAAGCTTATAACCTGTAACCGCTCTTTTTAGATCTTCCAGATTTCATTCGGTCACTTTCCTGTAAAAAGCAGATGCCATGTCTATTCCATGGCCATCACTGTCAGTTAGTTGCTCTCCACTGTTGCTAATAGGAGAAGTTTCGTATTTGAATTTGTGGCTTCTTTCGTGCTGAATGTAATGTAAATGGTCTTCCAGTTAGCAGCATATGAAATTCAGACTGTGACCCATCCAGCAAATATCATTAAAAAAACAAAAGGGAAAACTTTTTTGCTCTGGGTGACATCTATAACAATGGAATAATGGTAGAAATTTCAGATTAAGAAACCAGACTCTCCTTTGAATGGAGAAGGTTTGCCGATTTTTCACCGAGAAATTGAAAATTCTCTAAATTTAATCCAAGGTTCGATCCGATCTTCCTATTCATACAGAGCTAAGAATGAGGAGGGACGTTTTTGGACCGGTCTACCAGAAATATGTGGCATCTGTGGAAAGCCTAGGGAAGATCTATCAGCACTGCTGAAGATGATAAAAAAGGATCACTTATTTATCAAAATATAACACAAGGAAAGGAGTCTTTGAACTGATAGTTTTCAGCACAGCATTGAAGATGGAAAACTTACCGGTTTGGCATGGATACGAAGCTGGGACCAGGTTATCATCTCGAGTAACTCTTCAAAAGTTCCGTATCCTCCTTCACCGGCCAACAGGAACAAAAGGAAAAGAATTTCTCAGATATAGTAAGTTATATCGCACCTCTGTGTATTGCTTCATCTGGTTCTTACAGTTGATGTTCTCACCGGGTAGAGCGATGAAAGCGTCAGCTCGACGGGCCATCTCGGCCTTCCTCTGATGCATATCTGAGACAATCAACACTTCTCCTGCTGCATTTCTCGATTCCTGAAAAAGTCACCGAGTTGATTCTTTGTGTTTGTCCATCAACATTTTCTCTTGATTCATTAACGTTGAGCTTATTCTTTGTGTTTGTCCGTATTAAACTAAGCTGTGCCTATTTCCATCAAAAGTTCTATTCGGTGCGGGATTTAATGGTCTAAATGAAGTAGAGAAAGAAGAAGGTTGAGGACCCTATTACCTCGAGCTGAAGCAGGGCTGCTGGTGTGATCCTGACGCCAGAAACACAGGAAAAACATTCAGTGAGCAACAGATAGAAGTAATCTGAAATAGGAAAATTTTATGAAACTGTCAATTTCAAAACTTGTAACCTCTGCAACCTCCAAAAAAGAGGTTACAACTGGTACTATAACATCAAGGTTTTGTGTTCTTTCCATCTGAAATAATACCACTGTGTTGATTTTCTCACCCGAGAACATTGCAGCCCCCATCGAAGACTGTCTGAGAGACCAGTCCCATGAGCCCAATACTGCCACCTCCATAGATCAAATCCATTTTCCTCTCTACCTGCAACACCGGTACCCCGAGAAGCAGTATGTTTCAGCTGTGTCAGATATATGCCGAGGTGGGCACTTCACAGGTTCTTGAGAGACATAACCGATTACCTACCAGCTCCCTTCCAAGCTCGAGAGCTGCATCACTGAATATCTTTCTGTACCCGGAGTTACTTCCACAGAAGACACAGACCCTCTTGAATTTGCCCATCAAAGATGTTTTTCTTCAGAGTCCAAAGGGCTGACTATCTGATTAAGTTCTCTCAGAAGCTTTGCTCCCTGGTTGTGACGTTTGCGGCAGGACAGAGCTTCAACTACTTGTGTCTATGGATGAGGAGTTGCATAACACGTGGGAGAAATTGCTGTCAGTGGCCCATGATTTTTTAATGAATGGTTGATAGTGAATTTAATTTAGTAAAGGTGGATTCCTTCTTTTATCACTTCAAATCTTTGTTTTCTATGTCCCATTTTGTTTTGGTGGGTACACCAATAATGGAACTATTCATCTTCTTGGAATGTAGGAGAAGATTCACCCTCTCCTTGGGATTGGAGAGCCCAGCAAGAAGTGTTTCATTTTGCAAACTACAGTGTACAAAACCATCCTTTCCGAACAAAACAGTCCTGCATAGTGAGTGCTCTCATATCCGATCTTGAAGCTGCTATGTGATTATTCGATTATGCATGATGGTTCCTTCGAGTGAGGCTCACTTGGTCTGGTCGGCCTCCAGGCCTTGAGTCGTCAGTGCCTGCAATGAAGTCAGATCAGGGAAGTGTTTCCTGGATCAACCTTCCAATACTTAAGTCAGCGTCAGCAAATGGAGCAAGGAATCATAAGAGATACGTAGGGTGTTTCTCACACTTGGGCTCCAGGTGGCCCTGGATATTTATAAATTGATGCTCGGGGTCGGTGATGATGTAAGGTGACGTCGTTGGTGTCTACTTGCATCGAGGGCAATGGATCTGGTCAGAAATTTGCTCAGAATGGTGGCTCGATCTGCTCGATGTGATGTATGGCTGAGTACATATGTGTGCTATGACTGACATGATGGGGTCGAATACTGTAGCCGGTCATCCTTCTGGCGGAGCCAACTTCTGCCAGTCGGACTGTTGGCCCGTGCTAGGTTCTCTATCAGCTGGGTCGGTTTCAGGTCCTAATAACCCTGGTCTATATTGTATATCTTATGTAACGGTGCCCACTTCCTAGTAGACCATGAGGTGGTGATAGCAAGTGAAAGATATAAATAGAATTGGTGGGCTTGGCGTGCAAGAAGGATGATGATTGTATTCAGCCCCACTCCTAGTCCCACCACTGATTCTTCTCATCATCTCCATGGAAAAATCTTCCCATTCTTTATGCATTTAGCTCACTGATCATGTTGATTTTTGCCGTGAAATGCTGTGCACCGTGGGCATATTTAAACTTTCTCAGGAAAGAAGTCATTCAGCTTGACAAAAATGGTATAGTCAACCGGTTGGCTATCTCGAAATCAAGCTTTTTATCAGTCTGAAGTGAATAGGAAGATACCGGCGCTTAAGAATTAAGGGAAGTCAAAATTTGTTTTCTAATATTTTTAAACAATTTCATCAGGGGCTCTTGCTTGTGAGATGGTGACTTGAGTTGTCAAGGAAGCTTGGAAGAGACAATGCAGTTGGTGAGATGGCCTTTCAGAAGATGATGTTGTTGTCTGTCCTGTGCTTGTCTCTGTTAAATGTTAGCTTAAACATAGGCAAACGAAACAAAAATAAGGCTAAACCTGTCTTCTACACTGGGTCTGCTTCTTCTTGATTCTACAGCAGTCAGATGAGTACCGAGAATGCCCATCATCTGGTTAGTTCCCATGCTTCATCAAGATAGTCGAGTAGCAACATCAGAGAATCCTGTCAAATCGTTTGCTCTGTGAGCTCAGGAAGATCAATCTTCTATCATTTCGGTATAGGAGTGCTTGACTATCGGTCAAGTTCTCAAGATTCATGATGAACCTGGTTAGCTCAAAACAGGAAATTTGGAGTGAGCAGAAAGGAGTTGATGGAGATGGTGATGGAGATGGGCATGGGCTCATCTTGCCACTGAGATTTCAATCACTTTTTCTTCCACTTTGAGCAATTGCTCATGGACGAAGCTATGGTCCCATCCTGTAGAATCCAAATTATTGCCTTTGGATCATCATTAACAGTTAGACTAGAGACACTGACATGGGGAAGGCAAAAGCACTTACATCAGATCAGTTGACAACAACATCATGATTCAGATGATGTTTTTGTCTCAGTTCAGTCATGCAATCTCCAGGCTACAAAATCATCTGCTCGTGCCATGAACGATCCGACGGGAGTTGGATCACGAACTGTGGTCCCACTCGACAGGTCTGACATGGCCCCGAATGGAAAATTATATAAAAAAATAATTGAAATTTTATTTTCAATTTTGCACTATTTTAGTGGCCTCAGTTATTCTTTTTGATAGGCGGGCCTGGACAGTACTGTTCGGCTTGTTGTTCGGGCCAGCCCGGCCATGCAAGGCCATAAAAAATAGGAAATGGCCTGGCCTAGCTCGGCCATGATCAGTCTCCAGAGGAGTAGCTACCAGCCTCCTAGGTGGTTTCAGAAGATGGCCTATGCGACTGAAAACAGGCCGCAAGATAGGTGGACCGATTCCGGCCACGGATGGCATAGGAGTCGGTTTCTTGTTCATGGTTCCGGTTGAGAGTATTGGGTAGGCATATGGATTTCCTGATCAGGATTTCGGACAAAGGAGGAAAAGCAGAAACCGGAATGTCGAGATATGTCCTTCAACTGTAAACTCCTGCACTATGCTCCACATTCGAGCGCGATTAATTCTCTTTAAACATTGAAATGAACAGTCTCTGTCTCTCTTGTCGACTGGTCATGTTTCCGACTTGTCTTGCCAGAGAAATGGACCAAAAAGCTTGTGGCTGTTGATGTTATGCAGAAACATTTCAGCACTTGCAGAAGGGGTCCCGGAGGTTGACTATGCAGCAAACTGATTGGACCTGCCTCACATCAGCATCAGCATCAGCATCAGCAAGGCCATTAAATTAAAGGCTCAGTGATGCATTTGTCGGTAGAGACCAATCGGTGTGATGTGTGCGACTACCTATTGTACGGAGTTGTCTGGCTGAAACATGACGATCTGATCCGAGTACGAAATATGTATTCACGTCCCGATGACAGGACTGCCTTCACTACCTGTTCCAACTCCTCGAAGCAACTAACAACCGGTTCGATGATGCTATACACCTATTGGCTCTGGCCTAGAAAATAACCAGTGCCAAATGTGCAGATTAGTGCTGGATCTAATTTTCGATTTGGTCTAAGGATTTTCTTCAGCTGAAGACCGATTATTCACGGCTGCAGGATGTTGTAGCTTGGGAGTTTCGAAGCCTGCAAATCCTGAGACAAACAAGAGAGCCACAAAGCCGGGTCCATGAGACGCCTCTGGACGGATCCAATGCATCTCATAACTAAGCCATGGAAACGACGAACCGAAATCCCAGCTCTTCCCTTGCCGAATTAATGCTCCTTGCTGTAAATAGAATCAAGTTTGATCTCATTTTGACCTTGTTCTTGGTGTGAAGCCATGCCCAGGAACCCAGTCGGATAAAACTATTCTATCATAAATTTCCTATGTTCACAGAACTCGAATTTGAGACACAATTTTCGTTTGACTATTGTCTAATAGAAAATGGAATCAGATGACTTGTGGGACACAGAGATTCCTCGAGTTAAGGGGCGTGCTTAATTAAGATTCCCCCAAGAACCTAACAAAACCTCCACGGCTGACTTGTTTATCCTCATCCTGTCATTAACGGACCCCACCTAACTCTCCCATCATTGGTGGGTCTCTGTCATGTCTCCAAGTGTCAACCTGTCTGTAATGCCCGTCACGAACTTTAATATTTCCCCCGTTGACAACCGCAAGGAGGAGGAAGAGGAAGAAGAATGTGATGCTCCGGCAGTCAGGCGTGCTGAGAACAGCTGAGTTCAACCCTTCTGCTGTATTCAAGATTTCGACAAGTCTTCTGATGTTTCTAAAATGGCTTCCATGTCCGAAGATAAGAAGGAGACGTGACAAAAGGCTTGAATTTCTATATTAAGAATGTCTAGCTGTTTCGGTCTGGTCTTAATCAGTCATCTAACGGAAATGGAACAAATTCCAAGTCAACGCTAATGGACAAGAGCATAGAGTCGAGGCTTCCCACGTCACTTAAAAGGTGGAAGTTGCCATTGTCTTCTTCTTCTTCCTTTATATAAGCCGTCTCCTCCGTCTTCTCCGTTCATCCAAGGCTTTCCTTACACTCCCTTGAACCTTCCTTCCGCCATGGAAATTCAGTTCCAGAGGCAGCAGAAGGAATCGTCACTCTCGCTCTCGCTCTCACCTGGTAAACTCAAGGCGTCCACGAGACCGGCCTCGGTAAGGAGCAAGTTCATCGGAGTGAGGCAGCGGCCATCGGGGAAATGGGTGGCAGAGATCAAGGACACGATGCAGAAGATACGGATGTGGCTTGGGACTTTTGACACGGCTGAGGAAGCTGCAAGGGCTTATGATGAGGCCGCCTGCCTTCTCCGTGGCTCCAACACCCGGACCAACTTCTCAACCCGGGCCGCCCCCATGAACGCTGCCCTTTCCATCAAGATCAGGAACCTCCTCAACCGTAAACTGAGCATGAAACAGAAGCTGACTCCCGTGCTGGAGTCGACCACGGAACCATTAACAGGCTCCCCGCCCAGTAGTAAGAGTTATAGCACTAATAATGCCAGTAGTGATAGTTCCCTATCGAGCGGCATTCGATCCCGAGATGCCCTGTTGTTTAGCTCCAATGCATATAGGCCTGACCTGAGCCACCTTGCTGGCACATACGAACCCAACATGTCCCAGCTCGACCATTCATGGGCATTTGTGCCCGAACTTAGTTACAGTTATCTGAATCCTTCACTCCAAGTGGTAGAGGAGTTGCCAGGACAGGGTTCGCCGTTCTCCAAAGGAGGCGAGGTTGCAGAGCTGACCGAGTTTGATCGGATGAAGGTGGAAAGGCAATTATCGGCCTCCTTATATGCGATGAACGGTCTTAACGAGTGCTTGGAGAACTTGTACAACAACCCCGGCGAGGCTCCGTCGTTGTGGGATCTGCCGACTCTCAATCAGTTGTTCTGCCAGGGCTGATTCCATTCCACTCTCGTTTGTCCATTCAGAACCTGGGAGTTGATACTGCTCCCCATCAGTATGTCAGTGTTAAGTTTCGAGTATGTCGGTGTCTAGCTTATGAAAGCATTTTTAACAAGAAAATGATATACAAAATATTTAAAACCGTTTACGAGTCTCTGAGTTCTTCATGCTGGCAACTTCTGGGCAGATCTGAAGTTACCATGAATCCTGCCTCGGGCAACTTGCTCTGGCCTTTGGTTCAGTATTGAGTTTGTGAGGAAACGAAGCCAAAATGTGCAGTACAGATGCAAAAAGGAGAGCATCCATTGGAACAATATCAAACATATTTCTCCAGTGACATGAACCGAAAGCACGATACACAAGACAGAAACACAATTTCCCTAAACTTGCAGCAAGCAGAACAAAATGAAGACACAACAGGGTACAGGAAGTAAAAGGGACAAGAGGCAGCAGACCATACTGACACAGATTCTAAACCAGGAATCATATCCTTGTCCACTTGCATCCTAATAATCTTCGCCTTCCTCCTCATCATCATCTGCGCCTTCAGTGCCCACTTCCTCGTAATCTTTCTCGAGGGCTGCAAGGTCCTCCCTTGCTTCGGAAAACTCGCCTTCCTCCATGCCTTCCCCGACGTACCAGTGAACAAATGCCCTCTTGGTGTACATGAGATCGAACTTGTGGTCGATACGGCCGAAAACCTCAGCCACTGCTGTGTTATTGCTGATCATGCACACAGCCCGCTGGACCTTTGCCAGGTCACCACCAGGCACGACCGTAGGTGGCTGATAATTGATCCCGCACTTGAAACCAGTAGGGCACCTGCACCCAAGCCAATCAGATCTGAATAAAGCAACCTTTTTGATAAATATGGAGCTTTCAGAACATATAAAAGCGGTATTTCAAAATTATCACATGGTATAAGATTCAGGATCGAAGCCATCTGAACTCACAGGTCACCATATTTTCCATTGAGCAGTTGAAAGTAACATCTCTAAAGCATTATCATACAAAATGGTTAATTAAATTACCAGTCAACGAATTGAACAGTCCTCTTGGTCTTGATAGTGGCAACAGCGGCATTAACATCCTTGGGAACGACATCTCCTCTGTACATCAAACAGCAGGCCATGTACTTCCCATGCCTAGGATCGCACTTTGCCATCATGCTCGATGGCTCAAATACTGCATTAGTTATCTCGGGAATCGAAAGCTGCTCGTGGTATGCTTTTTCAGCTGAGATAACTGGGGCATACGAAGAGAGCATGAAGTGAATACGAGGATACGGGACAAGATTCGTCTGGAACTCTGTGATATCCACGTTAATGGCTCCATCAAATCTCAGAGAGGTTGTCAGAGATGATATAATCTGAGATATCAGTCTGTTCAAGTTTGTGTAAGTTGGCCTTTCGATGTCCAGAGATCTCCTGCAAATATCATAGATAGCCTCATTGTCCAAGAGCACAGCAACATCAGTGTGCTCAAGAAGAGAATGAGTAGAAAGGACACTGTTATATGGCTCCACAACTGCTGTTGAAACCTGCAATTGATCAAAATTCATAATCAACCATTTCAGAGTCACACAAAACCCAGTGTCACATCTTTCGTAAATTGATAGTACTCCTGGGTGAGAATTGAGATATGCTTTCACCAGAATAAATGATAATATTCAGAGAGAGGCATAAGACAACCCTGATTAGACAAATTTGAGAGAACAAGGACAAAGTAGCTTTTTGCACCTGAGGAGAAGGGTAGATAGTGAAGCCCAGCTTCGACTTCTTCCCATAATCCACAGACAAGCGTTCCAGCAACAAAGACCCAAGACCAGAGCCAGTCCCACCACCAACAGCATTGAACACCAGGAACCCTTGCAAACCGGTGCAGTTATCAGCAAGCTTCCTAATTCGGTCAAGGCACAAATCAACAATCTCCTTTCCAACTGCCAAAACCCGAACACCAATCAGCTTCATATTCAACAAAATTCCAGATTTATAAGTTACTCATATAACACTTCTAATCTCAAGAAATGGCATAGGGCATAGATCACGCAAGACCACCAACGCATGTCATTATGTGCAGGGAGTGCTTCAGTCTAAAACTTTATATAGATCTGTCAAAGACAATGCTGTGTTACCCGTATAATGCCCTCTAGCAAAGTTGTTAGCAGCATCTTCCTTGCCGGAAATCAGCTGCTCAGGGTGGAAGAGCTGCCTGAATGTCCCGGTCCGGACTTCATCGATGACCGTGGGCTCCAGATCCACAAAGATAGCCCGAGGGACGTGCTTCCCGGAGCCAGTCTCACTGAAGAAGGTGTTGAACGCATCATTCGCCACCCCGACCGAAGTGTCACTGCAGGCAACCGAAGTAAATTGGACGTCAGATCGCAACCATAAGAGACCCAGATGGTGCATTTCCACCAGATCGGCCAAACTGAGGCCAAACCAGCCGCATCCAGACACAATTGAAACTGAATAATGAGAAAAACCGACAGATCATGACGAGAGATCCGTACCCCGGCATCATTCCGTCGGGCTGGATGCCATGCTCGAGGCAGTAGAGCTCCCAGCAGGAGTTGCCGACCTGAATCCCAGCCTGCCCAATGTGTATGCTGATGATCTCCCTCATCGTCGTCGCAGCAGCAAAACCCTAACTCCTCCGATCTCAGCCGCTCTGCTTGAATCTGAGCTCAGTCTCACGGGGGAAGACAGATGAATGCTTTGCCTTCACTCCGAAGCTCCGTGAGTTAATAATTCAAAAGAGAAAGCTGAATTGGAGAGAGTTTTGGGATCCGCTCTACAATAAAATAAATAGCAGAAAATAATAAATCATCGAATTCGAATAATGCAAGTAATAAGTAATCAAACTAGTTCCAGTTGATTAACCCGATTTTAACTAAATTAGTGAGAGACTCATAAAATTTTGTAATGCCAATTAAATAATAGAAAATGAATGGCAATATGTCTTGATTAAATGCTTCTTTATTTCATTTACATCACAATCTCATGATCAAATTGTATAAATAAAAATTTAATAATTTTGTGATTTCATATTTTAATAAATCAATTCAAGTAAATTAAATTATTATCTTTTCGTTAAATTTTTGAATTACGAATTAGAATAGGGTTCCTTAAATAGCCATTTTGGCGCCATTGCTCGGTGGGCCCCGCTAGTCCTCATGAATTGACAGGAGTGCCCCCGGAGCCTCCCGTTGTGGCGAGTAAATTTGGCCGGCGAATGAGGGCTAGAACGGGGAATTGAGATTTACGGGGCCAGATGGGTCATGTGCGCCATGGGGACAAGCGACATGCGTCATGCGATGCTTCGTTGTGTACTGTCTGAGCCCAATTCCGTCATGGTAAGAGTCTCCGAATTTACTATTTTGCCCCCGCAAACCAAAACTATGTTTTGGGTCCCTCTTCCTCCTGTGTTATCCCCGAACTGAGGTCTGATCGAGGTGGTTCGACACGTTGGGACAGCTGGGGACAGCTGGCAGGGGCGATGAAAGTGAAGTTCGGATTCCCGTCTGAGGCATTGTGATCGACCCAAAATATCTACGATTCTTTTTTTTATCAGTAAATAAATATCTATGATTCTTGGTTCCAAAATTTGGTGGCAAACTTATTGTCATGTTAGCAATGAAAAAAAAAACCTGGAACCTGTTTTTTTTCCTCAATGGAGTTTCTCTTATTGTACATGGTGAAGGAGACGATCATCATGTAGGGTAGATAGGTGGGCAGACTGCTACATGTCAGAGGGCATCCCATATTATATTACTCACACAAGGAGGAGAAATTCGACATTTTAAAATCCGATGATTGGTTGGCCGGCCTGACCTCCTCTTTTCACGAGGCAAAGTTTGAAAAATATTCCCCCAAGGATCAATGACCGGAATACCCTTGGTGACTACCTCGGAGCCACTCATCGCGAGTAAATCTGTTACTCTCTCTCTCTCGGATGATCACAGTAATAAAATTTTCATAATTTCTAATAATTAATTTTACATGTATTAATATTTGAACAGTAACTTATATAATAAATTTATTATTTATTATATAATAGATATTAAGTAATTCATTAATTTGGTCCTCAAAGTTATAGCAAATTATCAATTTAGTTCTCACTGTTTAATTTTATCAATCAATTTAATCCAACCATTATAAAGCCGTTTATGAAGGCTTATGTAGATGGTAGCATGCCACGTGGCAATTAATAAATTGATAAAATTATTTAATTTCAATTATTTATAACTTGTCACGTGACATATGGGACCCAAAGAAAATGGTCATCACTGTCCACGTTAATGTTCATAAACGACATTATAATAGCTAAATTAAATTGACTGACAGAATTAAATAACGAGTATCAAATTAATGACTTTTAAATTTTAATGATCAAACTAATATTTGAAGGAGCCAAAATAATGATTTACTCTTTAATATTTACCGAACTCATCGCCACCGTCATTTCTTGCATCTTTCAGGAGTTTAAGGAGGAAAGCAGACCGTGCTGCACCATGCCATATCGGAGTTAAATTAAGCAGTGTTCAATTAAAACTAATTTAAACGAGGATTGGTATGCGACCAAATATTTCACACCTAAATCATGCTATTCCTAATTTGCCCTCTGGATCTATACTTGAAGGAGCTGCTTGCCTTGGATCTAAAAGAGCGGCGTTGAATCTTTAGCTTTGAATCCTTAGGGGGATAGAACCGTCAGTCTCACCCGACAGGAAGTCAACGTTTGGTGCCATCCATATCCGAGCACGAGGTTCCTTCCAAGCCAAAAAATCGACTAAACTCCCCAACCAAAGTGACATGAACCTCCTTGTTCCGATTCAAATACGAATACAAGATTTATATAAAAATTTAACGATCATGCGGATCGGACACAAGACATCTTGAAATTATAATGAGATGACATTGTAGCCGATGATGCTCTATCACTTCGGTGCTCGAAGCAGCTCAAAACTGATGTTTTTCGATAGGCATGCCGTGACGAATGATCGAAAGTATATCCAAGTATGATGTTACCCAGATAAAAAATCACTCGGGATATGGATGATTGACTGATATTTTAATAGTTTGAGTTATTATGGAAAGTCTGAACATTACGTAGCGGGTGGCTAACTCAGTATTACTGCTACTCTTATTTTACTGGATAAAAAAAAAAAAGAGTTACAGTAGATAGAAAAATTGAGTTAAGATTGACAAATTTTCCCTAAGATGGAGATGTGCATTGTAATCGTGTCAAATTTTGTGCTCTTTTTCTTTGAATAATATGTCAAATCTATACAGAGCTCTAGCAACTCTCTAAAAGAGAGAATGGTGAGAGTATGATGAATTTCATATTCTCAATACATTTGCTGATCTTCTTGTTTCTCCTCCTCTTCAATTTTTTTTTAATTTCGAATATTTTTCAAAAATTTTAATATTTCTTTATTTACATCCTTTTCACCATTTACCTATTTCTTCCATCTATTTCTAGATGGATAATCTGTAACCAAAATTATATATATTTGTGTGTTTTTTTTAAATTTTATTATAAGAAGATGCAACCTTTAGAAAAAGTATAGTTTTATAAACGTGTCAATACTATAAAATGAGAACGATTTTAGTATGGTCATTTTGCATATTATTATTCGTAATTTTTTGCTGGTCGGATATATTAATATCATAGTTGTATAATTATATGTAGATAAATGTATTAAATACCAATCCCTTTCTTACTCCACAGTGCGAGTAGTGAGAGCACTATACGCACATGTACATCTTACACCATTTTAATTAAAAATTAATATATCACATTGTTATTTAGAAATGATTGGATGATTAACGGCGGGTGAACAGAACTATCTATTTTAGGTTTGACACTTAGCCTCTACTTCTCTTATCAATTTTTCACAGTCATATCAGCTTTTTTAACTGTTTTTTCTTTCCGCCGTAAAGCGCAGACTTTTGACTCTAGTCTTAACTAAAGAACAGTTGGAGTGGAGTAAAGGATAATTCCTTGCCGGTCAACTAAAAAATTACAATATAATTATTTATAAGATGAGTGACGAATGATATAAGTAATTAGAAAATCGGTTGAATATACTTGCTTGAATTTTAATATTATGCAAGATAAAAATAAAATATATACTCCTAATATCAGAAATTACCTACCAAAGACCCAAAACCTTATATCTGATTTACGCGCATGGTCAATACCAAAAACGTGCACTTCCAACTGAAGGGTATGAAAAAGTTTGGTGAAGTGTAAGGTATGATGGTTTGGTCGGCATCAAAATATTCGGATTTAATAATAATAATTATTATTATTTTAAATATTTTTTATTCATCAGCTTTTTTTGAAAAAATTTATATTATAAAAAATATTTATTAAATTATAATAAATGAGTAAATTGATATTAATCACTCAAAAATTTATTATAATTGTAATTTTTAATTAGAAGAATTTAAATAACATTTTCTTAGTGTCCGTGTAATTGTAAAGTAGGACCATTTACGAACTTCCATTCCTTCTCAACTCGTAGACTTGAAAAAGGAAATAGTTAATTCACTTAGGTCCAAATTGGCGGGAGCACATCAACGTTGATTCTCACACTTCTGGACCAACACTTCACAGTTCACAATCGATTTAATTCCTAATAAGTCCAATCCTCTTAATTCGGATAAATTTTTTAATTTCTTTGTTATTTAAAAAATTACAATAATGCACTTCATGTATAATTGTATTATCTCATCACGTTATATAAGAAAATGTCAATTAAAAAAGTCCTTATTCGGTTCCACTGGCATTCCATTTTTGCCCTTCATATTTATATAGCGCGCCGCACACTACCTCCTCCTCCCCAACCATCCTCTGCCTCATATCTGTGTCGACCAGCTCTCGCTCTCTCCGTCTCCCCCGTCTCTCTAGCCACCTCGGGGGCTTCAATCCAGATCAACTGAGATGGGAGACGAGAAGAAGCCCAAGGCCACCGGTGGCGTCTGGCCCGCCGTCAAGCCTTTCGTCAATGGAGGTGCTTCCGGCATGCTCGCCACCTGCGTCATCCAACCTATCGATATGATAAAGGTACGATCAGTAGGCTCGTCATTGTGATGTCTTGTTTCTTATTGCTCATTCGTGAAATTTGTTAGGTCTTCTCCATAACCGATCTGAGCCTGTTGCGCTTGTCAGCTCACTTGCTAGCTCCTGTTTAGGTTTCTTTGTTGCTGCTTAGCTGTTAGGTTTTTGATAGAGTAGCGACATTTCTCTGACTTAGAAGGTATCTGATCTGCAGTTTATTTAGAATTCCGTCTGACCTGAGGATCATTTACAGATTACGAGCTGTAGCTTACATCGTTCCTCTGCAATCTAATGGTGCGAAAATGAGGCTAGGCAGCACGCAAGTCTATAACCTGTGAATTTAATGTCCCTCAGATATCAGAAACGCGGATTATTTCAACTTGAACCATTGTCCTGGTTCAATTTATTGATTTTGGTTGTATTGCATATAGGTGAGGATTCAGTTGGGTCAAGGATCCGCAGGTCAGGTGACAAGGACCATGCTTAAGGAGGAGGGTGTCGGTGCCTTTTACAAGGTTAGGTTCTTATTTTTGGCAAGCTTTATCTCTCTTTTGGTTTGTGTCTGCAGCTTGATCAGCATTCAGAGATAAATTTGCCTTTGTGATTTTGCACCTGTTCCATAAGCAGCTTGTCTCATGGAAAATGTTAGTTTATTCGTTAGTAAACTCCCAGGACAGAGTTGTCATCAGAAATTTTCTTATACATTTTGCTGCAGTGAACTTGTTTGTTATTTTCCTTTGATTTAACTAAATGTTGTTCTACATGAACAGGGTCTTTCAGCAGGGCTGCTCAGGCAAGCTACATATACAACTGCACGTCTTGGATCTTTCAAGTGAGTGTTTTCATACCTGCATCTAATGAACTTGGAACTACATATGCCTTTGATCAGCCATTGCACCCATTCTCTTAACATATTTTATTGTGCTTGTTTGCAAAGTATAGAAATTTGGGTTTCCTCCATGGGATATTTTGCCAAAGTGGTCTAGCTGATTTTACTTAAGTGGTTTATTTTTTTTTTCAAAAATCTTTAATATGTATTCCATTTTGGTAGGATGTTGACGGCCAAAGCAATTGAAGCCAATGATGGGAAGCCTCTACCTTTATATCAGAAGGCCTTATGCGGCTTAACTGCTGGTGCTATTGGAGCTAGTGTTGGCAGTCCAGCCGATTTAGCACTTATCCGCATGCAAGCTGATGCAACTCTGCCCGCTGCTCAGCGCCGAAACTATACCAATGCCTTCCATGCCCTCTACCGTATTGTTGCGGATGAAGGGGTTCTGGCGCTGTGGAAAGGAGCTGGTCCTACTGTGGTGAGAGCTATGGCATTGAATATGGGGATGCTTGCCTCTTATGACCAGAGTGTTGAGTTTTTCAAGGACTCAGTTGGTTTTGGTGAAGGTGCTACAGTTCTTGGTAAGGTTTTTCATGAACTTTATTTGTGGAAGTTTTTAATATTTCAATTCTATTTTCTATTTAATTTTGTTGGATATGTTATTGACTGTTCTAATATGTTATGGTCTAGAACCTGTATATGTTTTTTCTTTATATGTACTTCTACCTCTTACGTGGGGTTTTATGTTGAGATACTATCTGACTCACATTACTCTCACTGATATGATATTCCTCCGGCTAAATCACTGGTATCATAAATTTGGATCTTCTTATGTATCCTTCTACAGAACGAACTTACACTGGCAAGTTATTAGGGCCCAAAAGTTTCTTTGGTAGTTTTTTATATCTCACCTACAAATTTTTGCATCCCATTTTTGTGGGAACGTTTATGATTTCTGGAGGGGTGAGGGCCTAACATTTTTGCCAGTGTTTTAGAAATAAGCTTTTTATCTTAGGCATTTGGATGGTACGCAATCTTTCACTTGCATCTTTCTTGACCAAAAGTTTCTTCTTCCCTCCTCCTGATTGGTGGTAAATAAGAGAAATGTTTCAATTGTGGGCAATTAATGTTTTCAGATGAAGGGCATCGAATACATTGCTCGCACTAACATGATGTGCTTTCTTGATTTTATTGCTTGGTTATGGTGGGTCTGATCCAATTTACTTTTAGATTACATGCATCTTCATACTTTTGTGTCATAATTGACACTCAAGCTGTATATGAAATCTGAAACTATTTCTTTTGCTGTGAAAAACTGATGTTTCGTTCATTTCTTTCTGAATTCTGGCAGGGGCGAGTACCGTTTCTGGATTCTTTGCTGCTGCTTGCAGTTTGCCCTTTGATTATGTCAAGACCCAGATCCAGAAGATGCAACCCGATGCTCAGGGGAAGTATCCATACACTGGATCTTTTGACTGTGCAATGAAGACCCTCAAATCTGGAGGGCCATTCAAATTCTACACGGGCTTCCCAGTATATTGCGTTAGAATTGCACCTCATGTGATGGTAAAGCTTTAACTCTCTCTGTAACTTTGCGGTGCTCTTTAATGGGCCAGATAAGAGTAGACATTGTCCGTGCAGTTGTAAAATCATTCTTGGGTCTTTGATCATATGCAGATGACCTGGATATTCCTGAACCAGATCCAGAAGTTGGAGAAGTCTGTTGGGTTGTAGTTGGCGTGGCGGATATCGGGATTCTCTCTGCAGTGCAAACATAATAAAGACCACCGATTTCACCCATCTTTGCTGTCCTCAGCTGGACAAATTCTTTTGCTGATTTGAATGCCCTCGATGGCAAACTTTATCATTCATTAGGAATTTTTGCAGATGTGATGGGAACTGAAGTATTAAATCTGCCTGATTCATCTATAAATTGTTGTAGCAGCTCCATTAGGGTGTGGGTATTACTATACTGGGAGAAGACGGTTTCTCGTTTTTCTCGGGTAATCCGAGAGAGTTTCTCAAGTCAGAAGTCTTTCAAGGAAAACGTATTCCAGGGAAAATAAAATCTCTGTACGCTCTCCAAAGAGGTTTTCCTCTTCAGCATGAAATTTCACCATTTTTTTTCGTTCTGCCTTCGATTGTTATTCTGTTGCAGTAGGCTTATAATTCTACTTTTGCATTACGCCCATAAGCCAGAATGCCTCCTTTTCTTCCTAGGATGAGGGCGCTGTGTACACTATCCTGAAGCTATTGTAGAACTTTCCGGGGTTTACATGACCTCGGGGCAGTCTTGCCCCCGAGGTATCCAAAAAAATCAGGTTCCCAACATTGCAGCAGCTCCAATCTTAAGCCTCGTTTGGTAAAGAAGCTGCATAGTTCCTTGTATGTGGTTGTCCTTTCAGCATCAATCATGGAATGCAGGATGTTGGAAGTCGGTGTCAGATTTTCTACCTGCAGGTTTTAAGTTTTACCTATGAGTATGAAGAAGATGGGCAACTTAACCGTGGTGCAAATTTAATGACCGTGAGGGGTCGTAAGACGAAAGTGGGTGGCAGCAGGCCCGAACCATCTACAGGTTCACTCGTTATTGGTGAGTCTTTCAAGCCTCTTAATGTAGTATTAGGCGTACCAGTCCTTTTTGTAATGCGCACACACGTATATATATGTGCTCTAGCAGGAGTTCAGGACTCCATCAGACATCAGATATTCACGTAACTGATTGATCAGATCGATGATCGGGAGTTAGCCAGCTACTTGTCAGGTCTCTCGTAACCAAAAGAAAAGAATCACGTTGCTGCTCTGATGGGATTTCTTCATACAGCAGACACTCATTCTTATTGATCAATCGGTTCGAGGTTGAATCATAAGCTGCCGCGAGCTTAAACTCACTCGGACAGGACAACCCAAAATGCGCTCTTTCGGTGGAGAAGCTCATAAAGCGATGGAGAAGGAAACCTCGTTCTCATCACGTAAGAGCGCTCATGCAATGTTATCGTCTCAACCGACATCATTTTTATGTCTTTTGTTATGGTAACTGCACTGTCCGGTCTCTGAGATCTGTTCCAACTGGGGTGCCGTAAATCATTTTCTCCCCCACAATGTCCCCCGGACAACACACCCGAGGTGGGTGGTCTGAAAGTGACTGCAAACTGAAGATCCATATGAATTCAACGTAGTCATCCCGAAGCCCAGAAGAACCCTACGAGCCTTTTGTTTAAAGGGATCGATTGTGAGAGGAAAAGGCCTTCACCTTTTCTTGATTGACTTCAAATAGATCATGAGCACAGGAAGAGAAAAAAAACACACCAGGAGCTGCCCAGCTCTTGAAGAAAGGAGAGCAGTGCTTGATGACAAGTTGTTGTCACGGGAGTGGACACGGTGAAGTGGAAGCGGTTGAGGTGGGCCTTTCTGTTGTTCCATCATCTTTCTTCACAGAATGATTCTGCAGAATTTCATGTCCCAAAACTTCTCCCGATTACACAAATGCAGAGTTCCATACCCATAAGTAAAATTAAAGAGACCAGTCATGAGATAAGATAGGGCAAGATAAGATCAGATTACTTCATTCATTGACAGAGCACTCCCGAGGAAGGAGCCAAACAAACAAATAGAATACAAAGATAACAGAGGGGATCAAGACCTATTTCTTTCAGACTTGACTGGAGAAACCATGGTCACCCCTCACATGTCACCACCCGCTTAACATGGACAATGTATTCTATGTGCAACCACCACAAAACTTTCCTGCCCTGCCGCATAGAGTACACAACATTTCGCTACCCCGACAACCTATAAATGAAAACGGTGAGTGTACAGAGATGGGATCTTATATTCTCACGGGCAGTTCGGGTTTCTCCCTGGGCCTCCATAGTAAAAGTAATGGCCCCAGTCCCCGTTATTGCCCGTCTGAGCATCGTAGCAGCTGGGCTGCTCGGTGAAGGTCCCTAGCCCTTTGGGTGCCCTGAGGTTGTTCGACCCATCGACGACCTGAATGTTCCGGAAGTAGCTCGCTTTCCCAAACCCTTCCTCGGGGAAGTGGCCGCTGCCCATCTGGGTCGAGGTGTGCTGTCCACTGGCCTCCGAGTTCACCACCTCTCCTCCCCACTCGATCATTGAGGCACTGTCACCTAAGTACGAGAACAGGAAGGAAGGCCAGTAACCGAGCACGAAATCGCTCCCAAACTGCATCCACCAGTGCCCTTCATTCGGGTCCTGCACAAAGGTTCCCAGGTAAAACTTTTTAAGCTAACAGTTCATAACACAGATTTAAATCCCAAAAGTAATACCAGAGGAAGCTAAATGACAAACACTAGCGATATCCAAACGAAAGATTTGATGCTTCTAGTATCCTCTTTCTATAGAGTTGCATATAGATTCTGTTATGGCTTCTAGGGTTGACAAAGAGCACCAAGCTTCAATTTTCTATGTAGTTTTTAAGAAAAATACAATCTCAATTTGGCATTGGCAACATAACCTACACTGTCCTCTGTTTTTGTTTTCCCAACATATAGGATTAAAATAAAATTTATGTTTTCCATGTACATTTTTCCTTCATCTGGGACAAAGTGTTTGGTGGCCTTGGAGTTTTACCTTCCAGATAAGTATGCTGATATCGTACTGCGAGTTTCGATACGCAGAGACCGGTGAGATGCTCGCTCCCATTGCTATCTCACTGTTGATCTGAATGAAGCCCGAGCAGAGGAGGTTGTAACAACCTGTCGCTTGATATGCATCACTCTGCAGGAAAAAGTTCCAAAATCGGAAATTTACTCACATAAACAAACCGATCATTCGAAAAAATTTCGATTTTGCACAGTGGAAGTTGCAGATGATGCTTACAGTCCAATAAGTGAATAGCCTCGTGTTGTTATCACCGTAAAGTTCAGGACTAACCTGCAAGTGAGAATTAATTGAAGCATTATTATATGAAAAACGAGAGGGGAAATTGCAATGATTCATGTAATTTCGATCCTAAAGAGAACAGGCTGTTATTTGAAGGTTATACCTGCCAACCCGCTTCGATACTGTTGAGATCTTGACCGAAAGAACCTCCCAAGATCCAGAGCTGAGACAAGCTGAACTCATTAGGTTGCTCTATCTTAGGCTCCCACACATTAATAGTAGCTTTTGCTCCATATAACTTGTCTCCTTGAACGTAAGCTATTGCATGCTGTTCACAGAAAAGGAAACCCAACAAAGTTCAAGGATCATCTAATCCACACGACAAAGCAAGAAATGGAAACCGGCAAAAAAAGGAAACAAGATTTAAATGTGGCAACAAACTACAGAATGGATCTAATGAATAAGAACCTGATGGCCACTCTGGTTGATGAGATCAGGGTCAGCGGACTTTGGGACAGGGACGGTCCTGTGCTTTTTCCTCCCGTATCTCTTCACAGAGCTTGCCCTCAGGACATCATCTTTCTTTGTCCTCCTGATTGGGATTGTGTTCTCAGGGCATTTCCCATTCACATGCCACAGCTGTTTGATCGGGTTCTCCTTCTCCTTGGCCTCTGTAGTCACTTCCTTCTTCTCATCAAACAGCCCTTCCGGGTGATAGTTAGGCCTCATCTAAATGTTACAGAAACACCCTCAGGGTCACTTCTTAAGAAACGGAAGACACAACAAGTGAAAAGAAGAAAAGGAAGAAGAAGATGAAGAATTTGCACCTGAATTTTGTGGTCTTTCAGGAAAGGGTGGTCGAATGCAGGCTGCTTGGAGATGTGGACACAGTCTATCATGTCCCCATCAGGACTCTGCAGGACAGGCCAGAAACGTAAGATCAGTCTCTCGTATTGCTCCAGTCTGTCAGGAAAATGCCATTTATCTCAAGAAAACACTTACTTTTAGCATTAACCCATTGATCTTGAATAAAATCTGACTACATTTGAGAACATACCCCCAAAAGTCCATCAAAGTTCATGCTCGGAGAGAAAAATGAGGGATAGAAAGTAATAATTTTTCTTTAAAAAAAAAGCAATCATTTTTTTCCTGAGAGAGGAGAACCGCAATCATGTCTACCAGCGCCTAAGGTCAGCAGTAGTTGGACTTCCACACTCGTTCAAAAGGAAAACAGAGAGAGAAGTGCAAGAATCAGAAAGAAGCGGCCATATCCCTCCATTTTCTTGCGACTTTCCACCACTTTCATGGCGGCCAAACAGGAGAGGGAAAAAAGGGTAAAAGCCAGACACCGCCATGAAAGTAGAGAGACACACCTCAATGGTTTTGACAGGGGGTTTGTTGAGGCGCCGCAAGTGCTTGTCCACCTTCAGCTTCTGCCTCGAACCGCCGTCGATCCTCCCGGCGCAGGTCAGCGCCACCAGCCCCAGCAAGCACAAGACACCCAACCCAGCGCTGAGCTGCCGATCCCTCCTCATTCTTCCTCCCGAGCCAATGAACGAAAAACACAGCAAAACCTCTCGAGAGACGACGCACTATGAATCTCAGACAACAAAGCTGAAACCTCTCACACTCTTATCAGAGAAATGTAAGGTCGGAAAATCTCAGACAGCCCCTACCCCCCAAGAACCCACTGCCAGTTTTAGCTCCCCACCTCCCTCACCCGCCCGGTCACCCCCTCAGGCCTCTGACTCTGTTAAGGGGGAATTGGGAAGAGAGAGAGAGAGAGAGAGTTCTTTCACTTCAAATGGGATGCTATCCTACAGCTCTTCATTTACTCTCCAACTTGTTTTCAGTTGAGTTAACAACAAATTCCCCCTCTCTCTCTCCTCTCTCAAGGGGGTAAGAGTGGAGAGAGCTGTGTAATGCATAGTATTAAATGTTAATATTGTATCATAAATTAATAAAATTTAATTATTTTTATAATTTTTAATAAAATTTAAAAGAAAAATAATAAATTTTTTAAAAAATTAAAATTAATTTAATTTAATTAATTTATAATATCACGTTAGTACTTTCACTTGATATATTTAGTAGATATAAACTTTCTCGTAAAAGCCGAAAAAAAGGAGAGATTTTGGAAAAAGAAATGGTTAATACTAAAAAAAAATCCATTTTTACAAGAAAGTTGTCGGATATGTTACATCGCTTGCACGAACTAGGCGCACAGTCCTCTTTTGGAGACTATTTTCAGTAATAAATATATTACATGATAGTGCTAATATTCTATCACGAGTTAATATAATTTAATTATTTTTAAATTTTTTAACAAATTTTAAAAAATAATTTAATTTAATTAACCGATACCACGATATAGATAGTACCGCACGATGACTTCTTCCTTCCTCGAGATCTCGTCGGAGAGGGATTACTGGGTTATCACCGTCCTTTTAAACTTAATGATCATAAAATTCTTTCGAGAAGATGTGTTTTTACGAAAATTTGATCTCGAGATTTATCGTATTTCGCTTCTAAAAGTTAATAAGAAACAGAGTGGCCACGTAAGCAGTAGACTATTTCCGAAGCAACTTCATTTACCGGCCCGACCCGACTCCTCACCGAACCGATTATTCCTCGTGGCCAAGGTTGGCGTTGAAATGCTGAGGTTTCGATGGCACCGATTCATCATTGCGTAGTTGATTTCATGCACGAGACGGCAATACATTTCTTATTTGACTTAGTGCCGGCTTTTCTTTTTCTGTTCAGTTAATTATATTTTTTTAAAATTTTTTTGGTAGAATATAATAATTAATTACAAGCTTTTTTCCACGGCAAAACAAAAAAAAAAAAGGGGAATCCGATGAAAAGGAAATCTAAAAAAACAAAAAGAAAAAAGAATTTTCCCATCACTCAAAGCCACTTTTAATTGCAAAGTGGGCAGACACGATTCAGCGAATCATTTTTACACCGTGGCATTTTTTTTTAATTTGGCATTATTAATTATTTAAAAACATATTCCCTTCCTCTTTTCTTTTTCTTTTCTTTTCTTTTTTTTCAGAATAATGTTTCAATTGGACAAATTTTTTTACTTTAATTTGAGCGGCATTGGATAGCTTATTGCGTGGTCCGAGTATTATTAGATTATATCATGAATTTTAGTTATAGTGAACATTTTCTCAGAATATCGGTCGAGATGATAAGCTATTGCGTCGAGTAAGTACATTAAATTATTTATGAAATATAAAATTGGTCATAATATCCGATAAATATAAATAAAATTGTTGTAAAGGTTATTGCAGTTCGAAGATAAGTGTATTTTGAATGTAAAGATTTTACCGATCATATTTGTGAAATTGTGATTCATTCAATCTCGCATTTTAACTAGTGAAGATCTCCGGTTCTCCTAGCGGTTCTACGGGTCATCGAGATGCACCACTGGGGTCACCTAGGGCTCCGCTAGAGCTTTCGTGCTGTTCCAAGGTCCTGCAATAAAGTCGGTTCATGACGATTACTCGAATCGACCCTCCGACGCCTGAATTAGTGAAAGGAGCGAGGAGGGAGAGTAGAGGCAATCGAGTGAGCGAGGGTGAGAACCGGACACATGGCCTCGGCGGAATAGGGGCATTTATAAACATCACTCGGGCGATCACTGACACGACTCAATCTCTCGGGTCCAACTCGCAATTTATTCGTCAAAGAGTCGTCTGGGCCAGACTCGAACTGTCCAATCGGGGTGATACGAGTAGTTGGGTGTCTCCAGAAGTGTCTGTATCAATAACATACACCGTGCTCGAGCTCAGTAATCACGGTGTAAAATTTAAATTTTACGTTGCGAATTTTTAACCTATCCAATGCCGCTCAACCTGTCTTGATAGTTTGAACACGTCCAAGAAGGCAGTGGTCAAATACACCTTTTTTACTTTGTGGTAATGGTCAAATACGTATTTTATTCGACTTGCTACCGGCAGTCACATTTACACAAAAATTATTTTTATTTTGTTTTCATGGCAAAAAAAAAAAAGAGTATTAATTTTGTGAATTAAACAATTTATATCAATTTAATCTCTCATTTGGAATGTTTTGGTGACGATGCATCCACTGTCATCCTCGGAATTAAGGTGAAATTCAAGTCTGAATTGGGATCTCCTCGTGCGTTCGGTTCATTCGGAGGAGAAAATATTCAATAAAGCGATCATACTACATAAGCGATACTAACGTGACACATCCATTCAATTAGAATTTATCATTTATATATTTTTTCTTTTAAATTCATCATTTATTATGATTTTTAATAATTTATTACCATTAACATATTTTTTCTTTTAGAGTTTACTATTTATTAGTTTTTTTATATTTTTAAAGATTTTTTTAAAATTTAATAATTATAATTACATAATTATAAATTATTTATTAAATTTTAATATAATAAATATATCACGTCAGCATCACTTGATCAATCCACTGAAATGTCTCCTTCGGAGGGTTGTCACGCTCCGCCCAACTGAAAAAGGCGTTCGCTCACAAAGTCTTGGTCTCGACAGCTGAAGTTGAAAATAAGAGGAAAACGTAAGGGTAGTAGTGTCATTCGAGTTATTTCAGACGGAGATTCCAAATTTCAAAAAGCATTGGTTTTAAAAGTCGAGCACAGATTCTCCCCTGCTGCCCCTGCCACCACCACTGAGTCGGAGGGCTCGTGAGCTCCTTCACCGACGAAAGTGCATAACGTACGGTGCTCCCGGTGCAAGAAGCCCAAGCCAGAATCAAAAGAAGGCCCATGGGGCCCTTCGTACTCCCGGTGCTTCTACATTCGCCATGAGAAAAGGGCAAACTAGCCGTTGCTCTCCGCTTCTCTCATAGCCGTTGCTTTACTCACCCGCGGCTCACCCCGGCGGGAGCAGCTCCGTTGGATCTTGGGCCGTACACGTGGCCGGTCACCTCATCACCATTCCCGATTCCCCGATCCCGTCACCAGTCAAGAGTCAAACGCACCAAGGGATCGGAATAGGATTAAAAGCTGCAAAAGACAAGTATGGGATGATATGCATGGCTCGTGGTGTCAATAATTGAAAAACTATTCTTTTATTTTGCCCATCAATTAATTTGGAAATTATTATTTATTTTTCGAAAAAGCTGAAATTAATTATATATATATATATATATATATATATATTACCAAGTTATCTTATTTTATTTCCTAAGGTCCCATTCTCTTACTCCTTTATTAACTTCCCTCAAGTTTGTCCCACTGAACATATTTTCTAAATCTATCATGTCATGGATACAAAAGAGGAATGAAGAAGACAAGTGCGTGAAGAGACGTGACGAGGATCCAACCCAAAAGTCCTCATATTCCATATTGAGGTAAGCACCGGTAGTATCGAATCACTCCGCTCAAAACTGAAATAAATTAGTTCATTTTACACGGAGACAAGTGACAACTGGCTATTCAGTTCGTTTAATATGCTCGCGATTGATTGAATACGAAAAGCTCGAACATTGGTAACCGTAATGACTGCCCATTCACTACTGCAAACTTCCCCTTTACTGTTAAAAAAACTTCAGTAAGTTCTCAGTAGCATTCAACCATGTATTGCTAGATTAAATGCAAGTGAGTGTAATAGCTAATCATAATTGATTTAAGTGGGGACATACGAAACCACGGTTGAACCGACTTATCATTTTAAATCAATTTTTGACGCTCAGTAACTATGTGCTGTGATCTTAATAGTCAAACTAAGTAGACCGAATCCATGAGGTGAAAGCCCACTTCTTCTCAAATGCTGGAGCATACTAACATGAACTTCTGTCCCACAAGCCACCCATCGATGGATGTTTCGAGATCGAGGCCAGAGACGGTCTCTTCACGTAACAACTTTCCGTGTCTCTCTGTATCTTTTCTTAATTAACTTTCGTAGAATCTTGTCATCATATGATTATTCTTATGAAAAAGGTTTCCATAATACAAAAGGGCCAACACGCCCAAACGAGAGACCATCTTCAGCTTTAATTGCCAACCTCAACTGCCCTTTTCGGATGATCAGTCAGTGACACCCCACAGGCCCCCCACAGCTCCGAGCAAATTATTGTACATGTCAAATGGAGAGGCCAAGGCAAAGCAGGTTTCATCGCTTATAGGATCTCGAATACTTTGCTCGGTTCTGTACAGTTCGTTTTCCGATCCCCTTCTGGCTTATGGATCTTACAGGGACAGACAGGGTCGATTTCTGTTAAGTTTTCCTCGGCAGGTATAACCCGGGTCAGATCATGTTGAAAAACAAAGAATAGAAGAGCAGGTTTTTGGCACAGCAGCTGGTTCGTTTTCCGACCCTAGATATGTCATCAAGAACAGATCTAGAAAATTTATTCAGGGGGTGAAAGATGACAAGTTTAGGGGTCCGAACTAAGATAATTTAGGTGAAAGATGATGAATTTAAGGGTCCGAAATAAGATAATTTAATAAAAATAGATAAAATCGAGTGAAATTTATATCATATTTCATGTACTTTCTCGAGTTCAGGGGCGGCTGAACTCGAGAAATGCAGAGAGAAGACTGTGATGAGCAGCTCACATGCCCCATGGGGACATTACAGAAGCTGGTGCAGTGGAGAAGGGAGATCAGATATGTGGTGGTGGCAGTGACAAGGTTGTGATATCAGACAAAGGTGCAGTGCATTGATTCATGTGGGGATCTTCATTTGACACACACAAGGACTCGCTGGCTGTTTTTGGCCAGCTTCCGGGGACACCTCTTTACAATCAGATGTCGTGTTTCCTAACGTGTGTTACCGTCAGCAATGAACAATTCTCAGAAGCAACCATAACAACAAAAGAGACAGATCCCGGTGTGATCAAGGTAATCAAGTGATCAGTCAAATCTTTTCTTTCAATGAAGATGAGATTTACCTTTTGCTATGAACCAGCGGTTGAATCCTGCTTCCACCCTTCACTTGTGTTGGTATTTCTGAGGAGCTCAATTATTTGGTTCCTGAAAGCACCGACACTCCACCTCCCTGCAATATGCCTACAACTCAGAATCTTAATCATTCCGAAAGACATGTAAGAGAGGTTAAGCAAGTGCCGACAGTATTAACTACATCATAATCAAATGATCAAGATAAAAAATCAAGAGCAGCCCCCCATGTTCTGTCCTCTATACCCATTAATTAGTGCACATTTACATCTTCAAGAACCTGTTCAAGTCAGGGCAATGAAAACAATAGCTTCCGATTGATTATCTCTACTGGTTTTTCTGTCGGCAATGTACTTATCAACCCCAATTATGGATATATTCCATCATAGACATCAGGTTTTGCTCGGTAATCAACTTTGAAGAAATATAAAGCTATAAAACTTTTCATGGTAATGAAGATTAGTCAAGCTAAAGATATAATTGGCATCTTATACCAGCAGAAAGAAGGTGAATTTTTTCTCTTTTTTTTTTTTGGACTGAAAACCCATAAGTATGTCTATCTTTAAGCAATCAAAGTGAGAGCGCCTTGCCCCCTTTTGTATTCTTTTTCTTTTCTTAATCAACATCACACGTTTTCATATGATAACAGACAAGGTGAAGATAGATCAGCCTTTGTCTAGACTTTCTGGCACTCAATTGTTTTGTTGAGACCTCTCAACAATCAGTCAAAAGATTGGAGGCCCCCTCCACATGGATAGTAAGTAGGGGATGGACTCGAGCCAGCGATGAAACTTGAGTTCATATAATTTACTCAGTATGTCTCTCATGAAAAATACTCCGATGGGCAATGCTTTATGCAGATGAAAGAGTTTTGCCGTTATATAACTGAAGTGGGATTGGAGCATTACATATACCATGTAGGATAGGTGCAGACGAGTTTCACAAATCAAATCTCTTTGGTTTCTTCCTCCTTTGCAATAAAGCAAGAACACTGAAAAGGATGAAGGTCCTGAGGATCTAAAACCATCTCCTCCCCCTCTGGAGCTTAGATCGTCGAGTTCAAGGATTCTTGGATGTATTCTCAAGGTTACTTGGCGCCATGAATCTGAGACAAGCCCACCAGAGTAGTACAGTTGGTAGATTTGGTAAACAAGACTGCAATGAGCAACTTCAATCGGTCAGTCGCTTGGCATATGGACAGTCTGCAATCTCCAAATGACTGGATGAAAATATGCCAAACCACTCAAGGTATTCACATGACAATTCTCAATGTTATAACATGTAAATATCCATATGGAAGAATTTTACCAGAGACGGTGTTCCACTTTCAGAGGAACTTTCTTCCCAGATGATCATTCTTCCCAGCAGAAACAAATCTTTACACAGTTCAGCAGCTGAAGTTGCACCATCTTCAGCTGGAGGCTTTTTCATTGTTCTACTGATAGTGCACCAAATTGCTCACTAGTTCCAGCTCCATTTCTGATAATGCAAGAACCAAATTTAGTTAAGATGTTACATTTTGCCCGAATCAAGAATCAGGCTGATCCTAGGAAGAGAACAGAAAAATCAACTTGAGGTTCAGCATCATTATTTATGAACTCAGACAAGATAAATAAGCCGAAACACCACAATGGACTCAAATATTCCCATATATACGAAGATGACAAAAGTTCGGTGAAATAGTCAGCAACTTAATTCGTTATTCATCTATAGGACAATCCGTCATACTGATGAACAGAAATCCACTAGTGCTGCTCCAACTGAGATGCAATTTCTCAGTTGACAGTAAAAGCATCCTCAAGCATATCACATACTGAAGGATTCATGTGAAAGGCACAGATTCTCTTCCATCACCCACATATACCTGGTCAAGAGAGGCCTAGACTTGTTCGGAGGTAATGGTCCCAGAGTGACAACCAGAAAAGAGAGACTGGACCTAAAAATTGAATTCCTCAGTTCCACAAACAAATTCATTACCCTGTAATATATGTCCACCATCAACCTGAGAGACTAATGTCTCAGCCCACAGTAATACTAATACTAAAATATGAAAGAACAAAAAGGTAGGAGGGCACAGATTCTCTTCCATCACCCACATATACCTGGTCAAGAGAGGCCTAGACTTGTTCGGAGGTAATGGTCCCAGAGTGACAACCAGAAAAGAGAGACTGGACCTAAAAATTGAATTCCTCAGTTCCACAAACAAATTCATTACCCTGTAATATATGTCCACCATCAACCTGAGAGACTAATGTCTCAGCCCACAGTAATACTAATACTAAAATATGAAAGAACAAAAAGGTAGGACAAGAGAATAGAGATCAAAGGAGCTGACAACATCCATGGGAAATCTCAGTGGAAGAATTTCCAGCCTTCCCCATTTTGGCAAACGGCATGCATATGAAAGAAGAAGAGAAGTACAGCAATGAGTCAATGACTCCATTCCAACATTCCTGATCGGCAATTCATCGAAAAATCCGAAAAGCAAGCCCCTTTTCGAACAACCCTTATGTAACACACCATCCCCACCAAGTTTTAAGACAACACCAATCCCAACCAAGAGAACCCGAAATCTAACAGAAGTATACAGGCTGTGATTGAACTCTCAGGTATGTCAACTGTACAGGAAAGACAAAACCCACCCCCCCACACCCCACAAATCAGTCAGTCCGAGTTGGAGCCGTAGTCAAGGTCAACGTAATCGACGGTCACGGAGGAAGCGCTGCCGTCGCCACCAACATCGCCGTCGGAGTCGGAGTAGGAGGAGGAATAGGAGTAGTAGGAGTCGGGAGCAGAGACGCAGAGGTAGGTCCAGAAGCAGAGGATCAGGCGGCCAAGGTGGTTGAGGGGGAGGCAGCACACGAGATCCAGCAGCTGGTGGGCCCCGAGGCGATCCTGGTCTTGGATCCTCGCCGTGTACTGGCAGATGTCGGCCGATGCGTCCACCGCCCAGATCAGTAGCCCGGTGTTGAACACCATCTGTGCGGAGAGCTCTGCTTCCTTCCTTCTTGATGGGCTATGGAATCAAGAATCAAGAAAACCTCGGAATCAGGGATCCCTTCGTCCTCTTCCGGTTTTACTTTCCCCTCCTCTTCTTCGTTACTGTTCTGCCTGCTGGAAATTAGGGATTAGATTAGTCTTGCCGGTTTTTCCTTTTTTGACTCGCATACCATAATATTGGTTATAATATTTGATAAATATCAGCAAAACAATTATAAAATTTGTTATAATATAAAAATTTTACATATTTTAAGGTAAAAATACGTATACGGGAGGGAATTGGTATGTGAATAGGGCTAAGAGGGAGACGGCTAGGGCAGTTTACAGGTTTTACGTGCGGAGGGGCTAATGTGACATGCTACTGCAGATGGAATCAGTGTTCTTATCCTGACGTGAGACAAGATTGATTGCTGGGAGTCAGTCGGACGACTGCCACGAGCTGTGTGTGTTGCTTGCCGGAAGGGTGGTCGAGTTGGTGCCCCGGTTGTCCACATTAGTTGTGGCGTTACTGTTAGTCCCCATTCAAGTGATGGTTATAACAATCGAGATTCGCAAAGAGGAAGATTCTCCGGGGTTTCAAGCGTGGAGAAAGACTTGCATATAATGAGTATGTTATGTGATAATGCTTGGTTAATTAGTAAGCACCAATGCTATCGATGACAGTATATGTGTATAGTAGTGATCTATAATCCCTTTGTCGGCTGCTCATTTGAACTGATATCTTGTTCAGTTCACCAATCATTTAGATTTCTTTTATATCAGAATTCAAAATTTTCCTTTCTTCATTCGAATCTTAACTTGGTTTTGGCTCTCTACAAGAACACTCATATCTTGGTGTCCTTTGAGTATTCCCATTAAATTTTCGAGTAGACGAGTCAGTTCCGAACTCTTTGGGCTACAAGAAGTCTAGATATAGCCTCAAGGTCCAACAGGAAAGCTAGGTTCATGGGTATTGGCCCGAATTAACCCTCAAATACTTAAATTAGTTATAGTTAAGAGGAGGTGAAGTATGCGCGCAAGAGGGGATCGGCATTCGAACAAGGCTTAGAATGATGTACCTGGATTCCAAGGGTATGGGGCATTTATAAGGGGTCTACCTGTGCAAAATTTGATTTATCATGGTGAGTCTGCAGTATTATCTTGATGGGATCGAGGGAATGATACCGGTTATGTAGAGTCAATCGTCCAGGCAACTACTGGGGTCGGACGAAAGCAGTCGAGTAGGCGTTCAATCAGAGAGAAGTTGGGTCAACGTTACGGATACCCATATCAAAACATGATCCGAGGGAAGCAAAGGACGTGAAATTGTAAAAAACCGAACCCATAACCTCTTGGTTATAAGTTTAGGATTCAACCTCTTTCACTTAGTGCCAAATTGATCGACAAAGACAAAAGACAGGATTTATTAAATCTCTATGTTGTCCAATAATATACCACAAAAAGAAGACATCCCTTTGCCAAAGCAGGTTTAGATGTTACGTCCTTTTTCCGAACACTTAAAGAGGGAATAGGGTCCGGTTAGGTGGTATCAGACATGACTTAGGATCAAGAGGACCTACGTTTGATTCTCGTCAGTGAAAATCTCGTGTCCCTTTATTTCAATCTTACCTCTATCACGCTGTGCGGAAAAAGAAAATGAAAAGAAAAGGACTTCATGCAGGATAGCACATCATCATCATTGAACATCAGCTTTTCTATGGTAAAGAAAGGAAAACCACAGCTTTGTTGTCTGTCTGGTTTTTTTTTATTGTGCTGCATTCCATCATGTTTTAGTGCATCCTTCCCAGCTGCTTTTTTTACTTTGACAGCGGCATCATAGACGACTCGAGAGCATTGCACTAGACATTAACATTAACAATCCAGCTTAGAAAGATAAAGATGCGAGAATCGTACGGTAGGGACTCCAGCCACACCGATTGACACCCGGAAAAATTTGTCGAGAGATCGGAAAGTTCAATTTCCTGCAAGCTGCTAGATTCGGTAGATTGAATTGCGATTGAGTGCTACAAATAATTTCAGATATTACTACTGATAGGAAGTAGGACCGGTGGACTGCGAGTGCTGGTTATGAGAATCCGAAAGCGAGGAAAAGAGGAGAGGTTAATGCATGAGAAAGGAGGAGTAAGAAACTTTAGTCGAGACGTTGCCACTGTCATGAAACAGGGACAAGCGCATGCCCTGTTGCGTTTGATCATGGGATCCACATAACTCCAAAAGGCATCTCCCTTTCACAATTCATGTGTTGCCTGAATTATTTTTTTCTTTACAAAACTGGTTAATCTTGGCAAATTCTTCGATGACTCTGTGCGTGACGAATATCATAATCCTGCACGAGGAACCCGAATCCTTCGAGCATTTCTGTACGCAAAACCATACTTGCAGGGAGCCATTGCTTTAGACGGTTCACGTCTCAAGTGGACGAAACCATTTAACTCGGAGAGACATCGCTTGTGACTCTGACTACTCAACATGAGCGTAGAAGCTGCTCAAGAATTTCTTCGAGGTTGCCATGGTGTAGGAGAGGATTTCTTCACCCGGTGTCAAGAGAATGTGACGAGATTACCATTTGTAGTTCTCCAAACTAAGTTATACACTATCTCGGCATCCAACTCGACAATCATCATCAATCGAGTGTCTGTATTTCATGTCTCTCTTTAAGTCTTGTGTAACGTAGGCATAGAAAAGATTTAAGGAAAAAGCTGGCCTAGAAGCTAAACCGAGGGAACAAAAAGATGCCAAGACCACGTTACTGTTGGTCGGTTGGTAGAGTGAGAGGGGGAGAGGGGAAAAAAAGGAAGAACAACTTCTTCATCCAAAAGCTCGAACATAAAATGTCTATGGCAGTTTACTGTTGAATTTCCCTTTTGATAGGATTAGGAGTGACAGTAGTCTGCATCACGCAACGGCATCCCACAACGTTCTGCACTGTCGTATTTTGCCCTTGCAGTTACTTCCGCTGTCATCCTCACGGCAGAGACTCACTCTCTGGCTGTGTTCTCTCTTTCTCCATGTTCCCTTCTGTCTAATCTAATTACCCGATTAGGAATTAGACTTCTTTCTTCCTCCCTTAACCTCTGTAGTTGTTCAGTGGGGGTGGAACTCCTCGAGCTGGGTGTGGAATTGTTATATTCTATCTGTCCATTCATAGGAACAGCAGAAAGATGGAATCTTTGATCGATTTCGGATGTAACCCATTTCAGTAGAGAGCTCGATTTCACTATCTAAACCCCGCAAGATTCAATTTTGGTTCCTGGATCAGTGTTCATTCTCCCAAATCTGTGCCCATCTCTAGTTTCTGTATCATTGAGTTGTACGAGGTTTGTTCTTGTGGAAACTGGCATCTTTTTCCAATTATTTCTCTTCCTGGGTCCTCTAGTCGGTTCTTGAATGAATGAGCCATTTGAGGTAGAGCAGTAGGTTGTCCTTCTCTGTGCCTGTCCATGACAAAAGCATGGGCTGACAGCTCACAGCAACACAAAAACACAGCAAGGAATTGTTTTTCATGAGGTTCCTGTCCTGCAAAATTCACTGCCCCTTCATTTGCTTCTGCAAGCCATCTCCTCACATCTGCAGCTCTGGGCCACTGAAATTCCAAAATGCCCCCCCTCAACTGTCTTCAACCATTGTCTCAGTCTCCAATGCCTCGGCTCAGCCATCTGCTGAGACCACAGAGGTGAAGGGTGACAGCTTAGCTGTTGCCAAGCAAACCAGTAATTGCTTCAAGAGCAGCCTCAAGAGGGCACCTTCGGAACTGAACGGGCAGCCGAAGAAGCAAGTGCAATGGGTGGATTCCATGGGGAAGGAACTTGTTGAGATCAGGGAATACGAGTCTAGGTGTGTAACTTCCTCTCTACCAATTTTCTCGAAACTAACACGATGCTACATGTTTGATCTTTGTATATGTTTTCAAGGATTATGCTTGTCTCACTGTGAAGTTATATGCTTGGAATTTTGATTGTGATTGCATCTGCAAAACATGAACTAGAGCATGTAGTTGGGACCAAAAATCCCAAACATATTAAACAGAATTTGAAGTCGTCGTACTCTAAAAGATTTCAGGGCATGATGATGTTGTACTTTGGGTTTAGAGCCAATGAACATCGTATCTTAGTACCAAAAGATGCCCCAAAAGGACTGAAACAGATCTTGAAGAAATTGATGCATTCATAGAAATCATCTCAAGAGCCTGTTTTTGTTTCTGGTATCAAAGTCTCAGGGTAGATCTGGTCGATCAGCTTAAAAGTTTTGAGACCTTCAAGTGTCTCACCGGGCATAAATCGATCTATCATAAACTTTGCTCCCCTGGTCACATTAAAAACTGTGTTTTCTTGTGCTTGTGCAGTGAAGTCGACGATACCGACCGAGACGGGGACAGGAACAGACGCTGCATTTGCGCTATTCTTTGGTCTTCTCATCCACTGAGACGTAGAACTCAGGGATGAGCTCCGGTTCTTGGTGCATTTCTGATCATCTGGGAGCCAGGGATAAGCTCCCACTGCTCCTGTCCTTCAAACTATCAGTTCATACCCATTGTCTTGTATTTTCCGGTACGTATCAATTGATATCCGCAAACTCATTGGATCATTGATTATCTAAGTCTGAGCAGGGTCAGATCACTAAGCGGCAAAGCCTTCCAACTATGAATTTTTTCCATTTATAATACTCGAATACAGGACCTGATCCGAAGAATATGTTTGTTCAATCATAATTCATCATTCATATGTTTGTTCAATTAGTGTTTACCATATATTAAGATTTTTAATATTTTTTAACCATTAATATATTTTTTTTCCAATTATGGTTCAACATTTATTTATTTATTTATATTTTTTAATTTTTTTTAGGGCTTAATAAATATAACTGTGTAATTATCGATTGTATGTCAAGTCTTGACTAGATGGATATATCACGTTAGCATTATTTACGTGATACGACTGTTTCACCGAAAACTTTCTCCTGTGCGAGCCGATGAGAGAGATGTAGGGTGGGGTGGCTGAGTATGAGGAAAACCAATTATCATTAAACTTCGTAAGTGAGTGAGAAAGGATAACTACCGTAATCGAGAACAGAGAAAATAAGGTGAAACATAGGTTTAATATTTTTTTATTTTTTAAAAATAAATAATAATAACTATTATAATATAGAATAAAAATATGGATTGAGGCTCGTGAGCATTATGAGTTGAATGTTATTGAGCTCGTACTGACTCTTTTAACTAGCAAGCTCGAGCTGAACTCGTTAAGATCGAACCGAATTCAAACTCTGAACAGACCGAACCCGAATCGTTCACGAATCATCTCTTCTTATTTAAATCCATGGCAGAGATGGCGGAATTTGAAAATTTGGAAGACCGTTATTGATTATGAAATCTTTGACGACCTTACGAATGTGTAATACGTATTACATTCAATTTATCAATGTTCCTGTAATCGTTCTTTGTGGCACGTTTGACGGGCGCACCTGCCCATTTGTCGTACATGAACTGAGCAAATCAAACTAGGAGGGCCGCCCACGATGTAACTAAAGTAAAAGAAAAATTGTTAATTACGATGCACACCACACGGCACAGTTTTCAACTTCCTCGCTAATAAGTGAAATTTCTCTTTCGAGTTATAAGATGATGGAAAATCTGATAAATTTGAGTAATTAAGATTTAAATTAGCCAGCTAATTTAAATATAAGATTTTCTCATTTAAATTTTTTAAATTTATGAAAGTCGAATATGGAATTTTATTTTTAAAAAATAAATTAATGGGTTGAGTTTAGTTGGAACACCAGGTCAAAATATACTATCTTGTGAACTTGTCAAACAAGAAAGGGGGCGTAGCCGTATTTTCTTTTCTTTCAATATTATCTGATATTTATAAATTCAATAAATCTTAATTAGTCTGAATTAGTGTCGGATCGGTTCACTAAGGGATATAACTCTCACGAATGTGAATTTTTTTTATTTATACGATTCGAACTCGATATCTTACTTCAGAAGAAGAGATATCGAACCATCTCGATTGATTCGGGCGTGAACATGTTTTGGATTCGTTCGAAAAATTTAATAATGGGTCAGTCCCGTCGTCGGAGATCCAGGCTAGAAAATCTGTTTCCGTCACCACATACTCCTATTTATTATTTTTTAAAAAAAAAACTGTCATATAAGATTTCATTTGTTGACGTGTCCATAAAACATATGTACGAGGTCAAAAACTAGGTTGAAAGTTTGTTAAATGATAACGTCAGAATATTCATCGAATATACATAATTACCATATTAAGCGAAAGTTAATTTGTTGAGTTAAGAGCCCAATGATGCAAGCGATGTGAGAATTAGAGTCCGAATGAGAAAATTACGGCATGTTGAACTTAATTTTAAAGATAATTTTCATTTACAACGGTCGTGGATTGGATAACCTGTGGTTAACTGATTCCTTAATTTAATGTTATGATCTTATCCGAAATTTACTGGGATCTTCCAAGAGCCTGCACTATCAAGTAAGTTCCTAAGGTTCAATTTTACCAGAGAGTATTGTGTGTAACGAATATACCACGTGACAGTACGGACGTGAAGTCACAAACTAATAAGATTTAGTCATTTTGAGATTTTTTTAATAAAACCTTAAAGATAAAAAAAACAATTCTATAAATAACTAAATCCTATTGGTTTGTGATACAACGTAATCACTGTCACGTAATATAACGGTCACATACGTGAATTCTTGTAATTTTACATGATAACAACAGCCATCTAATCAAAATCCTATGAGGGGCTTGTAACCTTCCAAAAAGTGCCTCGTACACGTATCAGTATGCGTATTTCTTTTTAAATATCAAACGATCGCATCCAATGAAAAACTGAAAAATTCAAATTTCCTACTCTTCAACTCTCTAGCACTGTCCATTTTCTTCATGCTACTTCTCCTCATAGCTAAAACATCACATTTAAAGCATGTCTTCTGGCTCTCCATAACCTTGCAGTGTTAGTGCTAATTGTAAAGTCAACATCAAGTCGATGAGCAAATTCCTTCGATAAGCATCGAACAACCACTTATATGTAGTAAATCTGTTACGTAATCGAACATCATCGAACTTTCTGTTTACCGAGACATTTGTTGGAAAAATGACATTGAATTGAATGAGAAATTGTTCTCATGAATTGAAAATTATATTTGGGCATAAGCCCAATTGAATGAGAAATTGAAGGATTGAAATTGGTTTAAGTCCATGGACTTATGATTTATGATGGTTATGGGTTGGGTTTATAAAAATCCATGAAGAGGCCCAGGCCTATAAGGGCCCAAAGAGTCCATAATGGGAAATGCAGAAACTCAATCCCACATCGATTAGGGATGAGAATTTCAAAGGGTTTATAAGTTAAGAGTATTCTTATGACAAGTAACTACTTCAGCTACAATAAACCGCTTTCTCGTGGCTCCCGCCTATGGCGGGAGATGCCGGCCTAGTTTTGCCATTTTTGGAAATTTTTTTTCCTCCTTCAATAAATTTGCCTTGGATTCCCGACTCTTCGGATTCCGGGCGGTTTAGGGTCTTAAAGGCCGTATTAAGGGGCGGCATTAAGGGACCGACCTTAATAGAGGCACTGAATGACCGGTTTAATCGGATTAATGGCCGGTTCGGTGCAATTAAGGGCTCTTAACGTTCGGTTTAGCCCTTTTAATGCCCGGTTCATTACATTTACGGCCGGTTCGGGCATTCAATTGTCCGGTTCTCTGCCATTTAAGCCACCAGCCCTCCACCAGCCTATAAATAGAGGCCCCCTCCATAGGTTCTGGACACACCACAAGCTCTAGAGCTCTCTCTCTTCTCCCTCTCTGCATCTGCATAGTTTTCGGTGGTTTCCAACTTCGAATTCCGGTTCGCCTCCAGCTGCGGGTCTCGTGCAACCTCGAGCTCAGAGTCGTTATATCCTGGGAGACTGAAGTCCACGCTACCTCAGCACAACCAGAGGGGACGAATCAGTCTCAAGGACACTGTGACCGCCACAGGCCTCGACACAATCAGTAAAAGATTTTCATTTATAAGTTTATTATTTCGATTTTATGTTATTCGATTATTTATTTTTCAGAAATTTAGTCGAATATCTTCTACTTGATTTTCCGGTAAGTCTTTCTTGCACGGTTTCGTGCCTATAGAAAGAATTCGTGAAAAATCAATTTTTATAATATTATTTTCTTTGTGGCCATCGAGATTATTATCATTTTCGTATTATTCTGGATTACAACATTCAACAGCCAGCCATCACAGTTCTTACAGATTTAATCTTTGCTCCTGTCCTACATTGCTTTGTAAACTTCCTGCAGGACTCTGGTTGCTGATACCACATTCTCTGCTCCCTGTCCTATCTCACAGTGCTGCACGCGCACAGGACTGGCTCATTACCCATACGTTCTAAATTCGACCATTACCGTAGGGTTACGTGACAAATGCATTTCTTTGCATTTCCTATTCTCGTGTTGGGCCCATGGGCTGCCCTCATCACCAAAAAATATATATCAGTGACACGTGGATGGATGGGGAGGAGCCACATCAACAAAATCTTGAGAGCGTCGGCAGAAACTCTACGATTAGTTCTAGATAAAAATATTCTTAAAAAGTCTTGTAAGAGAGTGCAATAAAAATATTTTTAAAAATTTAATATAATAATATCGTTCACGATTCGGTGCTAGAGAATCTCCGTGTAATTACCAAAACAAATTTTTTTTTGCTGGATTATTAAAATAAATTATCTTTACATATAATATATTTGATATTTTTACTGGATTTTTTTAATGAATGGGGTCAACGCAGGCAGACGCACAGAAAATGAGGGCATTGCCGCGCTGGTGTCGTTTACTGTCTGCTGTGTGCGGTCAAATTTTGACCTTTTCCTTCGAATTTATATACATATATATATACACACACTCAGCAAAAGTGAATTCTCTACTATGTAGAGATTTTTTTCATTTAACAAAATTGTTTAAAAAAGTGACTATTTAAATAATTAAAGAAAAATTTAACAATAATTAATATTCATAGTATATGATTTTTTGATAAATTATAAAATTAATGAATTTAAGGAAAAAGGTGTGATTTTACATATAATGGATCCGATGAAGAGATAGTTAGAAACACAGTCTTATTTTTCTTGATCTAACGAATATTAGTAATTATTTAAAAAACAAATGTTAATAATTAAATTTTATATGTTAATAAACAGTTCGGGAAATTAAAAAAAAAGGAAAATTTTGAAACGTTTCTATGCATTAACATAGACACACACATACATACAAACACATACATGTATACATACATATATGTCAGTCATTATATATATTTAACCAAGCTATTGATTGGAACCATAGAAATTAGAAGAAATAAGCCTCTTAGATTGGAATGGCCACAGTGCTCCCTCCAATAATGCTCCCAATCACGATCACCCCAGCCCTCATCCTCCTCGTCCCGATCCTCTTCCTCCTCGTCGTGGCCAAGCTCGGCCGCAGACGAACCCACCACAACCTCCCTCCCGGGAGCTCAGGCTGGCCGGTCATCGGCGAGTCGCTCGAGTTCCTGAGCGCCAACTATGCCGGCGTCCCGGGGAAGTTCATCCTGGACCGGGTCAAGCGGTACGGCTCGCTCGTCTTCCGGACCTCCCTGCTGGGGGAGCCGATGGTGGTGGTGTGCGGCCCAGCCGGGAACAAGCTCCTGTTCTCGAGCGAGGGGAAGAAGGTGGAGCTGTGGTGGCCGGCGTCAGTGCGGCAGCTGATAGGGCCGTCGCTGATCTGCAGGACCGGCGAGGAGGCAAGGGTCCAGAAGAAGATGATGATGAGCTTCTTCAACGTGGAGGCGCTGGCGAAGTGTATTCCCACCATGGAAGATGTGACTCGCCGCCACATCGCGGCACAGTGGCAAGGTATATATGACTACGAGCAATTCTGGATCCCTTGTCATAATCATTTTCTTGAATGGTCGACACTTTAATTAGTTTTTGACTAAATGACAAATTTTTCAACTAACGCAAAAGAAAATCACAGTGGAATAGTTACATGTTTTGTCTTTTTCGATGTTTGAGTTAGTGCGTATTTGTAAGTAACTAATTCAGTCCATGAAAATTAGTTTTATTGGAACCGTTACTCTCCCGCTGGCAGCTGAGCTGCACTTAAAAGTCCAGTATCTAACTCACTTATGAATTAGGTATCATTCATAACATTTGAATCGAGATTTTACTGAATGAGAAAAAGTTTCAAATCATCTCAATCTGTTTATACCGGTTAATGATAAATATCGATTTTGCTTGATATGTCACTAATTGCTGTTTTAATTAGATGATTAGATATGATACATACAACTGGGAAAGCTGAATTTCTGCATATTCAAAGTAGTTTTTTTTTTTTATGTTGCAACATTATACAAAAGTCCCACTGTACCGTAATTCTTCTTAATTTAAATCGGGTCAGTCTCATTGAGATATGAAAACGATCAATCGTATATTTCTTTTATTTATAAAATTCGATTTTGAAATGTCATTTAAAAGAAAAGAGATCGAACAATGTTAATAAAACCGGGTTAATTATGAATTTGAAGTTTGAATGGTTCTTCCATTAAGAAGCTTTAAGAAAAAAAATTTCAATTAGGCTTACCTAACTCGAGGGATAGCCGTCCATGTGGACGCTTAGCCAACTTTCTGGCATGCAGAAATCTGGTCGAGATTTTGGGACAGCGACATTAAATATTTGTGACGAATATTTCATGGCATAAAATACTAAATATTTGCTTCGTTTTGAAAAGAGGGTCTTCCCCCTTATCGGCCGATGGACCCCTAAATCTTCAGATTTATAATGTACGATAAAATCATCCTGTACATCTTCTTCGGATTTTGATATTATAATTTTTTTTTATAATTTTTAATAATTAACTTACGTCTGGTAAAAATTTAACAGTAATTTATATGATGAACTCATATTATATTAAGTATTAACTGAAATTGCAATTTTCTTGCCCTTTATTTCTCACTTTTTTCGAACTCTTTTCGGCCCTCGAGCAACTATAATTGAAAATACATGTGTTGCTGCTGCCCTTATCTCTCAGGAAAAATGCATATTAAAAAACATCTGATGTCACCTACCTGAAGTTGGTCAAATGATTCTCTTACCAAACCCTCAAATGGATGGTCATATGATCGATTTCCAGATTGGGAGGGTCGATGGAATTTTCCTCAGGATCTCGGCCTGACCGCCGATTAGTCTCGAAGTGCGATTCGATCGGCCCGGAGATACTCTATGGTGCAAACCAAAAAAATATAAAATAAAAAACATATGTTAACTGGTGCTGCCCTTGTTGGTGGTGAGATTCTTACCTGACCGACCTGACTCAAATCTGAATTAGTTTTGACTAATTAAATTTTTCAATACTATCAAAAAGAAGCTATCTCTCAATAATAAATTTTCTTAGTTTGCAAAGGTCGAACTCGAGATAATGCTTAGCGGTCATTGTTGACAAGTTAGTAATGGTTTGAAGGTGAAGAGGAAGTGAAGGTGTACCCTACCATAAAACACTACACCTTCGAGCTCGCCTGTCGACTCTTCATGAGCATCGAAGAACCCGATCTCATCTCGAGGCTCTTCTCCCACTTCAATATCTTCCTCAAAGGGGTGATATCGATCCATCTCAACCTCCCTGGAACCCGGTTCTACCACGCCATGAGAGCCTCGGACGCGATCCGTGACGAGCTCCGCGCGGTCGTGAGGCGACGGAGAATGGACATGGAGAAGAAGGTGGCCTCCCCTGACCAAGACATTTTATCGTACCTGCTCGCGAATCCCGATGAGACAGGGAAGTTCATGCCTGAGATCGAGGTAGTAAACAACATGCTGGACCTGCTCTTTGCTGGCCACGACACCAGTAGCTCCACCATAACCTTGATTATGAAGTACTTAGCCGAGCTGCCTCGAGTCCACGAAAAGGTTCTCAGAGGTTCGGTCCTCATTCAGTGCCTAGTTTTTTTCTTTCGGGTTTCTCTAGGCGGAGGTTCGATTTTACTAACGTTTGGGTTGTTTGTTTCATCAGAGCAAAGGGAGATTGCAGCCTCGAAGGCCCCCGGGGAACTCCTGAACTGGGAAGATCTGAGGAGGATGAGGAATTCGTGGAATGTGGTGTCCGAGGTCATGAGGATGACTCCGCCGGTCACCGGTTCGTACCGGGAAGCCTTGGTCGATATCGAGTTCGAAGGATATACAATTCCCAAAGGATGGAAGGTAATGAACTTCTGGTGCTTGAGAAGAGTCTATGTGTGCAGAAGCCGGTTCGTAGACCGAACCGGTTTAGAACCGAGCCAAAAGAACCGGTTCGCTTCGGTTCGGCATATTAAGTCCAAATTAAAACTGGTTCAGGGATGTTCCATACCGCTCTTTTAATATGATCTGATCATTTGGTTGGAACACGTGCAGTTATTCTGGAGTGCTGCCTTCACGCATAAAGACCCGAACTTCTACCCGAATGTGACGGAATTTGATGAATCGAGGTTCGAGGGATCCGGGCCTCCCCCGTTCTCTTACGTACCGTTCGGAGGAGGGCCAAGAATGTGCTTGGGAAAGGAGTTTGCTCGCATGGAGATGCTTGTCTTCCTGCACAATGTCGTTAACCGGTTCGACTGGGAATTATCAATTCCCAGTGAGAAGATAATATATGACCCAATGCCGACTCCGGTGGAAGGACTCCAGATCCGTCTCCGACCCCGGAAGTTTTCGGACTGAAACCCATGGACGGTTCGTTTCCATTGCCAAGAGTGATATGACTAAGACTCTACATCCTTACATGTATGTGAACCATGGAAAGTGATCCATTCCACCCAAAGTTCTATAGTTCATGCATTACTTTTGTCGATTGTAAGATTGATGATGACTGTTCCTGTTAATCGTAATGTGCCTTATATCTTAGGGCGAATACCACACGAAATACAGAATGTTTCTTATGCCGTTTTCTGTATCTGTGAAATATGGCGCATTTGGCAAAGTACCGGTTTCGTGCAATTGTCCCTTTGAGAGGATGTCCTCGGAAATGTCTAGGAAAACAATGCACCAGGGATGGTATCCTTGTGTTCCTCCACTGTGAACCGGGTTATGTTCAATTCCGAAGAGAAGATCGAGTTCAATCCGAAACCTGTCCCTCGAGAACTTATTCGGGTCCAGACTCCATTCCCAGTCAGCGTACAAGCTTGTTAGCTCTCACTGGTCTTTGGCAGAGTTAGGATTAAAACATAGTTAACCTTGGCATGTTCCAAAACTGCAGAATTTGAACTGGAAAAAAACCAAGAATTCCTTGTGCTTCAATTAATCTTCCTGTGGAAAATGTTATAATACACCGATCTGGAGGTGAATCATCTCTGCACCAGAACAATGAATATGATGTAGATCACGAATCCCGTCTCCAGCACCTGACCGCGACCAAGCAAGCAGGAAAAAGACTAGAGTACGGTAGTAGACTTATATCACAGGAAAAAGAAGAAACCGTCGTTAACGTAATTCCGGGATTGTGGGGCACCAACTTGTGGAAGCCAAACAGCAATTTGATGGCGTTGATGGCATTCTCGTTGATGAACGACTCATTGAACCTCTTCAGGAGAGGCTCAAACTCCTCAGAGGCCCTGATGTTCGCCAGATTGGGATCGGTCCTGATACTCTGAAATAACCGGGAAAATGCATCAGGACTTCTTCAGGAAGTGCAAACCTAAACAAGTGATAGATCGTTCCATCCAATACCTTAAAATCTTCAAATCCCGCTTCCATGGCATGTTCGAGAGCCGAGAGCCCAGCCTGTAACTGTTTATAGATACAAAAAGAATGAACGAAGTTCAAGAGGCTTCCATACCCTATAGCATTTGTTGCAGGTTCGATGATAAGAAGGTTACCCGGTTAAGCTTAGAGTAACAGCAACCAACATCATAGCAAGCGACCGATGCTTCCATGGGGTCGGGTTTTGATCCCAACACGGACTCAAATTTTTTCATTTACAAAATTCGAACCCACGATACAAGTTTGTTAATGGTAATGTCAGAATACTCATCGAATATACATAATAATCATATCAAGTAAAAGTTTGTCGAATTAAGAACCCGCGATACAAGCTTGGAGTACGATGAGAAAACTACTGCTCGTTCAACTAAATTGTAGAACTAATTTTCATTTATATATCGGTTGTGGGTACCCCGTGGTTAAATCGATACCTCAAATCGGAACTTTGATCTTATCCGAAATTCATCGGGATCTCCAAAGACCCTGCACTATCATGTGATGTTCCTACAGTTCCAGTTTTACCTAATACCAACATCCATATAACCTAATCCTACAATTCCAATTTTACACGAACGTTCTAAATTTAACTCTCGTTTTGAGAACTATGTGTCACTTTATTTCTCTGTTCTTGTACTATGCTCACAGTCCTCTCTCATCACCGAAAAATATATCAGCGATGAGTGGATGGATAATGAGGAACCAAATCAGTAAAAACTCAACGGCGCCAGCCGGAACCTGATGATTTATATTAGATGAAAATATTTTTTGAAAATTTTGTAAGAAAGTGCAATGAAAATATTTTAAGAGATTTAATAATGTAATAATATTGTTCACGATTCGGTGCTAGAGAATCTGAGTGTAATTACCAAAATAAATTATTTTTTTGCTCAAATTAAATTATCTTTACATATAATATATGTGATATTTTTACTGGTTTTTTTAATGAATGAGGTCAATGCGGGCAGACGCGCAGAAAATGAGGGCATGGCCGCATTGTTGTCGTTTACTGTCCGCTGTTGTGTTGTCAAATTTTTTTCCTTTGAATTTATATATACTAGAGAAGGAGCCCACGCTTCGCTACGGGATTAGTAAATACTTAATAATGTTTGAATTTTTTTAGAAACAATAAATGGATTTCAATAGTGTATGATCATTCTCATGAATAAAAGTAATAAATTAAGTGATGAGAGTATTCCTTGTGCAATGAGCATATGTGAGTATGAAAAATATCATAGGCAAAGTGTGTGATAAAATGTGTCAGTTTGAAATGGTTGTTTAAAATGAGTAATCTCATATAGGAAAATATAAAGAAAATGTTGTCGTCAATATCAGTGACATAAATATCATCAAATATAGTTTAGCTTTTGGATAGAGATCCTTAGAAATTCATTAGAAATGGGTCAGCTTGATTACATTAATTGTAAGCTTTCTATCCGAATGAGTTACAAAATACCTGTATGCACTCTAAGGATTATTTCTGACATAAGATTTTCTTCGAGACTATCTCGAGAGGATCGTATATTGTACGGCGAGAAAGTATTTTGAAATGTGAGTTGTATTCGAATGAAGTCCGAGTAAATTGTTTTTAGTCAATAGCTAAATGTTGAATAAGATGAGGAGGAATATATAGAAAAAGAAAAGACAGCTAGATAGTTCTTCGTTGATGTAAAATAAACTGCACACAGACAAAAGGTGGTACAAAACATATATGGCTGACAACACAGTTAAACAAAACAGCTACGTGATACTTGAAAGTTGACGCTACCAGTCTTTTATATCCAGGCTTTATCGACATAAAAATAGTAGGATAGGCAAAGGCAGGGTTGCTCAAATTACATAGACTATACAATGATCAAAGGGGTAACACAAAAGGCAGGCTGATACCACATTATCTGCTCCCTGTCCTTTCTCATCTCACAGTGCTGCACGCGGACAGGACTGACTCATTACCGATATGTTCTGAATTCGATCAATGTCGTGGGAGTTACGTGACAAATGTATTTCTCTCCATCTCCTATTCTTGTACTGGGCCCACGGGCCGCCCCTCATCGCCAAAAAAATATATCAGTGACACGTGGATGGATGGGGAGGAGCCACATCAACAAAAATTTGAGAGCGTCAGTAGAAATTTTACGATTTGTTCTATATAAAAATATTCTTAAAAAGTTTTGTAAGAAAGTGTAATAAAAATATTTTTAGAGATTTAATATAACAATATCGCTCATGATTCGGTGCGAGAGAATCTAGGTGTAATTACCGAAATAAATTTTTTTGCTGGATTATTAAGATAAATTATGTTTACATATAATATTATAATAATATATGTGATATTTTTACCCTTTTTTTTTAATGAATGAGGTCAACGCAGGCAGATGCGCAGAAAATGAGGGCATTGCCGCACTGGTGTCGTTTAGTGTCTGCTGTGTGTGTGTGGTCAAACTTTGACCTTCTCCTTTGAATTTATATATACATATAATATATATATACACACACACACACACACAGTCAGCAAAAAATATGCATCTGTATGTTATTTCAAGTGAATTCTCTACTATGTAGAGATTTTTTTTCATTTCATTTAAAAAATTGTTTTAAAAAAGTGACTATTTAAATAACTAAAGAAATTTAAATAATAATTAATATTCATACTATATAAGTTTTGATAAATTATAAAATTAATGAATTTAAGGAAAAAATTTGTGATTTTACATATAATGGATATGATGAAGAGATAGAAAAAAAATCGTGTGTGATACTAAAGAAAAAGTCGCGGTTGAGAAGGATGCAGTAGCTGAATATCAGTGAATTTATCACCACAACCTTATTTTTCTCGATCTAACGAATGTTAGCAATTATTTATTCATAAGAAAAATGAATATTAACAATTGAATTTTATATGTTAATAGATAGTTCGGAAAATTTAAAAAAAAAACCAAAATTTTCAAACGTTTCTATGTATTAACATAGATACTCACAACATACAAACACACATATATTTTTTTTTTTTTTGGTTTAAATACAAACACACATATATACACATACATATATGTCAGTCATTATATATATTTAACCAAGCCATTGATTGGAGCCATACACCTTAGAAGAGATAAGCCTCTTAGATTGGAATGGCCACGGCGCTCCCATTCACGATCACCCCAGCCCTCATCCTCCTCGCCCCGATCCTCTTCCTCCTCGTCGTGGCCAAGCTTGGCCGCAGACGAACCCACCACAACCTCCCTCCAGGGAGCTCAGGGTGGCCGGTCATCGGCGAGTCGCTCGACCTCCTGGGGGACAACTCAGCCGGCGTCCCAGAGAAGTTCGTCCTGGACCGGGTCAAGCGGTACGGTTCGCTCGTCTTCCGGACCTCCCTGCTGGGGGAGCCGATGGTGGTGGTGTGCGGCCCAGCCGGGAACAAGCTCCTGTTCTCGAGCGAGGGGAAGAAGGTGGCGGTGTGGTGGCCGGCGTCGGTGCAGCGGCTGATAGGGCCGTCGCTGCTCAACAAGACCGGGGAGGAGGCCAGGGTCCAGAAGAAGATGATGATGAGCTTCTTCAACGTGGAGGCGCTGGCGAAGTGTATTCCCACCATGGAAGATGTGACTCGCCGCCACATCGCCGCACAGTGGCAAGGTATGACTATGATCAATTACGGATCCCTTGTCGTAATCATTTTCTCGAATGGTCGAGACTTCAATTATTTTTTAACTAAATGGCAAATTTTTCAACTAACCGAAAAGAAAATCACAGTGGAAGCTTTACATGCTGGTCTTTTTCGATATTTCGGACGTTAGTGCGTATTTGTAAGTAACGAATTCAATCAGATAAAATTAGTTTCCTTGGGCATTTCAATTCGAACTATTACTCTCCCGCCGGCGGTTCCATTAGTTGTATAGTATTAATATTAACAGTAACAATGATTCGAATTGAAACATGTAACTGAACTAATCTTACAGAAATGAATCAGCAATGTACAAGATATGGAATTTGACTGTGAACATCAGAGGACGTCTAGGATTTCTCCTGTGATCATTACTCCCCCGTTTTGAAAGGTTAATCTTGAGCCATCAGATTAAACCGTTAAATGATCTAGATCGTAGAAATTCAGAGAGAAGGCATACCATGGTTATAATATTCCTTATTAATTAATATATATTTAGTTAGCTGCACTTAAAAGTCCAGCAACCAACCCACTTATGAATTAGGTAGCCCTAATCATATATTTTTGCTTCCATTCATAATATCTGATTCGAGATTTTACTGAATAAGAAAAAGTTTCAAACCATCTCAATATGTTCATACCAATTAATGATAAATATCAATTTTGCTTGACGTGTCACTAATTGCTGTTCTAATTAGATGATTAGATATGATACATACAACTGGGAAAGCTGAATTTCTGTATATTCGAAGTGGGGTTTTCTTTTTTTTTTTTTGTATATTACAACATTATACAAAAGTCCCCATTGTGCCATAATTCTTCTTAATCTAACTCGGATCGGTCTCATAAAGATGTAAAAAAACGATTAGTTGTAGATTTTTTTATTTATAAAATTTGATTTTAAAATATCATTTAAAAGAAAAGGTATCAAATAATGTTAATAAAACCGGGATAATTACGCCATTGAAGTTTGAATGGTTCTTCCATTAAGAATCTTTTAAAAGAGAAAATTAAATTAGGCTTATCTAACTCGAGGGATAGCCGTCCATGTGGACGCGTGGCGAACTTTCTGGCATGCAGAAATCTGGTCGAGATTTTGGGACAGCGATATTAAATGTTTGTGACGAATATTTTATGGCATAAAATATTAAATATTTGCTTCCCTTTGAAAAAGGGTCTTCAACCTCAACCTTTTGGGAAGATGGAGGGACGCCTAAATATTCAGATTTATTATGTACGTGAAAATTGTCGTGTAAATCTTCTTCGGGTTTTAATATTATAAAATTTTCATAGTTTTTAATAATTAATTTACGTACGATAAAATTTCAACTGTAATTTACATAAATAAATTTATATTATATTAAATATTAACTGGAATTGTAATTTTCTTGTGCCCTTTATTTCTCACTTTTTTGGACTCTTTTCGAGCTTTCGAGCAACTATAATCGAAAATACATGTGTTGGTGCAGCTCCTGTCTCTCGGGAAAAAAGCATAGTAAGAACCATCTGATGTCACCCACCCGAGGTTGTTGGCTAAATGGTTCTCTCACTAAACTCTCAAATGGATGATCATAGGATAGATCTCCAGATCGGGAGGGTCAATGGCATTTTCCACGGGATCCCGGCCTGGCGGCAGATTAATTTCGAAGTGCGGTTCGGCCGGCCCGGAAATACTACATGGTGTAAATAGAAAAAATACAAAATAAAAAACATATGTTATCTAGTGCTGCCCTTGTTGTGGTGAAATTTTTACTTGACCGACCTGACTCAAATCTGAATTAGTTTGAGCTAATTAAATTTTTTAATATCATCGGAAAGAAGCTATCTCTCAATGATGAATTTTCTCAGCTTACAACGTTCCAACTCGAGATACTGTTTAGGAGTCATTGTTGACAAGTTTGTAATGGTTTGAAGGTGAAGAGGAAGTGAAGGTGTACCCTACCATAAAACACTACACCTTCGAGCTCGCCTGTCGACTCTTCATGAGCATCGACGAACCGGATCTCATCTCGAGGCTCTTCTCCCACTTCAATGTCTTCCTCAAAGGGGTGATATCGATCCATCTCAACCTCCCCGGAACCCGGTTCTACCACGCCGTGAGAGCCTCGGATGCGATCCGTGAGGAGCTCCAGGCGGTGGTGAGGCGACGGAGAGTGGACATGGAGAAGAAGGTGGCCTCCCCTGACCAAGACATTTTATCGTACCTGCTGGCGAATCCTGATGAGACCGGGAAGTTCATGCCCGAGATCGAGGTCGTAAACAACATGCTGAACCTGCTCTTTGCTGGCCACGACACCAGTAGCTCCACCATAACCTTGATCATGAAGTACCTCGCCGAGCTGCCTCGAGTCCACGAAAAGGTTCTCAAAGGTTCGGTCTTCGTTTGGTACCTCCGCTTTTTTGTTTCATTCAGGTTTCCGTAGGCTGAGGCTTGGTGTTATTAAGGTTCGTTGTTTGTTTCATCAGAGCAAAGGGAGATTGCGGCCTCAAAGGCACCCGGAGAACTCCTGAGCTGGGAAGATCTGAGGAGAATGAGGTGTTCATGGAATGTTGTGTCTGAGGTCATGAGGATGACTCCGCCGGTCACCGGTTCGTTCAGGGAAGCCTTGGTCGATATCGAGCTCGAAGGCTATACCATTCCCAAAGGCTGGAAGGTAATGAACTAGTTTTGCTTGAGAAGGGTTTTGATAGGAGTGTGCAGAAGCCAGTTCGTAGACCGAACCGGTTTCGAACCGAGCCAAAAGAGCCGGCTCACTTCAGTTTGGTACATTAAGTCCGAACTAAAAAACTGGCTTAGGGATGTTTGATACCGCTCTTTGAAAACGATCTGATCATTTGATTGGAATACTGCAGTTACTCTGGAGTGCTGCCTTCACGCATAAAGACCCGGAGCTCTACCCAAACGTGACGGAATTCGACGAGTCAAGGTTCGAGGGATCCGGGCCTCCTCCATTCTCTTATGTACCCTTCGGAGGAGGGCCGAGGATGTGCTTGGGAAAGGAGTTTGCTCGCATGGAGATGCTTGTGTTCCTGCACAACGTTGTTAACCAGTTCGACTGGGAATTATCGATCCCCAGCGAGAAGATAATATATGACCCAATGCCGACTCCGGTGGAAGGACTCCCGATCCGCCTCCGACCCCAGAAGTTTTTGGATTAAAGCTCGTGGACAGTTCGTTTCCATTGCTAAGAGTGATATTTCTTAACTAAGACTCTACATCCTTACATGTATGTGAACCATGGAAAGCGATCCATTCCACACAAGGTTGTATAGTTCATGCATTACTTTTGTAGATGGTAAGATTGATGATGGCTGTTCCTGTTAATCGTAATATGTCTTATACCTTAGGGCGAATACCACTCGAAATACAATTATTTCTTATGTCATTTTCTGTATCTGTGAAATATGACGCATTTGGCAAAGTACCGGTTTCGTGCAATTGTCTCTTTCAGAGGATGTCCTGGGAAATGTCCAGGAAAACAATGCACCAGGGATGGTATCCTTGTGTTCCTCCACTGTGAACCGGGTTATGTTCAATTCCGAAGAGAAGATCGAGTTCAATCCGAAACCTGTCCCTTGAGAACTTATTCGGGGTCCAGATTCCATTCCTAGTCCGCGTTCGAGCTTGTTAGCTCTCACTGGTCTTTGGCAGAGGTAGGATTAAAACATAGTTAACCTTGGCACGGTCCAAGACTGCAGAAGCTGAACCGGAAAAAACCAAGAATTCCTTGTACTTCAATTGATCTTCCTGTGGCAAATGTTACAATACACCGATCCGGAGGTGAATCATCTGTGTACCAGAACAATGAATATGATGTAGATCACGATTCCCGTCTCCAGCACCTGACCGCGACCAAGCAAGCAGGAAAAAGACTAGAGTACGGTCGTAGACTTATATCACCAGAAAAAGAAGAACCCCTCGTTAACTTAATTCCGGGATTGTGGGGCACCTACTTCTTGTTGAAGCCAAGCAGCAATTTGATGGCATTGATGGCATTCTCGTTGATGAACGACTCATCGAACCTCTTCAGGAGAGGCTCAAACTCCTCAGAGGCCCTAATGTTCGCCAGATCGGGATCGGTCCTGATACTCTGAAATAACTGGGAAAATGCATCAGGACTTCGTCATCGCCTTAAAATCTTCAAATCCCGCTTCCATGGCGTGTTCGAGAGCCGAGACCCCGGCCTGTAACTTGTTTATAGATACAAAAAGAATGAGCAAAGTTCGAGAGGCTTCCATACTCTATAGCATTTGTTGCAGGTTCGATGATAAGAAGGTTACCTGGTTAAGCTTAGAGCAACAGCAACCAGCATTATAGCGACCGATGCTTCCATGGGGTCGGGTTTTGATCCCAACAATGACTAGAATTTTTTTATTTATAAAATTTGAACTAAGATCTTACCTAAAAACAAATATCGAATTATCTCAATCGATTAACACGTGAACAATATCTTTTGGATTCATCGGAAATTTTTAATAATACGTCAATCCCGTCCTCAGTAATCCAGGTTTGAAAATCTGCTTCCGTCACGACAGATTTCCGTCAGCCTAGTCTCCCATCTATTAATAATAATAAATAAATAAATAAACCTATCGTGTAAGATTTCATTAGTTCACGTGTCTTTAAAAACATGCATACAACCTCAAAAATCAGGTTGAAAGTTTGTTAATGGTAATGTCAGAATATTCATCAAATATATAATTATCATATCAAGTAAAAGTGTATTGAATTAAGAACCCGCCATACAAGCCTGTAGTATGAATGAGAAATCTGTTGTTCGTTCAACTAAATTGTAGAACTAATTTTCATTTATATATCGGTTGTGGGTACCCCTGTGGTTAATCGGTACCTCAATTCAGAACTTTGAACTTATCCTAAATTCACCGGGGATCTCCGAAGAACCTGTGCTATCAGGTGGGGCCCGCCCTGATCGTATTTCCAAAAATGGCCTCACTTATCTCTTACTTTACTTAATAAAGAAGGGTATTATTGTAAAAGCCTTTATTCCCTTTCTTCTAAAATATTATAATATTATATTTTCAATCACTTTTTGAATAATTTAAAACACTTATCAAATACAATAATTTTATTTTATAATTTACTTTTTATATAAAATAATAATTTTTAATGTAATCTAATATTCTCCTGTAATTCAAGATTATTCGAACCAAATATCCCTTAATAGCAACAAGCCATCTAATCCTACAGTTCCAATTTTACCTGGAGGTTTTAAATTTAACTCTCACTGTGAGAATTATATGACATTTTATTTCCCTGTTCTTGCACTATGCTCACAGTCCTCTCTCATCACCGAAAAAAAAATCAGTGATACGTGGATGGATAGTGAGGAGCGAGATCAGTAAAAACTCGACAGCGTGAGCCGGAACCTGATGATTTATTCTAGATGAAAATATTCTTTGAAAATTTTGTAAGAAAGCGCAATAAAAATGTTTTTAGAGATTTAATATAATAATATTGTTCACGATTCGGTGCTACAGAATCTGAGTGTAATTACCGAAATAATTTTTTTTTGCTCAAATTAAATTATCTTTACATATAATATATGTGATATTTTTACTGGTTTTTTTTCATGAATGAGGCCAACGCGCGCAGACGCGCATAAAATGAGGGCGTGGCCGCATTGTTGTCGTTTACTGTCCGCTGAGTGTTGTCAATTTTTTTTCCTTTTAATTTATATATATAGAGAGAGAGAGAGAGGTATGACACCAAGAGGGGTTGGGCCGAGTGGTAAGCAGCTCGGTGCCGCTTAAGGAGGTCTCAGGTTCGAGACCTCACGTACGCAGACACCCCTCTTGGGAGCCTCACCCGCCATTGCCAGGCGTGCGACCCGGGGCGACCAACGGATTAGTCAAGTATGGTTGGCTGAAAGATGCCATCTCACCGCTGGTGGGGCCTGCTTGGATACCGTGGCTGGCGACCAAAAAAAAGAGAGAGAGGTATGACAATGGGCCAGGCGGGCCGGGTATTTTGGTTCCGGGACCCGTGTGCCCCGCTTTTGCGCGGGTCGTGCCGGGTACGGGTCGAGAAAATTACGTAATACTATGTAAAATGTAATAACAATGTGATAGAAATTTACATATTAATGGTAGTATAATTAAATAAATTTAAAAAATAAGAAGTTACATAATTTTGATATAATATAACTATTATTATCTAATTTACTAACACAAAAGCATTCATAAATTAAGTAAATTAAATTTTAAAATATATAATTATATGGTAATATAATATATGGGTGTGGGGCGGGTTTGCAGGCACCCCAAATACGAGCGGGGCAGGCTGGGCAGCACGGGCTCGAGTCAAGTTGTCATCCCAATATATATATATATATATATATATACTCAGCAAAAAATATATACATACATCTATATTATATATATATTATTTCAAGTGAATTCTCTACTGTGTAGAGATTTTTGTCATTTGACAAAATTGTTAAAAAGAGTCACTATTTAAATAATTAAAAAGTTTAATAACAATTAATATTCATAGCATATGATTTTTAATAAATTATAAAATTAATGAATTTGAGGAAAATGAAATAGATCTGATGGAGAGGTAGTTATGTGCGATAATAAAGAAAAAATGACAGTAACCAAAGATTTAGTTGTTAAATATCAGTGAATTTATCATCATAATCTTATTTTTTGATCAATAAATACTAATAATTATTCAGTAAAAAATGAATATTAACAATTAAATTTTATATGTTAATAGACAGTTTGAAAAATTGAAAAAGATACTAAAATTCTCAAACTTTTTTATGTATTAACATAGATACACACATACATACAAACACATATACATATACACAAACGTAGATACATACACAGAATCTGTCTGTCTCTCTCTCTCTCTCTGTAGATATATATTTAACCAAGCCATTGATTGGAACCATAGGAAAAAAAGAGCCTTTTAGATTGCAATCAACACAGTGCTCCCTCCAAGAATGTTCCCATTCACGATCACCCCAGCCCTCATCCTCCTCGCCCCGATCCTCTTCGTCCTCGTCGTGGCCAAGCTCGGCCGCAGACGAGCCCACCGCAACCTCCCTCCGGGAAGCTCGGGGTGGCCGGTCATCGGCGAGTCGCTCGAGTTCCTGGGGGCCAACTCTGCCGGCGTCCCAGAGAAGTTCGTCCAGGACCGGGTCCAGCGGTATGGCTCGCTCGTCTTCCGGACCTCCCTGCTGGGGGAGCCGATGGTGGTGGTGTGCGGCCCAGCCGGGAACAAGCTCCTGTTCTCGAGCGAGGGGAAGAAGGTGGCGGTGTGGTGGCCGGCGTCGGTGCAGCGGCTGATAGGGCCATCGCTGCTCAACAAGAACGGGGAGGAGGCCAGGGTCCAGAAGAAGATGATGATGAGCTTCTTCAACGTGGAGGCGCTGGCGAAGTGTATTCCCACCATGGAAGATGTGACTCGCCGTCATATCGCCGCACAGTGGCAAGGTATGACTGTGAGCAATTATGGATCCCTGTCATGATCATTTTCTTGAATGGTCGACACTTTAATTATTTTTTGACTAAATGACAATTTTTTCAACGACCGTGAAAGAAAATCACACAGCAAGTGTTTGATGTTTGTCGATTTCGATAACTGAGGTTTCGCGTATTCGTAATTAGTGATTAATTCAGTCCACTGAAATTAGTTTTCTTGCGTGTTCCAATTCGAACCGTCACACTCACGCTGGCGGTTCCGTCAAAGGCACGCAATCCACGTTGACAGTGACGACAATTTGGATTCAGACGTGTAACTGAACTAATCTTACGGAGATGAATTAGCCACGTGCAAACATACGGAACTCAAAATCAAAAAACGTATAGGATTTCTTGTAATCGTTGCTCTCCTGTCTAAATGATTAATTGTGAGCCATCAAATTAAATCATTAAATGATAGTTAACGTAGATTCTAGAAATTCTATCCTAAATAAGTAAATAAATTAAGAAAAGACACGGTTTCATTCATAATATTTAAATCTAGAATTACCCAAACGAGAAAAGGTTTCAAACCATGTCAATATGTTCATACCGGTTAACGATAAAATATCGATATTTCTTGATATGTCACTAACTGCTGCTGTTCTAAATTAGATTATTAGATATGATACATACAACTGGGAAGCTGAATTTTCGGTCATGAATTACTTTTTTATTTACAAAACTTAATTTTTGAAATATTATTTAAAAAACCCAGTTAACTTTTCAGTTTGAAGTTTGAATGGTTCTTCCATTAAGAAGCAGGGAAAAAACAATTTAGGTTATTGGACTCCACGTCGACACGCGGGTGGCCAACTTTCTGGCATGGAGAAATCTCTGGTCAGAGATTTTGGGACAGCGATGTTTAATATTTGTGAAGAACATTTTATGGCATAAAATGTTGAATATGTTTGCTGCCTTTACAAAGAGAGTCTTCCACGTTATGGGCCGATGAACCGCTGATTTTTTACGTTGTAATAAACAAAAACCAATTTACCACATAAATTTCTATCACAGTCTAGGCACTGTAAAGATCGACGTGACAATAGATTCGAACGATAATTAATACAATAATTTAACATTATGTTATATTATACAATAAATGTTTACTTCAGATTAGTGTTACCATTTATTCCTCTCTTTTGTGGAATTGTTCTTGGGCTCTTGAACTTTAATTATCGAAAAACGTGTGGTGGTGCTGCCCTTGTCTCTCGGGAAAAATCGTGTTAAGAAGCCCATCTGCTGTCTGTCGCGTTTGGCTTGAAAAAGGAGAAAGAAAAGTCTTGTAACTATCGAATATATTGCTGATATTGTGTTATAAATTAATAGAATTTAATTAATTTTGTAATAGTGTTTTTTTATTTTAAGATTTTATTAATAAAATCTTAAAATAATTAAATCTTATTAATTTATAATACGTTCTTCGTGAATTGAATGGAAGGCGCACATAGAACTGCTCATTCTGCCACCGTGAGTGAGAGCACTTGGAGAGATATTCTTGGTGAGAGTTGGCAAAAGTCCATTCATCACCTCGCAAATTCCTCTGGAGTTTACTCGCACCAGTGGTCCTCTCAAGGCTACACTCACCTCCATTATGGGGCCATACATTTGGCTCTGAGTTTTCATGGACGAAAAGGACTTTCAGTAATGGCTTGTATGGCACTCTTTGACACTAGATTCTTGGAATACCAGCTCGTTTGTATTGGGACAATTGAATGAGCTTGTGCCAACTCCCACCAAGAATGTCTCCCTAAGTGCTCTCACCCGCTATGGTAGAATGAACAGTTAAAAAGCGATTCAACCTCACTGTTATCCAAGGAGAAACCCCTGGTCTTCTCAATCTATTGGACAAAGGCAAATTCCTTTCTTTGATGCATTTGGGCAGGCCTTGGCAAAATGGCCTAGCCTATTGCTGTTGTAGCACTGACCGATACTCGTTACACATAATTCTCTCACCTTGCAAAAGGATGCGTTGAACCTCGTGGGAAGTAATGAGGGAAGGCTAGGTAGAGGTAAGACCTAACATGTCCCTGTAAAAATCAACCCCAAATAAAAGATGTTCCTCGGCATCAAGGATAGATTTAGAAGTTTGAACTGAGGGGCAAAATTAAAAGTAAAGTTAAATGACGAATTTGAAAAGGGCAAAATAAGGTGATTTAATAAAAATGTAGTTGAAACTCGTAAATTTTGTGTAAGATTCTGTGAGTTTTTTCAAGTTTAGAGGGTCATCTCGTGCACTTGTTAAATCTTTCATCACTCGTCACTGATATATGACTAGTAGGCCGGTGATGCCCTTGTTGGTGTGTGAATATAAACTCGAACCAAATTGGTCCATTGGCATGTAAAAATATCTTTTAACGGCTTGTACGAGCTAGTTGGGATGGTTTGACACCTTCTTCTCCTAAGGAAGGAATCGAATTTGAGTCTTGTGGATGATGAAGATTCATATTGTGAGAGTTTTTATCCCTCAGTGGACCGACCTAGCTCAAAACTGATTAGTTGGGGCTCATCAGATTTCTTAATACCATTGAAAAAAAAAATTTCACGATAAATTCTCTCTATGAACTCGAGGCATTGTTTAAGGGAAAATAAACCATTCAACTGTCGTTGGTAACAAGTTGATAATGGTTTGAAGGTGAAGAGGAAGTGAAGGTGTACCCTACCATAAAACACTACACCTTCGAGCTCGCCTGTCGACTCTTCATGAGCATCGACGAACCGGGTCTCATCTCGAGGCTCTTCTCCCACTTCAACGTGCTCCTCAAAGGGCTGATATCAATCCATCTCAACCTCCCCGGAACCCAGTTCTACCACGCCGTGAGAGCCTCGGATGCGATCCGTGACGAGCTCCGGGCGGTCGTGAAGCAACGGAGAATGGACATGGAGAAGAAGGTTGCGTCCCCCGACCAAGACATCCTATCCTACCTGCTGGCGAATCCCGATGAGACCGGGAAGTTCATGCCCGAGATCGAGGTCATAAACAACATGCTGGACCTGCTCTTCGCTGGCCATGATACCGGTAGCTCCACCATAACCCTGATCATGAAGTACCTCGCCGAGCTGCCTCGAGTCCATGAAAAAGTTCTCAGAGGTTCGTTCTTCATTCAATGGCCTTTTTTTCGGTTTGGGTTTCTCTAGGTCGAGGCTCGGTTTTACTAACGTTCGGGTTGTTTGTTTCATCAGAGCAAAGGGAGATTGCAGCCTCAAAGGCGCCTGGAGAACTCCTAAACTGGGAAGATCTGAGGAGGATGAGGTATTCGTGGAATGTGGTGTCTGAGGTCATGAGGATGACTCCGCCAGTCACCGGTACGTACCGGGAAGCCCTGGTCGATATTGAGTTCGAAGGCTATACCATTCCCAAAGGCTGGAAGGTAATGAACTGGCTGTGCTAGAGAAGGGTTTTGATAGGAGTTTGCAGAAGCCGGCTCGTAGACCGAACCGACCTAAAGAACTAGTCACTTCGGTTCGGTATAATAAGTCCGAACTAAACCGGTTGAGAGAGAAAACTTGGTAGCTTTAAATTGGCTCAGTTAACTTTTTTTTTTTAATGAAACAGTCCGGTTCATTTTAGTTCTAGTCAACCAAACTTTTCTTTGAAAATAATAAAACCAATTCGGTTTAAACTGATTAATTGAATTTATTACATTTAAAAAATTAAACGAACTGATTTTCATCCTAAAACTTAAACCAAAATAAAACCGGTTCTGGGAAAGCTGACTATTTTTCGTTTCTTGCCGAACCGATTTTCTTGCACATCCCTGATTCTGATCAACTCTCTTGAATGTGCGATGCTGATCTTTGAATACCATCTGATCATTTGATTGGAACAATGCAGTTATTCTGGAGTGCTGCCTTCACGCATAAAGACCCGAACTTCTACCCAAACGTGACGGAATTCGACGAATCGAGGTTCGAGGGATCCGGGCCTCCTCCATTCTCTTACGTACCGTTCGGTGGCGGGCCGAGAATGTGCCTGGGAAAGGAGTTCGCTCGCATGGAGATGCTTGTCTTCCTGCACAACGTTGTTAACCAGTTCGGCTGGGACCTATCAATCCCAAATGAGAAGATAATATATGACCCGATGCCGACTCCGGTGGAAGGACTCCCGATCCGTCTCCGGCCCTGGAAGTTTTCGGATTAAAACTTGTGGACGGTTTGTTACTTGGCATGGCTATGACTATACATCCTTACATGTATATGAACCATGGAAAGGGATCCATTCCACACAAAGTTCTATAGTTCATGCATTACTTTTGTAGATTGTAAGATGATGATAACTGTTCCCGTTAATGTCAGTTTCTGTATATGTGAAATATGACGCAGTTAGCAAACTACAGGTTTCGTGCATGCCCCTCCCAGAGGACGTCCTCGGAAATGTCTAGGAAAACAATGCACCAGGGATGATATCCTTGTGTTCCTCCACTGTAAATCAGGTTGGCTCGAGAGGACATGTTCAATCCAGAAGAGAAGATCGAGTTCAACCCGAAACCCGTCCCTTGAGAACATATTCGGGTCCAAACTCTATCCCCAGTATGCGTTCAAGCTCGCTAGCTCTCACTGGTCTTTCGCAGAGTTAGGATTACAACATAATAACCTTGGGATGCTCAAAAACTGCAGAAGTTGAACTGGACAAAACCGAGAATTCCTTATATTTCAATTTGATCTTCCTGTGGAAAATGTTACAGTACACCGATCCGGAGGTGAATCATCTGTGCACCAGAACAATGAATATGATGCAGATCATGAATCCCGTCTCCAGCAGCTGACCAAGACTAAGCAAGTAGTACACGCGATCTGGTTTTCCAAGAATACCGTCGTAGTGCTATCACAAGAGAAAGGAGGAACCAGTCAACTTCCGGGATTGTGGAGCACCTACTTCTTATTGAAGCCAAACAGCGATTTGATGGCATTGATGGCATTCTCGTTGATGAAGGACTCATCAAACCTCTTCAGAAGAGGCTCGAACCCCTCAGAGGTCCTAATGTTTGCCAGATCGGGATCGGTCCTGATTCTCTGAAATAACCGGGAAAATGTATCAGGACTTGTGCAGGAAGTGTGAACTTAACCAAGTGATATATCATTCCATTGATTACCTTAAAATCTTCAAATCCCGCTTCCAAGGCATCTTCGAGAGCCGAGAGCCCGGCCTGTAACTGTTTATAGATACAAAATGAACGAACAAAGTTCAAGAGGCTTCCATACTCTATAGGATTTGTTGCAAGTTCGATGATAAGAAGGTACCTGGTTAAGCTTAGAATAACAGCAAGCAACATTATAGCAAGCAACCGATGCTTCCACGGGATCAGGTTTTGATCCCAACACAGACTCGAATTTCTCCAAAGCTTCTTCGTATTTACCACTCCTATATCAGATGCCACAAGAGTCATAGACAAAATCGTTCTAGAACAAAGTTTGCGAGCAAAAATATAACTCTTTGCAAAAACACAAGCAAGAACCGATCTTACTTGTACAGTTGCAGACCTTGACGGAGGTCCTTCTCTCGTTGCTCTTTCTGCTCTTTCTTTCTCAAGTAATTTTGCATCTGAATAGCCCTCAAACTGTCAGATTCTATAATGTAGAGAAAGACTTTTCCCGAGCTCGCTTGCAGAGGAGCTGAAGCGCGAGAGTTATCAACAGGAGCACATATCAGAACCAAGACTGAACACTCACTTGGATTTCCCTCACTCTGTTGCTTATCACCCCGGAATTCCTCTCGGCCCTGATAATCTCCTTCTCTGTCAGTTCACCCGAATCATCGATCTTTCCTGCGATAAGCACCATAATCTTCACCTTTACGCACGGCTCAGATGAGCTCATGGAAACTGAACGGACAAAACAAAGAGGACTCCTCTACCATTGCTCCTTAATGGTTTAAGAAGAGAGTTTCTTCGTCAATGACAACAAAGTGATGCATGCAAAGAAAGAACAGACCGTATCTCTTCTGCATTTTCATGAGCAGTGGGCCGATCCTCTGGCGGATAGTGTACATTGTCCTTCCATACTCAGCAGCAGGCCATATTTCAGTCCCGAACACTGCACTGCATACCAACCATGTCTCATTAAAGAACACGAAACATCTCAGATTTAATCTTAAGAACAGCAGTTGAAGACAACAACTAAGTTTTCATCCTCCTCAGTTCTCAGATCCACAGCCAATCTCCCCCAAACCAACACTCCACTAATTTCAAGCCACTTCGATCTTCAGGATCTCGTCCCCCTATTCGAAATTGTGTGGATACATGCGAATCAACCAAAGTATAATTGATCCTCACATTGCTTAGTAGTTTCAAACCACAGAAATGCTTACACTCCAAGGAACGCCAGGGAAGCAGGTTTAATATGCAAAGCAGACATATGGGTAAGACAATTTGGGAAATTGAGGAGAGGACCTGGTAGCGAGGACTTTGTCCCCGATGGTGAACATCCCGGTCTTGTCGGCAGAGCCGCCCGGGGCAATCGCATCGATGTAGGTCCCGCCATCTCTCCCCTTGAAGAACCTGAGCCCGTAGGGCTGTTCGATCTCCACCTCGTACTCTTCATACTCCACTTCACCTCCCTCGCTGCTTCCCGCGGCCGATGTCTGAGACTCTGTCCCCGATGATGCCCTCACTGTCATCACATTCGGCCATTTCCGCAGCTGGGTCTCACCGCAACAGCTCCAATTCCCCAGACACGCCTCGTTCTTGAAGACCGAGAGCTTGTTGCTCTGTATCAATAGTCCACCTGAGGACTGTTGCCTGCCATGGACGTTTCTCGACAGCGGCGACGAGTACAAGGAAAAATAGCTGCTTGGAGCTAAAGACATGGTGGGAAGATCACTCTACCGTCGGCAGAGATATCTGATTCCTCCGCCCCCGCAAGCTCCGATGAGACAGAGAGGGATAAGAGAAATTTGGGGGGGTTTTGGAGGGAGGAGGAGGTGCGATGCTTTCTGATCACTACCAGTATGACACTAGTGGCTCTAATTGGCCGTTACAATTTTACCTCAACGGCGCACCGCCACGTGTCGAGCTGTCTGTCTCTCCCGCGAGGGGATCGTGTGATGCCACGTGGCTGTGTCGGGCAGCCGATATCCCCGATTCGCCGGAGAATCTTCTCTTGTTCTTGCGACTGGACTCTCCTGGTCGGCACGAAGAGAAGGTTTCTTTTTGGCATTCCGACATTGTTTCTTCCTGGGTGAGGGAAGAAAAAGACCGACGTGGGTAAGAGAGGGTGAGGATCGAGTTAGGGCTCTTTGGGCTCTTTGATCCCAGAATAATACTACTAAACCATGACCACAAATCTAAGATGGATTCGTTCTTATCCATTAACATTCTCCGACATCGGTTCAACCTCTGTTTTCAGAGATGTACACAAGCCCAAGATGATTCAAATGTTCGACGAGATAAGACAAATCACTCAGCTCAAATCACGACAAAACACAGACTTCTGACACGACAGAACACCATACCTCTCCTCTACATTTGAACTGTAAGCAATGGATTTTCCGAGTCGATTCACTGTCCGTACCTTGTAAAGTCGAACTAGAATCCCCACAGTCAAAGAGAGAAGCCCCCAGCTCGGATCAGAAAAGTTGCTTTGCAGGAAAAAAGCTTCACTACGAAATCAACTTCAGAAAAAGAAGATTCTGGGGCGTGTCTTCCAACCTTTCCTACTCCCCTAGTCATCTCTTCTCAATCCCATAGGCCGAGAAGAAGAAAAAATGAGTCGGGTAATAAAGGGCACGAGAGAGCTGGTCATGTAGCAAACAAAGAACGAAATCTGGTACAAGACTACTTGGCATAATCTTTCTCCGACCTTCAGAAAATATTGCGGATCGTACATCGAATCGAAGTTGCACTCATACAATCTTTGCAAGAATTCACTTGTTCGTGTAACCGTACCTCAGCAGCTGAAGTTAACAAAACTCTCCCCTCCATTTAGAGATTTTCAAAAAAAAATAAAAATCCTGTTGAACCGCCTTATTCAATCTCCTGCTTGTTCACTGGGTCAGTAGCCGTAACCTGACATGACAAAGCGCCAAAGCACGTGATTAAGTTCAAGGGACAATGTAAGAGCGCGTAAATACAGACAAGTGTCTTGAATACTGTAAGACACAAGAAGTGGCTCTGACCTGAATTGTCCATCGGGTTGCCCACAGGAACAGGTTCCGGCTCTTTAATCTCCACGACCACGCAATCGGACATCAGGAAGGTCTTTGCAACCGAGGCTGCGTGTTCCAGGCAGCATCTGACCACCTGTCCAAAGATAGGAACATCCTCGGTCAGTGTTATCAGCATATAGATCTCACTAAGACCAGTGATGCCAAGCACTTTCTGTCGTTTTCCACCACACAGGTCAGGAGAAGAACTAGTCACAAAGAGAAATGTGGAAAACTAGAAAACTGTTCCAAAAACGAAAGAGATCCACATTCAGTGTAAGCTCCAAGTTGATCAAAGACTCACCTTGGTGGGGTCAATAATTCCGGCAGCCATCAGATCTTCATATTTCCCAGTCGCAGCATTATAGCCATATTTGAAGTTGTCATTGGAGAGAATCTGAAAGCAACAGTTTTATTCAATAACCGAACTAGTAAGTCTTTAAGATTTGATACCAGACAGATTGTCACTATGAACAAATCAGTAGTCACCTTTTCACTGACAACACTTCCATTCACACCGGCATTCTTGGCAATCAGTTTAAGGGGGTAACTCAGAGCTCTTTTCACAATGTCTGCTCCGACCTAGAATTCGTCGAGATTATCAGGATCAAAAGCCTCGTATTCATATAAAGCATATGGCATTACAATCGACAAAGAAAAATTCATCGTAAGATGCTAACCATCTCTTCATCATTATCAAGCGTCTCCTTAATGGCATCAACTTTTGATGCAAGTCTTAGAAGAGTGCATCCACCACCGACAACGATACCCTCCTCCACAGCAGCCTTTCATTAACAAATTGAGGTTCTCAGTGTTGATTTGATAAATTATATGGGGCATAGTTCAGAGGATTAATTAGTACAGTCGAAACACTACCTTTGTGGCATTAAGGGCATCCTCGACTCTCAACTTCTTCTCTTTTAGCTCAGTCTCAGTTTGTGCTCCAACCTTTGAAAATTCAAAAGTAATTTAACATATGAGGAGACCTTAGAGAACACATGACCACTAGGAAGAATAAGCTTACCTGTATGACAGCAACTCCACCAGATAGTTTTGCAATTCTCTCATTGAGTTTCTCCTTCTCATAGTCTTGCTCTGCTGCCTGCGACATATAACAAGGTCACTCATAGAAATATATCAGAAAACACTGCAGGAGAAATGCATACTATGCAATTGTTTCAAGAATATCAAGAAATAGGGACAGACCTCTATGAGATTCTTGATCTGTGCAACCCTCTTGTACACAGCTTCCTGTGTGCTCCCATCACCAACAATTGTCGTTGAATCTTTTGTAAGAACTACCTTGGAAGCAAGGCCGAGGACTTCACTTCCTGCTTTGTCCAGGGTCAGGCCCACTTCGTCTCTGATAACAGTCCCTGCATTCCAATTTCATTATTAAACCATCTGCAGAAACATCTAAAAGGGAAAAAGGCAAAGGGAACATGAGCTGAATAGAAGACCCTTTCACCCACAACCATGAATCCTGGGCCCAACATCATGAGCTGCTCATGGGGATACAAGTAGCCACAAAACCCTCAGACATGAGAGTTTTCTACACACCTCCGTCAGCTTACCAGCCAACGGCTCCAAGATTTTGAAATGTGGAGAGAAGTTTGTAGGGGAAGGGAAGGAAGCTAAGAATTAATGAGGATAAAACTAAGCAAATTTTGCTAGTACTGCAAATGAAAAATCTTTCCAGGTGGCATTTTCTTGAGAAACTCAAGAAGTTACGAGGAGAAACTGCTTCCTCGAACCATCGATGCAGCAGAATCTGAATATAACCTGTATCTTATAAAACATCAATATATACCTCCAGTCAAAATCGCAATGTCATCGAGATACTGGCTCTTTCTCTCTCCAAATCCAGGAGCTTTGAGTGCGGCAATCTTCAGAGAGCCTCTAAGCTTGTTCACCACAAGAGTTGCCAAAGCCTCCTGTTCAATGTCCTCTGCAATTATCAGGATCGGATACCCGCCCCTAATTGCGTCCTCAAGAACATTTATGAGATCTCTGGCGTTTGTTACTTTCTTATCGACCAGAAGCAGCTTGCAGTTGTCATACTCAACAGACATCTTCTCGCTGTCAGTCACAAAGTAAGGTGAAATGTAGCCTCGGTCGAACTGCATTCCCTCGACCACGTAGAGACTGTTTTCAGCACTCTTTCCCTCTTCTAGGGTCACAACTCCTTTCCGGCCCACTTTACTCAATGCCTCAGCAATCATATTCCCAACCTCGTAGTTGTTGCCAGCACTCACTGCTGCCACATCAGCAAGCTCACTGTCCTCAACCTCCTTTGACATTGACTTCAGCTCAGATACAAGGGCTTTTGTTGTCTTCTCGATACCTCGGGTAATGAGAACGGGATTCGCTCCAGCAGCCACAACCTTAACTCCTTCAGCAATGAGGCCTTGAGCAAGGACCACTGATGTGGTGGTTCCATCACCAGCCAAGTCGTTGGTCTTGGCTGCTGCTTGTCTCACGAGCTTGGCTCCAATGTTCTCTACTGGATCCTCTAGCTCAACCTAATGACAAAAATATAGGAAATAAGTGTAATATTTCCATCAATCTTCCCACAGAACAAGTGAACAACTTAAAAATCTGCTCTAAGCCTTTGAATAGAAATGTACCTCTTTTGCAACTGTAACACCATCATTAACAATTTTTGGTGAACCGTACTTGCTCTCAAGAACAACATTCCTCCCCTTCGGACCAAGAGTTACCCCAACTAAATCTGCGAGCTTGTTCACACCAGTCTGAGAGAAAGAACAGAGTGCACAATTGCTTATAGGTGACTTCACAATAGGTGAAATAGGAACTAATAGATTTAAGAATCAAGACTCACTTGCAACTTCTTAATAGCTGACCCATCTTTGTTGAAGTATAAATCCTTTGCCATGGCACAGATTTTGGGGGCACGGGATTTTCTGAGATTAACATTCTGCCTCCTACCAAATGAAGACGACGAAATCGAAGAAAGAGACGATAATTTGTCCAAGGAAGCTGAGAGTTTCCTATCTGTGGCAGTGGGAGCCACAAGGGAGCCAACAGAAGACATTGCTGTGAAAGTTGATGCCATCACTTCTTCAAGCAGAAAAGGCAGGTCAGTGCAAAAACAATGTAAACAAGCTAGACGGAATTACTCAAGAATTTAAAAGAAACTTCAAAAGTAAGAGGAAACACAAACAAACTAAACTAATCATGAAGACAAATTGATGAATTTTCACAACAGGAGGGCAAAAGTTTCAATGCTACCACAGGAGGCTCACTAAAACCAATTAACTGGTTTCACTTAATCCACCTCTTGAAAAGGCATAGGATTGTCAAAGTCTCTTGCAGTATATCTACAGCCCCAAAGACCGGGCCATAAACTCATCAACCGGAAGCGATCCCTAGTGATCATGCTTGTCAATCGAAGACACAAACCCCATACTCCGAATATCTTCGGATATCCATCACAAATGATATTCAGCATAGACAATAAATAGCTCAGGTGAAGCTCCAGTTTCTTGGTAGAGTCTCTCGAACCAACTCCTAGTCTTTACATTCATTTCGAATGAAATGTAGTATACGAGAAAATACTATTCTACCAAAGATTAACAAGACGGGTGACTCGAAACTCGTGAACTGCTTAAATTGTTAGCAAGTCCAATTAGAGCCGGTAGACGTGAGTAAAGCTGCAAACTTTGCGGTGTAACTCAAACCGAGTAAGATATTGCTCAGTCGCCTTAATATTGAATTACTTAAGAAACAGTCATGAAAATGGAGACTTTCTTCCAGGCAAAGAGACAGCGCCAAGATGGGTTACCTTGAAGACGGAGGGTGAATTGAGGACTAGGGTTTAGAGGGGCTTTGGATAAGGAGGCAGAGGATTCCCAAGAGCCGCTCAGAGAGTGAATTGGAGATAACGATGCTGTTCTTCCATTTTTATATGAGGTAAGGTCAGCTCGTTTGTTGCTGCTCTGCGATGCTCTGTTGGAAGTTGGAACCAATCAGGGCCGTTGGATTCCAACCACTGTGCTGGAGGGTGACCAACGTCGGAAGAACAATCTAGAACTTCTGATCCTTGGTTGGTTGCCGTTGAGCGGAGTGCGCCACGGTGGTTGTTGGGCTTGGGCCGGCCGCCCAACGGGAAGAACCGGTCGGGTCGGTCCACTGTGAATGGGAAATGAGAGTTGTCCCTTGTCCGATTTCACTTTCAGAAGAAAAATATCTGTTCTCGACCTCAGTTGTTCGATAATACTACTAATTTTTATAATAAATAATTGCAAATAAATAAATATAAAATATGTAAATTAAATTTAAAGAAAAAAGAATGGCCAGTATTGGGATAGAATTTATAGGTGATTTTAGAAGTGCACGTGAGTATAGGGCAGACCTAAAACCGGTTGAGTGGATCACAGTGAAAATAGAGCAGGTTTCAAATAATGAATTAATGAACCGGTTGGTTCTAGTTCCAGCACATAGGGTACTAGAAACCTATTAACTTATTCGCGTGGTTAATTTTAATCATTCGTAACTTTTTTATTCTAACTCTAATTCGCTAACCGTATAAATTGTTGTGCTCCTAACTCAATGAACTTTCATTTTACAGAATAATTTTACATAATGGATAAATTTTTCATGTCTAAAATATTGTTATAACTTAAAATTAGTAATAGATAGTACTTAAATACAATGAAAACATATTTAAAAATTATACGAGTTTGATTATGATAAAACACTCTATGAAATAACTATTATTATAAATAATATCAAAGTCATTCATATTATAGAGGTAAAAAAATAAATAATAAATAGGTTCAAACAAGGTATTAGGAATATGTGATATCTTACAAGTTCCGAGTAATGTTCAGTTTCAAAATTTAACAAGGTAGAGTCCGATTACAAGATTTCAAAACCGGTTTTATCCATTGTAGGACCCGGGTACCATAAAAAAATACATGATACCCGGACACGATGACTCATAAATTTGTGCTATCGCTGCATGATATGGTGTTGGGTCAAGCCCAAGAAACTCTTGGACGAGAATTCGTAGGTCGGGGGGCTCCGAGATCTTCAACCGCCCGTAGCGGGTTCTTTGATCTGATCAGAAAGATAATTAATTTGTTCAGGCTACTATATTCTAGACCGAGTAATGTGATCTTATGTTCCATTTCGGTGATGACAGCCAAATGTTTGATGAAATTCCCAGTCCAAGCTCTGTAGCAAAAATGGTTTCTGCTAGACTCTCTCGATGTTGCCCATGCAGTTTCTTTTTTGGTCAAAGGTCAAGAAATGCTTCATCAATGAGCCTGAGACATCTGGAATTATCATCGGGATGGCAACCCCTTTGAGCACGTGCTCGATGTTAGGATATCAAAACTCATAAGGGTCAGTACTTTGAGTACTGGATGGGGCATATATGGCCTAGCCTGTACAATGTCGTTTGGAGCATTTTGCTCCAGTAAGGAGAGAAGTGCCCGACTGTTCTTGTCCGAGAAGGATGAACATGGGCCTACACATGTACTGATTGTACATGATCATGATGGTGAATTAAATGGCATATGCAGTCCTCAAAAGATGATTGGGAACAAAGTTTAGTGTGCTCTGCAATCTTTTGTTGCAGGGATCTTTGCTGTTGCTTCTGCTTGACAAACTCCTTTGCAAGGTACTAGTATGTTACTCTTGCTTTCAGCAAGCAGAAGTTACAAATCTTGCTCTTATTACTGAGAAGAGGTCCTGATCAAGTGAAATTTGATGGGGGAAAACAATCTCGGAAAATGCCCAAGAAAGTTGGCTACTTTGGATCCCTATTTATCTTTAGTATGATTTCTTTCTTCTTCTTCTTCTTTTTTTGCTTTCATATTGACCTTTTGGAAGTATTTGTTAATTCCTGCATCCACTTGGCTACACAATCATACCACTTGACTATTATTGATTGCTTCCTCCCATAATGACTGCTGAGCAGACAAACTCACCCACATGAGATGCTAAATTAGAGAGTAATTACAGAAAATCATTAGCTTCATTATTAGGGTTAATCTGGTAAGACTAGAACACGGATTGATCCAAGTTGATTAGTGATCATCCTATTTACATGTGAAGTACATTTCAGTGGTAATCAATGACTATAGCTGCACGGAAGGAAGTGCTCTTTTACCTTTCCTTTCCTTTTCCTCTCTCTATTGCAGTGGATGTGGATCCCACCCTCTCAAGTTGGAGCTGGGGCCAAAAGGTTTGACCTTCTCATTTTTGTATTGGTTCTTCTAATTGAAATAATTGAAAATCAACCTTAACTTTGCTTTCTAGATTAAAGTTTTCGCGGTCTATTTTTGGATCAATTCAAATCCATGCAACTGATGTTATTCAACTGTTTATTTCTTCTGCTGCATGTATTCATGATTTAACTAACATATAACTTATAAGGTGACCCATAAAAAAAAAAAAAACCAACATATAAGGTGGATATGTAAATCTGATAGAGGCATAAGATCAACCCTTTTGGTGAAATCATGACTGAGCCCTTAATATGCTAGCATATGATGTATGTTCTTCCATGCAAAATCTTTCATGTGGGGACAAATGTATGTACTCGAGATGTTTTAACTTGTTAACCAAGAGACTCTTGTCAGGGTATCCTTCCTGAGGCATTTTTTCCTGAATATGCATGAAAGTTTTCCAGTAAAACCTAAGTGTTCATCTAAATATGAACCCTAGGGAGCAAAAGCTGCTGCTTTTAGGAACTCATACTGCATTGCGGGCTGGTGATCTCTATGTAATTCTACTTACACTATATCAGTACCGCATTTTTCATTTCTCTATATTTGCCTTCTTGTGAAGGACTTTTTCAGTTTCATCGTCTGGCCAAGCTGATTAGTTAGGGTTTTGCATTTTTTATTTGAAGCTTGAGAGAGAATAGTGAACTGACGGTAACAGATGTATGGACAGAGATGCTTGTCCGTTACAGTACGGTAGCATATAGCACAAGCTTATTTTGGCAACATAACACTCCAAATTTATTGGTTAATGAGTCTTCTCATACAACTGATTGCTCTTGGTGAAATTATCTACAAACAATAATCTCTGAAAACTTTGAATCTTGATGGCCCATACAGGGATGAAATCTTTACTGAAGCACTTGAAATTACTGCCTACCAAAGCAATATATATAGGTGCTTCTGTCGATCAGACTTGAGAAATCATGAGGGACGCAATTATAGAACTCTATGGGTGAAATCAGGAGCCTGACAACAAAGCATTTAGTTCTTGCGGTCAGTGCTCTTGAGCAAAAAGCAAAAGACAAGATCATTGTAGGGGCCGGGCCCAAGGCCCTCCCCTCAGGGAAGCCCTGCTCAGATGAAGGCCCAGGAAGTAGGCCCAAACCGCTGGACCGGCGCTTAGGCACGGCTGTGCGCCAGACCGGGTGGCGCCCATACCGCCAGCGGCGTTTCCGTACGACTGACGCCGCCTGACTCGCCCCAGTCTGACATCTTCCGTACAGCAGAAGTCGCTTTCCCTACAAGGCACACGACATGTATTTAATGCGTATTAAATGTTTGTGTCCCCTCCGTCCCTATATAAATGGGACCTGTACACCCGGAATAAAGGCAATAAGACAACATTCATAACTCCTGCTCTTATTCATTCCTCCTACCATTTTCCGACACTAACATTGGCGCCGTCTGTGGGAAACACGGACTAAAAGTCATGGCTCGCACTCGTAGCAATCGCAGAGCAACCAGTTCCACACGTGACCAGCAGGCATTTCCCCAAAATCTCCCGCCCACCGAAAACACCCCCGAAGGCCCCCCGCGTCCCGATCCCAACCAGGACGAGCTCTTAGCAGCCCTCCCTATTCGGACCCGCCAGGCAGTGGAGCAATTTGTCGAGCGCCGGGTCACCACCCTAGTGGATGCCGCGCTATCTCGTCATCTAAATGGGCGCCAGGAAGGCGCCGGGGACACCTCGGGAGCGCCACGTGCACCCCCTCCCCCCGCGGCGGCCGCAAGCTCGCGTTTGACGCCTACCCCTTCAGGGGACAACGTTTCCCAAGCAAACACTAGCATGACCATGAGGGAAGTGCATAAACTAGTCGAGGACCGCGTGGCCAGAGCCCTCGAAGCCAACAACCGCCGCCGGTATGGGCTCCCGGCCGTTGAAGAGGATGTCGCCAGCCCCTTTTCCGCCGAAATCCAGGCGGTCACCTTACCTCCGAGGTTCAAGGCTCCGCAAATCGACGCGTATGATGGAAAGACCGATCCCCGCGACCACTTGCGCGCCCATGTCAACTCCCTCCTAGGGAGAGGGGCCACGGACGAAATTCAGTGCCTCCTGTTTCCAGGGACGTTGAAGGGCCTCGCAGCGGACTGGTTTTACTCGTTAGAACCCGGGTCCATCTCCCACTTCGCCTCACTAAAAGAAAAGTTTTTAGAGCGCTTCGCAGGGTCGCTTCGGATCAAGCGTACCCCCATGGAACTTTTCGGAATGCAGCAACGGGACCGGGAATCCCTTCGCCATTGGTACGAGCGATTTGTTAGAGTGGCGGCCGAAGTGGATGATCTGACCCCGCGAGAAAAAATGGCCGCATTTCAGCGCGGCCTGAGGGATGAGGAGTTCGCAAAAAACCTGATCATCGACCCCCCCAGCGACTTTGCCGATCTAGCGGCGCGGGCTCAACGCTTCATGACGATCGAGGAGGCCGACTGGAGGCGCAAGGACACCAAGCGAAAAGAAGCCCCTACACTTGGGGCACTCTAAAAGCCAAAAGACCTCAATATTCATGAGGCAAAATCCAAACATCTCTACGACTCAGCGGCATGTTGAAAGCGTCAAAGACCTTAGTATTTCATGAGGCAAAGCTCAGCATAACTGTTGCTACCCAGGGGCGCGCGCTTAAAAGCGTTTCAACCAAAAGACCCCTGTGACCCAGGGGCGTGCGCTTAAAAGCGTTTCAACCAAAAGACCCTTGCGATCCAGGGGCGCGCTTAAAAGCGTTTCAACCAAAAGACCCTTGCGATCCAGGGGCGCGCTTAAAAGCGTTTCAAACAAAAGACCCCTGCGATCCAGGGGCGCGCTTAAAAGCGTTTCAACCAAAAGACCCTTGCGATCCAGGGGCGCGCTTAAAAGCGTTTCAAACAAAAGACCCCTGCGATCCAGGGGCGCGCTTAAAAGCGTTTCAACCAAAAGACCCCTGTGACCCAGGGGCGTGCGCTTAAAAGCGTTTCAACCAAAAGACCCTTGCGATCCAGGGGCGCGCTTAAAAGCGTTTCAAACAAAAGACCCCTGCGATCCAGGGGCGCGCTTAAAAGCGTTTCAACCAAAAGACCCTTGCGATCCAGGGGCGCGCTTAAAAGCGTTTCAAACAAAAGACCCCTGCGATCCAGGGGCGCGCTTAAAAGCGTTTCAACCAAAAGACCCTTGCGATCCAGGGGCGCGCTTAAAAGCGTTTCAAACAAAAGACCCCTGCGATCCAGGGGCGCGCTTAAAAGCGTTCCAACCAAAAGACCTCTGAAACCCAGGGGCACGCTCAAAAGCGTTAAAGACCTCGGTAATCCCGGGGCGAGATTCCAAGACCTCTGAAACCCAGGGGCACGCTAAAAAGCGTTAAAGACCTCGGCAAGCCCGGGGCACGCTAAAAGCGTTACAAAAAAAAAAAAAACCCAAGACCTCCAACACTCGGGGGCACCAAAGACCTCCACCTCTCGGGGGCACCAAAGACCTCCACCTCTCGGGGGCACAAAGACCTCCAACACTCGGGGGCACCAAAGACCTCCACCTCTCGGGGGCACCAAAGACCTCCACCTCTCGGGGGCACCAAAGACCTCCACCTCTCGGGGGCACAAAGACCTCCAACACTCGGGGGCACCAAAGACCTCCACCTCTCGGGGGCACCAAAGACCTCCACCTCTCGGGGGCACAAAGACCTCCAACACTCGGGGGCACCAAAGACCTCCACCTCTCGGGGGCACCAAAGACCTCCACCTCTCGGGGGCACCAAAGACCTCCACCTCTCGGGGGCACAAAGACCTCCAACACTCGGGGGCACCAAAGACCTCCACCTCTCGGGGGCACAAAGACCTCCAACACTCGGGGGCACCAAAGACCTCCACCTCTCGGGGGCACCAAAGACCTCCACCTCTCGGGGGCACAAAGACCTCCAACACTCGGGGGCACCAAAGACCTCCACCTCTCGGGGGCACAAAGACCTCCAACACTCGGGGGCACCAAAGACCTCCACCTCTCGGGGGCACAAAGACCTCCACCTCTCGGGGGCACAAAGACCTCCAACACTTGGGGGCACCAAAGACCTCCACCTCTCGGGGGCACCAAAGACCTCCACCTCTCGGGGGCACAAAGACCTCCAACACTCGGGGGCACAAAAGACCTCAGATCTCCTGGGGCACAAAAGACCTCAGATCTCCTGGGGCACAAAAGACCTCCAACGCTCGGGGGCACAAAGACCTCAGCACGCCTGAGGCATTAAAGACCTCAAGCCTCCTGAGGCACGAAGGTTCCCGCCACCGAGACCCAAGGCAACGAGCACCGCTAAGGCACACAAGCGCGTAAAAAACCCAAAGAAAAGACCCGCTAAAATGTCAAGAGGAACCAACCGCGGCGCAGAGATACCGGCCTATCGCGTTTCGACCTACAATGAGCTACTCTAGTCATCCTCAACGCAAAGCAGCGCGGAACGCGCACGCCTCAAGATATACCGCTAAAACAGGAGCCGAAAAAGCGCCGAAACACTTTCAAATACTAAAAAGTGATCGGTACACGGCGTGGTAGCAAGCTATTACTTCGAAAGCGTTGAAAACAAAGACGAGGGAATGGGTCGTGACTAACAAGTAAATGCTGAAAGGAGCAAGCGTCACAATACTCGGGAAAAAACGCCAAATTCATTAAAGGCAACTGCGTTACATAACTTCTTTACACGGTTTTACTTACAAACTACCCCTAGGCCTATGGAGTTGCAGCGCCGCGGGCCTCGTCCAGGAGGCGGAGACAGTCCAGGCTCGGGATCTCTGACAGGTCGACGCTTGGGTGCAGGCGCTGGAGGTCATCCTTAACAGAGCGGAGGGAGTCCACTATGGCTCTGCCCCCACGCGCCGCCAGCTCTTCTGTGAAGGCTTCACTGGCCTTGTACTCCTCCACAGCTTCTTGCTTGGCACGCGCCACCTCCGCCGACTACTACCCTCCAGAAGGGCAATTAATGCCCCGGGAAGCCAAAAGGGCGGCGCGACGCTCCCACTGCCCCTGACAGGACGGTTCATCATCCCCTGACCAGACACGTGTCACCCCCGGGCTAGGCATAATTTCCAAATTTCAAAAGTCAGTTTCCCGCGCGTTCCGACGCGTGAAACTCGGGGGCAAGTGTAGGGGCCGGGCCCAAGGCCCTCCCCTCAGGGAAGCCCTGCTCAGATGAAGGCCCAGGAAGTAGGCCCAAACCGCTGGACCGGCGCTTAGGCACGGCTGTGCGCCAGACCGGGTGGCGCCCATACCGCCAGCGGCGTTTCCGTACGACTGACGCCGCCTGACTCGCCCCAGTCTGACATCTTCCGTACAGCAGAAGTCGCTTTCCCTACAAGGCACACGACATGTATTTAATGCGTATTAAATGTTTGTGTCCCCTCCGTCCCTATATAAATGGGACCTGTACACCCGGAATAAAGGCAATAAGACAACATTCATAACTCCTGCTCTTATTCATTCCTCCTACCATTTTCCGACACTAACAATCATGATGTTCAAGTATGAACATGGTAAATTTCGTGATTCGTAAGCGTCTCTCCTGGTCTTTTGATGATAAACCTGCGATCACGCAATGCATTTCGCTTCCATCACACGATGTTTATTAGTGGGAATCTGAGCAAGATATCTAGTAATCATTTCCTAGATTGTACAAAATTCCGCCTCTACTTGTCAAAAGAGTACCTACAGGTCTCTGTGTTTTGTTGTGTATTTGTAGAATCCTATGAACCCTGAGTCTCAATCAACCCTAATTATATGTACCGAGGTTCTTCCCTTCTATAGGCATGCGTGATAGGGAATTGATGAAGTTATTAGCGTGGAAGTGCTAACTAATTAGTGGGTGATAATCAAATTGATAAGTAGATAGCTAGGATTTAGTAAAATATTCTGCAATGAATTGGCAGTTTCAATAAAGATGAAGCATGCAACACCAGCAGATGAGCCAGCACGCTAGACCTAATTCCTTTTTGTATAATTGAGATCTTTATTTAGTGACAAAACAAACTTGTATACTCAGAAATCCAAAGAAACCAGACAAATGGCTAAAACACAATACTCGTCTTAGTTGCGGGGAATTTTCTTCTACGAGAACGTATTAAGGGCGAAGAAAGAGAAATGTTTTAATTTTCATCTTTGTTTGTGGTTTTCAGGGCAGACAATCTCCTACGAGGGAAAGGGTTTTGTGTGAATTAGAAATGATGAGGCATTCTTGATTTCCAATGTCTATGGCGACATACATGTGGCAGTGTTGCACATAAGCTTATAATCCACATGCAATTCTACCCCAAGTTCCTGAGTGGATACAGACTGATATTGCGATAGGGGAGTAACTCCAAGAGAGGGATACATATATTAAGTCCATGAATTTCTGCCTGAAACAGTTCAGGAACTTGACCTCAGTCCTGAGTCATTTTTATTAAATCTTGGGAAGTTAGTCAAAGCTGATACCAGGAGAAGGGCAATGCTATCTATGGAGAATTAATAGGAAAATTTCTAGCTATCTAGGCTTGGAAAGGAAAAGGCAATAATGCGTATATCAAATGCTCTTTTTTACTTATTTATTTATTTAGTTCCTTGCGGTGCTTTGCTCACTAGATGTAAGCTGTTGTTGTTGCAGCCTTTGAGCCTTCGAGTTCACGCACACACCATAACACATTACGAATTTTCTGTTTCGCTGCCTTTTGGTGACCATAGAAATCACTCACGAGTCAGCCCTGCACAGTATTTAAATCTCCCAAACCACAATGCTCTTCCATGAAAAGAAATGGCTTGTTATAGTTATATCCTCCTGTCCTCTTGGGGCATGTTATTTCTCTCGATCTCTTTTTGTTTCATTCACTCGTTTTCCACATCTGAGGTACTCATGTTTACTGGCTAAGGCTGATTCGTGAGCTAGTGTATGAAGCTCCAGCTGATACATTACTCTCTTTTACAGTACCACTTCCTAAATCTCACTTGTCTACATCCTCAATGTAATATCAACAGGTTTATATTGTCTATCTGGGACAGAACCAAAACCGGGACATTGAACTGACCTCAGGATCTCATCAAAGACTTCTACTCAATGTCTTCAGAAGGTATGCTTGCTCCCTAGACCGGTTTAAATGTGCAGCTCTACCTACGCACTGATCTTTGAATCATTTTAGGAAGTCTGTGAATTTATTGTCTTATCTAATTCTTGCATCATATCTGGTAAGAAGAAAGTAAAATGGTGCGAGGAACCAGCACACAAAATTGTTATGTTATGTACCATATAATCCCTTTTTATCTTGTTTCCATTCTATTGTATTATAAGCAACCTCAACTATTTAAGGTCCGTAATTTTTTATGTCTGTTTCATTGCAAGCACACACTGGTTACTTGTGAACATGTTAATTTCAGTGAAGAAGATGCTGTGCAGTCCATGCTTTACTCCTACACATACAGTTTCTCAGGGTTTGCTGCGAAGCTTAACTCGACACAAGCAACCACCTTAGCCAGTAAATGGGCAACTATAGTTTTTTCTGTCCATAGTTTATTATCATTAGAGAGTCTTCTTAAAGCAATTGAGCGTAAAATGACACTGATAAACATTTATCGAGTACAGAGATGGAAGGAGTTTTATCTGTGTTCAAGAGCAAGATGTTTGAGTTGCATACCACTAGAAGCTGGGATTTCATGGGTCTTACGTTGGACGATGGTAGAGCCACTCCAGTGCAGCTTGCATATGGTAATGATGTTATCGTCGGAATATTTGACTCAGGTTCGACTTTCTTTTCCTTATTCCATGTTCTGATTGATTTCACGTGGTACTGAGCTTTGAGGGTGCAACAAAGTCCGATTAAGTTAATGGATATTGCATACGCAAGTTCAATCTTGGCAGCCCTTGTGGTTCTCCTTTAGATTTTGCTCTTCTTTCTCACTTATGCATTACACTTTCTGACAATGCAATATGTATGATAAGGTATTTGGCCCGAATCCCCGAGCTTCCATGATGAACACAGCATGGGGCCAATCCCACCATCTTGGAAGGGGCAATGTGTCCGAGGAGAAAATTTCGACCCTGCAACAGCATGTAATCGCAAGCTAATCGGAGCCCGCTATTATTTGGCTGGCCTTGAGCACCAGCTGGGCCCTCTGAATGCAGACTCTGAGTACCGGTCCCCTCGAGACTGGGTCGGTCATGGCACCCACACTGCCTCGACAGCTGTGGGATCAATTGTGCGCGATGCAAACTTTTACGGGATTGGGCAAGGCACCGCTAGGGGTGGGGCCCCCAGGGCACGGCTCGCTGTGTACAAGACTTGCTGGAACCAGAACAGTGTCGGTATGTGCAGCGAGGCCGATATAATGGCTGCATTTGATGATGCTTTAAGGGATGGCGTCCATCTGATCTCAGCATCCTTCGGGAAGGCCCCGCCGCTGCCTCCATTCTTCAGGTCCCAGGCCGATATTGGGTCGTTTCACGCAATGCAGCTCGGTGTTACTGTGGTCTTTTCTGCCGGGAATGAAAACTCTGCACCTAATCCATCCCTTGTGCAGAATGTGTCCCCGTGGTCGATCTCCGTGGCGGCCTCGTCCATTGACAGGACTTTTCCAACTAAGATCGTGTTGGACACCAACCTCACGTTCATGGTAATATTGATGCTCTTCCGGAAGTGGGGTAGAAAGAAGCGGCAAAAGCATAGTCCTCTTTGGTTTGATCTCAAGTTTTATATTTCCTCTTCTCTTTTAAATGGAATCAGTATGATTTTTCATCTACAGATGAATAGAAATGTGTTTGCTTGTCATCCGAACCAGATAGAGCTAGATTTCTAAGCACTCATCCTCAGAAAGGTCTTTGCATTAAGTCGGGAATGGAGCAGTGGCTTATTCAGCATATATTTTCTCTACATAACATCTGCTCCTCTAACATCACCAGGACAGAAATGATCCTGCCTAATTTTCTACAGGGAGAGAGCTTAATCACTTCCCAGATAAATGGTTTGTTGGCAGATGCAGGCAGTCATTTTCTCAGTAGGTAAATGAACTTCTGGTTATCTTCCTTCCTCTCCATCTACTTTGTCACCGACACAATTCGCTCCAACATTGACTTACTGATTGAGCCATGATTGTGATAACAGGATCTGCTCGCCTGATAATTGGAACAATGTGTCAGCTTCCGGGAAGATAGTCCTGTGCTTCTCGAACGTCGGTTTGGTATCGAGCGAGCTCGCAATAGCTGCGGTCCAGAAGGCCCATGGTTTGGGCCTGATTTTCGCTGAGCCGTTGTCCCGACAGATTCCCGATGTCGATGATGTTCCCACAGTCCATGTCGATCTTCTGCAGGGGACTCGAATTAGGAACTATCTCGGCCTAGCTAGAAGGTAAAACATATGTTTCTCAAACCTAGCCCTCAAAATCATAAAAAATGTAGACCTGAACAGATCAGTTGGTTCGACCGGTTGAAAGAACAGCAAGAAGTTACGTGCTCAGGAGGGATCACAGAACCGGTGGAAAGAACTGGTGAAGCAACTGTAGTTATCTTTAGTAACTGATGCTATGTATAACAATGTAACGCAAATTCTTGAACGAAATCAGACATTGATAAGAGGCATGGATTCAGATTGGGCCTGAAATGCTGTATAGTAGCTTTAATTCAGTCTGCTAGTTCAAGTCTCTGATAACAATCAATGCTGAACATTTTGAACTTCAATTTTGAAGGCGGCCCGTGTTTATTCAGATCATACCGGGCAAAGGAGTCATCGGGAAATCACCAGCTCCTGCTGTTGCCTACTTCTCTTGCAGAGGCCCGAGCTCCCTTTCTCTCGATATTTTGAAGGTACTTTTCCTGGATGAGTTTTGCGAATATTCATGACTACGACAAATAGCTATTGATCTCTATGAGCTGTCCTAAACTTGCTTAACAGCCTGATATAACCGCGCCAGGAGTGAACATCTTAGCAGCATGGCATTCCAATCTCTCATCCACAGTATCCAACGACGACAGCCGCTCGACGAGCTGGAATTTCCTTTCGGGAACATCCATGTCCTGCCCTCATGTGGCCGGAGTGGCTGCTCTAATCAAGTCAGCCCACCCAGACTGGTCCCCTGCCGCCATCAGATCTGCTCTGATGACCACAGGTAGGTGCAGTTCCAAACATAAGCTTGAACTGAGATTCAACTCAGAATTCGACCGAGTCATTGGCTGCAATTGATTGATCGATTTGGATTGGCAGCTCGGTTTATTCAGCTTGATGAAGTCTTCTCTTCTGACACCTTCTTTAGGCTGGGATTTTCTCCGATTTTGAATCTTTGTTCTTTCTTCTACTTCACAGCGTCCATGGAGGATACCGCTTCTGAAGTGATACTGGCTGGAGGTTCCATGAAGCCCTCGGATCCCTTCGATATCGGTGCAGGCCACATAAACCCGATCAATGCAATGGATCCGGGTCTCGTCTACGACATGAAGACGAGTGACTACATCACCTTTCTCTGCAACATGGGCTACACCCAGGATCAGATAAGCATAATGGTCCGACCGGGAACCAACACCACCTGCCCGCATTTCTACACCAGCAACTCCAACCTGAACTACCCGGCAATCACAGTCTCGAATCTCCAGACCACGACCACAGTCAAGAGAACCGTCCGCAACGTCGGTCGGAACCGGAACGCTCTCTACTTCCCCAGAACCGTCAGTCCCCACGGCGTAGACGTCTACATATGGCCAAAGGTCCTGGCGTTCTCGTGGTTTAGGGATGAGATCACGTACTTCGTGACACTCAGGCCGCGGAAAGCATCCCAGGGAAGGTACGACTTTGGAGAGATTGTCTGGTCTGATGGGTCCCATAACGTCAGGATTCCGCTGGCCGTCTGCGTGAACAATACTGGCGGTGTTTCCAGAGTGCAATCAGCGGTCGAACGTTAGCTGCATTGCAGGGGTTTGACTTACCGTCACTGTGCCAGCAAAAATCTTAGCACATTATTTACTTGGAAACGTTGTTTTAAAGATGGACCGGGCCAGCCACTTGAACCGGTCATTAGTCCCGTCAGATTACATGTACGACTCCTTTTGCACTGTGAACCAGCTTCGACCTGATTGAATCAGCCGGTTTTCACAAAACGGATAAAACCATAAAAACCGGCCAGTTGATTAAAACGATAAAACAACAGCACGAGTTTAAATTTCATGAATGCTTTACGTTATAATATTGCCATAAAATCTAAATTCCATAAATGCTTTCTGTTATAATGATGGCATAAAATTTAGGTTTTCATCGGTGAAAAAACAAAATTAGGCAATGATTGACGGAATATCACGGATTTAAATTTCATAATATTTTACATTACAATAATCGCAGATAGCGAGAAATTATCTATTTTACTGCGTCAATTCTTGAATATTTCTAGTCGAATAAGAGTTTTTGATAATAAGAATTTCATAACCAAAATCTTAACTTTGGGAGATAAGCTTTGAATGGATAAATTTCTCCAAGGTATTACTCAAATGTAATATTTTGTTATTATTATTATTATTAAAAATCCAGCTTGATCCATCAACCGGTTGAACCTGCTTTGGCCGATTCCTGGTCCGATCTGATTTTAAAAATTATGGTTGGAAATGGTATATTTTTTATGTGTTAAATAAATAAATATCTGAATGCTGAACAAAATTTTAAAAATAAGATAATTTGTTGTCGAATATTGCAGCGCAGCGCATTCCCAATTTACGTAATAGGCGTTTGGTTAAGAAAGTTAATTATAATTCCTTGGAAAATTTCAAAAGATTTTCAATTTCTAAATAAGTAAAATACATTTTTCTACTTTTGAAAAGATTTTCTATAAATTTGAAAAGAATAACTAAATAAATGCATAGATTTTTTTAAAACTTTTGAAGGATTAATTATCTATTTTAGCTTGACTTTTCTTCTCTTTTTTCTAAACTTAATTTTTAATAAAATTAACGAAAATATTGAAGAAAGAATTTCTATCTTATCCACAAGTAGTAGAAGTGAAATGAGAAAAAAAATATTTGCTCTTTATATTGATAAATAAATATGATTTATCAAAGTATATTGATAAATAAATGTGTTATTTTTTGCTGTTCTTTATTTTTTTTATAGGATTTTTCTGAAAATTGGAAATTATTTCAGTAATCCGGCCTCTGCCCAGCAAGGATCTGGCAAAATCCAGGCCTCTACCCGCTTCGCACGAAGATCACGTGACCCTCTCCTTAACATCCATTCATCGTCTGCCACGTCGACATATTGACATGTCATCTGGCCCGAATTGATCTGATTAAACGACCTGCGGGTGAGATGAATCCGGCGAGTACCGTAGGGCTATTTGAATCAAGACTTGAGGATGAACAGAGCCTCTCGCCAAACCTAATCCTCTCTCCTTGGCGGCTGCGATTCCCGTCGTCGGATTCTATCCTCTAAAACCCGAGAAATCCTCCGGTCCGGTCCTTAGGGTTTTAGCTATCCGTCTACCTATCTATTGGTCTCCCTCCCTCCCTCCTTATCCGTTTCGGTCCCTCGGTTGATCGGTTGATCGATACGTTAATCAGCTGGTACGATGGCCGCCGTGGCTCCGCCTGCAGATCGTATCCTTTTAATCTTCCTCAGGTGTAGTTTTGGCGTCCGATCCGTTCTTTTCTGGCTTGGCTCGCGTGCTTGGATTTGATTGTGCCGTACCTGTTGCTACTTCCGTCGTGTCTGCGGATCCGAGATCTGCTGCCGCTGTCCTGCTTTGTTTCTTCGCTGTCTTTTATTGTCTGGATGCGTTGATTGGGGAAATTGCGTGTGTTTTGGTTATGCGGTTGCTTTGTTGATTGAATGAGGGGATTTACTTTATGCTTAATAAAGCGAGAGTTTTTCTGTTCATCAAGCATTGATTTGTTGTGGCGACCTGGAATTTGGGTTCAGTGTTCTTTATTTCTTTTTTGTTGTTGCTGTTCTTGTTATATTCTGTCTATCTGTACATGGAGCTTTGCGGTGCAGTTATTGTGCAGCTACACAATTTTGTTGAATTTTGTGTTCTGACAGATTAGCTATAGCTGTATTGTTACTCGCTGATGCTCCTGAGACATGTACTTTCTTTAACTTTTTTTTAAATAGAAGCAGCAGATTTGCTCCAGAATCTGTCATTGGATTCTCAGTCCAAGCCTCTGGAGATCCCTGAACCCGCGAAGAAGGTAATTTTAGCCTCTCAGATTAGATCTCCTCGTTTGGTATAGAGAACATCAAATAATGGATTTGGATTGCACAGGATGTGCTTAGATTACTGCTGAGAATTTCATGTATAATATCTGGAATTTTGTTCCGCATCTAAATCATAGTGCCATTAGCCTATTCCTATTAATCAAGTGAAGGGATTTTACTCGAACTGGTGCATACGTTCTGTGCGTTGACAACCTTAATCTTTTTTGCAGCCTCCTGCCAACCAGAATGGTTCTGTTGATTCTGGCAATGCTCCAAACGGTCATATCCCTCCGTATGAACGATCTTTGACTCCATCGTTGCATGATTTCACTGATCCAACGATGTGCTATGTCCCTAATGGTTATCCATCACCAGCATATTACTACGGAGGTACGCAATACGGTGACCAGATAGCCTAACCAAGTAAAGGTGTCTCCATATGTTTATCAATTTATCATTATGTTGTTAATTTTACCAGGCTATGAAGGGACTGGCAATGAGTGGGATGATTTCTCAAGATATGGAAGTGCCGAGGGAGTCGATATCGCTTCTGTGAGTTTCTTCTCTCTAATTTGACACCAAACCAACCAGGAAATACTCTCATTTTGAAGTTCCCCGTGTTCTGTGAATTCTTTTACTAGTTTAAGCTTCTAATACAAGAGTGCTTTTTTCGTATGGTTCTGTTTCTTTGCTAAGGGTTTTTATGGGGACAATGGGTCTCTTATGTATCCCGGATATGGTTATGCACCGTTCGGTCCATATTCGCCTGCAACTTCACCTGTTCCTGGAAATGAACAGCTTTATGGGACTCAACAGTACCATTACCCATCGCCTTACTTCCAATCTTTGCCAGCTAGTGCTCCTAATGCTCCTAGTTTCTCTGCTCCTCCACAAACTGAAGTTTCTACATCTGCTCCTGCTGACCAGAAGCCATTCCCTGTTGAGACATTGAATTTGAATACCAATGGTCCCAAGAATGGAGGTGTCAAGGGCAATGATAGGTCAGGTAACTTGAAATCAACTCAACAGAACTCAGGATATGGTAAAAATGGTTCCTTCGGAGTGGCTTCGCTGCCGGGTAGCATAACTTCGGGGTACCAAGATGTCAGATTTGGATATGATGGATTAGCTTCCCCCATCATGTGGTCAGATGGGCCAGCTTTTGCAGATGGTCAGAGGGTGCCCGTGAATTCAGCAAATGCCAAGAATGCACCATATTCAAGGATTCAGAGCTACTCTCCCAATCCTCAATTCATGGTATGAATTGAAACTCAAAATTATATTGATCTTCTCTATTCTACCTATTTGGGCAATTATCACTGCCTTAGAATCTTTTGAGCATTCAATACTTTTATAAAGATCTCAGAGAAATATTCTTTTTGGATATGTCAGATTTAATAAATTCCTATATGCATTGCAGGGTCTGCACCACCCTAGACCTCTATCTGCCATGGGTGCTGCTAATGGATTCATTAACAGGCTGTACCCTAACAAGTTATATGGTCAATATGGAAGCACAGCCAGTTCGGGCATGAAATTTGGTTATGATACTCGCACAACTGGACGAGGGTGGCTGGGCATGGATAACAAATATAAAAACAGGGGACAAGGAGGTGGCTTTTATGGTTATGCAAATGAGAGCATGGATGGCTTGAATGAACTGAACAGGGGGCCACGGGCCAAGGGATTCAAGAATCAAAAGAACTTTTCATCTGTTACGGCAGCAATCAAGAGCGGGGCTAATGAAGAGGAGAAGAGTAAGGCAAGCGTGACCCTAGACCGTGAACAGTACAACAAAGCGGATTTTCCTATGGAGTATGCAGATGCTAAGTTCTTCGTTATTAAGTCCTATAGTGAGGATGATGTCCATAAGAGCATCAAGTACAGTGTCTGGGCTAGTACTCCAAATGGTAACAAGAAGCTTGATGCTGCATATCGGGAGGCTCTGGAAAAAGCTGCCAACTGCCCGGTTTTCCTTTTCTTCTCGGTGAGATGTTTTACCGAGATATTGTGTTTAGATTTGTCATTCTTTCTCTTGAATGGTTTTAATAAGCATATAAATGCAATTATGCAGGTCAATACTAGCGGCCAATTTGTCGGTGTTGCAGAAATGCTGGGGCCAGTTGATTTCCAAAAGAATGTGGAGTACTGGCAACAGGATAAGTGGTATGGCTGCTTTCCTGTGAAGTGGCACATTGTGAAAGACGTGCCAAACAGCTTGTTGAAGCACATTATCCTTGAAAACAATGAGAATAAGCCCGTAACCAATAGCAGGGACACTCAAGAGGTACTTGGCTCCCTGCCTCCTCCAACTTGGGTGGGCATTCCCTTTTTTTTTCCCAGCATTATGTTGAAGAGTTCTTCCTCCTCATCTCCAGGTCAAGCTTGAGCAAGGTCATAAGATGATAAAGATATTTAAGGATCACTCCTCCAAAACTTGCCTTTTGGACGATTTTGAGTTCTATGAGAACCGCCAGAAAGCAATCCAGGAGAAGAAGGCGAAGCAGAACCTGCAGTTCCAGAAGCAGGCAAGTCATGCTATGTGGCTTCTATGCTGTTATATCCTCCTGATTCCATTTTAATTTCCCATGCTGACACTGCTTTTCTCACTTTTATCTGCAAGAAACTGCTTATTAGTCCTAATCTTATATAGTGGACGTCCTTCCTTTTGGTTGTTAAATACAGGGGTGGGAGGGGAAACTGATAACTGAGAAGAAAGAGGTCTCTAACGGGGATCTGAAATCACAGAAGTCATCAGAAGTTCCCCCTGATCAGAGCAAGGAAACTGCAGCTGCTCTGAGCAATGGGGATCCAAAGCTTTTCGAGGACCCCGATGCTCAAGCGGTTGTCCCAGATGCCATGGCAAACGGAATTGCAAATGCTTGCTGTAGCTAATACGAGCAAGACGGCGGCAGTTCTCACCCCATTTTCAACGAGTTTGGTCTGAAGCATCTGCTCAATTATCCATCTTAATGATCATACTGACCAGCTGTCTCTTTAGTAATGCCGCTGAATCAGTCTTGCTTTGAAGAAAGCCGTTTGTGGAGGGTGTCGAGCTAGGTGGGTTTGAAGGAGGTTTTGGGTTCCATTAGCTGTAAGTTGCTGGATCGGAGATATTCTTGTGGGGGTTTTAGATCTTAGCCGGGTTTCGTTCTCCTAGGAGAGGTTTGGGTTGTGTTAGTTTCTCATTTTTATATGGCATGCAATATGTTCTCTCTAAATCGCTTTCCTTTCTCTTTTGTTGTTCTGCTCTTTTCTTCCCTAGTGATGAAATTTACCTGCCCTTGCTGCCTTGTCAGTGTCATTTTTGCTAAGTTCTGCCTTTTCAATGTCAGACGACACCTCTGCTCCTGTTCTTATCAAGAACTGAAACTTCTGCTTGTTTGTTCTTTATCTACTTCGTGTGTTTGCTGTTGGACGCATTCCAATCAGCGAGCAGTAGCTGTTGATATAAACATTTCCTGAAGGCCAACGCCAACAAAGATCTTGTCATATTATAAATAATTAATTATATGAAAATTGAACAAATTTTAGAAAATGAAACAATCTATTCTCTAATATTACAGCGTATACTTGTTTTCAATTTAGCCCTGTTTTCTTTTGGAGGGATTAACTCTATTTCCAATTTCACTTTCCTTCTGCCTTTTTTTTTTGGTTAATTTTTTTTAGTATAAATGGTAAAAATGTGTTTAATGATGACAAATTATTAAAAAAAAGAGGAAAATAAATATAAAATTAAATGAATTGAACAATATAAGAATTTATGTACGGTTAAAAAGTTGCAAATAAAAAGCTTGGAAAATGGGGTTGAATAACCAAACTTTAAGAAAGAACTTAACCAAACTTTAAGAAAGAACTTTAGTGAATTTTGTATGTAAATACGCAAAATAAAAAAAAGGAAATTTTTTAGCAAACATCTTTTCTCCAATCCTCTATTTTCTTATTTCAAAAAAAAAATTCGGAAATTCTTTAATAGTAACCAACCCAATTCATGGACGGGTCGGGGTTGGTTCCGGTTCCGGTCTCTCTTCTAATGCAACAAGCTATGCTCAATCCATAAAATAAAATTATATTTTAATTTATTTAAATTTTATGTAATTATCATATTTTATTTCTTACTCTTTTATCAGTAATTAATACTTAAATTACAAATATAATTCACTTTTATAATTATCTAATTTAAAAGTTAAATATACATTATTCTTCAATTAAATTTAAATATATATTTTTTAATAATTTTATTGGACGAGTAAACTTCTAGTTAAATTATATTAGTTTATGTTATATTTTAAATTTATGATTTATCCGTGCCCCGACCAGCCGGAGGGCGGCGCGAGCAAAGTCTGGCCCTCTACCCTTCTCGCACGGGGTTCACTTGACCCTCCCATCAATATCCATTCATCGTCTGCCACGTGGGGAAATCCACCAGTCATCTGCCCCGCGTGGATCGGATATACGACCGGCGGGTGACATGAACCCGCTGATTCCTGTAGTGGTATTTGAATAAGACTTGACGATGAACGGAGCCCCTCTCCTCGCTAACCCTAACCCTTCCTCCTTGGCGGCTGCGAGTCCCGTCGTGTCGTCCCGCTGAATCTGTCCTCTTAAACCCTAGGAATCCTCCCGTGCTTAGGGTTTTACCTATCCGTCCACCTACCGATCGATCTCCCTCACTCCTCATCCCTCCCGTTCCCCCGGTTGATCGATCCGTTAGTCAGCTGGTACGATGGCGGCCGTCGCTCCGTCTGCAGATCGTATCCTTTTTAATCTCCCTCTGGTGTGATTTTGGCTTCCGATCCGTTCTTTTCGGGTTTGGCTGGCGTGCTTGGATCTGATGTGCCGTGCCTTTCGTTGCTTCCGTCGTGTCTTCAGATCCGAGTTCTGCTGCCTCTGCCCTGCTTGTTTTTCGTTGTCTTGTGGCGTATAGAGGCGTTGTTTGTGGGAGTTGTGTTTCTTCTGGTGAAGCGGTTGATTGAATGAAGGCACTTGCTTTACGCGGCTTTTCTATTCTGGTCGCCCTTATGATGTAGTGTTCTGTTTATGAACGTTGATTTGTTGTGCCGAGCTTGAATTTGGCTTCACTTGGCTTCATTCCCTTGTCTGTTCTTGCTTGCTGTTATCTCTATATTTTGTATCTGTGTATATATGGAGTTTTATGCTGCAGGTATTGTCCAGCTACTCAACTTTGTTAAATATTGTGCTCTGACCGGTTTGCTAAGCTGGATTAGTGTTCCCTGATGCTCCTATGATATGTACTTTCTTTAACTCTGTTTTAAATAGAAGCAGCAGATTTGGTGCAGAAACTGTCATTGGATTCTCAGCCGAAGCCTCTGGAGATCCCTGAGCCAACAAAGAATGTAATTTCAACTTCTCAGATTGAGTCTTTTCATTTGTTATTTCGAACATCAAATAGTGCATCTGGATTGAACAGGGTGCGCCTTCATATTACTGAGAATTTCAGGTGTAACATCTGGATTTTTTCTGCGTCTAAAGTAGAGTGCTATAAGCCTCTCCATATGAATGAAGTGAAGGTTTTTCTTGGAACTGTTCCATACATTCTGTGCGTTGACAACCTTAATCTTCTGTGCAGCCTACTGCCAACCAGAATGGTGATTCAGGCAATGCTCCAAATGGTCAAATCCCTCCGTATGAACGATCCTTGACTCCATCGCTGCATGATTTCACCGATCCAACAATGTGTTATGTACCTAATGGCTATCCATCACCAGCATATTACTATGGAGGTATGCAATCAGGTGACCAGATAGCCTAGCCAAGTAAAAGTGTCTCCATTTTATTTATCAATTTTTTGTTATTCTACCAGGCTATGATGGGACTGGCAATGAGTGGGATGATTTCTCAAGATATGGAAATGCAGAGGGAGTTGATATCGCTTCGGTGAGCTGCTTTCTCTCTACCTTGATAGCTTGTTACAGTAATTGCCTCTCATTTTGAAGGGTCCCTGTCTTTTGTGATTTCTTTACTAGTTAAATTTCTAATACGAGGATTCTGTTTGGAATGATTATGTATCTTTTTTTCAGGGATTTTATGGTGACAATGGGTCTCTTATGTATCCCGGTTACGGTTATGCACCGTATGGTCCATATTCGCCTGCAGCTTCGCCTGTTCCTGGAAATGAACAGCTTTATGGGACTCAACAGTACCATTATCCATCACCTTACTTCCAATCGTTGCCAACTAGTGCAACTAATGCTCCAAGCCTGTCAGCTCCTCTGCAGACAGAAGTTTCTACCTCTGCTCCTGCTGACCAGAAGCCATTGCCTGTTGAGACATTGAGTTTGAACTCTAATGGCCCCAAGAATGGAGGTGTAAAAAGCAATGCTAGGTCAGGTACCTTTAAATCAACTCATCAGAACTCGGGTTATAATGCAAATGGTTCCTTTGGAGTGGCTCCATTGCCAGGTAGCTTAACTTCTGGGTACCAAGACAGATTTGGATATGATGCATTGGCTTCCCCCATCCTATGGTCAGATGGGCCAGCTTTTGCAGATGGTCGGAGAGTGACCAACGCTGGAATGGAAAATTCAATTTCAAATGCCAAGAATGCACCATCTTCAAGGAATCAGAGCTACTCTCCTAATTCTCAGTTTATGGTATGAATTGAAACTCAGAATTATATTGATATTCCCTACCATACCCTTTTGGGCAATACTTACTGACATAAAATCCTTTGACCATTAGTAATTATATATATATATATATATATAAAAGATTTTAAAACGATTGTGATACGCATTGCAGGGTTTGCACCACCCAAGACCTCTATCTGCCATGGGTGCTGCTGCTAATGGATTCATTAACAGGTTGTACCCTAACAAGTTATACAATCAGTATGGAAGCACAGTAAACTCGGGCATGAAATTTGGTTATGATACTCGGACTAATAGTCGAGGGTGGCTGGGTATGGATAACAAATACAAGAACAGGGGACAAGGAGGTGGGTTCTATGGTTATGCTAATGAGAACATGGATGGCTTAAATGAACTGAACAGGGGGCCACGAGCCAAGGGATCCAAGAACCAAAAGAACTTTTCATCTGTTACAGCAGCAGCTAAGGGTCAGAATATCCCTTCTAGCGGGGCTAATGAAGATGAGAAAAGTAAGACAAGTGTGACCCCAGACCGTGAGCAGTACAACAAAGCAGATTTCCCTGTGGAGTATACAGATGCTAAGTTCTTTGTTATTAAGTCCTATAGTGAGGATGATGTCCATAAGAGCATCAAGTACAATGTATGGGCTAGCACTCCAAATGGTAACAGGAAGCTGGATGCTGCATATCGGGAGGCTCAGGAAAAAGCTGACTGTCCAGTTTTCCTCTTCTTCTCGGTGAGATATTTTATCAAGTTGATTGATACAGTGTTCAAATTTCTCATTCATTCTCTTGAATGTTTATAATGATTATGTAAGTGCAATTATGCAGGTCAATACTAGTGGGCAATTTGTCGGTGTTGCAGAAATGACGGGGCCAGTTGATTTCCAAAAGAATGTTGAATACTGGCAACAGGACAAGTGGAGTGGCCACTTCTCTGTGAAGTGGCACATTGTGAAAGATGTTCCAAACAGCTTGTTGAAGCATATTATCCTTGAAAACAATGAGAACAAACCTGTGACCAATAGCAGGGACACCCAAGAGGTACTTTAGCTTCAGCCTCCTCCAACGTGAATTGGAATCTGCTTCTTTTTCAGCTTTGTGTAAGGAGATCTGCCTCTTTTTCTGCAGGTCAAGCTTGAACAAGGTCTTAAGATGATAAAGATATTTAAGGATCACTCGACTAAGACTTGCCTTTTGGATGATTTTGAGTTCTATGAGAACCGGCAGAAAGCGATCCAGGAGAAGAAGGCAAAGCAGCACCAGATCTTCCAGAAACAGGCAAGACATGCTGGCTTCTATGCTGTTAAGTGTTATATCCTTGAGAATCCATTTTAATTACGCATGCTGACGTAGTGTGCCCCTCTCTTAACTTCTGTCTCTCACTTTTATGTGAAAGAAACTGCTCTGTTAGTTCTAAGTTTCTAAATTTTTGTTGTCTCTGAATCTTATAGAGTGGACTTTCTTCCTATTGGCTGTTAAATGCAGGGGTGGGAAGGGAAACTGATAACCGATAAGAAGGAGGCTGCTGATGGTGATCTGAAAGCACAGAATTCATCAGAAGTTTTGCCTGATTCAATCAAGGAAACTGCGACTGCTCTGAGCAATGGGGATCTAAAGCTCCCTGAGGATCCAAAGGGTGCAAAAGCGGCTGTTCCAGAGGTCATAGCAAATGGAGCTGCAAATGCTTGATGTAGCTAATCACGGGCCAGACTGCGGCAGTTCTCACTCCATTTTCAGGAGGAGTTTGGTCTAAAGCTTATGATAGCAAGCGATCTTGCTGACCAACTCTCCCTTTATAGGATTGCCGCTGGGCATGTCTTTGCTGTGAAGAGAGAGCGATCCATGGAGGGCGTCGAGGCCGGTGGAGTGTGAAGGAGGGGATTCAAGTTCCGTTAGTTATAAGAAGCTTGGATCGGGGAAATATGTTCCGTTCACTGGGTTTCATTCTCTAGCAGATGTTTGGGTTATGGTAGTATTTTTTTTTTTTTTTGGTATGGCATTCATTTCCTCTAAATTTCCTTCCTCTCTTTTTGCGTCTTCTTATTTCTTCTTTGGTGATGGAACACTTTATCTGCTTTGCTGCCTTTTTTCAGTTTGAGACTCCGCGTAGATCGCATCTTGTAAAATCCCGATCAACTTGCATCGGGGATAGCTTTGCTCTCTTCTGTTGTCATCAGGAAATGAAACCTCTTACCATTTTCCTCTGTTACTTCATACGTTTGCAATTCATCACGAAATCCGACTGCCGCAAGAACTACAATCTTTATCTCTGCGTGTGTGTGTGTGTGTGTGTGTGAAAACATCATCGGATAAACAGTGCTTTACAAAAGAGCAGAGAAAATGTGAAAATAGCAAAATTCAGGGGAGAAGGCAGCAGAAACACACGCTATTGCCAACTGCAGATTCCTTGTCATCCTTCTGCAGAAGTTCATTCGCTTCTTCTGCAGTGCCGGTGCTCGTGTTGTTGTGCTCCAAAAGGGTTCCTTTGTCGAATTCATAACCAGGCTCCGACTCTCCGGAGTGTTATGCATTAGTTCCCACAGCGGCACTCATCCATGGATCTGATAGGCAGTATAGCTTCAATGCTGTTCACCGCACAGATCTTTCTGAAGACATTGACCCTTCTCACATTCATCCGGTTCTTGAACGGACGAGCCGGTTCGGAACCGTGTGAGCAATCGCCCTGAAATTCAAAAACTTTCTTTATCTTATCAAACAGCAAGAGTTAACTGCACCTCACATTGAGATTTGTTCCAAAATAAAAGTCGTAAGACATAGTCTACATATTGCACCGGCGAAATAAAAAATATTTCACAAGAATTAATTTCTTAGTAAAAGAGAAACGGAAGAGTCGCAAGACCAGAACCTGCGCCATGTTATCAATTTTGGGCAACATTTCCTTTTCAAAAGTCTCCAGCTTACTTAACTTTCCAATTAATTTTGATATAGATAGATGTACTAGTGCTCGACCCGACTCTCTTATTGGAAACTGGCTCAAGAAATACCGACTACACAACAAACACCAGATGTCCACTAAACATGTTTTCCATCCACATGATGCAAGGCGGACAAGTCTGACTCTCTCCTAGATGGATGCCCACTAAGTCCCAACTTCCTTTCATATGACGGACGTCAGACATCTACCAAGTCCGACTCTTTCCCACGTCAGACATCCAAATCCAACTCTCTTCCACATCGATGTCGGACATCTAAGTCCAACTCTTTCACCACAATATGTACGTTGGAGTCCAGGTCCTCGACTCTCCTGCGTGAATGCCAAACATTCTCCAAGTCGAACCCCCACCCATGTGCTTAGCAAGTAGGAGATATGATCACGTCAACCTTCCATACCAATTGAGATCTATATAACCTACATTAGGGGGCCCGGTAATTCATTCATTTCTCATCTCTTCAACATATCTTCTCATTGTCCTCCCTCCTCCTCTTACTCATATCTTCTCACTTAGGCATCGGGGAATCACTTTGGGAACCATCCTATACTTGGATTTTAACAAGTCTCTAGCGAAGTCCATCGGACTTCTCCGTCTCGAGGCCATCTCAAATTACAACCGAGGATCTCTTAGCTCAATAGGCTACCCAAAGCCCAAAGGTAGTATCAAGTTTGATATACTTGGATGCATAATATAATAAATTTATACTTCAATTAGCATTCCCAAAGTCCAAACTGCTAGTGAACGGCAAACATTCATATTAAACGGTGTCGTGTTCCTGTCCCCTCTCTCCCCCTCCAGTCTTCCATTGGCTGTCCTGCCATTACCAACTTGGGGTTCGTGGTTACCTCACCCTCAAATGAATGATACAGGGTATAATCTTTGGTTGGGAGGGTCGATGAAAATTTTTTCAGGGATCTCGATAGATCGCAGATTAGTTTCGAGGTACGTTTCAGCTGGCCCGGGATACTGCATGGTGTAGTGTCATTAGCATTCGACCATAGGAGCTCAAACTGCTTAGCTCGTAAAGTTTTCTTCTTTTGGGCACCCCATAGAGCATGAAAAATTTCATCTTTATAGCATTGCTGGCTCTGTCCAGCACTTCGTTGATTGTGCTAGCTTCCTCTCCTTCTTTCCTCTCCAAAGACCATTTCCGTGGAATTGCACCCGAAGGTCTCTACTTTCTGCCTCTTCTGCGTCTCTTTCTAATATGCTTTCTCTGTTACGGGATCTGGTTGCATCTTAATGCTCTATTGGTTTCAATTTATGGGTTTTTCGGCTATTTGTAGATGAGAAGTATTACAAGTCTTCGGAACTGATCAAATGCAAGGATGCATCAAAGAAATTCACGAGAGATCAGCTCAATGACGACTTCTACGATTGTCCTAATGGCTCGGATGAACCAAGTTTTGTTTCAACTACTTAGTTTATCTGGGTTTTTTGTGTTATGTATTAATTCTACTGTGATCGCGGATGTCCCAGCTAGTGGGGTAGAGGCGTTTCCTGTTTGACATTTTTCATGTTGTGGCAGTTTTGGTAAATGATGGAACTCTGAGCATATTTTCGGGATCTTTGTCGATCATTGTGAAGCTTATGAATTCATGTGTTGGGGACTAGTGGAGTTCATTGGTCTAATGCTCCGTATCTAATGTGAGTTTCATTGATCAAGAGGTTTGCACATATGTAGATGTCTCTTTTTCTTACCTTGAAAGTGATTTGTGGGTCTCAGGAACATCAGCATGCCCCAACGGGCAATTCTACTGTAGGAATGCAGGACATGTTCCAAAAATGCTGTTCTCTTCAAGGTTCAATGATGGTATATGTGGTAAGGGTCCGTAATTGGGATGCAATGCTGGTTTTTGGAGGTGTTTGACTGTGATACACACATTAAACAAGATTGTAACGGGTTTTCAAATTACGAGGAAAAATAAAAAAACCAACAGCATCATGCTTCATTCAATGTCTTGACTCAGGTAACATGTTTCTGTGCTGCAATTACTATAGATATAGATCTAGGACCAAAATTTCTGTTTTCTTCAAGGGTTAATGACAGTATATGTGGTAAGTGTCCGTAACTGGGACGCAGTGCTGGTTTTTCTCTCTGTTTCTTCTTTTCCAGTAGGGATGATTCTTTACTTTTTGGAGGTGTTTTGACTGTGATGGACACATTAAACAAGATTCCAATGAGTTTTCAAATTACTGGGAAAAATTAAAAAAACAACAGCATCGTGCTTCATTCGATGTATTGACTCAGGTAATTGCAGATGTGTTTTTGTGTTGCAATCGCCCTAGATCTAGGACCAATTTTTGGATGAAGACTTGCTGCGAGATTCTTGTATGAGCCGAACGCATCCTATCATCTGTGAACTCATCCAATGTTTGCTTGACACGTTAACAAAAACTTTCAACTTATATTATCTTTTTCTATCCAAACAATCATTGGCAGAGTTCACCACGTTCTCTATAAGATTGGTTCACCTAAGAATTTCTCAAATTCAGTGGGTTTGACAATGTCATTCTACTTTAGTTTTATTCTTTTATGAAGTTGATTTTTTTTTCTCTATTCTTTTCAATTTTTAGGCATGTGTGAATGAAAGAAAAAGGAGTGTCTTGTCATATAATATGGCTAGCATCTAGTCACTTTTAAGTTTATAACTCAAGTGCGTAACTTTTCGCTTATACTTTCTGATTACTATATCTATATTGTTGTGATGGGAGTGATGAGTATGGTGGTAAAGTGAAGTGCCCAAATGCATGCTGGGAGTCTGGAAAAGTGGCTAGAGGTAAGTTGAAGAAGAAGATTGCAACATTTCAAGAGGGAGTAAACATTCGCAAACGAGAAGTTGAAAAGGCAAAAATATCTCTGGTGAAAGACAAGAAAGAGCTGTCAAGGCTGAAAGAGGAGGAGAAGGTATTGAAAGGTGTTGTTCAACAGCTTCAAGGTGCATCTTCGGCTCTTTTCTTGGGCCTTAGTTTTTTTTCATTTATTATTTGTTCTTATTTGTGTTTGCTCGGATACTCATATAAAGCATTAAATACAATCATTTGATAATGGTAAATTCATTGCACTGGTTATTTTGAAACTAAATTCATGGGCTTGTGAGCTGGCTAGGATTGAGACATCTGCAACAGGTCAAATATGTTTTGGTTGTTTATTAGAGTACCAGTTTTGGAATGATGACAACAATGGAGCTGCTAATCAATTGAGCCATCATTAAATCTGGCTTCTGTCTGATTTGGATGAACTGCATACATATGCTTAAAATCAAAACAAGTTTGTATCTATATCATCGTTAATAATGAACTTATGTCTGTATCAGGCAGATATATCCTCGTGTTACCCTCCTCATTATCATATTATAATTCAAAGGCCCATTCATACATGCAGACACATGAAATTGTGCGTTAAATTTTAAAACATACACCATAAAAGAATGTTTTTCTTATCCCTTATAGATCGTAAAGGACAAATTGAGAAGGCAGAGGAGAAGGAGCGCTTACAAAGAGAAAAAGAAGAGAAGGAAAGAAGAGAAGGAAAGAAGAGAAACTGAGTAGAAAGCTGAGAGGGGGAAGAGAAAAACTGAGGTGGAAGATGGCAAGGAGAACAAGGAAGGGGAAATAACAGCTGAAAGTGTGGGTGAAGACATGGAAAGCCAAGACAATGAGAAAATTGGGCTCCTGGATAATTATCCTCTTGATGAGGTTAGATTGCTTGAATTTCTCTTTTCTATTTTGGTGATAATCTAAACATAGAATAGATTTTTCTTTGCATATGTTCTTTTCTCTCTGTACAAATTTGGAGAGCTGCATATTCACCCAGTTACATTTTGCATTATTGTCTGACAAGTTCAATGCTTTTTGTCCCTCAATTTCCAAGATTGGGCCCAGCAGGTTGCCCATTCATAAGGAATATCTATATTTTACTGGATAAGAAAAATTTTTCACGGTTTCTTTATGACCAAACCATATTTTTTCCTATTTATTGATTTGGAAATCCTGGCCTCAGGTGACTATTTCTTGTTTCTTTTCAGTTTAAAGATGAGGGGCTGTAAGGATTTATATGTGCATCCCTAAAGCAGATGATGCTTTTTCATGCTTGGTCACCGTCTCATATTTGCATACTTCCACTAACAGAATGTGGTAGAAGACTTCCATGATGAAGCACAAATGTGTGATACTGCTGTAGTTAGTCGCCTGCAGGCCAATGAGGCAGTGCAGGTAAACCTATACTGCAGTCAAATAATTTGAATACTTTGTGCTTCTGTGGTCTTCCTTTTCAATCACTAAGTTGTTTATCTGTGCGCTGTAGCACGTTGGTGGAGACAGGGATGAGTCTGTGCCAACTTCTGACCGGAAAGAGCCTTCAGTTGCATCCAAAACTGTTCTCGAAGTTGAAGTTGAAGCTGAAGCTGAAGCTTCCAATCAAATTCCAGCAGAGGTGCAATTCCATCTTCAGTTTTTCACTTTTGGGAACTTTTCTGTGGCCTATCCATTTTTTCACACCTTTTCTCTTCCTACCTTTTTCCCTATTATGTGACATTGATGTTACTCTCTTTCGTTACACTGCTGAACGTTAGCAAGATTTTCCAAATGTTTGCCAGTTGACTGCACCCTGCTGCATACACTTCATCGAAACAAACATGTAATAAATTGACTGATACTTTGTTAACATTAGGCAAAACTGGATTAATTTTAGGCTGTTAAATTGAATCTTCTGGTCTTTATTTTCTTCTTGCTTGTCATGCATTCTTCCTGGTTTTTCTTCAGTCTTCGTTGATGATTATAACTTTCTTGTCATCCACAGGGAATCAGTGCATCTGATAACACTGAGGGCCTCTCAAAAGAAGAATTGGGTCGACTGGTTGCTTCTCGTTGGACAGGGGAGAAGGTTGAGAAGGACAGTGGGGAAGGAGGTTCTGCTGGAACCCATGACCATGAAGAGATGCCAAAGGGTGCAGTCAGTGAAGAAAATGATTCCTGTGCTTCCAAAAATGGGGGCGATGATGATCACAATAACGATGGTGATGGAAAATATGACTATGATGAGCTTTTGAAGATGATGTGCCTGAAGATGTGCCAGAGGAACATTATGATGATTCTTGTCCCTATGAACCCAAGCCAAATGACAGCATAGACTTTTCAGGTGGGTTGTGTCACATTTTAGGACCAGATATCTAACTAAAGGAGCTGCGTTACACAGTTCAACTCGAATCCACTGTTCAGTAGGTTCAACACAATCAGAAAATAATGTGATAGAGACTTAACAATAGTCCAAAGCATGAAATAGCTGATTAAATTTGTTCACAAAGTAATGCAGTCTGTTTGAAACATTCCGGCAATGTTCTACTTCTGTCTGACCAGTCCAGTCAGCTGCAGTTTTAGAAACTACACTTGCAGCTTGATGGTCGCATGGTGTCTGTGATCTTTGAGCCTTGAAGATTGTTAATAAGGTCTCTAAATTTTTATATGTAGACACAAAGAGTAACCCCTCTTGGCTGGACAAGATAAAACAAACAGTGCAGAACATTCTCCATACATTTAACTTGATCAAGCAGGCTCCCCTGGACAAATCTGGTAAGCTACATCTTATTTTTTTTGGCATTTATTTAATTCGTTGTGCATATGATGGATGCTATTCCACGCTTGACTTCTTCCTCAGAGGCTGATCAGGTTCACAAGGAGTATGAATCGTTTAATGCCAAGTTATCTAAAATACAGTCAAGAATATCAACCTTGTCGGAAAAGCTGAAACACGATTTTGGTAAATTAAAAATACTGCTCTTTTTCTAAGTGTGTTGCTCTTGCTTGCTCTTCCTATGCATTCTTATCTGCATATGAATTGAACTCCATTTGAATATTGTAGGGCCAGAAAAGGAGTTCTACTCGTTTTATGGACGCTGTTTTGAGAGCAAACAAAACAAGTTATTTTTCATACTTCCTCATTTTGTTTAGTCTGCTCTTGATCCTGTCACAACTCTAATGCAATTGATTGTTCAGGTACACATACAAAGTCTGCCCATTCAAAGAAGCAACTCAGGAGGAGGGATACTCAAAAACTCGACTGGGGTGTGTATTTTAGATATCATTTTTTTGACGATTTCTATGTATTACCTTCTAGTTATCATAGCAATTGAGATTTTTGAACTCTGCTTCTCCAACATAGGGATTGGGATAAATTCGAAGAATCCTATAGGGTTATGATCTTCGCAAATGGTGATAGATGTTGGAATGGACCTGATAGGAGTTTAAAGGTATCACTATCACATATCTATGAGGGTCTATGCTATGCAAAATGATGAGATTCCCTCCTCTCCGCGACCGTCTACCTGGGAATTCATTTTTATATCTCATATTATAGTTAATTTTGGAAAAATTTAAAGTGGATATTAACTTGAATCTGTTAACTTCCTTTTTCCTGAATTGCCATTTCAGGTTAGGCTAAGATGCGGGCTGACAAATGAGATCACTGATGTGGATGAGCCTAGTCGTTGCGAGTAAGAATTTCTACCCCACTCCCTCTTCTCGTATCGCACTCCTAGGGAACCCATTATACTGATCAACATAGCTGGAAGAAGGGGTTCTTTAAGTGCAGTCTTTTAGTTGTGATTTTGGCTCTGGTTCACACAACGAAACTATGCGACCCCATCCTTTTCTTTCTACCATTTCCTTCCCTCTGACTATTCATTTCTCAATGTAGATATGTGGCGCTGCTATCTACTGCAGCTATTTGCGTAGAAGACAAACTCAAGGTACCTTTTGTCTGATGTCCTCAATGTATCTTTCATCTCCTCTGTTTCAACGAGAGGCTAACTCTTGCAATCCTTAAACATGACAGGCACTGCAGCACAAGTTCGAACTGATGAATAGAGAACAACCACGAGGCCAAGGACATGATGAACTTTACGGTTTTGGAGGTGTTTGTTGTCCCAAAGAATGCTAACTTATCCCCTCAGCAGCATTCTCTCGATTTTTATGAGGCGGGATACAGAGAGTGGAGAATGATGACGCTTAACTGACTGAAATGGTGCCCTCTGTTCTGCCACTGTCTTTAAGCAAAGATGTCCTGAAGCAAAAAGATAAAACAGCTATACTAACAGGAGTTAGCAAGTCACAGATTTTTGCCAAGAGAAGATCTCTCGTCTTGTAAAACTTTCATTCCAATGACACTTCCAGTTGAGGTTAAATGTCTCAGTATGTGCCATTTCAATGAATGAAACTGATGATTCATTTCTTGGTACCGGATTGTCAAGATTTTCTCTGACCGTTTACTTGGCTGTCTTTGTTTACTGTATGGCTCCCTGGCAGATGGTTCGAGACATATTGTTCTTGCCTTGTTTAATTCTCGAAGCCTTCTTATCTGATTCCAAGGTCAAATTTCTGATGGAATTTTGAGCCAAGATACAGAAAAACTTTGAAGTTCACTATATTCCCTGTGCTGTGGACTGGTAGCACGAACTCTACTGCTTGTGTCTTTCTTCCAATGTGTAAAAGAGAAGTGGAAACAAAAACTAGTTCCAGAGCCAAGATTTACATTATTGCAAGGACTTGAAAACTGTTATAATGAGTTCCAAACTTTGAGGGTTTTCTTGCTCTGCGGATCCCAGACCATGGAGAAATGACTGCTTCAGTTTCATAATCCTAGATCCGGAAGATAATAGGATTCATTTCAAACAGGTACTTTTCAACACGGCCATGGCAAGATTTCCTGTCTATCATGTTAGTCTTAATACCAATGCCAAGTATATTCATCTTGGAAACTATTCGGGATGATGACTATGCTGCGTCCTTTCCCATCCATTAAGGCACTTTGGTTCACCTGACTTCCAAAATGCAGGATTTCATCAAAAATCCAGAGATGGTAGATGGAGAATTCATTGGAAGTTTGGAGATTAAACTAAACCTGTGCTTATGTTTAGTAGGACTGCAGGAACAATATCTCGGGATATCTCGTGATGGGGATTCCAGTGTAGAATATATTCCCAGCCCAGAAGGTGATGACCTACAGGTGCAACGTCCAGGAAAAGCCCGTTTTGAAAGCAACCAAGATGCTTACAAGCTTCCCTGCCCAGCTGGAGCTGGAGCAACTGATATGGCCAATGCAGCTCTCTATCGAACAGACTGCACGATGTTTGAGCAGTGAGACCGACACTGGAGCCTACCTGAGCTTGTGGTTAGGACGATGGCCTGAATTTGCATGGAGGCGGAGAACATGCTTCACTATTGGCTCGTCTTCAAGAGGATAAGCAAGTCAGCGACCACTGGCCAGACCCATGAGCCCTCTGGAATGAAATTGACTTCTTTTGTACACAGTGGATAGTTATCAGCTTAGACATAAGCTTTCCCAGAATCTTCGTGATGCAACTCAGTTGCAGAAGAGAGAGAATTGAAGAGAAACTAGAGAGGATGAAGATAGAAGAGAGTGAGAGGAGAAATCTGATTTCTTATTTCTTGCGTTTCTCCATTCACCATTACAAGCCTTTTATAGGCTATCAATCACAGGCTCTGTTTCCGGGCACTAAAACAGAGCCTTAACAGTCGTAACCCTCCTAACTGTTTTTAACCACCAAATGTCAATCTTACAAAGAGGCCTCCCAACTTTTCTTTTATTCACATTCGACCCTAGTATAATTGCACACGTATCAAGTCTCCCCCCCATGGAGAACCTTGTCCTCAAGGTTTGGATAGCGCAGGCGAAGATCATAGAGAAATTCCCAGGTGGCCTCAGCTGGTGTAGAATCAGACCATTGGACGAGGACCTTGGTGGCAGCACGGCGCCCTCGTTTAACCATCTGCCTATCCAAAATAGCCACGGGAACTCGAGACGTCGAGAAGGAAGGAAGCTGCACATCCCCTGTGGGTGGTCCTGGAGCTCTTTTCAGCAAGGAAACGTGGAAAATGGGATGGATTTGGGAGGTAGAAGGCAGCTGTAATTTGTAAGCAATAGGGCCTTTACATTCCAGGACCATGAAAGGGCCATAAAATCGGGGAGAAAGCTTTTGTGAAGGGCGATGCTGCACTGAGGTTTGTCGATAAGGTTGCAGCTTAAGGAAGACCCAATCACCCGCTTGAAAGGATCTGTCAGAACGCTTCTTGTCAGCTTGATGTTTCATGCGTTGTTGAGCGCGCTGCAAATTAGCCTTAATATTGCAGAGAAAATCTTCCCGTGCTGTGAGGAACTGATCCACAGATTCAGTGGCTGAGTCTCGTGGAAAGTAAGGTACGTGAATGGGAGGAGCCATTCCATATAAAGCCTGAAATGGAGTGGTCTGCAAGGAGCTGTGGAAGGTAGTGTTGTACCACCATTCTGCCAAGGACAACCACTTGAACCATTGCCTAGGCTGATGGCTGCACATACAACGTAAATAGCATTCGAGGCAACGATTCACGACCTCTGTTTGGCCATCAGATTGCGGGTGGTAGGCAGAGGACAAGTGCAGCTCAACCCCTTGTGCCGTGAAGAGTTCCTGCCAAAAAGAGCTCAGGAACACAGGATCCCTGTCACTAACAATTGTCTGAGGCATTCCGTGCAACTTATAGACATTGTCCAGATAAACTTTGGCCACTTGAGGAGCTGAATAAGGATGTCGTAAAGCCATAAAATGGGCATATTTCGTAAGACGATCAACCACCACAAATATGACATCCCGGCCATCTGATCGAGGCAACCCATCAATAAAATCCATACTCACTTCTTTGAATGCATAATCAGGAATCGGAAGAGGCTGTAGTAATCCTGGAGTGGCCACATTTTCTGGTTTGTTCTGAAGGCAAACTGAACATGTACGAACATACTCACGGACTTGTCTACGCAGCCCCTTCCAGTACAGCTCCCCAGAAAGTCGTTTGGTTGTAGCATGTACACCGGAGTGCCCTCCTAGTGGACTGTCATGAAATAAGGAAATAAGCTTCTTGTGTAATTCAGGTGATCGACCCACCATTAACTTGCCCTTTCGGCGCAGCAGCCCATCTAAGAATTTGTATTTGCCTTCCAATCCACCTTGCTGCTGAAGTCGAGCAATCAATTGCTGCATCTGAGGATCAGCCGTCCAGCTGTCTTTAATTTGTTGTAAAAGACCAGAGGACACCTCACTGATGGCCATTAGAGTGGCAGCCTCTTCATCATAGAGCCGAGACAAGGCATCAGCAGCAGCATTATCCTTTCCCTTTTTGTAATGAATTTCGAAGTCGAAACCCATAAGTTGAGCTAACCACGCATGTTGCAATTGGGTATGAAGTTTTTGCTCCAAAAGGAACTTCAAACTTTTATGATCTGTGCGAATAATAAACCTCTGTCCTTGCAAGTAGTGTTTCCATTTTTTGACAGCAAAGAGTATTGCAAGTAGTTCACGTTCATATGCAGATTTAGCTTGATGTTTAAAGGACAGAGACTTACTTATAAATGCGATTGGATGTCCTTGTTGCATAAGAACTGCTCCAATTCCCGAACCAGAGGCATCTGTCTCCACGACAAATGATTGTGTGTAATCAGGTAATGCCAACACAGGAGCTGTGATGAGAGCATTCTTGAGCTTATCAAAGGCTGCAGTGCTTTCAGGAGTCCATCGAAAGGATCCTTTCTTTAGCAAATCTGTTAAAGGTCGGCTAATTAAGCCGTACCCCTGAATGAATCTTCGATAATAGCCAGCTAGTCCCAGAAAACCTCTTAGTTGTTTGAGAGTTCGAGGAATAGGCCAATCTTGAACAGCCTTGACCTTGATTGGATCAGTAGCAACTCCTGCTGCCGAGATAATATGGCCCAGGTACTCCACTTGTGTGGAACCAAAACAGCACTTGCTCCTTTTAGCGAACAATGAGTGCCGTCGTAGAAGTTCCAAAACCAGTCGTAAATGGTGGAGGTGTTGCTGGTGAGAAGTGCTGTAAACAAGGATGTCATCGAAGAATACCAGCACAAATTTCCTTAGATGAGGTCGAAAGACATCATTCATGAGGGCTTGGAAGGTTGAGGGTGCATTCGTAAGGCCAAATGGCATCACGAGGAATTCGTAATGGCCTTCATGTGTTCTAAAAGCTGTTTTGCCCACATCAGCTTCATGCATTCTGATCTGATGATATCCAGATCTCAAGTCAATCTTCGAAAAACACTGAGCCCCATGCAGTTCATCGAGTAGTTCCTCAATGACAGGTATCGGAAACTTGTCTTTGATGGTCAGATCGTTCAAGGCTCGAAAGTCAATACACATTCGCCAGGAGCCATCTTTTTTCTTGACGAGCAACACAGGAGAGGCATAAGGGCTATGGCTGCTCTGTATGACCCCTGATTCCAGCAGCTCCCTCGTCATCTTCTCTATGACATCCTTTTGGCTTGAAGTGTGTCGATAGGGCCTTTGATTCACAGGCTCAGCCCCTTCCTTCAAGGGAATATGATGATCATGTCCTCTTTTCGGTGGAAGGCCCTTGGGTTCCTCGAACACATCAGAAAACTCATCTAGGAGCTGGGCAAGTCCATCTGTTTCTTTCTGCACTGCATTGCCTCCAATATGCAGACTACACACCCCTTCCATACTCCATAGCTGTAGACAAGCCAAATGTCCTTTCTTGTTAAGTAGCTTTCTTAACTTGCTACTCTCAACGAATTTCATGTCTTTCTTTTCATTTCCCTTAAGTTCACAGGCACCTTCTTCTTTGAAAAACTTCATGGTGAGATTCTTGAAATTCCATTGAATATCCCCCAGGGTAGACAACCACTCAACTCCCAGAACCATATCATAATTCTCGAGGCTCAAGAGCCACATATCAGCTTCAAACTCTTTGCCTTGCATCATCCATTGGAACCCTTTACATATGGCACTGCATTCCAGCTCAGTCCCATTAGCCACCGAGACCTTGAGAGCATTAATCTTAGTGCCTTTGCATCCGAGCCTTCTACCCACTTCTTGATCGAGGAAATTATGGGTACTCCCTGAGTCGATCAAGATGTGCAGCTGCTTCTTGCCTACCTGACCAACAACTCTCATGGTTTGAAAATGAGGGGTACCTGTGAGAGCATGGATAGATAGTTGCGCTTCAGTTTCCAGCACTTCTTCTCCTTCACAGTTTTCGACATCTTCTGCCTCTTCTTCAATCTCCATCAAATATATTCGTTTCTTGGAACACCTGTGCCCCGGCTCATACTTCTCACTGCACCTGAAACATAATCCTTTGGCCTTCTTTTCATTGATTTCAGTATCGGAGTATGTTCGTACTTCTTTTGATGATGTAGCCTTGCTTTGATTTAAAGGTATCGAAGCAGTTGGTAAGGACAACAGTCCTGATGATGTCGAGGCCACAGGTCTTGCTCCAGCAAACTTCTGTTCGTATCGAGGAAAAGAACGAGAACTTGTGGCAGTGAAGGATCTACCAGCAAGGATGGAGGAACTCATATCTCGATAGTTATCCTCTTGTAATCTGGCCATGGCATAAGCTTCTCTGAGATTTCGAGGACGCAATAGCAATACCATAGTGCGATTCTCCTTCCTCGGGCCGCTCACGAACATTTCTACTGCAATTTCTTCTCGTAACTCCACTTTGTTGTATAATAGATCGAACTCATCAATATACTCTTTTAGAGATCCCTTCTGATACAGATTTTTGAGGTCAGCATAGGGTCTCTCATAGGCTCGATCGCCAAATCGTGCGGCTGTATCAATCGCATAATCGATCCAACGAGGGTATATCCCTTCCAACAACTTGCTCCTCATATACGATTGGTGCCATATAAGGGCTTTACCTTCCACGTTAACTGACGCCATCCTGATCTTGGCTTCTTCTGGCGTAGCATCGAAGTCAAAGAATTGGTGACAACGAAATAGCCACGCCTCCACATTCTCCCCATCGAACTTAGGGAATTCCATCTTTCCCATGCGAGAATTGTTGAAGTAACATCCTCCTGTGCCACCACTTGGCCTTCGATCGACTTCAGGACCTCTGGCAGACGACTGACCCTGCTCCAACGACCAATCACGAAGCATTTGCCTCAGGTCATCCTTGAGACCATTCTTGAGCTCATCGAGCTTCTGATCAGTACGCTGCATGAACTCATTCTGTTGATCCTTCAGGTCTTTGATTTGCTGCTCCGTTTCTTTGTGCATCGCTTCTAGCCAATTCGCATCTTGGGAGCGTGTGGTTGCCATGGTAGCAGGATCTTGCTCTGATACCAATGATGCAACTCAGTTGCAGAAGAGAGAGAATTGAAGAGAAACTAGAGAGGATGAAGATAGAAGAGAGTGAGAGGAGAAATCTGATTTCTTATTTCTTGCGTTTCTCCATTCACCATTACAAGCCTTTTATAGGCTATCAATCACAGGCTCTGTTTCCGGGCACTAAAACAGAGCCTTAACAGTCGTAACCCTCCTAACTGTTTTTAACCACCAAATGTCAATCTTACAAAGAGGCCTCCCAACTTTTCTTTTATTCACATTCGACCCTAGTATAATTGCACACGTATCACTTCGCATCATTTACACGCTCCGCTCTTAAAATGACATGGTATCATGCATTACATGGCAAATTTTCTGCGACATATCATTCTCAACGCACAGTAAAGCAATCAGATTGAACATCTAAAGCACAAGAAATATTTCTGCAGACACCTCGAGGAAACATCCTGGAAAGAATCAATTCACGTGGAGGACCTATTTACCCACCCAACCGTGTGAAATAAGTAATTGACTTGCCTTTTTCTTTTCTCACCTCAGAGGTCTCTTTAAAGTTCTTAACTTCATAAGATATTATTCCAAAGCATAATCAGTTGGACAGGCAGGTAATGGACCTTACTTTATCCTACAACCCAACCATAAAGTAATGAGGATAGAGACATGGCAGCAGCTTCAACTTCAACAACTTTTATGGCAATTTCCTGGAAAGGATTAGCAGAAGGCTGCAATCCCCAATCAAACAGCATCATAGAATTTACAGCTATGGCAAAAAGAAGTCAGTTTAAGATCTACAATATTGGTAGGTATTGTTGTACACAGGGAAGATGGGATAACAAAAGCCAGCGGGAAATCATTGCAAACTGTTCAAATTACTAACTCCCATCAGAAGATGCAAACTCTTGAAGCAAAGACACTATACATATGCAACTTCCCGAGACCTTCGAGCAACAAAGAGAAAAACATTAACATATAGGAAATTTGTGAGAAAAGCATACTCAGTTCTCATCAGTTTGGGAAGTGCTTTCATGGGGATGTCCAGCAGACGATGAAGATGAAGATGAGGAAGCGTTCCCTTCGACCGACTGCGAGGAGGAAGAGAAGAAGCCATGGAAAGGCCAACTGATTGAAAACCGTCGGCCATTTCCGTTTCTCCCTTCCCTGTCTCCTTCTTCACTGCTTCCATGTCCACCCTCACTCTCTCTGTCCCTCTCCCTCTCCCGCTCCATTTCTCTTTCCATCTCTCTCTCCATCTCCCTTGCCCTCCTCCTCTCTGTTCGAGTACTCACACTTCTGGATCCATCAGAGTTGAGCTTGGACTCATCAGAGGGCAACTGATACCGGCAAACAGGGCATGAACTATGAAGCTCGAGCCACGGAAGTATACACCCAGTGTGGAACTTATGATTACAGGGCATTTCCTTTGCTTCTGCACCAATTTCAAAATCATCTAAACAAACAGAGCACTGCAATTTCTCCTCAACTGTTACTGTGGGCAATGCTTCAACTGCCTCTTTTCGTGCAGGTGGCGTTCCATATCTATTGGGATCGTTCTCTGCTAAATGCTGCAACAGCAAATCTAACCCGGGGCCAACAAAGTAATCACCAAGGGGACCCCTCGTGTTTGAGTTCCAGCTGGGAACATGATTAGTGCCTCGAATGATGAGGGTCTGGCTAACAGGGTCTATCATGATCAGATGCCCTCTCTCACTATCCCTGTCCACTTCTCTATCTCGATCATCATCCCCTTCTCTATCCCCATCTCTTGCCCGACTCCCACTTTCATACTCAGAAGCCATTCCGGCTCTTATATCATGAAGCACCTGCAGCACAGAGGCAGAGTGTCTCCGCCTCCTCGGCCGCATAAAAGACTCAACGTCTCGATCCGCATCAGTTCTCCCCTCATGACGCAACTCTTCATCCTCACTCTCATCCTCATCATCATAATCAAATCCCAGACGCCTGAGCCTTCTCGGGCGACGGGGCTGGTCCAACATGCCGAGCAAGATTGGGGCCCAGAGGGAAAGCGCCCGGTCTGACCCAAAATCAGAGTCAGAGTCACGGTGGTTGTCCCAACCAGGACCACGCATTTCTTCAACAAACCCATTGTCGCAAAGGGGGCATTTAATGTCATCCTCTACATTGATAGGATTCACAATCTGAGAGCAAGCGTGGCACCAATACCTCACTGCAGCCGCTTCTTCCATTGCCTAATGATCCTGATTCCCTTCTCTAAAACTCTGCTTCCTGCGATTTATATGATAAGAGAAACGGCAAATAAATACGGATCATTTAATCAAAACAGAAAATATCAAGCTAGGCGTCTTTTGTTGACCAAAACAGGGTCTTCTCCTCCAAAAATTCAATGCCCAAATCGTAAAAAAGAGGAAATAACCACAACTCAATCTCCAGGAGCATAGGTCAAAGTCAACCAACCAGATCAACATGCGAATCCCCATTGACTTGAGATTTATGAAGAGCAGATCATCAGATCATCTTACGCTTACCGAAAAGGATAGATCAAGATGACCGACAACGGCAGCAAAAGGAAAAAAAATCCCTAAAATTGAGCACCGCCAGTCAAATTCAAACCCCGAAACCCCAGAAGCCAGCTCGAAGATCAGCTCAAAGAGGCAGAATCCGGTTGAAAATGGTCTTATATTGCAGCGAGCGCCACCTCTGAGATGCGAGCAGAAGCACCCGAAAGGCCGAAACCATCATAATTAAAAAAAAATCAGGAATTTCATCACACTAAATTTCAAGGAAGACGAGAAAGAAATACATACCCGATGCCAAAAATTACGAGTTGATCACATGAACAAGCACAGAAGACGTAAACAAGAGAGATTCCACACGAAATAAGGGAAGCAAAGAATAAAAAAGAAAAAGAAAAAGAAAAAGAATATGGAGATTATTGAGAAAAGTTACCTTAATTACAGAGATAGAGAGAGAGAGAGAGAGAGATTACCCGCAAGCTTGAGTTTTTCTTTCACGATTTATTGATCTTTTTGTGGGTTTGTCCTCCTGTAAAGTTTGTATGGTGAGGAAGACGCCATGGACGAAGGTGGGGTGGAGGCTGGAAGAAATGAGCAATGGCGTCCTGGTCCAGACACCGATAGGACAGGACAGCTGCCCTCTCTGTCTCCCTCTCTCTGCTGGCATATTAAAAAATTTGGAAAAATATTTTTTTTTATCTATACTTTCCATATCTAATATATATTAATAGTCATGATTAAATCCAGTTCACTCAATTTGGGTGGATCCATTAAGATTAGATGAATTTTATTTATTTATAAAATTTAAATTCAAAATATTACTTAAAATAATTTAAAAAATTATAATCTTAATTAATTTATTTTGTTTTATTTTTGGCTGAATTATTTTAATGGCCGTGACGTCAGTGGATATGTAATCGGTCGCCTCCACCCACCGTGTCTTTATTTTCTTGGACCTCAATTCTGATATAACAATTTATTAAATATCACAATAGAATATCAAAAATAAATGCAACCAAGCAGACCTACAAATTCGGGTGCTACGCTGGAGGGATCAGTATCAGTACTAGCCGTACAGCTCGTCAGATACATTCGCAATTAAACGTGAAAGTCGGAACATTGGGTAGTGGGATGACTGATTTGCTGGTACAGCTACTCTCCTTTTACTACGAAGCTACAAATTAGACACCTCCTGACGTTGTGTAATACTATGAAGAGTCAATTACGAATTTGCAGGTCTGAAAAAACATACTTGAGGCGTCTGGTTAGAATATTATTAGTTGATCGGAGAAAGTTAAATTAAATAAAAAAATAATTATTTTACATAAAATATGGATTATAGTACGAAATTTCTATATTTAGTAAAAGTATTTTAGCTCAGCGAAAAAAATTATTAAAGACGCAATGTTATAATATTAAATAAATTAAATTTCCAATGACCGGGTGGGTAATTGAGCAGACGAGGGCGACTTTGTGTGGGTCCCACATGTTATGGCAACGTGTTGCGTGCGCCTTACATTAATACTATTTTATTCCTCTGTCATAATTTTGTTGGTAGTTTTTTCATATCGCGTGATGATGTATGATTATTTAAAAGTCTCTCATTTGGATTATACCAGACGTAAACAGGAAAGTTTTCAATGAAACGGTTATATCACTGCTAATATGGTATATTCATCTAATTAGAATTTACTATTTATAGGTTTTTCCTTTAGGATTTACCATTTATTAGATATTTTAATAATTTTTTACTATTTGTATATTTTTTTTTTCTTTTATAGTTCACCATTTATTACCATTTTTTATATTTTTGAAAAGTTTTTAGGATTTAATAACAATAACTGTATAATTATGAATTACCTGTCAAGTTTTGATTAGATGAATATATTATGTTAGTATTATTTACGTGGTATGACCGTTCTATTGAAGATTTTCTCGACATAAACGGATCAAATGGAGGTGCCATGGGCTTCGGATGGCCAGCGGCATAAAGGACATCAAGGCCCAGCCCGACGGCCCAACCTGGCAAATTCAGTCGGGGACTCAGCCGAAGCCAGAAGGATACACTGGTGGAGTGGAAGGGACAGGAAGGTGGGCCTAGACAGCCGCCGGAGGTGGATTTAGAGGATGTGCGGGAGCGATCGCCATCCGAACTCGAGAAAATTCGCAAGGGCTTATATAAAATTTATTGATTTTATCTACATTTTTTTGTTATATTATATTATTTCACCCCTCTAAAATTTATTGTTTAACTCTTTTTTCAGTTTTGTTTAGACTGCTCGAGGCATGGGTATGGCAGATGGACGCTGGAAGCTTATATATTTTTGGCATGCAGCATCGGGCATTTAAAAACTCGATGGATACTAAGAAGTAAAACTCACCGAATTATAGATTTTTCTCGATTCATAAAATCCAAAACTGACACATTGAAGAGGTGTGTGGGGGTGGGATCCACACTCAACCGGTGAAAATCCATCACTGTGATCCGAAAAAGTTTTACCTTTCACTGGGTCAATCCGACCAGAGTCCAAATTAGTCAGGGTCTTATGTATCTCACATAAAAGCATATAAAAACAGAAGGAATAAAAACATTATTATTTTGTAGGTTAGAGTAGCCATTGAGAGGATCACTTGAAAGCAAAAGGAAGTTCTGTTGATGATGACTGGGGGAACTCAATCAATATGATGAGCAAAGTTTCATCTTTTACAAAATACAAAAAAAAGAAGAAATGTCTTACGCGATTCCTCCTCGAGCGCATAACTCTTGGTGAGACGGTCCCACACACGTGCCATGTACGTGGACTTACCTAGATCCATGAACTTGTAGGGTGGGTGTTCGCGGGACCGGGGAGAATGAACTCATCGTTATCAAGGGAAAAAAGAAAGAAAGAAATAAATAAATATCTTAAAGGGAGCATGCACATATGATGTCCCTACATTACTTGCACATTTCTAAGGAAAATGCCTTGTGATCTTTTAGACATGTTTGTGGTGGGACAAAGGAACCTTCTCAATTTTTCTTTTACATGTGTTTGTATGGTTCCTTTCATAGATCTAATGCAACCAAACTTTGTTCTTTCCACCAACCCCAAATTTTAAACTTAGAATACAGTACACAAGCGTAAAACTTGTTGTCAGTTAAGATCGAGACTGAAAGAAAAATATACCGTACATGGCCAAGTTTATTGAGTACGGAAGGAAAAACTCAACTTGTATAGTTGTTAACCTTAGGACAGAAGGGAAAAAAAAGTCAATCATCGCCGAAGACCCAAAGAAAATTGACCGGTTCGAGGTTAATTATTAAGGACATGTGTTTAACGGCATGTGATGAATATGAGGACGGGTGTTAAGAGTTGAATCCTACATCCGACGGTTAACGAAAATGATCTTATCTCCATCTATAAATTTAGAATTTTGATGAAAACGAGTTTGATATTTTCTAAGTTCAGGTAAATAATTTACAGATACAGACATCGGCGAACATAACTCCGCTAGAGAAGGACAATTTCGGAATAGTAGCTCGATAGATAAAGATATCTTGGCATTCTCTGATGGCGTTCTCATCCCAACAACCCATCCCTCTCGACAGTGAGTGTTAGAAATTGATTTCTCTAAAACTCCTAAATTCCATCTTTACCCCCAATTGAAATTTAATGATCAGATCTTGTCTTTTTCTTTTAAGAAATTCCGGTAATAAATTTAATTATTTTTAGGGTTATTTTTTTATTTGTAGAATTTTATTAAAAAGATATAAAATTAACTTAAACTTATTACTTGATATCACCACATAAATACAATTACGTGTTGATATCATTACATAGAAGACCTGCTCCTAGTCATGTATGCACGCTACAGTGTAAGATCATTCGAATTATAAATTTTCTTTATTTACAAAACTCGAATTCAAGATATTGTCTGAGAAAAAAAGGTATCGAACTATCTTCTTCTTCTTCTTCTTTTTGTTTTGCTGAATAAAAGGAGGGTAGCAATAGTGGCCACCCAGTCACCTTCGCTATGTAATGTTCGAGTTTTCATGTCTAATTACAAATGTATCGGACGAACTGAATAAATAATAATAGCACGGATCCAATTTTATCCCATTTTAATTTCTAAATTCTAACTAGAGCTATTCAAAATATTATTTTCTCTTTCTTTTCTTTTTTAAATTTTGATGCTTCCTTTCCAACTCCTTGGCCCCATGCCCTTTAATTATTCAATCAATCTCCAATTTTTCCTTGCATGATACACACAAATAGTACCTTTAGCTAATGGGAATGACTAGGTATCATGGTTTGGTACATCCTAGGATGGTCCCCCTTCCTAAGTTGAGATCAGTGCCGATTCTCGAGATGCTCAAACGAGAATCGCTCTGTGATCCGAACACACTGTCAATCCTAGTAAGTTGTTGGAGTTCTTGCCCATTACAATGGCACTATCAAGGACCATGATCACAATCTGCCATCGGTGATCATAAAAAAAAAATATTGTCGTAATCAGTAATAATTATAATAATTATCCACGTAATAGATATCGAACAATCATTTACAGTATTATGATTGTTGTAATAAAAAATTTCTTCAAAAATCAGGCTTTCTTAGACAAAACCTTAGCCAGTTTAGGTTTGAAACAGATAAGAAAACACTTAAAATTCAATTATAATTTTTTACTCTAGAAAAAATTAATTATAATTTTTTCTTTGTTTTTGAAACTTTAGGATCCGTTTGATTCAAAATTGACGTTTTACATCCTATTTTAGAAGATTAGGTGAGCAAATTACTAAAAACCCAGTATATCTCAATCTTTTTTCTCTCTTCTCAAGTTAAATCTTAACCCACTCACGGGGGTATAATTGTAAAAATACATTTTTTTTTCATTTTTTACTATCAATATTATATTACCATCTACTTTTTAATTAATACATAATAATATAATAATATCATATTATAGCCCATTTTTCACATAAAAATAATAACTTTTTATCTAATTCAAGTTTATTTGAATTAAATTTTTTTTCTTTAATATAATAATACTTGAATCAAAAGCGCTCTTAGATCAAAATCTCATGATCGAGTTTCAGAACGTGGGAATTCTCGAGCATTTTCTTTGACAGGAGGAGAACAACCTTATTCATAGTATGGGTGTAATGGAAATTAGAAAGAAAATAATTAATTATTTTCCTTTTTTGAAATTTGTGAACATTTAATTAATTACTAATTCTTGAATCTTGGGGAAGTCAGCATCGAAAGTTGACGGGGGAATTCCCCTTCATTGGTCAGGAGATTTGATTGGTCTAGGTTTGACGTAGCTCGCCCACCTCCCTTGAACAACGCAATACCTAATTTCATATTAAATTCTTCGATGATAATAGCTCGCTCAACGACCTAAAAAAACACCGATCGAATTACAGTAAATAAGTAGAAGAGCGTTAACGTTACTCAAACAGTCACCATAATTATGACTGGCGAGAGAAATTTTAAGACGGAAAGATATCGCGAGTCTTATATGCTTGTCGATTCTTATAAGTGGGTCATAAGCATTTTAAAGTGATAAAAGTACTATATATCACCTGTATTGCAGTGGCATCGAATCCTTTCCGTCACCTACAGTTAGTTTAAGCTGACGTGGGATCGACACACATCAGCCTAGAGCAATGGTAAATGACGGAAAGAACTCAACGTTGTAACGCGGATAATATATGAGACTTGATTTATCACTTCAAAACATAGTTTTAAAAATCGGATCGGACTGGAAACGGGTCCCTTGACCGGTTCCAAGCTCAACCGGGGGATCAATAGGTCGAATTGGATTTATTTAAAAAATAATAAATATATAAAGTACATATAATAAGGTAAAATACGCAAGTATTAACAATTTAATATCTTATAGGCTCAACCCAGGCCAATAAAAAACTGGCCGGTTTAATCCGGTTCGACCCGATTCTTGCCGAGTCAAGGTGCAAACTGAGTTAACTATGCAACCGGACCGGGCCAGTTGCCCGTTCCAGGTTCAACAGGTTGGAACGGCCGGTCCGGTCCGGTTTGTAAAACTATGCTTCAAAATATTTAAGACTCACTTATAATAATTGATAAATATATAGGAATTTCAGTATTCTTTTTCTCATATATTTTAATATCGGTTTCTCCCAATGTCAGTATAAGATAAGAGAATTTATGTAAATTCACGCATTTATTATATTACCATTAACGTGAGAATTGTAAAATAAATGAAGCAAAATGACAGTGGGTAAGAAGGAGAGAACCTGAGGGTGGTGAAGAACAGTTCTTTGTTAGGTGAGCTGAGCAGCTCCAACCGGAAGCCATTAATGGAGGCTTCACCGAGGTTCCCTCCTCAGTGAGCACTCTTCTACTCCAACCATATCCAGAAAATGAAATGCAACTCCTCAGTGGGTCCTCACCTCCCTCTGTGTCTGTCTCTGGTTCATCTGCAGCAAGGAGGAGGGAGACCGTGCCTTGTCAAGAACACCCAGAAACCAAACAAACAGTGACTGCCTGTATGATAAAACACCAGCAAATGAGGGAATATGATAATGCTCTCACATGGGTTTATCAGTGAGGGAGATCTTTGTGTGCTGGTCAATAAAACAAAGGGGACACAAATTCCTTCTTCGCCATGGAACATTTTTAATTTGTTTCAACTACCTCCTTCCATCTCTGTTGGGCCCCATGGTCATGTTATTTTCTGTAACTTAAGTAATGGGCATTGATTGTTTCAGGAAGGGGCTGCTTGTGTTCATGTTCTGAGTCATGACATTGTTGTCCTAGTGTCTTGGTATAATTACTTGGTCTCAGCTCCGTAGTCCATATCAGCAGAGTCTAAGGTATCCTTCGAACTCGCTTCGGTTCTTTCCATTTTTGAATCTTTGTCATTCCGTGAGAATTGAGGATTAAGCTCATCTTCAGGTTTTCAACACTTCATGCACAGAAGGGAGAGAGAGATGAGGGAAAGCAAGAGATCTGTTTCGAACCTTGATGAGACGATTCACTCCCTGCTCGGGCTGAAGGCACGCCTGACTCCCAGCTGGGTCGATTCGGTCTGTCGTATTGTCAGGACCCTGCACTCAAGAGGGTCTCGAGCTGGGCTCGAACCTGCAAAATCCGACTCCCAGGCGAGGATCCTTTCTGCTGCAGAGGAGGTTGAGAATGACACGGTCATTTCAAAGCTAAATGGTACGTAATAATGTATGCACAATCTAGATCACTATTTGCACTTGCACAACTTTGAAAACGCCCGGGAGATCATGTAATCGGGTTTCCTTTTTCGCCTGTTCCCAGATGAGATTGGTGCATTAAATAGCCATATGAATAAGTTGAGTCTACAAAGAAGGCAGGTCCTCAACGAATACCTGGACTTGAAAGGTAAAACAAGATAAATCAGATGAACTATGATATACAATTTGGTGAAAGTTTTGTTAAAAGCATAGCTAATTTGCAGGAAGCATACGTGTATTTTGCCGCGTAAGGCCCACAATCATGGGCGAGAATCTCGGCAAATCAAGACCGGTTGCAAGTCCCAAGTTAAGCAAAGTATTTCTTGAAGTCGCCGGATCAAAAAGCAGAAGTTACAGCTTCGACAGGGTGTTCCACCCGAGCTCGTCCCAAGGTGCTCACAGTTGCGAGGGACTCCTTCTCTATGTATTTAAATTGTCCAAACCTCCAAAAAAGGTTCCCTTCATTGTCCGATCATCATAAAGTCTGGTAGCTAAAATTTTGCAGATGAAGTCTTCAAGGAAGTTGAACCTGTCATTAAATCAGCACTAGATGGATACAATGCCTGCATTTTTGCGTATGGACAGACCGGCACAGGCAAAACTTTCACTATGGTGAGAAAAACCATTTTATGCAGTTCCTGAGGTATCACATAGATAAGACATTGAAAAGCAGCTGGAAAAATCAGGGGAAGATCAGTTCTGCTAAAATACCACCAAGCTCGTATCTTCCCTGAATCTTTCCTCTGCATATCGATAACTTCTTCCTTTTGATTGATAGTTTACTCCATCTTAAATGATAGGAGGGCAATTTGGACAATCAAGGATTGGTGCCCCGAACAATACAAGCATTACTAAAACAAGCATCGGAGAGTAACCATAAGTACATATTCAGTTTCAGTATGCTCGAAATTTACCTGGGAAATCTCAAAGACTTGCTTGTGCCTCAGCCTGCAAAGCCAACAGATCCCATGCCACCGTGGTAAGTTTTCTTCCATATAGAAACTCAAGCTTCTCACCTGATAAGCATGTATGCTGAGGTTGTTAAATATTTTCTTACTTAGTTATCTTGTCACTTCCATGAGCAGCCTCACTATCCTAACGGATCCAAGTGGAGGGATTGATATCGAGAACCTTGTGGCAATACCAGTGAGCGACCACATCCAAGCTCTGCAACTGTACAGATTAGGCTGCCGTTTTCGATCAACTGCTTCAACCAACTCTAACCTGAACTCTAGTAGATCACACTGGTAACTTCGCATTCTGCATATAGTTCAATAACTTAATTAGCAAATGAGCAGGAAAGAGGCTGCCCAGTGAGTTCAAGAAACACCAAAAGCTTAAGCTCAACAGAAGACATTTAATAAGGCTATCCATGGACCAAGCTTGCAAAATAAGTTCACTAAAGACACAGAAAAATGGTGATTTGGTGATTTGTAGTAAACTTTGTGCGTAATGAATCTCCACAGCTTGATCCGCATATCGATCACTTGTTTCAACGCTCCGGAGAGGAGACGGGAGGAAAACAAAGTTTGGTTGATTGACCTTGGAGGCAGTGAGCGCGTACTGAAAACAAAGGCAAGTGGTAGGAGATTGGAAGAGGGAAAAGCAATTAACTTGTCACTCTCTGCCCTTGGAGATGTGATCTATGCCCTTCAGAGGAAGAAGACGCACATCCCTTTCCGGTGAAGGAAACTATATTAAACTGCACATATCTTATATTCCTAGAATTCTATGTATTACCAAAAGTACTTGAATATGGAAATGCTTAGCATCAATAGCAACATTAAATCCGAATTTCGTACCTTCACAGGAATAGTAAGCTGACACAAGTTCTGAAGGACTCCTTAGGTATGGATATTCCTCTTCTTCAGAACTTTGTGTCTATTCCAGCAGGCAAGTTGGTTTTATAGTCATATTCTCATGAGTATAGTGACTCTTATTTAGTTTTTCCCCTGAATCTCCGAATCTGCAGGAGAGGACTCAAAAACGTTGATGCTAGTCCATGTGAGCCCAAAAGAGGAAGATCTTTGTGAGACCATATGTACACTTAATTTTGCAATGAGGGTGAGAAGCGTTCACCTGGGAAGTGAAGATCCAGATGTTAGTATACTAACTGCCCTTGAGGTAAATCCCATGGTAAGTTCTTGCTATTTCTGATTGTTACCTTTATTAAGCAGGAAAAGGCCCAGAAGGAAGCTGCTATGGAAAACCTGCTGGAAATAATAGCAAGCATTGAACATGAGCGCCAGAAAATGAGAGGGGAGATAGAGAAGTTAAATAGAAAATTGCAAAGCCTTACTAGGACGGACCCGTCCTGCTGTGTGGACGAATACTTAACTTTGGGAGATCCTCAAGTTAATCCTGAAAGCAGCATCAACAACAATAACAACAACAAAATTAAGGATGCCAGAGCAGCTCCAACTTTGAAACTACCGGGTTTTATGAGGCCGACTGTTTGCAGCCGAAGAAAATCAGGAACAGGTCAACAAATATTTGATGAGAAACAGTTGTTTCAGGCAAGGAGACGAAGGGCATCGGCTAATCGTGCCAAATCAATGACTAACCCGATCAAGAGAGGCTCAGGGTATAATTCTGATCGCAGCATTTCTGGAGCAAGTTGTTTGGTTGGTTTGAACATGAAAAGGAGTGCAGATTTTGAGACAGAAAACAGCATAGACAAGTCTGAGTGTGATGTTAAGATGGTTGTGTTCTCAGAGGAGAATAAGCCCACAACCAGTTATAGAACAGCAAGTAATTATTACTCGACACAGCATCTAAAAGTTGATAAATGGTTACAATCACGTGAGAGCAGATCCATTGCTGGAGTTGCAAAGAACAGACGGGTCCCTGCCGTTCTTCACCCTCTGAAGCAAAAGGTCAATGAGCACAACACGGCTGAGAGTTTGCACTTGAAAGTGAATGCCGAGGATTTTAAGATCACAGAGATTGATAAACATTGCAACAAAGAGAGAGTTGCCCTGGATGAGGGGGGTTCAAGTAGCTCGACAATTGAGGTGGAAATGGACAAAGCCCAAGTAAGTCTAAACAATTCTTTCATGAATGAGGATAAAATGCTAGATAGTGAAGCTTGGTTTGATGCCTCGCCTATGTTGGAGGACGAAAGCAATCATTATAATGCTGAGGATGATACTCGCTTTGATGAGTTGGGTCGAGAAAATATGGATTTCACGAAACATGAGTTGCAGGCTATGCAGATGTCAAAGGAATGCATTTGTAAATACAATGACCCCAGAGAAGGATCTTGTGTGTCAGACTCGAGTTGGAAATTGGAATCCCGCTATGAAGATATGTTGCTTGACATGAAGATGGAAGACAAAGAAATGGGTGCCTCCCTTAATATGTTCAAAATACAGAGAAGAGCAAACCCTTTGGATTCGAAGCACAGAAAAGGTTTATTTACAGACCATACAAATCAGAAGAACAGAAGCATCAGCATACAGAACGTTCAATCAGATGAGAACATACAGAATGCAGGTACGTAATCATGTCTTAGGTCTTAATCAAAGTTAATTATCTTAGTAAATACAAAGTTCAATGTATATTCAGTAAAAAAACAAATGCGAGAAAAAGCACAATCATGTCTTACAATCTGCTTCATAATGATTCTCATCAGGTATCTCTCATCCTCTGAGTGAGAAAGTTCAGATCATGTGTTCCAGCACTCTTGTAGGATTGCAGCTCCAAAGCCTTGGGTTCGGGGATGACTTCTTCAATAGCTTGACACTTTAGACCACCATTGAGACACATGATTGAGAAGTAACCATGACCTCTGTGCTGATACAATCAGGAGGATGAATGGCCATAGCATGGTTCCAACAAACAGAAGATATAGAGAATCAACAAATATCGCATTCTCATTGAGAAGGAAAAGAGGAAAAGCGAATACAGAATTTCGCATGGAATTAAACTCTGCTTTCTGCTTAATCAGTTTGAAAAGTTTAATATGTCATCGCTTGCATGATGAACAGAGAAAGCGTTTTTGACAATGTACATATGTTTATGTGTACCAGCACATAACAAATATTTTGCACATTAAAGAGCACATCCCCGCTTCCCATATTGGGAACTACAGTTCTCACATAGAGTAGCTGTCACGTCCATAAGCAGAGCCAACTGTGAAAATCATCGAACAATTTCTTATACTCAAGAAGATGGGAGAAGTTTCCACGAGGCCAGATCAGCAGAGGCACTGATCCTCATATATCTCTATTCGAGAAATCAAGCACTGCTTAGGAATGAATTTGAAACTCTCACATGGAAAATGTATTGTCGACTGTCGGTGCTACACTCAGTCAGTCCATGGAAAAAATGGATAACTAACAGGAAAAATCAAGAAACTCGACACACCCCTTTCCCCGATTACCCAATAGTCCACTCACTTGCCTGCACTGGCATTATCAAGGAGCAGGATGCCCGGGTGCAACAGTGCCATGATTTGACGGGACGAGCTTCTCTCTGGATCGTTTCATCAGACACCCCTTCTGCACAGGGTCAGGTGAGGAGCGGAGCAAATGGAGCGGATCCTCGTGCAGGAGCAGACAGGCGATGAGGCTTCTGGACCGTGAAGTCCTGCAACGGTTTCGCTGTAGGGTGAAAGCTCTGAGTTCTTGAACGAGGAAGTTGTCGGTAACGGTTGGCCTCAATAATGGCGGGAAACTGCATTCATCTTCTTCACATGTACACACTGTGGAAGAATAAAAAAAACACTGATTCTTATAATCCAAAGTAATCGCATGAAATATATCTTGAATCATTGAGACCACTGTTCTTATGGTAGGCGAATTATAACTTGTTCAAATTTACCAACAAGATTTGATTTGAAATGGTTCGATACCAATTTTTGGACCACGTTTGGTATGGAAATTTATGTTCGGGAATTGATAAAACTCTTACCGTGTCTACTAGTTAGTGCAACGAGTTCATTCTCGATCTAACAGGGTCCTTATGGTAAACCCGTTAAACTAATTGTCGGTCTCTCTGGATGTCAATGTCGTCCAGAAAAATTATTTACTAATTGCATAAGATTAAGAAAGAAGAATTGGAAAATGGAAAAGGAAGAGTGCTGCCAAGACCAAGAGACGAAGAAGACAAAGAAGACAAAATGACAAGACCAGAAGATCTTTCCTAGAACAAGGTGCCAAGTACAGTTCTCATGGATGTTTGGACCCAAACAGCTTTCCACCCGACCTCAAGCATTGATTCTCCCTAAGAAAGTGAGATCATTAGTCTGATAAAACGATATGTATTTTCCAAGTTTCGAAAGATCTGAATTTGATTATCGTTCTCAGTAATATCATTAGAATAAGCTCTTTTGAGCTTGAATCGCGAATGCCGGTTTCTTAAACTATAGTAAGTTTTTGATGGTGTCGCATTAACAGGATGAACATTGGTGCCGATTATACGGTTCATCTAATATACTTACAATTAAATACGAAAATTTAAATATTATATAATTGGATAACTAGGTTGTCCCTCCTTAGATAAAAAGATGCATTTTTTACTTGTAAATAAGAGGGAGAATTCCATACAATGATAAGAGACCGGTTTAACTCGCCTGGGCCGGCTTTCTCACCTCACTTTCCACTTTTTACTGTTCGAACAGAGGGAAGAAGACAGAAGCAGCGGACTAAGAGGAACAAACAAGATTACTGTTAATTTTAAAACAAATTCTTAAAAAATGGTAATTTTTAAAGTATTTACTGAATTACCAGTACTAAAACGCTATAGACAGTAGTGTTTTCCAATGGCAAAAACGCCACCACTGGTGGCGTTTTATATGTGGCAAGAACGCCACAAGTTGTGGCGTTTTATTAAGAAATTAAAAATGCCAAAATGCTTGAATTTAATGTGACAGTATATGTTAAGTGTGTAATGCATTATAATTTCATTTTTTAAATTTCTCTCATATTTTTATACGTATAAATTTTTTATAAAATTTTCAAAGTAGATTTTACAGGTGTCGATATCTGACTGGTAACTTATATAACGAATTCAAATGTGTCATACATTACTAACTACCGAATACACTGTAGCCCAAAACATTGTGCAGCAAAACTCAAGCAATTACACATTAAAATTCATTTCATAAACTACTATTCAGGTGTCAATACCTGTAAAATTTTTTTTTAAAATTTTATAAAAAATTATATAAGTATAAAAATCTGATAGAAATTTATAAAAATAGATTATAATATATTACACACTTAACATTTACTCTCACATTAACCCACAGCCATTTTGCCGATTTTCGTTTCTTAAGAAAACACCACCATGTGTAGCATTTTTGTCTCACGTAAAACGCCAGAGGGTGTGGCGTTTTTGTCACTGTGAAACGCCACCTGTTGTAACGTTTTAGTATCGGTAGTTCAGCAAATATTTTAAAAATTATCATTTTTTAAGAATTTATTTTAAAATAAACAGTAATCTTGCTCGTTTCTCAGCGGACTAAGCTAGATCAGGCAACTCCCGCACTTTACGTTCACTAATTCGGACACTTTCTCCTGTCTCGCATTGAATAGCTTGCAAGAAATGAACGGGGTGCGAGGGAAAGGTGATGAAGAAGAGACAGTGATATTTCTCCGACGTGTTTGAGCAATGGAGGCAAGACAGGGAAAGAACAGTTACAGATGTCCAGTGGAATTACTGCAACGCAAGAGAAGAAGGAAAACAGATAAAAAGGAACGGAACTTTCACTCTGCCAGTCGCACTTCGAAGTGGAGAGATGGAGCGCGTAAAAATTGTTACTTTTTTTTTGTTTCAAGAATGCATTAGTGCCTGCGTGTGAGTGAGAGACAGAGAGAGAGGCATCACTCAGGGGGACTGGGGCACTCGGTCGTACCATCCTATTGAATCCATCGTCGTCGTCTTCTTCTTCTTCTTCTTCTTCTTCTTCTGCAGTAGTGTCTGCTCAAAACCCTAAGCTCCAATCAGGGCCAGTCTGCTGCCTCCTGTCCTCCGTTGACCCCACCTTCCCACCATAGCCTATTCCCTCAGGATCTGCATCGGACCCAACAAAGTTCAGCATTTGATCGACACCCAGCAGCCTGTTTTGGCCATACAAGCGCAGAAGGGGTTCTTTCTCTGTTCTGTCGGGCGGAGCTCTCTCTCTCTCTCTCTGTTGTCCGTTCTTTGCTTGGTTCGTGGGCTATGGAGGGGAATTCAGGAGGTGGGAGTGAGGTGGAGCTGATGTGCAAGACTCTCCAAGTGGAGCACAAACTGTTCTACTTCGATTTGAAGGAGAACCCGCGGGGCAGGTACCTCAAGATATCTGAGAAGACCTCGGCCACTCGTTCCACCATCATCGTCCCCTTCTCAGGCAGCTCTTGGTTCTTGGATCTCTTCAACTACTACGTCGATTCCGAAGATCAGGACCTCTACAGCAAGGAGCTTCAGCTCGATACCAAGGCATTAACCCTCCCTCTCCTCACCAGACACCAAGAATCCCTTTCATGTTTATTCTGATGGTGTTTTCCCCTATTTTGCTCCTTCAGACTTTTTATTTTGACGTTGGGGAGAACAGGAGGGGTCGATTCTTGAAGGCAAGTCTTCTGATTTTCGCTTGTTTCATTGCATTTTCTGGATGATGACACGAGAAGTCAAAGTTGCTGTTGTGTTTTGTATTGATCAATTATAGGCTCAGACATTTTGTTCCTCTGAGGGGAGCCTATAATGTCCGAGGTTTCTTTGCGTAAGAAATTTTTCATTTTTTCTCAATCTGAATGCTTTAATCCAGATTTCCTTTTAAGGCAAAAGGGCAATGCAGTTTTCAGCAGCATTTACTGAATTAAAGCTATGGGACAGATACAAGTCTCACTGTCACTAGTGCAATGAAAATGAACCCTTGTTCCCACATCGGCCTTCTATCAGCATTCGAAGAAGCGGTAGGAACTGCAAGATGTTAAAGCTCGAGAATGAACATATTAACCAATCGATATTACAGTCTTGAAGTATTCTGTGTTCGGATTGGCAGTTAGGAAGAGCACCCACTTGCTGTCAACATACCTAATTCTCTAGCTTGAGAATGAGCACATTAACCGATCAATAGCTGCCTCTCTGTCTCAATTTCTAATTCCAGCTTTGTAACTTTCTGTAACTTGGATATGTAATTCGAATTGCTCCCAAATCTTTGGCCTTTTAATTCCGTGTCCATGCTTATTTTGGAAGCTCTCTCTTTTCAGGTTTCTGAAGCTTCAGTCAACAGGAACAGGAGCACTATTATCGTCCCAGCAGGAAGTGCAAGGGATGAAGGGTGGACAGCGTTCAGGAACATCTTAGCAGAGATTAACGAAGCAAATAGGCTCTTTGTCATGCCCAACCAGGTTGGTTCTTTTCTTCTTAACCTTCAACAATTGCATTTCACGAAGTTTAATTCCTGTGCTAAAAACTGGATGTTGTTCTGAAACAGCAAAACTCAGAACCTTCAGAACATATTGTTGGACTCTCGGATGACGTTGGGGCGGGTTTCATATCAGGCCACAACAGCGAGCCTTCCCCAGCTTCTGACCTGAATGTTGACAGAGCAGTGGAGCTGCCTGCACAAGATGAAACCGGCAACATGGGGGTCTCAAAAGTGATCAGAGTTGATCAGAAGAAATTTTTCTTCGATCTTGGAAGCAACAATAGAGGGTATTTCCTGAGGATATCCGAGGTATTCTTATGAGAAGTCTGTTGATATACAACCATTCTTTTGTTGAACAAAGAATACGAAACCTTAATGGCAAAATTGTGAATTTCAATTCAGGAGATGCATTGTCTGATGAGCACTTGGAAATTTATCCTTGTTTTATAAAATGGCAAAAGAGTATACCAAGGTGGTACCTGGGAAAAATAGAGTTATTCTCAAGAATACTTAGTTATTGATTTTTATAAGTTGCAGCTAATAGGACAAATACCCCAGCAGTTATGCGAAGGATGGTTGAACACACTCATTTTGTTTGAAGCTAACTTGGCACGTGTACATTAAACTTGCAATAACAAAGGAAAAAGAGTCAGTAACAGGAGGGTCAGATTTCCAAGAACGACTGTGATTTTAGGTTTTAGTAGGTAGTTCCACCATGTTAAATTACTGGGTTATAACCTGAGGTTTGAATAAACTCTGACAGTGTATACAACAAATGATACAGGTTGCAGGTTCTGATCGATCATCCATCATCCTCCCTCTCTCGGGGCTGAAGCAATTCCACGATATCCTGGGACATTTCATAGAGATAACCAAGGACCGAATCGAAGAGCTGACTGGTGCAAACATTCGAACCATTGATCCCCCACAAAGATGAATGGTGGTGATAAACCGATCTGATGGTTTGCTGCAAAAGACTGGGTTAATAATCTCATTTCCTCCGAGGTTTCGTATAGAGTGCCAATTAGGATGTCTAATTAGGAGTTGGTGCAGAATGCTACTATCCACTATCCATTCCTTTTACTTCTCTTCATTCTGTGATTTGATTCCCAGAATAGCCGATTTATCTGTTTGATCAACGGATAAACACAATAGGAAATAACAGGAATAAAGGAACCCGGGTAGTGTGATTGTCTGTCTGTATGATATTAGGGTGCTCTCACTGCACTGTAGCTTGTCCCAACAAATTCTAATTGCAGCAGCTTTGTTTGTCTCTCGTTACCGCAATAAGTGAAAATTGTAAAGATGTGCCGGATTTCTCTGTATTTAACACTTGCTCTCGTATTTCAGTTGTTTGGCTTAGGTTTCTTGCCATTCCTAATTCCTAGCTCTTCATTCTCTCATTCATGTTCCTTTCACCATAGATTCGATACTTATCATTTTCTGCAGAACATCTAATGTTCTGCAGAAATGAACACAACAGAGACCAAACATTCACGATCATTATAAGGCAAGGTGTGATCGGGTTTTTCCGACTGCTTTTGCACATTCTAGTTTGTATATGTTCCTTTCTCTACTGATGTGAACTTTTGATTGCAGAGAGATTCTCCAGTAAAACACCTGATAAAGCACTGCATCCTCTAACTGACCAGCCCCTTGATCGGAGATTCATACATGTCGATGTTGGGGCAGAGATAATTCGACCGACATATCTTGTATGTAATTAGTAGAGGAGAAGAGAAGCAGAGGTGGTACGAGAGAAATACTAGACAATAAAAAAAGTTTATGTCATTCTCGGAAAGGACTGATACATCCATCCATAAATGTTCTCTTACTCACTCACTCACAAAACCGAGCTGACTCACCCGATCTCCGACATCAGTTAAAACAAAAAAACCGAAAAACATCTTAGATGGTGTAGGGTGATGGCTTGGGCAAGCCGACGACAACTCCACAGAGCTTAGCATAGTCAGGTATGTTGTACTCATCCCTCAGTGACCTTTCAGGGGACTGGACGCTGATGTAGAGCTCTTGTCCGAGGTAGCGGTTTTCCAGGGCCTCCGACCTCACATTCCACATCCCGGCATTGTCAAAGGTCAGCATGATGGCTGCCCAAGACTTGGGGAACACCTGGATCGTGTGCCTGCTCACTGCGTCGAGGAGGTTGTAGTTCTTCCTCTTCTCCGGGGTCCATCTCCCTGGCTCGATCCTGTTGAACCAACAGAAGATCAGTGTCAGTCCTCAGTTGGAGCTGATCGAGAGACCGGGAATGCGACAGTACAGGATCAAGAAATACTTACGCGACGGCAAAGAAGGAGTATCCACCGAGGTTCCATGACTGGATGCTCTTCTCATGGTTTTCGAAGATGATCTCCACGTAGGTCCGGAAGGTGATGTTCACCACATTGGGTGCGTGTTTGACCTGGTCAATTGTAGCTGGCGGCTCGTCGGAGATGATGTTGTACTGGAAGACCTTGTCAGGGGCCTGGAAGTACTCGGCAAGCTTCAGCGGGGTTTCAGGGTTGACGTGGGAGAGACCGTTGATGGCGTAGGAGAGCTTGCCACCGTCCCGGTGGGCAGAGTTCACGAGCTTGATGGTTCGGGTGATGTTGATCTGGCCGTAGTGGTAGGATCCCTGGGGGTTGGGCCTGGCGGCGCTGGCGGTGAGGTTCCACCGGAAGGTTCGGAACTGGTTGAGGGACCAGGCCCAGCCTTCAGGGGCAGGTGGGAGCTCCGGCGAAGCGGGGCCTTTGCCATTGGTGTACCGGATGATGCCGGTAGCTGTGAGCACCTGCTTGGTGAACCGGGTGGAGGCCACCATGTAGTAGTCCTTCGGCTCCTTGTCGGCAGTCACGAGCACGCCAAAGCACTGGCCGACGTGCACGTCCAAGGAGTCGTACGTGTTCTGGACAGTGTGGGAGCCCTCCATCTCGACGAGCTTCATTGGGTGGCCCTGGATCCGGAAGTTGAGGGAGTTCTTGAGCCCAACGTTGCAGATCCGGTACTTGTAGGTTTTGCCGGGCTTCATGGTGAAGAGGGGCTCGTCCTTGTCCTTCCCCTTGCCGGATTTCCCGTTGATGAGGACTCCTTCCGGCCTGGCCAGGGACCGCCCGCTGTCGAGGAAGTTCTTCAGCTGGGTGTGGGACTTGGTGTACCAGTCACCGATCAGCACGGTGTAGTCATCCTCAGGATCTGCGTACGGGACTGGGATCAGAAGCCGGCTGTTAATACGGAGCCCGCCAAAGCCACCGGCAGCCCGCTGAGTGGATATCGACGGGTAGTAGAAGTAGCTCCCAATCTGGTCCTTGACCTGGAAGCGGTAAGTGTAGTTTGTCCCAGGAGCGATCGGGCACATTGTCCCGACGGTCCCCTCCTGCCATGAGTTTTTCCTCTGCTGGATTCCACTCCTGTCAAAATGTCAACACAAACGCATCATCCATCAACCACTGACAGAGACAGACACACACAGTACACTGGTTTTTTTCTGCAGGAAAACATCAGGAAGAAGCAGCGTCCTGTTACCATGTGAGCAGGAAGGGCTCGTCGAGGTTGTTGAAGACGTTGAGGACGATGTTGTTGTTGGAGGTGGAGTTGATGTTCGGTCCCGGGAACTCCCCGTTGATGAGGATGCCCTTCTGGGGGACTCCTAGGGGCGAGATCGTGCCATAGGTAACGTTCCAGGTGAAGAACAGGTAAGGGTCTTCTGCCCGAGCCACCATAGCCCCGGCGCAGAGGCACAACAGCGCGGCGATTATTGCGAACCCACCTCCCATCTCTTCAATCCTTTCCGATAGCTCGGTTATTGATTTTTTTTATTTATTTTTTTTTCCGGCGAGGAAGAAGATGTATGAATCTTCTCCTCCTCCTCGAGCTTGTGTTTGAAGGGTACGGAGATGGCCTCTTTTATAAGAGGGAACTGTTCCATTGATCTCTTCCCTTGTCCATCCAATTCCCCGTCTAATCCTCTTGCCCACAAATTCCTCCGTCTTCCCCCTTCCTTTGCGCTTTTTCCCTTCGTTCACCTTTGAATCTCCTCGAAAAGTGCATCGAAGACTAAATCAGGAAGTTGACTACGATCCATCGATCGCCCTTTTCAGAACCTAATCGACATCCATCCACATTCGTCCCTCCAAACATTAGAAAAGATCGGTTTTGGCTTCTGTAAAACTTCATACCATATATCCGTGCCCGTTGGTAATTAACACATCCTCCGTGACAGACTTTACGTGACCTGGGTTGGGTCGAGAACTTGTCGGGCTAGTGTTCACAAAGGAATAGTGTAATTAATGTGCTCCGAGGACTTATCGTAAGACACGATATGCAGTCGGTGAGCGCAGTATCGGTTCGTACCGGTTAACTCGGACCAATTTGGAAATGCAGGCCGAGGATGTAACGTGTTAATTTCCATTAGTAGAAAGAAAACGTTCAGAAAATAAAAAGGAGGTTAGGGGGCGAGAATTTGGCGGGAACTTCAGTAAATGGTTGACAGACTCTTTCGATGCTTCAAGTGCTGACCGTATAAGGACAGTTGAGATGAATACGAGGGAAAACAGCACCACCACGTTGCCTGCAACACCATATCCCATCAACAACAGCAAGTTCCTGGGACCGAACATCGACTCCGCCACTGACAGCAATGTTGTCCTGATGTCTACAATAATCCCGACGAGCCATTCCCTGTGTGGTTTCCGGGGCTACAGTGTTCTTTGTGCTTCTGCAACATAACCGTCAGTGTACACTTGCTATTCCGGGACCGGCAGTCACCACCGGAAGAACTCATGGCAGGATGGAAAGCTCGGGAGCAAGGCCACCTATCTTTTCCAAGGATCGGATTGGAAGTCTCTGCAACCATGTCTCCCGAAAATCTCACTCACACTTGCACAGTACTGTCAAGTTCCGGAAACAGACCTCGAATACAGTGCCGCCTCCGATGTCCCACCAGCCATGGTCGAGAACAATGTCTCTCGAATAGAAGGCCGGGAAAAATAAGGAAAAAAGGGACTGAAAATGATCTAAGCTTTTTGAGTTGGTTTAATCTCTATTGCTGCTCCAAAGTAAACTGTAAACCTCCTTCCCGGCCACTACTTGCAAGCTTGCTAGCTGGTGGACTGTAATGGACTACCGGTATCTACTTCAAGGAAAATGCACTATCGAACTTATTGCTGTGAAATTTGGGTTGTGTTTCAGTGATTCCGACACCGTATCCCGGTTGGGTTCGATCACTTCTTCATTACAAGATGGATTCCAGCTCCACTTTCAGTGTTTTCAATCTCGATGAGAGAGATTCAGTTATCCATCAGAAGGAGAACAAATACTTCCCAGACCTCTTCAGAGTACCATCTTCTCTACACCGGCAGTGACCGGCTCAGCCTTGAAGGATTAGTCCTGAGATACAATCTCTGACGCCATGACTAGTGTAACTCAGTAAATGGACTGAAACTGAAAATGAAAGCTTTATGCAGGCCAACCTCAAGCCATATAGACGAACTTATTTTGAGTATCCCTAATGTATAAGCTGTCCTATTTCTGACAAAGCAACATACGGCTAGGCATTCACCATGTCATGCAACTGATCTAAGCTACATATTGTGCATCTACACCAACAGGAGAGAAGACCATCTACATACTGTTTTCCCGATTTAGTATGAACAAGTTCGAAACCTCTTCGCATGTATAGAATCTATTCTTCATGGTAGAGGTACAAACCGAGGCCGAATCGAGCGCATGCTCTGCAGAATGCTATTTCCTCGGCTGCAGCGACAGGATCCGCAAGGCTGTCATTGGTACACGATACCGTCCCGCTTGATTCTCTGTGTGCCTGAGAGGATGCAAAGTTAACAAACATGGGTAAAATTTTTACAACTGAAAAAGCAAAAACAGGAAGGTTGCAAAAGTAAATGACTTCTATATCAAGTCTAAATGAATCCGAAGACAAAGCGGCCCCGTGGTGGACAAGGAAGCATAACACCGGTCCTCACTTCAATTCCACACTTCTAAGCTTAAAACTGTTGAGGCCAAACAGGAAACAGTTGAATTCTGATCTTTTTGTCCCCATCACTTGTTTGGATACACCCACTGCCATGCATAACTGGCCGAGCATTGGAAGATTGGCCAGATGGTTTACCATTCTTCCGAGCTCCAAACTAGAGAAAATCTTCTCTATATTTCATAAGTACATCTCTAAACAAACCAACTCTCCAAAGGCAATTAGTTTCAATTAGGACAATTCTTTCGCATCCAACCATCAATATTTAATTTCACCACCGATTCTGGAAGTCAAGAATTGTACCAATGACCCTCTTTTTTTTTTTCTTTTCATCTCAAACACGTTCACTAAATACTCCTGCTTGAATTGCGTAGCTGGTGAAAAAGGACTCCACAAAACCTCCTTTCCCACCAGTATTAGAGAGAGAGTATCAAAACTAAGGTTGTTAATATAGCTTTGAGGATCATAGGATAGCATAATCCTACAATTTTTGCTCCAGCTACCTTTCCAGATATTGTTTCTCAGATCGGAAAGCTGGGATCGTTTCTGATCACCAGCAAAATTGTAGGATCCTTCCCACGATCTTGTCTTCTCACAGATAAAACATTCTGCCCTCTCACGTGCTGCTCGATATACAGTCTTCACTTCTATTCTCTCAATTGGGCAACATGGTAAACCTAATTTTCTCTGCTGGCTGCTAGACTGCTCAGCCTGGTACTCCCTGCTCGCTACCCAACTGCTCCTTACTTGACTTCTCTTCTACGACTTGTGCTTTGCTTTGTTCTCTTCTAAATGATCAATCTTCCTTGGAACTCGAAACCGGAAGGGTTACATGGTATATACATTGAAATTGTCTGGACAGTGGCCATTTTTTTTTAATGGTATATAAGAGTAGTGAGCAGCAAATTCAAGGGAAAGTATGAATTTGTATTCCAGTGTACATCTTTTAACTATGTGTAGGGCCTCAACATCTCAATCCAGTTCAACAATCCCCAATATTTGGACCAGATACAATACTTGGTAGGACCACCATATTGACAACTTAGATCAAAACCATAAATGAAATATAGTTTCTTTACCACTCAACTATCCTTGGAAATCTTACCCATCGTGTAAATCTAAATCCAACAATTCTTAGCTTCATCAGAATGTAGGACAACCATAGTAAAGTACTGCTCCATCTATACATGGATGGGAAGGACAACTAGAATTAAATTATCAGAACAACCTTCAACTGGTGCCAACTCAACTCCATAGTGACCCCTGTGTGATACCGCTATCAGACACAGTAAATATATGGAGACCACAGGATTGCCATGCCATCCATCAGAAAAATCATCAATAAATCTCCTAGCACATCTAATAACACTCTATTTAACTAATAATATTCTTACAAGGGATTACAAGAGTTAGTAAGACATTGGCGAAAGGACCACTCACTTCATGATGTTGACAAGGGAAGGCATGGTACTTCGTATATAGCAGTCTGTGACACAGCCCCCTTCTAGTGGGAAAGACTTAGTAATCGCTAAAAGATATAAATTCTGATATTTTAACTGCAAAGCAAATATCCAGCTATCCCCATTAACCCGAGCAGGGAAGAAGCTGTCTAGACCAGCCAAAATTAGAACTTCTATAGTATGTTCAGAGGCATCTAGACCATAATAGAAATATAGAAACCAGAATACTGTAGAAGAAATTGGCATAAGATGAATCCATACAAATGAAATCTTCAAGCAATCATTTTCAAACTTAAGTAAGAAAAGAAGGGCCTCACCTCTCCATCAGACCCTCGTATGGTGACTCGATAAACCACAGTAACACTTCCATCATCTGAATATATTATATCTCGAACTTCTCCACACCATCCTGCACCATTAATTGTCAAGATGTGATCTAACAACAAGCAAGAAGTGTAGGCAATAATCTGCATCACTTGGGAATAAGGAGGAACAACAGCTCAGAGTTTGGGGGAAAACGAAGTCTATTATAGAACTTCTAACAGTTAGGGCCTCATGGCCACATAGAAGCCAATCATGAGAAGAACTAATTCCCCGCATTTCTAGAGAAGGTGATGTGTACAACCAAATGTCACTGTAAGAGTGCCTAAGTTAAGCATCCATGGCCCCACATACCTTTTTTACATCTATGTGCATATGTAATCTGAAAAAAAACAGCGAATTACGGGGAAGTAGTGACAAATAACAGTTCTTTAGAAGAGAGGAAGAGCAAAGGTTCAGCATAACTGACAATGGCAGCTACTATCAGGTCTGACCATTTAACGTAATTCTATTATCGTTTACAAAGCTGACTGGAGACTGATGACATGGGAATGGAAGGATCATGTAGACACCTAAGTAAGTGTTTCTTCAAGCTGAAGATTGATTTGTTCAGCAGAGCACATACAAATTTTCAGTAATGGAGCCTGGATGGTTCTACTTCTATATGTGAAGACATTGATAAGATTCAAACAAGCATGGCAGATATCACCGAAAGAGTTGAGCATAAGTGAAGAGGAAATTGACAAACCAGGAGCGTAGAAGCTCAGCATCCGATTGGCGTGGTACCTGAACAGAACCACACCGGTTATGTTACCGTAAGTTGGAAATTTTGTAAGGTCAAGCTCTTCAAATCTAACTGTATAATAACCAAACAGTCACTTAAAGCTCCGAGCAACACAGAGAGAGAGAGAGAGAGAGAGAGAGAGAGAGAGAGAGAGAGAGAGAGGCTACCAAGGAATGAGGGTGGAGGGGGGACGCTGATCACGGGAGCCCCGAGGTTCGAGCACGTTATCGGGGATCCTCTTGTTGAGATCACGGAGGATCTCGAAGAGCGGCCGGGTGACGAAGGAGGAGGGCGAACTGTCGAGAGGGACAACGTAGTTCGAGTTCGGCACCGAGGCTCTCTTCATGTTACTGCTCCTCGGAGCATCGCCGCCGCCGCCGATAGCGCGCACCGGGCGAGGCCGAGGAGGCGCGGGGGCTCTGAAGCTGGCCCGGCCAGTACGAGGAGAACGCGGGGGTGGCGGCGGCGGCGAGTTTTGGGAGAGGAAGAGGGAGTACGAGCAGCTCCGCAGCGCCATTTCGAGGTGGCCCGGTGGCGTGTCTCAGCCTGAACGATAGAGAGAGAGAGAGAGAGAGAGAGAGAGAGAGAGAGAGACTGGGTCTGTAGTTGAAACGGAAGGGACAGGGAGAAGGACAGGGGTAGAGGAATATTATTATTATTTTTAAGGTAAGTTGCCTGGAAAGCCATAATCTTGGATGAAATTTTCAATTTTATCATTATTGTAATAATATTAAATATTGTCAATTGTTTTAGTTTATTTCTATAAAACATCATTAACATGTTTCGTCAAAATCTCACTTTGAGTGCTGACGTGTTTTTTTTTTGTTGACAAGTACAGAAACGGTAGAGAATTAGACCCGTAAAAAGAATTTTGGGATATAATGGATATAATCACAAATAACTATTATTTTAAGTAATTATGTGAATATAACTCCAATAATTGTCTAATAGATTTTATATGACATCAAAATATGTATATAGTAATAGATCTAATTCCATTCTACAATAGTAATAAATCTGACCGAGTTTGGTAATATTCTCATTTTTCTTAGTGTAAATAAAAAATAAAAAATCAACAATAAAAATGACACACCTGCAATTTCGCGAAAAATTCTAGCGGTGTTAAATTTACCATATTTTGTGAAAATACAAAAAGCAGGTGATTATATTTATACTATTAAAGTTCATGATAAAATAAGAAATTTTATTAAATATCATTATTTAATAGGTAATTTACCCTATTCTTAAAATGCAATCATTATTTTCACCTAAAAAAATGTTATCAATATTGAGAAAAATAGAAGAGACTGTATCAAGTGTAAGTATTGTATACCACATAATACACTCATATTTGAGTTGAATCGACTTATTAAGGAATAAAACTCACTTGACCTGAATTTTCTCAATTTACAAGATTTCAACCCGAAATATTATTTAAATAAAAGAGACGTCGAATCATTTCTACCAATTCATGTTATTTTATCAAATGTTAACACCCGATGTAAATAGATATCTTATGGATTACAAACACTATGCTGACTTGGACACACCTATTAGCTTTGTGAATGTTCCACGGGACAATTTTCGTAACATAAAAGACTTTCTCCGATGTCCATGTGGGTGTTAGATATAATGTCCTGATTCGAGTATTCTGAACAAGTGAAATCTATGAATTAGAAAGGTTTTATTTGTTAATAGACTGATACAGACTCAAATTTAGATTAATTGCAATCTGTCGAACTTTTACATACAGTTTATGTACACCAAAAAAATGTCACTAAAAATATAGAAAAGCAGTTGGAAATGAAATTCACATGTTATTGTTTGTTCACATGGGCAACGGACAGCTACTGTCCAGATTTTACATAGTATGGTCATCAACTGCAGAAAATTTCGATCTCAGACGCTAATGAGAGGACAGCCGGGGATTGAGGTCATGAGCAGAGCAAAAGCAACCGTGACAGTGCCACAGAATAATAATAATGTGTGTGTCTATTAGGCAAATTATGTCGGAACGATGAATTCGTCCAACAAAAATTGCGCAAGTTCTTTTGTCATACTTTACAAATGTGTAAGGACGATCAGTCTCCCATCAGAAGAACCTATCAATGTGTAAAAAAAAGCTTGGAACACTCTCCTGAAATCCTAAGAAAAGGGCTATCAGTGGACTTATAATGTTAAAACTTGCCTTGACCAGAAGATTGGTGCATGACTCTGTTGAAAAATCGCACGTCTCTGCAGCTTGATATGTCACACGGTATGAAAACCGCAGCTGGCTGCAGCCCCGATGCTTGACAACATCTATGTGGGAACCTGTGTCACCTGCCATTTATGAGTTATCGGGTTATGTCGAGTCTATAGATTGGACAGACAAGTTGCATGCAATACAACTAGTAAGACTGGAATCAAATATGATGTTTTCGGCCCACCTTCCCGAGCTTCTGGTGAAAAATTAGCTCGACTTCTCTCCTGAGGCTCTCGACATCAACTGCATAATCCTTCTGGAATTCTTCCAACATTAGATCTTGTAGTTGCTGCCTCATCTTATCTAAGGCCACGTCCAGACCACAAAACTCCTTGAGAACTCGAGCTTCAGTTGCCTTAAGATGGAGAAGATTCTTCACGGTGAGAAGTGCCTGTGAAAAAGTAAATACTTCTTCGATCAGTTCCATTGTTTAGGATCCTAAGGATGGTCCAAGCGAAAGAATGAAAAAGCATGAGAGTGATTATAATAATTTGTAGCAAATATATAGGTACCTTTTCCTGAAGATCAAGGTCAGATGAAGCCATCAGATCAACCACAGACTTCAAGAACAAGCTGTTGGTGAAGAAAGGCAGCTCGACTTCATCATTCAATTCCATTTGGCGTTCCGCTAGGTCGCCCACAAGGAATACGGCTTTTCTCTGTAGCCTGATGTCAATACTCGGGTTGCTCATAATGTCCTGAGAAACAAGCCATCAGTTGAAAAATTGTCGTACAATTGTTGACAGCAAGGTTTTCCTCAAATCATTTTACCTGAAGCATCAGATCTCCCGCTTCTGCATAGAACAACTGCTGACCAGGAAAATTGTTCCTTATCAAAGCTGAAACTGCATATAATGCTTTTATAGCTTCTTCCACAAAGCTGGACTTCACCATCATCATTAGCTTCGAAAGTGCTCCAAAATCCAACACCTAAGACAGGAGCATTTGTGTCTTTGATGATTCTAAAATCAACGGATTAGAGTGGTAAATATTAAAGGGATTGGATAGAAGGAGAGAACTGTACCTCTCTCTGGACGAGAGGGTTATTCTGACTAGCTTTTCCAATGACCCAGGCAGCAAGTTTCCTAATCTCTGGTTCAGGATGATTGAGCTCCCTTATAACAACAGCCAATCCCCCAATTTTGTTTAAATCTGAAATGCAGAGGACCCGGATATCCAATACTTAACTCGATTAGAGGAGAGAAAATACAGAAGCGCTCAAAGAACAGAATTGTACACCAGAAGAAAAATTTATTACTCAGAAAGATTGACTTCAAAAATCTAATTGAACCACATATAAAACAATATTTCAAGCACCTCCAGCATCTTTCAATTTTCCAAGCAGGAAAAGCACATTCATTGGGAATGCAGCTTTCCCATACCAATGGAGAACAAGAAAGCTTCTGCAACAAATCGACGTACCATTTGCATTATCTATAGGTTCAACAAGAATCAATAGTTCTTGCAGTGCACGTTGGCGATCTTCCAGGGATAGAGATGAGTTATTCAAGTCATCTATCGCAATTTGCATCAGCTGCGCATCTGATGGCATCTTTAGCTTCTCCATTAGTTCCTATTGTTAAGTAAGCCCAAATGAAAACACATAGATGCACAAATTGCAATTTGTAAGCAGAAGTACAATCCACGGAAATTGGATACGTTTATAATTCGAACAAGCAATAGTCCTTGTCACGGAAATATAGCACACACGATTGTTCTACAGCTTCAGCAGTCAGGATTTGACACTTACTGTTCCTAGAGAAATTGCTAAACCACTCTTGTTTCCTTAATCATTCTAATCAGTTACAATTGATGGCCCAGAATCTCACTGAGAATGGAAGATCCCATAACTAAAAAACTCAAACAAAAGGGAAATGCCAATTGTGGCAGCTACAGGAACTTTATACCATCCCAAAAATTCATCTCAAAATTGAAAAAACATAACAGCTCATATGAAGTTGAAAGCCCAACTATGGAAGCTGCAAACTTTTGCAAAAATAAATTCCATCCTCTTAACCAAAGACAAAATGTATCATCTGAATAGAAAACAACCGGAAAAAAGAGACACAAATCTAACCTTAATCTCCATTTGGCGCTTCTTAAGTTCATCAGGAGACATGCGCTTAACATCCTGTGCAGTTTCCTTGAGCTTTTCTGGATCAGAATGACCTGATTCATAGGTCGAACAACTTCCATTGACTTTCCATATCCGAAAGTAACGTAAGAAATTGACTAAACCCACATTGCTTCCCCCACCTACAAGAAAGATCCTGCTAGTCCTATCTAACGGTTTGAAATGACCCTCTCACGGCCTCCTTTTCAATCAGAAATCGCTTTTGAAGTAAAAACTTTAAATTTATCTTCCTGTTTAAGGCCTATCAGCAAATTTCTTCTCCTCGATCAATCAAATTTAGCAAACTCATGCTCCTCAGCAGTAGAAATTGGCTCATTAAGGCTTTGAAGCAGTACCGATATAACGAGTACACACACGAAACTGATGAAACGGCCGCAGTGTAGCTCACCTATGGCCCACTGCAACATTCCATCGAGCGACGAAAATCCTCCATCGATGCCATCCCGGTCATCGACGACCGGAGCATCCAGGTCATCCTCGGCGTCCGGCTTCCTAGCGAGATCGGCCTCCTCCTTCGCGGTGGACCAGACCAGACCCCCGGAGGCGGACTTGTTCACGCGGTCGGCTGTCACCGCCACCACAAACAGCAGCAGCAGCAACAACCATGGAACCGGGGATGCGCGCGCCATTCACGAGAAACGCCCAAAGGCAGGCACGATTCAGCAAAGCCCAAACCTACCTTCCTTCGCTCTGTTCGTGGTCCTTCCTAGATTAGCCGATGGAGAAAGAACTGGGAACGGGTGGAAGAGAGGAAGAGCGCTCTTCTACTGGCTGTGAAGCTTTCTTCTCGAAAATCAATGGAAGCTTCCGGTGTCTTCACCTGTCTCAGAGGTTTTATGGAAGAGGAGCTGAGGAAGAAGACGGTGATTAGTACGGACCAACAGGAGACCGCGGAATCAAATAGAAGGCTGAGTACACATCATCTCATCTCATCAGGACCGTTGATCTTGGAACGGGCAGTTCTCGTGTTTCCGCAGAATTTGTGCGGATTTATTTTTTTAAAATCGAATCATTTATTGAACCGAAAAAAGATACAAATTCATGGATTTTTGGATTTAACCGACCGATCTATAGATCTGGAGAATGTTTTTATAATATTATAATTTAATAATTTTAAAAGAATTGTATTATCTATATCGATATAGAGAAACGTTTGGAGATTTTGACCAATTAATGTATAAAATTTAATAATTAATATCTATTTATCAAAGAAAAATAACAGTATAATAATAAATTCACTAATATTTAAAGATCAATTCTTTTTCTTTATTATTAACAAAATCTTTCTATACAGTTACTTTATCTCTCTTATTTCACACAAATTTTTTTGCAACTATCTCTTCATCCAATTTATTACATAAAAAAGTGTTTTTTTTCGTAAATTTATTATGTAATTTTGCATTTAATTTATCAAAAAATCACACGTGCATTGTCTCGACATCTAGTATGTAGTAAAATAAAGCAAAATAAGATAATGTCTTGATTATTATAAAAAGTCGCTCGATGGAGTAACTAAGGTTATAAACAAGCTAAATCTACCATGTTAAAACTCGGCTTATTTAGCGGTTTACCAACTAGAGCCAAGCTTGAGGTTAGACGAGTCTAATATTTCAAGCTCGGGCTCAATTCATTGTAATAAACCAAGTACCATTGAATTTATACGAGCCATTGCCAACCTAAGCAAAACACTGAAGAAATATTAATCAAAATGTGACAAACGAACATATCAGTATTAATTATCCGAATAGTTATCATAATTAATACTAATTAAAACAATTTAATTGATTATTCATCATAGCGTCATTATGAGGTTCATTGACATGGTAACACTTTTGTTTGGCAATTGCTTGTCTCATTGTAATGTGAATGCTTCTATCAATACTGCCGATCTGTCTTGCTTCGAGATCAGGAGTTTGACACTCTCCTTACAGGTCACCCTACAGCTGAGTGTGTTGGGTTGATTGTCAAGTGGCTAAGGTTGAGTTTAAAACCTGGGTAGTGTCTCAGTTAAGGTTGATATACAATGACGGTTTTTCCGTGGACTCATCAAGCTATTGAGCAGACCCAAGATCGCTCTTTGATTAACAAAACAGGCCAGCTTAACAACAAAAGCTTAACCAGATTGTGGAATAAAAGGATGCTCGAGTGAACAACTAACTAATCATCCTATTCCTCTTTGCCTCCTAAGTACATTCAGTCAAGAAAGCGTTCCAGACGACCCATCAATCGACTTAGATCTAATGCTGACCCGTCAGTTGGTGCGCTAAATTGACCGACTTGATGGGTCAGATTATGGATAGATTAGAGAAGAATGAGAGATGTTGACACTGTTTAAGACTCGTTCTTAGACATATTGCTCATGTCCTAGTCTGCAATAAGGCGAGGAAGCCCGAAAATTTTAAAATATGTAAAGCTATTTCCTTGATCGGGCAGAACCAATAAGGCTAGGCTTCTATGTACAAAAGATGGAATCGCTAAAAATGGACATCAGTTGTAAGGTTGATCTCTAAAACTATGAGAAGAACCACAGAGGCTTTCAATCCAGAGGAGGTTATTCGACTATACGAAGACTCGAACTTTCAATTTGCAATGACCGAAGCACCTGTCTGAAGAAAAAAAGACTAATGCCTTCCCGAGTTATCAGCAAAGGGACATGCAAAACTCTAAACAGAAACTGGAATCTCTAAAACGAGCCGGAGGATAGTTTGCTAACCTCAGTATCCACCTTTGAGGTCATTGACCACATCGTACGGGATAGGGGTAACGGTCTCCATGGTGGCGCCCTCGACCATGAAACCAGGCTTGGGCCCTTCCGGCTGTCTCTTCCCCCGGGCCTTGGCCTCAGCCTTCAGTTTGTCGTTGTGGACTTTCCTCAGCTTGTACTCCTCCTGACACCTAGAGGGCAGGACGTGCTCTACTCGGACATGAATCCTCTTCGTAACGACCCTGTTCCCGACCTAGCAACAGCAGCAAAGCATCATCAAGCAAGAAAACGAAGTTCTCATTCATAAAAAAAGATATACTCATTTCCAGTTAGACCCTATTGCTCAAAAAGTACTTCTAACAAGTGAAATAGCTGTATTAGTGTACAAGATCATCAACTCTCAAGGATTTGAAGTTCTCGCTTGCAGACAAAGCTACCAAATTTATGCATGTTCCACACAAAAAACCAGAAAACGAATGCAACAAGAACCTTAAAAAAGATGTGCAAGTTTCGATTCCCTGCACCACCAACATGCCTCATCACTGGTTACAACTTCTTTGTCTAAGGAAATGGAATGGAATTTCGAACACCGATTTCTTTCCATTCAGATTCCATTCCCTTGTGCCAGATACGGCCCAACACAGTCTCCAAGCTCAAAGTCACATCCAACGCTGCTGAAGAGAATTCCTCAGTGGAATTCAACAATGAGAGGATAATTATCAATATCAGCTCATCACCAACTCATCAGCTATTACTGTAAATTCACAAACTTCCCACTTCTCGCCTAGCAGTATAGAAACGATTAGCAGCTCGAGCATCGAAGCAATTCATTTCACGACAATTCATCAGATATGGCCGAGGAAATTCCGAGTGACAGTGAACAATGACGATAGAGAGAGGGAGAGAGGGGACCTGTCTGTTGACTTCGACGCCGATGGCGCGCTTGGTGACGTTCCAGATGCGGCCGGTACGGCCGTGGTAGAACTTGTGGGGCATGCCTTAGTGCACGGCGCGGTTCACCTTGACGTCCACATAGTCGCCGGTCTTGTAGGCCCGGAGGTAGGTGGTGAGCGGGATGTAGCGCTTCTTCCTAATCGGCCGAGAGAACAGATCCCTCGTCCTCGATCGGAGACCGTGGCTCGCCGGCATCTTCTCCTTCCTCCTCTCCCTTTGTCCTCCCAGTCTGGTTCTGCTGCAGCTGAGCGAGCTAGACAAACCCCAGCTGCGATTTGAATTTTTGCATAGTGTTTTAGAATCTGGTCCTTAAGAAATGCGATTTGTATCAATTTCATCCTGTTTGACATTTATTTCGCGGCAAAATTGCACCGATGATCCAAAATGTCTGGAAAAATTCCAAATTGGCACGGAAAAAACTTTAACTTAACCGGTATAAAATGTTTCAAAATTATTTGATACAAACACATTTCGTCATATTTCAACTAACGTTATTAATTTTTCTTACTTACATGTTTATATTTGCGGCGGTTGGGCACATCAGCCATATGCTCGCAGAAATCCGTCAAAGACTTCCCAACCATCCCATCTCACCGTATTTCCTCACGAAATATATGCACATTCTTGTAGCAATACCACCAACAGTTGCCTGACTCAACTTACCATCACGGCTGACTACCGAGCCGATTACGTTGGGTGAGCCACCAACCAACCGATACCTCCGACCGATTCCCAGGGTCAGACCTTCGATAGGCCCATGTGTTGAGCTAGCTAATGTCACCAACTCCCAGAGTCCATTTGCTAATAACTGTCCTGTGTCTGTCCAAACTCTTAATCTGTATGATACATTAACCTTTAAAATGAGTAAACAGTCATTTTGATCTTAAAATTTTTATTCGACAAACACTTCAGTCCCTAATATTTTTGTCAACAATTTGGTTCGACTATCAGCTTGCCGTTAAAAATATTGACATGGAGTTTGATGTGTCACTTACGGCGTTAGATTTATATTTTTTTTGGCAAAACATTAAAATCACGTCGTTTTATTGAATAGAAATGTGTAATATCTATTTTATCCTTAACTATTGATCATATTTCAAACAAATTACTATTGATTTAAAAATAAAACTTATTAAAAATATGATCAATAGTTAAGGATAAAACAGTTATTACCATTTTTATTTTTAATATTTTGTCAATAAAAAAATATAAATCTAATGTTGTAAGTGATACATTGAACTCTATGTCAATATTGTTAACAGCAAACTGACGGTCGGACCAAGTCGTTAGCAAAAATATGGATATTTGAGTTTAATTGTTAGCAAAAAGATGTTTATGGACTAAATTATTGGTCAAGTTCAAATTTCGGGAGTAAAGTGACTGTTTACTCCTTTAAAATTTTATAAACTATTCATTTCCTAGGAATTAGGAGAAAGCAAGCGGTCATACCACGTGTCAATGATGACGTGGCATATTCGTTTAATCACAACTCGACATGTGACTAATAATATACATATACAGTTTCTAAATCCTAAAATTTTCTAAAAAAATTATACTAAAGTGAACTGTAATTGAATAAACATATAAATAATAAATTCTGATTATTTGAATATATCACGTTAATAGTATATACGTAATATAACCGTTTTATAGGAACGGGACGTCAACCCATTCTTCACCCTCACCCCTTCTCTCAGTCTCTACACTCAATCGAAATTCTAAAGTAGGCTGGGGGCAAAATTGATGAGTACCGGAATTTGTCATTTATCGGCACGATATTTTCTTCCCATAAGAACCGACAAAAAATAAAACGGTCGTATATTCAAAAACACGTGCAATGGCCAGTCAAAGGTAAAAGCCTTACAGCTCCCTCCTTACTTTTTTTTGTCTTTTTTCCTTTCACGCGTCAGAAATAGACTCGCAAATTTAAAAAAGATGACATAAAAAGTAAATAAATAATTCTTAGAAATTTAAAAACTAAAACTTGAATTTTAAATTTTTAAATTTTAAGTAAATTGACAGTATCGCTGTACTAAATTTTCTTATATACTTTTCTGTATTTAGGAAAATAGAGAGGGCGACTGGGGAAGGAAGATTGAAATCAAGACGTAAACATCCACACGTATTCTCTTGGGTGCAGCTTTTAAGCGTTCGTGCGCATTGCCATGACCAAACAGACAATTTAATTGGTAGACAATGACCCAACAAACGATTGCCTTGTCCTTAAGGCATATACATATACATACCTATACATATATATATATATATGTATGTATATGTGGTTTTTTTTTTATCAATAAAGGGGGTTATATTCATATGTGGTTTTAAATATGACCAAGACCATCCCACCCAATTTTTTTTTTTTTAATTTTGAAGGAGAAGATTTTGATTGGACAGAGGGAATGGAAGGGAACATAAAATTTAAAAATAATAAAAGATCAAAATGATCTACATATAAATATTTTTAAAATTCAACCTTCTTTAAAAAATTTGTGAGATGAAGGTTAAAATTTTAAGAAATAGTTAAGAGTAAATTTATTATTTTATTTCTATTCCATATAAATAACAATTATTCCCTACAAAAAAGATGAAATAGCCATTCCTATTTTTTTTTTTCTTATGCATCTGAAATGGGTATTTCCCGATATGCCAACCAAATATCGGAATAGCTCTTTCAGGTGAGATAGATGCAGCAGAATATCTATTCCGGCAGACCAAACATGCAGTAAAAAGAGGGGTAATAAAATCGTATTCGTTTGGCCTTCACAGTTCAAAAAATTCAATATAGTTCTATGTTTTCTGATAAACACAGTTCTATCTCTACGAGGCCGGACTTTCGATTCTTCTTTGAGCACATAGTCCTTGGTGATGTCACACACGCACATGCATTACACACAGAATTATCTAAATTCGTGGGTTTGTGAAGTATTCATAAAATCAAAAAGAACAAACTCATTATTATTATTATTATTATTATTATTATTATTATTATTATTATTATTATTATTATTATTATATATACCTAATTCAAGAATGACCAGGTCTAGTCATTCCCAACAAACTATATATATATATATATATATATATTCATACAGTGAATGTGATCTCCCCGATGACTCGGGACTCATAATATAACACGGCTCCAACTTGAATTACTCGAGATTTATTGAACTTTTTAAATATCGAGCGGTGGCAAAAACATAATATATTTTTCACGGGATGAGATTTCTTAAACACGAGTGCTTCTCTGCACCTCCTCCTTTCAAGCAAGATCTCGGTTCAAGTTTTATAAATAGAATAAAAAATCCACGGTTCTGAGTGTTTCATCCTTCAGTGGACCAACCAGACTCGAACACGAACTAACCGGAGACCATTAGATTTCCGATGAATAATGCAGACAAGTGGAAGAAAAATAATAACACAGTATTGGACAAACCTGCACTATTCTTTTATATATATATATATATATATGTATGTATGTATGTATGTAGAGATGTATACGGGAGAGAGACGACACAAATCCTTGTCGTACGAAATACCGAATCAAATTCTAGAAGAGTGGCTGTCAAGGAGAGGATCTTTCTTAATCATTCCCAGTATACCATGCACGTTTGTGGAAGGCTAATTAGGTCAAATGTTTCGGCAAGAAATATGAAACCCTCGATTTGAATTCATCCGCATCTCTCATTTCTAGATCTTCAAGCCTGGTCCTCTGTTTCTAGAAAGTTCTACTCTGGCCCGAAAGTAGGATTAGTCGTGTTAGGTTCGTGTCATACCGTCGTCGAATTCCACCTCGACAGTAAGTGAATTTCTTATCTCGCCAATCGAGGTGTCGTGAATGCATCAAATACATACCGAGCAACCGATACTCAGCACCGGTCCCGTCGATACAGTATCGGCAGATACCTAGTATCATTGCCAGAGAAGCCGATTGATGTCCTCAATGCCCTGTCTCAAATATCTCGTTTCTGTTAGATGGCTTGGCACGCGAATCCCGAGGTCTCGGACCCCATTAAGCCTTACATGAATGAATTTCGAACCAGCTGACCGCCCGGCTTTTATCGTTTTCCTTTCAATCGTTTTGCCCGGTGAGTGTGGCACGCACGGGTTGGTTGATAAAAATTGCAGAGCCAATTCAGGAAACTGATGGGGGCGATGGGTGTTGTCATCAACAATTACTCTAAAATTGTGGGGGGCAATGAAAAAGGAGAAATGCTAAGAGATTCTCTTGTCCCATGCCCATGGTTTCTATAGAATCTTTTTTTTTTTGTGATTTTCCTTTTTTCTTCACATAAAAAACTATTTTTCCTCAATTTCCTCGTGGATATTGAGGAAAATTTATTGAATAAAATGATTAATTCTTCCTCCCAAACGTTCACTTGATTTACGTATACTTTTATCTTAATAAATTTGATAGTAGCCATTATGACCGTACATCTTTAATTATTTTAAATCCATTATTACGAATATATAATTTTTAAAATTGTTTAAATTATACTGTACTTGATATCTATTAACTTTTATGAACCGAATCGTCTCTGCCTCGACCCGTCAATTGAACGCACAGTGCAGATCTGGATATTCAAATATCTGCTCCGCCCTGACCCATTACCATTCCCAGCGACAACAAAGAGGTCATACTAACTGTCACTGTCAGTGCGCCATTGCTGTAGAGCAGTACGATGATCGATCGATGAGATCGGGAACGGACATAAACGTATGTTGTTGTTCGTGATCCGGACGATCGAATTGTCAGTGCTCACATGGTCACACCTCTGAGAATTGAAAGGAAATTAATTATCATGCAATTGTTCGTGTTAATTTTATAAATTAATTTTATTTATTTAAATTGAGCCCTCACATGTGGAGGAACTGCCAGCCTGGGAAAGGCGGGGCTCCCGTTCAAATTCAGCTGCCCTTATTTTCCCTCTTATACGCAATCTTCGTAAATCTAACGGACTTTAACTAATTCAGTTCGAGCCTCGCACGCCCATCAGGAGATAGCTCTCCCTATCTGAACTCTCTCTACTCACAAGATTTAAATAATAAATTTTATTTTTAAAAAAAGAAAAGTCATACCACGTCAGCCGAGTTGCTCAGACAGGCTGGCCTTAATTGGCGTCGGTGAAAGCGTAAAAAAAGAGCAAAGAAAAACACCTTTTCTTTTTACAGTCAAAGGACGGGTCAAAGTTCCGAAAGTAGATAATTTAATTAAAAATTCAAAATAAATAAATAAATAAAATACAAGGTCCTGTTTGCCTGCATAGCTTTTGTCCCCGGTCTTCCGCCTACTTCTCGGCCAGTCTTATCTCTTCATACCACACACTCAATCCTCATTACTAATTTTTTTTTTAAAATTAAAATATTTCGGTATAATTATAAACTCCTCGACGAATCGATTTAGACTCGAACTTGGATCAGTTAAAATCTATCAAACTTCTGGGTAGCAGGCGGTGCGCACCGAAAAGAATAGTTCGATGTCTCTTCCACGCAAGCGAGATTTGATATACGGTTCGAAGAGTTTTACCGATTAGAGTGGCTCGAATATGGGTCAGTCCGGTTTTTGGATATCGAGTATGCATAAAAAAATTTAATTAATTAATACATAATGATATTAATTTCAAAATGGGTGTGTTTGAATTTAGCTTTTTAACCTTTTATCCGGTAAAAGGAGAACCACACAAAAGAATACTATTTATTTCCTCATAGAATTTCAAAAAAAAAATCCCAAAAGCACTTTTTTTGGTCAAATTCTAAAATATTAATTTTTTAAATAAAAATTAATAGTAATGAAGATTCAATTATCCGCTACATAATAGAGAAAATCAAGTAAGGAGACGCAAGCAGAGGCTCGGTTTTCCTCTTTTCGCTTGCGGACAGACAGAAGAAAGAGGGAATAGTTTCCTCGAAATTTTGTTGAAAATCAGACATTTGATGTGCTCTTCTTACCTGCGAAATTACGGTAGATTTTTCCCTGTACTTGCTGTCCCCATTCCTTTTTATTTACATTTAAACCCATCTAAATTGACCCATATAAAATATATAAATTATTTATTATTTATTTCTATTATGAGGAATTAAATTTAATTTTAAAAAATAAAATATATACCGAATTTCTCTCCTGAGATTCTCCCAATATATATATATACAAAGCCTTTTTTAATCACCACAGTCTCCCTGTCTTCGCCTTCATCTTCATCTTCATCTTCTTCTTCCTCCTCACGCCTGCAGAGACAAAGCAGAAAAGCACTAATTCTTTTCTCCTTCTGAATTAGTGAATCACCGGACTGCTCAATCGGTCTCAGAGATTTCGATTTTCCTCGGAAGGGAAGGGCTTATGAGATTGTGACCAGTCGCTGGATTTGGTTTGGAAGAACGGAGACATGGTTATGAAGTTTTTGAACCAGCTGCAGCTCCTGCCATGGTGCTTCCACGTGATGCGGGCCCACCATGCGGCGGAAGAGGGGGAGGAGCGGCCTTCGGACTCCATCAAGCTCATCAAGTCGGACGGCCAGGTAAGCGTTTACCACAGGCCGGTCCACGTGTCGGAGCTGATGTCGGAGTTCCCGAAGCACCTCGTCTGCCACTCCGACTCCTTCTACATCGGACAGAAGATCCCGGCGCTGCCGGAGCACGAGCAGCTCCAGCTGGGCCAGAAGTACTTCCTCCTCCCCAGCCACTTCTTCCAGTCCGTCCTCTCCTTCGTCGCCATCACGTCCTTCGTCTCGTCCCAGCCCCCAGCGGCGCCCCTCTCCGGCGTCGTCAAGAAGGCCGCCGCGCAGCACCAGCTCTTCGACGTCCATAGGACGCCGTCCGGGGGACTGAAGATCCGGGTCTCCGACGAGTTCATCTCACAGCTGATGGAGGCAGGTAGCGACAAGGGAGCCGCTGCTAAGGCGGATCCACGTGAGGTCGCGTGCGGCGGCGGAAGCAACAGCAGGGTCTGCACGACGGCGCAGCTGGAGAGGGACTACCAGCAGCTGGTGGCGGGGTCCCGCGTGCGCCAGTGGAAGCCGAAGCTGGAGGCGATCAAGGAGAGGTCGGAGAAGAAGAGGCCAGGATTGATCTCGAAGTCGTTCGGGATCACAAGGACGAATAATCCTCAGCCCCACCATCCCCGACCCGAGAATCCCACGACAAAGAACTCGCCGCCGCTGCCGCCCTCGTCAAAGTCGAAAATTCCGACTAGATCCAGAAAATGACAATGGCTCGAAGGATTGATTTTACCAATTACTGTATTAACATTTTTGTGTAGTAACATAGCAGAAAAGTTTGATAATACACAGAAAAGAAACTGAAATTATTAACGACCAATCTCATGTTGTGCCGATTAACAGAGGGATGTTCGGGGTTCGGGTACGGTTCAGTTAGTTTTAGCATAAAGTTTAATACGAAGGAATACGTCTTTGACTGGTGCACATGTAAATATTATTGGTGGATTGAATGAGCCTTGATGCAGACTACGATCCTATCATGCAAGCACGTAAAAATAATAATGCATAACTTCCGCTCGGACAGATCCCAGCGAATTAAGGTTTCCTATGAGGTAAAATTTTTTCTGTTAAAATTAAAGATATTATTTAAGAGAAGTGGACGTACTGTTATCTTAATTAATTTATTTCGTTGAATATTTTATATATTTTTTTTAAATAAAGGAATGCAATAATGGGGATTCTCGTTGGGCGCGACGTGGCAAGAGACGAGTGGTGGAAGCCGGTCAAAGTGGAGGGCTAATGGTTGGCAGATTTGGACTCTCCGACTGTGATCTTCACCCCATTCGGTTCTGTTCTGTCCTCCCAGAGGGGAGAGAGGGAGTGGGAGAGCGTGTGAGTTTTGGTGGGCCCCATCTCTCTTTTTTGGGTGGGGGTTTCGAGAGAAACAGACAAAGTAATGGTCAAAGGAAGTCGTCTGTCCCACACATCTGCCCTGCTGCGCTGGTTTTTTTTTTTTTTTTTTTAAAAAAATTAATTAAATTTTTTAATTAAAATTAGCTAATTACAGCAACTTTATTTATTTATTTTTTTTTTGTAAATGATTACAATAGCTTTAATATTACAATGCAATTTGGTGTGCTTAGTATGTTTGATTGCAGTTCCTTTAGATTACGGTGAATATGAGTTAAGATTATTAATAAAAGTGGTAATTATAAGAGAAATAATAGATTGAAATCTAATTAATAAAAATATTGTATATCGTCACCTAAAAGTCACAGGCCCGGTGAAAATTTTACACAGTATCATAGCAGTCTTTTTGAATTCATGGCCTGTTAATTCGTGACCAGAATAAAAATATCTGGTTCGTGATTAGTTGTTGAGGTCGAGTGCGGAACTCGTGATAGCCCAACTCGTATTAACTGTTGGCCTGAGGATAAAAGAGAGAGTCCGCCTCAGGGTCAATGGTCCCCTCCCACGAGCACAGAAGAAGAATGTCTAGCCTGAGGTAGGTTGTTGAGGGGGCGACTCTGGTAATAGCTGGCGGCATGTGTAAGTCATGTTGACGTGTGAGAACAGGTGTTGAATAGTCGATCTCATGTCGGATAAATAATAAACTGAAATCTGGTTCAAAAGATAACTGAGTATTACCACATAGAACTCAAACTCTTATAGATCCGGTGGAAGCTTTACGAGTTTTATTAATAAAAATACCGTTTAATTCTAAATCGAGAATATTACCATTACATCGAAGCATTTTATTTTAAAAAAGTTAATTTTGCAAAATAAAATCTGGGGGAAAAAAGGATAGGTAGGGAAGGAGGAGGTTGGGGTGGTGGTGGTGGTGGGGGCTCAGATCCAACTGCAAGACATAGGCCAGTGAGCGGTGAGGTTAGGCGGCATCGGCATGGATTGGGGGGCCATCGATGAGCCAATGATAATTCTGACTCGTGAAGGGCATGTAGAATTCACCGGCCACCGAAACGACAGTGTTGAAGACTTTCTGGAAGTCCAACCACGTTCACATACGCTCAAGGCCCTACTGTTTAGTTCCGCTGTGAAAATTCCTGTGAAGATTCGGACCGTATTCCTGTGACTGGTACACGATTAATGGACTTGAGGACCTTCCCACCTAGTTTTTACTGGAAATCCTTGAAGCCAGCAATGGGACTAGTCTAAGATGTTAGTGGCTTATTCGTAGATGCATTGTGTTACGTGTTTATTCTCTTGTGATTAGCTTAGGAGGTCGCGACTCATATCTAAACTGGTAATTTTCTTGAGCATTTGCGGGTGTACCTTTCTAAGTAATGAATGAAATCCTCAGTACTACAAAAGGAAGGAAAAAAAAAAAAAGACTTTCTGGAAGTGAAGGGGGTCAGTCCAGTTGGCCCCTCTCTATGTCTCTCACTTGATTTTTCCTTAAAGAAATTCTAGTTCGAGTATTATTAGAATACGAGAAACATTCAATTGCTGTTGAAAATTTTTTAGTTTGTATGACGAAATGTGAGATTGTTGCGCTTAAAAAAATGTAAATTCGAATGCGAAATTAGGTAACGAGTGGCAAAATGGTTGTAAATTTATGCAAGTAAACAAGCCTGCAATAGAGGTTTTCATCCACTAGAAGCAAACTTAGGTGATCCTATGGAGAAGTCTGCAAGTGCAGTGGTGATATCACGTGGCGTCGTCACTCAGGTGGTGCAGTCGCCCAATAAACTTCGATTATGCTAATAATAATAATATTTTTTACAAGTAAAAAAGGTGGGTGACAATTGTCAGCGATGGCGACTCGACTACTTTCGCTACGTAAGATTCGATGTTTTATGTTTAACTGTAAATATATGGGACGAACTGAACAATCGATACTGACGCTATCAAAAAGTCTAGTACAGTCCAAGAAGTCGTGCTCGCTAAACCCGAGTTCAAAGAACCCCTTTTAGTTACTTTGCTTCAGGTGGAACTCGAATCTGTGGCGTGACCTCAATCTCACCAAATCACATGGAAATAAGTCTTTGAAAATTAGACAACTGCTCTAAGTGTCTCTTTTTTACTTCCCCAAATTATCTATTGACATATAAATATTAATTTTACTAACTATAGTGTTAAAAAATAGAGACATAATAATAAATTCACTGAAAAAAAATTCACTAAATAATAAAATCTATGCATTTCACGTGTCTCTCTAGTAGTAGTAACAAATAAATAAATAATATTGAAATAACTTACTTGAAAACGAAGAAATTATTTAGTGGCATGGTCATATCACGCGTCTATCATGATGTGGTACCTCCGTCTAATCAGATCTTAATATATAATTTGTAATTATATATATAATTAATTTTTCTTAAAAATATAAAAATCATAATAAATTACGAATTATGATTTTATAATTATATAAATATTGAATTTTAATTAGTCGGAGATATCACGTTGCAATTACAACCTGTCCAAAGACTCTCATGTAGGCGGAGGGGCAGGTGGAGGCCACCGCTGGCCACCAAGTCGGTCACTGTTCGTTTCGTTCCAGTTCGGATGCCAAACATCGACGAGGGATGGATGGGCACGTTATCTTGAAAATGGCCTTTGATTGATAGAGACCCGTCTCCAAATCTGGTCGATGATCTCGAGGCCCATTGGACAGCCGATTCTGCCGAGTCATCTCTTCCCCAATGTAAAAAGAGTCCCCCCCCTTTTTTTTGTTGGATAGGGCAAAAAGGAGGGCAGCCCTGAGATGGAATCCCTTCCATCGTCACCCCCAGTCCACCTGCGTCTGCCCTCGGCTGAGCAGTCAGTGGTCGTCGACAAAAAGACGACTCGCTCCCAACCTAATGCCGTCCAAATTAATGTCAAGCCACTGGGCAAGATTCATAATTCGGCGGTTGCCCAGAAGGTGTTCGACGAAATCCCTGTGTGGGACTCGCTGCCATGGAACAGCCGAATTCAGGCCCTTCTTAGGAATGGTGAAGTTGGAAATGCCATTCTGACTTATGAGCAGATGCTGCTCCAGGGAGTTCGGGTCGACAGGCACACTCTGCCTCGGGTTCTGGCAGCCTGCCGGGTCTCAGGTGACTTGTCTCTGGGAAAGCAGGTTCATGGGCATGCTCTGAAACTGGGGCATTGCTCGGATCACTACGTATTATCATCTTTGATCCAAATGTACGGGTCCCTCGACGGTGTCGACTCTGCGAGGTGGGTGTTCGATAAGTCCCCGTTGAGGAATCCTGTTTCTTGGTCTGTGTTGGCTAAATTGTATCTGGCAGAAAATAAGCCCAAGTTAGCTGTTGATTTGTTCAATAAAATGGTGAGGTTCGGATTAGAAATAGATTCAGTTGCACTGGGAACCGCTCTTGCAGCTTGCAGGCAACTGAAGTCGCTGCATGAGGGAAGGCATATTCACAATATTGCGAGGAAATTTGGTTTGGAATTCGACATCCTCGTGGGCAACTCCCTTTTGAGGATGTATATCGACTGTGGGAGTATCAAGGATGCCCAGGCCATTTTCAGTAGGATGCCGGCAAAGGATGTTGTTTCATGGACTACACTCATCCAGGCTTATGTGAAGATGGGAGAGTTCAATGAGAGTCTGAAACTGTTCCGGCAGATGAATAAACAAGGAATCAGTCCCGATGTGCTCTCAATTTCATCTGTACTACCAGCTTGTGGGCGGATGACTGCTTCTAAGTGCGGAAAAGAGATACATGGTTACTTGCTCAGAAACAGGCTCGGCTTGAATCTGAAAGTCCAGAATGCCCTCATCGACATGTATGTGAAGTCGGGTTTCCTTGAATATGCCTCGACGGTCTTTGGAGGGATTGAGGAGAGAGATTCCATTTCCTGGACAGTGATGGTGATGGGGTGTAGCTTACACGGAGAACGAAATCTCGGGATTGAATTGTTTCATGGAATGGAGAAAGACCCGTCTGTGGAATTAGATGAATTAGCTTATGGAGCTCTAATCCAAGCCTGTGTTTCTTCTCACACGGTTGGGAAAGGAAAGCATTACTTTAACCAGATTAGGACACCAAAACTAGCACAGTGCATTTCAATGGTATCTCTTTTAGCTAGTTCGGGGCTCTTCGACGAGGCAACTGCCTTCATCGAGAAATGGACGCTCGAGAGGACCCCGGAGGCCTTGAGAGCACTCCTAGATGGATGCAGAATTCACAGGGAGGTGAAATTGGGTAAGCGGGTCATAGATCAGCTATGTGATCTGGAACCTCTTAATGCGGAGAACTACGTGCTGTTATCGAACTGGTATGCCCACTTCGATAAGTCGGATCTGGCATGCAAGTACCGAGAAATGATCTCTGACATGGGATTGAAGCCTCGGAGGGCGTTCAGCTGGATAGAGCACCGGAACAAAGTCCACACCTTTGGGACAGGGGATGTGTCCCATCCGAGATCGCAGAGGCTATATCGGGAACTGGAACAGTTACTGGAGAAGGCAGGAAGTGCGACCGAGTTAGATTTTAGCCTTCATGATGTGGACGAAGAGCGAGAGTGCCCGATCGTAGGGCACAGCGAGATGCTTGCTGTGTCCTTTGGTCTTGTGAGCAAGGAATCCGGTGAGGCTATTCGGGTGACCAAGAATCACCGGATCTGCCGCGGGTGTCACGATGCTTTGAAAGCTATCTCAAGACTGGAAGTGCGAGAGATCGTGGTGAAGGACCCGAGATGTTTTCACCACTTTAAGGGCGGGTTTTGCAGCTGTTGTGACGACCTGTGCTAGGTTTTCCCATCGGTTTTTCAGGACTCGAGTTTGTCTGTTGGGCAGCCGCAAAAATTCAATCAGATCCAGGATTCCGGTCACTGGAATTTTGCAAAAGCCTCTGGAGGTTACACACTTACATTCTTGTGGCTGATGGGTCGACCCGTTTGCACGTCAACACGCTCAATGGTTTCACGGCTTCAATCAGTTTGTAACAAGCAGAAATGGAAGCATTCTTCGACTACGAGGTGGCCGCTAGTACAGAGATCATGGGTCTATCGAGACTGGTGCGACCTCAGTAGCACTGGACCTCTGGCAACCAAGTTACTGGGGAAACTGCTTTGCTAACGTTTCAGTGGCTTTGACTGTAGAAAGCTAGAGCAATTATTTGTAATGGAATTTCATTTCAAACATACGATACCGACCGACAATCATTGGATCTCAACCTATTGACCGAAATCACAAGTCCTTGTTTTGCTCAGCGAATAGACTTTGCATAGTGCATACCAAGAATGCAAAAAAACCAAATTTCTGTGCTTCAGTTCACTCCATAAGCATCCCTTGAAATAGTATTGACATCGAATATATAAAGGATTGTGGTAAACCCGAGACCTCGAGAGCCCAAAAAGACGAGTTTCATAGGAAGAAAAAACTGCAAAATCGACAACCACTAACTACTCAATTTATGAAACTTCAGGCATCCAAAAGATAATTGTATCATATTGCGGCACCTCCTACCTTGTCATTTAAGTTTCCCTTCGAGACCTCCTGCGAGGAGCAGTGGCAGCGGCGTCCTCTTCCTTCTCCTCCCCGTCGCCTTCCTGCTCTTCATGAGTACCTTGATTATCAGAAGTCTCAGCAGCAGGCTCTGTCCTTGCCTCCGGGACATTGACCTTCAAATAAAGAGAACCCGATTTTCACTCACTTATTCCTTTGGTTTGGAGAAAAACGACAGGATCATCAGCAGGCAAGTACTAATGTCATGTGCATGATACGATACTGACCTTCGGTTTCTTGCCACTGAACAGGATTCTGAAGAGCACTGTCAAGATAATGACTGCAACGGAAACGAGTGCACCAATGGTTATGTTGGGCTGTTTCTCTGCCTTCTCAATGAGATCCTGCATGAAAGCCAGATAACTCCATATAGATAAATTCCTCTCATGAATCCTCAATTTTCGGATGGCCACGAGAGATCATCTTTTATTTAATACATTTACAGCAACATAATTGGGGGGAAAAAAACAGAAGAGAGAGTTCTGAGCACACACCAAGATCTTAGGTTTGTGTGCTTCCAAGAAAGGAATGTCTGCAACCATGTAGAGAAGGTCAAACACTTTCTTCTGCCAGACACGTGAAAGGTGATTCTGTCAGTTCATAACCTAAGAAACCAGCAGAGCTAAAAGTCAAGGGGATGGAGAATCCACCTGGAAGTTTGAGAGGCCATCTGAACCAGCAGCTGCTTCTTCAGCTTTCTGTTTCTCCTTCTCAACTTCAAATTTAGGTTTCCATGCTGTCTCGCGGTACGACTCTGCAACCTTCTCATCACTCGAGATCAAAATGTTGTCAAACAAAATGCCATCCTGCATTGTCCAGATCTCAATTCCAATGGCTGCTATGGGTTCAAAGTCAGGTTTGTCGAGCTCGAAGTATTCAGGGTTTGGGATGTCCCGAGGCTTCCAGATGCCCTTGTAGTTAGGATTGTCAATCAGAGGAGCATGCCACTTCCCTTTGTAAGCAGGGTTCTTTTTCATCGGCCTCTTCCACTCCCCACATCCTGGAGCTATCTCACACTTGGGGTTATCGATCTTAGGCGCTTCCCATTCACCATCTTCCTCATCATCCCAGTCCTCGGGCTTTGTAGCATCAGGATCATCAATCTCCTCAGGCTCATCATCCAACCATCCCTCAGGCTTAACAGCTTCTTCATCTTCAATCTCCATTGGGGCATCCTCATCCCAGTCATCCGGTTTCACTGCATCTGGGTCCGGGATCTTTGCCCGCTCATCCCAGTCCTCAGGCTTCTTATCATCTGGATCAGGAATGGTCTTGGCTGGTATCAGAGGTGGCTCAAAATCTTCCGATGACAGGAAATTTGCCTTTTTCTTTTCCTCCCCATCAATCAATATCCTCAACTCATTATCAGGTTTCAGTACCGCCGTGTAGACATGAGAAAGTTTGTCGGAGGGCACAGAGGGAGGGTACTTCAGATGGTGCTCGACATACTCCCCACTCTTCGGATTCTTGTGCTTGAAAATGAAGTGGACCTTGTTCGTTGAGCCACATTTGTCAGGACCGAACATCACGGAGTATGGGGACTCGTTATCAAATTCATCAGCCTTCCATCCAGCATCCTGGGGTCTGAGGTACTTCAGATAAGCACCCCCACATTCAAGCCCATTTTGGAGTCGGACCTCATACTGTAGAACAACTGTCCCATCCTTGAGACTTGCAGCCTCATCAAGCTCTTTCACAATAGCATATTTTCTGGCCTTCTCACTGACAAGAAGACCATAATCATCATGTCCCTCACTTTTGGAGTGCTTCCATACACCTAAACACAGCCAGCAGAGAGATATAAAATCACCTCATAGAAGAAAAGGGAACAGAGATGATTAATACTGGAAGAGTGTATCATGAGGGAACTTATGTGCTACGCCATAACCGTCTCATGACAAAGATCTAAGCAGAAAATTTTCTTTATTGTGAAGGTACTCGGATATGTACACATAACAGACATTGACATAAAGTCTTGGAAAATTAATCCTTCCATTGCTATAATTAGACGCTAACCCACGTTACAAACAGTACATGTTATCTTTACGAATCAATTGGAGACATTGGCTCGTACATACAAAATTAAGTGATCAACTATGATTGATTTTTCAAAAAATGATCTTCTGAAAGATGACGGAGGAAATAAAATCGGATACCTAATTTAAGTGTGAGTTCACTGAACATGAAGAGGAAGAGACAAAACGTTAAAATGGAGAAGAAATGAGCGAGAAAGAGAAGAAGTGAGGAAAGAGAAGGGAGTGAATGTGGACAGGAAGCTCCTCCGTCAATAACATATCACCTTTTAGTTTTAGATTAAAGAGTTGCTAAAATTAACCTTCTATGCACAATTGGTAAAAATTGGAAACTGAAAACAGAGATTGAATGGAAGAGCTCCTCCCAAATATAGTTACATGGGTAGATGATCCTCCAATTGTGATGAAGATATAGAAAGGAAACAAGCTTTCAAGCCCTTCATTTATTGTTATAAGAAAATGCATTCATTGAGCACACAATCACGGGAAATCAGTAATGAAGGAGAAAGATGCTGCCAGACAACAGAACTTGTCCAATCTCCACCGACACACCCAACAGACAAATTAAAGGGGGTGAAGCCATGAAAAGGGAGCAGGTGAAGAACAGCAATCACCTCATATTTACTCAGCTCGTACGACAAAGTAGATAACTAGACAGGGAGATGTAGATTCTTTAAGTCCTAACATACGGCTCCATCCTCTCTGAATATTATTCTAGAAAATTGTAAAGAACGTTATTCGATACATAAACACACACGACTGGAGGCAGAGATGCTCACCGTTGTAGTCCCCCTTCCCAGACACAACCCAACGTCCCTCAAAGCTCTCTTCGAACGGCTCGTAGAAGATCTACAGCCACAAAAAACCAGGTCCCCCAGTGATTCAGAAGGCATTCGAAAAGAAGAGACGCACAGATCTGAAGAAGAGAATCAAATCAGCGAAAGCGAACTAAAGCGTGAGAGGTCGGTCGTGAAGCTCGAATACCGCATCAGAAGCTTGGATCTGTGAAGCAGAGCAGCTAATCAGCAGCACCGCCGCCGCTAACGCGAGGCGAAGGACCAGCTTCAACTTCATCGCGACCACCAAACCTGGGCGGCCAATTTAGAAAGATCGGCAATCGAAACCTACGACACAACAACTACCCTTCAGTTGAGCTATCCTCCATGGAAGAGAAGCTCGGGAGCTGGAAAGGCAGGAGATATGAAGAGGAGGAGGAGGAGGAGGAGGATGGAGATTGAAGGGTTTACCAATCGAGTCCGCAGTCTCGAGTCTGAGTCGACTGTGCAGCTGCTAGGAAGAAAGACGAGTTGCTGGGAAGGTATACGCGATGACTTTCCAATGCAGAGTCTCCATCCAATGGTTTGGCGCCAGGTGTCAGTGGGGGCCCGCTTCTCTTGCCATTGCCGTCACGCCTGTAACGCCGTCAGCGGTCCCGTCAGTGAATGAACCGGCGAGGGCATTATGGAATTTTTCAGATAATTATTGTTTCTTTTTATTTGGCTTGCTAGTTTTTAGTTTGAACTTAGATTTGTAGTTCACTCCCTTCTTTTAATAATCTGTACGAAATCTTTAGCGTGCGCTTACTTCCTGAAAAAAACATATTTTTATTTTCATATTTTTTTCCTCCTTTTAACTTAATTTTCATAAAAAATTTTTAAAACACGGTGTTTTATTAACATGCTAAATTAAAAAATTTTGTGATATGACTTATATATTACAAAGAAGGTTATTAAAAATAAAAGTTTTTAAAAAGCAAATAATAAGTTGCTGAAAATGTGGAAAATTAAGTAGAAACCTCTCCTACATATGAAAAATGGAGAAGATAGTTCTTTTTCTAATTAAAAAATTATCCCTTTTTTTGAATTTTTTGGATTTCTGAAAATTAATAAATAGTTTAATATTCCCTCTCTTTTTACCTTTTAGTGCCCTATCTAATATTCCGAAACGCAATATAACATCCTAGAATTCCTCAATTTCCAACCGATCAAAGTTCGAATCGGAAGGCAATCCTCGCAATCGTGAAGTTTGGCTGTTAACCGGACAGAAAAGTTATGTCTTGTCGTGACAAGACTCTCACTGCCGAAGAACAAACGAAATACAAGGCAAGAAAAGTTTGGATGCCATCAACGGATCCATTGCCCGAGAATCATCAGAAGTATTCAGATCGCAACGATTCTCGAGCGCAACACATTACGAGCCTGAGCTCCACCAAACGAGTGATACATCGACTGATTAGGGAAAAAAAGGACGAGCAGTACAACACTGGATCGACCGAGATTAACGACCACAACATCCGATGATTCTCTTCCAAAACTGCATCTCCAGCTACAAAATAGCACGAAAAAGATAACCAAGGTATGGTGACATTTGAAGAAATGGAACCACGAAAAGAATGAAAGAATTGGATCTCTACCAGCTTCTCTCAGCATCGCTCAAGGCATCAGAAGTTCCACGGGGGGGCATCAGTAGTATCGCCGGTTAAGTTTCCCTTCTAGTTGATCTCCTCCGAGTAGGACCCGATGCTGCATCCTCTTCATTTGCTCTACGGTCACCTCTGTCGTCGGACAATCCAGAAGCCACTTCAGTCCTCGTGTCTGGGACATTGACCTTCAAATGACAATATCACTCAGCACAGTTTTTAAATGAAGAGTCGCAGTCAGTACAGACACCGGCATACCTCGGGTTTATTGTCGCCGAATATGATAATGAGACACACCGTCAAGATCGCTACAGCAATAGAGACAAGTATCCCGAGAGTGACGATGGGCTGCTTTTCTGCCTTCCCAAGAACATCCTGTGGTAAAGTCACAAGATTGCACGTAAGAAGTCCGCCTCCATGGAAGCAGCAGAAGTTATCACAATAAGAGTGTTAAGAAGGGCCAGATCAAGTCTGGCGGCATACCATGATCTTAGGTTTGTGTGTCTCGAGGAGTGGAATATCGGCAACCTTGTAGAGAAGGTCCATAACTTTCTTCTGCGAGTGCAAGAGAGAAAATTTTGTCAGGCTATAAGCTTAATCTTTCTGAATGTTGCTTTTGTTGGGTCGTATGAACTAATGGAAACTGCAACATAAAAGTAAAGAGGTCAGGATCTACATGGAGGGCAGAGAGGGCATCTGAACCAGCAGCTTTTTCCTCGGCTTTCAGCTTCTCATTCTCAAACTTGGGTTTCCATGCTGTTTCACGGTATGACTCTGCCACCCTCTCATCTCCAGCGATCAGAACATTGTCGAACAAAATGCCGTCCTGCATTGTCCAGATCTCAATTCCAATGGCTCCTATTGGCTCGAAATCAGGTCTGTCGATCTCAAAGTAATCCGGGTTTGGGATATCTCGAGGCTTCCAGATTCCCTTATAATTAGGATTATCAATCAGAGGAGCCTTCCACTTCCCCTTATAAGCAGGGTTACTTTTCGTCGGCCTCTTCCACTCACCACATCCCGGAGCCATCTCGCACTTGATGTTAGGGACCTTAGGAGGTTCCCATTCCCCATCTTCCTCATCATTCCAGTCCTCGGGCTTTTTGGCGTCGGGATCATCAATCTCATCAGGCTCATCATCCAACCAGCCCTCAGGCTTAACCGCTTCCTCATCCTCGATCTGCATAGGGGCATCCTCATCCCAATCATCGGGTTTCACTGCATCTGGATCTGGAATCATTGCCCTCTCATCCCAATGCTCAGGCTTCTTGTCATCTGGGTCGGTGATTGTCTTGACCGGTATCAGAGGCGGCTCAAAGTCTTCTGATGACAGGAAATTAACCTTACTCTTTTCCTCCCCATCTACCAATATCCTCAGCTCGTTATCAGGTCTAAGTATTGCTGTGTAGACATGGGAGAGCTTGTCAGAGGGCACAGAAGGAGGGTACTTGAGATGATGCTCGACATATTCACCACTCTTAGGATTCTTGTGCTTGAAAATGAAATGGACCTTGTTGGTTAACCCACATTTGTCTGGTCCAAACATAATCGAGTAAGGCGACTCGTTATCAAATTCTTCAGCTTTCCATCCGGCATCCTGAGGTTGAAGGTACTTCAGGTAGGCACCACCGCATTCTAGTCCATTCTGGAACCGTACCTCATACTGCAGAACAACCGTCCCATCCTTTGGTCTCACAACCTTGTCGAGCTCCTTCACGATTGCATATTTTCGAGCCTTCTCACTGACTAGAAGCCCGTAATCATCATGCCCCTCACTCTTGGCATGTTTCCATACACCTGAAACCAAACAGAGCAGACAAACTGTATTGTCATCTTAATGAAACATCAATACGCCATATGCCTTCAAGAAAGTTGAGCGCACAACAATTGCACTGACATTAGTGAGCTGTTCTACCACCACATTCCAGTGAATATAACTTGAAACGGGAATTTCCTGCATAAGCTTAGCATGCTACATAACAACTCACAGACCAACTAGAAGGAAAGAAACCATATTTTGCAACATCATCAAACCATCAGTGAGAAAAACAGACAAAAGCGAATAGATAATGAAAACATTTTATGGAATTTGCGTATTGAGAGTGTATGAACATGATATGATTTGCCTGTGTAGTATTACGACGCATAGCAAACAGGATCCACAATTTGTTAAATCATCAGTCCAACCCCAATCGATCTTCTTGTCCAACCCTCGACTAAAATCTAACGATACACACTATCCAGAAATATAGGGAAACAGAAACAGACCTTGGTAGTCGTCTTTCTCGGAAGCCACCCAGCGTCCCTCGAAGCTCTCATCGAATGGCTCGTAAAAGATCTACAACCAAACCAATCGCCACCAAAATGATTCAGACCATGCTCCGAATTAAACAACCAAAACACGCTCAGATACGCTACAGATCACGGGAACCGAAATGGAGGGAGCGATAGGAATTTCTAGTACCGCATTGTCCAAAGCTTGGATCCGGAAGGCCATGCAGCAGATCAGCAACAATGTTGCCGCATGCTCGAGCGGAGGTTTCAGCTTGAGCTCCACCATCGGCAGCCTTGAGCAACGACCAAAGATGGATAAAAAGAAAGAAACTGTTAAAACGAACGAAGCGAATAGAATGCAACGAAGACTCGTTTGGATCGAAGCTCATGCTTCATGGGAGCAGCAAGTGGGACGCCCGTAAAGAAGACGGAGCGATGGACGAAGAGAGAGACAGATGGCGCGCTGGCAGAAATTCAAGGAGGATTTGGAGGGGAAATGTTACCGATGGGTTCGACCAAACTTCAATATATTTCTTATACACTGAAAAACATATTGCAGAACATAAATTTAATTCTGCACCCCTGAAGTTACAGCTTCGTAGCAATTTGGCCCCCTTGTGCTGAGCTAAAATAATAAATCTCTGTGAAGTCAGGAGGCCTTTGGGGAGGAGCTGGTGTTGCTGGCCTTGTGGTACAGTCTCATTTTCGAGCTCTGGGACCTCAGCTCTAGATTAGGATCTTGATCAGCCAGTGGACTGATTCCGACAGTCAACAATCATTGTCTGAATTCTTCAACCGATAGAAAATAATTTGATGAGTGCATGTTGCGAGTGATTGCTCCTGTCTCAGCATGTACTCCAACATGCAAAGACCTTCCAATGCCATTCCATCATTTATCATACTCGATTGCTCGAAGAGAACTCTGCAAAACAATAACTTAGACGATCCAACTCTGCTGCAACTGCTCCTTGCACCGTGGCATCCGCCGAGAAAAGATTTCTCGACCACAACTTTCGAATGTTGCAATGCTGGCAAAAGCAAGATGACTGAGTGAGCATTTTGCTATCATGTTGGAAGTTCATGTCTTAGCTCTCCCCGCTGGACATCCAACTGGAGACCAGCACCTGAGAAGAGGGTGCTGGAAAAGAAGGGCTGCAGATCGTAGATTTCATACTCCTGAGCCTGCAAAATCGAATTGATTCAAACTCCTGCAATGACACCTTTTGGTTGGGACTTGAAATGACTATGAACTACAAACCTCGCCAGCATCTCATCAGTTACAGGATCAACAACATGCTGTTGGAATCAGTTCACTTCTCCGTCAGAACAAATAGAAGAGTACACAAAAGAAAGGACAGAATTTTCTAAACCATAACCTTAGCAACACAGAGTATGTCAAAGCAAGAGATGATGGGATCTGTCAACTCCACATTTTGAGAAAACATCCTTGAAGAGTCGTATCTGCAAACAAAGGTACAAGTTAGGATGATTACAATGGAATTAGATAAATAGACAAAACTAGAGCCATTACCAATTTGAGGAAAAAGCGGACACGCTACTTTTGTGGTTAACGGTTTGGGACAATGATCTCAATGAACAGTAAGAAATGGTAGAAAGTAGAGGAATGCAGGTACCCAATTCGCTCAAAAGTAATGTTATCTCGAACATTTTCCTGAAGGAAAGTATCTATAGGTTAGCCGCATGTCTGTTAGTGTGTGTGAAGCCTGAAACTGAGAACTAGCAAAGGCATTCAGCAATCTGTATAAGAAGTTCCCGATCATTTTATATTTAGAGATAACTGCAGGCAACTATATCCATCCATGGAATACCTTCCACCAACTGGATTTGCAGCAGCGATGACAGAGCATCGGGCCTGCAAGGAAGTGACAATTCCAGCCTTGGAGATGCTCATACTCTGCTGCTTCATTGCTTCATGGACACTCACCCTAAAAGGATAGTTCTGAAGTACTGATTTTTTGGTGTTCAAAAGTAAAGTGCTGAAGCAAGACAGTACAAAGATTAGCATGTGCATACTGCTGACCTCCCTGATCATTCATCTTATGAAATTCATCAACAAGACATATTCCTTCGTCCACAGAACAAGAGCTCCTCCTTCAAGCCTCCAGTCCCTCGTACCAGGATGTTTGTGTACAGCTGCAGTAAGCCCCACAGCTGAAGCTCCTTTTCTAGTTGTGTAGACAGCTCTGTGCCGGTCTTTTCCACATACTTACAACTCGTCCAGCCCCATCGACTCATAATGGTCAAAACAAAACGAAAACTCTGTAAATTGAACTGAGTCACAAGGGAAGCTATATCTGAGGGGAGGAATATCGAGCTCAAACTCCATGAAGTAGTCGTTGAAGAGGTCCTCGCCTTCCTCTTCCTCATTGGCTTCCTCCGGCTTATCACGGTAAATCTCCGGGTCGACGGCGGCCTCGCGTCACTGGAGAAGTTCTCAGAGGCGTAGCTGGTGCTGAAAGGGGAGCTGATCGGTATTGAATCCGGATGGGTAAGGAGAATACGGCGTCGATGGCGGCTCACCGGCAGCGGCGTCGGCGTCGTCATCGTTCTCTCTCGCCATCTCTGTCGAATTAAAGTCCACTCAGTTCACTGCTCACAGCCTAAGCATAACAAAGAAACATCGGCTCGGCCCAGTTAGGGCACGCGGGCGGATGCCAGTTTTGGCGGGTAGATTTGGCGCCAAGACCGACTCATAATTGGGTGCACCGGGTGCACGTATCTCCAAGGCATACGTAATACGGCCGTTGTCACTTGGGCCACTCAATTCCAACCCGGGACCTGGATATCTGACGGGATGGGCTATGGCCAGATGGACGGCCCAGATTGTGGCTCGAATTGCTACTATAAAAAGCTCAAAGAGGGCAAATTTGTAATTATGAAAAGTAGAATTATGGCTCCTTTTTAATTTTGATGGAATTGCAGCTGCAATTTTAAAATTATTATTTTTTAATTCTCTAAATTTTCTTCTACACGTCACATTGTTATTATTATCATTATTATTACTACTGCTAGAAAGGATCAAAAGACGGTGGGGTCCCGGAAATTCAGATAAAGGGAAGCGAGGGACGAAAGTCCAAAAGAGGGTCAAAAAAGTAAGTTCGGTTGGACAGGACAGCGGCCCATCAGTGAGGTAGGATCTACTCAACTGTATCGTTGCTTTTGACTCTCACGTGGTCAGAGCTCCCTTCAAGTCCACCTGAATCATTTCGCGGGTATAAAAGTTTGATTTCATTGTTGGGCTGAACCTTATAATAATCATTAGAACAGTTCATTGTTTAGCCGTATAAATTCTTTCCATCTATTAAAAAAAAAGAGACCCATATCATAAAAAGTTCACGAATCTCATTAAAAAACACAGAATCTTTTAATCTCAAAATAAAACAGTCTCACTGTACCAAATCATCTTTCTTGTTGAGCTTTATAAATTTGTCCGCCGTATGGGTGGGGACATTTGTCTTTAGAAGCACGCGCTTAAAAAAAATAGAAGAATGAGGATAAAAAGATTAAGAATTGCATTAATAAGAATTAAACGCAAACTCTAAATCTATCTTTTTTAAATGGTAGAATAAAAATGGGATTAAATTAACATGGAAAGTCCCACGAGTGAAGTGATATCTAATTTAGGGTCTTTAGATAATAAAGTGAGAGCAGTACCAATTATACTGAACAATCATTCTCCCCCTCCTTGCACTTTTCGTTATATACAAAATGCCTCAATTTCTACCTGAACTTCACCATTTAATTTTCTTTGATTTATATATTTATGACATTTTACTGCAAATAAGATTTTGTTGAATTATTTATTATATATTAACGCTCTTCATGAATTTTATTAAATAACAAAATTCGCACGTGACATGGCTCCAATAAATCGATGGCCAAATGAAAAAGCCTATCTTTAACCAAATAGTAAACTAAACTTTTGGTTAAATTAATCAGAAACAAGTGGTACGATATCTTCGCTCTTATTGCCGCCATCATCGCACATCGACTTTTCGTCGATTAAATAATTAGATCGCATCTCCATATGTACACATTGTTACCTTCTTTTCCTTTTGATTACTTTGCATACCTTTCCATTGCATCATATTTGTTATTCATACTACTTACACCACCCGATTCCCAGTAGCCTCTTCAAGTTAGAACCACGCATGGCCAGGGACACGCGGGAACGACCACCCTCTAAATTTAGGAAAATCCTTAACTTGTTGTAAATATTTTACTCAATTTTATCAGATTTTTCATTGAATTTTCTTTTTTTGATTCTTAAATTCGTTATAATGCTCTTATATGAACTTCCATCCCCAAGTGATGTTTCTAAATCTGTCCTTGCGTAGCCTGAGTCATGTTAGATACTATTAGCCCGTGGTTGGGTGGTTCTAGTATAAAGCACGGTGAAATTATAAAGGAAATTATAAATTATTAGCCCCTAGTATATACACATTATATACATTAAGAGCGTTTCTCCGTGAGTGGGGGCTTTCAGTCATCTTGAGCCCGTCAGGTTCGCCTGTCTTACCCGGTACATGTGGTTTTGCGGGCTATTGCGTGTATCCCAAGGAGGAGGTGTCGCAACCACCACTAATCGGGTCTGGAAGGCGCTCGGATACTCTGGTTATCAAAAAAAAATTTAGATACTACTCTTATGTGAACTTCCCTCTCCTAAATGATGTTTCTAAATCCGCCCTCCCTGTGCAAGGCACAAGTCATGTTAGATTTATAGTAGGAGCGCGCACGAGTGTCACGTAAATACTAATGAATTTTCAATAACCGGTTCTGATTCCGGTTCCAACCACATCATGCCCGAAATTGGTAAAGGAACCACATATATATATATATATATATATATATATATAAAGAAAGTGATCGGTTTCAGTTAGTTATAACTTCCTAAATTTTCACAATTAAGGTTCAAATTCAAAATTTAAGAACCGATCTTATATACAATGAGAAATTCTTTCATGATTTTATCTCATTAAGTGACATGAAAAAATGCCAATTCGAACCAGAACAGTTTTTTAATTATTATTAATGGGAGAAATTTAACTGGCTCTTTTTCACTACGTCATTCCAGTATAAGACCTTTTAATATTCTTTCTGTGCATTAGTAGGGCTTAGATATCGTTAAAAAAAGGGAAAAATACACTTTTGGTCCTCAACCTTTCACGTTTTTACCGTTTTAGTCCTAAATCTTTATTTTTTGTCATTCACATCCTTAACCTTTTGAGTTTTTGTCACTTTGGTCCTACCGTTACTTTTTCCATCCAAAAAAGCATATTCCATAAAAAAAAAAAGAACATTCCATCCAAAAATTACTTTTCAACAAAAATATTTATAAAAAAAAGTATATTCAGTTCCTAATTGAGGAAATGTTGATTAATAATATGTGTATCTTCCAAAATTAGAATTTACTTTTATTATAACGAGTCATAATTTTGTAATGATAACAGCCATCAATCAATTTTCAATCGAAAATGTACCTCAATTTTGAAGGGAATGTACCTACCTGTAAAATTATGTAGATATTTTTCACTTTTGTTTGCTTGTTTTTCTTTTTTTATTTATTTTTAAAAAATAATTTTTATTAAAAATAATTATTAGATTTTTTTTTAGATTGAATATATTTTTTTGGATGGAAAAAGTAACTGTAGGACTAAAGTGGCAAAAACTCAAAAGGTTGAGGACATGAATGACAAAAAATAAAGGTTTAGGACCAAAATGATAAAAACGTGAAAGGTTGAGGACCAAAAGTATCATTTACCAAAAAAAAAAAAAGAGTAGGAGCTCGATCCCGACTTAGATGTACGGAAAAAGAGCCCGGAAAAAAGATTTAAAATATTTTTCTACGAAAGTGAAATTATAAAGCATTCGCATGCAGTACAAAGGTAAAGCGGAAATAATGGAGACGGGACGTGAGCAATGTAACTTTTCTTAATGTATATAATGTGTATATGCATGTGCGGGTGTATGTATAGATTATGCTTTTGGTTGCTCTCGCCAGGAAATTAGTAATCGTTCGGTAATCTTCGTCTTCGTCACCATCTCCTCCTCCTCCTCCTCCTCCTCCTCCTCCTCCTCCTTTCTTCTCCATTTCGTTGCGTTTCCGCGTCACGCGCTTGCAGATTGGAGAGGGCGCAGGGCGGGGCCTTAGCTCGGAGTTTGGCTCCCCGGGCCGTGCTATCGGCGGAGAGCGGAGGAGATCGGATGCAGTGAAGGCGCAGAGGAAAATGTACGCGCCTCCACTGCCTCCTCAGCTCTCCGATTCCAACCGGCGAATCATCGAGGCCGACGTCCCCACGTTGCGTGCCTATCAAGTCTGGAAAGGAAGAAATGTACGCTGGCTCGATTTCCCTCCCTCCATCCCTCCCCCTCCCGGCTTTTAATGATGTCGCCTGTTCTGTTCATTTGTATCAATTCCTCTCTCTCCCCCTCTCGCCGTTGTAATAAAAATGTTGTTTATTCTGCTCTGTCCTTCTCCATCGGCATTTCAACTTTCAGATCGTTTTCTCGATTATTAGCTCGTCTACAGCTTTTGTTGTTGTCAGATGTTTCAATGTCCTGCTTCGTTTGATCGTGAAGTAGATACTAATTTCTGAGGCCACGGAGCGTCTGCCCTTCACAAATGTTCTGCGACTCTTTGTTTTGTCATTGGGTTGCTTACGTAAAAGGACCATCTTGTAACCTAAAAGGAAACATTTGTTTCTGTTTTTTCATATTATCTAAAGCATGTTCTTTTATGAGAGCCATGAGGTTTAGTGTTGCACCTAAGGTTTACACAGGTTCAATCATTGTTTCCTTACTTCCTTTCTTTTTTATTTCCTTCACTTAGGGACTAGTAAAAGATTCCGCCGAGGTAATGAACATGCAGTCTCGACTCAGTATTAGCTCAAGCGGTAGGAAGTATTTATGCTTCATGACTAGTTTGCGGGGTCGTAAGTTCCACTCCCCCTTGCAAACGGGTTTATCCGGATCATGAACTTTGAAGGGTATTCATGGCCTGAGCAGAATAAACTCCATGTTATTAGAAAAATGAGCACGCAGGAATTACTAAATTTGATCCTGTTAATGAGTTTTTAATTAGAAATATACTTCTGGGAAGTACTTTTGCTGTGACCTTACTGGGATTTTACATTAACGATCTAAGCAATTGAAATTTTACCACGTGTTTTGCAGAGGTTCTGGCTTGGAGGCAGAGTTGTATTTGGTCCAGATGCAAGGTCACTCTTCTTGACAATTTCCTTGATTCTGGTTCCAGTGATCCTGTTCTGTGCCTTTGTTTCTCAGAGGCTCATTCGAGAGTTCCACCACCATCTGGGCAATCTAATTGTAGCTATTTGTGCTATCTTCGCAGCATATGTGAGTTCCTAGTACATGAACTGGGTGATCTGCAAAAATTAAGAGCTCCAGAACTAGATTCCTCTCTTCCACCGATATCTTTCTTATCACTTGTGAAGAAAAGTTAATGGTAAACCTTCAAATTAAAATGAGAGGATACCCGGAAAAACACATAGCCCTCCATCATTCAAATATACAAGTTGTCTTCTTGGAGAGCTGCAATGATGATACTACACAAAGAACAATTTTTTTTTTTTTTTTGTTGAAATGATATGCACAGACATTATTCTTTTTTTTCGACAAGTGCATAGACATTATTTAGCATAGCACTTCCTGTAAAAAGCTTGACAAATAGGAAAAGAACTTGTTAAGTTTTATGGCATGCTGTTCATGAGCTAGAAAAAGGTGATCTTAAAGCTGGTTAAATTGTAGAGATCTTAAAGCTCACGAGATAAAAGTTGGCTGGTCAAAGATTTCACTTAGCCTTTACCTTTCCAGACAAATTTTCCCAAGTCCTGGGGTAACACACTAAATTATATAATAACTAGATTGATAGATGGCGGATGCTAATGTTAACTGACCTTAATAGTCCATGAAAAGTTTGATTCTCTGGATCAACCTCCATTCTTGTATCCTCCCCGTCTGGCTGAAGTATAGTTTTTACCTCTACATTCATCCTGTCCATGGCAGATTATCTTACTTCTGCTCCTTACATCCGGAAGAGATCCTGGAATTATTCCTCGCAATCAGCATCCTCCTGACCCAGAAGATGAAGCTGATGGTTCCACTGTTTCTTCAGATTGGCCAAGTAGTATCGGTGGTGCTCCAAGCTTACCACCCACAAAAGATGTTAAGGTTAATGGCGTGACAATTAAAGTCAAATACTGCCAGACATGCATGCTTTATCGTCCCCCTCGATGTTCTCATTGCTCTATATGCAATAACTGCGTCGAGCGCTTTGATCACCATTGCCCGTGGGTTGGCCAATGCATCGGAAAGGTCAGGTTCAACTGAAAAATCTTTCTCATATCAATTTTCGGCTGACATAGGAACTTCAAATCGGATGACTCTGATTCATCAGTTACTGTGTGTTTCTTCTCAGTATGATTCTCTAACAAGAACTATAGGTGTACGAGTCATTATTATTTTGAAATACTGTATTTAACTGCTGAAGCCAACTTATTTGGCGACTTGGAGGCTAAGTGTCTTCAGGAGCAGAAATGCTGGTTCTATTGTGGGTGCTTCAGTAGATGTGTAAAGACCCTCAAAAGATTTCTTTAAGCAGGTGAGGCACCAATAGGGAAAAACCACTCAAGATGGCAGGGGTCTCTGAGGTGATGGTATCTGGATATGTCAATGAAATATGTGACCATAAAGAAATGAGTAGCGTGAAATAGATTGTCGAGATATCTTCTGGTGAAGATAAAAGTTTCAAAAGGAATCAGCTTTTGTTGAAAGACCTATTTACTGATTGACCTCAAGTAGATAATCGCTCTGTTCTAATTTATAAAGAACATGCTTTGCGTATTAAGCAGCAAGTGGATGGCTGCAATTTTTTTCCAGATTCTGGAGCGGACAGTTATGAGTATGAGAACTACTAACAGCAGAACAAAAGTCTACCAGACAAATGAATTTCTGCTGAATTTTGGTTTCTGCATGACAGAGGGCGTTGGTAGTATGTAGACTTGAGGCAGGATCTTGAACTTGGCACGCACAGACTTGGCTTGTTCTACAATCTATCACATATATTCTGTCTTGCTTCAAACTAAGCTATGGTCGTGTTTCTCAATATGGTTCTCCTCATTTTATCTGTTCTTATCATGATCTGATGGCAATTCATTATTTTGCAGAGGAACTACAGGTTCTTCTTTATGTTCATCTCTTCCACCACATTGTTATGCCTGTATGTTTTCGCCTTCTGCGTCGTTAACCTCGGCAAGATAATGGGTTCCTACCACTGTAGTTTTTGGAGAGCTCTCGTAAAGTCTCCTGTTTCCGGATTACTTATAATATATACATTCATTGCCGCATGGTTTGTTGGGGGCCTCACTGGGTTTCATCTCTATCTCATCTTTACGAATCAGGTGCGCATATTATATCCAGTTCAAGTCTCAATCACTCTATCTGTTTCTCATTTGCCCTTTCTCATAGTATGTGCTTCTCCCTGTCTCCACAGACGACCTATGAGAACTTTAGGTATCGATATGATGGAAAGATGAATCCTTATAATCGAGGATGTGCAGGCAATGTGATGGAGATATTTTGTTCCAAAATTCCTCCTTCTAGAAATAACTTTAGGGCAAAAGTAAAAGTGGATCCATCTGAAGTCTTCAACTATTCGGTGTCTTACGGGCATTCGATGAGCCCAGAGTTGCCCAAAACGAGCTTCGACTTGGAGATGGGCAAAAGGCCAGCTGTTGCTGCTGAGGACTTGGAAGACATACAGAGCCAAATTGAGACCATCGGTGGACTCGAGAGGTGTGGAACTCTGCCTCCTCACAGGACATGGGATCCAAAGGACAACTGGGAGATCACGCCCGATATGAGAGCCCTGGCTGCAGAGTTCGGGATGCAGTATGGACCAGCCCCAGTGGATTTGCAGAAAATCAGCAGGATTCACTAAAATCAGTATGTCTTCTGCAACCTGGTGTTTGGGAGGAGGATCTTGCTCTAATCTCGAAGCCCCGATAATCTTCCACCTGTTTGTTCGAGAAATATACAGCAGCAGTATAGAACTTGGAAAGAAAATCCATACGGAAACTTGCATAGCTTTCTAGTTTCTTAGACTTCTTGTTGGATCTTTCTGGTTTTCAATCTCATTGCAAAATATGTTAGCACCTTACAATCTGTCAATATCTGGATCTCCTATAGTAAGAACTTCGGTCGAACCCGGTATCGATGAAGGATGATGTACTTATATGAACGGATCAATCTTTTCTAGCATTTTCTTCCAATCTTTGCACTCATGTTTTAATGACTACTTCACATGTTTCGGTTAGTTCCTTATGGACAGAGACCGGCAATCCTGCTCGATTATCACCAAGCGAGTATTACTGTGCAGTACATCTTTCGACAGCAGGACTGCAGGAGTACATGAATAAAGAAACCGAGATAGCAAAGCTTGCACTGGACAGTGTAGTAGCCCATGGAAGATCGAAGCTTGGAGCCTCCAGAACTTCATTATTCGGGAAGGAGCAAGCCTTCAGTCTCCCTCTCCGGCCTCCGGGAATTCGTCTTTTGTGACACTGCACACCACCAGAGCCACAGCAGAGAAACCCGGAAGCCTTTGAGGGAGATTGGCAGCTACTCCTTCCATGCCCTTGGAGCTCCCTTGCAAGTTTCCTTTCACTTGCCATGCAAAGGGGACTGAAGCATTCATGGAGTTTATATAGAGCGAGAGGAGCCACCTTTTTTAACCAAACCCGTACGAATCTCCATTATCTGTCTTTTCCTCACGTGTCAATTATCCATGAGAATTTCCAGGAAGCCGGTATTCTTGGGATTTATCGTGGCTTATGGAACGAGCAGCACGTACCGGCGGCATCCACGACACAGTGGGTTGCTGCAATCGGGTGCGGGTTGGCTCCGACGGTATTTTTCCCGAGCTCAGGACCGTGGAAGAATTTCGGGATGAATGTCAACTCTATTCGGCTGCTGCTGCTATCTCTAGGGAATATGGAACATTTTGCTTTTATCTTCTGAATTATTATCAATTGACTCCTGGCTAATTGCAAAGGCCAGGATAATGCCTCACTTTCTTGATGGATTTTATTCCCTTTATCTTACCTGTTGAGTCTAGAAGAACTCAATATGGAGAAAGACCTTCAGCCCCGGTCACTTACTCACGGACACGTGATGAGAAAGGATCGGTAAAACAAAAAAAAAAAAAGACTGTGTTGGCATCGATAAGAGATCGCAGGGGCCACTACTCTCTTTCCCGGATCGGTTCTCAGCCGCCGGAATGTTTTCCCGGATCTTAATCTTTCCAGTGGGTCTAAGGACAGTATTTGGAGGTTGCAATGATCTTGGCAACCGGAAACTTGCGGTCGAGTTTACCGGGCGGCTGGCTGGCAGAACCTCAATATTCCTCAACCATTAGCAAGATCTGAGCTACTTTCAACCCTGTACTATGATCTTGATCTTTCCCGAATCCCGATCGTGGCAACAAATATATTCCTTAGCGAACGATCATCACATGCTCCAAAGTGTTACCCCGGTTGGTTATGATCACAGCCTGGAGCACTCCCCAGAGCCATTAAATCTGAAACTACACAATTTCTGCTGTGCAGATGACCGGATTGGATCTGCAGATGGTGATTTAGGCATGTCTTATGCTTATGAAAATCGATTCTGAAATACTTACTTCCATAAGAGGGGTCTAAAGGCCTCCGTCACCAGTTCCCGGGTACCAAGAAATTCAACGAGCTGGGCAATTTCGAGGTGTAACCGGTGCAAACAATGCAAAGTTGTCTGCCTAATTATAAGTTCAGTTCATTAACTCGGAATGATCCTACTTTGAGGACCATCCAATGGTTCAGGAGAAGGAGAGACAACAGCAATTTCCCGGAAAGATGTCCTGTATTTAATCCTAAAGCTAGACTGTTGACTAGCCGACTGGGTCGGGACAGATCCTCTCCTCACCAGTCCGACTGAAAGCCATCCAGGTTCGGCTGAGCGCCGTGAAAGCCACTCCTCGTCCCCATGCCTGCAACGCCACCTCTTGCACTCATTCCATTAGGATCGACCCCGAGAAAATCGACGGTCATCTTCTCCTCTCCTCCGACGAAAATCTCCATGCTACCACCATGAAGAAGCCCATTGCCTGCCATTAAGTAATAAATAATAAATTGTGCCGTTACACTAAGGTTAATCTTACAACTTCAAAATTCTATTACCTGGAATGGATTCAGCAGCCGAAGGCAGGAAGCTGGCCCCGATCTGTGGGTGATGGATCGGGATGGAGCCACTGGTCATGTTACTATCGCAGTCACGACTCACTGGCATTGTTTCGGTGTTCTTAGCCGAGTAACCTGAGAACCCCTTCAGGATGATCGGTGCGATCGTGTTGTCGCTGATCTTTGCACCCATCTCCGCCGCCTTCTGCAGCAGAGCTGTTGCGGAAGTGTAAGCCGGAGCATTGCCAGCAAAAGCCCCTGGAGCCCGGTGACCGAAAGGATCTAAAGAACCTGGCAATGGCATCATCATCAGGCCGCCGGAGTTCAGAGACAGCGGTGGTGTCATCGGCGAGCCGTAGCTGTTGCCCAGGTTCGAGATGGAGAGGTTTGTGAATGCGTTTGGGGCTGCGGTGGCGGTGGAGGAGGAGTCCGCGGTGGCCAGTGATGAGGTGAACAGCTCCGGCGCCTGGCTCTGTAGGATCCCTCCAGCCTCGGCGAGGTGGCTCCGTTGGCTCATCGTCATCATCTTGTTGTTCTCTTCGGTCAGCGCATCGCAGAAGGCTCTATGGGTGACAAAGCTGTCCTTTCTGTATCAACGAGAAACGCAAACACAAAGCTGAAGCCGTAAGATCAAGAAAGATCGATTAACTAGAACGAGGAAAATATCTAAAAATAGTGCAAACTCTGCATTCGAATGCTCGCTTCTGCTCGTTTATTCTGATGCTTGTTCGAATTTTCGTTTCTTTGAACAGATGGGTGAAGCTGGGACAGTCACAGACTGTCTGTAGGAACTTGTCCCAGATGAGTTTTGTTTTGATTCAATTTTTACAATGAAATGGCAGTCCGGTTAATTTGTAAGTTAACCAATTTGGTTAACTGGTTCGAACCGAACCAAACCAGTTAAGTATAATAATAAAACAATAAATAACAATCACTGAGCTAAACCGAACTTGTCAGTGGTTGATGGTTCGTTTCTGTTTGCTCCAAACCATTTATTTTTCAAAGAATTTAACAGATCAAAATAATTTGATTCAATTCGAATGGAAATTTTATTAAAAAGCCAAAAGTAAAACGGCTAATTGAATAGTTTATTTTTTAAAAAACTTAATAAATAAAAACTGTTCATTTGGTTCTGTTCGACTTGAATTCTTTTATTTAAAAATAAAAATGAAATTAGTTTATTTAAAAGTAAAAGCCACATAATTTTAAAACAATTTGATTTCCACCAAAATTAGTTCTAATTCTAACTTAATGAACTGAATTGGTTCTTTTGATTCGGTTATGTTCTGAACCGGTTTTTGCACACTCCTAAACCTAGAATAGATCAAGAAAGCACACGAGCTCGAGGTCTCTGAATATTTACCTAGAGAAGATTGTGCCACAGTCGCACCGGTACTCCCTGGTCCCGCAGATCTTCGAATGAGCCTTCCAGTCAGACTGGACCGCGTACCTCTTCGAGCACTTATCACACTTCCACTTCTTCTCCCCGTGCTTCCTGCAGAAGTGCTTCTTGATGCCGGTCAGGTCGCCCAGGGCCCTGGCCGGGTCGTGGTGGACGCAGCTCGGCTCTGGGCAGATGTACACACGCTTCTTCGGCTGCGAGCTCGGCCTCTGCTTCAGCTTCCACGGCAGGTTGTGGCCTCTCCTGTGGAGCTGAAGGTTCTGGTCTCTCTGGAAACCCTTGTGGCACACCTCGCAGATGTACCGGTTCGTCGCCATCAGAGTCCTCGGCGACAGGGCCACAACTTCCGCATCCGGGTCTGATAAAATAGTTTTCCATTCGAGATCATTAACGAGTTAGATGCATTATCAAAATTTGCAGCCTCGACATGGAAGTTGGTTTGAACTTGCATAGGAGATCAGAATATCGAGCTTCTGCCCCATCCCTTGAAGAATGCTTGAATACCGGTTAATTCAATCAGTTAATTTTCTCTAGTAATTACCATAAAAATGCTAAAATATAATCGAATTCAAGTTAATTCGATTAGTCGGTTTTCTCGAATATTATCCTAAAAAACTTAAAACATATTGAATACTAGTTAACTTGATTAGTTCATTTTCACGGCAATTACCCTTAAAGCCCTAAAAAATATCAAATAAACGTTAATTCGATTAGTTAATTTTCTCAACAATTTACCCTAAAAATCCTTAAAAAAATGTTGAATACCGGTTAATTACATCTGTTAATTCTCTTGGAAATTAACCTAAAGACCCCTAAAAGATGATCGAATGCTGGTTAATTCGACTAGTTAATTTTCTCGAAAATTTACCCTAAAAACACTAAAAAACAATCGGATACTGGTCAATTCAATTAGTTAATTTTCCCTATAATTATCCTAAAGACCATAAAAAACGATAGAATACCGGCTAATTCGATCAATTAATTTTCTCAATAATTAATCCAATGCACAAAGGCCCATGAATACCCTCAAATCTCATCATGGGCGCTAATAAATCGTACTCTTAAGTTGACGGACGTTCTTTAGTATTGTATTAGAAACCAGAGCTATTACGGACAAGCTTATTCGACACGTTGTGACCCACTCATCCAACAAAAAACGACGCATTTCATGCTCTCACTCGACATGATAACACAAAGTAAATGGGACCAGACTCGAGATAAGGATGACTGAGTTCCTTGCCTGGGTTCCCGGGGAGGTTCCGCTTCTTCTTTGAAGGTGGGCAGGCGGCAGGAGCGGGCCCGTTGGCCGTCGCCTCAGTCACGCCGGTGTTAGTAGGGCTTCCATTAGGTGAGGAGTGCGAGGCAAAGATTGAGCTCTGGAACTGATCATCCTCCTCAGAGTCCTGCACATAGTTTGACATTTTCAAAATTGATTCTTTTCCTCTCTCGAACCCCTCTTCTCTGTATTGGTAAGCTTGGGAGCTTGCCCTATATATTGACATGGGGAATTTAATACTCAGTGTGCAGACAAAGGGAAGAGCAAATTCATGTCAAAATGCAATAAAAGAGCTTGGGTCCAAGATTGGCAAAAAAAGGCAATTATTTCCAGAAAAAAAAGGTTTAATGCAGTTGATACCACTCGCGTCTTGTGGCTTGAAAGCCATGGATTCGATCTTTCTTGTAAAACATCCCATATCCCTTTATCTCATTTTTCTCTACCCTCTAGGCCCAAGTGTCTTTTTATACACTAAACAAAGTAATTAATATAGTGAAATTAATATTGGAGTGAAAATCTAGAGGCATGTTGAGAACAACATTTTAGTATCATATGATAAATAGTCACATCAGATTTCCCCCATGGATTTGGGTCTGTTTGTCCCCATTTGCTTGTTGAGAAGTAGGAGTCAGCTTATTAAAAGCTTAGAAATATGTTTGGTTCAGTAACTAAATCATTCAATAATGAAAAAAGTATAATGCATTATCAATTATACAGCTCTTTTACTCACAAAATGGTTTTAAATAATGGTAAGAATTTCCTTAAAATTTATGAGTTATAAATCGTCATTCTTTTATGGATACTATTTATGGTGACAGGAATGCTGGGGTTTCATTTTTAACAATGGAAAGAGTCAAATATGAGATTCAGCTTAGATGTCTATGTAATTCCGCAACTGAACCATTTAACAATGATGAAATACAATACAATACAATATCTACTGCACAATGGATTGCCCGCTCATAAAGAGTTTCAATAATGGTTTAGAGTATCCCCGAAAAGTTATGAGTTATATCTTTTATTTTATGGATACTCATTTATGGTTGAAAACAATGTTAGGGTTTTAAATTTTTACACGAAAAGAGCCAAATCCGAGATTCAATTTAACAATCTCTTCAGTTTGATAGTTGAACTATTTAGTAATGATAAAATACAAAGTAGTATCGATTATATAGACTGTTCTACTCATAAAATATTTTTTAAAAAACTTTATAAGTCATAATAAACCGTCATTCTTTTATAGATATTCTTTACGGTGAATCTTTATTCTTAAATATTAAAAGAGTCAAATATGAAATTAAATTTATATATCTCCGTAATTCGACAACTGAATCATTCAACAATGATGAGAACGCAACATTTTATGTGGTGCACAGTGGATCGTCCCGCTCATAGAGATGAGTTTCAATAACGGCTAGAATTTCCCCGAAAGTTTCTCGTAATTAATCTTCACACTTTATGGATACTACACTTCATGGTGAAAGACAATGCTAGGGTTTTATTTTTCACATGGAAAGATCCAAATCCAAGATTGGTTTAAAGGTCTCTACAATTCGACAGTTGAACCATTTAGTGACATGATGAAATGCAATATAGTATCCACCGAAGGATGAACTGTCAGGATTTTAGGGTTTTCCTTAAAATCACGAGTTACAGTTAATTTACATTCTTTTTTATTAATATTCCATTATGGTGAAATAAAGATAGAGTGTTATTTTTAATATGGAAAGAGTAAATCCGAGATTCGATTTAGATTATCTCTTTAGGGCTACAGGCACAAAAAGATCGATCGAGACCGACAAGAAAAATTGTATTTCCTGTCGATTTCCCAGCACCATCGTTGAATGGGAGGTGTGGCCTACTTTCATCACTCACATATCGAAAAATGAACAGGGATTTGAACGTTTTCTCTTTGCTATCGACTTCTGCACGATCTTAGGAAGCACTTCAAGTATGTCCAGTATCACATCGTTTGTCTAAAAGTTCTAACACGATCAATTAGACACACCTTTTTCTCCAAGGGAACACCAAGGGAAACAAGTTAATTACATAAGATCATGCATAACACAGATATCGGTTCGACCAGGAACCAACTGTGGATTAGAACTTAGAGGACCATGGACTCGTCCCTTCTAAGATGTTTAAAACAGATAAATCCAACAGGGTTATTCATTACAGTGATTAAGTTTACATCTATCAAATACTCTAAACTTGCAAATGGTGATATCCAATTACTACTTTGATATATCGGTACTCTTTTTATTATTTATGCCACGTGGGATTTAATTGATTAATGGATGAGAACTTCGAAAGGGACCTTCATGGTGATGATCATAATTCTCACGACTGTTCATAAGAAACAGAGAGGAAGAGGACACGAGAGAGAATGCCAATGGAGAGATCCGTCTGAAGAGACAAAGATGCAGACCCCTTCCTTTCCTTCGTTCTCACATTTTTTTTTTAAATTTCATAAATTAAAAAAAAATCTTCTATTCTTTCTTGAGGATAGAATTAAATGCTTGTTTCTTTTTGCAACTGCTTCTCCTGAAACATGACCTCATCAATCCAAACCAACATGGATAAATCAATCCGGTCTTACTCATCTTTTCTTTAAATAAAATCTTTGGACCGAGTCGTATTATTGAACACAAAAACTTATGATTGGAAGAGTTCTATTTGCTGAAGTGTCAATCCGCATCGAACCTGAATCAGTCAAAATTCATCGATTTCTAGATCTCGGCCAATGAACTAAAGAAAGAAAAGTGATGTCATGAAGACCTTTGGATGCCATGAAGGGAGGGAGGGTGGGATGGATGTGTTTGTATGTGCACTCCTTGTCTTTTAGTTCATTTGGCATTTGAGTGATGTTTCCCTCTCTTCATCTTAGGCGTATGACATGGTCAAGCTTGCCGGAGATAATTGGAACAAAAAAAACCTCTTTGTGTGTGTCGATCTCGGGTTGAATCAAGTTGGAATTTGATCACACTCGAATAAGAGGTAGAGGTTCTATGAATCGTGAATTTCTCCGTTTTCAAAGAACTCGAACTATGCAAAAAGTGTCGAATCATCTAAACCATATTACATTGGTGTAAACCGAAAAAGGAATTCCTTTGAGAATTGCCTTACTTGGGACTCATGTATAAGTAGTGGACCAGATTTAGAATTTGACTCTCCCGGGAGTCGGTATCTAGGGATTAATGATGGGTCTCACGTACAATACACCATCTTGTGGATTAGTTGGTTATTGTGCCGTTGTACACCATCGATATAAAAAAATTGCATACGTGATGACCCAAATCCACGAAGCCCAAGCATTGGCCCATTAAGGCCCAAATCCACACCATCCAGGTCCTGGCTTTGCATCGCGAATAAGACCTTATCGACCTCCCACGCTCCCGGGCTCAAGCCCGTAAAGCCCAAAGACCAAAAAGTCAGACATATCGGACGCTCGCGGCTCAGAGCCACTGCCCGGGAAGTGTGCGAGGACGGCTATGAGCATGGTCCGAACTCACCCATTGAATCGCATATTACAAGGCATAGTGATCGAGCATGTATTTTTTTTTTAGACTGATCTACGGTTGTACTGGGATCCCAAGAAAAATTCTTATCAATTATCCCAACTTCGAGATCAATCCTGAGATTATCTATTTGAGAGTTTAGTGAAAAAATTACTAAATTAACCTCATGTTGTTTTTTTTTTTCTTTTAAATGTTATTCTTGATTAATTAGTTCACATCGTAATATTTAAGCTTACTTTTAAGTCGTGGGCAATTATTTTCATTTTATATTTTTTTCGTGTTACGCGTGAGCTGTTCTATCTCCCGTATGTGTTACCACCAAGGGCAGTAATTTAGTAGGTCGGAATCATGGATTCAATTTCAAGTCACACTCTAAGCAAAATTATTAGAAGGGAGGCTCTTCGAATTCGAGCCTTAACGGACAATAGTTTCTTGAACTATTTAAAATCTTTGATAGTGTTACGCTGGCAGGATCAGTATTAATACAGACTATATAATTCACCTAAGATGTTCACAATTGAATGTAAAAGTCAATCATTATGTAATAAGATTGACATGACCATTGTTATTGACCGGATCACTATTACTGCTGCATTTTTTTTTTTTATTGAAATGTTCATTTTGGTTCCTAACTTTTAGTTAGCCTAATAGTATAAATCCGAGTTCAAACACACATGCCATCCCTTTATCGATCTCCTTACAAAGATGTACAACATAAGCATAAGCACACCGCGTAAATTCGAAATGGCACAATCCATTTTCAAAAGACCGCACCGACTTAGATTCGGGATGGGTTGAAAAGCGCTTCCTTCGGATAGGGATTGGGGCAATCAGAACAGAAGCAGACCACGCCTTGGAACAGTCAATAAGCTCCCTCCACTCATTTTCAGGACTTCATCTTTACCAAATCAACTTCTACCATGTAACCTTACGTTAAACTCTTATCTCATTAAAGCTAGACCCTCAATAAGAGCCAAGCTCAAAACACGACCCGAATGCTCCTGTAATGAAGCCCGGCCACAAACTCCAGAACAGTTTAGAATTAGATATTCCAAACAATCAACCAACTTCAAACTAAAAGCAGCCTTGTACGGTAACCTTATCATGCTAGGGGAACATATGGAACTAACAACTAACATATTGCCTAAGCTCTTCACCAATGGTCAATGCCACAGACAAGCATACCATGCCATCCACTGTACGGTTGCTAGATGATTTCAGATGAGAAGGTTTCAAAGAAACATGACAATTGCAAAACATTTGCATCAACAAAAGAATAGGACCTAACAGAACTATTTCACCTTGAGAAGATACTGCAGCTGCATGAGGATGAACCAAGAAGAAAGAAAAGGCACATAAATCATAACATACAGTGCACGCATTCACTAATACAAAATAGTGCTTATACTATAGTGGAAAAAAAAATTGAATGGGCATGAGATGCAACTGAAGAGACAGGTTCACTTGCCATCAAGAAGAAACACAGTTCATCCGAGTAAATGAAAAAGATAAGAGACAGCATACAGGACTTAAGGTTCAAAGCTTGTACCAGAAACGTCACCACAAACCAAAAACAGCATCTACTAACAATTTCTGAGCTCTAGAGCCACGAGTGTTACCACAACATCAACAGAGCTAGTCACCCTTCTTCCTAAAGGAGCATCCTTCAGTCAGCCTTGCACGCCCACCAGTGGGCTGGCACAGGACAGTTTGGCAGTTCCCACACACCACGACAGTTTGAGAGTGGCTAAAGACCGTGGTGCTGCGGTTCAGAAATACATATATGTCTCACTGAATACTCGATCAAACACATAGAACCCGAAAATAATTTAAAAGAGCATGCTTATATTGTTGCTCTACAATGAAAATTAGAGACTTCTCATTACTTACATGTTGAAGCAACCTTGGCATTTCACATCCTGCAGAAATCCCATGTCAGAATGATAGAAAGATCGAACAAATCGGTTATGAGAATACGGAACACCATCAGATTACATAGTAAAATCCAGAATATTCAGCAACCCACTTTTGACTAAGATACAAGCTTTTAAAATGCATAATCACAAAGTCTAGAAAATCTATTAAGGAGTGAAACTAGCATGTGGGCATGTTTACGAAGGGGGCAAAATAAGGTATCTTCATGTATAACAAAATAAGTTACTTTTTTTCAAAAAAATTTACCAATTTTCTGAGTACAAGGTCCCTGCAATCCCTTAAATCCATCTCCGATCACAACTACACCAGAAAAATTCGAACTTTATATTGTCTACATTGACACGGTAAAACTATCCTAACATGCCGATTTCGAATCTTAGGAACCAATCATTAATTTCACTGAAGTACCGAGCAGTTATGAGCTTAAAAGCAAAAAGTGATCCACAGCACATCAGGATTTTATGAAATTAACAGAAATATTTTTCTTCCCTTTGTTTTTATTTGCTGCAAAAGTGGGAAATTTGGGCTAAGAAAGAAGCCAAGAGTGTCAGCATATCCTCTGCACTTACCATGAAGAAGGAGTTGGGGGACTGAACCAACCGCTTCAGCTTGTGCTTCCTCTTCTCCAGCTCAGCTGGAGGGTTGAGCAAGTCAATATCATTTTGGAGAACCTGACAAGGGAGGAACAACGCGGCGTAACCGCTCAAATTTAAGATTTAACGGCCACGAAATGAAGGAAAAGAAGAGGAAATCATAGAATTCGTCGACTGAGATTTGAGAACGATGAGATCATTCACCATTCCAACGGAGAGCTCTTCTCGCTGAGATCGCTAACCCTACAGAAATCTCCGGTGAGATCGGAGAGTCGGCGCAGGGGAGCTTCGAAAGGCGAGAGCAGCAAATAGTGAGAGAGGAGGAGAACCAGAGCAATTTATACCGCTGGGAGGGGCATATATCAACCATTGGATCTGTGGTTACCAGAGATACCAACCGTTGGATCAACCTTCTCCAAGCGTCTTCGGAAAACCTAGATAAGGGGTGAAATTGTCATTTCACATGCGCCCTCCCCTACCTGCTAGGCTTAATCTCTATCGAAACCGAGTTAAACGTAAGCTGTGCGTCTGCCAGAGCAGAAAGCCGGAGGAACGTCGCGGCTGTGGGAGCCGGAGGTTTTAGCGCCGGCGGAGCTAGTGGGTGGTCGGCTCTTTTTCACCCCGCCAATTTCAGGTATCGACCCTTTACTCTGTTGACAGTGTCTGAAGTTCGGAAGGTTGAAGTCCTTTCTAGTTGCAGACGACGAGCGTTCCCAGACCAAAAACGGCAGAAAATTGTAGAATTTATCGTCTTTCCATTGAATTCTACCTTGCGGTGACGGGGAATACATAGTTCCCAGAGAATTTGTTCTGCGCGGGAACTGTTCGATGTATTGCCTGAGCGGTGTAACATGCTTGACGACGAACTGGAAAGATTCTGACTCTAATGCAACCGCTTGAATGGTTTTTTATTTCCTCTATGTTTGGTCTTAAGATTTTCTGAGCTGTTGGGCTTGCAAGGGAATGGAGGGTGGAGCTGCTGCTGGGGAAGCCTATAAGCCTCCAGCTGACTTTGTGGAAGACTGGAAAGAGCCTTTGGTTGATATTGAACAAACGGATTCCACCGAGCTTTGGCTCATTCAATGGCCTAATAATATAGTAAGTTTGCCCAACTCCTTAATTTTTTGAGTTTTGTGACAGTCAGATGTCTAGATAGGAAGAAATGCAGTTCATGGCTGTTCGTGTAAAACAGATGGTATTATATATGGTGTTTTGGAATCCCAAATTGATCAATTATTGGATTGCCGTTGAAGAAATCTGTAGGATTAATTGGAGGGTGGAATAGGGGATAGCTTAGGGGAAATCTTCCTCAAATTTTCATATAATTTCTGTACTTTTTTTCGTAAAAAAGGTTGATCTGTTAGGGGGATAAAAACGATGGATTCATACGGGTTCAGGGATTTGTATTTTATCATAGTTACCTGTGAGTGATTGTGTTTCAAAGAAACCCTGTTTTGAAATGCTGCATGGTTTTGTTGTTAGTCAAATTCACTTTGGTATATTGGTTGCGCAGCCTCCTGACTTTGATGGCGGAGAAGTAACTCTCAAACTTCATCATGATGGAAAGTTAGGCAGTTTTGAGGGTTCATCTGGTAATTCTAATGTCTTTTCCAGCAAATCAGATTTGTGAATTACATTACGAGTCTTGCAGCTGTTTGATCTTGATCTTAGAACTGGTGCTCTGTGACAGGAAAAGAGTACGACGTGGTCAGTTTTGCTTCTCAGGAGCCTAATGCAACTGTCTTCCTATCGTCTTCTTCGGGTTCAAAAATCGGTATTTTCGCGCGCTTCAACCCACTTCTCATTGTCGTATCTGAAACTTGTTCAGCCGTTAGCGAGACCTGAACTTAATGAGTTGGAACATGAAGTTTGAACTGTTGGAAACTCTCCGTGTTGCTTTCCTGTGATTGTTGTAATTAGTTCATTTGAGTGATGCATCTTTGTGGTGTGCATTGTTTATACAACTTCCGATGTGCTATCTTCTCTTCTTCTTGGCAGTGGGGAAGATTTCACGGCGGGTTTCTTTCGTCCACTACCCTGACCCCACCGAGCTCGAGAAGCTCAACCCCAGTAATCTGAAACTGCTGTACCAGAGACCTGCTGGGACCTCGATGACAAATACTTCCCACCATTTCTCCACCCCCACTCAGAGCACGAAGCTGAGGGGTTCCAACTCACTGAGCAAGCACGCAGCCTCTTCCCATGGCAGTCGGCAGAGAGGGGCCAGCCTCGAAGCTGGAGAGGCATCCAGGCTAGGAAAACAGCCTGGTGAGTCTTCCGGGCGCAAGGGCCATTACAGCCACGACTCTGCACATATCCACAGTGGAGTTACCTCGGAACACTCTAAGGGCTATAACTCAGCTGTTTTGTCGGGGTCGATGGGGAATTCTCACCAGAAATCGCCCAAGAAGAAGAGAAAGAAGACCGAGGAGTGAAACGACTACGAAAGTGGGACTCAATTTCTCCTTTACTACTGCTGAAAGAACAAAAGGCGATGTCTTATTAGTTTGTGAGGTGCTAATGTTACTGTTACATTGTACTGGTTGAATTTTGACACTGCAATCCATCATTATAGTTTGCTTAAACAAAGATGTGGAGATCAAACTGTGTTAGTTAGGTTCTATTTGATTTATGTATACCAGTGGTATTAACTGAAAAGAAGAAGAAGAAGAAGAAGTAGTAGTGCACTTTGTTCCCATCTTGACATACTTGAACTGTTAGATTAACTTGTACTCAGTATGAAAAATTGATCCAATAGCTACGGTGTCATGTATGATCTCGATCTAGAGAGACAATAAGATTTATCTTCGTACAGAGAGCATGCAATGAGGTTCATCGTCTCATTAGTATCATTAATCATCTATGTGGTGGTTTTACGACTATGAATGCTTTTAAATTAATTTTCGAGATTTCCGCTCTCAATTCTTTAAAAAAAAAAGAGAGAGAGAGAGAGACAAAGGTGGAGTTGCTCTGACATAACTGGAGTTCGATCGCTGCTCCCTACTTTGCAATTTTAAAGGAGAGGAGGCTTTCGTCGTCTTCTTCACGGGCAACAACTTGTCACGTGCCAAAATGTCTTCACCCAATCAGCACTCGCCACGTCAACGACAAAACCACCTAGTCTGCTCCCACGGTTTTCCCGATCCAACGAGCCCAGCTATGTAGCCCGTCCAAAACCAAACAGCCCCGTGACCCCGACCGCCCTTCTCCAACCCGATCCGGTTTAGCGCCGGTTCGTGCCCCGGCTCGGCTCGCCGGGCCTATAAAAGCCCCAATCCATTGACAGCGCCACTGCACTCCACTAGCTAAGCTGAATCACACTTCTCCTGATGGCGACGCCATTGTCTTCATAGCAACAAGGAATCCACTCGATCTCTCAGCTCTCTCTCTCTCTCTCTCCGCTCTTCGATTTGGATCTGTTTCAGGTTCGACGCCTCAATCTCTCATCTGGTTACTTAATTTCAGATCGATGTTTTGTGCTTCGATGATCACTAGGTGGCGCATTGCGATCTATGAACCTTGAATTGTCGCCCACCATAGCCTAGATTGTTCAGTTGAGCTGTTCTAAATGTGGACTCTACAATGTGTATGCTTCCGAGTTTCAAATCTCGTGGATTTTATCCATGTATGAGTATGAACGTGCTTAGATTTTCAATCTGACGGCGAATGAGCTCAGGAATGAGTCCGTATTTTTTTTTCATTTCTGGATTTTCGATAACTTCGGAGCTGATTCATTTCGCCTTTCTGTCTTGGATGCTCGATTCAGTCCCACAAGCTTGCTGAATTATGGTTCCAATGGACACGGATAACAAGTTCTTCAATGTCGGTGTCCTCCTCTTGGCAACGCTCGTTGTGGCGAAGCTAATCTCGGTGTTGATAATGCCGAGATCTAGAAAGCGGCTCCCTCCGGTTGTCAGTTCGATGCCTGTGGTTGGTGGTCTCCTCCGGTTCTTAAAAGGCCCGGTTGTGATGCTGAGAGAGGAGTACCCTAAGCTCGGGAGTGTGTTCACCCTGAACTTGTTGAATAAGAAAATAACGTTCTTGCTTGGTCCTGAGGTGTCAGCGCATTTCTTCAAGGCCTCCGAGTCCGATCTCAGTCAGCAAGAAGTGTACCAATTCAACGTTCCGACTTTCGGACCTGGGGTCGTGTTTGATGTGGATTACACGATAAGGCAAGAGCAATTCAGATTCTTCACGGAGGCCCTGAGAGTGACTAAGTTGAAGGGTTACGTCGACCAGATGGTCATGGAAGCTGAGGTAATCTGGTCCTTTTGTATAGACGTCATACTGACCATGCTCATCTGCTGATACGAAAAGCTTTGAACATGTCTGGTGTACGAAGAGTTCTCTTTCATAGGTGCAAGTCTTTCTTGAGCTAACACCGATCCCTAAAACCAGAAATGATTATTTCAACTGACCTGTATAGGTCTCTAACATGTCGTGTCAACTACTATCAACAAGTAGGCATAGTATTGAATATTAGTATTTGCAGGGTGTGCACAGAAAAGTTAAGTCTGCATTCTGAATTTGGCCACTAACTTATTTGAAGAAAGAATTGTTACCTCCTACATTAGAACTTAGTTTTTCGTTTATGCAACACTATTTTCTTTATTAGATTCTCCATTGGCGATTCTCTCATCAGAAGAATCATGCTTGCTTTTGCTAACAAGGTAGTTCTTTGTTGCAGAATTTTTTCTCAAAATGGGGAGACAGCGGCGAAGTGGACCTCAAGTATGAGCTAGAGCATCTGATCATTCTCACAGCAAGTAGATGCCTCCTGGGCCGTGAGGTTCGCGAGAAGCTCTTCGCTGATGTCTCTGCCCTATTTCACGATCTTGACAATGGGATGCTCCCCATCAGTGTTATCTTCCCCTATCTCCCAATCCCTGCTCACCGCCGCCGTGACCTAGCCCGAAAGAAGCTCGCCGATATCTTTGCAAGCATTATATGCTCCCGAAAGCTCGCAGGCAAGTCAGAGGACGACATGTTGCAGAGCTTCATTGACTCCAAATACAAAGATGGCCGGCCCACCACCGACGTCGAGGTCACCGGGCTGCTCATTGCTGCTCTATTTGCAGGGCAGCACACGAGCTCGATAACCTCCACTTGGACTGGGGCCTACTTGTTGAGCAACAACAAGTACTTATCCGCTGTTCTGGACGAGCAGAAGACCATAATGGGCAAGCACGGGGACAAAGTCGATCACGACATCTTGTCAGAAATGGACGTTCTCTACCGCTGCATCAAGGAAGCCCTTAGGCTCCACCCTCCGCTGATAATGCTCCTGCGAAGGTCCCACAGCGATTTCAACGTCACCACCCGAGACGGCAAAGAATACAATATCCCGAAGGGCCACATTGTTGCTACGTCGCCTGCTTTTGCAAACCGGCTTCCCCACATCTACAAGGACCCCGACACTTATGATCCGGACCGGTTTGTGGCAGGCAGAGAGGAGGACAAGGCTGCTGGTGCCTTCTCTTACATTTCCTTTGGAGGTGGAAGGCACGGTTGCCTTGGGGAGCCCTTCGCTTACCTGCAGATCAAGGCCATATGGAGCCACCTCCTGAGGAACTTCGAGCTCGAGCTCGTCTCGCCCTTCCCCGAGATCGACTGGAACGCGATGGTGGTGGGCGTGAAAGGTAAGGTCATGGTGAGGTACAAGCGAAGACAGCTCCCTGTGAATTAAGGCTTGGCAGTATCCTTGTTTCCGACTCTAGGGCATCTCTGTTCGTTCCTTGATTGTTTGGGGGGCATTAAGCTTTTAGTGCTAATCATCTACTACTACTACTACTCGCCCGGCTCTGTGACTTTCTAGAGTATGTTTTGTGGTCCAGAAGTGCTTGGTTTCTTCCTCCTTTAATGTCGTGACCGAAGTAATCTTTGAAAGTTGTAGTTTCTTCTTTGGTTGCTCGAAATCTTGATGCTTTTTTACTTTAAGTTCGAGGTATGAAACTTATTTCGTTGTCATCGCAGAGTGAATTATAGAGTCAAGAAGCCTCTTCTTAGCTGAACCAGAGCCAAACCTCGGGAGCTTCCTTCTTTCCGGGCCAATGACGATGCCACAGATTCGGTTTTTATCGAACATTGGGGTCACATATAAGTTCAAGAGTGAGGTTAGGTATTTTATCACCTAAAAATCTAAACATCACCGGACATAATTAATCGAGGCAAAGCATAAGAGATGAAAACCACCCAGGAGTATTATCCAGAGTCTCGAAAATGCTAACCACAACTGGCAGCATATCGAATGTCATCAGAATGGCAACAGTCGACAACAATTCAACCAGTCTCAACTTGGCAGCGAGTATAAATCCCGCAGCGAAACAATGCTTCCATATGCTACATTGAGGAAAAAATTGCCTCAGACTACACTTCTCATCGGCCGGTCTTACTCGATCAGCAGCCCGTTCTCCAAAAAGCTATGAGTAGGCACCTCCATGTTGTACGGTGCAGGACCCTTGCGGATCCTGCCAGAGATATCATAGCGAGACCCGTGGCACGGGCAAAACCAGCCACCAAAGTCCATACAGTATGGATTGAACGCAACAGACGTACTTTTGATCGCCAATCCTGAAGCGAGGAAGAATAAGCCAGCATGATAGTTCGCATTGTTCGGGCGAAGATACGTACCCTTCCCCGACTCCAACACCGTTTAGGTAATTCCCGAGTGGCGAACTACTTAAGAATCACTTGTATATAAGCTCTTTCCTTTTTGTGACTCCATGTAAAGAAAGTTTTGGATTGAATGTGGAAATGACAACTCACCATTCCAAAAAAAAAAAAAAAACCAGCCAACAAAGTCACCGGCGTTGGGCAAGGGGATGCAACCCAGATGGTTGCAGACGCCAATCACGATGAGCCATTCGGGATTCTTGACCCTAGCGGCGTCTTCCTGGGGGTCCCCGAAGAGAGCCCAAGTCGACACTGTTGGCAAGCTTAATGTCCTCTTCGGTCCGGCGCCTGATGAAAACGGGCTTTCCACGCCACTTCACTGACGAAACCTAGTCACAGGTTGTCTTACTATCAAGCCCGATCGTTTAGTCCTTCCATCCAACTGAGTCAGTGTAACATTTGGGTTGGAAACTAAAAGAATAGAGGCCAGCCGTCAGCACCGATTGGAAAGCAGAATGGAAGCTTATGAGAACCATATCAAGATCTCAACTATGCTCTACAGAACCATTGCTCTAATCAGAACTCCGACAGACTTGAGAAAGCTAACGAAGTCCCACAGAACTTGAGGAGGTGGAGCATATCAAGATATGATGCAATTCATCCCAATATCCTGGATGCATTCATTCCTCGCCCATCTGCCCGAGCATTCAGAAGACGTACTGCTTAGCACAGGACTAACGAAGACGGAAGGCCGAACAAGTTCTTGTACCCATCTTCCCATTCCCCCGCCTCTTCCTGTACGAAAGTTCGACAAAAACAATGAAAGGCAAAGGTAACAATTACCGAGACCAATGTGAAGCAGCTTTCAAATCATCATCAGCCTAAAGAGCACAGAGACACCTATGGCTCAGCTACTCCTTCTTGCAAGTTTAGTCTAATGATGCTTACAGTTCAGAGACCGATCAAATGGCAGTGTATATTAGGTCCCGAGCAGTTGTTTTTCCATTATTCAGCATAGAGTTTCCCCAATATATATTTTATCCGACATAAACATGCCCCTGGCCGGGGGGTGGAGCATGACATTGGCGAGATTGAGAGAACTAACAACATTCGCCATCGCTCAACTGCAAATCAATGAAAAAAAAAAGGAACATTATTTTCAACCATGAGATGGGACCAAACAGCGACGGATCAGCTGCAGCTTAGCCGACGGAGAAAATAAATGGGGGGATGAATCGGGGGGAGTAACCTCTGATCTCAGTTCCAGCAGAAGAAGAGAAATCGGATCTCAGGTCATGAACCCGGGAGGCAAATGCGGCGGAGATCGGCCGCGAAGAACTGGAGGTGAGAGAAGAGGGTCTCCTCCCTGCGATTCTCAGCATCGTCGTCCTCTACTCTTCTCCTGTCCCTCTTCATCTTCCCGGTGATGTTCTCAGGTTTTCAGAGCGCGCAGTGCCTCTCTCCTCCTCCTCCAGGGAGATGGTCCAGAGCATGGAAAACTCACAGAAATCGTTATTAATAAAATAAATACTAATTAAAAATTCAGCGATGCCGTCTTAGCTCAGCCGGTAGAGCGCATGGCTTTTAACCATGTGGTCGTGGGTTCGATTCCCACAGACGGCGTTTTTCTCTGTTTGACCTTTCCTCACTTTATTTATCGTTTATTGGGCATTTCCTTTTGGGGCCAGATTGTTATATATTTACAAAAATTTCCTTCGGTTATAAATTACCTCTTGGGCTTTTGGTTCGAACATTGTCAAAGATTACATGGAAATTTTGGGTGATTATTGTAACAAAAATTTCCTTCGGTTATAAATTTGAATGTTTGATTCTTGTCCGTTAAAAAAAAATGTTTCTGACATCATAGTTATACATATGGCATTGAATTTCCGTATCGAGTACTATTAGACTACATGAACGTTAATATTACGTCAAATGTCTAATTACAGTAAAATTTCTAAAATCATAAGTAGAAATGCGTGACTATGATGTTCATAAAAGTATAAATGTAGTCACGACATTTACTATTACAACTAAAATCCTTTTAATTTCGACACAATGTTCTTTTTCTCTTCCCATGACTTGGTGGCACCTCCACCTGCTACTATGCGAATTTAAAAAAAAAAATGTTTGAAATTTAGTCCATGACACCAGTTTATGTTTTTTTTTTAAATAACGGAAATTTTATTATTTCCGAACCTATGAACACCCCCACAAGCCAATGAATTCGAACCTCCAATTTTGTGAATTTTCACACGAGTCATACGCACGCACGCACGTCCCATCCATTCGAGCTGATCATCTAGGGTTAATTTATGATTGTTTTATAAAGTTGGCCGAGAAAAGAATCTTTTTATAAATTAATTTTTCATCTGTACCGCACGTTAAATTAGTGAGGTCCATGTGCCTCGGCAAGCCGGCCCGATTGGTGAGTACGGGTCTTCTTACTTTCCAGGTTAAGGGTACGATCTCTAAGGGGTACGAGCCAGTCAAGATTTATCCTGACTCACCTGACACACGTGTTTTACTTGTTATTGCGTATGCTCCGAGGAGGAGGTGTTGTAATCACTGCTAGTTAGCTCCGAAAGGTATTCGGATGCCCCGATTATCCAAAAAAAAAAAAGTGAGGTCCATGTGTGTCTGTTCACATCGCAATTCCATGAGTTGTACTGTTTATAGTTTTATAAAATTAACATTATTCATATACTAAAACACGTGCTTCTCAGTGCCTCTTTCACTTATTTTTAAAATTATTTTATTAACACATTAAATTAAATTTTTAGTATTCAGAAAATCGAGGATATAATAGTAATTTTACTAATGCATAACTACGGGTTAATAACTTTTTTTTTTTGCACCATGGAGTATCCCCGAATTAACCGAAACGCGTATCGAGACTAATCTGCGGTCGGGCCGAGATTCGTGAAAAAATTTCCATCGACCCTCCCGACTTGAAATTTGATTCTGAGATTACCCATTTAGAGGCATAATGACTCATTAATAGCTCTTTCTCTTTCTCCATCCTCACTCTCTGTATCTTCTCTATCTTATTTCACTATTATCTTTATCCATCTTCTTCGTCCATACCTTTTTAAATATTAAAATCGTCCATACTTTTTTTAAATATTAAAATTTATAATATCCGTATGCTTTATAAAATCTTTAAAATTGAGGGTAAAATAGTAGTTTCGATGACTTTTCTCTCACTCTATGTATACGCTATTAACCGTGAAAATGTTCAATTAACCGTTTAGATTCTCCATTTTTACTTCATACCACTCAATATCTACAATTCTAGTAATGAAAATCTGTCCCCTTTTTGAACGAATGATTTAAGATTATAAAATTTCAAAAGGGTAAAATTAACATCGTATATTAATTACAAATGTAGATGCTCTACCTACTATTTTAAGTAAGTTAACGAATTTTAAATAAATTAAATTGTATTACGTTACAATTAAATAATCTAATTATACAGATTCGTCCCATAATTTTATTTTATTTTCTTTCTGTGTATAATATGGGTACGTGGCTAATTTTATTATATGATAAAATTTATGTGACTATTAGTCTCGTACCAAAATCTCTACCGTTTGGATGCAGACACTAAATAAATAAAGAAAAAAAAAACAGTTCGTACAATTTCATCTCATTCATCAATTACACCTTCCAATAATAATAAAATTTAGTGTATCGATGCACCGATCAGCCCGCGAGGCACAACTCCACTTAGGCACTGGGAAGATGTCCTGGGTTCGAAACCCAGGAGAGGACTTTCTTCGTGGGCGGGGGTTTTCAGCCCTCTTGAACTCGTCAGATTCGTCTAACTTACCCGGTACACATGGTAGGTGCTTGAATACCTTGATTATATATATATATATATATATATATATATATATATATATATAAAGTGTATACCCACCAAGAAATCCCATTTGGCAAGTTCAATAATAGAGATTTTTTTTTTAATCTTAGATTGAATTCAACAAAAATTTGACCATAGCTCCTGTATTAGTTGTTCCTAAATTTTGAATCCGAAACCCGTTAATTAGAATTAGAAACTCAACTCGACCCGAAACGTGTATTATATTTTTTTTATAACGAGAATTTTATTCTCTCGACTTATGAACAACACCTCACAATCTCGTGGATTCATGTCAGTCCATAGGCGAATCAAATGTGTGGGTAGTCTCACCAATGGTTACATGCTCAATGAAGATCTGAACTTCTAACTTTGCGAATTTTCACACGAGTCATATACACGTTATATCCACTTGAATAGATATTTTTTAAAATATTCGGTAATAAAACTATTATATCAATACAAGATTGTATAGTTAAATCAAACAAAATCGATAAGATGTGTAAAATTAATGACTTAAACTAGCCCAATAAAGTTTAGTTTTTTTGGTTGGTAAAGACGAGTCGTGACCGTTTAATTACTCTGCTACGCAATGTTCGAGTTTTCATATTCAATCGCGAATATATTAGGTGAATTGAACAAATAGTTATGATGTTGGTCTCATCAATACGTAACCACCAGAGGCTTATTATAATCAAAGAAATCGGTGTCTGTTTACTCGGACTCATACTCAAAGAGCCCTCTTAGCAATCTTAAATAGAAGAAAGCTTTAACTAGGATTTCAAAGTCGCAAAATCACGTGAAAGTAACTTATGACCCAAAAATTCTTATATAATCCTATTTTATTACTTACGTGAGAAAATATCAATCTGATTGTGACAAAATAAGTAAATTAATATTAATTACTTAATAAATTACCTTGATTATTAATAATTATAACAATTTAATTTCTTATTTATACCGTATCATTATAAGATAGCGTTATCTAAGATTATTATTTTTTTGTTTGGCCGGTAAAGTTTGAGGGTTAAAGAAAAAGATTACCGTGTTGTCGAAATTAATTAAAAAAAAGAAAGTAAAAAAAAAAATATCGAGATCCGTGTCGCCAAAAGGCAAAAGGAATTCCTGAAAGTGGCAAAAAATTTCAAATCGTTGTCTTCTTCCGAAAAGTTTTTCCATTTCCGCATCGCGCGCCCAATATAAAAGACCGTGTTTCTCTCCTCTCCCATGGCAGTCCTGCTCGACCTCGTACACCAATCCTGCAAGACGAGGAGGGAGGGGGAGAAGAAGCAGGAGGTTAAGAGGATGATGAAGAGCTTCTGAGAGTGGGGAATGGTTTTTCATCATTATTTTTCTCGAAAATTATCATCCAGTCTTCGATTTGTTCATTTCCCTTGATTCGTTCGTCATCTTGTCAAGAGCTTCATTCATTCAGAGCCTTCACTTGCTCTTCGCTATCTGGGTTTCTGCGTGTGACTGTTGTGTCTCTCTGGGCTTATCGGACGCATCCCATGGCGCAAGTTAGCCAGCTGCCCTGTGACGGTGACGGCATTTGCATGGTCTGTAAGGAGAAGCCCTCCTCCGAGGAGTCGCTCACCTGCAAGACCTGCGCCACCCCCTGGCACGTTAGCTGCCTCCCTCACTCCTGCCGCCCTCCGACCATGGCCGACGCGCTCCACTGGGAGTGCCCCGACTGCTGCTGTATCGACGACGCTGCCCCAGTGACTGTCGCCTCCGGTTGCTCCTCCGACCTCCTGGCAGCGATCCGTGCGATCGAGTCCGACTCGTCGCTTTCCGAGCAGGAGAAGGCCCGGCGGCGTCAGGAGCTCCTTAGTGGTGGCGCTGATTCTTCTGGCCCGGGCGCCGACCACAAGAGGACTGGCAACGACGTGCTCGACATTCTTGACGGGAGCTTGAACTGCTCCTTCTGTATGCAGTTGCCTGAGCGTCCCGTCACGGTAAAGTCACCCTACTCGCACTCCGCGCTGATTACTCTGCATTACTGATCTCGGTGATATACTGCATCGGATTCGTGGCTCAGTGACCCTTTATCCAGTGCCCTTTACCTCTATATGATCGTTAACGCTTCTGTAGTTTCTTGTAATATCCATCGTAGCCGCTGTCAATTGATTGTTCTTGTCTGGTGCTGCAAAATGACGGATTCTTGTTTCAGTTCCGTTCATTGAAACTCTAGTGATTATTTTCAGACTCCATGTGGGCACAACTTTTGTTTGAAGTGCTTCCAGAAATGGGTCGGATCGGGCAAGCGGACTTGTGCGAATTGTAGGAACGAGATCCCCATGAAGATGGCTTCCCAGCCGAGGATCAACTCGGCACTCGTAATGGCCATAAGGATGGCAAAAATGGCAAAGTTGAATGGTGGTGGGTCCACTCATGGGAAGGTGCAGCACTTCATCCATAATCAGAATAGACCTGATAAGGCTTTCACTACTGAGAGGGCGAAGAGGGCCGGGAAGGCTAATGCCTGCAGTGGGAAGATCTTTGTCACTACCCCGCCTGACCACTTTGGGCCTATTACTGCTGAGTATGATCCTGAAAGGAACCAGGGAATTCTTGTTGGGGAGAGTTGGGAGGACCGGATGGATTGTAGACAGTGGGGAGCTCACCTTCCTCATGTTGCAGGGATTGCTGGGCAGTCAAATCATGGTGCCCAGTCAGTGTGTCTCTCAGGAGGGTATCAAGATGATGAGGACCATGGGGAGTGGTTCCTCTATACTGGGAGGTAAAGCCCTTGATAGGATTGGGTTGTTCTTGCTGCATCTCTGTTAATAGTCTTTGTTCAACTGTGTGTTTCGGCCTGTAACTGGTTTCTTCATGCATGTGTCTCCATATTAAGTTAGTAGAGAATTGTAGTTTTCAAGATTGGAAGGTGAATTGTTATCGTACTTTTGTTGCTGTCCTGAAAGAACTAGGAATGTTGATCAATTGCCGTTACCTTAGGAGTTATATTCTGCTGAAGAACCACAGTTTTCATCATAATTGATGACTTCTTGTTTTGTAAGTGGACATTATTAATGAATTGATAGTGTGTTCACCTCATTTAAGAGTATGATTATCCATCTCCGCATAATGACAAGACTTCCCTTTTTTTCCTTTCTCATTGTTTCTTTTGGTTATTGAGCAAGGAGTGAGAGTTTTCTATTTCTGTCATCATGTTTCGATTTTTACATTAATAACACTATCCTTGGTAAGAACATTTCAACCGATCGCTGACAAACAAGTTTCCCTTATATCGAATCATTTTAATCCATTACTCATTATTATATGGAATCTTGTTAATCCGTTATTCGTTATCCACTCATTATGTGAATCACAGATTTATTCTATAGGACATGGCATGTTACTTTTAACATTGATTGCTAATAGTAAAATTTTAGAAACCATTACATGCAAGCACAGATGAGGTGTACTATTTGCTAATAGAGACTTCGGTGTGCTTTTTACTAATAAGTTAAGCTGGTCCTTTTTGCAGCGGTGGAAGAGACCTAACTGGCAATAGGAGAACAAATTCAGAGCAATCCTCTGAGCAGAAGTTTGAGAAGTTGAATGAAGCTCTTCGTGTCAGTTGCAAGAAAGGCTATCCTGTTCGAGTGGTGAGGTGAGTTTGCACCTTTTGATCTTATAATAGCTTGCATAATTGACTGGATAGTTCCATGAATTCCACGAAAGTGGTTGCCTAAATCTTCTCAGATATGGAAAGAGGATTCTTTGTCTCTCACATTAAAAGTTGCGCAGCACTGTAGAAGTCATTCCATTTAGTATTTTCTTCTTTGATTTCTTAGTTGGCCATTTCTCTATGCTTTGTTTTATTATCCTGGTAGATCACACAAGGAGAAGCGCTCTTCCTATGCTCCTGAATCTGGGGTCCGATATGACGGGATATATAGGATTGAGAAGTGCTGGCGCAAAGTTGGAATCCAAGTAAGAAATTTAGTTCATAAATCATCTTGGATAATTGAGATCCTTCTACTGACGAAAATATTCCTCAGGGCTTTCTAGTGTGCAGATATCTCTTTGTCCGCTGCGATAATGAACCAGCTCCATGGGCAAGGTCTGCCTGTTTTTTTATTATACTTACTTCCCTATCCCTCCTCTCCTTTAGTGTTGATACTGAATCAAACTAATATTTCATTTTCTTGTTTTTTGACGCACAGTGATGAACATGGAGATCGTCCGAGACCTTTGCCCGTTGTTAAGGAGATAAATAATGCAATTGATATTGCTGAGAGGAAAGGATCGCCTGCCTGGGATTATGAGGTGATCTTCTTTACCTTTTTAAGCCAGTTTTTACTTTTGATTGCAGCAAAACATGTTTTTGCTTGTCTTTCACGTGCAACTTTTCTCTGAATATTTCTCTGCCTATGCACAGTAAAATATGTTTTGTAGTTGGGTTTGTAGGAGGAGAAAGCCTGCTGGATGTGGAAGAAACCTCCTCCCTCCAGTAGGAAGAAAACACCTAATGCAGAAGATAGGTCTGCAATTGGGAACATCAAACGCCGGCCGAGAAATAAGTCAATGAAAGAGAGACTGTTGAAAGGTTTGATGGATTTTTTTTGGCTTCATTTGCTGTGACAAATATATATATGTATATATATGTATATATATGTATATAATTAAATGTCTGGCTATTTTGACGTGCAGAATTTGGTTGCCAAATCTGTCGGAAGGTGCTGAATTTTCCAATCACTACCCCTTGTGCTCACAACTTCTGCAAGGCTTGTCTGGAGGGAGCCTTTGCAGGCAAGAGTCTCATAAGACAGAGGGGTCGTGAGGGAAGGTCCCTGCGTGCGCAGAAGAATATCATGAAATGCCCTGCTTGCACTGTTGACATTGCTGACTTCCTTCAAAACCCTCAGGTTAAAAATGGCGAGGTTTTTATTTCTTTCTTTCCTTAAGTATATATACTATGGTAATGCGACCAACTGTACTATACCATTGAGCTTGAGGATTAAAGTTGTGTTTCTGTTGAGAATTTGTTATTTGCACTATTCACCAGCAAAAATGCGATTAATTGGCTAATAGTTTTGGCCTGGTTAGGTTTGAAAAAGACTAAGGAATGTTTGGCTCAAGTATTATTAAATTATAGGGAAAGTTTGAAATATGGTAAATAATTTTGTAGGAAAATGAGTTCAAATATTTAATTGTGGCGTTTGGAAGAATGTAAGGTTGTAAAATCTGGTGAGTAAGGTAGAATGATTGCAAACCTGATGTAATCTGAAAATTTTTCGTCTTTTAAATGTAAAAACTTTACTAATCTACGCGCAGTTAACTTTACAGTCAAACATTGTAACTGTAGTGTGCGGCCACTAAGGTTGTGTTCAAATATATGAGGCTTCATATTCTCTATGAAGCAAAATGTCCATTGTTAGTCAAACTTGAACTTGGTGGAGGCATTACATCTGTCTCAGGTCAATAGAGAAATGATGGGTGTGATTGAATCCCTGCAAAGAAAGTGCGATGAGGAAGAGAACTCTGAGTTGGAGGAAGAAGCTGAAGGAGCTGCTGAGAATCTTGCCGCGGATGCTGAAGATGCGGGTGATGAGAACTTAAAGGAGGATATCGAGAAACCAGAGAATCCTGAAGAAGCGGTGCAGGTTGAGAATGGCAAGACTGAGGATGCTGCTGCAGACACAAAGCTGAAGACTGACAACAAACGGAACAACTGCAATGACATCAATGCCCCTGCTGTGGTGGATGCCGGAGTGGCTGCAAAAGGGAGCAAACGGGTCAAAGTGGCTGCTGCAATGTGATTGGTGACCCATTACATTCGGCCAGCATCAAACACCTTAGTAAACATCTTTCATTTCCCCATTTTCCTTGGTCCATGGTAGATTTCCATTTCTTGTAGCACCACAACTTCTAGGCCTTTTGGGGAGTCCTAGAAATATAGAAGTCACAAAATGACCATTTACAACGTCGATATACCATAGCTCTGCTCTTTGCACATTGTGCTGCTAAACAGTTAAGCTAGTCATCATGCCGCATCCTGGTGAACCATAGTTAAAATCTCTTTCGGGTGATCGGGTGTTCCTTGTTTTGTTAAGAAAATCTGCAGTTGAGAGACATCTTTGATTTTTAGGAACAAAAGAGCTGATAGAATCCTTTTGTTGTGTTCTCTCATATCTGTTCCCTGTCTGCTGAATTCATTTCTCCTTATGCACCATAACTGTGCTCGATAGAGTTGTTCGGTCTGACCCGTACCAATCTAGGTTAGCCATGTTCTTTTATATCATGACAGCATCCAGTTGATTTATGGCGATGTTCATCTCTGCGGTTCTTGAGTTTGGACTCGGGATTTCGAGAGTATTTGTAGGGCATCTAGTTCAGGGTTTGCCATGTTCGTGGCATTAATGTTGGACTTCCACATCCATTTCATGTCAAGGTGTTTTAAAAAGCTCCATTTCTCAACCTTACCAACATGGCTGACCCTGTGGAGAGCTTATACGGTGAGGACTTGGAAAATTCACAGCCCGACAATCTCCAAGTTCTTTTGGAACAAAGACCAGAACATGCTGCCTGAGCAATTCACTCCATTGTATCTTTCACCTCTCCCGAGCAAACTTCAGAGACCTAAACTATATGCAAGCCCTTGTCATCCATCAAGATCCCCAGTCCCTCTAAATACGAGGCTCACCAACTCAGGATATCTCATGCCCAATGTGTTGCCATCGTGAGAAATCTCCAACTGGACAGGATCATCGCTGGAGGGGTTGGCATTTTGATCATCAAAGCGCACACTGCTGAGATCAAAGCTACATCACAAGGCTTCTTTTCTGGAATCCTGCACCGGTTGCTCTACTCATAAGCCTTTGCATAAGAAGAGCAAAATTTTTACACAAACTCGAAGTTGATAGTTTGATAGCATTAATGGTGTCAAACAACTGTAGTTATCTGCTATATTGTCAATATTTACAGGACAATATACAATGCTTCATCTCGGGACAAAACTTGAAGATATCGCCCATTCTTCCTTCTCAGCTCATATCCTGGCTCAGCTTCTGCTGTTCAAGCTTCTCAACTAGAGCTTTCTTCTCATCTTCCGCGAGAGAATTGAACATGAAGACAGACTTGTCGCCGATATCATCCTGCACAGCATGAGCCACATTTGTAAAAGGAAATTGTGAGAACGAACCAAAATCATACAAAAGCCAGAACTTCGCCAAAGTAGAAGCTACCTTTATAGGCTGAGTGAACTTCCTTCCTGCGAATATCACAAACAGAGCCATCCACGAGCCAAGCAGAATGGTTTTCAATCCATTGTCCATCAAACCAGTCTGCCAAATTCAAATTCGTGAGACAATTTCTAAATAGCCATGAGGACTGTCAAAAATAACGAACTTTCCATCAACTGCAGAAAGGGACATCGGCTGGTTTGTTTCCATTAAAGAAATGGTCCAAAAAGAAAGAATTTAAAAGACAAGCTAATCACAAAGAGTACCAAATGCCCCAGAAGAACTGATGGTATTATGAATGTGAGTATGCCAGCTTCCAGCTTCCCATAACAAAGGCCTAAAACGAGGAGAGCAAGCACTTGAATTGAAAAGGAACATTAAAGAAAAGAACTGAGAGATCATGCCTGACAGGAATTCCATAATTTTATATTAAATTTGATCATCAGAGGAAGGAAGATTCTAAAATTGCAAGAAGTGACAAACAAGACATGTAATGGGTTACCTTCCTTGAAGACGAGACCTGTCAAAGCAGCGAAAAGGGGGCCAACAAACCAAACAGAGGTCGGGTTCTCAACCACACACTGCACCAAGTTCTCACCAGCCGGTTGTGCGAGGAATGTATAAGTTGCCAAAGACCCGATCAGACCAAGGGCCCAAAAGGCTTGAAGGGTGCGTTTGATCTCGGTCACATAGATGTGAATCAGCAGCAACGATAACCCCAGCCCGCCTGCTCCGAGGGCATAGAAAAGATCGAGGTTCTGACTGAGTTGCTCGCTGACCCAAGAGTTCTCAGGTAAGAAGGCAGTTGAAGAAGCGATTACAAACGATGAAGCAGCTGTTACTAGCCCTGATCTGTACAATATCACCTGATAAACATCAAAACATTATTGATGAAACAGGGCAAGACCAATAAGCAGTTGAAGATCGGGGAGCTGGAAATTCAAAGAAAAATCTCCCATTTATGGAAAGAGTGCAAAAGAACCCTAATTCACATGACTCAGCTACTCAGCTTATACTCAGTATCAACAACCAACCATCCATCTTCGGAAAATGAAAGAGTGGAAACAATGTTTTCTGCTAACTTGTCCCAATCAGACATTATTGGAGACTATGTATACAAACTTTGCACGCATCTGATTCATTTCCTGCGATTTTTTAACCCACTTAAGCCTCAAAGAATCAAATTTAGCTCATACCCGTATTCAAACTGTGCATCGAACTAGGAACACTTCCAACTTTCGTAATTGTTATTCCATCTCGTTCATTTCAGGCGAAACAATATCAAATCAGCTCTCTAAGATATATCCATCCATATATTGGGGTGTAAGAAGCAAGGGAGACAGACTCTTACCTCTTTAACGTCGGAAGGATCGACGGTCCAGGGACCATAGACGCCCTGATAGACAGTTTGCGAGCTGTCGCCGAGTGCCTTGCACCTAACGGACGGCAGAGTCCGAAACTTCGAGCACCCGGGGGAAATTCGGCCTCCGCGCTTAGTTCCAGAGGTCACGGAGAGAGGAATAAGGGAGAGCGACATCACTGCTCCTGGAGCCATTAACGAAGGCGTTCGACGGTGCCGGAAATTCGTGCCGGAGAAGCGTCAGAGTCGCAGTCGTGAGGTGACTGTCCCGCTCGGCAAATCCTGAAAGTGTCTGTACCAGAGAGCGAGTAGGATATTTTTTGCCTTTTTCTCTCTAAATCCTAAAAGCCAGGTCATATATATTTGTGATACACCAATTAAAATTTCACATATAATTAATTCTATTTAAATTTTATTAAAACTTTTAAATAAATATGAATGAATAATTAAAGCGAAAGTTACATATGCTTGTAGTTTTTGTCAGTTGATGCTCGCAGTTCTCCTCTTCTCCTTTCTGTCTGTAAATCCTTCTGCATCCGATTGGTGAGAGTGAGACGCGGTTGAAGCTCGGAGAACGACTTGAGCCTCCGATCATTCGTTTCCCGCTCTCTCGGAGGTAAGCGAGTTGATAACCTGTTCCATTCGGCTTAATCCGATTGAAACTTGCCCGTAGTTTGTGCCGCATCTTCGCCTTCACGTATTTGATGTTCCACTACACGTTGCAATCGAGGTTCCTGTGAAACTGCTCGATAGCGATTTCACCGTTCTTCACAGTACGGAAACTTTTTCTTCACTTCAGTTAGTAGTCACGCACCCGCTTGTCCGAGCTGAATCAATTTCATGCTTATGCCTTCCTGTGAAATTGAATTCTGACAACTCAAGTGTTATTCGCCTTTTGAGCTTCAGCGTTGCACATTTTTCAGAAGCAGGTGGTTGCAGTTGGCTTGAGAATAATTTTTGTGTTGGCAGTTTCTTTTCCGGCGGTTGGAGGCAATGCAGATCAAGCAAGAGCAGGTTGTTGATGGTGAAGCATAGTCCGCTTCATCTGTTCTTCCGCCTGAGTTCAGCAACTGGTCATATGATGTAGATGAAGACATCATGAAGCAACAGAGTGAAGTTCATGCATCGGAATCGCAGAAGATTCCTTTTGTTGGAAACAGGGCAAGTGCTATGTTTCTCCCCTCTCTAGGAAAGAGAAGTTGCATATCCTGGCAATCACTGTAAAATCTTAACTTGTGCGTTTTGATTTGGGGCCATATCATGCCACCCATAGAAATCTTGTTTGAAGAGTTTCTTTTCTCCTTATCAGCTAGATTGTGTTTGATATATTCTTTTCTGATAGAAATCCTGCCTTCCGATTGTTTCAGGCAATTGTTGCCATTGTTTTCTTGCCACATTAGCTTTCTTAGTAATTATTTTGCTCATTGACTAGAGTTGAAAGTTCTCTACATGGCAGCTCTTCTTCTGTTTTCTTTTGCACTGTAGTGTTCACGCTTATCTGTGGCTCCAGATCTTCTTGATTGGCTGCACTGTTGTGTGTTGAAGTTGACCATTTTCTTCGTGCATTGAAATTATTTAATATCTGGGATGTGTAAATAGAGTCATAGACAAGAATAAAAGATTTGCAGATGTATATACTGCTATTGTACTTAACTCTTTATTGATTTGCATCTTTCAGAAAACTAGAAGAATTAACTTGTCTTGAAGTAAATAGTTGCTCCATTCAAAGTCAGCATTCATTTTGCTTTAGTTAAAAAAAAAAAAAAAAACAGTTGCATCATTCAGGACTTATACTGGAGTACCATCTAACTTGATCACATCTTAGTGCCGGCCTAAACTTCTCGATGCACGTTCCAGTTATTGCTTTTCAAATTAATTCTTATATACTCAATATCCTTTTAATTACGAACTTGGAAGATCCAACAAGATGGATTTTCTTTATATGCAGGAGCCTCTTTCTGCTCTGGCAGCTGAATACCAATCAGGCAGCCCAATTTTGCTCGAGAAGATTAAGGTTTATGTTGACGTTCTTCTATTGTTTCTTTCACCTGTTAATATATATTTCTTATGTTCATAGAATGAACATTCTACTGTTCAAAATGCAGTTGCTTGGGGAAAAATTTGCTACCATTCGACGAACATGAGGAGACGGGAACTGTTTTTTTGGCAGCTTTATGTTTTCTTACCTTGTAAATCATAGTGCATATACATCTCCATATATCTACTTTCTGTGATAATGTTTCTTTCGCAGTTATTGAAACTTTACGTTTCTCAATAGGAGCATATTCTGGAAACACAAGACCAGGCGGAGGTTGAACGTATCAAAGCTAATATTGAAGAGTGTCGAAGAACAATTCAAGGCTTAGGATACGGAGACTTTATCTTTGAGGATTTCTTTGCGGTAATTCAATTATTCACAATATTGCCTGTTGATTTAATTGTCTGGAAGGACATTTTTCCTTCATTGTCTCTTAACTTAGGTTAGGTTTTTCCTTGTCCTTTATGTGATTCTTTCCAATCTAACTCTTGATAGAATTTCCCGTTGCTTCAATCTTCTACTTGGTTTTTCCTTAGCATGCTGCTGTTGATATTAACATATTTTTTCTGTCAGTGACCTCATGCTTGTTTTTCTACATAATAAGCACAACAATAGGTTCTCTTCTGATGTTAGAGTACAACTATTTACTAGGAAAAAGTGTGGTGCCATTGGTTCTGTTGCTGGTGCAGCAAGGAAAAATTGCTTATTTGTGACAAGACAAGATTACTAGTCTGCTGTTTTCCTGGCAGTTTACTGAAATTGAAATAAATTGTTTGATGACGGTCTTAATTCTAAACACAAAGATATAGATTCATCAAGCGCTAAATTTTTCATTTTAGAGCAAGGTTTCTTCCTTTGAAGTTGACATTGATCCACACATTTATCGTCAGACTGTACACCTAATGTCTAATTCTCTACAACAGTCTACCTTGCAACTCGATGTTAATCTCAAAATTCTTCAGCTCTTCCTGGAGCAGTTGGAAAGTGTTCTCCAAGGAAATGAAACTTCGATAAGGTGGTATTAATTTGTTCTCTAGCATTCTAATTCTGTTGACGATAATAACAATCTGATTGCCAAACGTATGATTTTTACATTGGTGTAAGAAAAGTCATATTATCATGGTAGTCCAATAACTGCCTTTTTTATCGGTCTCAGTCACAATGAACTGCTGCAAATGAGTCAGGATCCCTCAGTCTAGGACAACGGTGAGCTCCTCAGAATCTTGGTCGTTAAATATTAAAAGCTCTTCAGCTTTGAAATTTTATTCGTGGATTCAGTTGTTTAGTTGTAATGTTCTTCAGATTTGTACCGCTGGAGAAATACGCAAACGCTCGGAATTTTTTGAACCATTCATAATGGGATTAGCCAGTTCAATAGTAGAACAGGTTTGTCTGATTCTACCATCAATCATTCTATCTATTCATTAGCAACGTTATTTTATTCAAACAAATCATAGTGATTACCCCATCAAGTGATGTGCATTTGCTGAATTCCTTCTAATTATTTGTGACCTTGTTTAAGGCATCAAATAAAATCATAGTTTTTAAAACCGGATCGGGCCGGAAACCGGTCAAGGTATGGGTTCTTGGATTCAACCGGGGTTCAATGGATCTAACCGGGTTTTTACAAATAATACCTATAATAATATAAAATTAGTAATATGAATGTAAAATTGTTATATTCTATACATCAATTTATAATTTCAACTTTACAAATAAGATTGTTATATTTTATACATTAATTTAGAGCTTAGGTTTCCTTTTTTTCTATTTTTGACTCTTATTTTTTATTTTTTTTATTTTTTTTGTTTTTCTTCATTGACCGGTTCCTATGGTTCAGCGGAAATCCGGTCAGACCGGCCTGTTCACACTGTCCAACCCGGTTCTTGATGCAAATGGAGTAATTAGCGAAACCGGACCGGGGTGGTGTCGGGTTCCCGGTCCAACCGGTTCGACCGGCCGGCCCTGTCCGGTTTTTAAAACTATGAATAAAATTGCCCCAGCTGCTCTGTACTTGCTTGGATTGCTCATTGCTGAGAAGTCTCAGGTTTACTTGTTTAGACATCATAATTTTTTGCTCATTAGCACCCATTCTATTGCAAAGCAGTTTTGCAGGTCCTCGGTCGAGTCGATGGGTAAAGAGAGCAATCACGTGCACATCACAGCCCTCTCTGATGCACTGGGCGTGCTGATCCGTGTGGTATGTCTGGACTGCAGGTCGTGTGACAAAGGTGCCGTAAATGTAAATCACCACGACTTTGTCCCCAGTCCAGGCGATTCTTCCAGCAGCAGCTCGTCAGGCAGTTCTAAGATCACTGAGCCCTTCATCGTCCTGCTGTGTCGGCCGGGTCACTACGATATTCTCTACCCCAGGTGACTTGAGTCCCTTTGGTCTTTTGTTGCAAAAACTCTGCACCCCTGTCCTTGTCGGTATTCGATGCTTTATGTAATCGGGACGGGGTCATGCACTGTTCTTCGCATCAACTTTGCCCCTTTTTCGTTTCTTTTGCTGATCGTTGCAATTGTATTTACTGGTTCGGTTCGATTTGAACTGATCAATTGAACTGGTTAAACCTTTAAAATCAAATAAAAATAGAACCTGTTGGGGAGAACCGGTTCTTTCCAATTTATTTTCGGTATGTTCTCCCTGAACTGGTTTTGGTTGCAAGATTTGATATGTGTATAAGTAAGATAATTGGAAAGTTAGTCATAATCTAAGAATTTTCAGATGTCACGGATTTATCAACTATGCTTTAAATTTTCAAATCACATTATCTCAGGTTGCAATAGATTTTACAGTCAAACATTGAAATTCGCTGCGAAGAAAAATCGACCGGATTCCACATGAAGAATTGACATGCTAACACAGCCGAAGCTTATTGGTTCACGAACTGAGTTGGAATTCTGTCTCGTATTGGGCATCTGCAGTTGGGCCTTGAAATAAGACACTGAAATGGGGAGACTCAGCGGAACGTGCACTGCTATCGCTTCCGGGTTCCTTGCCCGAATCCGTGTACACAACGATGGATGCACACGTTATGCGCTACACGGTAGGAGAATCCTTGGAGGATGTTTCGTGAGAAGTATGCAAGCAATCACATGCTCGAGAGCAAGCCGACCCACAATTGAAGGTCGGCTTGACTCCTCTTTTATTTTATTAGGATGGGGATTTCGCGTCTTATAAATGATAAAATTAACATATTGATTCAACTCAAATTTCAATTAGTTGAAATTGGTTGGAATTTTTTGAGTATGTACTATTATATGTAAACATTCTGGAGCTTTGGTGTCTTTTTCGTTGTCCACATTTGCCCTCAATCTAATTTACAGCAAAGATCTTTGTTAATTCTTTAAATTGTCTTATCTCACTTCATATATATAATTTTAACAGTAAAAAATCTTCATTTTTTTAACAAATAATTTGAAATTGTAAAAATAAAAAAGGTAAAATTCACTTAATATATTTAAAAATTGAGAATACTCTACTTACCACCATAAGTTAACGAATTTTAAATGAATTAATTATAATAAGTTATAAATAAACGATATAATTATGCGAATTTATCTTAATATTTCATATTTATTTATTTTTATTTGTTTGCATGCGTAGTACTTCACATTTGGATAACTATACGAATTTTTTGAATATTGGTGATGGACACCGAAATATAAGTTTTGGCACGTGCCTCTTTTCTAGTATGGAAAAGACACTGTACTTCCCAAGAGGACAAAAGCCAATTGCACTCATTCAATTATCCACCTCCACATTTGACAACCACATTTTACACGTGGTCTTAATTATCTCGTGCACTATGGGCACGCTTTTGGTGCACCTATCGCTTCGTACTATTGTCGTCGTCTCTGTGAAATTGGTCCCAAGATCGACAGGGAATCGATCAGGTGCACCCGACTCTAAGTGGTAACCATCTACGGCACAGTAACCGAATCGCTCAACAATGATAAAATTTAATGTAATAATTGTCTGTCTCGCTCACAAAAAAAAAAGAACTTTTGTCACAAAGCAATTCAATGGTCGAATCTATCAAATCATCATGGAGTGCCACCGACGTGTCCTCGGATGGGATAGAATGAGACTAATGAACTCACATCAGAGCCACCATCAGTTGAGCCGGGATTAGACTGTCGAGTTTGTCGGACTTATGCCAGACATTGTCGGGGTCAAGGTTATTAAGTCTTCCAAGACCATAAACTCATTTCTATATAAAAAAAAACCATAAATTTATTAGCCGGTAATATCTAATTCTTTTTATAAATAATTGATTTATATTTTATACGATCGATATTTTTTAGGGTAAATGATTCGAATTCATGCTCGTACACGACTGCCGGAGAAATTCGAGAATTGGATGACAGGCAGAGATGAACATTTTAAGTGCACCATGTGCTCGGCTGCCATAGTCCTCAGCACGTCAAGTCTCCTATCCGACATGTCGTATTCGTCGTAGCGGTCCATGGTTACCTAACATGTCTGCACCGGTGTCCTGTGCCGGTTACCCGGTCAAGCCATGCTGATCCGCTGCATTCTACCATCCATCTACCCATGCTTACATTAAAATGGAATCCTTATCTCTCGGAGGTATCGATTGGCTTGCAGTGGTTGGACTGTCTTACTCGACGCCTTTCGATCATGCAACTATAGTTGGGTCGGGACATGCTCGACCGTTCCTTGTGGCTCACAATATCTAGTATGAAAATACAGTGTTTTTTTTTTTTTTAAATATAAGCTTAGAAGGGGTGAAAGAAGGAGGGAATAAAATGAGTATAAGAAGTCTCATAAGTGAGATTTGTTATAAGAGGATCAATGAGTTAAAGATGAGATGTCTCAGAATGGTTTCCAAGCTCTTCCCGAGACGAGCTAATAGTCCATAACGTGTCTCCGCCAATTGGTTGTAGGTCTTTGAGCGATCTCCCCAATTTCAACAATACAAGAGAAAACTAAATCCGGGGTAACGGCCCGATTTGGCCGTCCGATTCTTAAGTCAAGTGCACAGAGAGCAATACAAAGTATCGGGGTGCAAGGTTTTCAAAAAGTACTACAGATCGGCCTCTATTCATAAGGAAAGATGAGTAATAATTGAGAGTCGTTGATAAACAAAAAAGTGTCACGCGATGTGTCATAACAATAAGGAAAATTATCTGCAAAAAAAAAAAAATAATTGGGGGGTGTAACGACTATTTTACACCCCCAATTATTTTATTATTTATCAAGATTAAACTCAAAACCTATAGATTACATGACAAAAGTGGTACCGATGGTACCAAATTCTATTTCAAATTGCTTACTTTCAGCTGTGTTTTACGGCAACGCGGAAAGCATTAAGAAGATGGGAACTCACAGGATGCCAAGAGAAAGGCCCTCAATGTCTACTAGACGCGACACTAGATTACTGCATTTGTTTAGTGGCGAGTGACACTGTAAGAAAATGGATGGAGATGAAAGCCGTAGTATTTGCCATCAGCAAGAACCCCACGGAGAGGGAAGCTCGGGAATCGGGCTAACCGTTCCCGTAAAGCTCGACTCTTCCTAGCAAGTTCGTGTCTAGTTCGACTATCTCTTTAACTGGGAACCTTTTTTTTTTTTTTTTTTTTTTTTTTTTGGTCGCCAGCCACGGTATCCAAGCAGGCCCCACCAGCGGTGAGATGGCATCTTTCAGCCAACCATACTTGACTAATCCGTTGGTCGCCCCGGGTCGCACGCCTGGCAATGGCGGGTGAGGCTCCCAAGAGGGGTGTCTGCGTACGTGAGGTCTCGAACCTGAGACCTCCTTAAGCGGCACCGAGCTGCTTACCACTCGGCCCAACCCCTCTTTAACTGGGAACCTGGTTTCTGCTTTCTATCTTAGCAAGTATTATTGTAAGGTTTGTCGTGAGGCAAACACATTGGGATTCACATTTCATGCGCCGTAAAATCCCTCGCGGAAATGAGTAAATAAGGATTGCTGCTCCCAGAGAGAGTTATCTAATGTCCCGGTCAGGAAAGAATCTTGTGCGTAATACCACGTGACAGTACTAACGGAGTGTTACGAGCTAATATAATTTAATTATTTTTAGGATATTTTTAATAAAATCTAAAAATAAAAAATAAATCATAAAGGGGAGAAAAACTTAAAAATGGTTTGGTTTGATTTGATTTGCTCGTGACACAACATCAGTACTATCAAGTGGTATACCCATTACGTACAAGACGTTCTCCCCGGTCTCAGAAATGAGTAGATTCTTGCACCTCTGTTCCTCTCTTTTCGAGCTCTTCGACTAGATGGGAACACGTTTTAGTATTGAAATATCATTAAGTACAGAGAAGGAAAAAAAAAAGGAGGGGACTGATACTGTGATACTATTTTTTTTTCTTTCTATTTAAGATTATGAAATTTTACGTTTAATTTTTATTAGTGAAATTTTACGTGATTTTTTTAAAGTAAGCAAAATTCCATTCAATCGAAATCAGTCGTGCAATACCTATGAGCTATTACAAAATCCCTCGATCGTAATGTTGTGTTAGAGACAATAAAGGGCAGTTTAGAACTAATGGAGGCAAACTCCAAATAAACCTAACCATAGCTGTGAAAAGTAGAGTCAAATCTTTGCAACACTACGATGTACAGAGACTTAGAACTATATAGATAAATGACTTGATAACTCTCTTTCACTGAGATCCCTATGGTTTCGACAGATGATTGGGATTAAGAGTTCGGTTATTACTGACTATCTACCATTGTCGATATGTTTACTCACGTGTATTTTTCTAATAGTCAGTCCAAAGGATCTCTCCATGTTCCCCAGTCCTATAATTTTTTTTTATTTTCTTGAATATTTTACTATATATTTATTTTTACAGTAATAATAAAATTCTCATTACTTTCAATTTAAAAAAAAGGTACGATATGTAATACAAGAATTACGTCCACGCCAAATGCAATGGATCATGCGCCACCGAACTAGTCTCACAGTTAGCAGAGTCCACTTCCAACTACAAAGCTAGCGGCGGCGGTAAGTTCACTTGACCAGTCGCGATCCGCGCGGTTGCTCCGGGTGAAAAACTAAAGACCCACTTCATAACCAATCTGAAATTAACCTAATGATTCTCTCACTAAATTCTCAAATGGATGATTCCAGAATCGATTCCCAAGTTGGGGACTCGAAGCGTAGAAACCGACACGGTAGTATCCAAGCAGCCGTCTCAAATGCAACATGTTGAAAGTGAGTCGTGCAATATTTGATGTTACGTGAATAAATTACACACTAGGATTTGGTTACCTCTGAGCACCGGTAACTACACAATAATCATTTTCTCATTGCGTTAATGGCCCGCATTCTCATTTGATTAATATACGACCTTTTAACTTTTCAGTAAATTGGCCATCAGATCAACACGCCCGGTTATCTTTCTATTTTCAGTAATATTCCCTCTCTACCTTCTGGTCCCTCTCCCATCCCGAGTTGCTGATTAGAGCATTGGAGGGTCGCATCGGCCATCACCCCTCCCTCACGTTCGACTTCTTATTGCATCTCCGAACTCATTGATTTGGAGCCGATTTGGAGCTTAACGTATCAACGGGCAACCGGTTCAAGATGGCGTCGAACTTCGGGTCCTACCACGATCCTATTAGTTTTAAACTGATGTCGAGGAGGTGTATGAGAAATAATTGAAAATACGAGCCCCAACAAGTAAAAATGAGAAAGTTTGGGTGCTAATAAGCAATTCGGAGCACCTTGTGGATTTTTGACGCTTGGGAAGCGATTAGTGGCAAGTAACTGTCAGGCAGCAGGCGGCAGCAGTGCCTGTTTACCGGCGAAATGGTTGCAAGGAATGAAACAGAAGAGAGTGTGCAGTACACTGCTCGAGCTCAGACGGAGACCGCTGCTTCCATGGTGCCGGCGTCTGGCTCTTCCAGAAAACTCCCGTCTCCTCCGCCATCATCGCAACCTCCAACCGCTCCCAGCACTTGAACTAGCTATCTAGCCAGCTAGCTAGCGGCCTCTCTCTCTCTCTCTCTCTCTCTCTCTCTATTTGTTCGCTGTTTGGGCTTTTGGAGGTTCTTGTGGCCGGCGATCTCCGTATACCGCGATATGGTGTCCTCCGAGGGGCCGAGTGTGATCAGAGGCGACCGCAGGGAGGAGACTGGTGGGTTGATTTCTCGATCGCTTGTCGAATTTTCTTCAGTCGTGGCTGCAGGGAATGGAGGAATCTGATGTTGATTTTGGAGAATTCCCTGTTTGTTTAGGTTCCGAGGACCCGCTGTACAAGGAGTTATGGCACGCCTGTGCTGGACCACTCGTCACCGTTCCTGGCGATGGAGATCTCGTGTACTACTTCCCCCAGGGCCATATCGAGCAGGTGAGTGATAGTTGCTCTGTGTCTATTGATTGCTACTTTTCCAAGTGCTTAGCTGTTTCAAATCACGAGGTTAGCTGATCAGCTATCCGTTAGTGGACGATTGGTTGATTGTTGTTCGGTTTCTCTGTAACAGATAGAGGCGTCGACAAATCAGCTCGACGATCAGCAAATGCCGGCTTATGGTCTCCCCTGGAAAATCCTCTGCCGTGTGATTCACGTGCTATTAAAGGTAAATTTCCTCTCTAGGTGCTCAGTTCGTTCTATACAGTCGCTTAAGGCTGAAACTTTTTGAGATTCCAGGGTTTTGATTTTGTTGACTGAGGCCTCAATATCTTTCAGGCTGAACCAGATACGGATGAGTTGTTTGCTCAAGTGACTCTGCTTCCTGAGCCTAATGTATGCCCCCCTGTATCAATTTTTTAAAGTGAGGCTAGGTTAGTACGTGATAGAGAATGATTTGCTAAAGGCTGAGTCTGATTTCTTTTGAATGGGTGCAATTGGATAGCAAGATGAGAATATGTTGGTGAGAGAATCTGCACCTCCTCCACCTCCACGTTCCCGTGTCCATTCATTTTGCAAGACGCTTACAGCTTCTGATACAAGCACTCATGGTGGGTTCTCTGTATTGAGACGCCATGCAGATGAATGCCTGCCTCCACTGGTTAGATTCCCTTTCCTCCTCCTGCATTAAAAAATGCACCCATGCAGAGAATCTTTCCGATAATGTAGCTTGGTTATGCTTTTGACGTTCGTGCTCTTTCACTGTTGATTTTGAGTAGGATATGTCCAGGCAACCCCCAACTCAGGAGTTGATGGCCAAAGATTTACATGGAACTGAGTGGCGCTTCCGTCATATATTTAGAGGTGATATGGCATAATTAAGCTTTTCTTTGAATATGATGACTTGTAATTAATAAAGTGTAGAAATTCATTTTATTTACATTCCATTCTTGAGGATACTCTGACAATTGTGGGGAAATTTTCATTTTGGATGTTTTAACATTAATATTTAATTTATCTAAAAAAAATAGCTACGGGTTTGTTCATGAAAGTTGTTCATCCACACGGTTATTGTTTTGCAAACAATAACATGTAAAAGGTTTCATTCAGTGGTAGCAAATCCATTTCTGTCCAGTTAATGTTTCTTTAATTTCTAAGCTGAATCCTAGCTTGGACCTTGCTTCGATATTGAAAAGCTGACTTTTACTTTCTCTCTCTTTACGGCTTGTGTATTTCAATATTGAATGTCCAACAGTGTTATTCCATCACACGCCTTCAGTATTTTCGATAAAATTGACCAATTAGACATTTATTTAAGCATATCACCAGCCCCTGGCAATGAACGTCTACTGCATGTGAGTCTCATTATGTGTAATGCTAAGCTTATCAATTTAAGTGATATGTCTTTTAGTGATTAAATATTGGAATTCATCAATGTGGGATAACAATAAATACAGGTCAACCAAGGAGGCATCTGCTCCAAAGTGGTTGGTCTCTATTTGTCAGCTCTAAGAAGCTTGTTGCGGGAGATGCTTTTATTTTCCTTAGGTAATCTCCCTCCCCTATGCTCTACCCCCTGTGTGCATGTAAATGCATATGTACGATGTGTGTTCTGAGATAGTGGTTGTACATGTCTATGTGTTATTGTCATCTTCTCGGAGTAGGTGTGCCACAGAGCTAGCCTAAGACTCGATGATTGCTTGTTCAAATGGTTTGTCATGAAAACTTTTTATTGTTGTCCATCTACTTTGTCAGAGGGGAAAACGGTGAACTGAGGGTTGGAGTTAGGCGCGCCATGAAGCAATTGTATAATATTCCATCTTCAATCATGCCCAGCCACAGTATGCATATCGGTGTCCTCGCAACAGCATGGCATGCCATCTCAACTGGTACAATGTTCACCGTGTACTACAAACCAAGGTGTGTGGTTGAGTTTCATGTATCGCGCCTTTCTTGATCATCCTATTCCATTTTTTTTTTCTGAACTAGTTTTTGGACCCCCAGGACAAGCCCTGCTGAGTTCATTGTCCCATTTGACAAATATATGGAGTCTGTCAAGGTCAATTATTCAATTGGCATGAGGTTCAAGATGAAGTTTGAAGGTGAAGAAGCTCCAGAGCAGAGGTTTGGCTCTGATGAAACTGAGTCATGTGAGATTTAATTGCACCAATCCTCTAATCATCCTGTGGCCTCTGACAAACCAGGTTTTCGGGCACAGTAGTTGGAATTGATGATGCTGAACATGTTCGATGGCCTGGGTCGAAATGGAGATGTTTGAAGGTGCGATGGGATGAAGTTTCTTCTATTCATCGTCCAGAAAGAGTCTCTCCTTGGAATATAGAGCCAGCCACAGTTGCTCCGCAACCGCCCCCTAGTTCCCGATTGAAAAGGCACCGCACAAGCATGGTGTTGTCCATTGATTCTTCTGTCCTAACAAGGGAAGGTATAATGTGATTTTCTCACATGCTTTGTTCTGACTTCTAGCTTTCCATTAAACTCGAGCATATGCGTTCACTTTTTCAGGCTCTTCCAGGATCAGTGTGGACCTCCCAGCAGAAAAAGGTTATATGAAGGCCTTGCAAGGTCAAGAAGTCCTGAATTCAAAGGAAATGTTACCATTGAATAATGATTCTGAGACTGTCGAGATCCCTAGTGCACTGGCTGCTTCCCAAAGCGGTGTTCAAATCAACATGAGTAAGGAGGGAAAACATGGACCAGAGACCTGGGCTCCTCCATTAATGCCAGAATCTAGGATTGGTTTAGCATCGGATGCTCAAACTCTGCATTTGCCTTGCCGGGTTTTCCCTTCCTTCTTATACAAGAATGATGCCAATGTGGCTGAACTGAAGTGCGATTTGCTCCCAGAAAGCAAGGCCAACTCTTATATGTCTCAGCTAAATCTGATGCAATCAAGCCCCTCTCTGAGTTTGTTGGGTCCCCGCATGATACTTCCTGCCAAGGTTGACAAAAAACCACCCCAGATATATGTCCAACGCAGTGCATTCTCTAGGTTCAACAGTGGACATGGTCCCGAAAATCAGCATCGACCAGGAAGTTGGCTCCATCCCTTCCTGCCACCGTCACTTGCTGAAGATTTGAATCCTGATGCAACTCCCAAGTCAAATTCTCCGCTTATGCAACAGTTACATACATCTAATGGTGCTGCTGCCTGTAAGCTTTTCGGCATCTCCTTGAATAGCAGCATGGTGGCAGGGGAACAATCTAGAGCAGATTGGCCATTGGAGCAAGTTGATCTCGAGTTGGACTGTTCACAAAATCCCAAAATCAACCTGCTCAATGAATTTGTAGACGGTGCTGGTACTTGCTATGAACCAGGAAAGGCAATCGAATCTTCAGACCAAATTGTCAGCGACATGCAGGGCAAGCAGCAGGCTGGCTTTACAAGAAGTTGTGTTAAGGTTATTTATCAACCTCCCAATTCAATTTTGTATCAGCAGGCAAAAGTTTTAATCAAGTTCACCTTACTGATTGGATTGGTCTCTGTACCCAGGTACACAAGCAAGGAATAGCTGTTGGGAGATCTGTGGACTTAAACAAACTCAGTGGCTACGATGAATTGACAGCTGAGCTGGACAGAATCTTTGAATTAGATGGCAACCTCATCGGTCCAAACAATAATTGGCTTGTCGTATTTACTGATGATGAGGACGATATGATGCTCGTGGGAGATGATCCATGGCAGTAAGCACTCAGATATCCATGCCTATTTGCATAGAAACCTTGAGCTACTCGATCAGTCGTCGAGTTTCTGGTCTCATAAATGGGGTCTTTCTTTTTTCTGCATTGAAGGGAATTCTGCAGCATGGTGCGGAAAATCTTTGTCTACACTAAGGAGGAAGTGAAGCGGATGACTCCTCAACCTTCAAATCCCGAAACCGAGCGTCCACCAAATAGAACGGACCCACAGGACAATGTCGGAGATCATTAGGGAGGTTAGTCCATCTTCTGATCCCCCTCTTGAACTTCACCTGTATATGATATTTATTTTCGAGATCTTGAATCCCCAGTCGTCTTCTACTCCAATGAACTGGAGGAATAGTAAACCCGGCCAAGCTATCCTAAGTGCCTTGGTAGTGTGTTATTAGCAATAGGGATATAATACCTGGCCTGAACCGCGCTACTGTGAACGCTGCAGTTATCTTTTTTTGTGCGGGATCACATCCTCGATGTACATATTATACGATCAAACACCGTTGTTGTCCGTCTATGTTTTGTCTGATCGTGTTGTCCTGTAGGATCTCTGCCTTCATCTCTGTGCATGAATCATCTAATTGAATTTCTTCCGAGTGGAATTAGGATCATTTTATTCCATAAGTCAATGTACAACGGATGAAGATGCAAAAGGTCGTGATCTTCGAGATTTGCTCGAGTGCTTTTTTCACTTGTAGACCGGTTCTTTAGGACCACGATATTCGTTTCGGTCTTGTAACTCTGCATTCATATCAATAGTGCATCAAAGTTTAAGGTGTTGGGCTATGGCCAGCCCTTCTGCCAAATGTTCGAGTGATTCCATTCTCTATCTATAGTAGCGGAAAGCGTCAGTGTCTTTACTGAGGGGGTTTCGAGAAAGATAAATATGATGAATTATCGATGAAAATCCTTTAAAAAAAAAACTAGAATGAGCAGCTTGGTTTATAACTAGTCAGCTTCGATATTTATCAAAATAAAATAAAATCTCTTGAATAAAAAATTTTAAAAAATATTTTTTATCAGTAAAAGAAATGATATTGATAATTAATCAAAATTTGGGCCCAGTGTGACAGCCCTCAAAAATGTATTCATTGTTAGAGTTCGTCATCTTATTTTTAAATAATTTACTTACTGAAACAATAGTACAATGAAATAATAAAAAATAAAAGACAAAGAAAATCTGAAAGGTGGAGGGGACGCGCGAGGTAACGTATACTCATCCAACCCGCTGTCCTCTTCCTACAACCACATGTTTCTCCTCTCTCACCCCTACGTCACCCAACCGACGTGCGGCAGGTCGTGACGCGCCAATCGTATAATGCCACGGAGGCGTAAACTAACAGCGCACCCCGCGGTGACTGGAGCGCTGTCCCCTCATTTATTTTGCATAAAATAATTTATAATACAAACATATTTATATATGGAGACCTTTATAAAATCGATAAAGTACTGTATCTTGTTGGTTTTATAAAATTTTTTACTTATACATATGTGTATATATATATATATATATATAAAAGCAGACGGAGAGTACAAGTGTGCAATAATTTTTACCTCTAACTGCAGTAATTACGTGCCAATACTGCGACACGTGTCTCACGCGCGTCTTAGTTTAAGGAATCCCTACTGGGCAGAGCAGAGATTCACATTATCCAATTGACACCGTAGCATCTATTTATCCATAAGATTCACTTTTTTTTAAAAAAAATATGATTATTAGTTTTATTAAAGTGTCAAATAATTATTGACTTGTTTCGAATAGGTCAACCTTGCGAATTCTCACTTGATCCATGCGTAGCTAAGAGACAGCATGACGGACTAAAACATTTAGTAGTCATGAGAAATTAAGGCAAGAGTGATTCCCGCAGCAGCAGCGACCAAAACGGGGAGCAAGCGTAAACCGTGTGAGCGAAATTGTGGGAGAGTAATACGGGCGTCGTGCTGTTGGACCAAGTAGCGGAATGATGCAACCTGGCTGGGTGGTGAGAGTCAAGTAATCGATAGCATCACTAGCTCACGCTCTGATTCTCAGTAGTATCACTTGTGTAATCAATCGGGAGGGACCACCTTCCCTGCAAGGCTGAATAGTCTCGGATCACTGATAGCGAAGCAGTACGGTGAGAGAAGGGCGAAAAGACGGCATTGGAGAGTGAAATAAAATATGAAACTTGTGTGAGCTTCCATTGGCGTGCCGGTTGAAGAAGAATAAGCTGCCAGCTGATACGCATGACTTGGTTGAGTGAAGTGAACCCATGAAAGTCATGTATTTGTTATTCAATTCTTGAAACCTCCTCTCATGGGTGATCATCCTCTTTTCTTCTTCTTCTTTTTTTTTTTCCCATTTCTTTTTCCCTTTTAATAAGTTCAACTGCGTGGAATTGATCAAATTCTGGCTTTTAATTAATAACCATACAGTATACTCATGCTTCACTCTCTTAAATAAAGTCTTGGGTTCTAAGTCTTATAAATGAAAATAATTCATATTGGGAGAGCTTTACATTCGAGTGAGTCCTCCATGCTTGAACTGGATTAATCGGTGCCCGTTAGATCTCTGGATACCGGTGGTTCAGATCGAAAAATACAGTATACCTAGCCAAAAAGGTATTACCATCTAATAACTTATACTTTTACATGAATACTTATTACAAGCAAGACTCGTAGGCTGCTCAGAAAAGGATACGATGAAGAGAGAGTAATTAAGCACATGGAATTTTATTGATGCGAATAAAAAAACAGTTTTGAAAAGGAAAAAAAAAATCAAAACCGCTTCTCAGTAACTTAAAAAATGTACAGACATGAGATTATGTGACTAATATTTTAGGGTTTGAGTTTTGAAATGTTTCCGTAAAATTTTTAAATTACATTCAACTTGGCATCGACTTCAAAATTCACTTCATAAATTACAACCAACTTGTTATTAAATTTTACGAGTAATCGTTTATATATATTTTTTTAAAATTCACAATCTCATATTCCAATTTATAACTGAAAATTTTTATTTACCGTTGAAACCTTTTACCCTTAAAAAAAACATTTTTCCCATAATCGAACAAAACGCGAATTCTTATTGGGCAAACGGCCAACGAGAGGGCGACAGCAGGGTTTATTATCTGGTCTTGCTCCCGTCTGGAGAAGAAGAAGAAGAAGAATTGTACAGGGACAGAGAACGGATTTCTGGCAATGGCGGAGACCTGGAAATGGTGGTTTGGTTTTTGCTTACTTACAGTTGGCGCCAAATGGAATTACATTGCAGTTGATAATGTCCTGTCCTTTCCTATCTACCCAATCCCAACCTTTCTCTCTCCTTCTCTCTCTCTCTCTCTCTCCCCTCCTCCCTCCTCCCGTCTCTGATTCTCTCTTCACCTGTCCTCGTTATCTCTGTAACTGATGAGCTCAGAGCATCCGACACCGACGAATTCGGACCCATGAAACTGCAAATATCAAGTAACGCCTTTTGGGTCTTCCTCTTCCCGCATAATAAATTTAATGAAGAGCCCGGCCTCTGAGACTGTAAGCTTCCTTTCTCCTCGCTCCCTCTTCTTGCAGCTCTTGCTCTGCTAAGCCTTTCCCTTTACTTATCAGAAAGCTTAGTACTCTGTCGGGTAAGGCTCTATTCTTTATTTAGTATCAAAAAAATTGCAGCTTTCTCTCTAGATACTGTATGGTCGCACGACTTTATGCTGCATTGCCTCGGAGCAACCTATTGATTAAGAGGTTTTAATAACTGATTTGGGAAGTTGGTATTAAGAAAAGAAACTTGTGCTGAAAAAGGGCATGCTGTGATTTTTTGAGTGTTCCAACACCAAAAAGAAGTTCGATTTTTCCATGGTTTATTCCTGAACTGGTTCTCTTTTTGGAATGGAGGGGTTTAGTTCTTCTTTAGGAGCTTAAAGTGGGTAACGTTCATATTTTTGGGCAATTAATTAAAAAACCAGGAGCCCTATCTGCCATGAAGAAAGCGGAGAAGAAAACCAATTTCGGCACATGTACTTTACTATCTTTTGGTCTTTTCGAAATTATACTTTGTCCACCAACATAGGTTATTTGAGATGATTTAATGGTTCAAATTGAGTTAGTTGTAAACAGATGAAATATGTGAAAGTTTTAACCTTTAATTGGCAAATCCGTTTCATAACTTGATTAGTCGGGCCAATTGCGCTCAGGATGACATACAGAAAAATATAATATATATTTTGTCAGACAAGTTGCAGTGTCATTCCAAAAGAATATCATTTTTGGCGGTTTTCAGGTATAAGTTCATTGAACTGTGCCCTTCCGCGGATTCCTGCATTCCTTGGAAGCCTTCCAATCATAATAAAAGAAGGGGAGGGGAGGGCGAGAAACGAGGAAGTCCCTGAGTTAAGGGATTCAGTGCAAAGCATTTAACAATGTACAACGCACGAAGCCAGAACTTCCCATCTGACAAAAGGACAAGTTCCTCAATTACATCACTATAGTTTGCATGAATTCTTGCGGCAAGTTTCTGCTGTCTTCTCCCATCTTCATGTGACTGAGAGCAGCTCATTTACAAGTCTGCAGTCCGCAGATTTCATTGCACGATCTGAATTCATTCTAGTTAAACTTAACAGATGTCTAACTTTTCCGGAGGCTAAAGATGGTTGTTTTGTCAATTCAGGAAGCTAACATTTTCTCAGGCTTGTGATACTTTGTGGTAGATGGAAACTGGAGAAAAGAAATGTTCACGAGGGTATGGCAAACCACCATGGATATTCAGAGGCAGGCAAGTCCAGCTACCAAGATTTAAGGGCTGTTCTGTAAATTTTTTAATCCATTGCTTCCTATCTGATATCCCCCCTTGGTCTCGGTTCAGTGCACTGTACCAACTTCACCTTGTCAAAGCAGAAACAGCTCGATCATTAATCCCGAAAGAATTCAGACTAGTCGAAGCTTTTGGGTATGTTTCTTGTTGCCTAGTTAAATTAGTTGAGAATAAGACTGTAGAAGTTTCCACATGAAGGTTCATTGTTCTGTTCCAATTCTATTTCTTTCTTTCCTTTCATAGGTATACTCTAGGCGGTTTCTTTCTTGCTAGCTATGAAGATAGTCCAGCCGGAGTCTTCGATGAGGTTTGACGTAGTATTTGGCAATTGATTGTCAGGAAGAACTTTTTGTTCTCTTTTCCTCCTTTTGAATCATTAATTTGAATTTAACTGTTTATTTTGCAGCTGGTGGTGATTGCTGGAACTGTATGGAACCCACCAAAATCTTGCGCGTAAGTTCTGTACCCTATTCTCCTCCTATTCAGCATCAAGCCAATGACAACTAGTTCGAAGCTAATAAGATGATGATTGCGAGGATTTTTAGTACTTTTAGACAGAACTGGCCTCAAGAAACATTATAGTGCATACCACCTCGTTGAGAATACCATGTCTAGCTCTTCTTTTTAGTAGCAGGAATTACTTTGTTCAACAATAAAAACTGTGTACTGACTTCATTAACAAAATTTAGCTAGCAAAAGCTTCATCTTGTAAGGGACTGAATGAGCCCTCAATGTGGTTCTGTTTGCAGTCTGAAGTTTGCTAACTGATGAGTAGGTGCTGACTTGCTTGTGTCTATGTGTAGTTGGGCAGCGAAAGTGCTCGTGAACAGTGACGAGGCTTGCAAACATGGACGAAAGGCGAGATATCTTTCAACTCGAGCTCTTTTTGGCTTATGGATTCATCTGCCATGTTGTCTTATGCACTATTTTTCATGTTCAGGATGTGGGACTTCCAAGTCAAGTTGCAAAGTTTTCAAAGGTAACCTTTCCCAGATTATGATCTTCCTTCCGCTATATCTCATTTTTCAGCTTTAAATTGCCTTTTTCTTGGGGTCCTTGAAGAGATCATTGAAATGGAAGGTTGTTCTTTAATGATTTTCCTCTTAGTCTAATCAGAAACTCTTGTTACACATTCTGCACATTGTATAATGCTCGGGTTCTTCTTGAAAGAGGACTTAATGTCTTGAAACCCGAAAGTGGATGGATAGAGTTTTCCTATGGTATGCTAATTTTTCACGACAGAGGCTTGCTCCAGCTCCACAGCAACCTTCCAAGAGAGGGAATCAGTTTCTAAGCATTCTTGGCATCGGTGCTTCCAGTGTGCCAGATCAGATGGAGGTCTCGGTGTGTGAAGTCGATAGCTCCACAGCGGCTGATCCATGCCATATTAATCTCGTAACTTCCGGTAATTTTTTGGGATGAGGTAAATGTACCATCTTCAGTTCTTGGCCTGCTCTGATAATGAGATTCTTTGTGCAGTGGCTGCAGAGAGGGTCAACAAGTGGAGGGGACCTCCGATAAAGATGTGGCTCCCGAGTTTTAGGTGATGTCCATTTTCCAAGCAAAAACGAAAAAACACCAAATAGATGCAAAGCTGGATAGGAGCTCTTTTCCGTGTTTTCTTGTATTCTTTGCAGCTGACAGTATTCTCTCACAAAATTGCAGTGGTCGGACCAGTCACAATCCCAACCTCCTAAAATACTCCTGCCAGATAGAATGCAGGTACTGTTCTTTCCACCTCCAGAAAGACCAAATGAAGCTTGATTAACTTAATAAACCAATTCGAGACCCCATCTTTTTCTGTGCTATAATTAAATGTGGTGCTTCTGTACAGGTTAGCAGCTTGTTTCAATACTTGTTAGATCCATTAGGCATTATGGCCTTTTTTGAGTTTGGCTTCTCGACTTGTCTGTGGACCATTCATGCTTGTGTATTGGCTTTAAGCATTTTGCTGAGTTGGCTATAATCTTTCAGAATCTTAACATTTCTCATCTTCTATGGATTCTGGAACAGGGTCCGAGCAGTGAGTCCACTAAAAGTGACAAAGCTCTCCTCCCACACGGGAAACACTGGGAGGGAAGTCGAAGATCCGGAGCACGGAAGTTGCGGCGCGGTGGAATCCGGAGCACGGGATTTGAGAGGGAACGAGCAGAACCTCTGCTTATCAGTGATGCTGTCAAAGCCCATATTAGCATTGGAGTTCAGTTGCCTGAAGATGCAGGTTAATGCTCCCGTTGTAATCTCCCATTGCTCAGAAACGCCCCTCGGATACTCTTAGTTCAATTCTTACACAAATGTTCATTCGAAATATGAACACACATGTTTTGATGTCGGAGAACCATTTTTTATTGTCAACTTTTCTTCCAGAGAAATATACAAAATTCTACATTTTCTCAGGCAAAGGATCAAACCCAAAGCTAACAAACCAACAAACAAATCAAATTCTCTTTGATCATTATCAGAATCTTGGAACCCATTTCACTGTATATTGAAGAACTGATCGGGGACAGATCAGAAGGCTTCTGGTAGCGGTTGGCTGTGTAAGAAAGCTCGGAAGAGAACAAGCGATCTCCCGGGCTGCGAGAATGGAGCTTCATGGGATGCACCTCTTATGGTTGCGAATGACAGAACATTCCCATAGACTTGAGTCCAGCCACCCACCTGAAAAGTCAAGAACCCTTATCGATCTTTCCATAAACCATTCAAACACAGATTCAGCTTTCAAGATACCGATTACTTTTCGAGTTTGTGCAATCTTTCTCACCTGCTGTCCCTCAAACCAGACTCTATACGGGGTCGTAGTGTTCAGTCCTAATTCCTCTGCTAAACCATGAACCAGTGTCCGACTTCCCGTCAGTGGGATGACAGAATCTTGGTCTCCACTGTACTTTGAATGCATGTGTTAATAAGCTGCCTTTTGTTAAAGCAGTGATGAAGATTTCAAGAGGTATGACGATTTTACCTGTAAACGAGTACTGGGATTGCAGCCTTAATGAGCTTGCCCAGGATCGTGATTGTCGGAATTTCTAAGTTGATCAAATCGTAATCTAGCACACTGCAAACAATAAGATCAACTGTCCAGTCCTGATGAAAAGGAGCAAATGATTGATGCAATTTGCTGAGAAAAGAAAAAGGTTTTACTTGCTGCAAACAGCCCATTTCCTGACCCCAACGAGCCGTGCATGGAGAGCACTTTGAACATCTCGCCGGTTCAGATAATTCACGGTCTCATCCTCAATACAAACATCTACTGTCTCGGTAACTCGCTGCAGGTGGACACAGTAAAACAAAGTAAGAATACAACAGTGATATCCCTAATTGCAAATATGTGATGGAATCGTATTACTTGAGGACTAAGGCGTTTGGACTGTGAGAGCACCGATGATATGCAGACATCGAGAGTAACATCATAGTTGTCCACGAACTTGCTGGTCTCTTGGGTCACTTGTCCCATCACCTTAGAGCAGACAGGAGATACCGAGCCTCGAGCGTATTCGCTCACGTAGCGAGAATAGTTACAGACAGAAGTGAACATTCTGTAAGTCGAGTCCGATATGAGTCCATGGGACCAGAAGAACTCCGCCCTCGAGTTGAAATCGGTAGCAAACTCTAACACCGGGTTGCCCAGCTTAAATTGAATGTACAAAAAGCACAATGTGTGAATGAAACTATGATTGCACCTCAAAAGCTGCATGGTTTTAGGATTATGTCATGGACTCACAGCAATGCCCTTCAAGTTGAAGAGCTTCTCCTTCTTGTTTAACTGAAGCATGAGGTCTGCTAACTGGGGAACATAGTGACCTATTTATTCATCACAGTTGGATTCTATTTGATTAGATTCAAGTCCCATCTCTTAATAGGCAAAACAAAAGGGATTTGTCTGAATGCTTGAAGCAGAAACAGCATTGATTCACCTGCATAGCTCTCTCCTGTGATGAACAGGCTACTGTTTCTGTACTGGGGGAACTTGACAAACCACCTTTGCAAGAAAACCAGATTGTCCCTGGCTATTGAAGAAAGAGAGGAGAAGTTTCAGTAAAAAGAAGAACATTGAAAAGGCAAGGCAAAATGTAAAGAAGTTTGAAAGGCTTCCCACTTTTTTCTTGTCAAACCCGTAAAGGAACAAGACAAAGCAACAACTGTAGAAACACAGTGCAGCTATCACTCATCATCATGAAAGGAAAGAAAGGATCTTCTCAGAACCCCCAAAGAATTACCGCACCATGACTGAACCCAAAAGGAAGTTTTAACTTTAGAAAAATGACTTCTTTGCACTCAAGTATTGGAGGGGGAGAGGATAAACATAAAACACTGCATGCCTGTGATCTTGTCATTGACAGCTTCATAGGAGGAGGTGTCTGTTGAAAAGGAGAACCCTACCCCAATCGGTGTTTCCAAATACAACATGTTTGCTTCTGCAAGAGAATCAATAGCAAGAAATCATAAACTGTTAAAGAAGAGAACGAGGAACGTGGAAATAGTGTTGGCACCTCTGTTCCAGCTGTATTCATTTCTGACCAAAACCACTCCGCTGGGCCTAAATGGTCCATTCTCAGAGAAAGCTCCCACACCCAGAGAGGAACAGCCAGGTCCTGCAAGAATCCGAGAACCCCAGAACAGAAATGTGAAACTGATCTAATCAAGAACATAAGAAAGCAGAGCTGAAGTTTGGTTAGTGTTCTGTTCTGATGCAAGGATACCTCCATTGAGCCACAGAACAAGGGGCTTGGAGGCAGGATCCTGCTCTGCTTCAGCAAAGTAGTAGAACAGGGCCCTCTGCTTCCTCGCATCGACCGTGACGTAGCCCGAATACTGACTGAACCCGACTTCGGGCTGCCCCGGCAGGCGACCAACGAGGTCGAGCAGCCCGGGGAACGATTCTGTTTGGGGGAGTGAGCAGAGGAGATGAAGCAGAGCCATGGACATTGCCATGGCAGCCCATCTTGGTGGAGAAGGCATTCTGTTGCTGATTGTAACAATGGCGGATGATGAGTGCAAAGGAAGGAAGTGTTGCGAGAGCAAACAGCCAACGGACAGAGAGAAGAGCAGAACCTTATGCGATGGTCACTTGGTCATTGGGGAGTGTGGTGCCATAATTTATATAAAGAGCATGTCTGTCTTTCCTCTGTAGTCCTAATAATTTGAATTAATTTTTTTAGATAATTGGATTAATCATTTTTATTAAGATAAAAATATGTTATAAGATTTTTCCAAGGAGAAAGTCTTATATATAACAATTACACTACGTGACAGTACTGATGTGATGTCATGAACCAATCAATTCTATGTTCATTTTTTTCCATTTTTAGGTTTTATTTAAAGTATTATAGAATCGTATCGGATTATGACACTACATCAGCATTACCACGTGATGTGCCCGCTACACAGAATACCCTCTCCTATACAAGAGGGCGTTCCCTTCTATGAGTGTAACCTAGCGGAGCAGAACTTGAGCAACTAGATAGATCGGGATCGGGTGCGAGTTTGAACTGGTCCAATATTTCAAGCCCAAACTCGATTCACTGTAATGAACGAATGCTCAATGAGCCTATACAAGTCGAGGAAGAGGATGGAAGGTGGGAATTGGACAAGTGTGTTCATTATAGAGACTATTACTAAAAAAAAAATTTATAGAGACTGGGGAGGAAAACTCATTATGATTAGGGTTGAGTTAGCCGGTGAAGAAGATGGAAATGTTGGGTTTCACGATTTTTTTTTTATTTTCAGAATAATTTATAATAATATATATTATTACTATTACTAAAAATACAAAATTCGATTAGGCTCGTGAAGCTTGTTAGGCTCAGACTGTCTCATCTAACTGGTGAGCTCGAGTTCGGGCTGACTAGAACTTGTCAAGATAAAATCAAATTTAAGTTTTTACGGAATCAAGTCCGAACCATTTCATCAATCGTCTTATTTCATTTACGCCTTAATTTCCCTCACTTATAAATCAAATACAATCAAGAATCTGCACAAAGTAATTTTAAAAAAAAAGGTTCTTTTTCTATTCTCTAAATCAGAGATGGTTGAGCTAAAAAATTGCTTAAAACACGAGAGAATTTAGTACAATTAGTACTGTTTTCATCACATGACTTAAATATTCAGAGTTTAATCTCACCGATGATACTTTTCATACTCTTTTATCTCATCTTTCTTCTACCGTTTATATAGGTTACCGAAAAAAGCGGCCTACCACATGAATGCTGCATAGGGAACGTTTTCCATCCGGAGAAAATCTTAGAGAGTCTTTTATGTTGTAACCTATTAAATAACAAATATAATAATTACTTTTATTATTAACACTTATCTTTATTTAAATTAAATTAATTTATATATTTTTTATATTATGTAATAAAATAAAAAGAATAAAAATTTGTTCTTATTTAATTGCGAGACTCGAAGGGGTTCACGGAAGTCGCAGAGAGAGAGAGAGAGAGAGGGGTGGGGGAGGCCCCTGCGGCCCTGCCTGCCACCCCTAAAATAAAAACAGAGAACTTTATGGTGCTCTTAGCATTTTCTGATAACGTATATCACAACTAGTACAGTGCCACCGCTTCTTTAGCGGGCATCTAGTTGGATGAATCTGTGTGTATTCTAAAAATCCACTCTCCATCTAACGGTGAATAGAAAGGCACGATACCACTCCGTAAAGAACATAGAGACTTTCGGTAGGTGTGTACCGCTTGTAAAAGCCTATTGGACAAATAAGTCTTACACCTAACGGAAAACCAATCGGTATCTAACTGATTATAGTAGACAATAATTTAAGCTCGAGTAGCATCCTAGGGTGCAGCAGGAATGGTGAGGCGTTCCTGGCGACCGGTATCGAAAAGGTGCTGTTGATCCCGGGTTCGACTCCCACCCTGTGAAGCTTAAATGGACAAAGACCACAGGATGCATCACCCTCCCCGGTGACCGACTCAGCCGGAACTGTTGATCCCGGGCAATGGCCGAAGGGGCGCACGGGGACTAGTCCGTCCGACGGCCGAGAAATCCCGTTTCCAAAAAATAAATAAATAATCTAAGATCAAGTACGATTAGCTCTTTAATTTATACTGTAATTATAAATTTTTTTTACTTATAAAGTTTTCGACTTCCTCAAAGTAAGAATTCTCAAATTCCTGGAACCAAACCAGGTTGGACTCTTTCTTGGATTTTTCTTTCCCTAGTAGTTGTTCTCAAGAATGCTGAACAGTCACTGAACCATTCAACAGTTCAATATAATGATTCACAATTAGTGAGTGATTCAAATTAAAAAAAAAAAGAGAGAATCCAATGACTCATAATGAGTTTCTTCACCTGCTTAACCGTTCATCGTCCGAACCATAAAATTTCCCTATTTTCAGATGTGTAGATACGCACATTACACAGGAAAGGAAAGCTAAGGCTGAATCATGGCGCCTGAAGACTATAACGAATATAATATAAATATATATACACGCACACACATACACATATACATATAATAACATACATACATAGACTTTTTAGATTTCCCATAAATGTAAAAGATTGGAATTGGATTGATTATGCTTTTGCCCCCCCGACCCCCCCTGCCCTTTCAGCAGGTACACGCTGACACATATCCTCTTTGATTTCTTGTCCCTGAACCGGTGATCTACCTTGTTAATTACCTAACATAAGCAAAGATTACTTTCACATTTAACTCGCCCTCGCATCCGGAACGATGGGGACAGATCCAAGATTATCCGACCCGACCCTCCTGTACGAGAACCGCTCGCCCGAATTCTCGGCTCCATGATGATGACCTCTCTTAACCGACTAGCCTCGGTCGACCTCATGGAGCACCCTCTCCGACCAACAAGTCGGTTTGCCAAGCAGGGTCGCGTCGGATAGATCATCCATATCGTGAGTCGAATCACATCAGCTAGTTATGCACCCACTCTATGAGACAATCCTCCGACATGAAACAACGTTCATGCCACGAATGAGGTCACACAATATTAGTGTGGATCTTTAACTACATCCGGACTATAAGGTTCTTGGTATCGAGGATCAAATTCTTCTACAACTCCGTGGGCTTTCTATTCCCACTATATTTCTGTATAATCTCTGATTAAGGTCGATCTGGGATCCACATCTCGGACTTGGCTTCTTTGCAAGTATATGAACACCACAACCCACTGTGCCAAGACCCGAAACCCGGCGGACCCCCTGAAAGACCGATCAATGAACACCCCGTTTCCCATTCAAACAACGACCCGTTCAACATTTCGACATACCGTTCTAGCAGAATTGAAGGTGTTGGATGATGGCCCTCCTGTTTAATTAGCATTTGTTAAGAGCAGGTGTTTGAGCAGATGATATGCACTGTTGTTGTCCTTTCGATATGAATTGTCGGTCGAAAAGAAATTAAAGGCACACCCGACAGAGAGTCAAGCGAAAGATAAGGAGTGGTGTCGTGAATCTCTATAGTCAACATTCACCATGATCGTACTGTGTGCTTCTAGTCTTCTGTCACATAATTTAGTGGATGAATTCAACTGTTTGGTGTGTGCATTTTATACTCTATAACATATTTATATGTGTCATGCTTTCATTGAAAAAAAATAAATAAAACGTTTATATTTTCATGCAGATGGGTTCGGACTTTCAGAGAACACAATCCATGGTATCCATGGAATAGACCTGCCGATTTTTTTTTTTTTGACAATTGACATATCCCCATAACAATATTGTCCTTGTCTGATCTTCCTAGATCTTGATATATATGCACATATATATATATATATATAAAGATTTTATATACTTTTCCTGCGAACCAAAAATAAAATGTAACACCAAAGGCTTCATCACTAAATTCCTCGAGAACAGATCAATTACTACCTTAATTAACATTCAACTGTGAACGCTCACCACTCGGTCATCAAACCATATATGTTAAGGATTCCTGTTGATTTTTCATCGGTGAAAAGGGCATACAGTAGTAGTGGCTGTGAACTTACTGCCCCGGCTGCCCGATGTTTAAAATTCTTTTATTCAACTGTGAATATATCAGAAAAACTAAATACCCATCACAAATTCTGATCCCACCAACGTATCAATATCATCACTAAAAATTCAGTACCGTTCACAAAAGTCTGTATCTGTCAAGTTCAGACACAAAACAACGCATTTTTAACGAGTGCTTCGATTCGAATGTACAGTGAGAAATGGAATAAGGATTCCCGCTGACGTTGAATTGTCAATGCTCCTACTTTCTTTTTTGTCTTTCTTTTTGTTTTTGAAATGTAAAATTGTTACAAACGACAAGAAGAAGTTTATTCTCTGTTGACACTGGTCCCGTAATATCTGTCCCGTGTGAGGTCTCAATCTTTCACTGTAGATATAGATTCATAATCAGGGCACTAGGGTTTGCGTATACATATACATATACATACATGTGTATATATATATATCACATATATGTATATAATTGGTCATTTTCTGTGATAGCAATAACACATTGCTCAAAGATTCCTTTTGTTTCACCACGTCTTCGCTTTTCCTTAACCGATGTGATCTTTGTTTTACTGTAGAATACCACCCCAAGCTTCATATTTCTCATCCCACAGATGAATGCAGTAACATGGGAAAGAAAGGGTTCCTCGAGCTGTTGTTCGAGATCGAATAAATCGATCGATGAGAGACACGAGAATGATTCGATAAGACAAGTCATATCGATTGTCTTCACGATGTTGTTTGTGATTCAATGTCAAAAAGCAGAGAACTCATATCAGTTTTATTCGGAACTTTAGGAAAGATAATCCCGACTAATGCAATTTCGGAGATTAACGATGCTCGTTTTTAGGTGAGTAGAAAGTCATGGAGCTCCCTAGCCAATTTAAAATATATTAGCATTGTTAGAGAACGAGATCCGGTCGGTTGGTGCTCGTAAAACCGTTAATATTTTTCATAGGTTTAATGGTTATATACATGACGAGTCAATTCAGCGTATGTAGACAAATTTAACCTCATGGGCTAGCGAAGAAATGACATGCAATGATTTCCCGATGAGCATCGATTCGTGAATGGTGTCATGCCAGTAAGAATTGAATTCAGATTATTAAGATGATGTCGTAATAGCAAACAAAGATAACTTATCATTTTTTCATACAAAAAGGACAAAAAGCGAGGTTCCGGGAATTGTGCTGGCAAATGATGGATGGAGAAGGCAGTGAATTCGAAGCCATTGGAGAACTTCTTCATCTTCTTCTTCTTTTTAGTCTTGGAATTCAAGTAAAGTTCCACTCTACTTGTTCTCAATGATGCTGTGCAATGGAGGCAAAGCAGCCGACCTCGCTTTCTGACCCCTCAGCTGCAACCGTTGCACTTGCATGCTTAATATAACCCCATAATAGCCTCTCAATTCTTGATTTTCTCCTCTTTAATCATATCTTGTCCACGCTATTATGATCATCTCCCCCTCTAATTCGGCACTCTGCACGTTCGACTCTTGAGCGAGTGGCTATACATTGTCATGTGACTGGAAAAGTATCAATTGTATTGTATGCCCGAGTTAAAGGATAGGATCTCACAGAATTGGAAACAATAAGTACTTTCCTTATTGTTGTAATTGTAACCATATATAGTGCAATATATTACAGTATTAATATACGAGACACACTACACTTATCGTGTGATGCATTCCCATTCTATTACGTCTTTATGGTATTATAACAGGTCGATCCTGAACTCACACCATGCTAGGTTCGAGTGTGAGATGCAATTCTGTGAGATCCTATCCTTTATGAGTAAAAGGGTGTGTTGGTCATGGCGAGAGATTGCCGTGAGTAAAGTAATCTGACACTTCCCTTGGCACTTTACAGATTTGATTCTCGAGCGAGCGGGTGTACATTATCATGTGACTTGGAGAAGTATCAATAATCAAAGTGCACACCCCAGCAAAAGAGTGCCAGTCATGCTGAGAGACTGTCATTAGTGATCGTTTAAGACAGTCATGAGACAAACTTGATGATTAAGATAAGCTCATGCTTCTGAGACAGGCAAATGAGTGAATGAGACCACTAGATTTGTCTTCCAAAGACTAAAAGCAAAGTCTCAATGGTAGACAAAACATGATTTTCCTCAAACGGAGTCAATCGGTAGATTCTGATCCTTTATTTTATTTTATTTTGTGTGTGGGTGATGAGGAGGACAGCCGGACAGTTTCGATGAAATTGCACAGGTGCTGTTCCCATGTAACGTCGTATTCAAGCAAATCCGGCAGCTTCCGTGTCCTTCAGTCGAACATTAAGAGGCTTCAAAGTTCACAACCGCAAAGTAAGTTGCTGATCATCGAACTCGATCGGTTCTCATCTGGACCGTGAACCGACTGCAGAAGAGTCAACATAATGTGATGGGCAGAAATAAATGAAAGAAAAGTTACTTCCTCCGTAAAAGGAAGGTATAACTTCTTCTTATATTAAATTCACTGTCACACTCAACGGTAGATGTTGGCATTTACTTACAGCGTATTACGTGCAATTAAAAGAAATAGGATTCATAGCAAATCAGCCCACACAGTAACAATGCAATCTCTTACTTCTCCCTAAAACTTTACGGAAACGAATGATAAAAAAAAAAAAAAAAAAAACATTACAGAAACGGATGTCATGATGAGGTCAAGAGGGCGATGATTCCACTACAGCATGTTGGAAATTTAAAAAATAAAATAAATAAAATAAAATAAAATACCGCATTAATCTTATCAAAGAACTGACAGTGACCTGTGCTTAAAAACGACGTTCTGTTATTTTTTTTAATTATTAATGTTTATTACATTGCTATTAATCATTAAAGAAAAAAATGAAAATAATCAGAAAATTTTAAAATTAGAAAGCCCAAAAGCTTGTGGGAGTTGGAGCTTGGTGGTTTTATTTAAAAAAAATTAAAAATTCTTAATTTTTTGTTCATACATCATAGACATGGGACTGGCAAAATTCCATATTTTGCATAATTTAACCTTATATTTTTTTTTTGGAATTTTTTAGCCAAGCTAAAAGGGCTAGACCTAGACCAAGCCAATCCACATTGAGAGACAAAAAGGCAAGAACAAGAAGACAAGCACTAACGCATGGAATAGATAATAGTAAGGCACATCACCCATTTTTTTTTAAAAAAATATTTTTCACTTATTCTTCAAACTTGAAAGTCGGGCCCACTTGACTTCCCTTCCCTATAGTGGAGCATGCTCCTTATTTATTCTGCCCCTCTTATGATTTTTTTTTTAATTATAAAAAAGATTCATACACCTAAAAATGAAATAAAAAAAAGAATAATAAAAGATTTGTAAATTTTTGCCCATAGTAATCGAACTAATTAGCATCTATTTGTTGGTAGTTCAACATGGCTTAGAGGAGGTACCGTGTCATTACGAGCTAGTGCTTGCGCAGTAATACCAATTAATAAGAATTAATCGTTCTTTTTGAATTTTTTGTAAAATACAAACAAATCTAAAAATAATACTGCAATAATTGAATTTTGTTAGTCGATATTACTGTATAGATACTATTATGTGATTGATACTTTCTCATAAAATGCTTTCTCCTTTCTTCCTTTTTACCAGTGTCTAAGGAATTGGGCCATACCCTCAACTAACTTCCACACAAACTTTCAAAACTGGAGGCAGCTGGAGAAGAAGCAAAAAGGTGAGGAAGATTTCTAGAGGAGAGGGATTAGTTTAATGGTGTGACTAATCGGATGGGTTAGCCCTCGAGACAGTAATGAGTAGGCTAATCCCCCACCTTTAATCATTTCCTTGCTAAAGATATGATGAGCAAACCCTTACCTAACCATAGCGACTACTTCGACTTATGATTCCTCTTCTCAAGGCTGCCATTTGGATCTGTTAGATGATCCGACGCCTCTTTTCCTCAACTAAAATCCCGAATTCGAGCCTTGAAAATGGAGTAAATTTGTGTTTAGGGTGAGGGGTTATTCCGTTGGCTTAGATCGGACATGGACTATTAGATGTATGGATATCAGGTGGTGCAGACAGAGAAAAATGTAAATATGGGCTATTAGAGAACAGTAAAAAAGGGAGGTTAAAACTGTAGAAGATAAGACCAGTTAGGGTCAAAATGGCCTTTTTCAAATGACTCTCTCCTTCCCTTCCCCATGCGCACCTTTCTTTCTCTTCCAGAAAGAATTCCCATTTTTTTAGAAAAAACATTAAAAAGGTAACTTTTTGTTTTTTAAATAAAATTGGCAGGTCCTCCAATTCCACTAGAGACCACATGCCCAACAACTGCCTCAAAATACCTTCTCCTACCTTTTCCCTGTCTTTTATTTATTAAAAAAATGACTACTATATTAATTCTCATTAATAAAAGTTTTATTTTTTTATAACTAAGAGTTCGTTATTCACAATCTCATAAACGCTCCCACAAACTCATAAATCCGCATTATTATCGGGACTCTTTATATTAATTTATTCTTCCTTTTACTCCGGACGGGCTTTGTAAATCTAACTTATAGTAATAAAATTGTTAAATAGTGATCTCGCAAGCACGAGTTTTCACATCCTTCATCTTTTCAGAGCATCAACGTAACTCCGACCACAGAGGCACTTCCCGTAAAATTCGAACTTTCACTGCAGGTAAAATCTGTTCACGGAGAGTGCAGCTGTTATAATATTTGGTCTCACACTAGTGAGATGGATGGAAACAGCCAACAGACCTGCAGGCGCGTGCTGGCAGGGAGTGGGTCAGAGTGGAAAGTTCAAAAGGGAAATGGGGACCTCAGCGGAAGGCCTAAGGAATTCAGGGTAGGGAGCCGTCTGAAACGGGCCGTTATGCAAACTTCCATTGAGGAAGTGACAAAAGTGGTTTCTTTCTTCTTTTTCTTAGAGCCCTTAAAAGTCGTCAAAAATTCTTTTTGGAGACTTGCAAGTCCAAGTCCTTTTTCCTTTCTTGCTCCGCCGCGTATTTTGGAGTATGCCTGATGGTCAATAGAGTTAGACTAATCCGGTTCGTTGAACAGTAAAACTCTCACAGTATAAATTTTTTTTATTTATAAGAGTCGAATACGAGACTTGGTGAGAGAGGGCATGGCAACTAAACCGAGTCTAGAAAGTAATGCTCATCTAGGTTCGACTGATGGGGCATTGTGAAAGTGTGTAGATCCGAGAAATGTCACTCGATGAGATAGTTTTACTCTTTAATGAACTGACCCTGTTCGAACATGAATTGATTAGGATCTGTATAACTTGTAAATATCGGGCGTAACGCACACATAAAAAATCTCACTTATGTATTAATTTCGTAGATATATTATAATAGACTCCCATAGTCGGTCTGACCTGATAAGAAGGGGACACGATAAGCCCAGTCCAGGGCTAGAGCCCGAGCATGACATGTGATCTTATCGGACCATTTTAGTTTGCCCATGAGTACGATTTTTTAAAAATAGTTTTACATTTTTTTTACTTAAGAGAAAATATTTTTATATTACTAATTTATTTTTTGTCCTGATACCGGGCCGTACCGAATCTTAATGCTAGTACAAGCCCGGCCCAACCTGATAAGAATGAGACCCGATAACGGTTGACCCAAGCAAAGTCTTATCGTGTCGAGACCAGGCCGGGCCAAAAATTTTCATCCAAACAAATTGATCATTTGAGGCCACTACGAACTACGAGGCCCAATGCCATGCCCAACTACGGCCCACTATCTGTACTCCAAGTAGAACCCCATCCAAACATAACTCGAGGCACAAGGGTGAAAAAATCATAAATGATCATATGTCACAGTAGCGTGATAAGGAAGAACAAATTAAAATTACTCTGATCAGTAAAATTAAGCTGATTACTCGAACGATTAATGCTAATTTATTTATTTATCACAATCTGATCATCTATGAATTTCTGACGAAGACAGTGACCCGGACCACTGCACCACCCGAGCCAGTGGTCTTAAATCATCTCTCATCAGGGGCCGGCCATTCTCGTTCAACCAAACGGAGCCTTAGCATGCCCCGGCCCATTAAGAACAGGCCCGCCGCTGAAAGAGGCATAGACGACGACGCAGGGAATTAGGGTTTTCAGGGTCTGGCTCTGCCTCTATAAAATAAGCGCTGCTGCCGACCCCCTCTCTCCACAAGCTTTTGTTGTAGCACTGCGTTCTCAGAGTTCTCTCTTCATATTTTGAGTTAGTCTCTCTCTCTCTCTCGTGTTATAGCTGTTGATGGAGATGAAGTGGTTGGTCTGAGCAGATGATGAGAGTTATTAATGAATTAGATCTGATTGGATCAATTCCATGATGTTCCTAAAATCGAGCTTTTTAAAACTGATGCTCAGTCCGCCATTGATCAGGGTTTCTCTTCTCCCTCACCGCCCTGATTTCCATTCCATTGTTGTTTTCTACCCGTCTTGTTTTTAGGGCAAAATCAAAGATTGTTCTTTCGAAGGCATAAAGAAAGAGGATTGTGTTGATAAAGGGGAATCGGTCCAGTGAACTTGACCCGTAACTGGACTAAAATTTTGGATTTGATTATCATCAGTTTGATACATTTTCCGATTTCTCCCAATCGAGCTCATTCAGTTTGATTATCGTGTTTGTTTCCTAGTATTAATGTGCGATAAAGCAAAAGCTTAAGGGATGAACAGCATAATGTGTCTCCAGAACTTAACAAATCACTTTAGGGAAGGTTTTCATGGGATGGGATTAATTGAAAATTGTCAGTTTTGGGACAAGGGCATTAGCGATCAAACCAGTTGAGGAGACCTGGACTGGATCGATTGCTTAGCAATGACAATCGAGGATCGGGTTTTGGGACAAGAACATTAGTGATCAAACCAGTTGAGGACCTGGACTGGGTCGATTGCTTAGCAATGACAATCGAGGATCGGGTTTGCGACAAGAACATTAGCAATCAGTCCAGTGAAGGAGACCTGGACTGGATCGATTGCTTAGCAATAACAATCGAGGATCGGGTTATAGTTTGAAGCACGAACTCTTAACGGGTCAGCCCACATTGAACAGGGAAAAGTAACTTTTACGGAGAAGAAAAAACTGCTAAATTAGTCATGTCTCAATGGTGAAGGCTTCTACAGTGCAGCGGTTATCAGGCTATACCAATTAATTATGAAAATTTCATGAATATTATTACCTTATAATTATAGAACACATTAAGAATATCTCGAAATCTGGAAGTTATTAAAATTATAGAATCAAAAAAATAATAAGCAAAATATTTATACAAAATATTAATTATGAAAACCCTTTGAATGTTATTACGAAGCAATCAAAATTATAAAGGTAAGGGACTAGTAAAATTAACCGTGTATGTATTTTTTCCTTGTTTATCTGGAAAAAATATTTGGAAAAAAAAAGGGAAATAAAAATAAAAAACTTAAACGGTCGTCTCTTGGAATGCGCGTCAGACTTAGATAACTTGCAGGTCAAGTCAACCAAGATGGGCACTATAAATGGGAGACTGAGAGAAACTCAGAAGGAAAGAAGATCTTCTGTTTTTCGGTTTCATCAGAGTCTCCGTTGGAGGTATACGTTCATCGATCGCATTTATCTTCGCAGTCGCTCGGAATGGAGAAGAAGGACGAGCCGGTGATCGGAGTTCCTTACTACGTCGGGCAAAACCCTTACCAGGCCGGAAGGATTCCACCGAACGCCATCCTGGGCAATCCGATGGGGGTTCCGATCCATCAGACGATCTACAGAGACACTCCCGCTCCCTTCAGTTGCGTCTACTGCAGCAACTCCGGCGTCACCACTGTCAAGTAATCTCTGATCCGCTGTTACGAGTTGATTCCAGGCGATCTATCTGTGAATTGATTCCTTTTTGTTGAAAGAATCGAGTTGACTTTGATTGTGATGAGGCGGGACTAAGCTTGTTCGACATTGTTTTCCGGTCGTTTTGGATTTATCTTATCGTAGGAGTAGCCGATTTAAGCTCTTCTGCTTTAACCTTGCAAGTGTTAGCGCACTGGAAAATTGTACTGGTTTCAAGATCACTCGTGAATTATTTACTTGAATTACTAGCTAGGAAATTAGCTTTTGAACAATTTGAATTGTGAATGAAAACGTCCTTCTATATGTTAATAGGTCTAGATTCGACTGCTATTTGTATGGAAATTTCAAGTTTCTCTTCAACCTTCCTTAACCCCTTGGCTCTCTCGATCATCCCTTTGTTTTCCATATATTGTGCCTAGCGATGATATAGAATGTGATGGTCAAGTCGCATCTTGCAAAAGGTTTTATTAAAATCTCACTGTGAAACTTGGCAAATTATACTTCCTGATTGATTTGATGTGTACCCTGGCCGTTATCTACCACTGGCAATGTTGCACAAAGCCCACAGCCGGAGTTTGTTTCTTGTGACGCAAAGCTGTTTCCAACTTGATTAGATTTATAAGATGCTCTGTGTAAGCCTCTGCCAGTTAATGTTCCTGTTGTTTCTTCAATAATATGCAATTTAGTATTTCCTGGATATCTGCTTTGATTACTTTTTGCTGCCTCTGTCTTTGCTTCTGCAGTAGGGTGTGTGAAGTGTGAACCTTATGAGTTGCTTAGTAAGCATGGTACACCAATTTCTGAATGTTCACTGTCTTCCAATTTCTTTGGCGTACAGATCAAAGCCAAGTCTGGCAGCTTTTGTCGGCTGCATGATGCCAATGATGCTCGGGATCTGCTTCCTCTGTCCTTCAATGGATTGCCTGTGGCATAAATATCACTACTGTCCAAGCTGCAAAGAAAAGGTACAGCTGTTCTTGCATCTGGCTTATGCATCATACTGATTCCCAGATAATTGGTATTCTTAACTGTTGAGTGAGCTCATTCACGGAGATTTCACGTTAAGATGATATACATGGATCATTTTGCAGGTCGCTGATTTTGAGAAATCAGACCCTTGTGCTGTAGTGGATCCTCCTCAATGGAATCAGCAAAGTTTTGCATTGCCTGCATAATATGATAAGCTCCTAAAGAATCTTGCACCTCAACACTTTATGTTGATTGCAAAATTCTCTGGTTTATTGGAACTACTGTCCCTTTGTTTCTTTATACAGAGCAGTAAAGAAGATGATCTACACACGATGTCATTGTTGAAAACTGAGTCTTTTGTGGCATAATAATGAAAAGCTTATGCTAGTTCTCATACCTCCCTGCTAACAATCCCTTCTAAGCTACTATTAACGCTCGGTATGGCCGTGCGGTTGAAGCACAAATATTTAGTGAGGCCCGAATTTGCAGTTGGGATGTATGAACTCTTCCAGCAATATAATGTTCAGTATATTGCAGCATCTGCATTATCTGCTGGGAAGAAAGACCAGACCTAGATCTGGTAACACTGTGTGGTAGGTAAGCTTTGGTTGATTCATTGCCTTATTAACCAGTTGACTGAACTATGCTACACACATCTTATGTAGCAGAATTGGTATAGATGGAATCCATCCTTAAGCCTGATGATGTTCTATTCTAATTCTATTTGCTGCAGCAAGCGACTGGGGTTGGAAGAAGTCAGACTGTACACTGAGCTTGCAGATCAGCTTTGCATGGGAAGCAGCGCCGGATGTGAAAAGGTACTGAACCATATGATTTGAAAAAATAAAAATAAAAAATTGATAAACTGGATCGGGTGCAAGAGTTGGTGGCTTGAATCCTTTGGGATTGTAAAATTAACTAAAGGAATTGCGAGGAACGCAGAAGACACTAACGTTTGTGCGTAGAAGATTGTGAGGGGGTTAATCTCATCACTGAAAAAATTATGCTCGTTAAGCAGCAGTCTTTGAATGACTGGTTGTGTATGGCATTGTTCTACTTGGCGGTTGCCTCTCAGTGCAATAATGTCCACTGGAAGTCTGGAACTGAAGATTCAGTACTGAGTTCTGACCCGTGCTTCAAGGTATCAGAATCGATTATGACTTGAGAAGCTCGGGATTGATATTGAAATAGGGTATTGATTCCAGAGAGTTGCCTGAAGAAAGATCGATCAGCGCGACTGCTGAGTGGGAGGGAAGTTTGGTACTATGAATTGATACAAGGGGTTACTTTAGACCGTAATCACAGCAGTCGAGTTGTACCAGTAGCGAAGAAGTTATGAAGAGATGGATGGGTCGAAGATTCGGAGGATTTCTCCTTGGCCCTCTGTTCCAAAGGACTCGAATTCAACTCCTTGGCTCGGGTGTCGAAGTGTAGCTCTGGCAGTTCGCTTGGCGGCCCCAGCTCTGGCAGTCCCGAGAGGAGGGGACTGGAAATGGAAAGCTGTGGCACAGGGCATGAAACAGGGATTACGGGTGTGAGACTGAAAATTGGAAAAATTAACCGAAACTGACTTGAAAAAATCGGTTTTATGGGTCACTGTATAAAATTCCGGTGGTTTTTAAGACCTAGAAAAATTATGTAGGTCCCGACTCGGAAAAGCCGCTGGGCCCAAGGCCGATTGAATTCATTAATAATTAAATTATTATATTTGATCATTTTTATTATTGCTATATTTGAAAATTAAAAAAAAGGTGTTCTTGATATTTCATGACCTAAATAATAAATTATATTTATGTTAGTTAGCTTAGTAATATTTCAAAGTATCAATAGCGAGTAGTTATTAGTTATTATAATGAGTTTTATTTTTTATTTTTTGTATTTAGTTTATTATGATATTAAAGGTCCGGGTCCAAAATACTATATAATTTATTGGTTTTTTATTATTTTAAATAGTTTTCGATATAATTTTTATTTTCAAAAAAAATTGATTAAAAGCAAGTCCGGCTCTAGTATTTTGAACCAAAAAATATCCGACCCAAACCAATTTCAAGAGGGATAGATAAGGAAGCGGAAACAATTAAGTAAATCTCTTTGTTGGTTAGAGGCTTCTAACCTATTGGATTGAGAGATTTGATCCGGAGGGATGGAGATTTCAGATCCCTTGTATGGATATGAGTGGTAAAAAGATTAAAAAAAGTAATTTATTTGACTATTTTATGTTTTTTAATACAGATAAATAATTTATAAAATTCTATTTAATTTTTTAAATTATTAACTGAAATTAAATTTTAATCTATTTTCGCCATTATATTAATTCCACCCCCCCCCCCCCCCCCCGTCTTTGTGTTTGAGGACGTGGAGGAGAAAAGAAAATGAGCTCCGCATCTACTGAAATGAGCGACAGGCGAAGTCAGGATGAGAGTCAAACTCAACCAAGATGCGTATAATAGAAGCCAGCTGGGAAACGGACAGAGGGAGAATAACCGTCACTTTTCTACTTTCCATCAGTCTCCCTTTGGGGAAAACGATCAGTCTCCGTTCTCGATGGGATTTGCCGTTCGCAGTCGCTCACAGTGGAGAAGGAGGACGAGCCAGTGATCGGATTTCCGTTCTACGTAGGCCAAAACTCTTACCAGGCCGGTACGATTCCACCAAGCGCCATCCTCGGCGATCCGACGGGGGTTCTGATTGAGCCGATTCAGCGGACGATCTTGAGAGACACTCCCGCTCCCTTCAGCTGCGTCTACTGTGGCGACTCGGGCGTCACCACTGTCAGTAATTTCTGATCCGCCGTTACCTGTAGATTGTTAGCGATCTGTTAATGAATCAATTTTTCCTCGATAAACGAATCGAGTTGACTTCGATTGTGATAGAGGCGGGACTGATTTTTATGAAAATCGTTTTCTTTTCATGTTGGATTATGGATCTTATCGTAGGAGTACCGGATCTGAGCCTTTTTGCTTCAACCTTGCTAGTGTTGGCGCACTGGAAAATTATACTGATTTCATGATCATTCGTGAAGTAATGCTGAAATTACTAGCTTGGCAGAGTTAGCTTCTGAATTTGAATTTGAGGATGAAAGCATCCAGTTATATAGTACGAGGTTTGGATAGGCGAAAGAGGTGCTTACATATGCTACAAGGCAAGCAGCGTTTGACTGCTATTTGAATTCCATGCCATCGTGCTTCCCCGAGTCTGCTTCCTGCACAAAGCGGTGTCAACTTGATTAGATTTGTAAGATGCTCTGTGTAGTGCATGCCTCTGCCATTTCATATGTCTGTTGTTTCTTAAATAAACACCAAATTTCTGATAAAGTAATTCAAGTTAAATATTTCCTTTATATTTGCTTCGGTTACATTGTGCTACCTGTCTTTACTTCTACAATAGTGTGTGCAAAGTGTGAACCATCTGAATTGCTTAGTAAGCAAGGTACATCAATTCTGGAAGTTCACTTATCTTCCAATTTCACAGTTGTACAGATCAAAGCCAAGTCTGGCAGATGTGGTTGGTTGCATGATGCTGATGATGCTTGGGATCTGCTTCCTTTGTTCTTCAATGGACTGCCTATGGCATAAATATCACTACTGTCCAAGCTGCAAAGAAAAGGCGGGCCTATTCTTGCTCCAGCTTATATGTTCTACTGATTCCCAGATATGGCATTCTTAACTCTTAAGTAAGCCCATTCATGGAGATCTCATGTTAAAATGATATACATGGATTTTTTTGTAGGTTTCCGATTTTGAGAAATCAGACCCTTGTGCTGTGGTGGATCCTCCTCAATGGAATCAGCAGAGCTTTGCATTGCCTGCATAAACGATAAGCTCTAAAGAATCTTGCACCTTGACCCTTCTATGTTGATTTCACATTTTCTCTGGTTTATTGGAGCTTCTGTCCATTTGATTCATTATACAGAGCTGTAAAGAAGATGAACTATACACAATGTCATTGTTGAAAACGACCTGTAAAGAAGATGAACTATACACAATTTGATTGGTGAAAACTGAGCTGTAAAGAAGATGAACTATACACATCTTTATTGTTGAAACCTGAGTCTTTTGTGACATAATAATGAAAAGCTTATGCTAGTTCTCATACCTAACTGCTGACAATCCCTTCTAAGCTACCACTAACGCTTGGTATGGCCATGCAGTTGAAGCTTAAATACTTAGTGAGACCCGAATTTGTAGTTGGGATTTATGAGCTCTTCCAGCAATATAATGTTCAGTATATTGCAGCATCTGCATATGTGTGGAGAAGCAATATAACATTACGTGGTAGGTAAGCTTCGGTTGATTCATTGCATTATTAACCTCTTGACTTGAATTATGCGGCGCACATTCTTACCTGCATGTCTTGCATGAATTTTGAATCAATAAGGCATTTAAGCTGATTAAATTGACTGAACTGACCGACTGTTTCTGGTGCCCAGAGCTGTGCCATGGGAAGATAGAGCTCCACATGAGGGACCAGAGCTCGCCTCATTAGCCAAGGAGACTGCCTGTACGCCACCAGGTCATCCTCAGCTGTCAATAATTAAGAATGGGGGAGTCTCAGGTGAGCGGATCTTCTTTTTCTCAGTATTCGCCGAAGCTTGACGGGATTCCTCTATGAAGGTATAGGCAAGTCATCCTTGGCTACGAAACTCAGCTCCCGATCCTCATGTAAGACCTCTCTTCCCCCTCAAAACCGTTAGTAGTCTCTAACTGTTGACACATTTCAATGCCTCATAGCATTGCCAGAGCCTCTATTTATAGAGCATTTAGGTGTGACTCATCTGATTCGGATTGCCTTGTGCACCAACTTCTATCAATTAGTACTACACTCAATCATTCCAAGTCCTGTCCGGAGAAAATAGTCCTGCACTCATACACTCAACACCAAACACAAAAAGTCTGAACAGCGAAACCCGGGCACGTGTTGCACTGCTATTGCCCCGAGAAGCTGACTCCTGCAAATATCTAAAGGTCATGCAGACATGGTGTCTTGTGTGTTGATTTTCTAAAGCTTCAGTACTTCGCCCCACCACCTCAATTCTATGGTTTGGAAAGTTTTCTGTCTACATCTGAAAAAGAAAGTTTCTGATTTCTCACATTCACTTGTGCAAAATCCTAAGCGGTCACTTTCCTTCTTAGCTTTATAAAGTTTCCTCAAAAATTCGAATTCTACCTGACAGGGGGAACTGTGCCCACCGACAAAAGCCCCACGGGCACTGTTTGTTTGTCTCCCAGCTGATTCATTGTGGGGCATGTGGGAAGTTCTCATTGGAGAGCGCCTAAACAGACATCCTGACAATAATTCGGGTAGCTAGTACCCAATTTCTGTCGTATTAGATAACGAGTTATAATTACAGAAAAATTCCTTATCAGTGAAAATTGTATGACTTGCATGCAAATAGTTTTGGCATGGGAAGAGATGGAGATGGAGATGGAGATGTTTATGTTTTGCAACCACTTGATAGGGGGGACGTTTGGTTCAACAGTGTGCACGGGTACGGTAAAAACCTATCCAATAGGATAAGATCTTGGTGGATACCATTGAAAAGGGGGGCTGGACAGAAAAAAATAGGAAACTGATCTAGCAGGTTCCATTATCCAGAACCGAATTATTAGATATATTATGTTATGTTTTATAAGTAGGAAAGTAAAACCGTAGACTGCAGTGCGTCAGCTTCCCTTCCACCTTCGCTTTATCCCTTTCAACCGATTATAATGTGCTGTCTTTGATTTCATGTTTACCGTATTTTTATTAGGTGTGTTAATGATACTCATATCATTAAATCAATGTGTTACCTTTGTGTTATATAATTTGTATTTTCTGCTATCGATTGTCGTTTTTCAGATGTTGCATGAATAATCAACTTAATTTTGTTTTATTATGAATTTATCATGTTTAATTTATTAAAAGTTCAAACAAGTTTTAACATAAAGCTAATTTTTGGCTACCCTTACCTTCAATGCCCAAGCCACCCCTTGCATCACCCCCTGCGAACTTGATCCATTCGAGGTCCAACCCAAGTTGAACCTAAATAATTTAACTCTTGGTGGTCCTTCGAAGGGCTTGGGGGTAGGAGATAGGAGTGGCTAGGTGTCAAGGTGGATCGGGGCAGGGAGGCACGGGTGGCTCAAGGGTCAGGGGAGGCGGTGGCAGGGGCTCAGAGGTAGAAGGTAGCTCAGCAATGGCTCGAATAAAGGGAGATGAGTGTCTCGGAGACTAGGAGTGACTCGAGGGTGGAGCCGGGCAAGTGAATCACCAAGCTACTCATGCCATTTCACCCTCTACTAACTTCATCCATTTGAGGTCCAGCCCAAGCCCCCCTGCCTAGGCCGAACCTTAACTCTTGGGGGACCTCGAATGGCTTTGGTACACAAAGGGCGATGTAAGGGATAGGTGTGGCTCGAAGGTAGACGGTAGCTTGCATGCCTCAGGGGCTAGGGGATAGGGGCAGCTCGAGGTTAGAGGGCAATGAGTAGATCGGGGCTGAGGATGGCACGGATCACTTAAGGTTAGGGGGTTGAGGGGGCTCGAGGTGGTTCATGGCTTGTGGTTCTGGAGCTTTGGCATGATATTCAATTGAACCACCAAGCCCCTAAAGCCTGCCACCTCAAACTACCTTTGAACGCCCGAGGCACCCCGTTCATCACTCTCTACGAGCTTGATCCATTCATGGTCAAAATCCATTCAAGGTCAAATGGCACTCGAGGCACCTTTCACCCCCAAGTCCCTGTCCATCACCCCCTTGACCCCTTGAGCAACCTTTGACCCCTCTGAACCACCTCTACCTTGAATGCCCAAGCCACCCTTTCCATCACCCCTTGCGAACCCCTGAGCCATACGAGGTCTCGAATGAATGATGTTCACAGAGAGTAATTCAGGGATAGCGTATAGTGGTGGCTCGAAGTCCAGGGCCAATGAGTGGCTAGGTGTCAGGGAAGGCTCCAAGCTACTCAGGACTCGGGGTGTTAGGAGTGGCTTTAGGGGAGAGGGTAGCTCGGGGGCAAGGCTCGAGCCTCGGGGGCAATGTGCAGGGGGGCTTAAGGGTTAAAGGTAGAGGATGGTGATCACTCAACGCTAGGGGGCGATGAGTGGCTTGGGGCGATAGATGGCACAGGCGAGGGGGGTTGTCACTTGTGGGCGTGGGGGTTGCTCATAGCTTCTTGTTGTTTGAGCCCGCGTCCCTGTCATCTCAAACAACCTTTGAAATGTGAACCACTCCTGCCCTAAACGCCCGAGCACCTGATCCATTTGAGGGAGCAACCCTTGACCCCTAAACACCCTACCCTGAATGCCCGAGTCACCCTTTGTGAACTTGGGTCCAGCCCAAGTCCACCTAGCACAAGTCGAACCCAAATAATTTCACTCTTGGTGGACCTCAAATGACCCAGGGGTTTGCAGATAGTGATGGCTCGGGGTCGGGATTACAGTTAGGGGTGGCTCAAGTCTCGGGGGTGATGAATGGCTAGGTGTCCAGGGTGGATAGGGCTCATGGTGTGGCTCGTGTCTCTAGGGTCAGGGTTAGAGGGTAGAGGGTAAGAGGACTAAAAGCTCACTTCATGGTCTAAACTACAACAGGATGTGGCTGGGGAGGTAGGTGATACATGACTCGTAGTTCTATATTTTCCGTGCAATGGGGAAAAAAAAAACACATGCTGAAAATAATAAAATGACTATAGTTTGTACTTTTATGGACTATTATTTACCCAACAGTAGTATATAGTGGGCTCATGCCTCAGTCGAGATCAAAATGAGAAGGTGCCTGAAAGCACACTCCAAATATTGACCTAAAAGTGCACATGATGTTAGCTGTGAATCCGAAGTCTTATGATAAAGATGACAGGGCAAAGAGCGAAAGATCATTAAGGAAAAAACGAAGATATACTTGCCTGTCATTACTTCAATCATACACATACACATTTCCTTGGAAGGCGCTCGTTGGAACAACTGGCTCTATTTAAATACATGCGACTGAAACCGGATGCTTATTTACAGACGATCAATCAACAGCACGCTATCTACACACAGAGAGAGAGAGAGAGAGAGAGAGAGAGAGAGAGAGAGAGAGAGAGAGAGAGGTAACGAGGTCAACAGATGTATGTACGTGAGAAGAGAATCTACCTAGAATACTCTGCCATCAGCGCGACTCTCCAGCAAGCTGACAAAATTGACATCGGCCTGTATCCACCATTATGAGAATCAGAAATATAGTTTTGACTGCCAAACAAGTTACTGGCATTCAAAGTTTACAAACACTTTCAAAATACAAAGCACCATCTGGATGACCTGATTTAACTAAACTCAAGAATGACTTTACCGTATTTAACAGTTCCTCAGTTCCTGAACTGTTCAAATAACGGAACTTTTTCTCACGACAGATATCAAGATTAAGTGCAATCTAGTTATTGAATGTTAAACTTTTATGATATAAACATCCCCATTACACAAATAAAAGATGTCATGCACGAAATTTCCTCTTGAGTCAGTCATTCAACAGCATATATAGTAATGCAGAGACAATCCATTTGAGTTGGGAAGGACATTTAAATGCTACAATAGGTTCACCATATAGTACACAGCTTTCCTTTCCCTTGTAATAAGATTTTAAGAGTTAATATGCTGCAACTGTAGAAATATATATGTATATATACCCACTTATATATACAGAGAGAGAGAGAGAGAGAGAGAAGGAGAGGAGCCTCCCAGAATTTCAACCTATAAAAAGGCAGGCTTAAACTATAACATAAATTACATCATACTATAAAAAATTACAGACTAAAGATATGATAGTGAATGTAATTACCTGTCCTCCGAACAGCTTTATAGGTCTTTGTTCAATCAGTTCATCCAGGCCGGCTGTTGGGTAAGGATATTGGCGTCAATGGGGGTGAAGAAACGCCTTCAGGTGTATCGACCTTTTGCAGCTCATGCAATACACCCGAGATCATCACCTCTGAAACACTGGTGGGAATGGAGAAACTCCGGGAGACAATTGGAGGAGGTCTAGGCAGTGGGGAAGCTGTCCCGACAGCCATATTTTCACTCTTGACTGAAGAGTCCTGCAGTCCTCGCGATACCAAAGGCGCCGAGTAGCCAACAAGCCCAGGAGGCCTACTGGAGATGCCAATCAAGCTAGCAGGAGGCCTCGGGAGCTCATGGAGCTCACTTATCTTAGGTGAAGACGTAAGAGGCGGGGAAGAGATTTGAGATGCCTTGGGAGACGATGAAAGCGGTTGAGATATGGGATTCCGTCGTATAGGCCCAGAATACAGCTGGGGATGCTCTGGGGGAGGTTGGTTAGGTTCTGGCTTTTTGGTCAGTGGACCAGAGAATGCCTGCCTTTCAAATTTTCTGTAACTAGAAGTTGTGATAGGATCAAACCGCGAAAACAGGAGTCCTCCTGCTAGAGGGGGAGGTAGTATATTGGAGGTAGAATTCTTATTACTCTCTTTCAGAACAGGGAGAGTATTTGAATCGAGAGCTCCAAAAAACTTTTCATCAGCTGACTTCTTCCGTTGCTTTTGAGGTTCCAATGGCGATGAATGCCACAGCATTTGATTGTGCACATTCAGGCTGGGCTGTGATGTGACAGTTGACGTGTCAACCGGTTTAGTGGAAACAGGACTCTTTGGCTCCCCTGGTGTGGGCAAGACATAAGTTTGAAGCTTCCTTATTGATGATTGTCGCATTGGAGGTACCCGATCAGCAAGATCTGATGATTTCTTCTCTGCAAATAGAGGGGCTGACCGGGTGTATGTCTTAGTGTCCTCAATGAAAGCGAAAAGTTCTCTAGGATCCCTCTTCAAATTTTCCTGCACGTGAGGAGCATGCCATGTGAATATTTGTCAATGGGCATGTAACTGCACAGAGCATCATAGCAAGGCAGGCAATACAACTCCACTGCAGCTTAATTATCAAAGTATCAATCATATTACACGTGAGTTAATGATGACCAGCCACATGCTTCAAATCTCTTGCTTACTCTTTAGCTGAATAGAAAATGGCTTTTAGAACACTGGAATATCAGGGACCAAGCGATGGGCAGAAAAGTACTTTAGTACCTTCAAAGTCTCAGTTGTCGCTACATGGGGAAATGTAAGGTCCACCTGATCCAACCGACAAAAAAGTAACAAAGTTACCATTTAGCCAGTCAATATGAAATAATATTCATCTACGCAACATGTAAAATCCATGCTCGACAACGAGCACATACACTTTCTGATAAAAGCTTTACTTTTACCACATTATACAATGCCTGCTTTAACTAGCTCTCCCTATCTGTTGTCATGTCACGTTCGACTCCACAATTGCTGTAATGATTCATGATACATACAAGTACAAATGCGCTTGGTTTAATCTAAAGTAGTTATATCTTTGTCAATTATGAATAATGGTAACCTGGATTTATATAATTTATTTTACTAGGTTAGAAGGGGACTCCATATAAGGTTTTGGTATCGCCTGTCAGCTTGAAAGTTTTGAATCCCTTACCAAGACAAATAACTTTTGAGTTTCTGTTCAGCATCCTACGGCTCTAGCGTCAAAATTATAAGCTGAAGGCAGATGGAAATAGTTCCTTTAGCTTGGGATCAATAGATGCTCACCTCCATTGAATGCCTTGATGTGGATTTATCAACTTGAGCATAGCCAGTTCGCCCATAGTCAAAACTCAGTTCCCCATCATCATGCCCGATATAACTGTTATCATCATGGCCGTCATCCTCATCGGCAACATCGTCTTCGTCTTCAATTTCGCCATCATCATCTTCAAGTCCTTCGAAATGGTAATCAATATGTTGTTCCTCAGAAACAAGCCTCACATGTGGTTCCAATGCTTCAAGTGATCTCAGAGCATTTTTGAATAAATGCAGCTATTATCATGAGAAAAAAGGGATCAATCAACTTTGAATTGTTAAAAAAAAAAAAAGGGAGTCAGGCAGAGGGAAAGAGAACCTGAGCAGCATGGTGGCGAGCTGCTTGTGTGAGCAGACTTCGAGATTGTCCCTGTTTTAAAGATTTTAACCGAAATATAAATAAAGTTGCCTCCTCATCATATTGCTCACGCGCATCTTGCAACTGCTGCATTGAGAAATTCTCTCCTTTACCAGTTCTCGGCCTTCCATTTTCGCGATGATTCACTACCATATACTGGTACACTCTTCTGCAGAACATAGCCAAGAGATATGACCATTGTCTTATTAATTAGCATAAGGTCATGAATCAAGAATATCAAGGACATGGATCGAGAATATTGAGGACGTGGTTCCTATACCTTTTTTCATCACACTGTCGCTTCATTTCCTGTAATGACAGTTACTCCAGTAAAATATTCATATAGCATTTTTCACACAACATGACAATGTACTAACATGAATGATGAGGCTACAATAACCGATGAGGCCTCTAATAAGCACGCACTACAATCACATCAGTAGCGTTAATGACGGAGACTGAAACTCACACCTGTTGACTACTGACTTTAATCGCTTTTTGTTGCAGCAAGAAAAATATCAAGTAAACTAACCTCAACTGTCCGAAGTTCATTAAGAAGAGACTGTGAAGGTACTGTAATTGTTCGAGATATATGAGATCGCTGCAAATAATTACAGAAGAATGTCAAGAATATTGGTTAATGCCACAACATTCCAAGAGTAGTCTGGAACTATATGAGACTTACATAGCGATCAAGCAGTTTCTGAAGATCAAATTGAACTTTACCAAGCATCAGCAGGACTTTACCTGCATCAGCAGAAAGCGTAGTTACAACAAAGAAATGTGTCATTATAGAATCATGAGCTTAATATTATACCATCACAAGCTTGACATTACGCTCCTAGCCATGTCCCAAATCAATAGTTTAAAACATTTATATTAAACTGACAATTTTCCATGCTGTATTCTTTACCATGTAATCGATAATACAAGCAAGGCCGAGCCTTTACCGTTTATTTATAACATGAAACTGAAGAAGGTTAAGTATGTACCGTAGGGTGGTCCACTAGAAACCCATCAACCAGAAATATGCAGACTGTTTCAAAAGATTGCTAATACTTTTAGGTTGGGCATAAGATCATGGAAGTGAAACCTTTTCCCTTTCCATGACTTCACAGTAAACAAATCCAGATTGAACTCAGTAGAACAGATTTTGAGAGAAGATAGAAGTGACTATAATCCGTGTTTTCTCTGTCTCATAGATGACAATTCACTTACCACTTTCTTCATCATCATGTAATGCAGTCTTCTCAAGAAGACAAGAACCCAATTCACGCAAAGATTCCGAAAACTCTGAAATAATAAGAATAATAACGATATTGCATAAAATTTATAAGAAATAATATAGGACAATATCACCTTGTCATGCTGGATATTCTTATATGTCAAATATTATTGATTAATGTGAGATTTCTTCCAGTTTTCACAGAAAGATAAGGGAATATTTTCCACACAAAGCATTACTATATTTAGGTGGCATCCAAATATAGTGCAAATAAGGATCAGTTCCCAAATTACGTAAAACTTGTAATAATATTATATTTATTGAGCAACTCATATAGTACATGGATTGGTAGCATGATTGGATCATAGTAACTTAAGAACCAAGCAAGCTTCTTCAATATCAGAAAACCTCGCATAACTGCAATATACCAGGGAATCATTACAGAACATTGGCCTACAATTCAATAATCAGCAAAATACCAACTCGTAACTTTTTTCTACATAAAAATCAACTAATCCAAGTACTTCTATCAATCAGATGCAGCACTATGCAACAGAAAACACAACAATTTTGGTTTATATTCTATATCTATTTCTTATCTACCATTGCCATTTCTGCCATTACAGATTCAGGATTCAAGTAGATGAGGTTCTTCAACTCATTTCAACTGCATAACCATTCATGTCCAAATATATTACGTACTTGAAGTAACAAATTACAACATCGAGCAGTTCATGGAACACATATGAAGATCTGGATATTAAGCAAGCATGTTTTGAGCCAAGTACCGTAAGCAGCATTGGTGGTAGCAGCAGCAGCAGCAAGTAAGCTGTCATAGCAGTCCCTCATGTCGTCAAGGTCCTGCAAGGAACCAAAACCCTAAGGCTATACCTCCCGAAACAGCATTTGAAGATTATCAACCTCTAGTAGCTATAAATGGCAGATGAAGCTCAAGAAACGCCAATCAAGAGCAAAAGTGCCAATAATGACTTTTCCCCTTATCAAAAAGATCAAGTGCACACTAGGGAAGCATTTCCCTACAGCGATCAGAAATATCGACCTTGAACAATAGCTCATGAAATTGGGGCGTATGAGATAGGCATCAAAGAAGCCATGAGAAAAAACATATAAAGCGTTGGATTTCTAATGAGGGTAACTGTGAAGCAATTCGATTCCGCACTGCTCCATCTCTGCGCGCCTGAGCAGAGAAAGAGGAAGGCACCTGAGAAGCCTGAGCCAGCTCGTCCAATTTAGAAAGAGATCGGAGATACCGCCGCTCCGTGGCATCAACTTGCTTGTGGAGTGAGAATCGCCCCAACTTCCTGAGCGAAGTCTTCATTGCTGCCCTCACCTAGCGAGACTCTAACAGAAACCGTTTCTTCCTCCCACAGTCAAAGCTAAGAAGCTCGGACACACCGAAGCGCACGAACAGAAAAGCCCTACCACCTCCTCCTCTGCCCAAAGTAAGTCGATGGATACCCTCTGAGTATGGGGCCAGGCGAGCAAGTCTCCTCCAGAGACTCGAGACTCACGATCGTTGACGGAGCAAGGCCACACGAGGAGATATAATCCGAGAGTAAATAGTAGCGGTGGTGGAGTCCGCTCCTCCGCCCTCGTCGTCGTCCACTATGATTTTCCTTTTTCGCTGGTCAAAATAACGAACCGAATATGGGATGAAATCACTTGTTCTCTCTCATCTTCTCTCTCTAGAAAGGGAGTCAGGCAGGCGACCTCCTCAAGAGCTTCACGATCATGGATGGAGCAAGGCCACGACGGGAAAATATAAATCCGAGAGTAAATCCTACCGGTTTCCTTTTTCGCTGGCCAAGATAACGAACCGAATATGGGATGAAATCTCTTATTATTTCCCTTCTTTTCTCTCTCTAGAAAGGGAGTCAGGCGAGCGAGTCTCCTCCAGAGCTTCACGAAACGTTGATGGAGCAGGGCCGAGACGGGGAGATATAAATCCGAGAGGAAATCGTACTGTGGTGGTGGAGTCCGCTCCTCCGTCGTCGTCGACGGTTTTCGTTCATGGAGCAAGGCCACGACGGGGACATACAAATCCGAGAGGAAATCGTACCGGTGGTGGACTCCGCTCCTCCGGCGTCGTCGTCGAAGGTTTTCCTTTTTCGCCTGTCAGGATAACGAACCGAATACGGGATGAAATAAATTGTTCTCTCTCTTCTTATCTCTCTAGAAAGGGAGTTAGGCGAGCCTCCTCCAGAGCTTTACGATCGTTCAGGGAGCAATGCCACGACGAGGAACTATAAATCCGAGAGGAAATCGCAGCGGTGGTGGAGTCCGCTCCTCCTCCGCCGTCGTCGATGATTTGCCTTTCTCGCTGGTCAAAATAACGAACCGAATAGGGATGAGATCACCTGTCTCGTCTCTTCTTTTCCTCTCTCTTATTTCTCTCTCAAGAAAGTGGTCAAAGGAATCCCAACAGCCCAGACCTCAACGATGCGGCAATTCAGCGCCTTTTGTATCATCCTCTTTCTTTTTTCATTTAATTTAACTGTTTTGTTGACTCGATGGGCGCTAATTAAAAAATTTAAAAAATACTTAAAAGATGAAAAAAAAAAATCATCACGACGGCTTTTTTTCCTACAACTTCATCAATCCTTTTTTTTTTTTGTTACCCACCCAGTGTCCGATACTCGAAGGCTAACCGACTAATATGAATTCGGAGTACTGTCAGGCAGTTTTCCGGGTACCCCTTTCAAGAAGGTCTGCTGCGTTCACAAGGATTCGAATCCGGTACCTCTACTTAAGCGACATAAGTCTTTTCCACTTACGTCAGCATTCGTTGGTCATCGTGTCTCTTTTTGATCTTTACAACATTATTTTTATGTATTAAACAATAGAAAAATGGATTTTAGCATAGTATTATCAGCTGCCTTGACACGAGATTAAGATACTTAACTTCGAATCCCAGTTTTGGAATTCTTTTTACTCCACTTCTCACATTCAATTTAATGGACCACGTGTCTTCTCTTACAAAAGGTGCTCAAACGAAAGTAAAAATTGTCACCCTATTACATGATATTCAAGTTCAAATCGCGAGTATATCAGACAAAATGAATAAGAAATGCAAAGCACCGGTACCACTCGTGTAATATCATCAAAGATCAAGTATAATCCATAGAGGTCTGAGCCTTCCAAGCAAAAGTCCAGAGCATGCTTTCTACAAACGTGTATTTGATACTAAAACCTTGGACTTAGCGAACCGCATAAGAGAATAAATTTGAAACCAGTGTACTACTTTTTTTTGGTGGCAGGCACAAAGCCGGCTTGGAAAAATTGAAAAGGTAGAAAGAAAGGATAAGCCTACCTGGGCAAAAACTAGTAAGTTTGAAAAGTTGAGGAGCCAAAAGAAAAAGACACTTTTTCTTTGGTAGCTGGTGACTGGCAGCAGTGTCCATTGAAAATTGTCTTCCCAAAAAGGAGATGGGATTTTAACTTTTTGTAACATGATAGGAAGCTTGCTTGGATTCTTTTGACAGCCCAATGATTACATGAGTATCACGAACCTGCCTTGTTCTGTACGAACAGTGACAAAACTTGAGGGCCAAGAAATTATCTGCCATCCAAGAAGAGCGTCCCCATGACGAGACTTCCATAGGGCCTAAATTTACTTCAGAGTTCGTCGAGCATTTACTTGGGTGAGAGCTCGAAACTTAACGGGAAAGTGAGAGATAAATCGAATATTCCTGTTTAACCAAGAAACTTAAGAGGGGTCAAACCAACTAGCAGCCTTTCGTGTGGTCAGCTACTGCTTCCAATGATAAATAAAAATAAACCAGTAGCATTTTATCTGAGACACCTATGAATAACCGATAAACGTTCCAAAAATAATGGCCTCGGGGGAGATTGTACACTTATCTGGAAAAGAAAGCTTCATTCTTTTTCCTTCTTCCTCGAATCTCTACCGGGAAAATTGTAAAGAACCGGGCAAAGAACATAAGGCATAGCCATGCCAAGCACCGATCCTCGTCAGATGGTCATTCCCAAGACAGGGCTTCGAGAGAATAAAGGAGAAGGACGATTAACCTCAAGATCACAGCTCTCCGCACTGCACTTTTTAAATTAGGCAGTTGCCGCCATTGAAACAGCTCTGTAGCAAGTTCTCTTTGCTGCACGAACAATGTCTTCAATCTGTATAATGCATCCAGTTAAATAGAACGCCATTGCAAAGGACTAAAATCCAATTCGAATGATGAACATAATGACCAGAGCCAACATATGGAATTTCTTGGAACACTAGACAGGTAAGGGTAAATCGACCTGAGGAACGGCCAATCTCTCGAGATTAGCAGCATATGGCATGGGAACATCAGCCCCGGCAATCCTCTCGACTGGTGAATCTAGATACCCAAAGCTCTCCTCAATTACTGATGTGCTGCACAGAGCCAGAAACCATTAGACATTTGTTGTTATTTGATAGATCAAAAGTCAAAGAATAAAATGTTGCCAGGGGAAAGAATTTAACCAGATCTCGGCACCAACACCATGCTGAGGTAACCCTTCTTCAACTGTTACAAGCCTGTTTGTTTTCCTGACTGAAGCATTAATTGTGGCTCTATCTAGAGGTCGGATCGAGAGTAAGTTTATAATCTGCATTGAAAAATGGGATAAGAGAAGGAACTTCAACTAGATCTTCTGAAAATTCTCAAGTGGTGTAGGATTGTGTACCTCAGCGCTGATTCCTTCCTTTGCAAGTATCTCAGCTGCCTGAACACCAAAAAAAGGGGAAGGTTGTTAACCTCAAAAAATTATCTTACACAAAATACAAGTAAAAGGGTGAAACTCTAATTTTTCCAAGGAAATGATAGCAATAAGATGACAGAACATCCAGAGCAGGTGCCTCAACAGGGGGCGTGTTAGCTTATAACTTGAACATGCACTGTAAGAAAACATTGTGTATATCCACAAATAATCAAGCATCTATAACTCAAGAAGATATTTTACACACTATATATAGGAAGGAAGGCAAAATTTCCAATATTTGATTCTGCTATGATTTCTCAGCTACCACTTCAATTTTCGGAAAACTGATATAAGAGCTATTGGCATCACAAAGATAGGAAAAATAACAATAACGCTAACCTTTAGGGCTAGGACAACCATTTTTGAGAAAGCTGTAATAGTCACATCTTTTCCTTCTCTCTCAATCTGTGGGCAATAGATTAGAGGAAGGCACAAGACAATAAAGCTTTGACACATAAAGAAAAGAAGTATCTCCTCGCACCAACTTTTCCTTAATCAGAGGATAGTACCTTTGCTTTACCAATGGGAAGACAAAAGCTTGAATCAAGGGCTTCAGCTGAAACAGGGAATAATTCACCATACCTAAATAGTAAAAGTTCAAGTCAGCTATTAAGACCTTTTCAAATTCCAGCTAAGAGTGCTGAGATACTAACAATAATTCGTTTTCAAGGAAAACCACAGGATCAGGGTCGCGTATGGCAGCTTTTAGCAAACCACGAGCATCCTCGGATGAATATGGAGCCAGCACCTTTAACCCTGGGCAGGAGGCATACCACGCTGCATAACACTATACGAGGGTTGACAAAAGGTGTAAGCAGCAAACAATTCAAACATGTTCTGCAGAATAACATCCTGATACCAGCCTATAAAGAGATTAAATTGCAATATGTAACTGCAAAGAAAAGGCAAACAAACAAATCATACTTGTGAGTGTTGGGCACCAACTCCAGCTGCAGCACCATTAGGTCCTCTAAAAACAATAGGAACTGATATCTGTCCAGCAGACATGTAGTTTGATTTTGCAGCGGAATTAATAATATGGTCAATTGCCTGCATTAGGAACCATAAATGAGGGTCACTGGCTTAATAGAATCAACTGAAAAACAATTTATACACTGCAGTAAGAAAGATCAGGCTAGTAATTAATGCAAGAAAAAGACTTGGATAGATCTGATATAAAATGTCTCATTATGCAGCCCTGAAGTGGCATACCAAAGAAATACTGGAAAAGAAAATGAAATAATAAAGCATGACACAGATTAAGAGTAAAGAGGAGTTATAGAGTCCAACGCAAATGCAATCATCTATAGCATTCACTTTATCAAAAAACAAATAAGTGTCGGATGATGATAAATTTTTTGACAGGGAACTCCAACCTGCATAGAGAAGTTGAACGCCATAAACTCCACGACTGGCCTCAAACCATAGTAAGCAGCACCAACTCCAATCCCAGTAAACCCAGCCTGCAAGGCATAAACTTGGAAGGATTAGCAAATCAGAATTCATCTATGCAAGGAGAGGAAAGTAGTAGTGCATGTGCTCTTCTGCACAAGTCAACAACATACAATAATAAAGGAATCAACAATTATATCAAGAAGTGAAGGGACCAAGGAAGAACCTCTGTAATTGGGGTATCAAGAACTCTCTCAGGTCCATACTTCTCCAAAAGACCTTTAGATATCTAAAGACAAAAGAATCGGAAACCAATTAAACAGAGTAAATGAGATCTGGAAGCTCAACATCAAGGACATTTTAAATACAAAATCAGCTAATGCTGACCTTGTAAGCGCCTTGATATTCCCCGACCTGCATTTAACAAAATCACGTTAGCAAGAAATGAGACAAAAACAATGGACCCACTTAAACCGGACTGTACTCTGCTGCTATGCTACCTCTTCACCCATAAGGAGCACTTTTGGATCAGCAGACATTTCCTCATCAAGTGCAGAGTTTAGAGCCTCTCTGACAGTCATCTGCAACACATTGATATTTCTGTCCAATTGAATTTTCTTGTCCTAGTGAGTAGCTTTATCAAATTAGAGCTGAGAAAAACTAGTAAATAATCCACATTTCCCTCTCTTATTATCAAGCCGGAGTAAAGAGGTTGTGTTAATGATATTGGAAGATCAGAGTTTTGAAATTCATGGCATGTGCCACATTGTTAATACTATGACCAGTCATTGTTTAATTCTGTATGAGAAAAATAACCAAAAAAAGAATATAAAATAATACATTAGCTGGGTGTGCATAACATAGACAAGTGAAAAATTTTCTCCCATCACCTGAAATCTCTTCCAAGAAATTGGAAATATCTCAGTTCATCGTATAAGTTCGTGGAGAGTAGTAATATCGCTTAGTACTCCCAATATAATCAACGATGAAAGGAAATGGCGCAAATCGACCCAATAAACATAGACATAAACAACTTTGCCCGACAATGAGTTGTAGAGGAAGCTGAGTTAAACTAGATAGCCACAGAACCAGCAGGAGACTAGTTACCTCTTTCGCTGCAGATGAGTAACATCTTGCAGCAGCTACAGCCGGACGAATCCGCCGCAATGCCTGTTCTAAATCCTGCATATAAGTAGATTAGATTTGAGACGAAGATTCAACCCGACAAAGCAGCATATGGATTAGAAGGCTAAATCTCGAGAACACGTGGACAGTGTTACCGTAACAGTAGAACCTCCGTTAAGGACCTTTTGTCTGACAATCGAGAACATCTTTTTCCAAGCTAAATGATCTGTAACCAGAGAATCATACAGTTCAGATCGGTGATTCAGGGAAAAAAAACTCTAAGACTTTAGCTCGTTAAGCACAGACAGCACATGCGATGTAGAAATCATACACCAATGGAAGGACCGATCCTTCGGATCCAGTGCCAAAATTAGCGGGTAATCAAAACCTAATTAAGCAGCCAATCGAATACAGAACTTGAATCCGATGCGCAAGACTAATCAACATCAAGGAAAGTTGCAGAGAAAGCCTACAGTGTACCTCTTGAGGATTGAAATTGATGGAAGCTGCTGCGCTCGATTCAGCTCCGCGAGAGGGTGAAGAAGGTGACGAGAATCGGTAAATGGAGGTGAAGGGAGCTGCCCTGTCTACCAGACGCTGGCTGATTCCGTTAATTAATTTTTATTATATATATGTCATTTTTTCTCTGAATATTAAAGTTAATACTATGTAGTAGTACTAATGTAATGTTACGTGTCAATTAAATTAAATTTTTTTGAATTATGTTTTCCTTTTAGGATTTGTTTTTTCCTTTTAGGTTTTATTAAAGAATTTTAAAAATAATTGAATCATAGTGGTTTGTGACACTACGTCAGTACTGTTATATAGTACATCCGTCACACACAAGACTCTCTCGCAAAATAGAGGGGATTAAATATTTCCATTTACCTGCAAGGAGTAGCTATTACTTTTTTTTTCGTTTACATCGCGCAGCATTTCTCTTCCAGCCAACATGTTACTTGAGACTAATCTATGGTCGAATAGAGATTCCAACAAAAATTTCCGTCGACCCTCCTAATCTGAGGGATCGATCATGAGATAACCTATTTTGCGATTCAGTGAGGAGGCCACCAAGCCAACCTTAAGGCGGAATAGTCATTACCTATCCTCTTGTCTGTCCACTCCTAAACCTATAACTTTTCTTAATACTTAGTTTTTTATGATTTTTTTTTTCCTTGCCTACTCTATTTCCTATTATATTCTATAGAGCAAACCAAACACCAAACCAAATCAATCCAAGTGAGGAGGCCTTATTAAAAAGCAAGGGAAGAAGGCCCAGTTGCAACATGGAAATGGTCAGAGATGGGCATAGCTGGCCTTTACACAGCCCGATGGGCTCAGTTGGAGAAAGGAAAATGATGAAGAAATAGGATTCTGCATATCCTGAGGTTCATACCAACAAAGTCATCAGTTCTTCCCCAATCTTCCAGCTTATCCGTGCATACTGGTTTTCATTTCATTTATCACATTAGCTTTAATTTAATTCTCTCTCAAGCGTTAGTCGTGACTCACCACTGTCCGCAGAACCCGACTTACCATGCAAGGAGAGATCGGCAAGACTCGGTCTCTCTGTGTGCGAGGGCCATCTGCACCACTCGCTAGTAAGAAATTAAAAAAAAAAAAAAGGGAGAGGGGCGCATCCGTCTTTTCATACCGTCACTGTCAATCCAATCCAAGGCTGACCCCTTGATTGACTCGAATGTCCGATGATAGAATCGAATCGAATCGTTATCATCGATGTAACCTGCTTGCATTTTAGTTCAAGGAATCGTTACGGTCTAGGAAAGGAAACTCGGATTGATATCTTCCAAGCCCAGTGGGCAGGGACCGCCGTGCTATTCCATGGCCACTGGAAAATTGATCATCCCCGGAGTGCAATACAGATGCGAGTGCGACAGCCCCCGGTAGCCCGATCAAATATTTCGTAATTTATTGCCCTTGAGAATTCCATGTTTGTGGAAGAAACTGCAGGAAAGATTTTGAATATCCACTTGACGTATGATACCCAACATCAATAATATCTCAAAAGAAATCAAGTGCCCCAAGGGAACTCCTTTTATGGGGTCACTCTCATTCACTCATAGCTTGCTTCCATCATGCCCACTAATTAGGGTTTATGAAAATCAATCAAAATAGATTAAGGTTTCGGTGATAACAGAGGTCCGATATAAGGATATGAAATAAAGAGACATGTAATTTTCACGACAAGAATCGAACTCAGAATCTCATGGTCGTAAGTCAAAGTCTTGTCCCACTGTACTAAGACCGCTTCATCTTAGCCTTCCTTGTCTTTCTGAAGTTCACAAATTACACCAATGAATTGGACAACGTTGCGTATGATGTTCACTCATCCATCCCAACACTTCAACTCTATCTTGGGGAATGATTGGCCATCCGAGCTTCTTTCGACTTTTCCGAGTAGGATCTTGCTCGAGCCTGATCAGATGCAAGCCTGCACGATAATACTCCGTATCAATATTATATCAAAATTTCATCGGACTTACAAGAGATTGAACTTTTGCTGAACCCGAAATTTTAAGCTAGCTGGTGGTTGTTACTTTGCTGTCGTACCTTACGAAGGAGCGTATTGTTTGATAGGTGAATCATGCACGATGACTAAAATTTTCTCTAGTGATTGATGAGCCGGGACCCTTCAGAACCCATTAACTCAGAAGAGCTAATTACAAATTGCAAAGTCGGGGCACGGAGACCCCTACAACATCAGCAAACATGCTTATGTAGATAAATAACAAGTGGACAGAGACCTGTCCCCGTTGTATGTCCGAATTAGATCGATGTCCCGATCGGGTTGTGTAATTTAAATTAAAATGAGATTGGAGATGGATGTCCCTGTTGCGTAGATTCCAAGCAAACCACCCCATGAACTCGAACTCGATCTCGTCCCAACAAACGGCATCTATTGAAGAGTGGTTGGTTTCGGGAACCGGTCAACTCTCGAATCGATTGATAATGCAATTCCTCGACCTTAAGTCAATCTCAACCTCAATTCACATTCGCCGCCAGCAACGCAAACCGTGGCGGAAAACCCAAATTTGCCCCTCCATTCGCACAGATCGAAAACTGTCTATCTATCAGTATAACAGATACATCACGTGACATATGTAATAAGTCAATGGATAATTAAGACATCAGTACGGTGCTTGTAGTTCGTAAGATGTTCGTAACTATTTTTACTGACTAGAGACATGTATCACGTGGAATGCCTATTCCATATGATACAAATGAAGAACATAAACAGCTTATATCGGTTATTGAGATGATTCGATACCTCTACTTCTTAAATAAGATCTCGTTGATTGGAAAAAGAATCATGAGTTTGACGATTTCGTCCTTTAGTGAATGGATCATACTCGAATCTTAATTAATCGAGACCTGATGAGTCTCCGAATAATGAGTGGAACACGTAAGAAAGAAATGCGTGTAGGAAGGTTCGATTTCTTTAATGAACTATGCCTGATCAGATGACAATACTAAGCAAAACAACAAATGTTTTTGTTTTTTTTTTTTTTGGGATGACCCACAGCTCTTCATAATGCCATGCTCATGTGATTTCATTCCTCGAATCTGTCTCCAAATTATCGCGAAAATATTCGTCATCCCACATCGAGTGTCATACGTCCCTTTATAACGAATACCGACTCAGAATCTGATATGCATATATTCTGAAAACCGTCTCAACTGATTCTGCTTTGTGTTCTTTCCAGCGCAATTCAAGTTTATCGTACAACAGAGTTCGTGAGTGGAACGGATAAAAGGGCATTGAAAATCGAGATGTGGGGACGTGAGCAACTCCAATCACAGCATGCATCAACATCCTTAATTAGGTCTATTCTAATTTGGATTACCTGTATGACAAGAAACTTCTGGTCGGCAATACTATTTTCTAAATTTACACTGCTTCGGCGAGTAGTGGTTGGGTACATCTTCCTCTTGAGCACGTAACATCTCGGGTTCATGTACTGTGAATCGAGAAAATTTACGACTGATAAGAGAGATTTATCTTTTTAGTAACCGGTCTAACTTGAATCTGGATTGATCGGACTAGATTTGAGCTTCTTAATATTATCCTCCCTCTGTTCATTACAAAATCCCTATAAATGGTTCCGTTTCCTCTCCGGCAATGGCATGGCAACAACTGATCATAACCCAAACGTCTGTTCCACTTTACCCTGTTGCCCTCCCCTTTGTAATGCATAGAGAGACCCACTTGGGTCTCCCTCAATGAGGTCCATTTCGACTACACGCACTCTTCGGTGATTAGCCTTTCCAATTTTGAGATAGTCCACAAGAATCGAAAATCTACCACTCTCATATCGGTCGGGGATGTTCTGTCTTCTTTGCGTGTACGGACACCAAGTATTTAGGGACAGACACCGATGAGCGATATGACCAATCACGGAAACATTTATATCTCCCGACACGAGCTTATCATTAGATACGTAGATAAGCGCATACTGGATATGAAATTGTCACGGAAGTGTGCAGGTGCGTGCCGGTAATCTCTACCATGTTCTGTAAGGGAAAAATAAGCGCAACCCCGTGGAAGACAAACTCACCAATTATGGCCAAAGTGGGAGAGTGGTTGGGAGATGATGCTTTTTCTAATGGAGCAAGTGATTTGCGAATCATCCACCTCATCATCTTTCATGGGCAACCAATCACTGCATCATTCATCCATGGGAGAAACTCCTTTACTCCCACCAAAAGGTCTTAATAGCCATGATACACCATGGATGATAGCCTTTAAGTTATTCGACAGGTCAAGATTCATAACTGTGTCAACATCATCGATGATCGAACATCCCATCTCAACTTCTGTTCACCGGATAATCTTTCGACCGAGTTTCTATAGTTACCACATCGGGGCATTGCTGGATGAAGTATAACTATGTGGACCAATCGCATGGACGATTCAAAAGCACGGTACTTGTGCAGCATCTGATGTACAATCGATGCAACCAAGCGAATGTTCCTGTAGAACAAGATTCTTCTGATTCCCAGAACCTCTCATTTCATACAATGGAGGAAGAAATGAGAACCCTCTTTTACATTTGGTGTGTGGTTGAAGATTTCTTATTCTTGTGATAAGATCTTTGCTCTGATTCTCGTGCTCCTTATAAAGTTGCACAACCTTTTAATAAAGTTCACACTTTTCTTTTTGCGCCCCTACACTGTCCTTTCCTTTGCTTTTCATCCCTTTATTTATGCATTTTTTCAACTTTTGCCATCTTATTCCCTCCAAAGACACCAATCCTTACCAGCACAAAGTAGTCATCGATGTTATTCATCTCGGCTCGGAAAAACAGATGTCAATTTCGTCGAGGCTCAGGGGAGAATTTATACAAGTACAGCACCATAAATAATAAGTTAATGCCAATTGATCCATTTCTTTATCTTCCAAGACCTCTCGGTGCGAGTTGGTACCGAATCTTAACCGGATGAATGAAGAAACCGGACCATATTACAACTAAGGTTTACTTACAAGACATTGGATGTTCAAACTATTGCAGCTACTGCTCTCTTCATGATCTTCTAAGCCGTTGCTCTTATGGTCGGAGGACATGTTCGTGATCCCGCTAGAGCCTGAGGACCAGCTCGGGGCAAGGTTTAAGTCGGTCCCGCTCATGTCCCTAGAGGTGAAGAACTCGTAGAACCTTGGCTTGCCATCCATTCGCGTCTTTCGATCATCATGGTCACCCTGCGGTTCAGTCTTCCGATCATCGTTCTTCAAAGTAGTACTGCTCCTCCTCTTCAGGAAAATCCGACACAGGACCCAGTTCTCGACCGGCAGCTCAGGGCTCTGCAGGAAACCACAAAGAAACCGGTGAATTCCGGGCTGCCCAGGAAGACTAAAGCTCGAAAACACAAGGCTCCTAGAGGGAGCTCAAGTAAAACCTGGTTAAGGTTCATCTTCTGGTGGACATTGAAGGCCGAGGTTGCCTCTGGACCGATGAGGCGGTACTCATGCATGATCCAGTCCGTCTTGGAGCCGTTCGGGGGCTTTCCCTTGTAGAACACGAGCGTCTTCTTCATCCCGACCAGCCGGTTGCCCTTGGAGGTCACGATCTGTCTATCAATGCCAGTGGCCTTCCAGTACCCGGAGACGGTTGCCCGGTTGGACCGGTTCCCATTTGGGTACTTGGCCTCCCTCATACTGAAGAAGTACCTCTCCTGCTCTGTGTCCCCTGAAAAAACGCACAAAAGGGTTCGAAATCGAAGTAGGTTGCGTACTTTAGTTGGAGTTTGAACCGGGACAGCGACCGACCATTAAGGTTTATGGATGTATATATGTCAAGTCAACTGACCTGGCAAGTCCCATGGATCAGACTTGCAGACCTCAACCTCAGGGATGATCGAGGCGGGCAAGGGGCACGAGAGCGCCTTTCGCCTGAGGTACTGGACCACGAGCTCCTCATCGGTCGGGTGGAACCTGAAACCCGGCGGTAATCTCAACACGCCATTCCTGACGAAGCTCAGCTTCTCCATCGGCCCTGATGATCGCCCTTAGGTCGCAAATGAAGTTTACCAATGGAGATGGGTTTCTTGCTGACGATGCAGACAATGCAAATGGAAGAGGAGGATGAGTTTGGGGCTTGTGTGTGGAGAAGTGTGGGATTGTTTATTTATAATAGTAAGAAGGAAAAGCGAAGGAAAGAGTGGACTCGTGGACACACACAGGCGGATTCAGTGATTGAGTCGAAAGGATCTGTGAAATTTTTATAAACAATACTGTTTTTTTAAACATATTTTTATTAAATTAAATTATTTTATTTTTTATATCGTCTTTAAACTGATCTTTTATATTATCCTTGAGCGGCCCACTAAGAGAGAATTCATACTAAATTCAAATTAGTAATACAAAAGACGAGTTTTTTTTTTTTGGCTGAAGCGGTAATATAATAAATAATGATTAATCAAGTTGGTGTCATCATTAATAAATTAAATTAGAATTTTGGTTCCGAGTAAGGGCATATTGCGTGAAGTATACTCAATCTATGCGCTATTCTTTTGACGTCATTTCTCAAACCCAAACGAAGGAGCCTATACATGGACTCAATATTCAGTATATAATATATAATGAATTTATTATAAAAATTATTATTTAAATTTTAATATTTGTAAAATTGACTCTTAAAAATTGTATAAAATTTACACGTCAAGATGTGAAAGATAGTTACACGATAAATTTATTATGTGTTTCATGTTGAATATTTACTCCTATACATGGGCGGCTTGAATGATTTTGAAATAATATTTCTTCGGGGATGTGGACTTAATATCATGGCACAGAACTCTAATGAATATTTATGAGATTTTGAGTTCGATCATCAGTGTAAAAGTTATATGTCCCTTTATATATCTTTGTTTTCCGTCTTGTATTCGGTCGTGGATTAAAAATGATATAATATATCTATTTAATTAGAATTCATGCGGTGAAGACTTTCTCACAGCAGTGATGACCTGGCCTTCCTGATACATAATATTTGGGATTTCATATTCAATCGAGAACAATTAGATGAACTGAATAACCGTTATCGATACCGGTCCTGTCAACATTACACAATTAAGGTATAGTATAGTTCAAGAAGTTGGTGTCCGCCAAGATCCAAGTTTAAAAAGTCCATTCCAATAACCTTACTTAAAGTAGTATTCAAATCCGAAACCTCAACATCACTAAAGTTGCATGTGAACGAGGCTCAATAATCATCCCTCGAAGAATTTCGTTCTTGTCTTGGACTGTGATCGGCCGTTCCGTCTCGCTCGAATCAGTACCAAAAGAGGCACTTAACCGAGATTAATGATCTCATACCTAAGAGAATGTCGTTCTTATGTGGGTTATTAATTACTTTGAACAAGAAATTCATGAAATAGGGGAGGCTTCTTCTTCATTGACCTTTCCTAAAACTAAAAGGATCAAATGGTCATTTTGGTCATTTAAGCCGAAGTTCTATTCAGCAAGTCCCACGGGCCACGGAAGCGCAAAAAAAAAAAAATGAAGTCCCACGGGCCACGGCAATGGCCTCGTAAGGGTGAGGTCAGCCCCTGTCATGCAAGACAGCTGCACATCATCGGGGCTCTTCTCTCTCTTAACGGCTACAGAAGTACGAAGGTGCCCGGTGCCCCCCACCCCGGATAGCCAGCTAACGGTAACGGTTCTGTTTCTCACGCTGCGGGGACCGCCTTTCCTTCTCTCTCCCGTAGTAGGGAAAGGGCTGCGCGAGCGTCAGTTGACGGAGTTAGCTGTAGGCTAACGTCGTGCCCCCCGGTTGTGGGCGCTTCCTTCATCAACACAAATAATAATAATAATAATAAATAGTAGTAGTAGTGGTGGTAATTTATATAGTAGTCTGACTTTTATGTTCGACTATAAATATATTAACTAAATTAATTAATTAATGTTTAATGCTCGTCTAATATAATTTAATAAGTCAACGTGTTCTAATTTTAGGTCCAAAGAGCAAACTTCTGTTATTTGAGTATGAAATCTAGATTGTGTACTTACCAAATCGTATAGAAATGAGGTTTAAACCATTGTATATCAGTTTACTTGAAATAGCAATAATAAAGAAAAGAGCTTATGTAATCAGCATGGCTCACTCAAGCAGTACAATGCCTCTTCCTAAAACCTTCATATTTTAATCTTATAAATAGAAAAAATCTATAACCGGAAAAAGTTCATCTTTTAAAGGGTCACCGTGCTCGAACCTTAACTAGTTATTGCCTATTAAATTTGTTAATATCGAACAATGTAAAATGTAAAAAAAAAAAAATTACCGTTGGTATAATTAAACCGTATCTTACCCAGTAACCTGGTGTAATTTCTAAATATCATATGTTTCGTGAAAACATTTTAAATGTTGCCCTTCACCGTGTAGCATGAGATCTTCAAGAAACCTCATGATTTCGTAGGGGAAGAAGGGATCAAAATATTAATATATATATATACACACACACATACATATATAGGTCTAAATTGTCAAGCGGAAAATAAAAATAATAAATCATAGAAAGAAAAAAAAAATAAAATCAGATATGGCCTCGTGCATGCCCACTTGCAACATATGGAGCAAAACAAAGAATCAGTAATTCTATCTCGAAATTTCGGTGGTTAAATGAGTGTTAATCGGATGAATAATTAACCTTTCGTAATTTTTTTACTTATTACAATGATTTTACTTGTTTTCCGCTATCGTGTTACTATAAAATGGGATCGTTAAAGATTTTCTGAGCGATACGGAGAAAGAGACGGAACAAATTGCGGCTCGGATTTTCCATGCTCTTGCCCTAAAATTCCATACGGATATCATCATCCGTTGGTAGTAGTCAAAGTTAATAGGAGATCAGTTGCGTGTGGGTGATGGATTGAAAGAAATATGGGATGAGCGAAGTTCTTAAGGATAAACAAAGAGGATGAGAGTGGGAAACGTCAAAGACTACAATTTATTGTGTTTCAAGTAAAAAAAAAAAAATTGATGTCCAGTGGACATTGTGTCTCTCTATTTCCTCATTCATTTCCCTTTCGTCGTTAGATGAGAGAGTGGATCCTCTAGTGAACTGCTCATTCCTTTGATTTGATGGAGGGAAGGGATCCGGATCTGATATCTCTTTTAAGGAACTGTCGTTGAGCCCTCTATCTCTCTACTTGTCATCCTTTTGGGTTTGTCCAACTTTGTGACATTTCGATTCCATTGTCATTCTTTCTAACTATGACACAGATACACGCCATGAACATGTTTTAAAAAACAAACACACATTACATGTCTTTTTCCATTTCTTGCTCTAAAATTCGCTAATGGAGCTCTAAGACAATTAACTGCAAAGTGGGTGTTCTCTTTTATTTTTGGGTGATACAACTGTTGATGAGTTCAATGATTGGGTTTGACGGGTGTGACTCTATACAGTAATATATTGTGATACTATGTAAAATTTTCACTGAGTTTTTATCCAACTCAAACAGAATTAGCCAGTTCATATCAGGCTTCTGAATATTAATGTAACAGACCGGAAAAAAAGGGTAGAGATGGATTGTTCTTGCTTGACACGTAATTATAAGATGGGAGTGGTAGAGATTTCCCAAGAAATATGAACTTCCACTAAGATGAGAAGAGTCACAATATGGAACTTATTAGATTAATTGAGTCTTGTCTCGTGCTTTTGTATCGACTTTTCTGCCATTACCAAGAGGGCATTAACTCTGATTAAATTAATGTACCACTGGGAAGAATAATCGATTTCTTGGTAGAAAATGATTATGAGAGGTTAAAATTTGGAAGAAAAATAAGATTTGGTACAGTGATATTGCCTACTAATCGGGATCAGAGATATTAGATATCCGACTCTCGTTACTGCAACTTTCTCTATACCCTTCTTATTTCTTTATCTGCTCTAGTACATGTTAGGTCCATCAATCTCTTTTATAACTGAACATAAGGGATTAATACTTGGAAGAAAAAGAAAAACCCTTGAGCTTAAATTGATTAATAAAGAGCTCCAAGAAAGCTTGTTTGGTTTCTTACACGCCGGCCCGATTGAAATTGAAATGAAATCTCAAACCCCTTGGAGTTTTCTTTATATTAACAATAATATTATCAATATATGTATGTATGTATTTATATATGTATATGGAATATCTCAAACTTGAACGATGTTGCCCAGTGATCTAGTCTCGTATTCAAATCTCGGTTTAAACAATATTGTTAGAAAAGACTTCTGAGCTTAGATCTTGGCGGATACCGGTTTCTTTGACTATATCAGATTTTTAGCGATGCTACGTTGATGGGTGCCAATTTTGTTACCGGTTGCTTAGTTCATCCGATATATTCACGATTGAACACGAAAACAAAAACATTGCGTAACAGTAAAGTTGAATTGTCATTACCGCTAACCCTTTTACTTGGCAGAAGAAAATTCTTAGGTTTGAGTCCCTCCATTAGCTTAACTTAAGCAGCCACCTAACTACAGAGCTTGCTCTGTTCAGTTGTCACGATATGAGAGTAAGATACGTTAATTTCATATCGTTTGGGTGAGACTTATTGAGGACTGGTGTTTAAGTTCTTGCGCCGAACCGAGACATGAAAGTTCGGGAATGTCGAGGTCACATAGTGCATGTTAGTGAATGGGGAGCGTACACAACCATTAGTTACTCTGTACAGATAGGCGTTGAGAGCTGAGAATTTCGTATCCGTCTTGCGTGACGATCTTGAAAATTTTAATTAAATTGCAAAGGTATACCCCTTCTCAGTTTTTTTTATTTTTTAATCTTGATTTTGGATTTCTTCTAAATGATCTGCACATGTTTGAAATTCAAGATTGGTAAATTATTTTCGCCTCCGGACTTTTACCTCAGTCTTCTAGGAGGCTGTTGGATTAATGTACTCATAATATATTAAATATTATTAGTAAATTTTATAAGAGGCTAAATATATATATCTATCTAAAAATTTTAAAGTCATAAATAATATTATTAAATTAAATTTTTTTATATTCTCGGAATTATTTCGATGCATCAGCAATTGTGGATTAGGTTATTCAGCAGCACGGGGCTTGTTAGGATGATGAAATTCAAAAGTCTCCATCGAGTTCAAAGTTGACATTGGAGATCGATTCAATCAATGATGCCCAGTAACTTCAGAAGGTTAAATTTAATAGGAGCCGCATCATCACCATCATCATGACTAAGGAGCTGAGTTCATTTTCTTGAATCTTAAGGGAACTTTACTGTCAACCCTTTTAATCGAAACAAAACAAATAGGATAACGGAAGTTTAATCTTGTGATATCACCCTCGATTTGAGATAAAGATGTCGTGGAATTGATCTCCGTACGTGGAATTCCCGCACGTTCCTTGATTTTCCTCTGGTAAATATTGGAGGATATCCAAGTGCAGAATGGATAACTGCTATAAGTATCTAAGTAATAATCTCATTCCCCAAAGCCTCTCGTAATGGAGTAAACATTCACTGTGCAATGCACAACAAGTTCATTATATAAAACTCTCTTAGATATTAACACGTGTAAAGTTTTCACGATTATCAAGGATTAACTTTACACATGTTAAGATCTGAACGTGATTTACACAGAAGACTCGATGTGTACTATATACAGAATATTCACTCCTAATAGTATAGCCGAGCCAACGATGGGTTGTTTGCCCTTGCAGGAGTGAAGCGACAAAAGTTATGAGAATTCAAGAATCGCAACGATATTTTGGTACATCACGTTCATACCTTTAGTATTCATGTAACAATCTCCTTTTAGTCCCATTGTCCCCTCAAACACACACACACACACACACATATAAGCGAAAATTGTTAAATTTCCACTTAGCCTACACTTGACAACCGTTCAACACTCGGGCATTTCGTCTTTCATGCTTGGATATGAGATTTAACCCTTAATTGGGCCGACCCGGCTCGAATTGAGTGGGTCAGTAGATCAATAGGTTTCTGGATACCAGTATACACACAAAAAGAAGGACCTCCAAATCCAGGAATATCTACAGATAAGGTAGATCTTATTTTCCCCTCCATCTTTCTTGCAAGATCAATCGAGAGGCATATTCTGAACTTGGATGGTTGAAGGTTTATTGATAAGCATCTGCACCGGCCAGCTAGGGCATATGAAAAAAAAAATTCAAAATGCTCCGAATATTTCAAGACGATCTAAAGTTGCATCCTGAATTTATATCGAAACAATTCGAAAACTTCCTTAAAAGTCATTACAATCCTATCTATGCGACAACAATCCCTTCAGAATATGATACGGGTTGGCTTAGCTAATTGATATTCCATCCTACCAATTTGTTGCCTTTAAAATGATAAAGCCATGCCAGTAGTAGCGCTCAGAGCGGATAATTATCTATTACGGGTCGTTTTCTTTTCATGTACGGACTCTAAACCTGTCGTGCTAAATTGAGTCAACTGTGTCGATCTCATCAAATTTCTTCATTATCAGTCAGTACTCTCACTGAGAGGAGATGGTGCTTTGCAATCACTCTATCTTAAACTTGAGATCCTTGCCTCGAGGACATGGCTATTGATAGGTACCACTACAATCCCACAACCAAATGAGGATCGTGAGAACCTTAGAAGACCCAAGAGCATCCACTCAATCGAGAGACATTTTTAAAAGAACAACAGTGGTCAGAGTGGACAATGCCTCTCACAAGTCTTTCCTTGTACAAACTCTAAAACTATCACACTACACTGAGTCAATGCGTCGATCTCATAAAATTCCTGTAAGCCTTCCTTATCAATATCCAATTTTCTTTCTCATTTGTGGGTGGGAGCATGCTCGAAAGTTCTAGATCTTACGCCCTGATTGTTTCGACGTAAAATTATATGGGTTAAAATTTTAAAATGTGATTGATAAATTTATTATATCCTAAACACTTTGTATTCTAATTTTACAACTAATTTTATAACTATAATACCTACCCTTAACAAACTTTAAATTATTTCAAATAGCACAATCTCACATTCCAACCCATTTCCTAAGAAAATTTTATCATGGTTTAAATTTTCCGTATGGAAGTTAAGTCCTCTGTGGGCAAGTTGAAGAGGTTAAAGCACTTGAATCTCAATGGATGCGACTGTCCTCGGTGTTTGCCGAAGAGATACCTTTGGACGCGAAAAATAATCCCTTTACACTGTTGCTGGTGTTAGCGAAATCTCGCACCTTGATAATGTGTCCTTTACTGGCTAGCGGTGATCTCGCTTATCATCATGTTGACAGCCCCCTAGCTAGACAATTGGGCAAAAAATACTGCTTATTAATGAACAAATGTTTAAAAAGTGATAAAATTTTAAATTAATTTTATGAATACAGTTCCCAAAAACACATTTTTAACATGCATTTTTAGTTTTGTATAAAAAGAATGTTTTGAAAATGAGTTTTCTAAAAAAATTCTTGATAAATAGCATTTTGAAAATATTTTTTTCTGTACAAAACTAAAAACGCAGGTTAAAAAACACGCTTTTAAAAGGGTTCACGGAAATAATTTAAAATTTATCATTTTTTAAATATTTATTTTCTCGAGGGCGTTATTTTTGCCTAATTCTCAAAGTGTGTGATTTGAAAATAGTGATTTGGTACAGTGACATTATTCTCAGTCTAAAAGATTGAATCTCTTTCCATCTAAAATCATAAGTTACCAGATGATAGTACTAATTTTCTCGTACACTCATAATTATTCTGATATTTTAGTGATGTCAAATTTAATATAGGCACCACCATTTTCGATGCAATTCAAGAAGCAGTGTGCCCCGAGACAAAATAGCTCGAGAATAATCCCACATTGGGTAGAAAGTATATTGAAACCCAGTCTATAAAACAAAATACTATCATTAATAATTTAAACTTTCAGGTGAAAACGAGATTAGATTCTTTTAATCATGTGAATATTTTGCATAACATTAGAGTAGGCTTTTCTGTTGCTCGCACCACGACGTTAGACTTGATATGAAACTCATGGTTAACTATGTCAGGGATCGGAAGAGCTAGTTTGTCGAGTACCGAAATACAAATGTAAAGTGTAAGAGTCACAATTGTACACCGCGAACGACTCGAGCTTCTCCAGCTCCCCGAGGTTCTTTAATCTCTCAAGCGAATGGCATCCCATAATTTCCAGCACTTGCAGGATTCTCGATCCTCCTAGACCCAGAATCTCCGTGAGCTCCAAACATCTCCACAAGTTTAACTGTCTTAAATTCTTCACACGACGAAGATCCAACTTTTTGAGGGGTCCACAGTCATACACCCTCAAGATTCTCAGGTTCTGAGGTAGGCATTGCTCGGTAAGATCGTCGATCTCACATCTGCCAATCAAGCACGTATTCAACAGCACCAAGTCCCCAATCCCAAGGCTTTCCGCCCCATATTTGATCAAACAATCACTGAGTGATAGAAAAGACAGATTGTTCAGGTGGGAAAGACGCGGGAAATTCTTGCCCACTTCCAGATGCTGAAGAACTAGCCTTGACAGAGTGGGAGGGAGCTGCGGCGGGTGTTCCAGTTCCGGGCAAGCTAGTTTAAGTACCTTGAGCTGGGACAAGCCACGAAAATCACTTGGTATGTAGGTGAACTTCACCAAGGTCAGCTCCAAGGAAACCAGTTTGGAGAGCTTCTGGACTGAGTCAAAGTGATGAGGCTCACTGTTGGCAGTGAAGTACTTCTCGATGAATGGAGACCGGCGGCGTTTGAATTCTGTAAAATCACACTGATCCTGCAACATGGCCATCGCAAGATCATCGGTCATGTCGGACAGCTTCAGATTGGTCAAGTTGTTTAACCCCGATAGATCTGGTAGTCTATGGAGGGAATGGTATGAGATGTTCAGGCTGATCAAACTAGCAGGGAGCTCCGGGAGTTCCTGAAGCATGTGACATCTCTCTAGGTGGAGTGTCTGGAGAAATTTGAGCTTACTGATAGAAGGCAGTGCCTGAATTCTTGTGGATGACAAGTCCAAGATTCTCAGACAGGACAGTGCTTCAGCTACTTGACTTGGGAACACCCCGTCCAGTTCTGTGCTGCCTGCATGCAGCTCCTCGAGCTTCTCGAGCAATCCAAAGGTGTCGGGTAGTTTACTGATCCGACTCCCTGACATCCTTATATCACTTTCAGTTCTTTCAGATGTCCGATGCTGTCAGGCAGCTGGCTGACCGTTGAATCTGAGATATTCAACTCAACTAATGATTGCAGATCTCTGAATGCTTCATCAAGCCGGTGGATTCCAGAGCATTTTGACAGAGAAAGATGCTTGAGTTTCTTCAGCTTGCAAAGAGAAACCGGAACACTGGCAATGTGCACGTGAGATCACCCATGCTTTCTGGTAAGCTGAAAGAACTACCATTGCCCATCATGAAAACCTTTTCCAAAGCCGCTAAAGGACCCAGTTGCACCGGTAAACCTCGAAGAGATTTGCACCACTTGAGGTTCAAGTGTTTCAGGTTCTTCAACTGGCCCATGGAGGGGTCGATTTTGGTAAGATTTTGGCAGTTTTCAAGAATTAACCTCTCCAACATTTTGTAGTTCGAGAGGATGGGTGTCCTAGTTAATTTTTGGCAGCCCGTTAGATCTAGCACTTTCAGATTATTACCCATCTGCAAACAGAAATATCAATATATAACGAAAAGAACAAAGAAAAAATATAGAGAAAACCAATATTAGCACAACTCTATCTGCATAAATGACATGGTATACCTCAATTTTGCTCCATCCGCCCCATTCTTCGTCTATCCAACTCCTCGAGAGGTCAAGAATCACCAGATTCTGCAGATTCAGGTTGGTTATGTTGAAATCTGAGGCGCAGTAATGCCAGGACAACCATCTTAAGTTGGGAAAAAGATGGTCAAAATCTCCAGCAACGCTCAACCCGTCCACTTCAAGGAACCTCAAATTTTTCAGACACTTGAATTCTTTGCGCCCGAAAAAGCGATCCTTGAGTCGCTTGTCAACAGATAAGCACATTGATTCGACTTTCTTTGACCCCTATAAGATGTATAAAATTACAGATCAATCAACAACTGGATTAAACAGCTCCAAGCAGAGCAGATAACTCGGTTCCTTGCTTTACCTCTCTTCGTTCAAGTACTCTTAAGGCTTCTTCATGCAACCATAATCTACTGCGCTCTCCCGGATTCACAACATTTTCCTGGCAAATGATTTCCCTTCCGAGGCCCCTGAGAAGGTCATGCATCCATAATCTATTGCCCTCAGTAATCTTCACCAACGATTTAGAAATGAGTTCTTCCAACCCCATTTCTGGATGAAAGTTGCAGGCTTCCCACAGGTAGATGGCATTCGTTGTCTCTTCATTTATGAACAGAGCTGCTATGTCAAGAAACATTTGCTTCTCTCGATAGCTTAATGCATCATAGCTTACCATCTGCTTCTGCTGGACATTCTTATGAGGCACTTCTCTCAATGCCTTTATCTTCTTTTTCCACTCTTCTTTACATCTGCTGCGGAGATATGATCCTACGATCTGAAGACACAAAGGGAGATGCCCGGTGACAGAGACAGCTTCCTCGGATAGATCGAGGCAGTCTGGAGGAGGGAAGTCGTTTCCAAATGCATGCTTCGAAAAAAGTTTTAGAGATTGGACAGAATCCATTTCCTCCATTTCAAACGCTTTAACTTCACCGAACTGCTTTAAGACACCTCCCTTGAGAACTGCCTCTCCCGTAGCTAGAACCGATATGTCTCTGGTTGTGACAATGATCCTACTTCCCATAGCAAACCAGCTGCAGTTCCCAGCTAAGCCCTCGATTTGATCCCTCTGATCCACATCATCCAAAACTAGGAGAACCTTTTTGTTCCGTGCTATGGATTTGATTTTCCTGATCCCATCATCACTATCGGATACATCTTCGAGCTTACAGTGAAGATCGGTCAGTAGCTGTTTCTGCAAATATTTGATACCATCCAGTCGTGATGATTCTCGAATGTCAGACAGGAAGCTACATCCATCAAAGTGACAAGAGAGCTGGTTGAAGACAACTTTGGCAAGAGTCGTCTTACCAATACCACCCATTCCATGGATCCCGACATACCATACATCAGGAGATTCCGTGTCTAGTAGCTCCAGTACAGCTTCAACCTGATCATCCAGTCCAACAAGATGGTCAGGCAAGATCTTCTTCTTTACCTTCAATTTCAGTAGGACCTCCTTAGTGATTGATTTGCAAAATTTACCATGTCTGCAATCAATAAAATGACACGATCAGCTGCTGAAGAAAGAGATATTATCAGGGAATAATATGCCATGAAGCTGAAGAATGAGTCAAGTGGAGTCGAGGGAAAGAAATATTGGATGCCGAGGAAATGCTGAGTACATGGCAACCGGAAGTTCACCCACTAAGTTAAAGCCGACTTGTGGTATTACAAATGGCATCAGAGATGATCGTGGCCTAATCGCAGGATTGTGGGTTCTTTCATGCACAAGCCCAAATAACTCAGCATTGTTCGGATACCGGTGGAGAAGCCCCAAAGATCTCTTTCTTGTTTAACCAATGTGGAACTAACGGCAATACATTCTAGACCTACATTTTCCACTCAAAAGGAAATCCGATGGATGCTCAAGAATACTAAGATAGCATAGCAGCAATATATGCGTATGCATTCTTAAAAGCCTTCAAGTTTATGATGCATCTTTACCCTGTATCCCGCAGTTCCCGTCCGGTGATCGCACCGACCTTCCTCAGAGCCTCCTCCCACTGCTTCACTTCTGATGCCGAACCTTCCCGGGCTTCGCTCTCGGTCCTCTTGAACTTCTGATGATGGTCCATCAGGGCATCCGCGTACAGATCTGTTTTAAGCTTCACATCATCAGGTGCCACGTCGTAAAAGACCGGAATGATCTTCTTGTTCTTCTCCACCATTCTCGTGAGCTCACGGAGGCACCATTTGCTTGAGGCGTAGCCCCTCGAGAGGACAGGGATGCAGATCGCAGACCCATCGATCGCGTCCAGAATCCTCTCGATCTTTTCACCGAGAGGCTGATCTACGTCGTCTATGAACACGCAGATCCCCGCATCGACGAGGCAGTGGTAAAGGGTATCGACGAAACCTTGACGGGTATCCGATCCCCTGAAACTCAAGAACACCTGATAGTCACTTCCCGATGTCCCCGAGCTCATCTCTCCAACGTCCATGGTATCCCTGAACGAGAAGGATGTCTTTCTTTTCCTTAACACTCTCGCACCCTTTTGGATTCAAAGGCTTCAGTCTTGCAAAATTTCTCCCCGTGCAAAGCAAAACCCTCCAAAATAGCCAGAAAAATCAGCAGAGAGTCCGGGGAAAAAAATTGAGGAATTATGTAAAGTTAATCGATTACACAACTTACTAATAAACATGATCTCGTTGGATGCATTCTCGACAACTTCTTCCGACAGGGTTCAAACTCGAAACTTTTTCCATGAGGTGTGAGACAACCTAGTCTAATGCTCCCTGCTACAGCAAGACATCACCGGGAGGAGCCACTCGAAAGCTGGTCTGCGGTAATGTTATGGATCTGCCTTCTTCCCTAGACTCAGTACAGGCTATGATGAAACTAAACTAGTGATTCGACGGCTGGATCAGCTTCGGTATAAGCTTGAGAAGGAATGAGAGCTCGCGCTTTGAGAATCGCGGCCTACCTGCCTTGGCCCCGGCCAATCCCTCGGCTTCCCCGGCTTCCTTAGGCCAACTATGAACATGATTCAAAAGAATGGGGTCAAAACCAAATTTTCTCCCTTTTTGTGGGGTTTAATTTTTTTTCCTTTTTTCTCCCCAAGAAACTGGCAGAATATTGGGAGCGGATCGGCAGAGGTCGCTAGACATTTGGCTGAACATTCGACAGGCGGGAGACGTGTGCCGTCGATCTGATCGGAAGGCCAAGCACATTCCGTCCAGGCCCAGCGGAGAAATCTATTATATATATATTTTTTAACAATATATGCATTAGTTGCTACCTCAAAAAATCTTAAACGAGTACCAATACAAGTTAATTGAAATATTTTGACACTTATTTATTAAAAAGAAATATTTCGACATCTTTGTCTTAAGTAAGATTTTTTATTCGAGACTTATGAGTAGGGGTGTGCAGAAAACTGGTTCGGCCCCGAACCGAACAAAAGAACCGGTTCGGTTTGGCACATTAGGTAAAGAACCAAACCAGTTTATGTAGAAAAAACCGCATTGTTTTAAACCAATTCAGTTAACCGGTTCAAATCGAACTGGTTTTAAAGCGGTTCGGTTCGGTTCAAAATCGATTCGAACCGAACTGAATTGGTTTTGAAATGGTTCAATTCTGTTCAAAACCGATTCGAATATAATCGAATTGGTTTTAAAACGGTTCAATTCGGTTCACACCGGTTTGAACCGAACCGAATAGGTTTTTAAAGTAAAACCAGTTAACCGCATCAATTACACTTAGAAATTAACCGAACCGCTTTTAGTCTAAAAAACCGCACCAAAATAGAACCTGTTCGGGGAGAACCGGTTCGAACCAGTTCAGTTCCGGTTCGGTTGCACACCCCTACTTATGAGTGGAGAAAATACTTATCGGGAGAGTTTTCCACCTTAGTGAAGCGGCCCTACTCGAATATGGATTCATCAGAGTCCATTGGACTTTTGGATATCATGTGCTGCATACAAAAATGATAAAAAAAAAAAAAAAAAATTCTTAGGAGTTAGTGTCTAAATTAGGTTTTGCTCACTAACAAAAAGAATTACTCAATCTCGAGATTTTATCTAAAAGAGAAATACAATATAGTGAATTATTGCTTGAACGGACAGAATTGCCTCCCTACAATCCCTCAAAATGCCCGTATTGGCTCAATTCTTTGCAAGGGGGTCTGGAGGTGGCCCAGACACACTAATGAGCAGACCAGCTTCGTCAAGCAACTTGCGGAGAAAATCATCTTCGTGGATAAGGACACTGTTGAATGGACCCTTTACTCATAGCAAAAAATTCACAGCTAAGAGTGCATGGGATTGCGTCCGAGACAAAGGTGAACCTTCGTGATGGGCTAAATCAATTCGGTTTGCCGGCCAGATCCCCGGAGACTCATTTATTTGCTGGCTCGTGTGGCTCGACAAACTCTCAACCACCGATCGCCTTAGTCGCTCGAACCCACGACTTTCATCAGATAGCTGCTCGTCTTGTCGATCTCAACAAGAATCGAGATCTCATCTCTTCTTTTCCTGTGATATAATGAAGAATATTTGGAGGACAGTACTGAATGAATTTGGTGTCAGCAAACAGGTGCTCGATTGGGAGCCAGAGGCAACATGGTACGTGAACTTGTAGGGGGAAAAACTTGATGTCCTCGCACTGCAGATGGCGTGGACCCACTACATATACAACATCTAGATAGAGTATAATTCTCGACTATTCAAAGGGTGTAAAAAGAGTTTTTTGAAATTAGTTCATGATATAGATGATTCTGTTAAATCTAGATTAACGTCCATGCCTTAGTTATACCTTAGGATTCCTTAATCTTTGATAGCTCCCAAACTGGGACTCTTGCCGTCTAAATTTTGACTCTTGTTGTACATATTCCAATGTTCAATGAAGGCATGTAACACCACCTTCCCAATAAATAAATAAATATATATGTGTGTGAATTATTCATAAAAAAAATTATATATGTGAATTTGTTATATTCTTCATCTAATGCAGACTTGATCACTCCGATGTAACTCGAAAATTGGAATCTAAGTTGGTTGATACTCCTAGAGTTTGATAATACAGAGTAAATAAATGGATTTTAGGAGGCAAATTAAGGTAAGTGATAAAAAATAGAGATAAAATTAATAAAATTAGTATAGAGTCTTACATTTTGCATTGTAGAGGCAATTTAATGCAAACATTTTTCCTCCTTCAATAAAACATTAAGTTTGAGTGTTTTAAATTCAAAACATTATATTTGAAAGTTTGAAAAAGAGTTTTATACTAGAAAGTGAATTAGTTGAAATGATAGGGTATCTCTTCCGTTTAAATAAAATTTCGACTTAAAGTATTATGAATAGAGATAATTTACTTTAGGATAAATGTGTCTCTTAATGAGCCGGAATTGGGTTACCAGCTTCAAACAGGACAAAAAAGAGAGAGAGAGCCTTACACTTTTTTGGTTGAATTATTGCCCTCCTTTTTATTGATTAAAAAAATGGCACATTAAATTATGAAACTAACGAATGGGTCGCTGAGAGATCTACTTTACAACAGTCAAATCCTCGAGCGAAAATTTGCATCAATTAGGTCCAAAACTATATCACTCAGGTACAAATTTATTGAATATCCAATGTTGTATTAAACAAAAAGCCTTTTTTCTTTCTCTTACAAGAGTTTGAATATCAGTTTTGCAGACAAATTTTCCTTGTCAGCGTATCCGAATCTCTACACTCAAGATAAAAGTCTCCGTCGCCGAGTGCAATTTCTCGATTGCAACGGAGCCAAACTGATTGGAAAGATTAAGTTTCATGTTTCAATTCATTGATCCAAAGTGGTGTTTTAATGGCATACAGCTTTTGATATTCCAGACACACTGAATGAAGTCACACGATGTCAAATCGCTGAGATTAATGTTACATGTACTATGGTCGATTAATATTCACCGTAAATTTTTCGGATAATTTCTATTAAGAAGTATATCGATACTCCTATTAACAATAAGATAATTACTTACTTTTTTCTGGCAATTATGGCGTTTACAAATTAATTTTGCGGAGCTGGCTTGGTGTGGCCTCGGGTTGTGGATGCGCCACACAAGCATTTCCACTTTTTTTGTAACAAAAATTTTATTTTAGTAATTTTTATTAGAAGGATATTGACATCCCACTTTAAAATAAGATAATTATTCACTCAATTTTTGGGGAACTACGGTGTTTTCAAATTGAATTTACGGAGTTGGTTCGGTTCGGGTTCGAGTTATGGATGCGTCGCACAAGCATTTTTTATTTTTCATTTACAACATGGAGTGCATTCTCTTTGAGTAAATGAATATTCGACTATTTTTAAATAAAAACGGGGGAAAACCACCTATCTCAGTCGCACATTCCAAAGTCTGAGATCTGCCATTCTCTGTGCATACCTGACCGCGTCATCGGTGCAGAACGTCTTTCTTTGAGCCCCTCTAACACTAGCTGTATTAGCACCAACTGGTGCCCCCACACTGCCGCTTGGTGTATTTGCAACGTGGGGCAGTGCCGCGCGATAGGGTCGCTCGACTGAAAAGGTTCTACATCATCCAGGAACCACGGATAATTGTACACCCGGCACGCCTTGAGCTTCTCCAGCTCCTTGTGGTTCTCTAATCTCTCAAGCGAAGGGCATCCCATAATTACTAGGATGGATTTAAATCGCGGTCGCGGGTCGCGTCGCGGTTATAACGGTTTCGGGTCGTCGCGGCGTTACATAACGGCGTCGCGGGTGTCGCGGTCCGAATTTTTTTTACGCATCCAAAATGAATAAAAATAAATATAAAATATTGTCAATGTCACTCACATTCTCACATCTAAAATAAGTGACTCAAAATTGTGAATAAATTATTATTGTACATGGTTTTTCACCAAGTAGTGGAATGGCGCGCGGGATCATAGTATGATTCTGCTCCATCTTCATCATTTACTTCACTGGATTGCATCCAACCATGTCCAAAAAAATAATTTGCAGCACTATTACCAAAATTGGCCTCTTGATCCTCATGAATTGTTGGCGGTGGATGCAAGGCGAAATTATATCCATATCTATGATAAAAGTGAGGTTGTGAGTAACTCTGATTATTTTCCGCTTCAGATGAATTGTCAATTTCTAACCCACTAAAACTCTCACTCATACTATGATAATGATATGGGTCCCTATCAAATTGCATCAACTCTACATCTCTTCGTTTTGTCCTGCGACTATGACTAGCACCGCCTTGTCAAGTTATGTACTTTCACATCAAATTTGTACATGTCAAGATATTGATGATAAATTATCCAAGTAATTTATGTATTACATTGAATATTTATTCAAGAAAAATGATATTCCTCAGCATTTCTGTGCATACAATATCAATATAATTTCGTATAAACATGTTTTTCGATAAAAGAATGTGTCAAATATATGTATTTTTGATAAATTTGAAATAGCAAAACATGTAAATGTGTATAAAAATATGAATAACGGTATAAAAATAAAGAAAAACGGCCGTCGCGGCCGTTATGGCCGTTTTTTGGCCCGTTACGCCGTTACGTAACGCCGCGACGGCCAGCGATTTTTTTTCCGGCCGCGATATCGGCCCGTAACGGTATCGGAGCCTTCCGATACCGTTACGTAACGGCCGTTACGGCCACGACGGGCCGTTTTTTAAAACCATGATTACTAGCTCTTGCAGGACTGTCTGTCCTCCTAGACCCGGAATCTCGGTGAGCTCCAAACACTTCCACACGTCTAACTCTGTTAAATTCTTCATACGACGAAGATCTAACTTTTTGAGGGGTCTACATTCATATACCCCCAAGATTCTCAGGCTCTGAGGTAGGCATTGCTCGGTAAGCTCGCCGATCTCACATCTATCAATCCGGAACATATTCAACAGCCCCAAGTCCCCGATTCCAAGGCTTTCCCCCCTTTCTTTGATCGAACAATCATTGAGCGATAGAGAAGACAGATTGTTCAAGTGGGAAAGATGCGGGAAATTCTTGCCCACTTCCAGATGCTGAAGATCCAGCCTTGACAGACCGGGAGGGAGCTGCGGTGGGAGTTCCATTTCCGGGCAAGCTAGTTTAAGTTCCTTGAGCTGGGACAAGCCGCTAAAATCAGTCGGCATGCATGTGAACTTCACCAAGGTCAGCTCCAAGGAAACCAGTTTGGACAGCTTCTGGATTGAGTCCAAGTGATGAGGCTCACTGTGGGCAGTGAAATTCTCGATTAATGGAGACTGGCTGCGTTCGAATTTTGTATCGATCATGTTGGACAGCTTCAGATCGGTCAAGTTGTTTAACCCCGATAGATCTGGTAGTCTCTGGAGAGAAGGGGATGAGATGTTCAGGCTGATCAAACTAGCGGGGAGCTCCGGGAGTTCCTGAAGCATGTGACATCTCTCTAGATGGAGTGTGTGGAGAAATTTGAGCTTACTGATAGAAGGCAGTGCCTGAATTCTTGTGGATGACAAGTCCAAGATTCTCAGACAGGACAGTCCTTCAGCTACTTGACTTGGGAACACCCCGTCCAGTCCTGTGCTGCCTGCACGCAGCTCCTCGAGCTTCTCGAGCAATCCAAAGGTGTCGGGTAGTTTACTGATCCGACTCCCCAACATCCTTATCACTTTCAGTTCTTTCAGATGTCCGATGGTGTCAGGCAGCTCGGTGATTGTTGAAAATGAGATATCCAACTCAACTAATGATTGCAGATCTCCGAATGCTTCATCAAGCCGGTGGATTCCGGAGCATTCTGACAGAGAAAGATGCTTGAGTTTCTTCAGCTTGTAAAGAGAAACCGGAACATCGGCAATGTGCACACTAGACAGTTCAAGGACGGTCATGGACTTGAGATCACCTATGCCTTCCGGTAAGCTGAAAGAACCACCAATGCCCATCATGTAAACCTCTTCCAGAGCAGCTAAAGAACCCAGTTGTGCCGGTAAACCTTGAAGAGATTCGCACCCCCTGATGTTCAAGTGTTTCAGGTTCTTTAACTGGCTGATGGAGGGGTTGATTTCAGTAAGATTGCGGCAGTCTTCAAGAATCAACCTCTCCAACATTCTGTAGTTCGAGAGGTTGGGTGTCCTAGTTAATTTTTGGCAGCCCGTGAGATCTAGCACTTTCAGATTATTACCCATCTGCGAATAGAAATATCAATATATAACAAAAACGACAAAGGAAAAAATATAGAGAAAAACAATATTAGCACAACTGTATCAGCATGAATGACACGGTGTACCTCAATTTGGCTCCACCCGCCCCATTCTTCGTCTATGTAACTCCACGAGAGGTCAAGAATCACCAGATTCCGCAGATTCAGGTTGGTTATGTTGAAATCTGAGGGGCACTCATGCCAGGACAACCATCTTAAGTTGGGAAAAAGATGGTCAAAATCTCCAGCAACATTCAACCCGTCCGCTTGGAGGAACCTCAATTTTTTCAGACGCTTGAATTCCTTGCGCCCGAAAAAGTGATCCTTGAGTCGCTTGTCCACAGATAAGCGCATTGCTTCGACTTTCTCTGACCCCTGTAAGATGCACAAAAGTACAGATCAGTCAGCAATCGGATTAAACAGTTCATAGTGGAGCAGATAACTCAGTTCCTTGCTTTACCTCTCTTCGTTCAAGTACGCTTAAGGCTTCTGCATATATCCATAATCTACTGCGCTCTCCCGGATTCGCAACATTTTCCTGGCAAATGATTTCCCTTCCGAGGTCCCTTAGAACGTCATGCATCCAAAATCTATTGTCCTCAGTAATCTTCACCAACGATTTAGAAATGAGTTCTTCCAACCCCGTTTCTGGATGAAAGTTGCAGGCTTCCCACATGTAGATGGCATTCGTTCTCTCTTCATTTATGAACAGAGCTGCTATGTCAAGAAACATTGGCTTCTCTCGATCGCTTAAAGCATCATAGCTTACCTTCAGCTTCTGCTGGACCTTCTTAGGAGGCACTTCTCCCAATGCCGTTATCTTCTCTTTCCACTCTTCTTTAGGTCTGCTGCGGAGATATGATCCTATGACCTCAAGACACAAAGGGATATGCCCGGTGACAGAGACAGCTTCCTCGGATAGATCAAGCCAGTGTGGAGGAGGGAGGTCGTTTCCAAATGCATGCTTCGAAAAAAGTTTTAGAGCTTGGACAGAATCCATTTCCTCCATTTCAAAGGCTTTAACTTCACCGGACTGCTCTAAGACACCTCCCTTGAGTACTGCCTCTCCCGTAGCCAGAATCGTTACGTCTCTGGTTGTGACAATGATCCTACTTCCCATAGCAAACCAGCTGCAGTTCCCAGCTAATCCCTCAATTTGATCCCTATGATCCACATCATCCAAAACTAGGAGAACCTTTTTGTTCCGTGCTACGGATTTGATTTTCTTGACCCCATCATCACTATCGGATACTTCGAGCTTACAACAAAGATCGTTCAGTAGCTGTTTCTGCAAATATTTGATACCATCCCGTACTGATGACTCTCGAACGCCGGACAGGAAGCTACATCCATCAAACTGACAATAAAGCAGGTTGAAGACAACTTTGGCAAGAGTCGTCTTACCAATACCGCCCATTCCATGTATCCCGACGTACCGTACATCAGGAGCTTCCGTGTCTAGCAGCTCCAGTACAGCTTCAACCCGATCATCCATTCCAACAAGATGGTCAGGCAAGAGCTTTCGCTTCACCTTCAATTTCAGTAGGACCTCCTTAGTGATTGATTTACAAAATTCACCGTGTCTGCAATCGATAAAATGACACGATCAGCGACCGAAGAAAGAGATATTATCAGGGATTAATATGCCATGAAGCTGAAGAATGAGTTGAGTCGAGCCGAGTCGAGGGAAAGAAATATTGGATGTCGAGGAAATGCTAGGTACATGACAACCGGAAGTTCACCCACTAAGTTAAAGCCAACTGTGGTATTACAAATGGCATGAGAGATGATCCTGGCCTGATATTGAGATTGTGGGTTCTTTCATGCACAAGCCCAAATAGCTCAGGATTGTTCGGATACCGGCGGAGAAGCCCCGAAGATCTCTTTCATGTTTAACCGATGTGGAATTAAGTCAATACATTCTAGGCCTATATTTTCCACACAAAAGGAAATCTGATTGATGCTCAAGAATACGAAACTAGCTTAGCAGCAATGTTATCAGATGCATGTGCATTCTTAAAAGCCTTCAAGGTTATGATGCATCTTTACCCTGTATCCCGCAGTTCCCGTCCGGTGATCGCACCGACCTTCATCAGAGCCTCCTCCCACTGCTTCACTTCTGATGCCGAATCTACCCAGGCTTCGCTCTTGGTCCTCTTGAACATGTGATGGTGGTCCATCAGGGCATCCGCATACAGATCTGTTTTAAGCTTCACATCATCAGGTGCCACGTCGTAAAAGACCGGAATAATCTTCTTGTTCTTCTCCACCATTCTAGTGAGCTCGCGGAGGCACCATTTGCTTGAAGCGTAGCCCCTAGAGAAGACAGGGATGCAGATCGCAGACCCATCAATCGCGTCCAGAATCCTCTTGATCTCTTCACCGACCGGCTGATCTACGTCGTCCTTGAACACGCAGACCGCCGCATCGATGAGGCAGTGGTAAAGGGTATCGACGAAACCTTTACGGGTATCGGATCCCCTGAAACTCAAGAACACATCATGGTAACTTCCCGATGTCCCCGAGCTCATCTCTCCAACGTCCATGGTGTCCTTCAACGAGAAGGATGTCTTTCTTTTCCTTAACGCTCTCTCACGCTTTGGATTCAAAAGGGCTTCAGTCTTGCAAAAGTTCTCCCAGCGCAAAGCAAACCCCTCCAAAATAGCCAGCAAGATCAGCAGGGTCCGGATTTCTAAAGTGCCTTTTTGACTGCAACAAAATAATTCACAGGAACCCGCATAAGAAAGTGCGGGGGCGGCAGCAGAGTATAGAAAACAACTGCTCAAGACAATAAAATTTTGAAATATAATAAATTTTAAACCATTTTTATAAATATTATTTTAAAAATATATATTTTTAACTCATATCTTTAGTTTGTATCGGGAAAAAAAAGGCTATGTATCAAGAATCTTTCTAGAAAACTCCTTTTCAAAATAATTTTTTAATATAAAACTAAAAAGACATTAAAAATGCATTTTTAGAACAGTGTTCATGAAAAAAATTTAAAATTTATCTTTTTTAAAAAAAATTGTACATCAATGAGCGATATTTTTGGCCAATTCTCTAGCTAGTTGGTTGTCACTGTAATGATAAGCGACATCACCACTAGCCAGTATAACACATTATCAAGGTGCGAGATTTCGCCAACTTCAGCAACATTTCCTAGGCATCCATTGTTCTATTAGATATGTTTTGAATCTTTTGTGGTGTAACCCAATGTAAACCCGAATCCGAATAAAATTTTGTACAACCCAAATTGTGGATACCAATATAATTCTGTGGCGGAAGCGAAGGGATTGGGCCGCGAGGCCCAAGCCCGAATCCGACAATGATTTGCTTAGGGGGTGTGGGGGCAAAGACCCGCAGTATGGATTATGTATTTTCCGGTTTATAAGAGTAGTAGGGCTCTTCATTGTATCACATGAAGTTAAGGTTCGGGTTCTTCCGTACTCCACCATTGTTAGCTGCTCATAGTGAAGACCGCTACTCCTCCTTTGTCCGTGGACATACGGACAGTACCCCACTGTCCCGAACCACGTATATTTGGTGTCCGATTTCCTTTTCTCTATTCTCAAATACTTCGTCTATTCAGCCGATTCCCAATAATTTCTTTCCCTCTGCTCATCCTTCAACTTCATGGCGTACTAATCCCTGAAAAAATCTCTTTCTTCGGCCACCAATCGTGTCATTTTATCGATGGCAAACACGGTACATTTTGCAAATCAACCACTAAGGAGGTCCTACTGAAAGGTAAAGCAGAAGCTCTTGCCCGACCATCTTGTCGAAATGGATGATCGAGTTGAAGCTGTACTGGAGCTATTAGACATGGAAGGTCCTGATGTACGATATGTCGGGATCCATGGAATGGGCAGTACTGGTAAGGCAACTCTTGCCAAAGTTGTCTTCAACCAGCTCTCTTACCACTTTGACGGACGGTCTCAAATACTTGCAAAAACAGCTACTAATCGATCTTCGCTGCAAGCTCGAAGATGTATCCAATAGGGATGATGGGATCAAGAAGATCGAAGAAGGATCTCCTAGTTTCAGATGGTGTGGATCAGAGAGGGTCAAATAGAGGGATTAGCCGGGAACTGCAGCTGGTTTGCTATGAAGAATTTGACATGGTTGAACTTGCGGAACTGTATGGATCTTACTGAGAGCCTTGGTTTGGGAGGACTGAGGATCTTGCAAGAAAGTATCGAATGCCATTCGCTTGAGACATTCGAGAACCTCAAGGAGCAAGAGAAGCTCGAGGCATCCGAGGTGTATACCAATGGTGGGATCAGGTATTCGCAGGACATGATAGATTAGAGATCACAGGGATTTTTTAGTTCTTGAATATGTATAGTTGTACTTATATCTACACCTTTTTTCTGTACAGTGAGTCTCACCGCAAGAATAGATTTAGAGTCTCTTCATCTTAGTTCGAGAATGACATCACTGTACCAAATTATCATCCCCGAATCATTGCATTGCACACTTCTTCTGTAGAGGAAGTTGTCAGCAATTAGCCAAAAGGAGTTAAATTTGCTTTCCACACTCAGGAGAGAAGCCCAGCACACTCACAGGCACACAAATAACAAACAGCTCTCTTGCACTGAAGATTCCTTGTTTAATGCATTCATGAAAAACTTCTCCTGACAAGATTCAAACTCGAAACTTTTTCCATGAGATGTGAGACAACTTAGTCTACTACTCCCCCGATACAGCAAGGCATCACCGGGACGAGGCCCTCGAAAGCTGGTCTACAGTAATGTTATGGATCTTCTTCCCTAAACTCAGTACGGGCTATGATGAAACTAAACTAGTGACTCGACGACTGGATCAACTCCGGTATAAGCTTGAGGAGGAAGGAGAGCTCATGCTTCGAGAATCGGGGCCTACCTGCCTTGGCTCCGGCCAATCCCTCGACTTCCCCGGCTTCCTCGGTAGGACTAGCCATGAAGTCCGAGACTGCTGTCGTGATTTCTCTAACAAAATCAATGATGACGCCACTGATGCCCATGAGATGTTGCATATACACAACCTCCGGAACATTACTGCAATCGAACCGCACCGATCAATAACTGTAGATTCAATGTCTTCAGGATAATCAAGCAGTAAGTTTAGAAATGCAGCTTACTTCAATTGCCCGTAAGTGATTAGGGAGAGTTCGGACTCTTTGATTCGGGTAACGGTCCCGGGATTCCTCAACATTGCCTTCACCTCGGACACGATCCCTTGCAGTCCACCAGACAGACATACCTTCATCGCCTCGTCCAGGGAATTCCTTCTTATGTCCAGGAATATTTCGGATCCTCCGTTCGTAAGGAAGAACACCTGAATTTTAAGGTACAAATGATGAGTGGCTAGTACTCAAAAATATCGTTACGCAACAGGACCCAGGGTTTGAATTTACAGGGTAAGGTTGCTGCAGTTTTCGGATCAGCAGTGCAGCATCAGGCTGAAAGCTGGAGAAGATAATTGGTCTGTCCTCGGCACGATCGTGTACCACCTGCACATCACAATCCGTGAGATTTTTTATATATAATTTGATGCCAGTTAAGACACTGATCATTTACTACTACCGTTATCCTCCTTTTACCTGTCAGGGAAGGAAAAAAAAGGAAACTTGTGTTGAATGGGAAAGACAATACCCTTAGTATGGCTTGGAGAATACGGGCAAGATCGGGCTCTTTATAGGTAACGTGATCGTCGAACTTCAACTCGATGTTGAAGCCGATGGAACGGTCCATGTTCTGGAAGACCTCCTGCAACGTGCACAGAGGAGCATCGACCTCGACCTTCCACTCGAAGATCCTCCCGTCCTTGGTTCTTCGAAAGAGGGGCTGACCCACCTGAATTTTGCCACAAACTTGATCACCCGTTAATGAAAAAAGTCCGAGAATTCACTTAATTTAACAAGAAGAGAAAAAAGAGAGGTGTAGATTGTGTTACATTGTCGGGGTCCCGTTGAGGCCCGTAGGAGAGAAATTCGTCCAAGGTGAGGTCAGTGACTCTTTTCTCAATTATCTCACCCTAAAACTCAAAAATAAAATATTAATTATTAATTAGTATATATTTCTTTATTAATATTTCGAGGGAAAAAATTAAAAATAAATGGAAAATGGACTGACCTGGCCGTGTTTGGTGAGGATGAAGTTGTCATGGAAGATGACGGGGCACTCATCTTTGGTGACCTACAAAAATAGGGGTATTTTGGGAATTTTACTTCTTCTTTTTTTTTTTTACAATTACTGTCTTACTGAGATGGTCATCATCATCATCATCATCATCTTCGTTCACCGACAGTAGTAAATTGCAACAGAATTGGCGAGGGCAAAATGGGAAACCCAAAAAAACACAGAGAAATAAACCAATCAGTACGTCGAGTTTCCCAAATATAAATAATCTGAAAAATTCTGTGTTGAATTCAGAGAAAATTAATAAAAATAATTGATTTCTCTTGATCAAAAAAAAAACATCAATTCATTAATACTAATATTTTTACTGCCCCAAATCCTTTGAACCCGTGAAATATTAAATAATAATAACAGGGTTTGATTATTTTTTAAAACCGGACCAAATTCTTTATAAATTTTTTACATTTGATTAAGCTCTTTTTTTGACCCGAAAACGTGGAATTTGAACCGATTGATGGCACGAGCCGAGAAAATAACGTGTGGACACATCCGGGGAAATGTCTATTTCCAACCAGGGACAGATTTTAAGGAAATCACTGAACACAGAAAAATATGTAGAATTTTACAAAATTTATTAATTTTTTTATAACAAGAAATTTATTCTTCTTGAGTTCATGAACACTCCCACAAGTTACGAATCCAGATCAATTCATGTGCAAAGCACATGCATGGTTATTCTCACTAAAAGCTACACGCTCGGGGGATTCAAACCTTTGTTCTTAGGAATTTCTACTCGAGTCACATGCACATCCTATTTACTTGAGTTAATCCTGAAATTAAAATTTACTGATGTGATTTATATTTTACTAAATTATCATATTTTATCATCTCATAAAATTCTTTTTTTTCAAACTCTTCTTCAATTAATTAACCTTCGGGCAAAAGACTTCTTCAATTTGGTTTTCTAGATCGTCCTGTTTCGAAGATAGTCCCAAGGCAAGACGTGTACATTATGGTAATTTTAATCAAAGACGGCACACGTGCATCAGCTGACCGTCCAACATAATATCACAGCCGGGACACAGAGACACAGAGACTTTCGCGGCGAACAGAGACAGAACGGAGCCAAACCCTGCCACCTGTTTTTCTTAATCTCTCTTCTTGTTTTTTACCAGAACCTGTTTTTCTTAATTAACTTCACCGCCGTTGCATTAAATTCTTACCTTTAAAATTTACCGACCATTATTCATAATTCAATAAATTCTAAAAAAATATAAATTTGAGTCGTGTACTATTTATTCTTTCAGAGTTTAAATTTTAACAATAATATATGAAAATTTATCTATTGACACGTCAGTTTGAGACATTAAGAAGGAATTTATATATGATGATAGAAAATATTGTCCATAATAAAAATTAAAAAAAAAACATAATTAGGGAAAGGGTAAAGAAATAAAAATAATTTACCAGATTCATATATAAATTAATTAATATACGGGTAATTTTTTGAGATATTTTCAAATGTAAGTTAATTAATCCAAGTTTGAACCGGTTCATTAAGTTTGTAAAACAGATTTAAATCAAGATTTTGTTTAACTGAAACGGATGTGGAATCATAATTAGAATTTTTGTACAGATTAATACACTTTGCAATTTTCTAATTAAAAAATATCTTGAAAATTTGAAAATTTATATGTAAATAAACAGGGTGATAATTTTCGGATCGTAGAAGATTTGTGATTCCGGCCTTGCGAAATGTCCGATTAGTCTGCGAATTTCCATGGAGGAAGAACTCGAGCCGGTATGTCTCACCTGAACGTCGAATTCGATGAAGTCGATGGGGAACTCCGCGGCGGCATTGAAGGAGAGGAGGGAGTTCTCCTTGACGGACTTCATCCTCCGGTCCGGCGACTGCAGCATGTTCATGCCGCTGCCCCTGTGCCCCATCACCACAAACTTCTCCGGCAGCTCGTAAACTTTTCCGTCCGCTCTGTTCTCCTCCTCCACAGCTGGAATTCGCAGCAGGATTTAGGAAACGATCCGACAGGAACCGGGCGAGCGAGATAATGTTCAATGATTAATCGATCCGACATGGTTACCTTGGGAGAAGCGAGGGGCGGAGGAGGAGGACAGGGCCAGCTCGTGGTTTCCTTGGAGGCAGGGGATGTCGGAGACGCGTACGGCCTTGAGCGCCATTCTCGCAGTTGCAGAGGAAGGGGATGTGTCGGAAACAGAGAAGATACGGAGGAGCCTTTCTTTGGATCGCCGTGGCAGATGTGGAACAGCGACTCCCATTTAAAGCCTCTGCCTGTTTTATTTTGTTTTATTTTATTTTATTTTTTTGGTTGGATTTAATTTTTTTTTTCTTTTTTCCCAAGAAATTGGCAGAATATTCGAAGCGGATGGGTAGAAATCGCTAGACATCTGGCCGAATATTCGACAGGCGGGAGACGTGTGCCGTTGATCTGATCGGAGGGCCCTGGCCCAACGGAGAAATCTGTTATATTTCTTTTCCCAATATATGCATTAGTTGCTACCTAAAAAAAAAAGATCTAAGTTAATTGAAATATTTCACCATCTAATTATCAAAAAGAAATATTTCAATATTACTGATTTTGGATTCGAGATTTACAAATAGAGAAAGTACTCACCGGGAGAGTTTTTTCCCTCAGTGGACCGACCCAACTTGAATATGAATCTATCACAGTCTATTGGACTTCTGAATATCACATGTCTAAATTTAGTTTTGTTTGAATCATCGTCGAAGATATCTGCTGAGAAATGAGTCCCACTTCGGGTAAGTCATAATGGAAGTTCTTGTTTATAAGAAATTTGGTATTCCACCAATTGGTCAATTGCAACGGAGCCAAACTGATCGAAAAGATTAAGTGTCACGATTCATTAAATTAATCCAAAGTGGTGTTGCAGTGGCACACAGCTTTGATGCCCCGGGCGCATTGAATGAAGTCACCTGGAAGGCTCTGGACATGTTGGGATTAAGATTAATTGGTTCGCCAATCATTATGATGTAAAATCGTTGAGATTAATGTTCATGTGCTATGGTCGATTTTTTAGGTTGAATCCTCTTGAAAATTATTGCAAAATCGTGGAGAACTCCGATCCCACCTCAATAGTTAAATAAAGAAAACAATGAGTTCATTCTGAAATATGCGACTCAAAATCATTCTATCAACACACACATTTGTGCGGACCATTGGATGCCGATGAAATTGTATCCAGTGTCTTCGGGAGCGAGTAGAACGATCCTGAGATGATGAGTCCGATGAGTTCGCACCGGTAGTGTTTCATCATTCAGTGGACCGATCAAGCTCGAACTTGGATTAGTTGGGGGCCGTTATATTTCTGGATACAATGTGGTATGCATCGAAAATACAGAGCCCGCTATATTACTCGCCTGTCCGAGCACCCGTACGGGCTCCAGAGTCCGAGTTTGTGAGGGGTAGTACCGGGACAGGATCGGGCATGGGAAGACATTGCAACTTCGGTCACCGAGCAGTGATCTCCACGAAACGTAAGACGCTACGGCTCGAGTTAGGGCGTGCTTTTTTTCGGGGCAGCGGAAGGCGGCGAGATGAGACACTCCGAAAGGGACAAATGAGATGCGATCATCAAAGCAAAAACATATGGAGAGACAGCTGAATCCCACAAAGGCAATCACGACGCAAAGTTGAGGGTTGGTGGGGATGGTCACAGTGCCATTAAGAGAGAAAGAAGCCAATCTCTGCCGATTCCCTCCACAGTCTTTTGTACTATGTGCCAGTACTAAATTAGATTGTTGTGCTCTGGCCTGTCCTAGTCCACTAAACGTGACTGAGATCAGACGGAAACGAGCGTGCTCGGACAGTAAGTAGTTAACCCAGTTCCTTATGGTGGCCTGCTCGGGGAGTCTTATCATCCTGCACACAGAGAACATGGAAAGAAGACAAACAGGGGGGCTTTCGATTCTTTTTCATTTTGTCAATCATGAACCTGATGGAGAGATCCTAAGAGCAGACAATCACAGTTCCCTCGCATGTGCATTTGCAGCCAAAGACACCCATCAAAAGTGAAGGGAAGGGACAGATCACAGTCGACTCCAGCTAGGAATCGATCTTTGTATGTGTGTTCGGTCTTATCCTCTCAATAATGGAAGCGGGGAAAAGATGCGGTTCTCCTTCCTTTCTTTTGTCCTTGTTCAAAAGCGTCATCTGGGATAGCTGATGCTATACCGTCGGCACCTGCATTCAAGTGGCAATACGAATTCCACCCTCGATATTAGATCACAAGTCGAACATTCCTGTTCCGTGTGCGAATAAAGGCAACAACTGATCACGGGACAGACTTTATCTTTCAAACTCAAAAATGTCAACTCATACAGAGATACGCTAATACACCTTGTTAAGCCTCTGCATGGCTGTTGTACATCTGGTCGATAAATTTCACCTTTCCAAGCTTCGGTTCGATGGCTTCACGGCATCGGATGATTAGGAGGGCAAGAGGGACTCGAATGCTCCTTTTGGAAGGGGCACTTTTAAGCTTTACCTCAGCACCATTGATTGGAATATTTTAGTCTGCAGCAGCAAAGGTGTATGGTTGATCTACATCAGCAGAGGAATCTTCCACGCAGTGACTGGGGAAGTGGGAATTCACGTAAGATACATATGGATGAGTATACAATAATGGTGTATTCAACCAATCAGACACCACGGTCTAATAAAGAACCATTCTGTCGAGTAGGACTTGTTTCTCATGTGAATTCTTTATTCATCGGTGGTTGCTGGGAAGCGGGTTTTGGATTGAAAGCCGGTGTTAAAATTATAAACTGACTTATTATATTCCTAAGTATCGAACCAATGGTACTGATATGTTGACAGCATTCTGAGCACTTACTCAACATGGTGCTCGGATGAATCGGTGGGCTTACCAGCTTCGACCAAGTGATGACCCGACGAATTGAACAATCAGAATTAAGCACTGACCAACCATTTAATTTTCTCCGAACTAGATCAGTATGACTAAGATATAACAATTGGCCAACTCTGAGAGGGAGCAGTGCTGTAGGCCACTCGTATGTCTCTGAGAATTGAGGTTTGTGACTCATAAGCCACATGAATTTTCTATAGAACTGTTCTAAAGAATCGTATTTAATATCTTTAGTACTGGATCAAAGAATTCGGGAACTTGGAGCCTTAGAGTCTCATGGATGCCCCGACTCGTCGAGAAAGAGCAAAGAAAAACCCGGCAAGAAACATATCCTTGCAGAGCATTATGGAACATCGCCTTGTGGGGTTTAACAAGGAACCTGTACCAAGCCATCAGTCATCTGACTCAAGACATCTTCACTTCAAAACTTGTTTTTGTTTCAGGGTAAACAAATGTTTGCCCGAGAGAAAGGAAGTACAAGGATACAAAAGACAACGAGAATGCTCCGGTTTACAAGAGCCAAGCCCGCCTGTCCCAGGACATGCTTTCAACTCCCACCGCAACGCCGACATTTCAGACTCCTCTACCTTACTATACTCTGCCGAGACAACAGCAACAGCCTCACTGACTCCCATCCTCTCTAATAATTATTACAGGGAGAAGAAACCATGCTTCGCAAAAGCGTTTGACTTAAACATATTGCGAACACCGATCCTTCCCGTTTATTGGCTCTCAACAGATAAAAAGCAAACACATCTCAAGAGAAGCTTGTGGTAGAGCAGGAGAGTACAGTAATCTAGACAATTCTACAACAGCAATCACAGCAAGTCTAGAAGAGCAACTAACCATTAGATCCATCGAAACTACCCTGTGTGCTCTGCTTCCTCTTCTCTCGCAAGTTCACTCCCCACATCTTTGCCTCGGCAACAGCCCGTTCCCTCTCCATGTCCTTGTTGACAATCCGTGCAGTGTCTCTAGGCGAATCATCCTTCTCCGACCCGCCCTCGAAGTCCCACCTTCGACCTGATCCCTCACCCTCCTCATTCCTCAAAATCCTCCCTCCTCCTCTCTCATCTCCGTTGGCCTTGCCCTCCTTATTACCCGACCCTCGAGAAGAGGTGCTGGGGTCATAACCCTGGTTAGCGAGGTAAGAGAGGGCCGTGACTACATCTCCGATGAGTGGGCGAGCAGCCGCCTGTTCCTGGATGCACATCGATGCCACAGCGAGTGCCTGGTAAAGCCCGCGCATCGGGAACCGCCCCTGAAGCCGTGGGTCTGCCAGTTTGATGAACTTTCGGCGGTCATTGAAATAAGGGCGTGTCTGTTAATGCAAGTAGAATGAAACCATAAACTTAACTTGCTATTGGTCAGTTAAGTTACATAAGAGGAAATATCAGGAAGAGAATTTTCTGTGTAACAGATATACAACATGGCATCTACAACAATATTAATGTGATAAATGTAACAAGTCAATGAGTATTTAACATATTTGATATTTGTAACTGCTTTGGGTGATGTGTTAAAAATCCATTAGCTTGTCATATATGCCACATGGTATAAATTACAATATTGATGATAATAAGCCTGCAAATATCACATTACACTTCCAGTTTTGGCTTTCCATATGGGGAAAATAAAGAATTCATCCTTTGCAGAGGAATGCAGCAAATATCTTGAGAGCAGAATCACATACCCATTTAACAAGGTTCTGTTCTCCCTGAGGAAGTGTGCTGTCGATGGCCTTACGACCAGTGATCAGTTCCAACAGGACAACCCCAAAACTGTAGACATCGGATTTCACAGTCAACTGTCCTGTCATGGCATACTCAGGGGCACAGTAACCATACGTGCCCATGACTCTGGTGGAGACGTGCGACTTGTCCCCCACAGGGCCAAGCTTAGCTAGCCCGAAATCAGAGAGTTTAGGGTGGAACCCTTCTTCTAATAATATGTTTGATGACTTGAAGTCCCTGTAAATAACTGGTGGGTTCGCCTTGTCATGAAGGTACTCCAAACCTTTAGCAGCACCAGCTGCTATCTTCATTCTGGTGTTCCAATCCAGGGGTTCCTTATCAGGGGGAGGATCTGCACAAAGATAATCACACGATGTCACCATTGCAGAAGTTTTTGCATTTATGCATTAGAAGAACACTTCAATTGCATATGAACTCCTAAAAAGAATGAAAAATCGATAAAGTTAAATAACATTTCTTATCAGACCTCATCTTTAATCAAATGCAGAGAAAACCTTAAAAAATGGTAGAAGTTCATAAATTCCTGGTACACTGATAGAAGCATTTGAAGTAAAGTCCAATGAAATCTGCATGCAGGAAAAGGTCAGTTCAGTCTGTTCCATTTTCATTCTATTTCCATTCCAGCGTACCAAAAATATTTTCCATCGAGGCATCAGAATTCGAGTTTTGTACTGAAGCAGTAATCAATGAATCGTGTTATAGCTAACAGTATGCCAAAACTGAATGACTGAGAGAAGAAAATTCTCAGATTTAAAGAAGAGGGATCGATGTCAATTTTTACCGTGAAGGTGATCCTCCAATGACCCCAAGGGCATAAATTCATAGACCAGAAGCCTCTGATCCCCATCGGCACAGTAACCAATGAGATTCACAAGGTTCGGGTGATGCAGAAGGCTCAGCATCAGAACCTCTACCAGAAATTCACGGTTTCCTTGAAGACCATTCCTGTCCAATTGTTTGACTGCCACAACCTGCATTTATTGGAAACAAACACCGGAAACAACAAATCGCACTGTTTAGGTAATTCAATCAAACTTACCCGAAATTATCTTTAAACTATCAGATAACGAAAACTTGCAGTGGAAGATCATTTCAGTCCCATCACACCATAATACAAGTCTCCACAAGTAACACAAAGCTTAGTCTCACAACTTATTGATTTTCTAGTCAAATTGCAATATTTTGCTAGCTTTAAACTGCATTATATGCTGTCACAACCTAGTCGAACTAGAGCTTGTACTTAAAAAGCCCATCGACCAACACCAAAACAGCAGTAAAATCAGATTTCTCTTATCTCTGCTTCTTGCTCGAGCAGGATGTCCACAGATATTAGCATCATCAATGACACAATAGCAAAGAAGGGGCTGAGCTTTCAGACTACCATCACTCCATTTTGATGAAATGAAAATGACAGAAGTCCCTATAATAACTAAACTTTCTGCTAGTTAACTTACTCTTCCTCTGTCTTCTCATTCATTTAGTTTCTTTCTGTCGGAATAAGACTTCCCCATCGAAGAAGTGCATCATTAACTCAGCATACCATTATCCTTTTAAGCCTGAGTTCATCTAAAGAGTGGACAGGGAAAAAAAAAAGATGCTGCATTTATTCGTCAGAGTAAAATGTCAGACAATAATCACAAGAAAGTGGGCTTAGGATCAAATTTTTTGTACTTTTCCGAGTTTGGGATCAATTTAGTTCAGATGCCAAACCAAATAAATCCCACGTAAAGATAATGGAGCGCCACTAGAACAGCATGATTTACCTGACCAGTGCTCTCAAGTCTCCCTTTGTACACCGAGCCAAACCCCCCCTCCCCTAAGAAGCACTCGGGCTTGAAATTCCCCGTTGCAGCAGCCAGCTCCTGGAAAGTGAAGGTCTGAGCAGCAATTTGTGCTCCTGGTCCGTCCTTGGCACCGGGTATCTCTCTTTTTGATCCACCATTGCTTCTCATTCCCAGTCTATCTGCTCCAAGAAAAACATTTTAAAGAAACACATAAAAGTTCAGTCAATTGTTTTGTCCCACATCAAGACTTCACAGAACCCCTAAGTCTCAAAGCTCAGAATCGCCTGATCACATCAGCTCAGGTTGACTGAGTATCACGACAAGAAGATCAAAGGTTCAACAAGTTCGATCAAAAGGTCAACTGGGCTGTGCCCCATTTGTCCGAGAAAGTAGATCCATCCAAAGCTCCCAAATTTCACCATGAGATCTCATTTCTCCAGATAGAATTATGAGCCAAGCTTCATAATCAAGCCAAGGAAAAAGGGCCCACCAATCATTCAAGAAAAAATCAATGGCAAAATTGAAATGCCCTGACAGCGGCTACCCCCACCTCAAGATTACAATTTGACTCATACCCCAGATCAGATCAAGAACTGAAACTCGATAAAGAAAAATCGAAACTGATGATTGATTCGAACTGACCAGAGGGCAATCTCGGAGTTTTTGAAGAGACGGGCAATGAAGGAGGGGCCTGTTTCTGCTTCCGATCATCGGTCTCCTTCTCGGGGTTCAGTTTCACTTCTTGCCTCGAATCGAAACAGGGAAAGCAACCCATGTTTGTCTTCTCTCCCACCCAAACAAGGAGAATACCTTAGTCAAGAACACTGGCGTATGTGGGAGGGCTTCTCTCTCTACCTGCTGTAGGGGACAATTACTTCCACGTAGTTAATGGTGGGAGGTGGGTTCAGGTGAGACACGGAGAGAGAAGCCAAGGAAAAGGAGGAATAGACAGACAGGATAATTAAACAACAACAACTGCAGCAGCAGCAACAGATACAGGGGAAATGTAAAGCCCAGAAAAGGGGGATTTGTTAACGTTAAGAGGAAACTGCAAGTAACAAGAGCTGAGAAAGGCGCTGGCTTTTGCCCTCTCGCGTTCGTTCACAGAAAACCCCCCTCTCTCTGTCTCTCTCCTTCTCTCCCTGTGGCTTTGGGCTCCGAGATGGGGGAAGATATTTTCGTATTAAGAAAAGGCTCTGCGTATGTTCTAAACTGAGCCATGTTGGCGCTATAAAAAGGTTTTCAACTGCCGGGTAATTGTAAACTGTGATGCTCGACTCATTACCAGGAAATGGTAAAAAGCTGTCATTCAAGCACAAGGAGAGAGACCCGAGATCGTTTCCAAGGACTTCACCGGCTAATCAAACCAACTACGACAAGAATGTTGCAAATTGCTGTACAATCTTGGATGATCGATATCAGCTCGATATTTTCTCATATGTGGATGAAGCTTACGTGTTCAACCGGCAAACATATAAGACGGATTCAACAACTATACTAATACTAGTCTAAAGAAATGTTATCTGCCAAGATACAAGTTCAAGAGTCTCTTCTAACAATATTACTCCGATCGAGACTCAAACATCTGATATCGACATCACGAAACCACATGAAAGTGAGTTTTAGACTATCGAGTCATCACCCTTGGTGTCCCGGATACTTCTTGTTAACTTAATATGTATCTTGACTAATATTGGAATATGATATCATATTAGAGCAAAGTGTAGATCTTGAGTTTTTATAAGACATCTTTTGAGAATGAAATCGTGCGAGATGCCTAACAATAGATTATCTTTTCATGGGACGAAAACTAAATTAATCACATTTTACGTGATGTTTAAATCACAATGACATGGTCGACTTGTGAATTCTCGGTGGAATTTATCAGCATGTGCACCACACAACCATACGTAAACTTATATGCGTTCCTCATTAATATAGTTTCACGCCGCTCAAACCACTTCAGAATAAATCTGCTTTCAATTATAAATTCTCTCTATTTGCGAGATTACGAGTTTATGCGGCGGTTGACCTTGCCCTTTCCCACAATTGGAACCATCACTAATATTCCCTGAGCACGTACTAATCTCAACTTTTCATCGCATTTTTTTCTAATTTGGTCCTCGATCTTTTCCTCTGGTCATTATCATCCTTGATGTTGCATCGGTTTTCCCTCCCAGTCCTCCTATTAGAGCTTTATTAGTTTCCTGATAGGCTCGTGGCAGAGTTCAATCACACTTTCCATATAGAGAACGAGACGAAGCTTAAGTGAGGGGTGCTAAGGCAAAACACTGCACATTCAAAATATGAAATCTTTGTATTTTGAAAATCATTTAGTGGACCGCAGCAGTAAAAGTAGGGTTGGATAGTGGGGATGATCGAAAAAAATTGTTAAAATATTATAAATATTTCATTGAATTTTATCTAATTTTTCTTGAATTTTTATATTATTTACACATGGAGTTTCATTTCCCGAACAAATTTTATGAATCCGTCTCTGGTAAAAGATAGCGGCGTAAAGTGACCGAAGGACCAAGATAGAAAATTTTCTCAATACTGAGAAAAAAAATCAAATTAGAAAAGTTTGGAGGCCAAAACAGAAAATAAATATATTAGCGTGAAAAGTGAATGTGCAAGGTCATGCAGGGTCAATAAATAGGAAATTCCACGCACCCCATGTTGCGACCGCCTTCTTTATTTCATTAATTTTTTTAATGTATAATTAGAATTTCTATTATAATTTTTTTTGCGTCCACTACTGATATCTAAAAATCTTTTAAATCACTGACTAATTTAATTCGAGTATAGTCGGCTCATTAGGGAGGAAACTTTCGCAGCATGAGCTTTCTTCGTTCACAAAGGCTCTAATATGAGATATTTACTTAATGAGAATAAGTGACTTACCACTTTAACCAGCTCATGTTGGTTGAAATTTTCACAATTGGTTGATCTTAGTTAACATTCTCTTTCCAACAAAATTATATTTCATTTTTAACCTTGGTACGAAATTAAAATTCTTAATTTAAAAGGCTAACTTATGTGGATAGAACATGCGTATAAATCTTGTGAAACTCCACAAGATAGATGGCCCGATTCCCCACTCGCATGCATAGCCCTTGGTGAGGTCACTCATACATGTGCCTCATGCATGAACTTACCGGGATCTTGCGGGAGTATTTGGCACCACAACGAATCCAGGTATTATTATCGAGGTGGGTTTAGGAGCGGTAACCCCTAAACTCGGGAGAAAACCTATGAAGTTCTGTGTTCTGGTGAATCGCCTTATTTTACCTGTTGAAATCCGTTACTTAATTCTCCATTGAGTTTCGCGCCCTATTAGAACTTCACAATCTGTCCTTGACTGTTACCTATATAAATATGATGTCATGTTGATAATAATCGGGAATGGATCTAGAAAATTTCTCTATGAGGCCGAAACTCACATTGAAGATAAAAGAACGAATTCCAGGAGGAAAACCGATATATTATTTTATAAGTTTGTTCAAATTCAGGAAAGACGAGACAGCAGGCCACAAATCGATATTGACGTTGATATGAATACGTAGTTGGAGGTGTTTGACTTTGACTAACCCGAGACGAGACGCTTCCAAAACCTTAATTCCAGGGTGGTGCTAATGCTCACCACGTCCCGTGCACTTGATGTTGACATTTTAGGCGTGTGAGGGAGAAAGTCAAGCGGCGCCACCGTCATACGCTACGCGGACCAGCCCCATCCGAAATTCCCACGGTCGATTTCTTCTGCAATACCTAATTCGGGTTCCCCGCAGCCTTTCGATGAAACTCCTCTCGACATAAATCTCACTCTTCCATTTAAACTTACTTAAAACCCCTATTTCTTAAATAAAATCTCAAATTCGAATCTTACAAATAAAAAAAATTACAATTAAAAAGTTATATACAAAGTCTCAATAGTTATGATTTAGTGAACTTTTAAATATTAGACGCATTTATGTGGTGCTCCAATCCCATATCGATTATGTAATGAGAAGATCTGTGGTATATATATAAGACCTAATAATCCTAATAATCATAGGATATTGCGGGTGGTTTGTTATGCTGATCATGAGCCGATATCGTGAGGAGTAATATAGACCCGACTCGAGAGACTAGTGAGGACGCTGAGGCTTAGGATAAAAACAGTGTTAATGGACGAAATTCTCTTTCTAAAAAGATTTTCTCATTTTTTAAATTATTTTTCGTTATTTTCTAATGTATGAATAATACGGTGGAAGAAACGTCGCATTCCCGGGGAAATCCGTGGGCCGTCTACGCGTGTAGAAAAAACGCAATGCTTCCAAAAGGGCTCCAAAATCATTGGAGAAGTCTGTGAGGCCAACTCACGAAACGACGTCGGCCCATTGTACATTTTCCACCGTTTCCGAAAATTGTCAAAATTTAAATTAAATAAATTTATATATCTTAGCTGTATGGGTCCAATTTCAATCAAAGAGGCGATCGTACATGCCACCGACACCGGTTGAGGTGGCTTCTCCCTCGCCCGCCTTAAACAAAATCCCAATTCAATTCTCGTGAATAAATAAAATATAATTATATGATATTTATCTATTTACGAGCTAATACATGTTTGAATCTAAGTTAGTCAGGTTAGGGGCTGCTCGCTCCAATAGATTGAGATACAAATAACGATAACGACCTTCCGATAATTTTGGATTCTCGGTACCATTTCGATTTTTACGTGTTTCCCTACTGGATGGCGGTTTAGCTATTGGAATCTGGCTAATTTTTAGGCTAATCCCTGTGCACTAATTGACGTACGTACATGACCGTGGGATTAGTCGGGCGAGGTATAGATACTTTTTAATCTTCTTCTTTTATTACTTTAAGGGAAAAATATACAGTTTTAGTCTCTCTTTTTTTTAATTTCTAAAACTACTCTCCGTTCTAATTAAGTTATATGATAGTTATAAATCTATTTTTTTAATTGTCAATTTAATTACTTCAAAATGGTTACTTCATCACTATCCCTTTTTTCTCCGCGTGATATTTTATTCTGAAATTGTGTATGAATCTCTCCATAACTGCGATTATTTGAAGTTATTTGTTGATGAGATATTATTTTACAGTTGTATTTTAGTATATTTTATTATTTGAAAAACTTTAGTTCTTGGGAATGGGACAGTTGGTTGATTTGCTCGTAACGATACTTTTATCTTTTTCAACTATATTCAACGATACTCACTATACGTAGCACGAGTAATCCGCTAGTGTGTATATATATTTTTAATAAGATTATAAAGGCAAATCAATGGACACCCAAAATTGGGCCTACCTCAGGGCCCAAAATATATCCACTGGGCTTTTTCCCAGAGTCAATCCAAGCCCAATAACAACATCCAGATCCCTTGAAGAGAACCAAGTGTACTACTCTCTCTGTGACTCGGGATCGGGGGTCCGAAATTCAACTTTCATCACTGCTAGTGGGACTCTCTATATTCTTTTATTTTTCGTTTCTTCCGATCGGTCCTCTATGATTCCAATACATAGATGATTTCTCCATAGGAGGACACGATCGGACCGATCGGCGGGCCACTATGGGCCCTCCTAGGCCCAAATAGAAGCATAAATGGGCCTTTTCGGGCCCTCATTGCTTTTATAAATACAGTAGATTTCTAGCCTAAAGCCCAATAGACCATTTAGAATAAAAACACTACAAGAAATTACTGATAGTGAATACCCATTTAAACGATAATTCTTATAATGAGGTTGGTTTTTTTTTTTTTTTTTCCTTCTCCGCTCTAAACCATCAGTATCCAATAGCCTAACGGACCGTAATTAATCCAGTTCGAGTCAGAAAGGCCCACACGAGGTAAAACTCTCTTAAGGTGAATTTTCTCTATTCACAATAATCGAACCCGAAATCTTATTTAAAAAGAATAGACGTTGTACCACCTAAACTAGCCCATTTTGGCCATGTTGTGGTTTATTTTCATCCAACAATTGGGAGGATGCCCACACAGAAGTTTGCAATTTATTTTCAGTTTACAGGGAAACTTGAAAATCAAATCAGCTTTTCTTTTTATGAATATAGAAAATCAAATAGCTAAGATGGTAAGATATTTTTTAAAATTTTTTGTGAATAGTAAATATTTATATTGAGAGAGTTTTAATTAATTAGTGGATTGACCGAACTCAAACTTGAATCAATACTAGTGCAACATCCCGCGCTTCGCTGCAGAGTTGATGAATATTTACTAACATAAACTAATTCTGAACTAAATTATTTTAAAATTATTCTTCTATGAAAAATTATGTTCAAATAAGAATTGCTTGTAATAAAAATAATAGTTGGACATTGTATGTGAAAAGAATAACAAATAGATAACTGTTGATCAATAAATGTTCATCCGGTCATGATCGGTCAAAATAGAAGAAAGATGGGAAAGGTGAAGAGTAAGCACGACAAGAGAGAAATGGAGAATGAGTGAAAAATAGAAAATAATTAAGCAGTCAAAGAAAGTATGAAAATCAAATAAATATAATAATAATATATATGAGGAAAATATTATAATTAAATAGGAAAAATTGATTTTTTTAAATGAATGAATTTTTATGAAATTAAATCAAATCAATAAATAATTAAAAAATAAACAATGATGGCAAATATAAGTTAAGAGATTTTAATTAAATAAGAAATGATTTAACTAAATAAAAAAAATTGTTTTTATTTACATAACTTAAATAATCGACCAAAAATTGAAGAAGGAAAGAGGGACAAAAGAAAAATATTTAACATGCAAATGGTGCAGCAAACACATAACAACTCCTGTATTTTACTATTTATAATTAAAATTAAAAAAAAAATAAAAAGTCGAAGAAACCTGCCACGTGGAGGCTAGTGAGGCTGCCACGTGGAGGCTAGTGAGGCTGCCACGTAGCGGCTTATGAGGATTATAACTCTATTTTAGATTATAGTATATAGATATATAGATAGATATTAAATTTTTGAATACTTTTGCATATAATGGATAAAAATAAAAATAAATAAAATCAAATGAATTGCGATTTACCGGTTGCGAAGCTGATTTTGCTGTTTTGACCACCCAAACCCTTCCCTCTCCTCACTCCCTCCACCTGTTTCTTCCCCTGCCCTCTCTCCCTCCCTGCCTTCCCAAACCCTAGATTCTCCGATCGGTTTCCTATCCGAAGCTTCTCCCCTCTGCTGGACTCCCCTGCTCCTCTCACGTTGCCGCGCGTCTTCCCTTTCCCTCCTTCCCGTCCCTCTCTCTCCATCGCGATTTCCACCGACTGCTCGATGGCCGACGGCAAGTTCAACCTACCGGACGATCTTCACTCCTCGCTGCTGTCCAATCGCTCCAAACGTACTCCCCTCTCTCTCACCCTCTCTCTGTGCAGTTTTCTCAATTTTCTTCCCTGCCAGTCTCTTGCTTTTTGATCGAATCTATCTGTGTTTCCTTATTTGCTTGAAGTTCAATGACCATCTGGATTGGCTCGGAGTTAATGCGAATGTTGCCGCTGTGCGATCTGAAGCATCCTCCACTCATGCGAGCTCGTCCGATCTAATTTTATGCGTATCTTGTGTCTGTATATTCGGTGTTCTGTGACTTTTTAGGTTTCTGGCCATGCACCTGTGGTTCATGCTGGTTCGAGCATTGGAGTTGCCCCACAGTTCACTTTTTGGTTGATAAACTTACGTGAATGTCCTAAGTGTTTGCTAGAGCTTTTCCATTTTACTGGCTAAAACTTCAGATTCTGTTCTGTTTCTTTTGGCTATTGATTTCAGAACTGAATGTTTGAATGTATTCGATATACTTTTAATTATCATGTTTGCCTTGATTCTCTGTGGATGCAGTACTTATATTTGCAAATTGAGACTGGACACATTTTCTGTGTCCCCTTCCCTTTAGTTCCTTAACATTTGCTGATAACTTCACTGCGATAGATTTGCCATGATAAATCTTTATCAAGTTTTCAATGGGCGTTTTATCATGTGTTACCTTAATTTTTGGATACTGCCAAGCTTGAGAAGTAATTTTTCTTCTGGAAATCAATAGGTGTTTCTGCCAACATATTCAGAAGATGTTCATTTGTAGGATTATCTAAATTGTCCATCATTTATCATGTACAGATGAACCTTATCATTTTAGACATTGTTAACCAAGGCACAGAGTCGTCAACATTTATCATGTATAGATGAACCTTATCATGCAATTAGGTCCTTATGTGAGTAAGTTGTCTCTCATTCAATTCCTTAAAAATTAAAACTGGGCTAAAGCAGGTCTGTACTGTGGAGCAAATGAATCACACATTGTAATTTGTTGGCAATCCAATCTGGAAGCCTTTTAAGTACCTGGAAGAGTCAGAAGTTTGTTTCTTTGTGTATTAGCTGCATTTGCTTATTAGTTGCTTGTTATTTTGGTTTTGAGCCTTAATGGTTAGGCTATGATCACGTAAATCAAGCAGTACTAGCCTTTGCTAACTTGTGATATTGTTTACAGTTGATGTTTCTGGTGGATTTTCTGAGGAAAAGTTGCATATGGGATCACTCAATGATCCAAAAGGTAGCATTTGCTTTTGTAAGATTGATTTGAAACATATTCCATGGATATGCAATTTCACTCACAGATCCTCCTCAGAGGCAATATATTTTTTTTGTTTTTCAATTGACTCCCATGTTTGTTGCAGACCAAGTGGCATCTGAGGGGAGTATCCCGTTGTCTCCTCAGTGGCTCTATTCAAAACCTACGGAGACAAAGCCAGTACGTTAGCCTTTTCAGCACTTGCAGTCACTAAATTCTTTTCCATATTTGTCCTAGTTTTCTACTGCCTAAAATTAAATGAAAAACTGAACAGGGCAGTGGATGAGCTTTTAGGATATTTTTGTCTTCCTGATCACTTTGCATCACCCTTCTCCACTACAGGAAGTGCGTGGCTCATCTTCGGTGTCTCTTGTTAATCCAGCTGAGCCAAACCAGAAGGAGAATTGGCGTCTAGATGGAACTGAAGACAAGAAAGATTGGAGGAAGGTGGTGTCTGTGAATGAAAATACTGGGCGTTGGCATGAGGAGGAAAGAGAAACGGGGCTTCTTGGCACCAGGAGAGATCGCAGGAAAGGAGATCGTCGTGTTGACAACACTTCGGTCAAAGACATCAGTGAAACTAGAGCCTTGGCCTCCTCAGATAGGTGGCATGATGGTAACACTCGCAACAATGGGTTTGAAGCACGGAGAGATAGTAAGTGGTCGTCTAGGTGGGGCCCCGACGACAAAGAGAAAGAAGTTCGAGCTGAAAAGAAGGCTGATGTGGAGAAGGAAGATGCAAAAAATGAAAATCATTCAATTTTAGGTAGCAATCGCGCAGCCTCAGAACGTGAATCAGAGTCACGTGACAAGTGGAGGCCTCGCCACAGATTGGAGGTTCATTCCACCAGCTTAACTCCGCACCGTGCTGCCCCCGGATTTGGTCCTGAGAGAGGACGAGTGGAGGGTTCAAACGTTGGATTTACTGTGGGACGAGGACGTGGAAATGCATTTGGTAGATCCTTAGGCTCAACTGGGGCAGCTGTTGATGAAAAGTCTGGAAGCGCTCCTGGAAAACCTATTGCGATGATTGGTTCTTTTTGCTACCCAAGAGCCAAGCTTCTTGATATTTATCGTGGGCAAAAGCTTAGCCCGTCTTTTGCTTTGATGCCTGATGATATAGAAGAAGTATCCTCTATAACTCAAGTAGGAGCTGTTGAACCACTGGCTTTTGTTGCTCCAGATGCTGAGGAAGAGGTAATGAGGGATTCTTTTAGTGTATGTTACATGTTGAGCATCTGCGTAAAATAGATTTTGGATAACCTGGTGTTTTCTCTAATTTTTATAAAATAGGCTGTCCTTAGTGAAATATGGAGGGGAAAGATCACAGGCAGTGGAGCTGTCCATAATTCTTCTTTTGGAAAGGGGAAACCAATTCAAAATGTTGCAGGTATCTTTCGTCTCCAAAGCATCAGTCCTCTGTCTGCTAATATCTGCCGGCTAAGTGTTCATTCATTCTTTTTTTCTTTTAGATAAACCAGTCTTAATTCATTCATGCGTAGGTCTTGGTGATGTTGGGTTTATTGAAGGAAAACAGGGAATCCTTCCCTTTGTTCAGCCTGAACTCCAAGAAAAATCAAACAGTGATGTGTGCCAAATTGATGGTGATGATTCCTTTTGCAATTGTGGTTCTTATGTGAGTATACCTGAAGGTGAGAATTGGTCTTCTCAGTTTGTTCTATTTTCCAGTATTTTATATCCATTTTTTTAGAGCTTGGATTCCAGTATTATACCATGGGCTCTAAATAAATGACTTATTTCAGGCAAGGATTTTGGTTCAATAGGTCAAGAGAATGATACTCCTGGGATTTTTACGGATTCTAGGGTCTCAGATGGTGGTGATGCTCAAATAATGAAAGGGACTGGGGGACCTTTCTTGACCTCTTCTGTGCCGAGTATTACGGATACCAGAACCATGGCAGATTCAGCTGCTTCTTTGGACATTCAGTCCAAGCTTCCTGATGATTCAAGTTTACTGTCCGTGAGCTCAGCATCTCAAAATTTGAGTTCTAATATAGATGGAAAAGACAGAGAAAGGAGTATCCTAGCTGAGGAGCTGAGTTTGTTCTACCTGGATCCTCAAGGGGAGATTCAGGGGCCTTTTCTTGGCCTTGATATCATTTCGTGGTTCGAACAGGGATTCTTTGGGATAGATTTGCCTGTTCGCCTGGCAGATGCTCCTGAAGGTACGCCATTTCAAGAACTTGGTCATATAATGCCCCATCTTAAAAGTATAGATGGTTTTGGTCAATTAGAAGAACCCAGTGCATTGGGAAGATTGGTGGAGACTGGTTTGACTTCTGCTCCTAGTGCAATAATTGACGATATGTCAGTAGTGAATGGTGCAAGCAGGCCGTATTCAGACCTAAGGAGACAGCTATCTCATCTGGAAGGCAGCTTTCAAGATTTTCCTGCCCCAGATGAAGGTCAGTTCTCTTTATGAATTCTAGCCTTTATGTTTTGCTGTCAAATGTTGCCTATCAAGATGGGTAAAAACTTACGAATATCTGAATGGATTTGTTATTCTCTTTTTTCAGAAATAGTGCTCTCAGGACGGCCTGGAAGTAGTGGGCATCCTATTGGTAAATCTGCTGGGGGCATTGGTGAAGCATCTATTACATCCATGAGTCACTCTTTTCAAAGCATGACAGAAGCAGGCATGCAAGTTCAGAATGGCAATAAGGTGCATCCTTTTGGTTTGTTGTGGTCTGAGCTTGAAGGTGCCAGCTCAAGACAAACCCCGGCATCCAAATTGCCTCCCACTGCTGGTGGCCCCTCTGCTTTTGGTGGAGTTACAGATCCAGCCCTTCTTTCAGAGGCATGGTCTGATTCTTTCAGGAAGAGTGCGCTCTCTGACCAACCCAACCTTTACGAGGAAGCGATGACTTCTCGTCATTTTCCACAGATGGAACAAGAGCCTAATCATTTTGACTTATCAGAGCAGCTCCTGTCAAGGCAGCTGCAGCAGCAGAATCTATTGTCTTTACACGCTCAATTGGTTCATCCAAGTCTGGAAAATATGCCAAATGAGAACCTTGCTCTCCAGCAGCAGCTTGTCAATCATGTGCCAGAGCTGGAACGCATTAGGGTGCTTCAGCAACAGCAGCAGCAGCGCCAGCATCAGCTGCAGCAACAGCGTCAATTGCAACAGCAGCATCACTTCCACCAACAGCAGAAGCTCCTGCAGGAACAACAGCAGAAGCTCCTGCAGGAGCAGCATCAGTCTCAAGTACAGCAGTTTCTTATGGAGAGAATGCTTCAAAATCAAATGCATGATCCTGCTCTTGGACGATCGCATCTTGATCCTATCCGAGCAAGTAGTGTCCTCGAGCAGGTTTTGTTAGAGCAACAACTTCTGCATGAATTGGAGCAACATTCTCATCATCCTTCAAGGAACATCGATCCACCTATTGAGCAGCTCATCCAAGCAAAATTTGGTCATGGGCCACAACATGAGCTTCAAAGAGAACTACTTCATCTCCGTGCTCAGCAAGGATCTATACAATCCTTGGATCATCAATTACTTCGAGAGCAGCTTCAGGCGAGACAATTTTCATCAGGTTTAGGTCTGCAAAACAATATGGAAGTTGAAAGGAATGCTGGTTCTGTCTGGCCAGGTGATGAAGCTGCCCTGTTCCTGCAGACACTTGGTGCTCATCGAGCTCATGCTTCGGAGCTTAGCCCACTGGAAGTTTTCCAGAGGCCATCTCGCGAAGACCAGATGAGCTACCTTGAGCGAAACCAATCCCTACAGGAACATCTGAGAGAGGGACTTTATGAGCATGGTCAGCTGCCCTTTGAGCGGTCAATGTCATTACCGCCAGCTAATCCTGGAATGAATCTTAACATGGCAAATGCTATGGCTCGATTCCATGGCTTAGATATGCAGGATTCAAACTTGAGAACAAAATCTATTGGTCAGGTCGGGTCATTTGCTGCAGAATTACATGCTAATAACTCCCATCACTCTTTGCAGCCGCATCAATTTCATGTTTCACAGCCTGGTTCGATGGAGGGTTACTGGCTGGAGAACAACAATCCTCTACAGAACGACTGGCTTGAATCTCATATTCAGCAGCTGCATATTGCTGAACGGCAGAAAAGGGAAGCAGAGGCCAAACTGGCTTCCATGGATCAAAGCTCATGGATGTCTGATGCACAAAATGATGACAAGTCAAAGAGATTGTTGATGGAGTTGCTCAATCAGAAATCAGGCCATCAATTAGATGTCAGCGGCGAGTCCGAGAGAAGGCCTCCTGTGTCATACAGTGGTTTGAGCTCTTCAGAATGTGCATCTGGTCTCATCCCGGACAGCACATTTACTGTGGGCTCTTATGGTTTGAATTCATCAATACCATCACAACATTACTCTGGTGATGAACACATTGGTGGTTTGGAAAGCAGGGAGAAACTGCCATTTGGGTCAGACTCAAGGCCTCTGGTTGGGGGAGAGCAGTTCTTATTGGGTATTCACGAGTCTGCCCATGGAATTTATGGGAATCCAAATGTGTCAGGTAAACAGCCTTCTGATAGGAAAGGGTTGCCATTCGAGATTCAAGACAGCAGCGATAAGCTTGCTGCTGCAGTCGACTGTAGGGAATTACCTGCCAATGCCTTCAGCAGGCACAGTTCACTTGGTAATCTTCAGATGCCTTGTTTTATTATCTGCACTTTCTCTGTTTCTATGCACTGTTTGAGTTTGGTTATGTGGAACTTCTTGTAGGTGATGATGTGGGATTCTATGATGATGCTATGGGATCACAGAATGCATTTACCGAGCAGGTTGGCAAGGAACAGTAAGTATCGTCCCGATGCATAGTATATATACAGTTTCATTTCTTCCCTTTTATATTTGTTTTACATATCGTACTTCAAACATAATGATTTGGTTCGAACTTCCTCTTGCCCTGCTTGCATATGGTAAATCTAATTTTCCTTCATCTTCTTCACTACGTCCACTTTGGTAGAGTTCCTGTCATCTTATCAAAAGGTCAAGACAATAAATTGCTCAGAGCTCCATCTGTTCCACGCTCTTCCTCGTCCCGTGAAGGATTATCGGAGCTGATTGCCAACCCAATCATGAGGCGGAAGAGTTCTTTCAGCAGCATTCCTGAAGGTACAACCCGAACATTCAACGAACTAGTTACATGTTTTTAACATGGATTCTTTAATATGTTTGAACTTTTTCAGGGGTGAGATCTGACCAAGGAGGAAACACATTGCAAGCTTCTTCCGAGGAAGGAGCCGCTGAGAAGAAAGATGTGCAGTTTAGGCGGACTGCATCCTGCAACGATGCTGATGTTTCAGAGGCATCCTTCATAGACATGCTCAAGAGCACGAAAAAGACCGCCGCGTTACAATCAGCTGGAGGAGCAGCTGAGCCCTCGGATGGGACCCAAGCAGGACGGAGCGGAAAGAAGAAGGGGAAGAAAGGGAGGCAGATTGACCCTGCCCTCCTCGGTTTCAAGGTCACGAGCAATCGGATAATGATGGGCGAGATTCAAGGTGTAGATGATTAGTGTTAAGAGTTGCAAAATTTTTTTGTACAGTCGGTGTACAGAAATTAGAGAGAGCTGTACATGTCCTTCCTACACAGACCCTTTCTCTTTAGTGTAAAGAGCTTAGAGAGATCATAGTCTTTGATTTTTCTCCTTACAGTTATGTAATTTAACCAGAATTCGATCGGGAAGCAGTCAAAGAATAAGGGGCTTTCCATTCTTCAATCTGAGTTGGTGGTAACTGTTAATGCTGTCTCATATCGGTTGAGTACATGTAATATTTTGCGGATGTAATGCTGATTGCAGGGGTTCTGTTCCGACGATAATCGAGACCTCAACTGCAAAGGTGAGGGCGGAAAAGAGATTTCCTGCTGCACTGGACTCGACTGGGACCAGATCTCGAAACAACTCCTTCAAGAACACCGTGTAAGCATCCTTGACATCATGAAAACTGGATTCCAAGAAATCAGCCTTGTGCTATCGATTAAGAGTTCATCTCGGAATGCAATTGGATGAGGATGTTTTTTTAGGCCAGCAATTGGATGCATGGATAATGCACTTTTTTTTTGTTCTCTCTATTTTCTAGAAGTAGAAATAGTGTTTGATGAAGAACAACTTTAGGATGATGGTCTGGCTAAATTAGGCAGCTGCAAACATTTTTTTTTTTTTTTGCATGCAGATTTGTTTTCATGAGAAAAAGCTGTTGGGATGGTTTTCTCTCTGTTGTCTCTTCTGAAGGTCGTTAATTCAGTTTTGATCATCTGTTTTTGATATGTATATAGAGTTCCAATCTAGGAGCTCCTACTTTTTGTACATTCATATGACAAGTAATACAAAGAGCAATACTGTATTTAATTAAATAATAATAATAATAATCACTGGGGGAGGCTTACCTTTTAGCAGGGCAGATCGGGTTCAAAACTGATATAACGACGATGAGAAAGAGGATTGATAACAAATATTTGCAGACTGTGGAAAGTACGATCCTCATGCAACTTCCATTACTCTCCATGTGTCTTTTGATGCAGTGCAGGTCCATGATAAGTCGAGTTCCCAGGATCTGCTTTTGATCTGTAAGAAGAAGAAAGGGGCCGGTTAATGCCGCTACTTTGCATCATCACTGAATGACATCCGAAATTTAGCTACTGATTATGTTGGGATTTGGCATCGTATAAACGAGGAATGAGAGATTTTCCAAAGTACATAATGTGCACATTTAGTGAATTATGAACACCTAAACACTTAAAAAAGGATATTGACATTCTGATATCAATACACCAGCCTTCTCTCCTACGTTGATAAGATAGTACAGACCCATGAATTTTTTTTTTGGTCGCCAGCTACGGTATCCAAGCAGGCCCCACCAGCGGTGAGATGGCATCTTTCAGCCAACCATACTTGACTAATCCGTTGGTCGCCCCGGGTCGCACGCCTGGCAATGGCGGGTGAGGCTCCCAAGAGGGGTGTCTGCGTACGTGAGGTCTCGAACCCGAGACCTCCTTAAGCGGCACCGAGCTGATTACCACTCGGCCCAACCCCTCTTGGTAGTACAGACCCATGAATACCAGACTAGCTGGTGGCACCATATACATATATATATATATATATATATATGTATCTGAAAATGGTGTTCACTGACGTAGAATACTGCCAACAAGATTTACATCAATTACGGGGCAAAACAGCCATTGACCATTCTAAGTTTTAGTCTAGGTAGTGTGTAGCTACCCTGTCGATGGTATTGTGTACTACAATACGTTCCAATGGGACAACAGATACACAAGTTTTCCACAGAAATCAATGCCATCGAGCCCGGGGACCGGAGTGTACCATTGCAACACAGGGCATTCTATCTCGGTAACGTCGCTGTACCGGTTGCCCCTCCGGCATGGCATTATTATTGTGTGTGGATTGGATTGGATTGGATCATTGCTTCTGTTCACGTGAGAAACTCAGTCATGTTAAGCATATAGTTAAAAGGCGATACCTATGATCACAAAATTTATCTATCTTCCAACTTCACTTTCTATAGAAGAAGTAGAACAAGCATATATCCATTTCTTAATCTCGCTAGCAATATCAAATTTTCCGGAATTCGGATGTCGACACGATTCAGACCGAGGTCTAGAACAAATTACTAATGACCGTGGAGTTATTGGCGGTTAAACTACTTAACACACCCCGCAAGGACTCGGACGAGCAACAGAGATCAGTTCGATCCCGGATATAAAGAGCCCTCTCCCGCCTTCAGCTGTTTCTCCCTGCATACAAACTGAGGCATAGGGTCGGCTCGGCCGGGGCCTGGAGAAAGTGTCATCACCGAATGAAGAAGACCAGAATTGCAGGATGTCTACTTGGTTGGTCCAGTTCAACCTACCTAAAAAAGATCGAGTTTCCCCAACTCCCCACTCCTCGGTCCGTGTCTCTTAGTCAGGTTTCCACCCGCAGCATTATAGAGATTTTAAGTCGGATTCGATGATCAACTCCGCTGGTTCAGGGCTCAACTGGACTTTGTTTCTCGGCAGTAGCCAGATTTGTTGAACTTCTTCCCAGTATCTCACTCTCCTGATCCTCGAGAGTCGTCGTCATCCTCCTCCTCCTCCTCATCCTCGACTGCTGTCTGAGGCTTCCGAGTCCTCACAGTGCCCACGGTCTGGTTGTCCCGACCCTGGCCCACCTCCTCCTGCTGCTGCTGATGCTGCTGCTGCTGCTGCTGGTGATGCATTAGGCTAAGAGCCTGAGAGCTCAAAACCCCACCAGCACTGTCCTGGGACAGCCCGAGCTCCAAGCCTGGGACTTGGTGGTTTGATCCCGCGAAGAATGCCTGGAAGTTAACCAGCCCCATGTTCATGTTTGGGAAGTCCGAGCCATGGAACCCGAAGCTCGAACCGGGCAGATCCGGGTAGGACACAAACCCGGGGCCAACTCCGGCCGCAGATGGCCACAGGACCCCACCCGCCTGAGTTTTCCCGATCCCGAACCCGCTCCCTATGATCGGCAAACCCGGGCCACTCAACCCTGCAAACCCGATCAAATTCTGCCCCAGCCCTTCCAACTTCCCGGCGGCGGAGTTCGCGTTCCCATGCTCGGACGGCCCCGCAGCCGCCAGGGCGGAGGCGGGGACTGTGCCGGTCCCCGTGGCGGCCATAATCGACGGCTCCGCCTGCTGCAGCAGCCACTGGATCGTCTCGCCGTCGGTCTTGTGGCCCAATTCACGGGTCAGCTGGAAGATCCTCGCCGCGCAGAGAGCAGGCATCCTTATCCTCCTCCCCCGGCCATCGACCTTCTTGTGCCGGTCCTTGCTCGAACTCCTCCTGGGCGCCGTCGCCGACGCCGACAGCTGCTTCCTTCCGGCGTCGTTCCGATCGCCGCCGCCGTCAAAATCCTTGCTTGCGGGTATGAGAATCTGGAAGTCCTTGATCTCGGAAGTCTTGCTCTTGCTGCTGCCGTTGTTACCTGATGAAGCCATGTTCCCTCCCGGGGCTGAGCTCGGCGGGCCATTGGGTTCCATGGGAGGAGGGAGGAGATGAAGGGAGAAGGAGAAGGGGGGGAGCAATAATTGAGGAGGAAGGCGATGATGGCGATGATATGAAAGGAAAGCCCTAGACTTTTTTTTACCACCTTTCAGTGTCTCTTTTGTCAAATTGTAGAAGAAAAAGATGGACGAAAGCAAGCACACAGAACTCCCTCTCTCTCTCTCTCTCTCTCTCTTTCCCCTCCCTCTTTGAAAAATCGAAACCGTAATCTCTAAGATTCATCAACTAATATTAAATTAACCGGATCGTTTGAGATAATCCGACACACTTTTTTTCTATTTTTATCTATTTTTAATCTCCCGAATGATTAAAAAAAGAACCATTTTTCAAAAATCGATCGCGATAGAACTCGAAAGATCCTAGACTCAATGGACTTTTAATAAAAATCTGATTTTTAATGAAGTTACCATGGTATTCTCTCTCTCTCTTTTGACTTTTACTGAGGGATGGCCTGTCTTCAACTGAAAGAGTTTTGACTTTGTAAACTTTGCTTTGAATGTTCGAACCTCCCCGCTACCCATTAACGGTAATGTTCACAAGGTCTACCAGCAACTCGCAAATCGACTTCCCTTTATATCGGGACCGAAAGTGGAACTTACTTAAATCGATCCACCGCATTGAGTATGAACGTGCAGTTCGACTGTTTTACAGTAACTTCTTTTTTACACCGAATATGCCGAACTTCCATTTGGGTTCACCAGGCTTCGTTTGAAAGTTTCGTATCTCGACTCAACTGCTTTATTTATTCATTGGTTTGCCAGAAATGAGGAGGCAACATCCGCAGAGGTTTTCATGAGATGAGATGTGGGTCAGTAGAGATTGTGTTCCTGGTCCTACCTCTCATTCAACATTAAACTCCCCAAACACACACAAATAAACAATCAATAAAAGATTCGTATAATCTTCCATGAACTTTGAAAATATGTGAGCCATTTCAAATTCAAACTTCATAATTAATTTTGAAATTTCTTGAGTCAACTAGTGGGGTTAAGATGGTCCGGTAGATTTTCTCTTTAAATAAGATCTCGGATTCGAGCTATTTTTCTTTTAAGAGAAGGGAACAGAATAACGATGAAACCGGGGTTAGCTCTATCGGACAAAATATGTGTTCTTTCTTGAGTAGTTTACGAGACCGTTAGTTCGATTCCTCCATTCACGTGTCGTCTTTGATGAGATCATTTACGCATGTAGTCGCTCATTAAAAGACGAGTTTTAGCATATGAACTAAGATGCTTTAATAAAAATACAGATAAAATCAGCAGATTTTGTGTAAAATTTTACCGAGAAATTCAAGGAGCAACCCTGCACACCCCCCTCCTTGAATGAATGCATCCCTTTCTCGGGGACCTGATACGCGTGTTTATGGAGTCGGGAAGAATGATTCTTTTCTCATTTGTAAGAAGGGAACAATGGGTCGATGGGGAAATATGAGAGAAAGATGGGTGGGTGGAATATAGTCGTCCACAATGGGAGACAACAATGGGTCCCCCTTTCCCTCCATTTATTGTCCCCTTGACATATCAACCAATTTGTCACCTAAATTCAAAAAGACATATACGTATGTGTGTCTATATATATATATATAATATATCTTTTTTTTTTCTCTTATGAGATAATTACAACAGAAATCTTATTAGTCGTTTTTACTAGTTTTAGTTATATAAGATCGATTTCATTCGAATCATCATTATTACGTTGCTAACAAAACAGTCAGTGTATCGGTGATGATTCGGATTGAAACGTGTAAGCGGAACTCTAACCTTGTGGGGTCGAATCAACTACTTACAAACATACGAGACTCAACTATCAAAAATGACAAACATAAGATTTCCATCATCATTTTTTTTTGGGTTAATTAACTTTAATTTTGCTTTAGTGAACATGAAGAATGTTCTTCAAAAGAGCCACCCCAATCATTAGGGTTCAATGATCATTCCTCCCCCACTTATTAACTTGTTAATTGATGACGTGCTTGAATTAATGTAATTCCCCATTTCTTTCCATTACTACTCTGGTGAGACAAGTGATTGACGTGGTTCGATGCCTCCTCCATTCAATTGAGATTTCGGGTTCTGGTCTCGTGAACAGATAAAATTCATTATTGAAAACATTTTACCTTCCAATATAATATGGTTTGAATTCAAATCAGACTGTGTCCCATTGAATTCCTGGCTGGAATGCATCATGCATTGGTCATATACATATACATATACACATATATATAAGCATTTCCATTCGTGTTACAGTAGACAAGATCTTTCTCTTTTTCTTGGGACATATATGTTTGGATTACCTTTAGAAAAATATTGGGGTTTTGTCGGTGAATAGCAATTCATTTGACTTCAGTGTAAAGCAGCTTGGAAGAATTTCCTCTCTAGGTTAAGCAACTTGAGCTTGTTTGTCATCTCTTATACGATCGATCCATCAATCTCTGGTCCAACAAAACATTTATTTCGCAAAGGGCATGCATCAGGTGAACCAGTATAAGTAAATATTTGATACATTCAGTCACGTCGAGGAGGCATCTGAGTCAGGTAATTTTTGTTGTAGGAAGTTCATTTGCAAGCTTGATCAAATCCAGGTCATCGTGATCGATACAATTCAAATGAATGCGATGCATCTCATGAACAGTTCAATGGTTTTAAAAGCATTTACTCCGTCCCAGCTGGGAAGAGAAAGCAGAGAGAGAGGTTCCGGCCAACTGATATCACTTTCGACTTTGCTGAAGAGATTCTTGGTTTGATCCTCGAATGTGGGACTTAATGTATCCTTGTACTCTTCCTTATACATGCCTTGGCTCGCAGATCTCACATGAATTTCTAAACTTGCAAATCTCATTCCTCCTCTTTCGATCCCCGGAATTCAGGAAGATACAATCAATGTCGAGGAGGAAGCAGAAAAGAACTGAATTCTTCTTCCTCGTCGCACTCTGGGCACGAAGGTGCAAAAGACAAGAAGAAAACAAGCTTCGGACAAATTTCGACCATGAAAATCGACATGCCAATGAGTCAATGACAATGCAATCTGCTGGATCATATCACTGCTCGGACCCGAGATCGCCCCACCGGACATTGTATCTTGCAGCAAGGTAGTGGGCGCCAACCGGGCCCCGGCTCCCATAAGGGTAGTACTCCGGAATGATCTTCTTCTCCTCCAACTCCTTCAGCACAGGCGTGAAGAGAGACCATGCGGCATCGAGCTCGTCGCTCCGAATGAAGAGTCTCCTCTCGCCTTCAATGGCATCGAGCAGAAGCCTCTCGTAAGCATCAGGAATCTCTTTCTTATATCTGCAAAGAAGAATGGCTGGTCAAGGTCGTGTTTTCAGATAGAGTAACTCATTAGATGTTTAACTCTCGAATGGTACAGTAAGAAAAGATTACCTTGCGGCGTAAAGCAGGTTCAAGTTACTCCGATCCAATCTCATCCCCAACCCAGGAACCTTGTTATTGATCTTCAAGTAAATGGCCTCATCGGGCTGCACTCTAATTACTAGCTCATTTGTTGCTTGATCGAGATCGGTGCCGAAGCTTCGATTGTACAGGTTACCAGGGACGTGCCGGAACTGCACTCTTATCTCCGCTCTGCAGAACATAGAAAACATAAATACGAGTCCTAAACAAGTTGGCCTTCTAATATTCTTAGAGCTGGATGGTCAGCAAACTAGCAGCTTTTCAACTGCCAAAAAAATCCCAACAAAAATTGAAAATATGTACTCTCAGATTACCAGATGATTTGTTGGTTTTAGAAGTTGGAAAATCTTTAAGATTTTGCCTAATATGGATTATTCTATCATTTGAAATTACAATTGAAGTGCGGTTGTTACTGGTTAGACTGTCAGGCTCAACCAGGTTTTAGCTCGCTTCCCGCTTCGGTCATCCCTCCACACCAGAGAGACATCTATGATCAATTATACCTGGTGAACTACCTGGTCCGGTTTTGATTCAGTTATCAAAACAGCAAACTTTGTGAAACATGTGAATATAGGCACGTGGACAGGACAATTTGATCTAATAGATGCATGCAGAAACGAGCTTACATCTTGTTATGCAGTGCTTTTCCTGCTTTCATCAGGAAAGGAACCCCGTCCCATCTGGCATTGTCGATGAAAAGTGCGGCTGCTGCAAAAGTCGGGGTTAGGCTGTCTTTGGGAACAGTCTTGTCATCGATGTAGCCTGGATAAGTAGTGCCTCCTTTGCTATGGCTCTTGTACTGCCCCACGACTACATCTTCGAGACTCAAAGGCCTCATTGACCTTAGAACTTTTACCTGGTATATATCAAACTAAGTACATTAGAGAAAACAAGTAAAGAATGAAAGAACAACCAAAAAAAAAAAAAGGGCAGCAGTGTTTGGTTACAAATGGTTAGGTAGAAGTCTCGGTTTTCATTTTTCTCTTCTTAAAAGACAAAATGAAGGGAAAACTTGTGGGAATGAACAAGGCATGTTGACTGACAAATACCAAGGAGTTTTCCTCCGACATAATTCTTGATTAATATCTTTGTATATCTAGAAGTGAAGAAAATGAAAAATAATCAAAGTTCTCCGTAACTGACAGAGTCAGAAAGACCGTGTATGAAGGGTTCAAGTATGAACCTTTTCGTTCCTGATGTCCTCTGCATCCAAACTGACTGGGGTCTCCATTGCAAAAAGTGCCAGTATTTGAAGAAGATGGTTCTGCATTATGTCTCTTATGATTCCGTAGTTGTCAAAGTATCTACAAAAGAAGGCCACATCAGAAAATTAAAACTAGTAGCTTTGCTAAAGATTAAGACATAGCATGTTAAATTCTCGGGGGAGGAGGAGGAAAAGTACCCTCCACGTCCTTCAGTGCCAAAATCTTCTGAAAATATCAGCTGTACGTTCCTTATATACTGCCTTGACCACAATGGCTCGAATATGAGATTCGAGAAGCGTAGAACTGACAGGTTCTCGACGAGCTCTTTTCCCAAATAGTGATCAATCCTGTATCAAAAGGGCATTTGACTATTTCATGTTCAAGATTCTACTTCGTGAAAGTGTTTCAAGGGAAAGCAAACCTGAAAATCTGATCTTCCTGTAAGTACTGCTTAAGCGCCTTTGTTAAGGCAGCAGAGGATTCCGAATCCCGGCCGAAAGGTTTCTCTACGATGACCCGAGTCCAGCCATTTCCAGAGGAAGCTGATAAGCTTGCGCATCTCACAGCTTCGATGAAAATATTCGGAGGAATCGAGAGATAAAAGAGACGATTAGAAACTCTCCCAGCCTGAAATCACATCCAGCACGTTCATGTCAATCAAAAGGCAAGACGATTAAAGCCGAGAAGTCATAGAGAGGCAGGGAGTTACATTCATCGATCTACCTCGTGTTTCTTCATCTTCCGGTCTAGCTCCGCAAAGTTCTCCTGGGAATCATATTGCCCAGAGTGATAGAAGCATCTGTCAAGGAACTGATCCATCTTCTCACCACAGTTCTCCCTGAACATCCCACAATATGAGTAAAAAATTTTTTAACAGAACCTCAATGAACCGAACGACCCAATATCTCTTCATCCACGTTACCTCTTATCTATGCGGCAAGTCAAGGTTTTGCTAATCATCGTCCGAAGTTCAGCATCGGACATTTTAGTACGGGCATACCCAAAGATCGTGAAATGCTACAACAACAATAAAACACAACCGGGCAATAAGCTAAAAGCGTGTGAATAAGTCAACTGAGATCATTCATATAGGAATGTACAAGATCAGGTGAGTTCCAACCTCAGGAAGACAGCCTTCATAGTACAGAGCGAAGAGGGCCGGGAATATCTTTTTCTTGGCAAGGTCCCCGGACGCCCCAACAACAGTTATGGTGACAGTGGACCCGTTTTGATTAACATCGAACCCGACAGCTTCTCTGGTTTCTTCAGGCGGGGCAATCGGTGGAAGGTTCTCTTTCAGTTTCTTAAAAGGGGATTCATTCTCAACTGGAATTATTGCCGGAGCTACCGCACCTAGATTGGAAAACCCGAAGATAGTGATAAGGAGAGTCTGATCATATTGAAATCAGAATCACATCGATCATCTTCAGACGCTATCTTTAGCTGCGTCACTAAATGGAATTGAAAATCTTCCAAAAATGCAACCTTGAGGCATAAAAGATCTTACATGAATTTCTGAATGGGAAAATAATCAAACCGATAACTTGGTAATACCAATACCAACATTTGACGTTCAATCGAATGGGCAGGTTGATAAATTTACGCCAACAACAGCCTTCGTTAAATCGAATCGAAAGATAGAAAAAAAAAAAATATGCTGTGAAAGAGGGTGAGCTGAAGCGAACCGTCTTGCATGCGAACGGCATTACGATGAGAGCTCCTACGGTTGAATTGACAGGAAACCTTAGCAGAGAAGAACCTCTGAGACATAGAGCACAAGGCTATCCGCTGATTGTGCCGGCAAATCGGCGCTTGCGAAACCGATGGAGGTGGGGATGAGGACGGCAGTTGGGTGGCGTAAGAGCGGCAGGTTGGTGAAGAGAGGGTCGCCATTCACGGGCAGCTTTCTGGGTCAGCTAAACTTAGCTACGGCGACCCTTATAAATGGCGGAAGAAGCAAGGACGAAGGAGGAGGAGGTTACTGGGAGGGAAGGAGACTCCGAGGGGGTTAGGCCCTAGACATCCCCGAAAGGCTACCCGACAAGACGAAAGTGGCCCAGCCCGGCTCTTTCTTACGTGAACTCACGTCACCAATGACCTAAAATTAACTCCCATACGGCCGATTCAATGCGATCGAGATTATAGGTTCGAATTCCCTCTATCCAATATTTGCCAGAAAGGATCCCTTGAAGTTCGATCTTGACGGGCACCGACTTTTCGGACAATACTAGATTTTTTTGTGGTACTGCAGCGGTGGAACAAATATTAGTACCGATTGTTCAGTTTATTTATCATGTTTACCCTTAAACAAAAAAAGTTCTAATTAAACCACTAGACGAACCACCCTCGGTGGTAAAACTAATTGGTATGCTTCAATTGAGTGTTAAAAAACTTTTATAATACGACTTTATACCATGAATTACAGTATTTAATCGTAAAATTTATTGCAATTTATATCATATAATTTATATAAAAGCTTACAATCACTTTTATAATTATTCTATTTATGGTTAAAAATTTTACAACAAATCTTACATTTATCTAAATTCTCATAAATATGTTCTAAAGATTATACGACGAAAAATAGGAGAATTTTTTTTTTTACGTTGTCATATGTAATATAAGAAAATACTAATTAGATATATGAAATGAAATTATTTGATTAAACTGAAGATAAGTTTTTTTTGGCATAAAAATTAAATAAATCCCGGATAATAAAAAATTATTTATTTACAATAAGAAAAGAAAAATCATAGCTAGCATGCATGGATTTGGTAAAAAAAAAAATATATATTATGGTGATCAGGTGTGTGTGTATGTATGTGTGTGTGTATATATATATATATATATATAAATAAAGGCAATCCAGCGAAGGTCAGCCTTCAGAGGACTTCAAGGGCCAATTTTCTGTTCAAAGTCCATTATTATTATTATTATTATTATATTCGTTATTAATAAATCCATAAAATATATAAATGAATATTAAAAAAAAGAGAGAGAGAAATGGTAAGGTAGAATTAAGTTTAAAACTTCTTAATCCAAATTGATGACAAAGGCTGGACTTGTGCAATGGGCCGAAGCCTTAGCCAGCACTTGCAGTCTGTTGTGTTATTCTTTCAATTTGGAGGATGATTTGCATTCAAATTAATTTGGAGCTTTATTAATATTTTAAATTGGCCCGTGAGTTTAATTTCTACCGTCCCGAACAAGACTCGAATATGTGACCTAGACAAACGCATTCAATAAGGCACCGGGTTTCGAATTAAACCGTTGGACCGGATCAGGAAGTCCAATCATCCCGACTGCCATTTTTATGCAGTAAATTGAATGTCCTAAATTCAATTATCATCCACAAGCATACCGAAAAATTATTATATTATATTTGTTAATAATAATTATAACTATTTAATGATGAGGACAGATTTATCTATTTAATCTAATTTGAGTGGTATTTTCGTAATAAAGGAGGTAAAACCGGTCAAGAATCCCTCGTAATCACCGGTTGGTCAATCGGATCAGATAACCAGCTCTGCCATCTATACTCCAGTCCACGTGTAAAGCCCGGAAGCCTCCACGTCGGGCCAGGACCACCCATCTCGGGCCCCTAAGCTCCACGTTTGAATCGGCCTTCGTCAGCCCACTCACTCTCTCTCTCCGCTCTACCCCGCTCTCCCCGTTGATGCCTTCATCTTCTGCATCCTACCTCTCTCTCTCTAATCCCTGTTCTTCAATCCATCTGTGTCTCCGATCAACTGAGCTCAAGTAAGCCACTCCGCATTTGAACTGGTCGCCTCCATGCAATCTTCGTTTCGCAAGTTTTCATGTGATTCGCAATCAATGATCGGGCTCGACTTTCAAGCTTTCGGTTTGATCAGCTAGTCAATGTCGTCGAGACCGATCATCAACCAGCAGCACCGTGTTGAGTACTAACACAATCGGCTGCTGCATGCAGGATGTCCGGTGTTCCCCTTTCCATGGCGCCCCGGTCCGAGCCGGACTGGACTGTATCCTCCAAGGCCGAGAGCAAGCCGAGCCTGGCCCGGCAGTCGACGGTGGGCGGGGTGATGAGCTCGCTCCGGGTGATAGAGCTCCAGCTCGTGGCCTTCATAATAGTCTTCTCAGCCAGCGGCCTCGTCCCACTCCTCGACCTCATCTTCCCAGCCTTCACGTCCGCCTATCTAGTGGCCCTGTCCCGGCTGGCCTTCCCCGCCCGCACCCGGACAGCAACATCGCTGGAGATCTTCACGGGGGGGCGGTTCTTCCAGTTCTACGTGATGGCAGGCACCACGGTCGGCCTCTTCCTGCCGCTCGCTTACGTCCTGGGCGGGTTTGCCCGGGGAGATGACCACGCAGTCCGGTCGGCTACGCCGCACCTCTTCCTGCTCTCGTTTCAGATACTCACCGAGAACGTAATCAGCAGCCTGTCTCTATTCTCTCCTCCAGTGAGGGCGCTGGTCCCGGTGCTCTACACGGTCCGGCGGATCTTCGTGATCATCGACTGGATGGCTGATGTATGGCTCAACAAGGATCTTCCCCTGAACTCCCCTCTGAAGGTACCTGTCAATACACCGACAGTGGCTCCCTTTTCTTCATACCAAAAGATTTTCGACTAAATTTTTAAGTATTCGATCCTTCCGAGCCTTTTTGGGATCAAGGGAAATGGAGAAAAATAGAGTTTGTATAACTTTCCAATTTCCCTCGATCCTGATACTGTTGGATCTACCTGGCTGATTTTACTGATATGTTAGATAGTCATTAGCTTGTAACGTATTATTGTACAGCATTCTCATTACTGAGTAAGCCCTTTAACATGCTTTGATGGGTTAGGACAATGTGTGGTTCTGGTTCGGGAGGGTACTGGCAGTGGCGAACCTCGCATATTTCTCGATCAACCTGTTCGCTTTCTTGATCCCTCGGTTCCTGCCCCGCGCATTCGAGAGGTACTTCGCCGAAGCGGATGACGATGAGACTCGGGCAAAGATGGCGGAGGATCGTAAGCACGACGGGGCTTCCCGGTCTTCGGCCGAGAAGAAGGTCGACTGAGATTCGCACTCTAGAATAAAGGGTTGCATTGCAAGCTCGATACAGATAACAATTTTCACTTGCTTTTGTTGGGTTGTGTTATCGGGTACTCGGAGCACTTGAGTCGGGTCGGAGCACTTGTGGTATTTCGTGTTTCTTCTATTCTACGTGGCAATCGGCATTGCATTTGTTCCTGTCTTGTCTTACTGCAGTAAGATGTGTTCTTTTTTTTTTTTTTGTAATTTTGACTTGATTAAGGATGAAACAGAATTTGATCCTTTTTTTTTCTCTCTCTTTTAGAAATACAAATATGGAAGGCCTCATCCATATTTTTTTTTCCGTAAATTTTTAACTTAGAAATATTTTATTTATTCCACGACATCCAATTTATCCTACTAAGGTCTCGATATCGCCATCATTGGATACATACAGCGGCCACATCAGTAAATGATGATGTCTTTAGGTAAATTTTGACAAAAATATTACAATAAATGTCTTTTATACAATAAGGAAATAATTTTTATAATCTTATGTTACATTAATTTTAACTTTGTACAAAAATATTGCATTGAAAAATGTTTTATATGTAAGGAAATAATCTTAGTTTTTAGTAAGTATTTAAGATTATAATATTATATTTTAATTGCTTTCTCAATAATCTCTAACATTTTAAGATAACAATACTAAGTCTCGTTTTTTTTTTCAAATTAAAAAACCGTGTCGAGAACCGTTTAACGATTATGAAAATCACCCACTTTGGATTGGGTTTTTTCGGGTTTCGATTTTTATTATGATAATGTATTGAATACAAAAATAACAAAGTAAAATAATATTCATTATAATAATCAATTTATCGGCCTCATCAGCGAAAGCGGCCTCCAATTGCTCGGAAATTCTCAGCTAAGCCTTTTCCTTTCCTGTCATCGAGTAAAGCAAGCCTGATAGCGGTCGCGATCACATTCACTTGCTTGCCGCCCGGCTCCATAGTAACAAAGTGGAAAGTAGGCCCGCCCCTATAACCACACGGAAGGGTTAGTTAGGCTGTTGTAAATCAAGCATTTTGGCTGGTTGATTAAGTTGATGGTTTGCTAATGAGAAATACTAATTATAAATATTTTAGTATATTTAAAAAATTAAAAATATAAATATGAATCAAAATTCAAGTTTAAAAATATCAAATATATTATTTACATTATTAAAATCTCATAATAAAATAGTTTATTACATATAATATAAATTTAACATAATTTTCGGTTCGATTTTGAGCTCCGCCTAGTTTTTTAGGTCGGGGCCTGAATTTTTATGTCCGATTTTTTCCACAGCCTGGTTTGGACGGTAGAACAGGGAGAGGGGGAAGGGAGAAGCAGGGCTCGAAGAGAGTGCAAGAATATAGCAAGGTTCTCCCTTTAGGACCGACTACAACAAGCTATCTGCTCTATTTGCTTGCACTGCTATACCTTAAAAATTAGTTTGAATTTATTTCAGAATTCATAAATCCGATTTTTTCTATTCGAGTTCGATCGTTTTTTTGGTTTTTCGAGTTTCCGATTTTTTTTACTTACATTCCTACCAATCATTGGGTCCTTTTCCTCTTTCTCTATCCCTATCCTAGCGGCAAACTCCTATCTTCCTTTCATTACTGTATTTCTGAACAAGTTTCTTGATAATAAGCCTTGAACCACAATTTTTCCACGGAGTTTTCTTGTCCCTATTTCCATGAAAATACAACAGATAAATAGTCATTCGATGAAAAATCATTTGAATATTTCATTTTCTATCAGGATAAGCATATGGGTCCGATCACTAAGATTATTAACTAATAAAATAAGGATTGAGTACCGGAAAAAAAAACGATTGTATTGTGTGAGAGCCACATCTGCCACAACATTTACACATTTAGATGTCACGACCGTACTATCAACAGGGTTAGCTGCTGTGATTTAATAATATTCGAACGAAATACTTTCTAATGTGAGTGGACATTTTAAGAATGTTTTTAACAAGTTTACATGACGAGGGCGATACTAACATTATTAAGTCCCCTTTCATTGTTGATTTGCCCTCACTCGCGTGGAACATGTACGGGAAAAACAGAGAGAGAGAGAAAGAACAGGTGCTGATAAAAAGACGATTCCACCCCCGAGTCAACCTTCCTCAGGTCATTTAAAATGGCTACGAGGGTAAGCAAGAGAATCTCCGCCCCCTTCTCTCTTGAGCCTGAGAAATGAAGAGGAAGAACAAGGGTAAAATCAACCCGTCTCCATCATCGTCTCTGGCGAGCGGAGGCGGAGAAGATGTCGTCTCCGTTCTCAACGTCCTCCCGTCCGCTGTTTTGGCCCTCGCTTTGGTCCTTCCCCTCGAAGACAGAGAAGTCCTCGCCTACATGATCACCCGCTCCGTCGAAGTTTCCACCGCCGCCACCAGCCCAGCTTTACTTGCAAACACTCCCACGGGCAGGAACAAGGCCTTCAAGAAGCCGGGTCGCGGAGGCGGCGCGGCACACAGGCCACCCCTGTTCCACTGCCACTGCTTCGACTGCTACACCGCCTACTGGCTCCGCTGGGACTCCTCCGCCAGCCGCGAGCTTATCCACCAGGCCATCGAAGCCTTCGAGGACCACCTGGACCGCGCCGAGCGGCCGGCGAGAGGCGGCAATCTGAGGAGGGAGAAGTTGAGCCATCCCGGAAGTGTCCGGGGAAGACCCGAAACGCCGGTCCAGGAGAGCCCTCCGTTTGCCGAAGGCAGGGACAGAGCTTCCCCAACGGAGAGGAACGGCCAGGACGATGAGGAGGAGGAAGAGGACGACGTAGTAGTGGTCGAATTGAGCAAGGAGCTTCAATCGGAGCAGGCAGCGGCGGATGCGGGGATGGAGAAGGACGGCGATGCTGAGTTGATGGCGGCGGCTGCGGCTGTGAGGGGCGGCGGCGGCGATCGCAGGGGATTGGTGAGCAAGCTGTTGCCGAACGTGGCAGGTGTGCTTAATTTCCGACGGTGGAAGCTTTGGAATCCGAGTGAGTAGCCTCTGAACTCAAATTAAATAAAAATTAAAAGTAGGAATATTTTTTCTGCCTTTTTTTCTTTTTTCTTTTTACAAGTTTTCTGCCTTTTTTCCCGTAGAAAATTACAAAAAAAAAAAGTGGAATGTTTTTTAATTTGTACGTGGGAATTAGTTACTGTGGCCTTTTTCAATTCAAAATCAACAATTTTCCACTCTGCTTCTCTATAATTTCGATTTTCTGTTTCAGGATTTTATCATTTTATCCCGAAAAACGTGGAGGGAAAAAACGAACTTCCTCGTGCACTCAGGAAAAAAAAAAAGGGATAAATTAATTTGCAAATAAATGAATAACAATGTTTCCATTTTCAACCAAAAAGATCAGCTGCAATTGTTCGATCATTCTTCTCCGTAAATAAGGTACAAAGCTCGATATCAATCTCACTTCAGTTGAATTAATGAGATCCGTCGGACTTGTGGATATCGATAAGTACGTTCATAAATGTTTCATTTCTTTCCTCCTTTAGAAAATGTGAAAAACTAACTTGAATTAATGAGACTTCCGTGGAATTAATGAGATTTGTCCGGCTTGCGATCATAAATGTTTCATTCCATTCCACTCTATTATATTCTAACTAACCAAACGTGTCATGAATCTTAATAATAAAGAACTAACGTTAGAGCGACAAGTAAACATGCAACTCCACGGCCCGTTAAGAATCAGATCCCCATGACCAAGGCGCGGGCCTCGTGAAATGAGCATGTTTCTTTTTGTTCGTACGTCACCCGGTATCTAGAACTCTGGTACAGCATAACTGATCCGAAACCGAGTTAAATAGATCCACTTCAAGGTAAGTTCATGAATTCTCTTTATTCACCCAAGAGTTCAACTTTGATTAATGGGAAGAGACACCTACACATGAAAAAAAAAAAAAAAAAGAGGACAAGGGGAATAGTTGGTGGATAGGGGAGGTGGATGGGAGAAAACTGCATGCGTTGTTAATTTGGTGTCGTTATAAATTAATAAGATTTAGTTATTTAAAAAAAAATTTTACTAGAGAAATCTTACAAAGTTAAAGTGATTAAATTTTATTAGTTTGTAATAATACGCTAGCATATACTCATTGTATACAATACTCTCTCCATAGAAGTGTCCACCCTATCCCGAGTTTGAATTCTCTTATGAACAACTAAAATATCTGAATTTACCTTATCATGTGTATTTACAAACGTGCGTACGAGACCATGAGTCGAACAAAATCTCAATGTCCCATAGTATCAAGCACCCTTTAGTATCATAAATTTGTCCGGTAAAAAGAATACATTTTGTTGCCTACTTGATGTCTAAGTGTCGAGTAATATTGCGAACTTAGTTCAATTTCTGATTTTATTTGGAGAAATAAGAGATACCTAATTTGTAATGTTCACATTGAGCAAAAAAAAATAATAATAATTTGTAATGTTCACGTGTATACATACATATTTTTTTTTTTTTGGTTTCCCACCCGGTGTCCGGTACCCGAAGGCTGGCCGACTAATCCGGATTCGGGGTACTGTCGGGCGGTTTCCCGGGGACCCCTCCCAAGAAGGTCTGCTGCGTTCACAGGGACTCGAACCCGGCACCTCTGCTTAAGCGACACAAGCCCCTTCCACTTGTCCCAACCTTCGTTGGTGTGTATACATATATATATATATATATATATATATGTATACACACACACGTGTGTGTGTGCATTCCATGTTTATATACTATTAGTGCACCAAAATGAGTACACGTAACCTGTCGCTGTGGCGCGAGAGGAGCCAGAGGTAGAGGTTCGTCGACATTGGAATCTTAAGCCCTCCGAGTCCGAGAATGTGGGCCCCAAAACACCTAGATATCTTCGCTTTGATTTTCCAATTGCATTCTCCTCGGAGAAGATTCTTGCCAAGTACGACTACGATCCACCAATTCTACTAAAAAGAAATTCTCAAGTGATACGGACCTCGTCATTTAATATAAAAAATATTAATTAAATTATAAAAATAAATAAATTAGTATTATTTATTCAAACGACAGTGTTAGCTATTACTAATTATAGCAATTATCCAGACGACAGTGTACAAATTAATCAGTTGATCTATTATATGAAGCGTGGAATATGATAATCGGAAGATTATATTAAAGACTAACTCGTACGGGGGACGGAAGAAGGGAGAGGAGAGGGCCACGTGGCGGATGGATAGCCACCAGAAGAATGGACCCGACGTGTATCTCCCGCAGCCAATAGGGTCTCTCCTCCCCGATTTCTATCTGTGATTCCATTGCATTTTATTTATTGATTTCAAACATATATTAATATTAATAATATATCTCTCTCTTGGCGAGCCTTAAACCCCATCGATCCTCTGCATTCTCTCCCGCGCCTTCTTCCTCTTCTGCCGCTCAGCTCCGTTGTGCCCTACGACGCCGGTAAGCATTAGATTCCGTCAACTGCAATCACATGCTGCTGCTGCTTATCCGCCTGAGTCGTTTTCCGGACCTATTCATTCCCGCTAAACGACAATGGCGGGAGCTAGAACTTTCTGGATGCTTCTGTTTTGCCTCAACGAACTCTTAGGAAGTTGCAATTTGATCTCTGTCTCGCACGCTCGAGCTCGATGCTCGGTGAAGAGCTGCTCAGTCCCGAGGGGATTGCTTTGCTGTCAAGATTTGTTAATCTAGTTTGACTGAATTAGTAGCATTATTCCATTGAATTATCGATTCATGGCGACTTTATTTGTGGTTGATTGATTCACTGCAACTTGTTTGTGGAATTTCTTTAACCACTCAGCGAGAGTTTTGCACATGAAGCTTATAACCGAATGGAATTAGGAAATGTTTCCGCTTTACGCTGTTTCATTGCTTGTGTTATGTTGTAACTAAGATCCGCCGGGCCAATTTTGTTTTTATCATGTAGCTGAAAGCAAGGCTAGAGCGGCATCAGGGGAAGAAGGGCCCAATTTGTTTGATAATGCAATTGGAGAAGTTCCACCTCGCACAAAATTCCTTCATCTGTGTGTAATTTGCCATGTGTGTAATATCTCAACTAGCCTCGTCATCTCAGATATCGATCCAGGTATAGTTCAGAATAAATAGTTTTGGGTGTGTATGTATGTTCATTCATATCTTTGGAGTGATGGAATGGCGGTTATTTATTTGCAGCTGTTGGGAGAACACAGTAAGATTGGTCGTATCGAAATGGAAACAGTTCCTTGTACTTCTTGCTGTGGCTCTGCTGGAACAACTGTGTTGAAGCATCCTCTGAGCTTCGGTCTTCGCGAACAACACCATCTTAATTTGCCACCTCCATCTATTTGCTTGTTCGCCCATCATTCTCTAACTACCAGTAAGTTTTTGCCATCCATCCGGAACAGTAGCAGCAGCAGCAGCTCTAAGCCAACTATTACCAGAAGAAGAACTCGCAGCCGTGGGAGAACTCGTAATAACAAACCAAACATTGAGTGGTCTAACACGGACAGTCCGAGTGCTCGGATAGTTGAAAGAGTGGGCGATTTAGGGAAAGATTCAGACTTGCAGGCACAGAAGCAGCAACCAGTAAGTATAAGTGGGCTCCACCAAAATGGGGACCCGCTAGGCTGGAGGGATCTTGGGAAGAGTGTAGTCAAGTGGATCAGTGAGGGGATGAGGGTCATGGCATCAGAGTTTGCTTCAGCGGAGATACAGGGGGAATTCTCAGAGCTCAGGCAGAGGATGGGCCCTGGTCTCACCTTCGTAATCCAGGCTCAGCCTTACCTTAATGCCATCCCAATGCCTCTTGGCATGGAGGCCATCTGCCTGAAGGCCTGTACTCACTACCCTACTCTATTTGATAACTTCCAAAGGGAGCTGCGTGATGTCCTTCAGGACCTTGAGTGTCAGTCTGTGGTAGAAAATTGGCGGGAGACCGAATCGTGGAAGTTGCTGAAGGAGCTTGCTACTTCAGGTTCAAACTCTTCTTACTCTACCCTGTTCTTTTTGATGTCATATCCTTTGATCCTACACCTTACATCCTGTTTACTCTTGTTAGTGATGACTTAAAAATTGTGAGTTTTCAGCTCAGCATAAGGCGATTGCTCGTAAAGTTTACCAGCGGAAGTCCATTCAAGGTGTTTTGGGAATGGAACTTGAAAAGGTCAAGGCTATGCAGAGGAGGTTAGATGACTTCACAAGGTCTATGTCCGAGCTCCTCCGAATAGAGAGAGATGCAGAACTGGAGTTCACACAGGAGGAGCTGAATGCAGTCCCTACACCTGAAGATGTGTCAAAACCGATTGAGTTCCTTGTCAGCCATGGGCAGGCTCATCAGGAGCTCTGTGACACAATATGCAACCTGAATGCTGTTAGCACATCCACAGGTTGGTTCAAAATTTGACGATCTTGCGTGGACTTTGGTCCCCGACACCCTGTGTCCTTGATTTTGAACCGATTACTCTGTAACTTGTTTAATCAACACCAGTGGTATTTTCAGATTTGAATTTGCTATTTGCTTCTCCTGATGACTTCCTAACTCATGGATTCGTGTTCGGTACTTTCAAGACAGGTTTGGGTGGATTGCATTTAGTATTGTTTAGAGTCGAAGGAAGCCACCGGTTGCCTCCGACCACTCTATCTCCTGGAGATATGGTTTGCGTTAGAACTTGTGACAAGCGGGGAGCCGGTGCTACTTCTTGCTTGCAGGGATTTATTCACTGCCTTGGGGAGGATGGATGCAGCATTAGTGTTGCTCTGGAATCTCGACATGGTGATCCGACATTCTCCAAGCTTTTTGGAAAGAGTGTCCGGATCGATCGTATTCAAGGATTAGCTGATGCTCTCACATTTGAGGTATATGCTGGTGGTCTCACATTTGAAGCGTCTTGAGAAAATGTTGAGTCTTTTGTATGCTGTGTGCTTTTATCAGCTGAAATGCATTACTCTATAGTCAAATTGAGGAAGGTCTCTGAAAGATGAATTATGAACCTGACCTTTTGGCTCCTCCTCAGCAACTAGGTTGTTATATGATTGCTTCAGAGAAGCATGGGAAATAATTGTAAAATATTTCTAGATTTGAAATATGACATGGGTGAATTCATTTTGCATTGCCCCTTCATCTTTTGTGATAGAAGGCAGTTGTAATTAACCTTTTTCTCTTATTATATTAGCAATTAACTTCATATAATTGAAATTTGCACAGCTTTTATGTTAAATATCCATTCATAGAAGTTCAACCATAGTCACATTGGATATATAAGACATGCAGTTTGAAACCTACTTATAGCTCGTACTTAATGGCCTCTTTTCATCATATGCAAGACTTATGAGCTTGAAAAATTGCAAAGATTCAATTCATCTATTTCTTCTGTGACTGTTTCCTTTTCCTCAACCTGATTATATTAACTATGCTTCCAGCGCAACTGTGAAGCACTTATGCTGCTGCAGAAGAATGGCTTGCAGAAAAAGAACCCTTCAGTAGCTGTCACGGCTACTCTCTTTGGAGATAAAGAGGACATTGCCTGGTTGAAGGAGAAAAATATAGTCGATTGGGCTGAAGTAGAGATCAATGGATCCATGAAAACCGGTAACTTTGATGATTCACAGAAAAAGGCAATAGCCTTAGGTCTGAACAAGAAACGGCCCTTACTGGTAATTCAAGGACCCCCTGGCACTGGAAAAACGGTAGTCCTTAAAGAAATTACTGCTCGTGCTGTTCGTCAAGGAGAAAAGGTACTTGTAACAGCACCAACCAATGCAGCTGTTGACAACATGGTGGAAAAGCTTTCTGATATTGGGTTAGACATTGTTCGTGTGGGAAATCCAGCACGTATATCTGCTTCTGTAATGGCAAAGTCATTGGGAGAAATTGTAAATTCTAAGCTGGAAAGTTTCCGGATGGAGTTTGAGAGGAAGAAGTCAGACCTAAGGAAAGACCTCAGACACTGCCTTAAGGATGATTCTTTGGCTGCAGGAATACGTCAGCTTTTGAAGCAGCTTGCAAAAGCATTTAAGAAGAAGGAGAAGGAAACTGTGAAAGAAGTGCTTTCAGGTAGATTTGGCAAGATATAACTTTGCATGACTTGAAATGATGATGTCACTCATTTTTTTGGCAGATCAGCGTTAGCTATTTTCACATGCCCATACAATGTTTTGAAGAATAAAAATTTTCTTTAACCAGAAGTTGGCCAAATTTTGTAAATTGAATCTGACATGGCAGCACAATCTGCTTCCCCTCATTTCAGGTGCGCAAGTTGTGCTTGCGACAAACACTGGTTCTGCAGATCCCTTGATTAGGAGATTGGGCACATTTGACCTTGTCATTATTGACGAAGCAGGACAAGCAATTGAACCCTCATGTTGGATCCCAATGTTACAGGGGACAAGGACCATTCTAGCAGGGGATCAGTGCCAGCTTGCTCCTGTGGTTCTGTCCAGAAAGGCGTTAGAAGGTGGTCTTGGAGTATCTTTGATGGAAAGAGCACCTACCCTGCACGAGGGGATCCTTGCCACAAAACTGACTACACAGTATCGAATGAACGATGCAATCGCGAGCTGGGCCTCCAAGGAGATGTATAATGGGTCTTTGAAGTCGTCTCCTAGTGTCTCGTCACATCTTCTTGTAGATTCCCCTTTCATCAAGGTACGTCTCATATCTGGCTAGCGATTGAACTTGTTCTCTTGCAAGATGAATAAGGTGTATAATTTCTCTTCCCGATATACCATTTGGATGAGATTTTAAAGTTACTTTTGTTTTTCCTCTCTTATTTTGTCTACAGTATGCAAGACCAAGAGAACTTGAGCATCTACATCTTTTTTTTGTAGAAGATCTAAGAAGTCAAAGAATATTTCAGATGCCTTAGTTTGAATAAAGAAATCTTAAAGATTTTTGTTAGATATGAAATGGAGAAGTAAAAGGCTGACAAATTCCAGTACAGTTGCTATGCCGGCAAGAGGAATGCCGAGAAGACTTTTTTCTTTTTACAGAACTTTGAGAGTTTCAAGGTTTCCTAGCTGGATGTTCAGAAGTTCTAGCTGATCTAATCTATGATTGACCGAGAGCAATACAACAAGTTCAAGTCTTGAGTTTTCAGTTAATGTGTTTCATCACCACATTTCCTGTGATGATAATGGGAAGCAGAATTTAAAGATTTATCTTCAATGTATTGCAGCCCACATGGATAACTCAATGCCCATTGTTACTGCTCGATACCAGAATGCCTTATGGAAGCTTGTCAGCAGGTTGTGAGGAGCAGATGGACCCCGCTGGAACAGGCTCATTTTACAATGAAGGTGAAGCAGATATAGCTGTTCAACATGTGCTCTCACTGGTCTACTCAGGTATGGTTTGGCATACCTTTCTTACAGTTATTTGGGTGAACATTGACTTGCCTCGCCTGATAATTGAATCCACTAAAAATAACTATACCATTTCAACCCTTTTTTTTTTTTTTTTTTCTGTTTTTAGTTTTCCTGAACAATTCTGCTGCCGAGCAACTTTCGGTTATTCTTTGAAAGAATTTCTTCAGGTGCTACTTCTTGTTTCTGCTGAAAACATCTTCACTTTTACCCTTGCAACTGAATTCTGCCAATGAACACACTTGAAATTTTGGTTATCAGGCTTGTTATTAGATTTATTAGCAGCAGTTCATTTCACCATGAATTTAGCTTGAATCATCTAAGTTCACTTCTGAGTTCAGATCCTCGAAAGTAGATAACCCTTGCTTTTCTGTCTTGAATACGATGATGAACAATGCATTTTTATCTTCTGTTGATTAGTTCCTTCATGAGTTTGCACGACTCGTCGGGTTCCGATATGGAGGCTCAGTAACAGTACACTTCTTTGTTTCCTGTTACTTAATGCAGGCGTAAACCCATCAGCAATTGCTGTCCAGTCCCCTTACGTTGCGCAAGTGCAGCTCCTGAGGGACAGGCTTGATGAGCTCCCGGAGGCCGCTGGGGTTGAGGTTGCAACTATCGACAGTTTCCAGGGCCGAGAGGCTGATGCGGTAATAATTTCCATGGTATGCCTTCTCGGACCTTTATCTTAACCAAAAACTGAATCAGTAGCACTAGCTATCATTTAGGTTCAGTATTGGTCGTTCAGTTTATTTGATATCTTCGTGATTGAATACGAAAACCCGAATATTACGTAGCGGGGGTGGTTCAATTGTCACTGCTGCTGCTTTCCTTTTGACTGAATGAAAAAAGGTTATCAATAACGATGCCTGACAGTGATTTATAACTTGATCAAGCTATGCTCTTGTAGTGATAGCTGGCTGAGGAAAATGCGCAGATTGAGTTGGTCTAGAGATTAAGATATATTTTGCGATGATTCTATGAACCATTTCGGATGTTTCAACTTCCTTAGGTCCGGTCGAACACTCTCGGGGCAGTGGGTTTCCTCGGTGATAGTAGGAGGATGAACGTCGCCATCACACGTGCCCGCAAGCACGTTGCGATAATCTGTGACAGCTCCACGATATGCCACAACACGTTCCTCGCAAGGCTCCTGCGCCACATTCGCTACTTCGGTCGGGTCAAGCATGCGGAGCCCGGGAGCTTTGGCGGTTCGGGGCTTGGAATGAACCCGATGCTCCCGTCCATAAATTGAATTCACCCTCCCGATCCATCCGGGATCTGCCGAATGATTTCTTGGACTCAAAAGCAATGTATATATAGCATTGGAAGATCAACATTCGATTTTCTCGTGCTAGGTGTATATCCGTGCGATTCTTTTTAATCGACCAAAGAACCACAGTTTCATGTAAACATGATTCTTTTATCTGCAACATGTCGCTCTGGTTTTGTATTGATCTTCATCGACATGAGTCTGTCCGCCGAAGAACAGCTGATGAATCAATGATCATCCTTCGATACCAGCATCCTTCTAGGTCTGAGAAAACCGATCCCTCGCTTCCTTGCAGAATCCATTCTCGATCAGCTGAGGAGATGAATCGGAATTTTCCACAGATAATCTGGGAAATGGATTCGAATCAAGTCTGCGCCGAGGCGACGGCTTCTGAGACCATGGATTGGCAGTCACGTACAGCTGCCATTGCTGGTGTCCGTGAAGTTCATAAGGAGCTGCAAGCCCACAACGCCATCGGCGGTGAGAGCGACCGACTTAGATTATTAAGGCCCGACCCGATTGGTTCAAGCCCATGTCCAACCATCCTGAGATGAAATTTAGTGTTTGTAAATTAATATAGATTGGTTGAAATGATTTGACGTCTCTCTCCCTCAGAAAAATTGAGTTCAGTTGATCTAACTCGAGTTTGAATACACTGGGAGTTGAACGACGGTCTAGAACACGTCATTGGATGCCATAGATATTCATAACTTGTTTTCCGGGATGTGCACTCGATATCCATTTCAATGGGTCGATGTTGCCATCGTATTCGATAAGCCGTATTCATTTTGAAAATACGAAAAGAGATAACTTCAAACGTCAATTTGGTAGCAACGTACGTGTATGAAACGAATATAAATGACATGGCACGGACATAGATATGTTCTGATATGACTCTTACCAAACCATATCACCCTTTAAACAATATTCCCTTCCTTTCCGCCAGCATTGCCTAACATCCAAAATTTTAATAAAATCTAATCACTCTAAATTTGAATGGGCCGGCCTATTTAAAAGTAAAAATTTCACGAGTTTCAAATCTTCTTTTGAATCTCGAGAATCGAGACCTCATTTAAGAAAATGGCCGTGTCGGAATTCCTACAAAGAAATGGAGAAGTTTCGTGCCAATCCCAGCTCAGACGGTCAACTCAAGGAGAAAGTCTTACACGTCACATGTATACCACATGACAGTGTTAATATGGTGTTACGAGCCAATTAAATCAAAATATTTTTAGAATTATTTTTTACTATTTAGAACTTTTTCTTTTAATTTTTATTAAAAATCTTAAAAATAATTTAATTTTATTAACTAGTAATATCGTGTGATTAATATCACGCGGTACACCTGTCCTACACGAGGCTCCCTACATTCCAACTCAAGAGCAGTCAATGTCCAGTCAGCAGTGGCGGCTCGGGGACTTGCATTTATTTCCACGAAACGTGACGTTCGAATTTTTTTTCCTAATAAGTAAATTAGTTCATTCACTTCAATAAGCTACCCAGACGGTTAACCTTCAAAAATTCGAAAAAAAAAATTAATTAATTTAAATTCATAATCATCAACTCTGATACCCGAATTAGGGATCCACTAAAATCTACTGTTTGCCAAGTACATTTACAGTTTTACTAACAACTGTAATAATATTTATGATTAATAGTGGGGTTAAAAATAGGGGTAAAAATGTCTCGGATCGGGTGATTCGACTTTTTCGGGTCATTTTCTTCAAACAAAAGAAATTGTACTGAGAACGATTTTGGGGAATAGAAAAGTCAAAATATACAATTTCAATTTTCTTGGGTATTTTTTTCCTGATGCTATCGTTTGTATATATAATAATAATAATAATAAATTTAATAAAAAAATTAAGACAAAAATTCATTAAAATAAATGAAAACTACTAATTATAAAAATTTTGGTACGTTAATAAGTTAAGCAGTCGAAATATCATCAGCAGCAACAATTCGATAGGTTTTTCAATTCGTTTTTTCTTCAGTTTGAAAAACGACCGAATTCTGTACAGGATTCCAAAAACTCGATTTTTTTAATACTTACTAACCTAATTAAAAGCCAAAGATATGACTTGTCTTACTATATGTTATGGAGTCATTTTCGATCCATTTGACTATGTTGATGGCTGTGAGAGCCTGCCTTGTTTCTAAGAAATGGAAATTCTAGGCAAACTGTATTATTAAATAGGTGAAAAACGAATCGCGAGTGGTTATATTCTTTTCCTTAATTTAAATAACTGACCGCACGACGTTGGATTAAACTGTTGAACAGTTCAGTAACTGTACCATGAAAAAAAGCTCTAGTCACAGTCGTTACCCAATCAGATTCCACGAATAGTGGATGATATGAGTTCCTTAGTACAAGTGATTATAAGTTCAGTTCTCGTCATCGAGATTTAGTGCTGCTAGTATCGTTCTCGATTTAGAGATTCGGGTGACTCAATTATCATTATCTAAATTTTCTTCACCACTCCAATCAATTTCTCTGATCTATTCCATTCTGGATCGATGGGAATCGATTTTATTTGGGGGAAAAATTGAATATTACGTTACATGTTTCGATTCATGAGAGTTGGAAAGTGTGTCCCTGTCCCTGTTCCTGTCTGTGTCTGTGTCTGTGTCCATGCATGCATCTCCTCGGTCAAATGCAGCGGACTACCAATAGGAAGGAGGCTGCAACCAATCTCTGTTCATGATTCACCATCACTCATTCATTAATTCTTGATGTTATCAAACAGAGAAGCAAATTATTGTGAATCACATCCACGTCGGAAAGATGATAAAAGGAATCCTGTAATGGACCGAGAGAACTGAGTACCGTTGTTACCCATCGGTACCATCTGATTTATATAAATCTAAGAGCCCCCATAAACCCGATCATGAAGAAAAATTAAATCATATTGATTTATGATATTACGTGAGTACTGTCACGCGATATACGCGTGAGATAAAAAGACTTTCTCCGGGGGTGGGAATTGCACCCATGGATCCATATCCACCATTAATTTTCTACATGGTAAAGAAAATACGAGATCATGTCCACCGTGGACGTACAGGAGCCAACCAAAGTTGACTTAATTAATTTGGATATAGGGGGACGCAATGGGACTGGTTTTTCACAATTCTAATTAGTTATCACACATTTAATTTACAGTGGATGAATAATACACGCACAATATCTGGTCTAAGAGTGTGGCTTCAATGGGTGCAAAAATTTTAAAAGAAGAAAAAAAAAAGGAGGAGGAGAGGAAGGGATGGGGAAGGAGAAGGAAGAATGAATCAGACGGTGGGTCTCCTTTGGACAGCTCTTCTTCCTTCCTTTCTTCCTTTCTTCTTTGTCTTCAATCCCACGTTTAAAGGTATAAAGTTTATCTTTAATTCTAAGATAAAAACGCATGTAAAACACGTGCTTAATTTTAGCCAGAAGCTTCCTACATAGCTCCAGACATGTATAATTAAAAACTTTGGCAAGCCCTGCCCATGGTTTCATTCCTAATAAACGATCAAGTGGCGCGCCCTCGGTTCTTAGGACACGTTTGGTTCGCTGTAATAAAATAGAGTGCGAATTGAATGGAATGAGAAAAGTAATAGAGATGAATAAATAAAATGATAAATGAGAATATTTTTATTTGGTTGAAATGAATAAAGTGATAGGATTTTTAAAAATAAAAAAATAAAATTATTCTTACTATACATATTTTAAAAATATACAAAAATAATATTAAAAATATAAAAACTTTTTTTTTTAAAAAAAAAGGCACGTGGAATAATCTTCCCTCCCCCGGCACTACAACCCCTCTGGCCACCCCAACACCCAACGTCCCCAACCCCAACGAGCCCCTACCGAACCGCCATAGCCAGAGCCATCTTGAGCTCCCGAGCCATCCCGAACTCCCAAGCCACCCCTTCCTCCATTCCTTCTCCTGAGCAGCAAATAGAGAGAATTTTCTCTCTTTACTCAATAGTCGAATCCATGACGAAATGAATGGGTAGGGGAAGTCTCGAGAGGTTTGGAGAAGGCACAGGGCAGTACAGAAAGGCTCGGGGGAGACATGGGCAACATGGCAGGAGAGACAAATCGGCATGGGAATGCTCGGAGGAGGCCCAGGAAGGTTCGGGGAGGCTTGGCGGCGGCGGCGAGCGGCAGGCTAATGGCAGCAGAGACGGGTGACAGAGGCAATGGCACGAAATGACTATATGATGAACAGTCAAGAGCAAATACGTAATTTGGTATTCTAATTCCGAGTGGGAGTTCTTGTTCCCGGTCCGGGTGGGAGGAATGGCTATTCCTCCTATATTCCGGGTGGATTCGGAATAGCTATTCCAGATTCGCCTATTCCGACCAACCAAACATGCCCTTACACTAAGTTCCCTAAAATTAACTCCCTTTACAATTAACAACCATTCATCATTTTCGTAAGATCTACTGGTGTCCGTTCCTGATCACACGATGAGATACGATCAATAGAAAATCTTTTTAAATAACTATATGTATTTTTTTAAGAACTGAAAGAGAAACAAAATATTACTAGTAGTCATTATGTGCATGGATAAATAATCTAACTTATTCAAAATTAAACTTTATATCAGAAAGTTAATTATATGAAAGATCCTACTGTATAGATGGTCGAATATGATTGTCTTATCAGTTTATAATTTTAGGTGCATACGAGTCTGATCGTTCATAGTATTTGCACAGAATTTATATTATATTAGACTGAGTACGTATTACCTCGCCACGTGATAATAATAGAAAAGCCTCGAGATCATCGGAATACTACCTGGCTCGTGGGTAGTAAATCGAGCACGGAAGAGAAAGTTCGACTCATATCAATTGCTGGTTTGATGACTGCAAGAAAACCCTCCTCACGGCAATTCACTCCAAATCGTCCGAACACGGAAGAAAAATGTGTAGCTCGAGGTTAGTTGGTGAGTGCAGTGTTAAGAGTATACGACAAGTGCATGTCATGAAATCGTATTAGGGTGGATAGCTCAACATTAAATTCGACATTAGAAGGTTAAAAGAAAAAAAAAATCTCGTAACGTAAGATAGTTGAGTATCATTGCTTATTAATTTTAAGTCGGTATAGGTCTACTCTCTTCTTACATACGAGGTCGGAAATTTTACGCAGTTCCTCACACATCCGAGTCGTGTATATGGAAAAATTTTATGGATAAGAGCACTGTACATAGATTGTTTAAATTTGAACAAGTGAGAATTGACCCGATTTCTGAATATTGGGTCGTGTAAAATTGGAAAAAGAATCCATTTATTATTCGCAACCATTCCATAATTTACGTGTCGTTCACGACATGCAGAGTTATCATCGGGACTTTGTAAAGCGACAACATGTCTATCTCTAATACAATAATAGCCATCACGCCGCCGGCTAAAACCAAAATCTGGATTGCAAACCGAGAAAAAATTTATAATCGAAAGAATTTATATCGGAACGAGAGAATTTAACTTGAATTTAAAGAGTTAGGATTCGTGGATTAGGTTTCTGTATAATATATGGGTGATATTCACAAAAGGGATTTAAGAGAGAGCACAAAACTCATTCTCCGGCCAGAGTTTCTTATGTAACAGGTATATCAGGTGACGGTATTTATGTAATATTACGAACTAATAAGATGTACCCATTATTAATATTCTTTATAAAACCCTAAAAATAACTTAATTTTATTAGTTTATAGCACCGCTAAATACTGTCATACAGTATATCCGTTACATGCAAGACTTTCTTCATTCGTTATTTTTTAATTTCATATGTTTTTTTACTTATACGAGTTGACTGAGATAGTAAAACACATTTTTCTCTCAAAAAAAGGTATCGGGTTCGGGTCATGTGAGTGGAGAAGACTAATATTGAGAGAGTTTTTACGCTCTAGTGAGACAACCTGACTCGAATTCGATTCTTCAGGATTTGTTGGACTGTTGGACATGAGATGGTATAGAAAATATTCGTCTGCTTCCTATGAAGACCATAATAAATATAAGTCACATTCACATGCAATTCTCTTCCACTTTGGTTTTCCATGAAAACAAGCAATCTCTCTCTCTCTCTCTCTCATCTCTGATTGATCTTCTTCACTGATCCTGGAATCCTCCAATGGAGACCTACCCACCAGTTTTCCTCCCTTCTTCCTCTCCTGCTGTTCCTTTCATGGCGATGAACCTGAGCTCTCATCACCGAGCCGACAGTAAAGTCAAGGAAGACGATGAACTCGTCAGCAGCAGTGGCTGGTTCCTCGAGCTGACGCCGCCGAGCATGGGAAGCCACCGTGCCCTGACTACATCGAACGGTAACAACGTCGTCGAGGGATCGGCCGGCTGTCACGATTCGAGCAACAAGAGCTCGGTATTCGAAGGTTTGGGGATCGGAGAGCCGACGGTGAATCCGGGGAGGAACAAGGGAGATACCGAGACGAAGGGGAAGAAGGCGAGGAAGCAGCGGTACGCCTTTCAGACGAGGAGCCACGTCGATATTCTCGACGACGGGTACCGGTGGAGGAAGTACGGCCAGAAGGGTGTCAAGAACAATAAGTTCCCTCGGTACGCATACGCACACTAATTAACGACAACATAGGAAGAATTTTTACTTAATAAAACCTCGGATTTGAATCAGTACAGTTTAATTAAAATTGTTCGGTACTTCTTTATCTTAGATAAGGTTTCAAATTTGATCTAGCGAATAGGAAAAAACTCATGATTTATCGTGAGTTGATTCTGTTTGAACTTGAATCGGTTTAGACCATTGATTTTTTTAATATCATACGATGCAGACTGAAAAAAGTCTCAGATTCAACTCTCGTAAGGAGAGCGATTCACGATGGAGTGAGTTTTTTTTACTCTGAGCAGATTAATGATCATAGTCCCGAACTTCGCTCGGTTCAGTCCGTGAATGCGTGCGCAGATTCCATCCGATCTCTGGGTTTTTATTACTCGAACTTCGCTCGGTTTTCCCAACTGATTCGTTCGTCAATGCGTGGGCAGGAGCTACTACCGCTGCACGGTCCAGGGATGCAACGTGAAGAAGCAGGTCCAGCGACTGACTCAGGACGAAGGGATCGTGGTGACGACTTACGAAGGGATACACTCGCACTCGATCGAGAGGTCGACCGATAATTTCGAGCACATCTTGAGCCAGTTCCAAATCTGTACATCCACCTAGATCAGAGCCATACAAATTTCTAGAGGTACATAGTGTACTGTGTTCATACGCATGTGTAATCTCGGTGAATAATGGGATACGGAAAATTTTAATAAGGAGAATCAAATCCGAACCTCTTGATCTCGGACAGTAAAAAAGGAAGTTAGGGTTCATTTTAGGTAGTGATTACCGTTTTAGGAGTGATTTTACAGATTAATTGTTATTTTTCATTTGCTAAATTTATATTTTTAAGGATATTTTTTTGAAGTTTAAAAGTAATTTTCTTTAAATTTTTTTTAAATAATTCTGATCGAGATATTGCGTGTTCTAAATTAGGAAAATGACTTCGAAACTCGAATATTTTTGTAACTTTGTTTTATTTTTACCATCAAGTGATATACGTCTGAAAATGGATAATCCGACACTGTAAGATAAGTTTCTTACACGTTTCAATCCGAATTGTCGCTGTTTCAACGATAATCATGTTAACATGGTGAAATCCACATAAGAGAAACGGTGAAGATCCAGACTGAAGCGTGTAGCAGACCGATCTTATGTAACTGAATTGGTTGTTTTCAATCACATATACAGAACTCGAATGTTAAAAAAAACGACAGACACATATGAATTTCGCAATAATTATCTCGTTCTAGATTAGTCGATCCTCAAAGAGGGAGTTCACGTCACGTGCAATATTGCAAATATTGTGCAGATACGTACCAAATTAACGTTCGTATTGTAATTGCATGCACGGTGCATGTATGTACGTAGTTGGTGCTAAAATAAAGATTTTTTTTTTAATGAATAATTTCTTCGTTTTTTTGGCAAGCAGGTTATAAAATAAGACTAATTTTTATGGCACTGTTATTGTCATGTGACTCAATGAAATTATCGTATCGTTTTGAAAAGTAATTGTCATATCAGCTGAAAAATTGACAAAAATAGTCTATATGAGATTCTTTTCATATATATATATATATATAAAGATTCCATTGATTGAGCTTGTTGGAAATTATAACTTGGTTCGGGTTGAATCAAGTTTATCAGAACCGAACGCTTAAAAAAGTCGTATTCGTCTCTGGGACGTGTTGATCATCGAGCCGGAGTGCAAGGTTGGAAATTAAACGCTCATACCTGAGGAATTCCTCTTCTTGCTCGCTTTCTTCCACTCTCTGTGCAACAAACCTCTCCACAATCGTCACAGTTCAATGTGTGATTCACGGTGGGTGTAACGAGTAGGAGAAGAATCGAAGAGCTTGTTTGACTGTCAATCGACCGACCGGGTTTAGGTCAGCTTTACCATTTAGGTCTATCGGGAGCGGAGGTAAAGTCGGTGTTTTTTACAGGCGAATTTTGTAGTCTGTGATACAGTCGGATCATCCAATGAAATTTTGCATTATTACAGATGGTTTTTTTTTTTTTAAATTGGCATTGTAATTTGATGACGCGTTAAACATTTTAGATTTTTATTTCTTGGTGTTCATCTACCATCCTTTTATTTCCGTAACTGACACATGTGTACAGCGAGAGACCGTTCGAGTTGAGAACTGTATCGAGTTAGAAATAATCGAGCGCAGACTCGCGTTTACTCATATATGCTCGAGAAAATAGCTGAATATGAAATCGATTATTCTCAACGGACCCATAACATCTCGATCGATGATATCCCAATCAAATATTTGATTGCCTAAAAAAAAAAACATTCTTGACAGGGACTTATTTTCTCTAAAATAATTTTAATTTTAATTTTAGTAATATGTTAAAATCAGCAGAACCAAGTGCACTGGCAGCTAACGTTTGACCCCACCTCGTCGGGAACGCACGAGCCCGTAGCCTCCTTCCCATGCGCTGAGTGGCAGTCCTGCTTGCACTTGGCCGGATTGCAGTTCGCCGGCTGCAGCTCCTCCCTGCACTTCCGCCGGTCCTGGGCAGCTCCCGGCACCGCAATGGCTGTCGCGTAATCGCAGAAAAAAAGAATATCGATCGTTTTTCGTAATCACATGGCTCACTTACCCAGTTCGAATTTATTTGAAGAACAATCGAATCGAGGGTCCGGTTAATTACCTGAGACAACGAGGAAGATGACGAGGAGGGCGGCAAAGGAGACGCGGTTCGCCATCTGATCGAGCAACGTTACAACGGGAACTCGTGCGATTATCGTTCGATGAGATCGACTGTGGTGGCTTTTGCAGTGGCTGTGGATGACTACTTTTATAGGGTTTAAGACCGAGAAGCGGTTTATCGCAATTGGTATTAATTTATTTTCTTTCCAATTTAAATTTGTGCAATTAAGGTCAAAATATTGCTTTCTTAATTTAAAATAACTCCATTTAATTAAACTATTTCCCGGTGCCTTCTATCGACTTGTGATCGAGAGATTCTAGATTCAGTTCTCGTAGGTGGAACTTTTAGTATACCTTTTTTTTTTTTAAATCAGTAACAGGAGGTCGGCGGCGGTAGTGGTCCAGTTGGCAAGGCTAGTGTTGGTTTTGGTTATTCAGTTCGTCTGGTATGTTCGCGGTTTATGAAAACAATATTAGTATTTCTTGTACCCCTTAGTTGTAATTAAGTAGAGTCTTGGTACCTCCGAGGGGGCGGATCTACTGGTAAGCTGACAACATGCAGTAGGTCAGGTATAGGGGTTGACTCTCCCGGTGGTCGATATATGGGGGTTAATGGCGGGCATCGGGCCGTATAATACACTGTCCGATGGATTAGTCAATTGCTACGATACTGGATACCATCCGTATAAAAAATAGAGTCTTAGTTGTAATTAATATTTTGAGTATATAATTTTATTGTAAACCAAATATGAAAATTCAGTAATAAATTTATAAAGTAAGTTAAGCGGTTTTGTATATAATGGGAAGAGCAGACACGAGGAGTGGATAGTTACATATCAATAAATTTGCTAGAAAATATATATTATTATTAATTTAATATCTCTTAATATCAAATTTTCTAAGTTAAAAATTTGAAAAAGTGAAAATGACAAACATTTAAAATTATGAATATATTACCTGTGATGCATATCACCAATATTCCACGACTCATAAATTAAGCATATTTTTTAATTCAAATTTTTATTAATGAAGAAAATTTATTATTATAATAAATTTTTTGAAAAATAAAATTTTTTATTGGAAGAATTTTTTTTTAAAAAAAAAACCGTGTATAGCTTCTAATTTTACAGTTTTCCATACAAGAAGAGATTGGTGGGCCGATCCATTTAACACGAAATGGGCCGAGTCCCACTGGCGAGAAGAAGGGCGGAGGGAGTATTATAAATGCCCCTACAGTTGCACACAATTACGACCTCAACCCTTCGAACCACAGCCACAGGTGAATCGGTTCGGTTGTGATTAACATGCCGAGTCTCCACGCCGAAGGGTGTTGTCTGGCAACAGAGATTAAGCGGAGAAGCTCTCGTCCAGCTCACCGCTGGCGGCTCAGCCGAAGCCCAACCTTGAAATCAAAACCTTTCGCCTCTTTTCAGTCTCCGATTCTGCTCTCAGGAAGAAGAACTATCTCCTTCCCTCCTAATGATCTAGCACCGAAGTCGGTGATCTCCGGCGGGACTTCTCCGTCGATCTGGTTGTGTATCCGCCCTTCCATCGCCGGCCGTCATGGCCCTGCCGTTTGGGAAACTTGCCATCCTTGTTGGGGCAGGTCGGCGCACATCTCCTTGTGCTCTCCATATTTGTCTGCTTCTCGCTCTATGATTCCATTCGCTTTAGTACCTTCAGCTCGCTCTTTTAGTACACTTCTACTTAGCTGTGCTGGTTTGGGATTCGTAGGGAAGCCCCGTAGGTGCGACACTCCAGCTATGTTGCACCGTTAGATCACCGTAGTGCGCGTGCGTGTTGTGGGGGCGGGGTTGCGGTTCGAACCTTGGCCAAAATACATAGTCCCGAAGTGCAATATCGCGTTGAGTTTTTCATGTCATGATTATGAAAAGATCAATTTTTGTGTTTGTTATTGAGGAAATCGATATGGGCGAAGGCTAATTGATGGGCAAGGGTAGTGTCTCTATCGCATGGCTCCAATACCTTATACAAAGACTTGTAGCTACTCCACTGCCGAGACCAATTCAAACTGATGTTTTGTATGATCTTAGATAGAGAATAACTGATCTATTTTGCCATATTTCAGGTGTTGTTGGGTCAGTTCTTGCAAAAGAAGGAAGCTTGCCAAGTTTCTCTGATCTTTTCTCTGGGGCATACAAGGTACACCTTCTTGTCCGAAGAGCAGTCTTGAGTTGCATGATGGTGAATGTATTCCTGCTTTTGTAAGCTGGCTCAGGATTGCAGAATTGGTTGATACGCTAGATGTTCAAGTTTCTACATTCTGATTCATCTTTTCACAATTCCTACATTGATGAGATTCATTATAATATTCCCAATGATTCATCACTTTTACCATTGCTGATTATATCTTCCTCAGTGTCATTGTTTTAGAGGTTTACTGTGCATTACTTTCCATCATTATATCTCATGTGACTTTGGATTTATGATATTATGAGTGATTTTTTTGCTACAGCTTGTCTTAAAGGGAATTAAGCAGGATGAGCCTGCTAAATTAGTCAAGAAGCCGCGTAATGACTTTTTGATGGCTCAGGTTCGCGCCTGGTCCATGTGATCAAATCTAAAATTTTTCTCTAAATTTTTGAATATATTTCTTTTTTCCCTGGAGTTCTGATTAGCTTTCTATAGTTTACAGGTTAATAGCCTACGGGAGGAGTTGCAGATGTTGGCATCCCATAGGCCTGTTACAATCATAACTGCCACAGGAAGAGGTTAAGTGCTAACTAACTCTTAATTTTATGTTGCCCGTGCTACTTTCATTATTTTTATCTTGTTGTGCCACGCGTATTAGTTGATGTGTACGATAATGCAAGGTTATGATTTATTTTACGATCAAGATGGGTAGTTCTCTAATTTCTACAGTTTAATCAATGGATTATGATGCTTGAAATATCTTGATAGGTAAAGTAGCTTGTGTTACCTGTTTTAATAAAATTTCCATGAGTTAATTTGTTGTGCAAATGCAAGCTGAAGCCCCATGGCCGTTTATATGCTCTCTGTCAATTTTTAATGCACTTGGCTATACTCACTTCTTTATGAGGCGGAGTGGGTTCCTTTTCTTTTCTCTTTTTTGCTTTATATTGAAGAAAGTGGATTCAGACAATATGGTCAAGTAACTGCATGGTTTGCCTTATTTTAAGTGGTTCTTGACATGTTCATTCTATGTTGCAGGTGCTAGCAAATATGGTGTTGTGGTCGTTGTTGTTGTTGTGGGTTATGGCTTTATTTGGTGGAAGGTACGTGCGTGTATTTATCTTAGCATTCATTTTTTAGTGCTATATTCATATTTACGAATGATTTATAAGATCCATGGACTATTTTGCAGGGTTGGAAACTTCCCGATTTGATGTTTGCTACTAGGCGTAGTTTATCAGAAGCTCGCAATACGATAGCTAAACAACTTGAGAATGTCTATTCATCAATTGGGGTAACAATATATATGCTAGTATATTTTATATTGTATCGGACATTTATAATGTCAATTCTCATTCTAACGTGGAGATTACTATTGGAGGCATAATCTTAATTCCCTTCTGTGCATGTAAAGTATATGTATTTTGCCATAAAAGTATATTGAAAATCTAGCTTAATTTTTTTTCCAGACCACCAAGCGCCAATTATCTTCTAGAATGGACAACCTGGATAATAATCTCGATGAGATTTCCCAGATTACTGCATCGACAAAAGAAACGGTTTGTGTATCTTTTTATGTCGTTACTGTTATCAAGCCTTCTGTCATTTAGGAATTTGCTGATTTAACTAATGGAGTATTTTACATGGATGGTTAGTTTTGTTTATAATTCAAGAGAGCTTCCATGTCTTGAATGTGAAAGAAGCCTGTGATGCATGATTGTTGATCCATTTTATTTTTTTTCAAACATGTTTTGTTTCTGCTTTAGTTGGGAAGTGCAAATGAGTTGGTTAACTTTTCCAGTCCTAATAATGAATGCCTTCTTTGGTTTCAGATCTCTGGTGTAAGTACTGAGATGGAAACTATTAATGCAAATGTTGCATTTGTGCGTGATGCTGTTGAAAATCTGGTTAGTCATTTTAGATGGGTTCCATTGTTTCTCTTTTATTTTGAGGAACTGCTTTAGCTTGGCAGTGAATGATTCATTTGTTCCTTTACCCTCTTTCCTCAGGAGACAAAGATTGGTAGAATTGAAGGGAAACAGGTATAATTTTAACTAGTCTTCCAACCTTCTGTTTTGGATTTCTTATACTGAAGTGGTAATTCTGACACCTGATTTTTGTCTTTGTAGAATTTGACGAACAGGGGAGTATTGTACCTGTGCAACTTCGCATCAACGTTGGGTCCGAATGAACCTGCAGAACGTATTCAGGTATGGACTGAACTCCATCTGTTGCATTGTAAAATGATTGTAGCGAGATTATTATCCAAGACTGTACGCACAGTAAGAAACTGTTCACTTGCGTGAACATTGCTCTGTTTCTCTTAAATGTTTGTTGCTATAGTTCTCTGGCAAAGGTGACAGCAATAGGGCTGGAGCCCCTCTTGACTGGGAAACTCTCTTTTCTTAATTGAACACCTGTCTTGTCTACCAGCAAAGTTGACAGCCGTTTTGAAAGTGAAACTATCGTTACCTAATTGAACATCATTCTTGTCTACTGGCAAAGTTGACAGCAAGCCGTCCCTAACCTCTTTTTACCTTCTATTCATGTTCCATTGACTGTACCAACTTTCTAGTATTTTCAACACCAAGACTTTCCTTATTCAGAAAAAATACTTTCCTGACTGGCTCTATTATGTCGATTTATTATACTTATGCACTGATTAGCATTCTTTCTGGAAAATATGCCTATGACCCAACTTTTTTTGTCACATAACTATCTCGGTCATGAGATGCTTCTATAAGACCATCTATTCCTTTTCCTCTTTGTTATTTGGGCTAGGGACTTAAGTTTACTGAAGCTGGTGATTTTCATCTGGTTTTATTTCTGTATCTTTGCTTTTGTAGGCTTCACCAACCACTTCCAGAGATGTGCTTGAAGCTGCACCTGTTACCCCATCATCAAGGGTAAAAAGCTTCTCCAGCCTTTTATAACCTTATTTGTTGATGATATTTGAAAGATATAGAGAGTTTTGTTCTCTGCACTTTCTTTTTACTCCTTTATCGTTTATACTCAACTCTGATCATTCTGCACCCCTGTCATAAGAAATTACGCTTCTCTATCTTGGACTTGTTCTTGTGCTTTTTTTTGGTTGTGGTGCTGTGCAAAAGCATATCCCACTCCTAGGTTGTTTCTGGAAAGTTTTCACGTATTGCAGGATGTGATGTTTTGTTTTTTTGGCTGATCAGCTGCTTCCAAATCTATTTGATATTGCAGGTTAATTCTTTAACTCCGAGGGGATTTTCACTTGAACTCCTATCATCGTCTAATTCGAACGGATATTGCCAGGTTCCTAAAACTTTGACTTGCAATGTCTCTGTGATAGTTGGGTTGAAGCAATACAGGCAGACGATGAGCATTGAACTTATTATTTTAGCGAGTCTTCCTGGAGTGAGAGAATTTTTTCTGTTTAATAAGCTAAAGAGCAGGAACTTGGTTGGTAATTGAGATGCTGGATAGGATGCCACTTTGATTTCTCGAGATAACGGATTCTTTCAAGTGATGTTGCTTCCATCTGTTCACCTGTGCTCTGTTTTTTATGACCACCTATTCTTTTGTGTTTACAGGAGAGGACTGGAGACCCATCAGCAACAGAATCCTCAAGTGTACCCCCAGCCCCGAACAGGACCCAAACACCAGAATCCATCAGCCGCAACCAATCTTGGGGCTACGGGCTGTTGAGCCGGAGACTCTCAGGCATCAATGCCTCACAGCTTATGAGAACAAGCAGCCAAGGCAGCTCGGTGCTGCATCCCATCCGCCCGAGTACCCAACAGTCCTGAAAGATGGTGCACACCTGCCTGGCAATTGGGAAACACTTCTCCCCTATTCTTTTGTAGGCGGTGGAACAGCATTACAGATGTGCATACAGGTTAAAGAGGAGAGGGCAGGTAAAGTTTTTGTATATTTCCGGTAGTAGCCATAGCCATAGATGGATGGTTGATCAACTCGATCCGGCCTCGTTGCGGTGTAATCCGGTGCAGTTGTTCTTTTGAGACCGAATAAGATGCGTTTGGATGTATTGCTCCACAACGCTAGTGTTAACATTATTGGAGCTTCCTCTGCTGGGCTGCCGCCGGTGGTGGAGCGATGACTCGATTAAAAATTAATAATTAACCGAACGGTACCTTACCAGGTTAGTGGTATAAGCAAGCCGAGCTCAATCTCGATCCACTAGGCTTGAGATCGGTTCATTCAATCATCTGTGAGCACAGGCTCAAGCTTGGGTGAGTCTAATATTTCAAGCTTGGGCTCAGCTCATGATGAGCGAAGGCTCGTTGAGCTAGAGCCAAGGAGGATGTGGGGTGGATGCTGAATGGGTGTGCCGATTGTTGAGGATGAGGAGAATTGAGGAACTGAGTACGAGGTTTCGTAAGCGAGCAAGGAAAATAATGAAGGGTTTGGTATTCTTTATTTTTTAAGAGAATATATAAATATATATATATAACGTTTAAGTTCGTAAGTTTCATGAGCTAAATATTATGAGGCTCGGCTAGTTTAACTGTCAAGCTCGAGCTGGTTAAAAGTGAGTCTGAGAATTGGAGTTTTCATCAAATTGAAGTTGAAAGTGTTACTTGAATCGTCTCATCTTGTTTGCATCGGAGCCGTGTCGAGGCATCCCTGTTCGGGTCGGGGCGACGGAGGGCCTGGAATGGAGAAAATCGACCTGTGACGGGCATACGACGTCGGACATGACATTCAAAGCCTAGCCCAAATGAATTAGACTGGGCCGAGGCCCAGCCCAGATTGAAAGAGGCCCAAGTTCCTAGACGGCCCAACTCCTTCGTTCCAGTCCAGATCGAAGGGAAATGTCGTCTTCCCGCCATATTTGTACAGCCTAATCGCATCGCTCTCACTCCTCACTCACCGTCGACGTCTCCCAGACAGATCAAATCAAGCTGCAGATCGTTCGAGTCAACGAGGATGATGACGAGTCCCTCACCCGAGCCGACTTTCCCGACCAGATGGATCCATCGCCGTGGAGCTTCACCGTGCGGATCGTCCTCGAGGTGTCGCCGTCTCTATTTTGTCTTCTTCCATTGCCGTTTTTAAGCCGATTTTTGAAAGGGAAGGAAGTGCACTTGTTGGAATTCGGATAGCTCGCCTGCTATTGTGTGTGGGGGCTCAGACCGCCGATTTGAATAAACAGACAGGCATCGTCGTCGAACTTAATTTGTATCTGATGTTCACTGGATTTTCTCTGAAATCAATTCCTGAGATCGAGTAATGTGACACGATTTTTCTGGATCTGGGGAGATGTATGAGTGTATATGTGTCTGTCCATGCATCATGTCAGCTCCAACTGAATTGATAAAATCATTGGAATTTCAATAAGAACCTGCAGTTTGCCAACCGCGTTCGGCATGACACGATGTTCCTGCTTCGATTTTCTCTGTTACATCTAGTGGTGGCTTTCACAGATACTTATCATCAAATTTTTTCTGCTTTTAAGATGCATCTGGTAGCACAGAAGAATCTTTTTTGATAAGTATTATAGAAGGTATTGATTCAAGAGAAGAGTGCCACTCAAAAAGTTACCAATGATGATGCGTCAGCTCTTTGTGCAATTATTTTTCACTTTCAGTGACTTACAACTAGTTAGTCAAAAGCTTATGGCGTTGCAAAATCTGGATCATTGGAAAACATGACTAGCATGCACTCAGTCTATTGTTGATTTGATGAATTCTGTGATGGGCAGGGATTGCATGTGTTTTGACTTCGAGGATTGGTAGAGTCCCTCGACAGGATCCGGTTCCTCCTGTAACATGCCGTATAGTGCTCTGGAATCAGTTGTAGTAACTCATCATTTGTCTCATGTTTGAACACGGATATGATGGGCCTAGAAACTGGTATGGCCCAATTTGCTCTGTTCTCCCATTTTCAATTCAATTGGTTCAGTGCCTCATTTACATCCATTAAGCTATAGGCCAGCCCACCTACTAGAATACTTATGAAAATCAGCTGTTTACATCTTCACCCCCTAGCAACTACTTTCAAAATGTACGGTTTGCATCAATCATTTTAGGGGGGGGGGGAGGAAGAATCTCTTCACAGATCTTAAACCTGTTCATGTCATTTATTATATTGCTTATTGATACTTTTGATGATCTAAACTCTATTATAATTAAAAGAAATAGTGTGGGTGTTCATGGTTAGAGAGAATAACTTGTCATTAAAAAAAATACTTTTCCCTATTTTCCATCCTTTTATGACTTCGACTTATGAAGGAATCTTTTTGTTCCCCTGGAGTTATTGAAGAATCAATGATTGATGAATTCAATTTTGTCTCTCCTGGAGCAAATCCAATTTGTCAAGTTGGAGAATGTGAAGGAGTCATTACTGAACTGGCATGCCTCTGACATTTCAGATTCCAAAGTTTACTGTTTTTGAATTAGTTGCTCATTAGAAAAACTCTTTCTTCACCTTTATTTAAATAATAAAGCTTTGGGGTTAGGAAAATTAGTTGAAGAATTTAGATTTTATGCTAATTATAGAGCCCTAAGCTAAATTTGACAAATGTTTTAGTAATCATTTTAGATCTTCTTATGGAAAATCCTAGATTGGGCCCCTTCTTTGCTATCTATATAAAGGAAGGTTGACCAAACTCCACGTCTACCATTAACTATCAGCAAGACTACTTGCTTATAGAAAAATATGCCTCATTTTCCTCTTTCCTACCGCTGATCTAAGGGGGCTCCTAATTGTCAATAATGCAACAGCTCCAACTGACTTACCCAGTGTTTGTATTTTATGTTGATGATATGTCGGCAGATAATCATCTCCATGCTTGTAATTGGACGATAGAGGGAGTAGGATATTGGTTGTTAACCATCAACTCATCATTTTCCATACTATGCTTAGTTGTTGGTTGCAAACCTAGTAAAACTGGAACCATGGCGAGGAATCTCCAATTTAGGGAACGTAACGCTCTCCTTTAACAGCAGTCCTACCTGCAACCAACTAATTTATTTAACTGAATTTTGAATGGTCGTCTAATCTTTTCTTCAGGTCATGCATTTTGCTGGTTTTGCTGACAGTGTTTAGTTGAAAATGGTTTCTGTCTTGTCAAATTGATTGCTACTAGTGGTCCCCCATTATAAATTCTTGTTGCTGTACATTGGAAGATGATGTCATATTCTTTTTGTTTCAATGGTTATGTCGGATTTTGGAAAGTATTCTAATTGGAGATGAGTATAGTGTTAATGCTTTCACTATGATCCCTCTAGAATTAAATGCAGTTTTATTCCTGCTCCCTTGTAATTGTACATTCTGAGACCTGCCATATGAAGTTTCCTGTTAAATGACCTGAAGTTTCCTCCTAAATGACCAGCAATCAATTAAAATTGATCACTGCTGATACTTCAAAAGGCTGGGAAATGACAACGAGCTTTTAAATTTACAGTTTGTAAATTGGCGTTTGTGATTTGTACTTTCAACTATGGTAGTTTTGCCACTGGAATTCAGAGTCACAATCTCTGATATAGTAGATCACTTCTTCACTGCTTGTCTTCTCTTTCTATTTCCTTTTTCTTTTCCAAATGTAACTACAATATTCTAATAGAGTTGCTGTCTATCTTGGAAACCTCTATTGAACCATCCAATCACTCATATACACATTGCCATAATGGAAACATTTTCTTTAGTGATTAGTGGATTGCTTATGTGAATGGAAATATTCTATTCTTGGTACTTGTATGGCCCTATATTATTTTATGGGTGACACAGTAGAGTCGATGAAGATTCCGTCAAGCTTTTCGGTTTTTGGGTTTGTATATGGTACTTAATTTCCCTGAATATTGACAAATTTGGATACTTCTAAGGTTCAAAGTTTGGGAAAGTGTTTAAGATTGATTATGAGGCATGCCATTTACACCTACTACTTCGGGAGAAGCGCCGGAGGGGGGGCTGGCGGTGGGGGACGTCGAAATTTGATGCCTGTTGTTCTCTTTGGGGTTTATCAAGAATTGGCCAACTGTTCACATTTTGTGCTGCCTAAACCCTTCTGGAATTTCACACAAAAGAATCAAACATTAATTTGTTAACGGAATTAGTTGTCTTGGTGACGTGCACAAAGATACGGGTAAGGTAATCAATGAAACTCGATACTGATTAAGTAAAAAAAATTGGAACTATTTTTTGGTGGGTGGGAGTGTAAATTATAATCAATAATCCTTTTAATTAGGCCTCCTAATCTCTCTCTTTCTCATGTATGCTACCACTTGACTGCTGAGATTCCAATCCAATCATTGCTGTTAAGTGTTTTAGGCATTTATACTTCCAAGGGAGATAAGAAAAGAAAGTAATAGAGGAGGGTCCATCATTGGAACACACCATTCCTTAGCTGCATTTTTCTACGTATACATGGCATTAGTTAGTACAAACCCTCAATCAATAATTGAATCATATCAAGGGGCTCCACAATCTCCAAGCTGTACACTCTCTCTTTTAACTTATTGCTTGTGATCCTTGAGATGAAAATTGGAGCTTGTGGCAGCTATAGTGCCTTAAGCAATTAGAGCCACTTAGTTACTTATTGAATGAGTAGCTTTTTAAAAAAAATGAACAGGATTTCCTTGTGATATACATCGTATTCAAGGCTTCAAGCACTTTAGGACTGGGGAGGAGGTCTCCCTCAATAGGTTAGGTAATTGATCTAGAAGTCGGCAGTATAACTTCCAGCCAATTCCTTTAAAGGGAATATTTGTTAAATGGAAATGCCCATCACTCTGAAATTATTGTGGTCATCTCTCAGTTACATATAGATCTGAGAGATTGTATTGACCATCATCATTCTTTCATCAATCTTATCGGAATTGGATAGGTGAATATGCAGCAAGTAAATTTACAATTCTTTTAAATTCAGTAGACTGTAAAACCGCCAAATGTTTTAGTTCTATAACTCAGCTGTAGCCTCTCAAATTGGTGGAAACCTTTTAACCTACCCTGTCAGGTTTCCATTCTGATTCCAATTATATTGCCAATGCCACATCCATGATGGAATTCCAAGTAAGGCAATAACCTCTTGTCATTATTTGATTCAGGAAAAGTGTGGGGTCTTAGCTTCTCCACAGCATTTAGGAGTGAAGACAAGTCCCACATTGTGGGGTCCGGGGTTATTACTCCTTCCCGACAGCACACCTACTTTCCGGTGCCTATTGGAAGAAGACAAGTAGAAATTGTACTCCCTGGGATAAAACGGCCAAATAGAGAGGCCTTTTTATACTTAAGATAGGCATTGATGGTTGCATTTCTAAAAATGATTTTGCCGGATCCTCTTTACTTACAATCACAGGGCATCAATTTGTTGCCAGTTGAAAAGCTAAGTTGATTCATATTCCATAAATCAATCAAGCATTTTCTGGTGGCCATGCAGTTGCCACTGCTATAATTTTGTGTTGGAGTTTTTATGGACAGGAAGATTTGTTTTCATGTGCTAAGCTAAAATGGTCAATTGGAAAATGATGAATTATCAATTATGCCTTCCTTCTTTGGTCTTTCATTTGTAAAGAACCCTAAGAAAAGCTCTCTCATCAACTCGTGTCTTTGGAATCGTATAGTTGCTATACTGTACCGAATTCCATCCATCATTAGATGAGGTGTTTTCACAACGGAATGTCGCTGAATTTATTTTTTGGAGTAACTTATCAGTTTCTTTTTCAGTTGAAATAAATCTTGTCATTTTGGAAATGTCTATATAGTATGTTGTCTTGCAGCCTTGTCAATTATCAGAAGAAGAGTGCTGAACAACATTCTGCATCATGAAGTTCCTTTTCTCGTCGGCCTACGTTCTTGCATTTGTTGGGAACCTAAAGGCCCTGTGCTACGGAGTGCCATCTATGGTATTAGCATTTTTTGTCTCCTTCTAAACTATCTACTTCCTTCTGCTGAAAAAGACTAGTGAACTTATGTAAACAACGAGGTAGTCTAAAGTCAATCATCGAAGAATAAAAATGAAAAATTAACTGTCTTCACATTGCTTATGATACATGCCTTGATTGCCGATATTTATGTTCGTAAATTTAGTTGGTTACTTTGTGATGTAGTAGGGCCAGTTTGCATAATAGTTTGTTGTCTCATTTGTGACTTGAGATATCAGTGTACAAGCTACAGTAAGCTGTATAATGGTAGAACAGGGGATTATTGGGATTACCTTTTTCTATTCCATCTCTCTGCTTGTCAGATCCAGTACTGACTGAGGTGCAGTTATGCTCGACAGAAGAGAAAGGACAGTAGCTCTGGTGGTTTATTGGTCACATAAATATACTAGTAGCATTTATAACATGTGATGGTTTTGATCAGCATTTCACCTTTGGCTTCTCAATATTCAGACTCCGAAATGACCCACAAATTTCAATTGAACATTGTCTAATGATAAAACTGCAGTAGCTGGTTAAACCTCAAATAATTTCACGTGCCCGAGTATCTTTTCCACATTGTCATTCTGATTTTTCTACTTTCCTCTTTTTTCCACGGACCAGGCAGGGGAACCTTGACTCCAATGTCTTTGCTTTCTTGTCAAGGAGGAGCCCGGCATCCTTGATAAGAAAGCATATTGAAGACCAAGGCTTAATCTGTGAGTGAGAGTGATCGCACATTCAAGTGATCTCCAATTTCCGAATCGACGACAATGAGCTGAGAACGATTAATTGTCAGTCCTGCTCTCGGTTGCTTCTTGAAAAATTTTGTTTTTAGAAGCTAATTAGTGAATTAGATTATATGCATGTGACCTTGTTGCTCTCATTTTTTTACTCAAAAATTAGATGTATATTATTTATGTTCAACTAGATAATAAATCTTGAACTGTTGATCAAAATAGTTGGCAATTTATTCTATAGAAGGCCAATTATACTCTCTCTATTCTTGCTAGTACACGTTCTCCTATTTCTTGTATGATGCAAATTGATAAGTCAAACCATGTCAATTCTCCTCTATTTGTCATATATACACGTGTGAAGAGACTTTCAGTTGAATAAAGATCACTTATTACTCGTAAAAATAATATGTTATGTTTTTTCTTTTCTTTTGTGTTTATGTGTGTGTGTGTGTTTTTTTTTTTTGGGGAGCAAACGTTTGAGACCTCTAATGATTTGGGGTTGCGATGTTATATTGCTCGATGCTTAATTCCTCGAAGCAGCACTCAAAAGGTCAGGTGAATGCTTTCTGCTAAGGAAACTTTGACGAGAGAATACTGTTGGTGTCCCTTTGACCTTTTTGCCCTTTACTGAGGTCCTCTTGCTCTCTCACTTGTAACATCTGTGAATTACCCACCTAATTGCTTCCCGGATAAAACCTCGCACATATATAATTTTTTTCAAGCTAAAACCAGCGGTGAACTCGCTGGTTTGTCGTTCGTCCACTTGACTTATAGTTTATTAACTCATCTTTTTTCTATTGCTTTGGAGTCCGCACTAGGCGTTGCACAGTGAAAATCGGAACCTGGGAAATTGGAATTTTGTACTGTAGTATCTCTGTTGGGGGGATAGATCTAAACAAGAGCTACTTGTCAAACGCAGTGCTTGGGATGCGTCTCCTTCTTCCCTGCCTTCAAATCAGACGAGAAAGAGCTCCAAGCCCGCCAAGGAACAGCCAACGGGTAATGTGAAACGCAGAGAACACCATAGAATAGCTTCGCATTCCAAACTCATCTGTGTACTTTACCTCCCCCCGTAATCAAGCTTTTTTGGGCTCGCTCTCTCACCAAACTTGAAAAGCTGAAAGCAACAACACCCTGTCTCTTTCCCTGCCACAAGTTCTTTTTTGGGTTTTTCCAATTTTCTCTTCTCCTCTTTCCTAGACAGATAAAAAAGGAAGCCTCTTACTCTTCTTCTTCGCCCAAGATGCAAGCTTCAAGAGGAAGAAAAGTTCACCCATAGAGCCTCCCCCCTCTCTCGCACGCACATATAGAGCGTACGACAGGGCTGACACGCGCGCTGTCTCTTCTAAATTTGGATGCATTATCCGTTTCTGGCTCACACTTCTCATGATTTCTTCTTGAACACCTTGAAACCCCCCTCCCTCTCCCTCTCCTTCCTGTGGAAGGTTTGTTAGTCTTGAAGTTACGGACTTGCGCTGTTCTTTTAGAAATATCATTTTTAGACTTCAGCTTTGCATCAAAGCCCCGTTCTCCTAGAGGCTCATCTAGCAATTTCACAGAGTTCTCTGTCTACAGCGTCTCTCAGGTATGTTGACTTTGGCTTGTTCAGTCCTGCTTTTCATTTTTTGTACTCTATATGATGAAAATGCCCAGTAACGCTGTTAAGCTCATGACTTAAAATGACTAGGCATTGTGAATGTTTACTGTAAGTCTATCCGCTGATGTGGAAATATTCTTTCTAAGGACAAGAGTATCTCTCAGGGATGGCCTCTCCGCTGTTGAGCATTCTGGTCAAAACCAAAACTATTTCAACATGAAAATGGTGTTTCCTGCTTTTGTAAATAATGGTGAATTAGCCCCAGAGAACGATAACTTTTCCTACCCAGATTGCCAGATACCTTTGGCTTGATATGAGAAATTAGGTACTCAGGAGTTGTGGCACCATTAACTGCTTAAATTAGCATGAATGAAATTCTGGCTGACTATTTACGTAACACTACAATATGCGAGCCAAAGTCATGTATTGGTCCATGCGAAGTAAGTAGAAAGCATTTGTTTTAGCCATATAGCGGGTAGGAAGTCACACTGGATTCATCATACAGACCCATTCTTGCATCTTTCGCCAAATAGGACAATAATCAGTGTTGAATCCCTATTTATTGTGGAGAAACTTTAGTAGCTATCTTACCATGGACACTATTTGGCTCTTTAACCTGAAATGAGGTGCAAGGGAAACAGTTCTGTGATGCAACCTTTGTTTTATTGGTCAGGATAAAACTTGTTGAAGGGGCTTGTTCATTCGTCAGATCCGAATAACAGAATTTTATGGGCTACAATTTCACTGCAACTATGGATTTAGTGTAAGCGTGAGCCCTTATTCTTGCTGACCAGAAACTGAGGGAACCGATGTGCTTTGTTGGTAGGCTTTAAGCTTGGCAGTTTAAGCAACTCGGAGGAAGGATCAGTGCAACAGTCTCGGAACCTTGGATTCTCAGTGATGGAATCCCCATCGTTGAAGAGGGCTCGGGCACCTAATAATACTGCCCAAGTTCCCTCCTGTTTAGTTGATGGATGCAACTCAGATCTCAGCAAATGCAGGGACTACCATCGGAGGCATAAAGTTTGTGAGCATCATTCAAAGACCCCAAGAGTTATAATCAGAGGTCAAGAACAGCGGTTCTGTCAGCAGTGCAGCAGGTAACAAATAGAAATGCTCCTTGAGAAGGAAATAGGTATTCTGCTTCTCATTCTTACGGGGTTGACCGGAAAATTTTGCATTCTTAATCTGTTGACGAATCAACTTTTCTTGAAAGTTTTGCATGAGTTTTGGTGCATTCACAGTTTATCTGTCTCATTTTTTGGATATTCTCATGGGAAGTACTTGTGTCCAGGTGAATGAATTTGTACATCTTTATGTTCTATTTTAAGTGTTTTTGAAATGAATTTCTTTTCCTTCCATACCCATATGAGTAGGTCATCATAGATAATCTCACGAGAATACAAAACTTTAAACACTGAGAGACCTCACCAAATTGTTCAAGTATCTTAGGTTCATGGGACGGAAGTGTTTTTATCCTCCTCTTTCCAAGATATTTCCCTCCAGCAGTTTGACTGAGTCAGATTCACATTCTGCATTTCGTAAGAGATGGACTGTTTTGTCATTCCCATTTTTGCTCTTTTGATGTGTTGATTCGTTCATCGTTCTGTTGTTCTGTCATGCTCAGTTCCTTGGTAAAAAAATGCTTGAATTTCTTTTCCTCGCAATTCAACTGAGTATAGGTAGCAAATATAATCATCTTCAATATGTCTGGCAGGTTTCATTCCCTGGGGGAATTTGATGACGGGAAGCGGAGCTGCAGGAAACGCCTCGATGGCCACAACAGGCGCCGTAGAAAGCCCCAGCGAGATCCTTCCTTAAGCTCCTCTCACTTCCTCACCGATTACCCAGGTTCATGGAGCCCTACCTTGATGTTAAAACAAAATCCATCTTGAAAAATGGACGGAATTAAGTTCCGGTCGCTCTAATTTAATATGCTGTGTTCTGTTACTGCAGGCACGAAGCTCATACCCTTCAGCAGCCCTCAGATGTTCCCAGCTAGTGCTCTTGCGAGCTGCCCTTTGGTTGGAGCTCCCAGGTCCGAGAACAACTCTGTGCTGTACTGCAGCAACAGCCACCAGCAGCTCAACTTTGGTGACCGGAAAATGTTCTTCTCCGCTTCCTCACCACACAGTTACAAACCCCAGTTTCAGTTCCCCTTCATGCAAGGCAACAAGGATCTGAGCATTGAATATTCTTCGGTATGTGGAGCTAGTCTCGATCCCAATCCTATGTCAGGGAATAGCGATGGATGCAGCAGCCAGAAAACGATACCGAGCTGCTTAGTCGGAACTCTGAGCAGTCCCGGATGTGCTCTCTCTCTTCTGTCATCATCACTACCATCTGCTGCTGCCAGCGCTGCCCAAGCTTCCCATCAGAGGGATGCAGACGCCACGATGCAGTTCTACCCACCGGAGCCCTCCCACTCCTCGATGTCCACATTGCACTGCAATCAAGTCAGAGCAGTCAGCGAGGCCGAGGGCTCCTTTCTAACAGCTCCGGGCAGCCTCCATGGGATGTTCCGGGGTGGGAACAGCGGATCATCTGCAAGTGGGTCCCAGTCTCACCACTCGCCCTCCTTCGCCTGGGAGTAAGTATCCACCAGTTCCCTTTTAAGGTCAGCTTATTTCACCAGCCATTAGAGTCATTAATGCTCTCGTTAGGTGTCGGCACAATAACACCATCTCCTAGAATAATAATCAGAGGCCCCCATCGGTTTACGGGTTTCCATAGTTAGCTTCTGCCCTAATGCATCTTCGTATGGGCTCGCTATTTGATCGGTCTAGCAGTCGTGTTAAGCTTGAGAAATTGTAGATATAATTCTGCAAGCCTTGTCATGCTTTATTGGTATGGTATGTATCACTAAGGAAAGACAGGCAGTTAGCTTACTTTGCTGTTTATGGGAAGAAGCAGATTGTCATTGGGCTTGGCTTCTTCAGCTGCTATTAGTGGTTCCATGTCCCTTGCTTTTGGTGAATTGGGCTGAGTATCACTTCTCTATTTTTCAACTCAGCCCACTGAATTTCGTGTTTGTCATCTCCTCTTCTCTTCTCTTCTCTTCAAGCAAGATCTCGGACTCGAATTGGAGAACCTTTGTTACTGTATATGACAGCTATACATCTCTAAAGTGGAAAGCATTTTGAGCGATGTTAACAACGCAGACTCTCAGTCAAATACCCACACACACATTATCAACATATTCGCATGGCACTTGAGGAGATGCATCTCATCTGGAGCAAGATTATGCCACTTCATTGGCCCGAAAACCTCTCTGTTCCCAGTTCTGAATGCAAAGGTTAACTAACTCACACGTTCAGTCGAATCCACATCACCGTGTCGAGATTACCGTCTCTAGTCCGTGCAAACTCGGTGTCTGGAATATATCCTCGATCTTTTTTTTTTTTTGCTTTTTGTGTTGGCCTAATCGTGGGAGTGGAGTGGATGAAAAGGCATAAATCTTTCGGACCGAGTCGGCCTAACATATCGAGAACCCGTAAAAGAAAAAGGGACTTCGTATCATTCCTTAATTCTCCATGTATGTATATATAATCCATATCTCTGAAAACAGTACCGTACAGCCCAATAAATAAAACTTCCGTCGGTATTATCCGAAGTTATAACAGATCATGTTTGATGCATGTTCGAGTCTAATTGGTTTACTAAGAAGTAAAACTCTTCATGTCATACCCTTTTTTTCCTTCATTTATAGTATCGAAGTCTGAGACTTTATTTAAAAAGACAAGATGTTGAATCATGTTTACCGACCCACTAAACAGACAGACAGATGGGAACACGTTGATTTTTTTAAGGATAGTGCTCACACAAATTGGAGATTAGATGGGATCTTCGGATTTTAATTTGCTTTGTGCGGTGCCAGCCCATTCCCATCTGCAGCGTCGATGGATGTCCACATTCCAGCTTTCCCATTCCACCGAAATTGCCGCAAACGCCCCTGGTGTGAAAGCGCGTCTGCCACTTTCCAGTTCCCCCCAAGGGGTTATGAGGGCAAATATGTCATTTCGCCATCACCCTGCAGATGAACTTGTGTGCTTGCCTACTGTAATAATTTAAGTAATTATAAGAAAAAAAGTAATAATTTAAATGGGCTAATTCGACTAGAATCTAGATCCCAAAAATAGTGTTTCTATTACGATCTCAATGAAGCTCCACGAGCTAATTAATCTCGAGTTATCTGTGCTAGTCTAAAACGAGCTCCGAACCAGATATAACACTGTACAGATACTAAATCTAGAACATCGTTATTCTTCCTAATAAAAATAAGAAAAATTACTCTCGCTTTTAAATTACAGTAAATAATTTCAACCTAACCCACACTCTGGTGAGAAATTTTCAGGTGATTTTATCTCGTCACGTAATACAAGAAAACATTAATCAAAATATGACAAAACGATCAAATTATTATTAATCATTAAAGTAATTATCATAATTAATGCTAATTAAAATTATTTAATTAATTTTTTTGCCACGTTATTGCAAGGCAAGACCCGCTGAGATATTTTCCCTCCTATAAATAATCAACAATCTATTTGATTCTTGAGCTAACACACTCCCTCCTCACTCTCTCTAGAGCAATCCATTCCAGCCCTAACTAGAAAAAAAAAACATGGAAACCATCCCTCATAACCCCAAGAGAAGAGGCTCCTTCAAGACCAAGCTAGCCGCCTCCTTCTCTCGAGCCATCAAGGCCAGGGTCAAGCCCGAGGCCCGCCCCGGCGAGCTCCTCGCCACCAAGCACAGCCTCGACCTCGACCGGTGGAGCTTCACTCCACCCCAGAGCGTTGGCCACTCCACAGGGTCTTCCCTGGCGTATCCTGTGGGCCATGGCCAGAGGGGGAGCCGCCGCCACCACCAATACTTCCATGGTTACGGCGTGGGCGACGGGGACGAGAACGTGGACTCGAAGGCGGAGAGCTATATCTCGGTCGTCCGGGGTCGGTTCGAGCTCGAGAGGTTCGACATGTAACAATGATTGACAAGTGCCAAGAGAATACACCAAAACCACCAAAGTTACAATAGGTGTGTCTTATGCTGTATAAAACGGTTCTCAATGTAAGAACTATAGAGATTTGCATCCTTGTGTGGTGATAGTGTGATAGTACAATCGAGCAAGCAAACTGAACTTCATATCCCTTAGCTTAGTAACTATATTTTATTTCCTAATTTCCTCGCGATTTCTATTGAGGATTAAATCGCATATCGATTGGATTAAAGAATGAATATGAATCTGTATGAATATTGGGTACCACCGGCTAATAGTTTAGCATCTCAATGAATCTGTATCGATCGGTTTCTTATTAGTTTAGGTGAATATTTTATAATTTATTCCCCTGGGCTTAGAGTCGAGCTGAGATTCGATCCATAAAGGATGGGCTAATGGGTAGCAGTGAAGCTCGCCGTCATGTGGTAATACAGTTAAATATACTCGCTCCCAACGGTTTACTTTCAAACCGAGCATTTCCTTTCCGTGCATGGGACAGAGACGACAGCTAATTACGAGGTGAGACAGACTTTCTCTCCCGTGCGGTCGAGTTAATTAGAGCACGAGTTCCACGTTCCGATCAGATAATGCACTTTGATACTATTGATAAAGATAGCTTAATAATACATGGGGGTGGTGGTGGGGGGACACACTAAATGACCTTTTTGTCCTCTGTCTCCATCTTATCTTAATGAGATATTTTAGGTCTACAAAGGTACTTTTCCAATGATTATTACAGGGGAGTGTGCTTGTCATTGAGTTCCATATTCTCTTGTAATGTTGGCATGGCATAGATACCATCAGACAGCCTATCTAATAAAATTCACTACACACATGTCTATATGTACTCACGATACACAAATATATCTATATATATGTATGTATCGACAACAAGGAGTTTATTTTTCCTAAATTCATGAACATTTCACAAACCTATGAATCTGTATAAGTTTACATGCAAGTCACATGTGTGGGTAGCCTCGTCAAAGCCTTACGCGCTCGAGAGGGGGATTCGAATCACCGACATCATGAATTTTCTCTTGAAATAAATATACGTTCTATTTACTTGAACTAATTTTTGACTTAATATATATTAAGGGGTTTATTTAATTAACTTGGTTAATATAATTAGTATATTCCCGGCAAGGCCAATAGCTATTCGAAAGCACCTCTGATCTCCCTTTTAATTTTAATACATAATTTCAAGTTTGTTCGATCCATTAAAAGTGGTGATCTTAATTATGATATTTCTTCTTCTTCTTCTAGTCTGTACCGCCCATTGTCCTGAAGTCTAAATCAACCGTGACTCATTCAAGTTCCAGTTTGATCAGATCACTACAGAGTAAAACTCTTTCGATCATAAATTTCGTGTCTCGGAAGGACCCGAAATCCAAATGGATTACTGGGGTCAAATACGGGTGTCCCTTGAGCTCAACTCTCATCTTCCATGTGGAACCTTCTTCTCTCTCTCTCTTTTTTTTTTAGTTAGCCCAATTTTAGGCCCAATTCACCAATATATCATCTTGTTGTAGCTTTTTTTTTTTTTGTTTTATGAACATTTTCCACGAGATCGTAATTTTGATTCTTCCCTCGAGGGTCTAGCCTTCGGTGAAGTCATCCGCACATATGCATCCACATGGACTTACCGATATTTTGTGTGCTTGTACTGGTGGTGTCCACGGGTTCAAAGAGAATAATAGAAGGAAAATAAACAAGTCGTTGGGCATCTGCCACGTGTGTGCAAGACGTTAATCATTAAGACACTTTAGCTTGACAAATTAACCAAATGGGATCAAATTAAAACATCTCACTGATTAAGGTAAAACTTCGAGTTTAGTTTTTTTTTTTAATAATGAGAATATCTCAATCTATAGCAATACTTAACAGTGTCACAAGTCGATAGGAATTCAAAATAACAGCAATTTCATGCGAGAGAATTGTGGCGGTAAAAAAAATTCCCTAAACTTCAATGTACTCGACATTATTTCCCCCTTCTAACCGGCCAATGTCGTGGTTCTCAAGGTTTCTTTGATTTTTCTAGGGTCTTGGGAATCCTATCTTTTATATATTTTGTCGTATAGATTCTCTGTCAGGAAACTGCTGACACGACTAATTTCTATCAGCTTGTGACGCGATCAAGAAGTGCCGATGTGATACTTCCGTGACAGACAAGACATCTTTATCATGTCGTGTAGATCTCCACTAGCTGTTTTCCTTTGCTCGGCCAGCAAGTGAGGGACAGACATCTTTATAAAGTTAAACACCATTTCTCACATTTGAAAAATACATCTTGTTCCTTTGGAGGAAAAAAAACATTGTTGATTACGTTCAAAGCGGAAAGTACCTCTCAGACGAGCCCATCTATATTGTCCAGTATAAACATGTATTAAGTCGTTATAGTACTCTCTCTCTCTCTATCTATTATTATTTTGGAGAAGAGATGTAATTTGGTCTCACTTTTAAGATTCCAAAACTGCCCTTAATAAGTAGACTAAAAACTTTGATAAAAGGTGTGAAAGCATAAAATCATTTTAAGAGTATAGCTATCATCAATTACTATGCAACTTTTTTCTAATTATAGATTTTATTTTTCAGTCATCTATTATTATATTGGAGAAGGGATGTAATTTGGTCTCACTTTTGAGATTCCAAAACTACCCTTAATAAGTAGACCCAAAAATTTGATAAAAGACATGAAAGTATAAAATCATTTTAAGGGTATAACTACCATCAATTACTATGTAACTTTTTTCTAATTATAGATTTTATTTTTCATTCATGATAAGTTATATTGAAAATTAAAAGCGTTATAAAATTAATATAAAATTACAAAATATACAATAAAAATTACAATTTAATAATCAACTACATATTTAACAATTACGTGTGTAGCACGGATCTGCATCTAGTGTATCTATATATGGATTAGGCCGACATGATCGACTAAGCGAGGTGCAATGAGTCCGTTGTCCGCATCATGAAAGGGCTCGCCTAAGAGGTATTTTTCACTTTAGGAGCGGCCTGTACAGTTTTATCCTTTAAAACGCAGCTTTTGAGAGACCGGTAAGCTTTTCCTTTTCAATGTGAGGTTGTAGTGGTACCCATCATATATATATATATATAGATCGAACAAAATTGTCATTTCCCACCCCTATTGTTTCTTGCAACTATTATTTTTATCACCGATCTAATTCTGCCACAAACATCATCCTCAATGTTTAGGAAATCCTAACGATTTAGTCCACCGCCATCGTTTTCGTCCTCAATTTTTGAAAATCTCTAATAATTTAGCCCTTTCATGCGAGTGACGAAAATGATAATTATGATTGTAAGAAATATTAATTATGGACGGAAATAATTGCGAGGAACATAATTGTTAAACGATGAGGAGGATCGATATTCATAATAAAATCATATTGGTGATAAAAATGATGGTTGTACGAAATATTAAATATGAAAATGATAGTTTACAAGATCGTAGAGTCCCTGGTTGCGGAACCGATTGGGGTTAAGAAAATGAAATCAAAGAAGTTATAAAGTGCTTTTAAGTTAGAATTTTTTCGATGTGCGCCATTTAATATATGAAAATAATGAATTCCGATAAAATTTAGATTTAAAATTTTAATTATAAAACTTAGATGTGAAATATTAATTAAAGAGAAGGAAAAAAGGCAACCAATTACCTCATCCAAGTCTTAGTTAGGGGAGATGAGATTATTGCGGTGACGATGCTAGAGAGACGAGGGGGTGACGGTGGTGGTGGGGACCACAGGCACGAGGGCTTGATGATCTTTGATGGGGGTGTGGAGAGAGAGAGAGAGAGAGAGAGAGAGAGAGAGAGAGGTGACTTTCCTTCCATGGGAAAAGGACAACTTTCCTAAAATGGAAACAAAAGTACTCCCTGTTAATTACTGTTGACGTTGACCTTGCCTGCCCTGCCTCGGCAATTGTTCTTCCCTTCCGCGTCCACCCTCAGCCGTCCGATCACCCGCCTCAGATCATCCCGGTCCCCACCCACCACCACCACCTCCTGATCCTCATCTCTCCACCACCGCCGTCTGATCTCATCATTCCATCATTCAAATGCTCAATACGTAATAATACAGAATAGGTTTGTTGTATAAGTATTTAACAGATCTTTATACACATAAAAGGGGAAATAGATGCAGGAGGAGTTCAACATGTGAGAAATGAATTTGAGACACTTATATTTCAAGTCGAACACGGTATCACTGTCGCAAACTCTCTCTTCTTACAAAAAAATCTTTTTTTTACCAAATGCGATTTACTACGAGTTGGGTGGACTTATTAATAGTAAAACTCTCTCAAAATGAATTTTTCTTTATTTAAAAAAATCGAATTCGATATCTTATTTAAGAAGAAGAGACGTAATTTTCGTCATTTGAATTTACATTAACACAATCAATTACATCACACCATTAAGTTGGGAGGGTAAGAGGATATTGAAAGGGGACCCCCAACCCACCAGCAATCTCCCTTTCCAAGTGAGTCCGCACAAAGTTCGTGTTCTCGAAATTCTCATCACGTGCTATGAGGAAACGATCGACAAAGTCGTTTCAGGTCGAAAATAGATGCTGGTACCCGAGCAGGCATCAAATCTCAGGCTAATCACAGCAACTTAACTGATTATTTCTCGACAGATCGCTGTGAGATCGGACCGTATGAATTATGGACGGTTACAGCACCGGTTTTAATTGGAAGACTGATGGAACCCATGTGGGCTTTGAATTTGTCTCAGAGCATTAGATGTCGCTTCTTATTGGTCCCCCACCAACGTTGTAAGTTAGAATTATTGGAATATTTTCTGCTTTTTGCAGGGGGAAATTAACTTAATTTTTTTAAAAAAATAAATAAAAATAACTTTTTTATATAAGTAAATGCATAATTCAACCTTTTACTCAACCCACACGATTTTTCCTAATTTTGCAAAAATACCCCTTATGGGTTGTTTCCACACCCAACACTGTCACCCACCGAGCAAATACTAGGCGTGCAGTGTACAACGAGTTCGTTTATTTAAATCTCTCTCAGATCTTAATACCCATAAAGTTTTCACGGTTTTCGAGAGTCGACTTTACACATGTCAAGGTTTGAACGGTAATTTTTACAACGAAATCGTCGTGGATTCCTTACTTATGGGCAAAGAAAAGAGAAAGATAGTAATCAATCTCATGCCCCTTTTCTTAGGTGTAAGACACTAGGAAGTTCTCAAAGGTCAATAACATATTTTTCAATCTAAACCGGTTTCCAGACTCGACCTGCAGCTATTCGACACATAAATAAAAGAGTTTACAATCGATCCCGAAAAAATTGCTCGACACTTTGTTTTCATAACAGTGGAGGCTCGCCGACTTGAAAGAGCATAGCAAAGAGAGAATTGAAGGAGCGTGGAAAGTTTCGCAGATAAAAATCAAATTCAAGACATTTTTATGGCGATTCTATTTAAATAAAGCCCTCTTTCTCTGACCTGACACTTCTTTTTTTTACTTATATATAAAAAACCTATTAATAAAATCCGTGAAGGAGTGACAGTTCCTAGCTCAGTTAAGAATCTCTACTTAGCTTAGATCTTCTCGGTCCTCGGGGAAGCTTCTCTCCTTTGCTCACACCGTCGCATTTTTCGTCTTATGTTCGACTTGATTTACCACAACCCTATTTCTTCCCGATGCAATTTCATCGAATTTATCTATTACTTTATTTTATATTTTTTGGGTTTGTAAGTAGAAAAACCAAAACGTGGAAATCGTGGGTATATACATCTTGTACAGTGCATTGAATCACGAGCTAGCCCGACATCTGTACGTACGAGACAATAAAGGATACCTAGTTTTGTTGTGGCTTTGTCCATTTTTGCCCATTTTTTTCCTTCCTCCAGCTCACGATATTGGTTCAATTTGAGAAATTAAACTTCACCAGCTGCCAAATTACGGGTGGAATCTAAAAACAAAACACAAGAGAGTAAAGATTATTGAGAATCATGAGACTGGTGCCATTGTCAATGAAATTTTACTTTACAGTCACTGCACCGTTAAACAGCCGAAGAAAAGATAAGTAATTTGATTTTTTTAATATTTTGAATCGTTAATTATGAATAGTCGGATTAGGTTATTAATCAATCAAGTAAACGTGCAGCGGAAACTTCCTTATTATTAAGGAGGACAGGATCGTAGCAGGGAACCGACGACAACAATTTAGTAGGACAAAGTAGAGAGGATACTGATGAGAATCCAATAAAAGATTTTGCTTTGGGTCGGTTATAAATTTAATGAGTTTTAACTAAATTATATTCGAACTCTGTATCGTTTTAATTTTTTTAAATATTTTCAAAGAGATAAATTAAATTCAAGATCAATTGACCCTTTAAAAAAATAATTTTTTACGATCATAATTTTTTTATATAATTTAATAATTTTGAATTAGAGATTTTGTTTAAAATAAATTTAATCAATTTGGGATGTGAAGAACGAAAGCGCCAGCTAGAAGTGCGACCCGCTTACGGAGATGATGTGACGCTGACGTGGATCTGTGAAACTCTTATAGAAGCGGCGTTTCGGGGGTGGCATCGCCGTTGATTTGGCTACATCCAGGGGTAAAATCGTTAAAGTGACCAGAGCATAACATCCCATAAGTACGATTGCTCGAATGACATTGCCCCCAACCCGATGGAGAAGTCCGGATTGAGTGTCAGGGTGGCTGTCCACTTCTTCGGTTGACACGTACACTGGCCCCTCTACTTGCACTAATTTACATCCAGACCTCTCAACTCTCATTGCGGTTCCTCCAAAGCCCCTTCTCATCTCGTGGCAAGGGTAACCATCGAGGATCGATTGGATCGTCGAGCGTCCATCCCTACCTTTCCACTTCTCGACCGTCCGATCGAAGAACCCAGTGAATTCAAGTACCTAAGACCGTCACTTTCCAAAATGGAAACGGTAAGGTTACATGAGAATATATATGGAAATATATCTGAATTTGTTTAATTACGTCAAGAAAACGTTCGTTGATGTGTACTACTTTCGTTTTTAAGATAATCAACTCATTTACTTGTCGGGTATTTGTGGACTTGAAATCTCATTCCGTTTTGTCTCGTATGAAGTGTTATTGGAGAGATTTACGCACGAGAAATCGATCTCTTCTGGGCAAAAGTGCATCCCGATGCGAGACAAGTCATATGGGTCAGGTAGCCACGAGTCGGGGGAGATTTGCTAGGCCTGTTTTGGAAATTGTATGATCTTAACAATAAGAGAAATCGGGAGCAATAAGGAGGTGATCGTCGAGATTGGGTAGCCATTTTTGATCATCCTATGTATTTTCAATATATTTGTGCACGTAGCAGCCTGAGTAACTTGCTAAATATTCACAGTCGACTGAACAAGTACATGTGGATCGATCGGGCCTCTTATCTCGACGAGTCGTGCCGACATGAGTCAAATAAGATCTTTTTACGTGTACGATAGAACCGGATTGATGGTATAATTTCATCCATCCGTTTACTTGTTTTACACGTCGAATGACGAGATGCAAAGCCTAGGGTTGAGAAGAAAGATGCTTCATGGACGTCGGTTTATTCAAATGGTTCGATATTTGTTCTCCTTCAACGGGGTTTTAAGTTCGAGCTTCATGAATAGATAAAATCGGTGCATGGAGTTAGAAAGAGGAAAAAGTGATCTATAATGAGTGTAGCATGTGAAATATGTAAGGAGTTAATAGCTGTTTAAAGTAACAATAAAAACAGTTACAAATATCTGATACGTTATCAGTACCTTACTGATAAGAAAAACACTCATTAGCTTCTTATACATGTCACTATATTTAATATATCAGTAAAAATAATTTTAAATATCTGATACGCACTACAAGTGTCTTGCCGATGTGTTGAGTAGTCATTGGCTTCTTACACATGTCACGTGTTTAACACATCAGTAAAAACTATTACAGATGTATCTGATGTGCTGCAGGTACTATGCTAATGCATCGATCGAACACTTGACAGACTTATTACATGTATCACGTGATATACCCGTTATACTAGAAGAAGACTCTATGGAGAAAGTGAGTGAGCGAAGAGGAGTAACTTGGGAAGATTGCTCCTTTTTTTTTCTACGAAACACACGCAAGTGAAACAGACAACAACTGCGAGTGAGTGCAAAGGATGTATTTATTCAGCTTTAGATAGATAGCAGCAGTTATATGGTAAGCTGAAATTAGTGGGGGAGACAAGAAAGAGGTCAGAAGGAGAAAGCAAGGAGAGGGAGAGAGACAACCATAAGAGGAAGAAGAAGAAGGAGAAGAGAATGGGGAGAGGGAGGGTGGAGCTGAAGAGGATAGAGAACAAGATCAACAGGCAGGTGACCTTCGCCAAGCGGAGGAACGGGCTCCTGAAGAAGGCCTACGAGCTCTCCGTGCTCTGCGATGCCGAGGTTGCCCTCATCGTCTTCTCCAGTAGAGGGAAGCTCTACGAGTTCTGCAGCTCCTCCAGGTACCACCCAGTAGCCACTCCCACATACCTTTTATCTGTATCTCTGTCTGTATGTGTATTGTCCCGAGGAAGAAGAAGAAGAGATGTTTAACTTGTTTGTTCCGCCTTGGAGGTGAATCGGCTTGATTGAGGGTTGCCGTTTCGGTGAATGTCTCGGCGTTTTTAGCAGGTCCGCTGCTGTTTCCATGTTAGATCTGCAACTGGGAAAGAAAGCAAAAGCGGATGGTAACATGACCTAAAGCTTTGACCCACAGAAACCGGCCCGCCCCTTCCTCTCTTCCTCATGTTCTTATCTTCGTACTGTGTCTGTTCTAAACGTTGTTTGTTATCTTCCTCCTCCTCCTCCTCCTCTTCTTGGTTGGTTTCTTCTATCTTTCCCCAACCCTTTCGTTCTTTTGATTGATCAATTTGGTGATTTTCTTCCGTCTGATCTGATCGGATGGTCTTTGGGATCCTTAAACACCGAGACATGACGGGCCAAGGTTGTTGTTCCTTTCATCGATCATTAACGCCCCACCTCTTCTGATCTTTTTGCCTCAGTACCATGATCATTCAAGCTTCTTTTTTTTTTTTTCCCCCTTTCCCTTAAATTAACTGGTTTTCTTCAGAGATTTCAAGATTTAATTCTTGATATTTCTGGATTAATTCCGGGATGTTATAATCCAGAAGGCTTAACTCTCATCAACCCAGAATACCCTTAATTCCACACTGGAAATTCTCCTGTTCCCTGTGGTTCTTGAACCTCTCCCACCTCCCTCACAGGACCTAGGGCTAGGGTTTGCTGTGACAGGCCAAGCTAGGGTTTTCAATTGTGCCTCCAATTAGTTCTCTCTTTACTCTCTCTCTTACACATCCATCCATCAGTAAGTAGAATCCGAAAAGGAAAATTTAATGCCACGTTCGTACATTCATATAGGACCAGACCTTGAAGATCCTGGCCATGGAGGTTCTCTATTGTCCTCTGGGAACTCTCCTGCCTTCTTGACCTGACCTTCTTCAAAGTTGTTCTTCTGTGCAGCAGAAGGGGGCAGTTCATAATTTTCCCAGAAAAAGGCAAAAACCTTTTACAGAAATGGAACATCCTCGGTGTCTTCCTTGTTCATTTTACAGATCTTGACAATACAATTCAGAAAATGTGGGTACTAGAACTAGGAAATAGCAGTAACAGTCTGACAGCCTGCTTGTGATGTTGGCTGGTCACCTCTTTTAACCTTCAGCTAAATGAGTGAATTTCGCTGATGAGTGAATTTCGCTAAGGGTGTCTCTCTCTGGGGGCGAGGAAGAACTTTAGGATTATCAGAAAGCCCGCAGATTGGACAAACTCACGGCTTACTTGTAATTGGAGCTGATTAAGAGCCGAAATATGCGACTAGGACACGAACCCGAGATTAGTGATCAGTTTTTCTTCGCGTCGTTCGACTCATGAGCTGGTCCGACAGCTCTCCAGCTGCATGTGTATCGAGCCAGTTGCTCGGGTTTTGGTTTCCTGCCATTTCATTTCCCGAAATCATTCTCTCCTTCCTGTTGCCTAGTGCTTTAGTTTGCTGCTATTACGATTCGTTTGATCTAGGGAACTTGTATCTTTACATTCAGAGATAGTTATAATTTCATGATAGTCATTGACAAAGGATTTTGCCGGCTTTTTTGCGATCGAAAAGCGTATTTACTGGGTACGTATGCATGTGGGATTCAGAGTTTTAATCTTTCTTACGAATCTTGTGTCTGGCCGCAGCATGCTCAAGACACTGGAGAGGTATCAGAAATGCAACTATGGAGCTCCGGAACCAAACACTATGTCAGCTCAGGAAGCCCTGGTAATCTTCGTTGACCATATAGACATCTTCTTGTCAAAACCTTAGTTCCTTAGGACTTAGGATCTAGGATTATCCATAAAGACAGTGACTATGTTGTCCGGTTGTTCGCTTGAAAGACCTTGATCTTGATTGATAACCTGTGCCTTCCGGTGATACATTTTAGGAGCTGAGCAGCCAGCAGGAATATCTGAAGCTTAAGGCTCGATACGAAGCCCTGCAGCGGACCCAGAGGTAATTTTCCCCGGCATTCGGCTCTTGAGTAAGTATGTTCCATATTGCCAGTCGTTTCGAGTTTTCAACAATGCCCGTGTTTCCACCTTCTCGCCTAGGAATCTCATGGGAGAGGACTTAGGCCCTCTGAGCACGAAAGAACTCGAGTCACTTGAGAGGCAGCTCGATGCTTCGCTGAAGCAGATCCGCTCCACCCGGGTTAGTACCGTATTCACTCAATCTGCTGGATTGATTGAAGATCGATTTGTTCGCTCGGTTGTCTCCTATGATGCCAAACGAAGTCCGCTGTCATAACAGTTTGTTAACATGCCTTTATTTATTTGCAGACCCAATTCATGTTGGATCAGCTCACCGATCTCCAGCGGAAGGTGTGATGTGAAACCCTGTTTTTTGCAAAACTTCCTCGAGCCGAACTTCGCTTTTATGGATATTAACATAACTCGGAATTGAATTTCTTTCAAATTTTGCTATGCACACTTTGCAGGAACACCTGCTGAACGAGGCGAACCGGACTCTGAAGCAACGGGTAATTATGCAATGCACATATCCCTTGATTTTTTGGAATTGAATTCCTTTCTCTGCCATCAAATCCAATGTTCGAGTAATTTTAATGTTGCAGTTGATGGAAGGGTACCAGCTCCAGATGAACCCAGCTGCAGCAGAAGATCACCACCAGCACCACCATCACCAGTTTGCTTACGAACGCCATTACCAGTCTCCACATCAACCTCCCGGCGACAGCTTCTTCCATCCCTTAGACTGCGAACCGACTCTGCAGATCGGGTAACCTCTTCCTCCTCACCGTCTCCATAAGAAATCCGATCGATCACACCAGCACCGTCCCCAAGAGACACGAAAATCCTGGTTCATGAAAACCAGAGCAAAGACTGGTGATCTAATGCATTGACAAGCTGAATGCTAACCCGATTATCTGTTTGTTGGTATTATATTCATCGTATTCGGTCAGTTTCCGTCCTTCTCTATACCCGGGACTGATCCCTGCACTGTTGCAGGTATCAACAGGATCCTGTATCGATGGTGACAGCAGCAGCGGGTCCATCGACCGCGACGAACTTCATGCCGGGTTGGCTGCCCTGATAAGGAAGGAAGCCCTAGCTAGGGTTTGCAGCACAAGGGCTCTCTATCTTTCTCTCTCTCTCTCTCTTTTCCCCTGAATTATTATTACAACTATTATTAGCATCCCAACATCTCTTTCCAAATTTGTACTTGGAACTTTCTATTTGTGTGTCATTAGGACCCAACAAGTTGTCACATATGGTGATCATTTGGACTTGTTTTGTTGGCAAAATTATGGCATGGACCTATGGGGGATGCTTGTCTAATAATAATGCCATGTTTTTGTTATATTCATAGCTAAAGAAAGGAGTAGATAATTCTATATCGTTATCTAACATGATAAAATACTGATTAAATTATTAAAAAAAGAGCAAATGAGCATTAATCACCCAAATAAACGCCATAACAATTGACAATTAAAATAATTTAATTGCTACTTATTACATAAGTAAGTGAATGGTAGGATTATTTATATTTTTTGGAATAATGACGACACAAGTCATATATTTGTCTTTTTTTATAGTTGAGTTTTACATGTTTAAAAATTGCTATTTTAGTAGCATCAAATCAGTCAGTCACACTTGTGATTTGAATAGGCACTGAATTGCTCACGTGTATTTCAAGCCATTAGCAATTCTGTCAACGAAATAGTAGCAATTCTGTCAACGAAATAGTGAATTTTAGGATTGAAAGTGTAACAGAACTTATTTCGTAGGATTAAATTAGCCATTTTTTCAAATATACTAGATTCAATGTAGAAAATAACAAAAATATAAAACTTTCAAATTTCATATTTCATTATCCATTTTTCTTTATAGCTAAGATTCTATTATTTGGACTTAGGTCCCTTGAAAAGCCTGATTAATTTGGATCTGGGCCCAATCTTTGCCCATTAGCCCACCAACTGTGGACTTGTTTCAAATTGTGTGAGAAATTTTGAGTTGCCACGTCATGCGGGCCCCGCGGACCCTCTGGTGGGCCCTGCGCGCTTCCTTGTGGGCCCACTTTCAGAGTTGGAACTAATTTTCCTTTCCTTTGAAGTGCGGATGAAAACCACCACTGCTTCACCAATTCCTCTTCCCAATTCCCTGTTTCCGATTCCGCCGGCGCGTGGCTTGTACACTACCCCTCACCGACGCCCAGCCCGTCTCCGTTCGGAAGCAGGACCCCCGTGGATTCATCAACTAGAAGGTCACGCTCTCCCGATTCGGACGCCCTGATCCCGGCGAGCTGCCTCGGAGAAGAATGAGGCCCAGGCAGAGCGTAGGCTGGCAATCCGAATCTCGTTCCACGACTCCCTGATCGCTCCTCCGCCTGTGGCGGCCCTTCCTCGTCGAGGAGGCCTCCTCCGCTGAAGCAGATCACGACGGCGGGATCCGCTTCGCTGCTACCGGGAGTTGCGCTGGCAATGATGCTGTCCGGGTCGGTGACCTTCTTCATCGGGTTCATGCTTTCTCGGCCGATCCAGCTTCGGCTCCGCCGTTGGATCCACGAAAGAAGATACCTTGTAAGTAGTGTTCTGCCCTGACTTTCTCTGTTTCTCAGCAGGTGCCATCTTCGTTACCTTCAAGCGAGTGAAGCGAATTTCGAATTACTGGTTGAGCATTTTCCCAGATGGGTGAGTTAGCCTATTCACTGATTGATTAGTTTCACTTTGCGTCATCCATGGAATTCTCCACCGATATGCGAACTGATCGATGAGCATATTGCCCCGACGAGAGACCATGGTCCTACGAGATCCCTACGTAGTAAGCAGTCAACCAACCCAACCAAAATCTCGATGGAGAAATCAAATGGCTCCTGAATAATTCAATTGAAATCGGGTTGGATCGGCCCACTAGTGCTCCTAAAAGTAATCTTTTCCATACAAAGAGACTCGAATTTGCTCGACATTTCAAAATGACAATATCAACAGTCAACCACCCAGGTGATCAAAATTACAAGCAACAAAATTAAGTGAAAGGGAAAATCAAATGTATGTACACCTATCAGCACTGCAGCTACCAACACACAAGACGGATCCGAAACGATCTGACGAGGATAACGACAGAGTGATCGACCGGCTACACGGATAAGTAAATCCCGACGGGCGGGTACGAAAGGGGTTTGCTCGCTCGCTTCATCCGGTGTAGATGTGGACGCCGATAGCGATGAGGAAGATGGTGAGGAGGCCGAAGAAGATGATGGTGTGGACCAGTATGGAGAGGCCGCTCGTCTGCATGTTGCCGAACTCCACCACCCGATGCCTCCCGGGTAGCTGGAACAGCAGGCCCGGACTCAGCAGCACGAACAGCACCACCGCGATCACCACCGGCCCCCAGTCCGCCATTTCCGATCTCCTCCCAGCTCTGAGCTCGCTGCAACTGCAACTGCAACCACCTCCGCTTTATAGAAGGAAGAAGGGGGTGGCGGTGGTGGGATGGGTAAAGAAATGATTTTTTGGGAAATCTGATAATCCATGCGTCGGTGGGATCTTTTGGATCTTCTCTTCGGGTTGCTTCTATTGTAACACGTGTATCGGGCACGTGGCGAGTTTATTGTGGGCGGTTTTGTTCTTTTCTTTCCTAATCGTGTAATTAAAAAACTTTTGTTGCTTACCGTTCGCGTAATCTTCATCTCCTCGTCTTTTTCAGGACTTTTTAGCAGCACTTTTAGCATTTAACAGTGATATTACGTGATAATATTGATATAATATTACAGGTTAAGAAAATTAAAAACATATTTAGATCGAATTAAATTTGTCAAATCAATTGAGCCTTGATATCTATAATATGTTTTTTTTTTTAAATCAGGAGGAGGGTATCAACAATAGTGAATCGAGTACCCTGCTACTTGATTGGAAGATTGTGTGGATACCACGAATTAGAAATTAGATAGCGCACAATCTCTGTCGGGCAGGTCTTTTGTACAACACAACGGAAATAGTTTTCGTTGAGACTTCATGTATTTAGAAGTTGGAATATAAGTATATTTACCTATCAAAAAAAGAGTACCCTGCTACTTGATGCTCTGACGTTCGTGTTCAACATCAAATGAATTAGAAGATTTGAATAATATGTACGGATACTGATTCTATTAACATAACACAATCCAAAGTACAATATAATTCAAGAAGACGGTATTTATTAGGGCTCAAGTCTGAAAGATTCTTTCAGTAATATTTTTTAGGGTAAGACTCGAATATTGAGGCTTTAATCTTATCAAATCGTATCGGATCCTCAATATAATTAAAAAAAATATTAAACTCATGTAATCAACGTTTACTTGATGACAGATTGAACTCGACAATCTAAGTTCAACAGTGGTTGGTCTCGATGATTAATTTTACCAAAATACCATTAGGCCTACTGAACCTGAAAACCCAACACCATGAAAACACTAATTTCAAACAATTCAGCCAAAAAAAATAAAAGAACCATTAGAAACCTCTTTCAGATCTCCACGTCTCCCATCCGATCTTGCGTCTGTGATGATCAACCAAAGTACAGGTGGACCTTGACTGCGAGCAAGAAGATGCAGACGAGGCTGAAGTAGAGGAGGGAGTGGACCATGATCGACGCCGCGCTCGTCCGGAAGTTCCCGAACTCGACCCACCTCCCGTGCCCCGGGACCTGGAACAGCAGCCCTGGGGTCAGCAGCACGTACAGCAGCACCGACATGAACACGGGTCCCCAGTTCTCCATTCACCGGGCTCGATCAATCTCGACTTTCCCCAATCTCATGCTATATGTCCCGCCGGGAACGCGTTCATACATATATAGATGTGGAGGAGTTTGGTCCGAGGGAGTCTGAGCTGAAGGGAATAACTTGGCGCCAATGCCAACCCGGATGGATATAGTAGATGCTTTGCCTGCTTGTTAGGGCTTGTGCTACAGAGAATGTGTGTCCTTCAAGAAAATCGAAAAAGATAAAAAGGAAGCGCGGAGATCGAGAAAAGATGGTTCGGCGTAATGGTACGAATCCATTCCGACTTGGTGTTCATCGGTGCAACTCATCTTAACACTTCTTTACTTTAAAATTCTCTCTACTTTTAAAATTCTCTCTACTTTCCCTTTCTATCATTACTTTAAAACTTAAAAAGTAAGTAAGAGTAGTTTTGGTAGCAGGAAAAGAAAAAAAACATCTTGGAAGCATAAGCTCTTGGAGGAAGTATTGCAAGAATTGGGTATAATACGTGTTAACACTGATATTGTATAATAAAATTCGGTTTTTAGAGTTATTTTTGTTGGGTTTTATTTAAAAAAATTATAAAATGGTCGAAATCTTATTACAATACGTCAGTACTGTCACGTAATATACTTGTTTCACACAATACTATCTTAATTCAATGTGTATTACATAACAAGATCGTCGTGTGAATTTTTTCAGTGTATAAAGAAGTCATATGCGACTAGAAAGGGAGGAAAGAAGGAAGATATGATATAAAGGGCACATAAAATCCTATCAATAAGTAAAAACTTTACATATATTAAAATTAGAGATACATTAAACTTATTGTATTTTTTTCGTATATAAAAGAGACGAACAAACCTAAAAAATACTAAGAGAAAAGAGAATAAATGGATAAGTGAAATGTTATAGGAAGATCGAGCCTAGAATTTTTAAGTTACAAAATGAGAATAGAATCAGGCGTACTAAGGGTTGTTTCGTCTTTACGCTCTGGGTACTTACTCGTGGTGATTAGGGATGACCCTTCGCACACCGAGTCGCCACGTGTCCCGGCTTCCTCATTCTACGCAGTCCGGTGGAACCTGGGAATCTTCTTCATTCTTCTTCTCCGTCATCTTCATCTGCTCTGTTATCTGCAGCATCGCAAGCGGCTCCGGCAAGCAGTAATCGGTGCACTAACTAATATATGGATTCCCCATCAGACCAACACCTCCACCTCATAAACCTCGCAATTCGCCGTCTGATGATGGAGGAGAAGAAGTCGAGTCATGACGAGGACCCGTCTGTCGGAGCCGAACCCGACGGCGATCACCTCCTCCTATCCAGGTTGCTCTCCCAGGTGCAGTCCCGTCCATCTATTTGATCCGTAGTACGAATAATCGTTGCCACTGTGATTAGGATGACGGGAATGGAGTTCGAGTTCCGGAGAGTCGATTTCGTATAATATAATCTGTAAAGGCTGCTCTTTGTTGTTTGTTGTTCCCCCGACAGTTGGAATCTCTGAAAGGAGAAGACTCTGCGATCGATAATCCACCGGACGAATCGAAGAACACGAGCTCCGGGGCCGGTGCTACTGCTGTCAGTTCCGAGGATTCCGGAGCAGAGCCTGGCGGGGCGAAGCTGGTCGAGACGGAGGAGATAGTGAAGGAGCTGAGACGAGTGAGAAGGCAGAACACGGTGACACACTGGCTCCTCTCCATCATGATCGTGCTCACTTTGTCCTGGCAGGTCTCCGAGGTGTCCCTTATGCTGAAGCTGAAGGATGGCCTCAGCCACCCCTTCCGGTCGATCGGGGGTATGCTAGCCGGAATGTTTAAGGGCGGCCGCAGCCGTGCCAGGGGGCTGGATGAGGAGTCTGCGGTGCCAAACCCGAGCGAGATGCTTCCCATCCCTCAGGTGAACGTATCGTAGCTGACAGACCTCGGCTCGATGGGCGAAGGGAAGAACTGATGTCGGTGTTCTGAGAGATGAAAGGCTGATTCTGCTCTGCTAGTGACCCCTCCTGGAGGGTAAAACTCGATTTTTTTTTTGACATCTGCATCAAAAAATTTGAAATTTTGCCTCAAATCATGCAAAACATTCAATGTTCGGAGTTATCCTATGCCCGGCATGTCCCTACGTTCCGGAATGAATCGGTGAAATGCCATCAGATCACTGGGGGAGATGGAAGAGACAGACAAGCTGCTACTTTAAGAAATCTGGTTTTGAACTGCATGTGTTTCAGCATTTGACAGGTGAAAGCACTGCACGGAATTTCCTGTCTTATCTCGAACTCGACTCGTAAATATCTCCGGTTCCTTGAGTTCCGGTGTTCGTCCGGCCATTCCATGCTACTCGACATTGATCCGACATTTCATAGGAAGGTTGAAAAGGTGCCACTCGCAGACCATAGCAAAGCAGGAAATGCATGGAATCTGCATTAAGCGGGCAAGCAAGCACTTGCCGGCAGGACAGCTTCTAGTTCATAGTCAGAGAGGCAATTTTTTTCGATCCTCCCGTTTGTGCTGTCCCCTACAAAGCACGACTCGGATCATGGTAGGGTGCTGGCAGCTTTTCCGATTTTCTGAGTGGAGCAACCGCGACGAGGCGGTGCAGATGGTTATTCGGTGGCATTGTTCAGATAGATATAAAAGAATCGCTGGAAAAAAAACCTGGAGCTGTTACAGTGGTACTAAAGATCCAGGTGAAGTGTCGATCGAGGGAACAGCTTCATCCAGCAGATGAGATCATAATACAAGGGAATTGCTTCCATCAGAGAATGAGATCTGTTGCAAAGCCATAGACGGTCACGACATTCCGACAACGATCGGACTCATCCGGATGGAGCAGTTAAAAGCTTAAAACCAGAGATCCGTGAGCAAAGCAGTCCAAATGCCGGCTCGGGCTCGGTTCTTGGGAACGAATGTTGCAATCATAAGTATAGGCCATTTTGTCACTTGAGGTAAAGATGTGTGTCTGATTGAACCAAGGACAAAACTAGAAAATTGGCAAAAGGGAGCGAAACTTCATGGAAGTATAGCTAGCGAATGACACGTGCTATACAAGATCAACATTGTCGAATGCAATTGAAAAATATTAAAATATTGTCCTGTGCGAAGTAAACAAATCAAGCAAACTGTCTCATTCCCATATAGCAAAGCTCTTTGAACAGTACAATGTACTAAAATGCAATTGCAGAACTGCATCTCATCTACAATTATGGAAAAATTTACACAATTTCAAAATAAAAATCGACCTGGAAAAAAATATAGGAATGTACTAGTAAAATAAAAAACGTTGTGAAAAAAAAAAAAGATAGCAAGCAAAATAACTATAACTGAAAACATAAAAGTTTAAAACCATTATATCAACTAAATTAGAATAAATGGTGGTCCTGAAAAGGAAAAAATACAACTGCGGAAGAGATAACAAATTTAGGTGACCAAATAAGATATCATGGATTCCATGGGAATATTTTATTTTCCAAAGAAAAAAGTTCTTATCCTTGCCAATCAGGGGAAGCCACGTGTCATCCAGGACCAATCACCATGGAGCGATGACGCGTAAACCCCGGGCTCTATATAAATGCAACCCGCACCTAATTCTCGTCGACATTCACAAAAAGCGACTCGCCGGAGCCCATTCTCCTACGACACTCCCAGCTCTCTCTCTCTGCCTTCCGGCGACCGGATCTCAACTGCGATCATGGTACGTTCTCCGTTCTAACAATTACCAGCAGCATTCTGTTGTTCGATTCCACGATGATTGTTTCCGATCTACACGGGCCGTCCTCTTCGTGTTACCCGTGAGATAATTTCACCTGTTTAGCTTAGGGTTCAACGGATCCGCTGCAGTGCCTTATGGAGGTTTCTGATCTGGCTGTACTTGTTCGATAGATGCGTTACGGATTGATCGTAATTGTTTCCTGGTGTTTCAATTATTCGACTCGTTGACTTTAGTCACTTTCCGTCGAGGATCATATCCGTATCAGATTTTCAGCAATGAATTCGTTATGTGCAAATATTAAGATCATCTCTCTGTGCCATGGTTACCACATCTAGATAAATTGGGTAGTAACAAAGAAGTACACACTCTTTCGGTTGGATCTGTCTGGTTTGGTGCGATTTTAGGGTTGGCATTCATGTGGAGGCTGATACTTGTAGTTTCCATGTAATTCCATTGAGCAGCCAAAAAACTATGCTTGTTGCTTAGATACAACCAAAAAGAAATTCTTTTGAAGTTTTCATCTCTCTATGCCATGGCTACCGTACCTAGGTAAATTAGAAGCAAAAAAGAAGTCGAATTTCTTTCACTTGGATCTGCCGGTCCAATACAATTTTGGGGTTGGCATTCATGTGGAGGCTGATCCTTTTGTAGTTTTCATGTCAGTCCATTGAACAGGGAAAAATTTGAGCTCGTTACTCAGATCCAACCAAAAGGGGTTCTTTTGAAGTTTTAATCTTTCTGTGCCATAGCTACCATACCTAGGTGAATTGGGAAGCAACAAAGAAGTCGAATTTCTTTGGGTTGGATCTGTCCGGTTCAATGTCATTTTAGGGTTTGCGTTCATGTGGAGGCTGATTGTTTTGTAGATTTAATGTCAATTCATTAGGCAGCGGAAGCTCTGGGCTTGTTGCTTTTATATGAATGTTGGATTGCTCTGATATTTCTCCTAGCTTTCTCTGTCCTGTTCTGCAACTATACTGATTAAATCTCTGGTGCAGACTACATCAAGGCGTCTCGCTGACAGGAAGGTGGGGAGGTTTGAGAAGAACATCACCAAAAGAGGGACTGTGCCCGAAACTACCATCAAGAAGGGAAAGGACTATCCTGTCGGTCCTATTCTCCTCGGATTCTTTATATTTGTAGTCATCGGATCCTGTATGTCTCTTCCTTTCCCCACTTCACTAACTTATCCTGTCATTTGTTTAAATCTTGAACTCTTCAAAGCTGTAGTCAAGTCAGATTGGTCGATTTCAATTGAAATACATCGTCAAATTTGCATGTTTTGTAATCAGTGTCGGGTAGTCCATCATCTCCACCAAAGAATTGTTGCCTTTGCTGCTTTGTACATTCCATCTTGCCTGTACATCTCTTCGTTGTTTCCCCATATCTAACTCTGATTGCTTACAAGTTCGTATGGCTTTCCTTTCCTGTAACAACAGCACTCTTCCAGATAATCAGGACAGCCACAAGCGGAGGCATGGCGTAACAATTTAAATCAAGACCAACCATGAAGATCAAGACCAACCATGAAGATGGGCATCGGGCGGTTTTCATCTGCATTCTCGGCTACTTTTGTTAGATAGATACTAGGAGAGACGATTACATTGTACCTGACCTGATACTCGGTTGACAGCTCCAAATTCTACTTGATATAAAGAGACCCTTCGTTTGTTATTTGTGGTTTCCCTCTTATCTCTCCCTTCTTCTTCTTCTTCATGCCATGGACAAATTTTGGTTCCTCCATCACGTTTACATGATCTGTCTTTCAGATAATCGATCACGTTGCTGATCTAACATGGCCTTGTCAGCTATCAGGTTAGAAATTCCATGATACAAATTTGGAGGGTTGAGAAAAAAAGGACTTTGAAGGAGTTGACCTTCTCCACCACCCTCAATACAAATAAGCTCTAAAAGCAATCCACATCTCTAAACTTGACTCTATATGCAATAAACTTCTGGCTCTGGAGCTCTGCAATATGAAAAAATAAACTCAGTATTTATTTTCTCTTTTGATTTCAATAAATTAGCTCATTGAGATTCATGTCGTGATCGATAAATCCACCCCTCGTTTCTCTCTCTAGACTGTTGGGTCTGCTCATTAGTCATTAATGCCTTTTCCTCCTCTGTACAGCTAAAGCAATGACTTTGAGGCCGAAAGCGGAGACTCCGCCCTTAGAGCCGCATTTATCTATCTCTCTCTCTCATGCGCATCTCCTTCCCGTACCTCTGGGTCGTCTCCTCAGTTTCATCTCTTTCCCTTTCGGAGATGTTCAGTTGCCATTTCGGTGAGGAGCACTTACTAATTAGGTCTACTACAGGAGCCGAATCTGTCTCCACCTTTTCCCGGGAAAAGTCAGTTCCTTCTCCCCCACTCAGGTAAGTGGAAGCTGATTCCCCTCCCTCCCGATTATTTTTGTCGGTTCTTGGAGGCAGTGATAGAGAGGGAGTGCGGAGAAAAAAGCCTCTCTTTTTCTGTTTATACTGCTGACTGTTTTCTCCTCCGCGGGTGAGGCTGCTCACTTGTCGGAGAATCGATGGGCGAGCAGCGACAAAGAAAGCAGCTGATGATGATGTTATTAAAGGTGGTAATGGCGGGGATGATGATGAGCAGCGATTTTCCGTTGCGGAGGGTGATGTTTCTAAATTTGGGACAAACGCCTGACATTTCTTCGCCTTCTGCTGCTTTGGACCAGATCGGAAACATCGTTTTCTCCGTGCCTCCATTGTGGGAGTGAGTGAGGGTTGGGACCTTCGGGGCTCGGGGAGGGGAGGAGGAAAAGGGGGAGATGCTGTTGCTTTCTTTCTGCTTTTCCTCTCCCTTTTTCCTCCTCTCATTTTCCGTCTCGGGAGGAGCTGAAACGACAGCGTTTGGCTCATCCCGATAGTCATTTCCCCTTCACACACTTCTTTTCTGGTCAGATTCTGTGGATGCATAGAGAATGGGGACACGAGAGCATAAAACGCTACCATTCTCTAGAGATAGCCCACCCAACTAACTTCCATCGCTGGTCAACCACAGCTGCTTTAGGCATCGTACCTATTTCTCTGCTTCAAATCGAAGTAGCCTGGTGCCATTGCCAATGGGTAATCGGAAAGGGGTCTTTTTTTGGGGCCCTGGTCCGCTGTACTAGTTTTATTTGTCGACTTTTAATTTACTGCATTAGATGTGTAGGTGTGGTGCCGCTCTACTGGGCATTAGAGCATAAGAGTTGTGGGTTTCTTAGTTGAGAGGCGATTACAGGTATTGCAGGGGTCACTTCGCCGGAACTTTTTACCGGTTTAGAAGTATCCTGAGTAGATCTGTGTTGTGGATGCTAGAAAGGCATATATTCATGTTGAATGCCAGTTCTTCTTAGAATAATTTGATATGGGGCCAGGGATGGCTTTGTTGGTTATGGCTAATTATCAAAAGAAAAATTTTGTGTGTTGTACGTTTATTCATTTGGACAGTTGACCCGTTATGCATATGACATTTGACTTTTGGCAACTCTGAGATATGTGTTTAGTTTTAAGAAATGTTTTGATTGGGCAAAGGAAAGCTTTTTTCCTTCTGTTACTCACTTGATGCTTTGTGCATATGAGGTATTAGACCACGGGGCTTAAGACTGTTTTCCTTTATCAATAATTGGTAATACCCTTTCCCAATACGGAGGAATGGTTGAGGGATTAATTCCATTTTAATCTGAACTTACTGCTTCTATATCTCTTGGGCTTGTTCTTCAGATTCGGAAGGAAACAATTTGTGCCATTCTTCTTAATTTTATCAGACTTCTGCTTTCAAGATTTCACAAGAAAAATTAAGCCTAAAGTTGAACCCTTAAGAGTTTCAACTCATTTGCCAGCTTCGAGCTGGTGCTATGTTGTAGATGTGCTTTCATTGATCCCATTACTTGCTACCTTAGTTTTATTACCCTGACAATATGTTATAATTAAAAAATATAAAATTTTGTGTATGCAGTATCAGCTGCTGAATTTCTTTCTGTCCACTGAAGAGGAGATCTTCAAAATAGGTCAATGAGCTGACTTTCAGTAATGGAATGGAATGCCAGGCACCCAATGCATTGGGTGTGGGAAAATCCGACCGGATCCTGTTCTGAACCTACTGACTGGGGCACTGAGGTGGAACCTGGATCTTTTTACCCAGACCGAGGTGGCTGTGCAAGTGGGGACAGCAGTGGTGGAGCCAGCTTTGATCCGGGATATGCTTGCATGTCTCGGAGTTCAAAGTCTGCCTCGAATTCTTCATTGACTGAAGAAATGAAAATCCCAAAATTCTCCGCTGAGGCTTTTAAAGGTTACCCCAAAAATTTTAATAGCAAAAGAGATGTAACTGCGGCCGCATCATCTGGAGCTTCTCCCACACTTGAGTCCTCAATTTGCTCCAGTGAGCCATCTCTCAGTCTAAATCTCGGTAAACAATCCTGTGTAGAATATATGTCTGATGGGAGCAATTCTAAGACCTCAAATTTCCATTTGATTGCCGAACCACCTGATGCATCAGCAAAGAGAATTAAGTTGAACAGTCAGAGAATGCCTGCTCCTCGCTGCCAAGTGGAAGGCTGCAACATGGACCTCTGTTCTGCTAAAGATTACCATCGAAAGCACAGGGTCTGTGAGAGACATTCCAAGAGCCCTAAAGTTATTGTGAATGGTGTGGAACGACGTTTCTGTCAGCAGTGCAGCAGGTAGAGCTAATTGCACTGTACTAGCATAGATAGAACTTGACATGCTTTTTTTTTGCTTTGCTTGCCTGGGTGTTCAGAGTTTTTCTAGCTTTGGCCATTGTAGATCTTCTTATGCCCCTGGAAATCGCTTTTAACTTACCATTGAATTCTCAACTTGAAAGGTTCCATGGGCTGTCAGAGTTTGATGAAAACAAACGTAGCTGTCGGAAGCGTTTAACTGATCATAATGCTAGGCGGAGGAGGCCACCTCCCGATGTGGCCCATTTTAACCAAGCAAGGCTATCTACAATTATCTATGGTAATGTGTCAACTTGGGAAGATTGAGATTTTGCTGCACTTTAATTACATTTTAACATTTAATTTAATCTCTGTCTTGATTTGCAAAAAAGAATGTGTTCTTTAATCAAGTTGCACGATAATCTGTACAAAGTCTACTTTATATAATTGTTAATTTACAAGTGCATATATCTTCAACTCTCAGATCTACATTGGTCCCTTTTCTTGGTCCATTGCCATGTAGAGGTCAAAGGTACAGGTCTTTTAGCTGTGCAATCTGGTCTCAGGCTCTTTTAGTTTCATTTTGGGTTTTCAGATGTTGCTAAATTGGTAGAATGAATTACAATTGTTTCCTTGTTATTTGATTCATCTCTTTTCCCTTGTCTTTTATTGCATCCTTTTCTAAAGGCTTTTACCATACTGCCGAACTTAACATTACTGTTTTCTTTTACTTTCTACAATTCTAAACTATTTATCGATCTTTGAATTTGTGATTGCCCTTTCTGCGGTTGGTGCACTTTTCTTAAGCCTGCCTCACTGTTGTTTGGTGATGGAAGTATTAGCGACCTTCACTGTGCACTGCAGTGTGAGCAATCTGTCAATTAACAAGTATTACTCCATTTCAAGTAGTCATGCTGTCAACTGCTTTATGCTATATGTATACACTTCTTTGTGGTATAAATTTACACCTCCTATGGTAGTCAGTGAATGGCCTTCTTTTTACCTAAACAAGCTGACGTAGAATGAGCAGCAGATCCGAAGCATGTGACTCAACTGATAGGATTTTGCTGTGCACACCCATCCCTGCTGTCTAACTTTCTATTCTACACCTTGTCATCTGAATTGCAGTTAGGTGCCTTTTAGAGGAGGCTAGAAGTCCAACTATTCTTTTATCTGTCCGCATACATACCATGCAGACTGCAAATGTTGTTACTTATTTATGTATCTGACATGAAAAGGCTGATTTCTGTTCGAACTTGCTCAGGTGGCTTGCCTCAGATGAATACTATTTACTCGGGAGTTCCGTTTGAGAATGCCAAGTCTTCTATCAACTCGACGTGGCCAAACACATCTAGTCTGAATTTCATGCAAACAAAAGAATGTGCTTGGAAGCCCGGAAAACCTGGATGTGCTGATGGGGATCCACACGTGTGTACTGGCCATAGGCTGCCTACTACCATGACAGCTATTGCTTCAGTAAGTGATGGTTCCTATGAACTACCACCAGCCAAAGCCGCCACTGTTAAGATCCTCGGTGGAGGTAAAATGTGCTTTCTAACAATTTATGGTGTTCCTTGAGCCTTCTGTATGATTTTCACTTCTTCATTAGAAATGTAATGGAGACAAAATCAATCAGTTACAGGATGTCTGATTGTGTGTGTGTGTGTGTTGTGGCCTCTACCTGCTGCCATAGGTCTTGCAAACATTTTTATATTGTCAATAGATTGAAGCCCATCTGATGTTGGCTCTTACTCGATCACAGGTTCAGAAGAATCTCTGATCTCCTCGAGCAGCTTGGATGCTCCGCAGGATCTTCGTCGTGCTCTCTCTCTTCTGTCAACTGATTCACGTGATTCACGTAAACAACGAAAGCCTGTTCTCCACAGTATGAACAACAGCAGCATTCACAAGCCTTGGACATGTGGACTTCCTCAAACCTTAAGCATACCCAGTTTGACTGAGTACTGGAACATGGAACAGGGGCCTAGCAACTCCCAGAGGCATAACTTGACTCCGCAGAACAGCATAAGCGGCAATGGTTTTGGTAGCAGCAATTTTCCAGATTGCCTGCTTCCCTCCTCCGAGGGTCAGCATGAGTTCGGGTTTGAGTCTGTCCATCTGGACTGACAGCTTCATTCCAGTAGGTGCAACGACTTTTCCTTTTTCCTTTACAAGTTGCAACTAATAACCATACCCTTCTCTTCCTCTCTTGTTTTCTTCATGTTCTGTTGCTTATTCCATCAACAATCCGTTAGTTAATTGCTGCTGTATTTTTCAGGTACCTGCATTAAAAAGTTCCGCTCGTCATCCTCGCATGTTTGGAGATTGCGGGATTGGTTATCCAAGTGGCCGTGCTTGAAATAAAAAGGAAAATGTTGCAAACTTTTATGACTTCTCAGTAACTGTTGGGACACAGACGTGCTCTTGTTTTTCGTACTTGCATTGCAATTGTTCAGTCATACATGGCGTGGGAATGCTATAGCAGACAGTGGCTTGGGTCTTTACAACTGCATGCGCTGCCAGTGAGAAGCATTTCTACTCAGAGACAATTATGAATACATGATCTTTCACGTACCGATGTGTTTGATAGAACAAGACAAGTTAATCGAAAATTATTTCATCAAATCTGGATTGCTGTCAACGCTGCCTGATAGTGGTCCTTGCATTTCGAGCACTGCTTCACGAAGGCATCGTTCCTTGGCTGTTCTGTATTTCTAACTGAGGCTTATCCTCATCATTGTCTCTTACGAGTTCCTTGATCTGCTGAGCGGTCTCATCTCTAGTCTCGACAAGTTTGAGTGTATACCAAGCATGCGCCATCTGCTCTTAAGTTGTACTGGGTGAACCAAACCTCGAAACCTAGTTCACCACCGATAATTTCCAAATAAAACTGCCTACCGCAGAGAAGAGATCACCCGTGATTTGACAAACTTGCAGTCATTGGACTCCTTGCATGAGCATCAGTAGCACATTGAAAAATGCCGCTTTGCCAATTGGGCTGAGCGCCTCTAGCAAGAGTGGCACTTACGCCAGCAATTAGGATTGAATCTCTCAAGGAACGAACAGTGGCTAATTGTGACCGTGAAAATCTCTACTCCGGCAGCCTTGATGGAGCTGCACTCGATGTCAACCATGAAATCGCAGTCGCAGGTATTACACGCATATATGCAGTCCCCATCCAGAATGCTTTTGAGGCTCAGATGTTGCAGTAGAAGGTTGAGAAATCTCCAAATTCTTCTGCATATTTGACTCTTAACTTCACATTATACGCGAAGGGCCAGTGATCCATGAGCAAGTTCGGCTTTTGAGCTTCCATTCGATTTCGTCGAGTAAGAGCGAGCGAGGAATTGAGAGATCTGGATGATGATATCCTTCCTTTCCTGGTATGAGGAACATTTTTATCAACCTTTCAATCCCCATATCTGATATTGCTTTCGTCTTTATTGGATAATAGCCAACAAGGGAAGCTGATCTACACAATGTACATGATGAATGAAATGCACTGTCATTATTAAAATTGGTAAAATGGACAGACCTGACTACTGCACAGCAATAAAGAAATCGTGTATGACTTCATCAAAGCCAAGCTCACATGAACATCTAGATTTGAGCGGCTGGCATCCCTATTAATCAGAAATGGAAAAGATACCTGTACAGATCACATTGTTCTCAGTTGGGATGTGATTGGATTTGTATAGTACATAATTTACATTCCAGCTGTATGCTACCCGTTCATTGCAGCATTTGAAGGAGTTGAATAATAATGAAATCGTTTTTGTTCCAGGTCTGGTTCATCCTCCTCCTAACACACACAAACAGACAAGACAACCTGAACAATATTCAATCATCTGATTCCTCATTTAACGTGGCTACTTCTGATTCCGAAGCTTAGTTGGTGAGTCAGCAGATGGTTTACTCTGCTGGTATATGTGTTCGCATGAGCAGCCCACCAGGACATTCGGAGGACTTTTGAGATCGCAAGTAAATCTATCGAACTTTCACACAACAACTTGACGTAGGACAAGACAGGCAAATCGAAATTATTTCATCAAATGAATATTGTCTTCTCCAAACATTTATTATCATCCCCTGGACGGCATGTGTTCTCTCACAGTCCTTTTAGTCTTATTTCCCCATGGTCACGCTGAAGTGCCCCTACAACCTAACCAGTGAAGTGATAAGTATGAAAACTTGGACAAAGTTGAAAGGCAAGTTTAAACGATGAACTGACTAGTAAGTAGCACCTGGGGCAGGACACAGTCAATGGTTGCAGTGAATGGAGGATCCTCGGAGTGCTATACACACTTCATGGGATCTCGCCACTCCTCACAAATATCACACCAGGGGTCCTCAGGATCGGCCCCATCAAGAAGGGCATCCATCAACATCAGGGCATCTCATGGGCGCTGTGATGATATCGGATGGCAACAGGCAAGGGCAAGGTCCTGCATGGAAGGTGCAGGCTGTAGTCACAGTGATCATCTGTGCACCTGAACATCAGCTCACTCGTGTACCCCTGACAGGATTGGCACTTTTGGGGACAAGGAGGATCGAATCTCTTGAGAAAGAACAACAAGTGTTTGTGACCGTGAAAATCTACTCTGGCCTTGATGAAGCTGCATGACCATGAAATCACAACAAATGTCAGTAGATATTGCATGGGTAAATGTAGTCCCCCTCCTTAAACTTATTTAGGCAGATGCTGCAGCAGGATCTTCTAAATTTGCCAAAATTGAATTTACATTTATTGTACTGCCGAAGAACCAGGGGCTTTAGCCATTCATGAGCCAGGTGGTTGATCCTCTCTGGCAAGTCCAGTATTCCAGCTTCCATTTGATTGTGTCCGATGAGATGCAGATATCGAGCGATGGATCTGTATGATGATCTCCTTCCTGGTATGAGGGCTTTTTCATTGTTAGCTATTGTAATAGGAAATCGTATGGATACCATTTCCACCAACCATTCAATCTCCAAGTGATATTCCTGTGTCTTTGTTGTATGATAGTCAACGAGGGAAGGTGATTTGCAGAATCCACATGATGAATGCATTATCATTATTAATTTGGTAAAAAAATTTGACAACTTAACTGCTGCATGGAAATAAAGAAACCGCACCTGTAGGAATTCAAAGCAAGCTCAATGAACATCTGAAATATTCCGGAGATGTTCAACCGAGACTCGAGGATCGTATCAGAGAAGCTCCATCTCTGAGACCACTGATAAAAATTTCAGGACAAAAGTCTGTACTTTTCCTATTAAAGGAACAACCGAAGTATTCTAGGCAATATGTGCTCATTTGACCATTTTGCAGGAGCGCAGCATGTCGGCCCTCCTCTCTCTGGATCAGAATCTTATTTGAGTATGTTCATTCAGGCACACTTGAACACGAAATTGAATGGATAATGAGGTAACATGACCCAATACATAACAAGGAAAGTTGAAGGTGGTTTGCAAATGATGGATGCGTTTATTTTTATTAAACTGGTGACGGATGCGTTATCTTTATTAAACTGGTAAAACTGATAACCTACCACTGCATGGAAATTAAGAAATTCAAAGTCAATCTCCCAGCACATCTGGAGTATTTCAGCCATGTTCAACCAAGACGTGGGGATCAATGGGTTTCTTTGCAAGAACTTCACCAACCGTGCTTGTCAGGGCAAGTACAGTTTTATGAGATCTTGACTGCTGGTTCTTTCACTTTAGGTTGGTATCTTTCGATGATCCAGTAGCTCCATTGGTCGAAACCATGTAATTGAGGGTGCTCTCAAGGTGCACATCGCATGTCACGATATGTTATCATCATCCGATTAGAATCTGCGTTTTTAATGATCTGGTGTTTTCATGTGGTTCTGGTTCAGGCTGTTGCCCATGACGAACTAATGCTATCATAATCAGCTCAAGATGTCCTCGAGCATGACCAAACCCCTCCCTAAAGGCGCAATATCCTCTTATGGTCATGATATCTGCTGTGCCTGGTTAAGCTATCCGTCCTGATTTTCCACTAGGTGTCACCCTAGCTTGGCAGTATCCAACGAGCTGATGTTCCAGTGTGGAGAGCCTTCTTACTATGGTTAGAACATGCGCCTATTGTTTGGACTGTTGCCAATGGTCATCCCATATGTTACACTGGACTCGAGCTGGCTCTGATCCTCATGGCCTCTCTTCCCAGTGGTATCGATGCAGATGACAGCTGACGTGATATTCGTGAGCAGCAGAGGAGTTCCTGGCAGGATGCCCATCACACCAATGATCGTCCATTCACTGCCAAACTATTAACTGCATCTTGCCTTAGGTACCTACGTGCATAGACAAAACTTGGCAGTGTGTCTATCACTCCAGTGATCCTCTTTGACCTTGATCAACTTTCTGGCAGTAGCAGATAATCCTGGTGCTGCAAAAGAATAACATATGCATCTGACAAACACAGGGTATGTAATTGCCAGGTCAAGTTTCACCTGCAGGACTCAATTTGCATGACTGTTTTAGTTTTTGTAATTTCCAAGTCAAGTCTCACCAAATTTCATTTATTTTTCATAAGTTGCATCAACTACCTTTGTCCAGAACATTGTCTTGTCTCCTTCTTAGTATGTTTTGCAGAAGTTCTCCTCATACAAGTCATTTTTCCTAGCATTGTAGCTGATTTCAACAGTTCACAGAGTATGATCTTGGTTGACTTATGCCTCATATTCGAAACAAACAGAGCTGTATAAATGGACAAAGATGAAGAAAATTTCATGGAAGAATCTCAACTACAGGTGAGTTCTTCAAGCAGCACTGATACTTCAGAAGCATTTTGCCTCGAATCTCGAAATACATGCTTTGAAGATGCATTGTTTGCCTTTCAAATATCAATATGTTACATGGAAAAAGACGAGAATTGCCAATAATTTCACCAAATCCATATCATCTTCGACGCTGCCTGATTGTGGTCTTTAGGATGGAATCCTTGGACCACCCTGTTGCTCCACAGGTCGAAACGGTATAACTGAGGTTGTTTTCAAGGTGGAAATTGCTTGTTGCAAATTGTTATCACCATTCGATCAGAATCTGCCCTTGCCCACTGACCTGATGCTTTCAAACATCTCCGGTCCATGCCATTGCTCATCATGATCTGTTGCTATCACCATCATCTCGAGTCGATCCTAGCCTCGACGAACCCCCTTCTTGGCAGGGCCAATGCAGATGATCGCTGCTGCAATAGTTGGAGGCAGCGTGATCCCGGGCATGAGTTTGTTTGTCATTTCATCGACCCTGGACTCACTACCACCATCAACTACTAATCTTTGTCGACTGACAGTTAAATCTCACTTGCTCAGATCATAATCATCATCATCACACAACATCATGTCCAAGAAAACGTTCTTCAGTTGGCAACCACGTGAGACAATGATCTTCGGTTAGAAGTTGACTTTGCCTATTAATTAAAGAAAAGAAAATTAGCTAGACATCAGCTGGGATGTGATTGGATTTGGATTATATTATTTACATTCCAGCTGTGTATTCTAGGAGAATTGAGTCAAAATAGGGTTATTTTTAAAAATAATTCGCAAAAAATTGTTCATTTGAAAGGAATTACGAAAGTAGCGTTTTTAAACTACATCTTGGAGATGCGATTTTAGTTTTTAATGAACCGCATCTTGAAGATGCAGTTTCATTTGTATCTTGCTGGGAACTGCATCTTGAAGATGCGGCTCCCTCTTGCATTTTTTTTTCTTTTTTACGGATAGCGTTGAGGGAAGATTAATTAAATATTTAATGTGTAATACACAACGAATTCGTTTTAAAAATTTATATAAAATCTTTATATATATATAATTTTTATAAAATATTAAGAGTAAATTTTATAAGTATGAATGTTTAAATGATAATTTATACAATGAATTCTTATGTATTATAATATCTACTAAAGATTTCAATAAGCAGAAGAAGGCTTTGACGTAACTTTTCAACGTATAACACATAAGAATTCGTTGTATAAATTACTATTTACATATTAATACTTATAAAATTTACTATTAAAATTTTACAAAAATTTTACACATGTAAAAATCTGATAAAGATTTATAAAATGAGCTCATTATATATTACACATTAATTTTACTACGAGCTTGTTTTGTAAATCTTTGTCAAATATTTATATGTGTAAAATTTTTGTAAAATTTTAACAGTAAATTTTTATAAGTATTAATATATAAATAGTAATTTATATAACGAATTCTTATGTGTTATACGTTGAAAAGTTACATCAAAGCATTCGGCTTATTGAAATCTTTAGTAGATACTATGATATATAAGAATTCGTTATATAAATTATCATTTAAGCATTCATACTTATAAAATTTACTCTTAAAATTTTATAAAATTATATATATAAAGATCTGACATAAATTTTTAAAATGAATTCGTTGTATATTATACATTAAATATTTAATTAATCTTCCCTCCTCAACGTTGTCCGCAAAGAAAAAAAAAGGGAAGAGGGAGCCGCATCTTGAAGATGCGGTTCCCTGCAAAACACAAATGGAACCGCATCTTCAAGATGCGGTTCATTAAAAACTAAAACCGCATCCTCGAGATGCAGTTTAAAAACACTAGTTTCGTAATTATTTTCAAATGAACCATTTTTTGCGAATTATTTTCAAAAATTACCCTACTTTGACTCAATTCTCTGTATTCTACAGTGCAGCGTCTCTGAAGGAGTTGTTTAATAATGAATCGTTTTGACACCAGGTCTGACTTATCTTCCACCTAATGTATTCAGTGGAAGGCATACGTAGAGACATGGATAACAGAGCCAAAACATACAAGAACCCGAACTCGAACCCGAATATTTGATGATCTGACTGGGAAAAAATCTCCTCTGGCCTAATTGTTCTGTGGCTTCTGAGCTTAGTTGGGAGTTAGCTTAACGTGCTGGTGTGTGTTTATATATATATACACACACACATACACGCACGTGTGCAAGTAAATCACCATCCTCCGTTACACGATCAAAGTATTGTGGTCTGCTACAGAAAGGTGATCAGAGTAACTCTGTTCTCCCTCAGTGGTACCTATAGACTCTGAATGTCATGGGTGATTACCACAACATTCAGAGTCTGAGGAATAGGAAAAGTCTGATAAATGCAAGATTCTCTCTGGGCAAAGAATAGTTCACTTCATCTCCAGTCCTACTATTTCACCATGTATTAACTTTAGAACCTCGGAAGAAAGCACAAAAAAAAAAAAAAAAGAAATTGCACGCTTGGAGTTGAGTGGACAGAGATGGAGAAAATTTCACGGAAGAATCTCAACTGCTTGCTCTGCAGTGAGTCAGTTCTTCAAACAGCGCACCACAGATCCTTCCTAGGCATTTCTACTCGAGAGCGCACTGTTGATCTGCAGATCAATTACTGATCTTTTCACATAACAACGCCTTACATACAACATGACAAGTGGATCAAAAACTATTTCATCAAATCCATATTGTAAATACAGAAAAGAAGATTGTTAAGAAGCATTTCATTTTTCAACCTGATCCAGCCCCAGGAACTCGCCTGCATTCTTCCACTTCAACGCAGATGCCTCGGCCAAGCATTGCTTCACAAAGACCGATTCCTTGGCTCTTCTGTGCCGCTCCTTGAGTCCCTCTATTTTAGGCTTATCCTCGGGGATGTCTCTCTCAAGTTGCTCAATCTGCTGAGTTAGATGTGCAGTGATATCGTCTCTAACCTTTACAAATTTGAGTGCGAAGCAAGCATGTGCCAGCTTCTCCAGGTTGTCCCGGGCGAACTGAACATCAAAACCAAGTTTTCCACCTATAATTTCTAAATAGAACTGCCAGGTGCAGAGAAGATCACCTGTCACTTCACAAATTCTCAGTCCTTGGATACCTTGTATGAGCATCAGCAACCGCATAAGAAGTCCTGCTTTCAATGTGGGGCTAAGTGGGCAACCGGCAGCGAAGTCCCCATGTTTGTCAACTATTTGAAGATAGAAGGGTAGCAGTTCAGGTTTTACGAAGTTACTCCCCACTTTGACAAGGCGACTGCTTTCACACGTCTTATAACACAGGGACAACGATTCAAGATCAATTTTCCCAATGATTGCATGCTCCTTGAACTGTTCAAAGGCTTCATCTGAGAATTTGAAAGTTGTAGTACTATCAAACCATATTCTTTCAATTTCAGTGGAAGCATGCTCCATAAGATTGTCATCCTCCTCTGGCAGTGAATCACAGAGGCGTCCAACATTCAAAGTAAGAAACTCTTCACCATGGAAAGTAAAGTCAACATTATTCTCGACATCTGCTGCATTAGTCTCGATGTTCCTTTCCACAATCACTTCTTCAGCATCAACTTGAGCATCAGTGGCGATGACGACTTTGCCCAGAATGTGTTGTCTAACACTCCTCAGTTTTACCTCCCCATGGTTACCCTGAAGTGCCCCTACAATCTGACCGGCGAAGAGATGAATATGGGAAATCGTAAATCTTGGACACTGGTGGAACAGGCAATCTACACGATGGACTGACTAATACTAGTAGTACCTGGGGCAAGACACAGTCAATGGTGGCAGTGAATGGAGGATCCTCGGAGCGGTAGACACACATCATGGGATCTCGCCACTCCTCACAAACATCGCACCAGGTGTCCCCGGGGTTGGCCCCGAGAAGGGCATCCATCAACATCAGGGTCAGCTCGTGGCCACTGTGACGATATGGGATGGCAACCGGCAGGGGCCCGCACGAAAGGTGCAGGCTGTAATCGCAGCAATTCAGCAGGCACCTGAACAAGTGCTCGTCGGTGTACCCCTGACAGGATTGGCACTTTCGCGGATGAGAAGGATCGACTCTGTCGAGGAAGTACAGCACGTCTCCATGACCGCGAAAGTCCACTCTGGCCTTGATGGAGCTGCACGCGGTGTCCACCATGAAGACACGACCGATGCCGAGGGCGATACTGCAGGGACAAAGGTAGTCCAACGCGGAGGCACACCGGCTGTCGGTGGAGATGTCGCAGGCATAAACGTAGTCTCCCTCCTTGAACTTGCTTAGGCAGAGGTTGCAGCAGGAGCTTGTTGAGTCTCCGTTTTTAGCTCTAACTTCATCGTATGTACAGAGAACCAGTGAATGATTATGAGCTGGGTGTGTGATCCTCTCAGGCAAGTTCGGCTTTCCGGCTTCCATTTGATTTCGTCGGGTGAGATTTCCTGGACCGACCGACGGACCGACCGACCGGCAGATGTGGATGATAATCTCCTTCCTGACACGACTATCTTGTAGTTAGTTTATGTGATTAGTATTTGTATGACTGAGTTTTGAGTTAAAATACAGCTTGAAAAAAATTAATTTATAAAGAAAATAGTAATAGATAAAATATATTTTTTAATATTGAAACCCCTCCTATGGCTTTAGACAACCTAACTGCTGCTCCGCTGGATGGAAATCAAGAGAAACCCCTGCAGGAATTCAAAGGCAAGCTCGACGATCGTCTAGAGAGTATTCCGGCGATGCCCGACCGATACTCAGGGGGATTGTACCGTATCGGGGAAGCTCCATCACCGAGAAAAACTGATAGAGATCCGAGACAGAAGTCCGTATTTTTTCCTCTTAAAAAGGAACAGCCGGAACATTCGTGATCCTCTCGATTGTGCATACTCGTGAATTCTTTTATGATTTTCTCTAGTCTATGTTTGTCGACACCGAGTTTCAGAGTGTCAATCCACATGTTGGTTATAATACTGAAATTGACCAGACACATGTTTCGATTGTTCCTTCACAAGTCTACCCATTGTCCGGCTGGAAATGCTGGGGTCGGAGTTAGAACAACCGACCAGTGCCAACGGCCCAGCTTGGAGCGTTCCGTGTCTGATGGGTGAGGTGAGAGATTCTTAGATGAGTCCGTGAATTTGACTAACAAATATTTAGCACGTCATCATTAAGTATCATATCACATTTTTTTATTCAATTAAAATATTTATTTTTTAATCATTTTTTCTTACATGTCAAATATTCACTATCTAAATTCACCATATCATTCATGAAATTACTCACCTAAGAATTTTTCGGCCATCTAGTATCCCTTGTCCCACTATATTCAAGTGGCAAGGTTATGGGTCCGTGACACGTGTCATTAAAGAGGGAAGAAGACTCTCCTCGGTGATCCTTTGTCATTTCTTATGTCCTGAGTTAGAATCATCCAAAAATTCCTCCTAAAAGACATCTATTTTAACTTCGAAATTCTACTGTGAGCACAGGTAGGCACGTACGTGTAGTCAGCGATAAATATACGATAGCACGTGTTCTTTTTTAAAATTGTAACTTTACGATTGTTTTCACCTAATCACCTAGCAGAGTTGAGTTTCCGACAAATTTGTCCGAAATAAATATCTATCTTACTCATCTGGCTCAATCGGTGTCGGGGCTTTTATATTTCGGAAGAAGGCCAAGTTTCATAAGATTTTATACCATTTTTTCATGCAAATTGGTTACTTGGGCCGAAGAGAAAAATGCCAAAAAAAAGGATAGATTGTTAGTTTGTTATGTAAATTATTGTTTAAATTTTAACACGAGTAAAATTGAGCTTCGAACGATATCAAGAGATTTTGAATTCGATCCTCATAACAGAATTTTTCGTGCAGCTTTATTCTCTTGTTCTACAGATGTATTATTGAAGTGTCTCAAAGGGAAAAAAATCTTAGGTGATCCTACCTTATAATAATGTGATGAGGAAGAACCAATCAAGCTGCTTTAATTAGTGTTAATTTTGCCTACTGCTCGGGTGAATAACACTAATATGCTTGTTCGTCACATTCTGATTGGTATTTTCTTACGTCACGTGACGAGATAAGATACCTAAGAATTTCTTTAAAAAAAGGACAATTACCAATACCTGAACAGGCATATTCAGACATAACTTTGGAAGTCAGATGGAGCTCACGGTTAAGCCTCATTGATCTTTCATAAAAGTCTCTCTTCCTCATCCAAGCAGAATGACCGCTCGAGCTTCAAATTTCATTTGCTATCATCTCCTAACAGAGGAGTGGTTTCCACACTTCTAATAGATGCAGAAAACTGAACTTGCCCTCAACGTGCTCCCTGCTCGTTTACCGGCTTGCCTTAAGACCGTCCTTCTTGGTCCCATGATGGAAACTGCATAATTGAGGGTCTTTTCAAGGTGTATGTTGCTTGTCACATTATGTTATTATCGCTCGATCAGAATCTGCCCTTGTCCAACGACCTGATGTTTTCATGCACTTCTGGTTCGTGTTGTTGCCCGTCCTGATCTGTTGCTATCACCATCAGCTCATGTTGACCTTGACTTGAAGAACCCCCTTCCTGGCAATGTTTGTAGGCAGCGCAATCCCGGGCATCAGTTTGTTTGCCGCTCAGCCAATAGTCAGCTCACTGCCACCATTACAACTATTAATCTCTGTTGATTAACAGTTAATCTCACTTGTTCAGATGAGAACAATCATCACACGTTATGCCCAGGAAAACGTTCTTCACTAGGCAACCCAAGTGAGACAACACAATATTTGGTTAGAAGTTGTGTAATAACTCAATATTTAGGGGGCAAAATTTTGAAATAAGGAGGACCAAATCAAAAAGATGTAGAATGGAGGGACCAAAATGAACAAACATCATCTTCCTCAATTGCTCTCAACTGCCCACGTAAAACATGGAAATAGAAGTGGGCTGTTGAAGATCTTAACCCACGATCCCAAAACATCTGCACCACGGTAAAAATATCTTGAGTCTTTCAACGTCTTATAATCAAGGAAATCGAGCTCAGACGGTTGGTCATTTTTTTTACTTTGAATAGGACGAAGTGCGGAAGAGGAGGAACGAAGAATTATCGACGAAGTCAAAACCAGAGTTTAATCGCAGCTTTCTCAGCCAAGTGATCCCTTCAACATTAGGTAATTCAAATACATTTCCTCTGTCATTCAATCTTAGTCTTATTTTTAGTTGGGTATAAGCTAGAGAGAGAAAGCTCGGTTTGAGTCGTTAATGGCGGATTCTCGTAGAGGGCTTAAATGGACGAAAAATTTATATCTTTAGGTTGCTCATGATCTCAGGAAACTAGGGCATTTTACGGAATTCAATTCCGTTGAGCGATTTGAAAGATATCATGTTTTGAAGTTTCGAATTATGTGATGAATTGCGATTTTGGAACACAATTTTCGGGCTTGTTTCCAGGTCTTTTTGCATTCCGTTTGATTCTAAACCATAGATTACACTTCAAAGTTTCCCCAGAAACAAAAATCACTGGATTTGAATATCTGTAACTCGAGATATGAGTCCGTGAAGTCAGCCTCTTGAAATGCCGAAACTGCCATGTTTTTCATCTTAACAAACAGCTGATTTCGACCAAGATTTTAGAACTGATTTCGTCACTATTTGGTGCTCCGTTTGCTTCTAAGTTGTAGTTCGTGGTTCAAGCTTTCCAGGGACACCAAGAACTCCCGATTTGGAGGTCTGTGGACCGAGATACGAGTCCTCGAAGTTGGCCTCCCGAACAACCCGATTTTTGTTCCATGATGAAAACCCGATTTTGAGCCACTTTTCCCTATCGAATCATCTGCCTTTTGAACAATAATTTATGTCCAAATTGTAGTTTGTGATGCAAGATTTTCATAGACACCGAGAACACCCGATTCGGTTGCTCGAGGAGGGAGAATTGACTCTTCAAAATAGGCTAGTCGGGCAGCCAAGAACTGAAATTTCCCGAACGAACTGAAACTTCGAAACGCCCGTTTGGCCTAATCTGAGCTCTGATTTCAACGATTTTCATATGGCTGAGCTCGTAATTGAATTTACTATTTTCTGTGATTTTTATGGATTTTTACGAATTATTTTATTTTTCTCGAATTTTTCAATAATAATAAATTTTATCGATTCTAGAAGTTATGCAGTCGTTTCCGAGTCATAAATACTTTATGGTAATAGTTTATGAAATTCTATCAATCAAAGTATGGGACATATTATTTAGAAACCGATCTGAGGGTAGGATAGATATTTTATCAGTTGAGGAATTATTAGGACCGCCTAAGATATTTCAGAATATTGTGTAGTGATATATAGTTTCAATTATAGGTTCTTCTTGTGATTTGGATCGAGACTCTGAGCTCCTGATTACGGGATAGTTAAAGTAAGTAACTTGGGACTCACTTCTATTGCTTGTGAAACTGTGAAATGTTATTTTATGCATATCATGATTATTATCCTGAAATTATTATATTTAATGAAATGAGCATGAAATATTATTTATGATTTTTAAAATGAGGATCAAGTGTCGGAAAATTATGTAAGTGCAATTTTACTGAAAAGTGCATAAATTGTTTGATGATTGAATTATTGATTTTACGTATTGTGAAAGATGAGTTATTTATGTGAAATTATATGAATTTATTGAATTGTGAAAAGTGGTTTGGATTTGAATGATATTATGTTTTTGATTTGAGGCTCATCTGTCTACTACGTACCGAGTATTGCAATACATTAAACGCGCTAGCTAGCGAATTATCTGGGTCGAACCGGCGACGCAACCGGCAGAATCTCTGGGTCGGACCGGCGACTATACCGGCGGGTCTGTGTGACAGGACGAAGTGTCACCGTAGTATAAAAGACAATGAGTGTAAAATATCTGAATCTGATTATTGAAATTTCTGAATATTGGAAAATCTCCGAATGAGTTATATGACTTGAAATTATTATCCGAACTATTTATGAATATTTTGAAATATTTCGAAATGCATATTTTTATGAAGGATGAGACTTTGAGTTTCAAGAAATGCAAAAGATTGTTTCAAATTAACGGTTATGAATGAGAAAATGTTTATGTCGATGCTTGATCCGGTAGGAGTGAGAACCGGTTACTTACTGAGCATGTGGAGCTCATCCCAATTTCTCCTTACCTTTTTCAGATCCGAATCAGAAGAAATTTAGGAGAGTAGCATCTAGCAGGGTCGCTCGAGGATCAGGTGCCTAGAAGATTATTTGCATTTATTCATAGTGTTCTTTTTTTTTTCTTAGTATTGGAAACTTCCGATATTTGAACAATTTTAAGATTTTCAAGTGTAAATCTTCTCTTTAGTATTGAATTCTATTGTCAGACATGTTAATTATTGATTCTCATGAAGAGGAAATTTTGAAAATACTATGAGTTAAAAGTGTGTTAGTTGGCTTCGTTTACTATGGGACCGAGTCGGGTCTATTAGTGAACGGCCAGTCACGAGCCCATTGCTTGGAACGAAAATGGGGCGTGACAAGTTGACTTGCCTGCAGATTCTGTGGCTGGCTTCTGAGCTAAGTTGCTAACTAGCTTAACGTGCTTATGTACTGTGCGCACATATATATACACATATATTCACAGGAGCAGCCCATAAGCAGATATGCATGTAAATTACTGTCCTTGATCACACGATCAGAGTATTGTGGTGTGCTGTATAAAAGGGATTGGAGTAACTCTGATCCGTTTCTCTGTGCTACCAGTCACCACGACATCCGGAGTCTGATAAATAGGAAAAGGTCTGATAAATGCAAGATTCTCTCACCTCCAGTCCTACTGTTCAACATTGTATTGATTCTCGAATCTCGGAAGGAAACACAAGAAAAAAATTGCACACTCGGAGTTAAGTGGACAAAGATGAGAGAATTTCAAGGAAGAATTTCAACAACATGCTCTGCAGTGGGTCCTCCAAACAGCATAGAACATTCATCAGCATTTTCACTCTAGAATCCACATATCAATTTATTGATATTTTAACATACCTACAAGTTACACACAAAAAGACAAGTGAATCAAAAATTATTTCATCAGATCCATATAATGACCTTTGAATGTCAATCTCCAATAGGCTCATTACCTACCTTGATAGTATGGAATGTTAGAGACTGGTCATTTGAAGTGGAATGATCAATCAAGCATGTGAAGGGCAAATCTATGCTTTCCACATTGTACAAGCTCGCTTTTACATGGTTCATACACTCAGTTTGGAAAGAGAAATGCACGAATCTTTCAGAAAGGATTTAGACCATCAAATCTCAAAACTACCGTCATATATATTTTGTAGTTAAAAGCAGCTTCACTCCCAAAATTAAGTTAAAAATTAGATCAGAACCCCCAACTTAGGGCATTGAAGATGTACATTTTGTGACCAATAACTTCTTGTATATTCATTTTACTTAATGAAATTATTACAATTATCAAAAAAAAAACCTTGACAGTATTTTAAGAAAATAAGCATTTCATCAACCTGATCCAGCCCTAGAAACTCCCTCGCATTCTTCCACTTTAACGCAGATGCCTCAGCCGAGCACTGCTTCACGAAGACTGATTCCTTTCCTCTTCGATATTGCTCCTTGAGTGCCTCTATTTTAGGCTTATCCTCAGGGATGTCTCTCTCAAGTTGTTCAATATTCTGAGTTGGATTTGCAGTGATATCGTCTCTTGCCTTTACAAATTTGAGTGCATAGCAAGCACAGGCCAGCTTCTCCAGGTTGTCCTGGGCAAACTGGACATCAAAACCTAGGCCTCCACCGAGAGCTGCCAAATAAAACTGCAAAGAGACGAGAAGATCTACTGTCATTTCACAAATTTGCAGTCCTCGGGTGCTTTGAATGAACACCAGTAACAACATAAGAAGTGCTGCTTTTCCCATGGGGCTTAGTGGGCAACCAGCAGTGAAGTCCCCTCATTTGTCGATCAGTTGAAGATACAGGGGCACCAATTCAGGGTATACCGAGTTACTCCCAACTTTGACAAAACGAGGTCATCCTTCCAGCCAATGAGCTGACATCAGTCCTGACAAATCAAGTGCACCAGTGATGGCAATGGCGTGTGCTCCTTGAACTGTTCAAAGGCTTCATCTCAGAATTTGAAAGCTATAATATCTGTATCTACATCCATATTTATGTCCTCAGTTGACAATCTTTTTTGTTTGTTTCGAGAAAGATATCGATCAATTCCGATTCTTTCTTTTTCTATTGATTCTTCTCCGATCGAGATCATAAGCGCCATATCTTCTTGAGGCAGCAAAGCAGCCAAGGTTTCACTATAGGAAGCAGTAAACTCTTGACAAAGGCGTAAACGGTCATTGATCATCCTTTCCATGATCGTTTCTTCAGCATCACCATGCTGCGCACTCTTCTCTTCTCCTGAACCTTGGTTGGTGGAGCCGTGAGCAGTGACGACGACACAGCCTGGAATGTGTTCTCTCACAGTCCTTAGTCTTACATCCCCCAGGTCACCCTGAAGCGCCCCTACAACCTAACCAGCCAAGTGATAAGTATGAAAACTTGGACAAAGTTGAAAGGCAAGTTTAAACGATGGACTGACTAGTAAGTAGTAGTACCTGGGGCAGGACACGGTCAATGGTGGCAGTGAATGGAGGATCCTCGGAGTGATAGACCCACTTCCTAGGATTGCGCTGCTCCTCACAAATATCGCACCAGGAGTCCTCAAGGTCGGCCCCATTAAGGAGGTCATCCATCAATGTCAGGGTCAGCTCGTGGCTGCTGTGATGATATTGGATGGCAACCGGCAAGGGCCCACATGACTGGTGCAGGCTGAAGTCACAGCCATACTCAATGCACTTGAACACCAGCCCACTCTTGTATTCCTGACAAGATTGGCACTTTTGCGGACGAGAAGGATCGAATCTCTTGAGAAAGAGCAACAAGTGTTTGTGACCGTGAAAATCTACTCTGGTCTTGATGAAGCTGCATGCTACGTCCAGCATCAAATTACAGTAAACGTCAGAGTAGATATTGCTCTCATAAAGGTAGTCCCCCTCCTCAAACTTATTTAGGTAGATGCTGCAGCAGGATCTTCTAAATTTGCCAAATTTGAATTTACATTTATTGTATCGGCAAAGAACCAGTGGCTTTAGCCATTCTTGAGCCAGGTGGTTGATCCTCACGGGCAAGTCCAGCATTCTAGCTTCCATTTGATTGCGTTGGATGAGATGCAGAGATGGAGCAAGCGACCGACGGATCTGGATGATGATCTCCTTCCTGGTACGAGGGCTTTTTCATTGTTAGCTGATGCAATAAGCAACCGTATGGATACCATTTCCACCAACCATTCAATCTCCAAGTGATATTCCTGTGTCTTTGTTGTATGATATCAACCAGGGAAGGTGATTCGCAGAATGCACATGATGAATGCATTATCATTATTGATTTAGTAAAAAATTGACAACCTAACTGCTGCATGGAAATAAAGAAACCACCCTTGTAGGAATTCAAAGGCAAGCTCAATGAACATCTGGAGTATTCCAGCGATGTTCAACTGAGACTCGGGGGTCGTATCAGAGAAGCTCCATCACTGAGACAACTGATTAAGATTCCATGACAAAGTCCATGCTTTTTTCGTGTTAAAGGAACAACCAAAGTATTCAAGGCAATATGTGCTAATTTGATTGTTTTGCAGAACTGGAGCATGTTGGCCATCCTCTCCCAGGATCAGAATCTTGTTCTAGTATGTTTCGTTCGGGCTCACTTGAACACAGAATTGAGTGGATAATGGGGTAACATGATCCAATTATTCATAACAAGGAAAGGTGAAGTTGATTTGCATTATCTTTTCTAAACTAGTATAATAAACAACATATTAGTGCATGGAAATTAAGGAAACCAAAATCAATCTGAAAGCCCGTCTACGTCTAGAGTATTTCAGCCATGTTCAACCAAGACACGGGGACCGATAGGTTTGTTTGCATTTCCCACTCAAAACATTTTGATTTTAAGAACACTGACACTGATGTGCTCTACATCAACATATTATGCTGCATGAAAATCCTCATCTTTTTCGTTGCTGCTCTTATGGTGTGGGTGCCTGTTTTTGCAGTGGTCTATACTTGGCTACTGAATCCATCTTTTGCTACCTTTTCCATTTCCCTGCCATACCTCATGCTTGTGTTGCATATTCCCGAGATTTTCCAACCTTAAACTATGAAATCCATGTTTTTTTAGAAGCAGCTTCTCCAACTAGTGTACTGGTGCAGTAGCAGCACATATATCAAGAAATTATTCATCTTTAAGGGCTGATTGCCAATGCTTAAACAGCTAGGAAGTTAGAGCTCATAGTCAAACCTCATATTCGATTGATTTTTCCATGGAGACTCTGTTCCTCAATATAGCAGAATGATCACTTAGGCTGTTTCATATCCCTTTTCAATACAACTATATTAGTTTCTTTCATTTCCAAGAAAAGTCTCAGCTAATTTCAGCATAAATTGCCTTTCTTCAGGACATTGCTTTGTCTCCTTAATTTGTTTTGCAGAAGTTCTCTGCATACAATTCATTTTTCCTAGCATTCTAGCTCATTTCAATAGTTCATGGAGTACAATCTCAGTTAACTTATTCCTCATACTCGAAATAAACAGAGCTGTATAAATGGACAAAGATGAAGAAAATTTCGAAGAAGAATATCAACTGCACACTCTAAGGTGAGTTGTTCAAGCAGCACTGATACTTCAGAAGCATTTTTGCTTGAATCTCGAAATAAATGCTTAGAAGCTGCATTGTTGGTCTTTCATATATCAACAAGTTACATCAAAAAAGATGAGAATTGCCAATTATTTCACCAAATCCATATCATCTTCGATGCTGCCTGACTGTGGTCTTTAGGATGGAATCCCCGGACCACCCTGTTGCTCCACAGGTCGAAATGGTGTAACTGAGGTTGTTTTCAAGGCAGACGTTGCGTGTCACCAACTGTTCAAATCATTAGATCAGAATCTGCCCTCGCCCAACAACTGATGTTTTCATGCACCTCCGGCTCATGCTGTTGACCATTATGATCTGTTGCTATCACCATCGGCTCGAGCCAACCCTGGCCTCCATGAACCCCCTTCTTGGCAGGGTCAGTGCAGATGATCGCTGGTGCAACATTTAGAGGCAGCATGATCCCGGGCATGAGTTTGTTCGTCATTTCATCGACCCTGTACTCACTACCACCATCAACTACTAATCTTTGTTGACTGACGGTTAAATCTCACTTGTTCAGATCATAATCATCATCAATACAAAACATTATGTCCAAGAAAATGTTCTTCAGTCGGCATAGGCAACCAAGTGAGACAAAGCAACATTCGGTTAGAAGTTGACTTTGCCCATTAATTAAAGGAAGGAAAAATAGCTACTCATCAGCTGGGATGTGATTGGCTTTGGATTATATTATTTACATTTCACCTGTGCATTCTACAATGCAGCATCTGAAAGAGTTGTTTAATGATGAATCATTTTTACGGCACACAAGGTCTGAATCATCTTCCTTTCAGTGGAAAGCATATATAAAGGCAAAGTTACACGGCCAAAACATGCAAAAACCTGAATATTTTATGATCCGACTCCTCATTTTACATAAAAGAATCTCATCTGGCCTAAATGTTCTGTGGCTTCTGAGCTTAGTTGGGAGTTAGCTTAATGTGCTGGTGTGTATTTATACACACACACACACACTCACGTGCAAGTAAATCGCTGTCCTCCATTACACAATCAGAATATCGTGGTCTGCTACAGAAAGGTGATCAGGTTAACTTTCTTCCCATCATTCCATCAGAATCTGCCCTTGCCCAATGACCTGATGCTTTCACGCACCTCCGCTCATCATGATCTGTTGCATTGCTATACCCATCAGCTCAAGTAGACCCTGGCTTCTGACGGACCCCCTTCTTTGCAGGGTCAATGCAGATCATCGCTGGTGCAATATTTAGAGGCAGCGTGATCCCGGGGCATGAGTTTGCTCGCCATTTCGTTGACCCTGTACTCACTACCACCATCAACTACTAATCTTTGTTGATTGACAGTTAAATCTCACTTGTTCAGATCATAATCACCATCATCACACAACATCATGTCCAAGAAAACGTTATTCAGTCAGCATGGGCAACCAAGTGAGACAAATCAATATTTGGTTAGAAGTTAACATTGCCTATTAATTAAAGGAAGGAAAAATAGCCACACATCAGCTTGGATGTGATTGGATTTTGATTATATTATTTACATTCCAGCTGTGTATTCTGCAGTGCAGCATTTTTGAAAGAGTTGTTTTAATAATGGATCGTTTCCACACCACACACCAGGTATGAATCATCTTCCTCCTAATGTATTCATTTTCAAACCATTCCCATCAACCTTTCAATCTCGACCTGACATTAATGCTTTGTCTTTGATTGGATAATAATTATAGTCAACAAGGGAAAGGAAGTTGGTTTTGCGCATCCTGATGGATGACGGATACATTACCATTGTTAACTTGGGAATTCAGGAATCTGTTTCTTCAAGTTTGAGGAACACAATAATCTAAAAGAAAAAAGAAACTAATCATCACGTGGAGCAGAGTTTCTGTAAGGAATCGTAAATCTTGATTTTGTTTAGTTTAGTTGAAGTTGACAACCATACCACTTGGAAGATTGAAGCTTTTCACATAGATCTTCCGGAGGCATTTCTACTCTGAGAATGCATTGTTGATCTGCAGTTCGATTATTGATATTTTCACATAACGACACATTACATAGAGCAAGACAAGTGAATCAGAAATTATTTCATCAAATCCATATCATAATCTTTGAAAATAGAGAACAGAAGGCCGTTAAGAGGCATTTCATTCTTCCTGATCAATCCAGCCCCAGGAACTCCCCGGCATCCTTCCACTTCAACGCGGATGCCTCAGCCAAGCATTGCTTCACAAAAGCTGATTCCTTGCCTCTTTTGTATTTCTCCCTGAGTGCCTCTATTTTATGCTTATCCTCAGGGATGTCTCTCTCGAGTTGTTGAATCTTCTGAGTTAAATCAGCGGTGATATCGTCTCTAGTCTTCACAAATTTGTGTGCATAGATAGCGCACGCCGCCTTCTCCAGGTTGTCCCGAGCGAACTGAACATGGAAACCTAGTTTGCCATTCATAAGTTCTAACAAGAACTGAAAAGAGACGAGAAGATCGCCTGTCATCTCGCAAACTAGCATTCCTTGGATGCATTGCATGTGCATCAGTAAAATCCTGAGAAACACTGCTTTGCCAGTGGGGCTAAGCGGGCTACCAGCAATGAAATCCCCATATTTGTCAATCAGTGGAAGATATAGGTGTACTGCTCCAGGGGGTACAAAGTTACTCCCGACCTTGACAAACTGATGTCCTCCTTCCGACCAAGCATCGGGTAACACGTCTAACAACCATGAAGATACACCGATTTTGCCGGTGATGGCAAGCTCCTCGAACTGTTTAAAGGCTGCATCTGAGAATTTGAAAGGGACGACACATTCAAAGGGTTTGAGGCCTCTTTTACAGAGTTCTTTGACAGCACACTGCACGAGCTCCCAGTCCTCCCAAGGCAGCCAATCAAGAACGCTTTCACCTTCCAAATTAATGAACTCTTCTTCTCCATGAAAATCGTTCTCTAAGTCTACAGCCTCGGTCTCGAACTCCCTTTCCGTGAATACAAAGCCTGGGATGTGTTGTCTCACACTCCTCAGTTTTACTTTTCCATGGTCACCATGAAGTGCCCCTACAATCTAACCAGGGAAGAGATAAGCATAAGGAAAACACTAAGTCTTGGATAGAGTGGAAAGGCCATTTGAAGCCATGGACTAGTCAGTAGTACCTGTGGCAAGATACAGTCGATGGTGGCGGTGAATGGAGGGTCCTCCGAGCAATACACACACTTCCCGGGATCGCGCTGCTCCTCACAGATATCGCACCAGGAGTCCTCCGCATCTGCCCCGTCGAGAAACGTATCCTTCAGTGCCAGGGTCAGCTCGTGGCCGCTGTGGCTATACTGGATGGCAACCGGCAAGGGCCCACACGCAAGGTGCAGGCTGTAGTCACAGCCGTCCTCCGAGCACCTGAACAAATGCTCGTCCGTGTACTCTTTGCAGGATTGGCACTTCTGCGAGGCAGAAGGGTCGACTCTCTCGAGGAAGTACAGCAGGTGTTCGTGACTGCGAAAGTCTACCCAGGCCTTGATGGAGCCGCACGCGATATCCAACGTGAAGACACTGCCGGCTTCGGAGGGGATACCGCTGGCGTAAACGTAGTCCCCCTCCTGGAACTTGCTTAGGCAAAGGCAGCAGCAGGAGCATGTTGAGTCTCCGTATTTAGCTCTAACTTCATCGTATGTATAGAGAACCAGTGATCCATGGGCGGGGTGTCTGGTTCTCTCGGGCAGGTTCGGTTTTCCAGCTTCCATTCGATTTCGTCGGATGAGATTTCCTAGTCCGTCCGACAGACCGACAGATCCAGATGATGATCTCCTTCGTGGTACGAGGACGACTACGTCGTCGTTAGTTTATGTAGTAAGTACCCGCATGGCTACCGTTTCCATCAATCAAGTCAACCTTTCAATCTCCTTACCTGATATTGCTCTGTCTTCATTGGACGATTGTCAACAAAGGAAGGCGATTTGCAAAATGCACATGAGGGTTGCATTATCATAATTCAATTTGGCAAAATTGACAGCCTAACTGCTGGATAGGGCAATGAAAGAAACCCCTGACTGTTGGAATTCAAACGCAAGCTCGACGAACATCGACAGGATTCCATTGAATGTTCAACCGAGAATACAATAGATTCTTGCCTGAGCTTAGTTCTCCATATTATTCGTAAACTCTACCATGTCACCGTTTTCTATTCATTTAAAATATTCATTTTTTTTCAATCATATTACTTACGTATCTAACATTCATTAATTAATTTTATCATGTCATCCGTGAGCTCGGCTGATATGGAAATATTTCCGAGACTGAATATTACATTTGGGTACGGACTTGACACGTGTAATTCCATGGGCGTCCACGACGGCCCAAGAAACGAAGACCGACCAGGGCCAACGGCCCAACGTGGTGGGTTCCGTGTCTAATGGGGTGAGGCCTCTCATCCCTAATCTCACTACGCACACCTAGCAAAGTTATGGTGCCCATGACACGTGTCGGTAAAGAGAGAACATTCTATCCAAGCTGATCATCCATTGTCATTTCTTATGTGACCAGGTAAAATTATCGAAAATTCCTTAAAATTTCTGGAATCGGCGACAACCTCTGTTTTAGTCTACCGTGTGAACTTTCTACATTTACCAATAGAAAGTACAAAAGACATCCATCTTAGGTTCAAAAATTCCATTGTAAGTGCAATTAGCAATAAATATAATGATATCACGGACTTTTTTATTTCAAAGTGTTAAAAATTAAAAATAGCACATCTCTTCAATCACTTTTTAAAAATAGCACCAATTTACACAAAATTGAAAAAATAGTACTAGTTTATGTGAAATTTCACATTTGCCCTTGAGCTCTCTCTCTCTCTCCTCTGCAACCTTTCCTCCATTTCGTAGCTCCCTCTGCCGACCTCTTCTTCCTCTTCCTTCTACAGCCGATGTTGGGCGACGGTGCAATGGGCGTTGACGGGCGACAAACGACGGAGCGATGGGCGTCGAGCAAGGCAACGGCGTGACGGGCTTCGAGCAGCCGGCGTTGGGCGACAGCGCGACTGGAGCTGGGCGACGGGTGACGGGCGACCGGTGCTGGTGCTGTAGGCGGCGGCGGCGACAGCAGGAGGAATAAGAAGGAAGAAGAAAAGCGAGGGAGAGTTTTGGGTGAAAATGAGGAGGGTATTTAGGAAATTATGAAAAAATTAGTAAAAAGAATATAAACAACGGTGCTAGTTTTGCAAAGTCTTATAAAGTGGTATTAATTTTGAAATTCATTATTTTATTGATGCTTGAAAAATTTTGACCTCTATTGCAAATCGCATGATGAAGTATAGTTATCGATAAATTTCTCGAAAATAAATCTCTTTTAACTCAATCAGTGTCGAGACTTTTCTATTTCTGAAGTAGCCCAAGTCTGAAAATTTTATACTTTTTTTTTTCTGCAAATTGGTTATCGGGGCCCACGAGAAAAATGCAAAAAAAAAAGAGAGGAAAAGGCCATGTTATTTGAGAATAAACCTCCCTCCAGCTCCCTGCATAAATTATTATTTACATCTTAATGCATGTGAAATTAAACTCGTAAAAATTATGAAAGTTTTATATTTATTAATATGAAAAAAGAATTCACGTAATAAATTTATTTTATATATCACACGCTAAATTTTGACTGGAATGAACCGAAGGAAAGTGCACGATTCCCTCCTGTTCGTCAAGGATAACGGGATGAAGTTGGATTGGCTCGCCGCCTTGTTGAAAAAAAAGAATAAATACTAAAATTGAGAAAAATAAGAAAAAAAATAGTGAGTTTGGATACAGTATTACGATTATTTAATCCTCAAAAGTTTAAGTCGTTAAAGTAGTGATATTCAATTCTCTTATAAATATAGATTTATTCTTCAATCCAATCGATGTAAAATTTAATTATCAATACATGCTCTCATATGACAATGTAACTTACGTGATCCTTAAACACTCACCCTTAACGTACACTTGACCTAAAATTGAATATTTTTCTTCTGATCTCGAACGAAAGGTGACAAGATGGGCCTTTTTTTCTTAATACTCGGGCTAACAAACGAATCATACTTTTTTTCATGCTCGATAAATTAACCGACAAAATCAATATTTTTCCCTTCTAATCTCAAATTTAAATGATCACGAGTTCCACGTTCGAGTCAGTGTACTGCGAGCTCACACGAAAATTTGCCACAATATTATCTAAAATTTGTAACATCACATGACAGCTGAAAACGACAAGCAAGACTGAGGGTGTGTGATCTTTTTATCTAGTCATTCTCGAAGGAGATCAGATTACCTCAAGACATCAGCTCAGCCGCCCCCCAACAAGATCCAAGGTGGAACAAAGACTGAGATAAGTAATATTTTTTATTTGAGAAAACGACCGCAAATTTCTTGTGGATTTCTCACAGGGAGTAATACATTAAAATTTAGTGTTGCGATATCGTCGTTAATTTAAAATTAATTATATATTTGATTTTCATTATCAGCCTCTCTCATACACGTTCTATTCCATTCCTTATCTTATTCCTTTTTATTTCAATTTATATAATATAATCAAAAAAATTTATTATTATCTCTATTACTTCTAGGTATAATACAGGTAGTTGGTCTTTTTTTTAATCTTTTAAAAATACCCATGATCACTAACCTTTTGACCAATAGAAAAAATACAAGTCATGATGAAATTGAAAAGTCGCTCATAAAAACATAACTGCAATTTCAAGTCATAACTATCTCTACTTTTCTTTTTTCAAGTATATATTTTATTTTTTATAATACATATTATAAAACGTTAAAAATACTACAAAAATTAACACTCAATTGTAAAATCATATCAACTATTATCACATAAAAATAATATAACTCTGTATTCAATTATACAATTGACAATTTCGTACGTAGTACGGGAGGATGGCTAGTAAATTATCTATGCCCAAATATCTCGAGGTAGGAGGATGAATTGGGTCTCTTATGGAAGTGTGGGCGCTCGCATGTCAATTGAGATTAACGTGCCATGTCATGTACGTACGTATACGTTCCTTTATCGAATAATTGCTTCCACGAAAAAAAAAAAAGAAGAAAAACCTTATCGTCATTACTGTATTTTAAATATAATCTATTTAAATGTACATGGAGCTCTTTAAAATATCTTAATGGTACTATGCTTTAACTGTGATTCGATCACCGTGATGCGGCGTGCTATCAATGAGCACCATGGAGCCCATATGTGACGCGCTATGTGATCGAATCAAGGCCAAGTTATAGTACAATCAATGTATTATAAATTTTTTCCTAAAATATTATAAATATAATTTCCCTATAATCGAGTGTCATGTCCGACTAGTTTTTTGTCATATATCACATATCAACGAATAAATTCTTGAGCGAATCAAACTCATGAATGACATGATCGAATTAAGCATTATATTTGATACATTAATAAAAATTAATATACCTAAACCTAGACTTTTAGGTGCAAATATCTGTTACTTACCCTAAATTCACTTCCGGGGTTGGTTCTTCCACATCACCGATAAAGGCACTGACTCATCCGGCTGAAGCCTGGGGGCCAAAGAGGAGGTGATAGGCTCTGGACATGAATTCTCTTCAGTTCTAAGACACTAAATCTAAAATCTTATTAAATAAAAAGAACTATAGTATCTTTATCAATTTTCTTTTTTTTAATAATTTTTTTAAAGTACATAAGAGATGTATTGATTTAGAAATAGTAGAAGAAAGAAAATAAAAAAAACATAGATATCAAACTCAGAATTTCTGGATCACTGAACGCCGCGGTTATTGGGGCTTCATGCAAAAACGGCTAGGCCCTAGGGCGCTATTCAAGAAAAAAAATGGAATCTACCGCTAACGTCAGCAAGTTGACCCCACCGTCCCATCGCAGCGGGCCACCATCTCCACCTCTGGCGTCGAAGCTCCAATCTCTGAAGAGGCGGAGGGGGAGAAAATCTCTATAAATAACGCCTCAGTGGATCCAGAGTTAAGCTTTGAGCTCGAAGACGGCAATACCAACTCCCCGGAGTAGACTAGCCGTCCTACCTCGCTCCCTCTACCTCGCTCCCTCTAACTCCCTCCCTCCCTCCCATTACTCAAGCATGGTCGGATCCTCTCTTGACAGCTGCAACCTGGCAGCGAAGCCTTACCCTCCTCCCCGCTTCTCCACCGTCTCCAACATCAAGTTCCTCTGCAGCTACGGCGGCAAGATCCTCCCCCGTTACCCTGACGGCAAGCTCCGTTACCACGACGGCGAAACCCGTGTCCTCTCCGTCAGCCGCTCCATTTCTTTTGCCGGTCAGTTCATGCTCCTAGTACATTCCAACCTTTTCTCCCCCTTTCTGGCTGCGTGTCTGTGGCTGTCGTCGTCATTGTGTTCAGTATCTGGTCCTGCTTTAAGCAGATTAAGGGATCGAGATTTCATTAGAAAGGTTCAAGGTCAGAGTCGCAAAAGATCCGAGCGTGTCATTAATGCTTAGACAAACAGATTATTTGAGTTAGTGTGTTGGTTCTATTCGATTGTTCCTTTCCTTTTGCTCCCGCGCTTCCTTTCCTAAAGTCTCAGTATTCTTTTTTTCCGGTTAAAGATTGATAGAACATCGATAGCATGACAAGGAACTAGGAGACAATGCATATAGATAACTATTTGAGCTGGCTGCTTGATCCGTGGGTCGTTTGCTGGATGCATTTGTCTTAATATGGGATTTGTTTCAAAGTGAGAATTTTACAATTCTGGAACAGAACTGATGGTGAAGATGAGGGAACTCTGCGGCACGGCCATGACTCTTCGGTGCCAGTTACCGACTGAAGATCTAGATGCTCTGGTATCAATCACCTCCGATGAAGATTTGGCCAATATCATCGAGGAGTACGATCGGGCAGCTTCTCCTCCTTCGGGTCTAAAGATCAGAGCTTTCCTTTCACTGCCCAAGTCTGCCAAAAAATTCTCCCCTCCATCTTCGCTAGCTTCCTCTTTGAGGTCATCTCCACCGTCTTGTAGTACCACTGTCGGATTTAGCCAGAGGTTTTTGCAGCCTGTGATGCCCAAGCCAGTAGTTTTTCCTCTCTGCATGGAAAAGTCTGCTGGGAAGATGCCTCGGCATTATCTTTACCGAAGTGCCGGCCATGTCTACATTGTGCACAATGAAAATCACTGTCAAAAGCCCATCTCAGGGCGCTAATCACAACTCTGGCTGTTGGTTGCAGATGAATGGTTAAACTTGCCTCTATAAGGACATATATCAGTAAAGAAGGGAGTGAAGAAAGTGTATATGATGTAATGGGAAGATGCAAACATGTAAAGGATTGTTTTTTGTTCTGTTCCCATCAATGAATGTCACTCCAATTTCATTTTGGTTGGATCAAGAATGTGATGGTGGGTGAGATGTTCATTGCCTGAAACAATTTCCATTAAGAAAGCTATCCACTATCCCGTGAATCATTTGCACTTATTGGTGCTACTGGATGCTGCATGTCTTAGTTCAGATCCATATGTCGTGTTTCCCGCCCTCCATTTCCCCGTGCATCAATTAGTCGTTCTTTGTGGCTTGAGGCCTGTCCTTATACTCTGTTAACGTTCATCTGCTGTCTGATTATGATTGCATTTGTCGTGATCATACTCTATTTGACACCCTGTATATTTGCTTGCGTTGTTTTAGTTTTTCATATTTGCTTACATCTTTACTTGTTTGGTTATGCTTGCTAATTTTTGCTTTTTGCAGCATGCAAGACATTACTGGAAGATAAAGAATGATGTTTTATGTATCTGAGTTCGAAGTTCAAGAGATGCAGTTCCCTTTCTGTCATTGCAGATTGATAAGGGGAAAACAAATGAGTGAAATCTCTCTTTTGGAAGCAAAGTCCTTCAACCATGGGATCTACTTAGGTAACAATATTTCTGTTCAAACACAATCAGTTTAGCCACTATTATCTCTGCATAATGGTGTCTTTCTTTTCTGAACGTTTCCCTAAGAATTTTATGGCATGCCGTTTATATTTGATGGAAAACTAATATGGAGCTTCATTAGAGCGAAAAAAAAGGAGGGGAAAAATGATTTTCCACTTTATTGGGATACTACAAGATGGTGTAAACTAAACTTTTTTTGGGTGAGTCTGAGTTATGGATTCCAGCACTTTCTATATGGGCCCCCTATAGAGAGGCTCTTGGACAGAGTGGTGAGAGTGAGGGACAAATGCTTCATCTCATCCTGCGGTTGGGACAAATCTACTTCTCAGATCATCTCGTTCTTTCTAACACATCCCCCAGAAACAAGTTGTGATAGCTCAGAGTGGATTCATGAATTATTGGAAGTCACCAAATTCTGTATTCTTGCCCAACAAAATAATTGACTGATACTGGAGGTACTGTCTGCAGTGTTAGGATATTTTAGAGGATGCATAATAACGCTAGAGGTCCGTGCTTCAAGGGCTGTTAGTAGGGATCCTGTCGAGATTGCTATTATATCTCTAACATTCCCCCCAAAAAAATGTTTACATCTGTTTTTTCTGGTGGATTTAGATGACAACTAGAAATTGTTGATATGGTTTGTTTGCACTTGCACAGATTTCACTGATTTCTGCTTGGAGGTGATGGAAAATTGGTGGTTCCATGTAGGACTGAGTAACTGTAAGGTTCAATACAGAAAATTGGTGGCTCCATGCTTCGAGGGAAGAGTACCCAAAAAAAAGGGATTTCTTTTAGCTAGGACATGGAGGAACGGACAAGCACCATAAAGAGACATCATAGTGTTATCGTATTTGTTTTTATGGCAAGTCAATATCACTGTCAGGTTGCATGGATGTTGCTATCCAATTGGATGCAAATAGAACTTGCTATGACCTGGGGATAAGAGTTGGGCTTGGTCAAGATATTTTTTTGGATAGTCCTGGTATTTCCTGGAGTTGGAAAAGAACCATAGCCACATCCAATCAAGTTTCCTGAGAAAGACCGTCCAATTGTGTCTCATGCAAAGAAGAAGATTTACTCTGCTGTTCCAGCTGTGGAAAAGGATTGAGATTATGTCCACCGGTCAAGAAGACAAGCATCGTGAAAGAGATCTCAGAGCTATAATATGAGCATAAAGATAAAAAGCATGTTAAGGTATATCCTGGCCCGCCATGTGCGATCTTTTTGGCCTCCCTGTGAGCTGTTGTTTTCTGAATCAGAGGTGCCCGAGCTCTGAGCAGTGTATCTATTAATCTTTCATCGTGCCATTCAAAAGATCTACGCGAACCATATCGTTAAAGCTTTTCAGGTGTGATGTTGATATTGACAGAGATTCTTTTTCTTCCTGTTGGAAAAGACACTGAGATATGGCTGAAGCAAGCTTCCATCGTATCCTGTGACTCCTTGCAGGGTTCAAGGCGAAAGTGAAGTGCCGCATCTTCGTTGGAAGAATGGATAATGGTCTCTGGGCTTATTTGTGTCAATTGGCTGAGAAGTGAGGGCTGTTGGGAACAATGACCTCCCATTCACGAGCATTCCTGTGCCTGCACTATCAGCCAGAGGCCGCCACGCTGACGAAGACTGAAGCTGATGAGACGTCTCTGAGCAGTTGTTTTGGGTATGGAGCCCTGAACAGGAGATGGGAGCGAGCCTGAGGTCCGATCTGGTCTGTATTTTCGAACATATAGAAATAGAACCATAACAATCAGTAGTTACCCTCTTAACGAGTTAAGGAGTTTCGTGTATGTTATTGCACAAGAATTTTGTCTAGCAGAGGATAGCAGAATGTAGCAATATCTGTTTGAGGGCAATGATATAGAAGAATCGGAGGATTCGTTGAGTCTTCTTTGTATAGCAAAGATTTGTTCGGTTTTGAGTGGGAATGTTCTCTTATGGCCAGATGAGATCTGCAACTGGTTAATCATCTGAACCGACAGAAGGGATGCTGTATATTCCAATTCGAATTCTTCTAAAACACGACTGCACCTGACATGGCATTGGAATCGTAATTCCATTCCAATCTATCAAGTACAATATTATATATTTGCATGGTCAACCAAGAACCAACAGATAGTTAAAACAGATCGAAGCTACTAACAAATGCAGCAGCATCCAAGGCTACAGTCCAAGAACAAAGATAATTCAGGAGATCCTACCTAAGCAGTAGCTTGAAGCACTGCACCTCACCTGACCTGACCTGATCTAAAGTTGCTCTTCGACTGTTCGGCCTGAAAGCAAGCGCCGTTTGGGGTTCAACATATGTCATCTTGCTCGATGGAGGCTCCTACAAGGTAATTAACTCTCTCCATTCCCAGCTGAACCTCACCGGATACCCGACTTCTCGGCATTGTCCAGTATGGGGGAGTCTGCATCCATTCCATCACATTATTCTTCATACGCCAGCTGCAAAATCCATCAGACCCAGGAGTTCGGTCTGCTCTTCAATTTTCCCAGACGCTTTATGTGAATCCATGAATCCTTGACACGACAGATCAAATCACCTTCTTGCTCCACAATTCATCACTCGGTCTATGCTCTGATGGTATCGCTGCTTTTTAACTAGTCAAGGAACCTAACTGCTGTTGGACAAAGAGCGCCAGAGACACAGCATGATCACGTGCCAATGAATCATGTGGTGGGCAATGGAGTGACTCAATCAAGGCCTTCCTGAACTTAGCCATGCTAACAGACGGCTCGGTATTAGACTCTTTATCACGACAGACCTTCACTACCTTAAACACTTGTTCGCATAGGTTGCCCATTTCTGCCAAATTACAGTCGCGCAAAGCAAACTGGAACTTAGGGTTCCAAACAGTGTGGACCTTATCTCGATCAAGTTGGTCCACGACCTTCGCACATTTTCCTTCAAAAGCAACATCAGATTTGGGAATTGTCAACGATTTGCGCCAAGAAGTGAGGCCGCTCACCCACTCGTCTCTCTTATACCGTGCAAAGTGTTCCTTCTCGGAGTACTCGTCAAGCCAAAAATAAGCATGCACTTTTGTACCCAACTTGTGCGCCAACCAATCAGCACGTTGACAGACCTCGCGGTCCTTCTCATTCATCAATCTCAGTTTCAGCTGTCTGTGGTAAAACTCCAAGGCCGCACAAGTCTCGTGGCTAGCAAGTGGAAGTGTCTTCAATGCATTCATCCAAACCCCTGTGAGGAGAAATAGCGTATATATTCAGTTTCACAAATAAACAGCTGATACAAGGCATTCAGTGATGATCACAATAAATAATCCATGCAGGAAGTTCCCACTTCCACGTCGCATGAAAAATATTAAAGCCGGTGATAATTTCCAAGATGGTACATCCAAGTGGTTTGACATTACAGTGAATGTTAACCAATGAATAAATATAAGAAGATCAAGTGAGGAACTAACCAACTCTAGGATACCAGACAGCCTTAAAATAGTCCATAAAATCAGTGGCATCAACAAAGGCATCCATGAAACCTTCGAACAAGCTTATTGTTCCGTTGCCACTGCAGATAGTGTTTGCGATCTGTCCAAGCTGGCTGGATATCTCGACACGCCTATGAGTATCCTGACATCTCTTTATCAAGTTCCTGTGCCATGCATGACGGGCTCGCCAAAAGCTTAGCAACACAGAGCACTGGAAGACATCCCTGAGCAAGACCAAGGACAATGTAGATCAAGACCATAATGTTTTGCTTCATTATGAGAACTCTGAGGAATCAGCTTCTGTTATTCAACATGCTAGCCGATAATTAATTATAAAGTTGCGTTATGTTTCAGAAATATACCTCATGAATAAGACTAGAGAAACACAGAATATATCATACACTGCAGTTGGGCTTGATTTTCAATTGACATCTTACTTATCTCACATGGACATCTTGGATGGGGAAAATACAGAATCTTCCAGACAAGCATAGGTATAGGTATTTGGAACCAATATGACTGGTGATTCAACCAAACATTAAACATGAAACTTTAACGTGCAAAAGGGTTAAATTCTGCCTCCTGTGAGTTGTTTCTTAACTACGAATTGTTCCTTTATTTCCCTGGAAAGAACGTACAACAGTTATGTGGAAACCTAATCTTGAGCTCAGCAACATTGAATTTTTTAGAACCACTAGGTAAAGTTTCGATTTTGTTAGAGCCATTAGGTGAAATTAAGTTTTTGTTCTATTCTTGATGGTATCAAAACCACTTTGCTTAAAACCAGAACTACAAGCACTCTCGGCCATATCTATCCCAAGTTTTACATTTATCACATAAAAATAATATATATATATATATATATATATATTTATTATGAAGCTTAGCTCCGTAGCAGTCACTTCCTCTGTAAATAAAGATCAATCAAAGGCCATATGTGACACGCTACGTAATCGAATCAAGGTCAAGATACAGTACAATCAAGGTTTTATAAAATTTTTCCTAAAACATTATAAATATATTATCCTTATAATCGAATGTCATGTCCGACTAGCTTTTTGTCACACGTCATATCTCAACGAATAAATTTTTAAGTAAATTAAACTTATGAATGACATGATTGAATTAAGCATTAGATTTGGTACATTAATAAAAATCAATATACCTAAACCTAGACTTTTAGGTGCAAATATCCGTTACTTACTGTAAATTCACTTCTGAGGTTGGCTCTTCCACATCACTGATAGACGCGCTAACTCACCTGGGTGAAGCCTGGAGATAAGTAATAGTCTCTCAACATGAATTTTTTTCTATTTTAAAATACTAAATCTAAAATCTTATTAAATTGAAAGAAATATAGCATTTTTTAAAAAAAATTTAAATAATTTTTTTGAAATGTGTAAGAGACACATTAGCCTAACAAGTAGAAGAAATAAATGAACACGAAAAACTTTACGGATGAGATTTACCTCACAACTTCCAAGTCACTTAGAACCGTACCAGAGCTCTTGATAACTGGGCCTTCATGCAAAAACGGCTAGGCCCTAGGGTGCTATTCAAGGTAAAAGTGGAATCTACCACTAACGTCAGACCCAACCGTCCCATCGCCGCGGGCCACCATCTCCATCTCCGGCGTGGAATCTCCGATCTCTGAAGAGGCGGAGGGGGAGAAAATCTCTATAAATAACGCATCAGTGGATCCAGGGTTAAGCTTTGAGCTCGAGGACGGCAATACCAACTCCCCGTAGTAGACTAGCCGTCCTCCCTCGCTCCCTCTACCTCCCTCCCTCCCATTACCCAAGCATGGTCGGATCCTCTCTTGACAGCCGCAACCTGGCCGCGAAGCCTTACCCTCCTCCACCCTTCTCCACCGTCTCCAACATCAAGCTCCTCTGCAGCTACGGCGGCAAGATCCTCCCCCGTTACCCTGACGGCAAGCTCCGTTACCACGGCGGAGAAACCCGTGTCCTCTCCGTCAGCCGCTCCATCTCTTTTGCCGGTCAGTTCATGCTCCCAGTACATTCCAACCTTTTCTCCCCTTTTCTGGCTGCGTGTCTGTGGCTGTGGTCGTCCATGTGCTCAGTATCTGGTCCTGCTTTAAGCAGATCAAGGGATCGAGACTTTCATTAGAAAGGTTGAAGGTCAGAGTCGCAAAAGATCCGAGTGTGTCATTAATGCTTAAACAAACAGATTATTTGAATTAGTGGGTTCGTTCTATTTGAGCTGACTGATTGATCCGTGGGTCGTTTGCTGGACGTATTTGTCTTAATATGGGATTTGCTTCAAAGTGAGATTTTTACAATTCTGGAACAGAACTAATGGTGAAGATGAGGGAACTGTGTGGCACGACTACGACTCTTCGGTGCCAGTTACCGACTGAAGATCTAGATGCTCTGGTATCAATCACGTCCGATGAAGATTTGGCCAATATCATCGAGGAGTACGATAGAGCAGCTTCTCCTCCTTCGTGTCTAAAGATCAGAGCTTTCCTTTCATTGCCCAAGTCTGCCAAAAAAATCTCTCCTCCATCTTCGCTAGCTTCCTCTCTGAGGTCATCTCCACCGTCTTACGGTAGCTCTGTCGGATTTAGCCAGAGGTTCTTGAAGCCCATGATGCCCACAGTAGGTTTTCATCTTTGCATGGAAAAGCCTGCTGGGAAGATGCCTCAGCATTATCTTTACCGAAGCGCTGGCCATGTCTACATTGTGCACAATGAAAATCACTGTCAAAAGCCCATCGCAGGGCGCTAATCACAACTCTGGCTATTGGTTGAAGATGAATAGTTAAACTAGCCTCTAAAAGGACATATATCAGTAAAGAAGGGAGTGAGGAAAGTGTATATGATATAATGGGAAGATGTAAACACGTAAAGGATTGTTTTTTATCTGTTCCCATCAATGAATTTCACTCCAATTTCGTTTTGGTTGGATCAAGAATGTGATGGTGGGTGAGATGTTCATTCCCTGAAACAATTTCCAGTAAGAAGCTATCCACTCTATCCCGTGAGTCATTTTCACTGATTGGTGCTACTAGATTCTGCATATCTTCGTTCAGATCCATATGTCGTGTGTCTCGCCCTCTATTTCCCCGTGCATCAATTAGTCATTCTTTGTGGCTTGAGGCCTTTCCATATACTCCGTTAATGTTCGTCCGTTGTCTGATTATGCTTTTTGGGTAACATTTGTCTTGATCATACTCTATTTGACACCCAGTGTACTTGCTTGTGTTGTTTTAGTTTTTCATGTTTGTCTACATCTATACTTGTTTAGTTATCTTTGCTAAAGCATTCTTATGCTCTTTGCAGCTTGCAAGATATGACTGGAAGGAAAAGAACGATGTTTTTATGTATCTGAGCTTGAAGTTCAAGCGATGCAGTTCCTTTTCTGTCATGGCAGATTGATAAGGGGAAAAGGGAAAAAGAGAGAGTGAAATCTCTCTCTTTTTGAAGCAAAGTCCATCAACCATGGGATCTACTCAGGTAACAATATTTCTGTTCAAACACAATCAGTTTAGTCACTGTTATCTATGCAATAATGGTGTCTTTCTTTTCTGAACGTTTCCCTAAGAATTTTATGGCATGGCGTTTATATTTGATGGAAAACTTATATGGAGCTTCATGAGGGGGGGAAATGATATTGCACTTTACTGGGATACCACAAGATGGTATAAACTAAACCATTTTTGGGTGAGTCTGAGTTATGGATTGCAGCACTTTCTACATGGGCCCCCTATGGGTAGGCTGACAGAGTGGTGGGTGAGAGTGAGGGGGACAAGTGCTTCGTCTCATCCGGCGGTTGGGACAAATCTACTTCTAAGATCATCTCGTTCTTTCCAACACATCCACCAGAAACAAGTTGTGATAGCCCAGGAGTAGATTCATGAACTACTGAAAGTCATCAGATTCTGTATTCTTGTATATCTAGTTTCTTGGAACTTTCTTCAGAGTCCGGAAAATGCCCAACAAAATAATTGGCTGATACTGGAGGTATTGTCTGCAGTGCTAGGATATTTTAGAGGATGCATAATAATGCAAGAGCTCCATGCTTCAAGTGTGTTAGTAGGGTTTCCATCGAGATTGCTATTAAACAATGCTATATCTTTAACGTTAAAAAAAAAAAAAAACAATGTTATATCTGACTTTTCTGTGGAATTGGGTGACAACGAGAAATTGCTGATATGGGTTGTTTGCACTTTCACAAATTTCACTGATTTCTGCTTGGAGGTGATGGAGAAAATTGGTGGTTCCACGTAGGAGTGATTAACCATAAGATTCAATGCACAAGATTATTGGAAGAACATGCCTAGGAAGATTCTTTGTGTTGTTCCAGCTGTGCAAAAGGATTGAGATTACGACTACGGGTCAAGAAGACAAGCATCGTGAAAGAGATCTCGGGGCAATAATATCAGCATAAAAGATCAATAGTGGGTTATGGTGTATGTATATCCTGACCCACCATGTGCAATCCTCTTTTGCCACCCTCTGAGCTGTTATTTTCTGAACTGCAGGTGCCCGGGCGCCGAGTATCCTATTAATCTTTCATCATGCTGCTCAAAAGATCTATGCAAACCTTATCTTTAAAGCTTGTCAAATGTTACGTTGATATTGACCCTTCTCTAGATTAATTTTTCTTCCTGTTGGAAAAGACACTGAGTGAGGTATGGCTGAAGCAAGATTCCATCCTATCCTATGATTTTGAAAGTGAGGTACCTTACCTTACCGCATCCTTGTCGGAAGAGTGGATAAGTGCATGGATGACCATAAATCTCTGAGCTTATCTGTGTCGGTTGGCTGAGAAGTGATAACTGATGGGAACAATGACCTCCCATTCACGGGCACTCCTGTGCCTGCACTATCAGCCAGAGGCCACTACGCTGATGAACACTGAAGCTGATGAGACGTGTCTGAGCAGTTGATTTGGTATAGAACCCTGAACAGGAGATGGGAGCGAGCCTGAGGTCTAAGCCGGTCTGTATTTTCAAAGATATAGAAATAGAACCACAACAATCAGTAGCTGTCCCCTTACGGAGTTTTAGGAAGTTTCCTGCATGTTGCTGCACAAGAATTTTCTCTAGTAGGATAGCAGAACGTAGCAATATCTTTAACGACATAGAAGAATCGGAAGATTCCTCGAGTCTTCTTTGTATAGCAATAGTTTCGTTCGCTTGTTTCTGTTTTGAGTGGGAATGTTCTTTGACAGCCACACTGAGATCTGCAACTGGTGGATCATCCGAACCATCTGAAGGAATGCTGTATATTCCAATTCAGATTCTTCTAAGACACGACTGTGTGTGACACGGCATCGGGATTGTCATTCCATTCCAATCTATCAAGTACAATATTATATATCTGTATGGTCAACCAAGAACCGATAGATAGTTATAACAGATGGAAGCTATTAACAAGTGCAGCACCGTCCAAAGCAACTGCTTTACCCATACTGCTAAGAACAAAAAGATAATTCAGGAGATCGATCCTTCAGCTGTTCAGCCTGATCCAAGGCCACACTTCGACTGTTCGGCCGGAAAGCAAGCAGTAAATAGCATGAGCTCTTTGGGGTTCTACAGCCATCATCTTGCTCGACAGAGGCTCTTAGAAGGTAATTAAATCTCTCCATTCCCAACTGAACCTCACCGGATGCCCGACTTCTCAGCATTGTCCAGTATGGGGGAGTCAGCATCCATTCCATCACTTTATTCTACAATATTCCAACTGCAAAATTGATCGGACCAAGGAGCTCGGTCGGCTCTTCTATTTCACTATGCGCTTCATGTTAATACATGAATCCTTGACATGACGGATCAAATCACCTTCTTGCTCCATAATTCACCAATCAGTTTATGCTCCCATGGTGTCACTGCATTTTAACTAGTCAAGGAACTTAACTGCTGTTGGACAAAGAGTGCCAGAGATACGGCATGATCACGTGCCAATGAATCATGTGGTGGGCAACGGAGTGACTCGATCAAGGCGTTCCTGAACTTAGCCATGCTAACAGACGGCTCGGTATTGGACCCTTTATCACGACAGACCTTCATCACCTTAAACACGTGTTCACATAGGTTGCCCATTTCTGCCAAACTACAGCCACACAAAGCAAATTGGGACCCAGGGTTCCAGACAATGTAGAACTTATCTCGATCAAGTTGGTCCATGACCTTAGCGCATCTTCCTTCAAAAGAAACATCAGATTCGGGAATTGTCAATGATTTGCGCCAAGAAGTGAGGCCACTCACCCACTCCTCTTTCTTGTACCGTGCAAAGTGTTCCTTCTCGGAGTACTCGTCGAGCCAATAATAAGCATGCACTTTCGTAACCAACTTGTGCACCAACCAATCAGCACGTTGATAGACCTCAGGGTCCTTTTCATTCATTAACCTCAGTTTCAGCTGTCTGTGGTAGAACTCCAAGGCCACACAAGTCTCGTGGCTAGCAAGTGGAAGAGTCTTCAATGCATTCATCCAAATCTCTGCGAGGAGAAATAGCGTATATATTCAGTTTCGCAAATAAACAGTTGATACAAGGCATTTAGTGACAATCACAATAATAATCTACATAAAATTGGATGTGCATGCAGGAAGTTCCCACTTCCACGTCACATGAGAAATATTAAAGCCTGTGATAATTTCAAGGACATGGCACATCCAAGGGGTTTGGCATCATACTGAATGTTAACCAATGAAGAAATATAAGAAGATCAACTGAGGAACGAACCAATTCTAGGATACCAGACCGCCTTAAAATAGTCCATAAAATCAGTGGCATCAACAAAGGCATCCATGAAACCTTCGAACAAGCTTATTGTTCCATTGCCACTGCAGATAGTGTTTGCTATTTGTCCAAGCTGGTTGGAAATCTCAACACGCATATGAGTATCCTGACATCTCTTTATCAAGTTCCTGTGCCATGCAAGACGGGCTCTCCAAAAGCTTAGCAACACAGAGCACTGGAAGACATCCCTGAACAAGACCAAGGACAACATAGATCAAGACCATAATGTTTTGATTCGTTATGAGAACTATGAGGAATCAGCTTCTGTTAACGTGCTAGCAGGTAATTAAGTTGCTTTATGTTTCACGAATATACCTCATAAATAAGACTAGAGATCCGCAGAATATATCAAACACTGCATTTGGGCTTGATTTTCAATTGACATCTTACATATCTCACATGGACAACTTGGAAGGGGAAAATACAGAGTTTACCAGACAAGCATAGGTATTTCAAACCAGTGTAACTGGTAATTCAACCAAACAATAAACATGAAAGTTTAAGGTACTAAATTCTGCTTCCAGTGATTTATTTCTTAACTACCAACTGTTCCCTATTTCCCTGGAAACAACATAAAACAGTTATATGGAAACCTAATCTTGAGTTCAGCAAAGTTCAATTTTTTTAGAACCATTAGGTAAAGTAAGCTTTCCTGGTATTCTTGACACACAACATTGGATTTTGTTAGAACCGTTGAGTGAATTAAGCTTTTCTGCTATCCTTGATGGTATCAAAACCACTTTGCTTAAAACCATACCTACAAGTACTCTCGGCTATATCTATCCCAAGTTTTATATTTATCAACATAATATATATACACCTTAGCTCTGTAGCAGTCAGTTCCTCAGTAAATAAAAGATCAATCAAAGGGGCATGTGAACCAACAGTATCAAGATTAGGTCATCATCCAGTACACAACAATGTAATAACTGTTGCCCACCTGATAGAGAGAATATCAGCTAGAGGATCATCCACGATAAACCCTGCCAATTTCCAGGAGGGATCTTTTGTTTGGACTCTGTTGTAAAGCGCCCTCATCCATCTATACGTGTCTGTATTTGCAAATCTAGGTGCTATAATCCACGCAACAGGGATGGCTCTATTGTCAGAATTGAACACAAGCAGGCTGTGGACAGGATACTGATGAGCACCGTAACAAATAAAGTTAGCTTATTTTGCCAAGACTATGCACCAATAACACCTGTGCATGAGGCAAACTGAGAATGGAGCTTTTTCATAAAATTAAGAAAAGAGAGTAGACCTTCAGTTTACTTGTTCCAAATCTTGAATCAGAAACTAAAAGGCTGCGATTGCCAAAGCGAATCAGTTGTTGCAACTGCCACTCTGTCTGGATTCCCAGTGTGAATGGTTCAGAATTGGAGAAATCCTCATAAAAGAAGACATGACTTCGGTGACTATCCACCCACATGCCAATGCTGATTATGTCATCTGGATCCAGCTCATATGTGGAGCGCCGAATGTTGAGCTCTTGTCTTCGGACATACCTGTCAGTCAAGAGGTCATCCCGATTGCACGGACCTCCCTGCCTCTCCACCAGCTCCTTATGTCTCTGCATAATTGTCTCCACAGAAACCCCAACATGCAGCAGAGACAAGACACGAAGCCGAAGATCCTCCGAGATGTATGGGGCAAACATTGCACGTGTACCAGCCGCCTTCTTGTCTTGTGGCCCATGGCATGGGAGACCTTTCTTATCCACATGCTTGTCCTGATTATAAATGATGAGAGCAACCGATGGCTCAGCAATCAGTCGTTTCACTATAAAGTGACAGGTGCAACCCGTCTTTGTATTTGGTCGACCAGCATTTCTCTTTTTTGTTGTGTAAACCCGGCTGGGCCGTATAACTCCACCTTCTCTAGGATCATCAGGGCCGAAGGAACACCAATACCTACAATCTTGAAAAAGTTACCAAACTGCGCTGGCCACATTGCATCCCCACACCCCCACCCCCCCCCCCCCCCCCCCCCCCCAACAAAATGAAGATAAGGCACTAAACTTCTCCTAATAAAACATTATCACTTACAGGATATATTCAAGAATCCCATCAACCTTGGGTTTGTAAGTCGTTTCACGAGACCTCTTTCTTCTCGCTTCAACGTGGAAACTTGTGGGGCAGTCTTTGTTCAAGGACTCACCCTTCACAAAATCATCCACTCTTGCATATGGAATCAGGGCAACCCGGTCTATATTATCACGCCATCCTTCCACCTTAGACCACACCAGGTCTGCAGCAGAAAATTCCAGCATTGGGGGATTCTGTACAGGAAGGGACAGGATCTCATCCCACCTAGCCATCTGTAAATGAAAAAACACAAGCAAATAATAATCCATTCTGAGATTTGGTTTCTTCAATCATCTATTCATTTTTTTTTTTGGGGAATGGTTCAATCATTCATTCACTTAAATATTAACCAACATCCCCCATTTCGAGATATCAAGATAGCTCTGTAAAAATCTCAAACTCCAGTGAGATTAGTATCCCATCCCACAGACCATATTGACTGATCTTCAAATCACAGGAAAGTTCCAAACGAGAGGATTATCACGAATTAGACAACCTTAAAAAGCATGGCAATTCATCGGTTCCCTATGAAAACCACCAGAATAGACACTGAATGGCGAACTATTACAGGCATGAAGAAAACAAGGGGGGAAATGGGGACGTGGAGCCACAATCATGACTAGGAATTACTCTGTAATCCTATGTCGAGCAAAAGCAATTGCTCGCCACCAAACTGAAACAATAGCAAGTCTTAAGCTGCTCGGACAATCACCAGGGCCGCAGACAATCTACAAATTACAGAACCCCTGAAAAGAAAGTTGTCACCTTTTTCGCTGCTTCGGCAGCTGAGCAAATAAAAGCGGCGACTTCCCGGGCAGGAGAAGACGCAGTTGCCGATTAGAAACCGCCGGGAATGTCTGCAGAGATGATAGAGACGCGGAAACGGTGAATCTCAGCGGTCGGCACCCACCGAACCAGAGTGAGAAACCTCAGGAGAGGGTGGGAAAAGAAAGCCCGCGACACGATGGGCCGGTCCTTGAAAATGTTAAAAGCCCATGAGAATAATTTGACAGGCCCATTACCAGAGAAGGGGCAGAGCCAAGTAACCGTTCAAACAGTTGACCACGTCCCCGCCCTAACGGTCGGCACCGTCCTAGGGAAACAAATAAGTCGTGCTTTGACCCCCCCGAAAATCCAAAACTGCCCCTCCATTGCACCATCTTTCACCATCATGCCCCGTCCCCTTTATTCTTTACGAAAACTCTTTGTTAGTAGCCGTTAAAAGAGTCTGCCACAGCGAACAGGCCATTCCTCTCTCTCTCTCTCTCTCTCTACTCAACTCCGTCTCTGTTCGGCCGCAATGTCGATCTCAGGCGGCTCGTCTTCCACCACCGTCCTTACTCCTTCTTCGTCTTCCTCGCTGAAGCGGAAGAGACCGCCGAGCATTGAGATCCCGGACGTGCTGCGAGAGGTCCGACCGGACGAGCTCGGCTTCCGGGATTTCACCCCGAAGAAGAGCGACGCCGTCTCCCTGGGCTCCGCGGGAGTCGGAATCTTCTCCGTCAAGGGAAAGAAGAAGTTAATGGAGGACACCCACCGGATCATTCCTTCCTTTTTCGGAAACCCAAACAGAGTAATAACTTAGCTCCGGTTCATCTTACCGTAAATGTTACGCCGTTGTCACGTTGGCCAGAGCAACTATTATTTTCTCAAAATTTCCTGTCAAAATTACTGGAAATGATCGAGGATGCAGTGATTCACTTGAAGTTTTCTTCGTAGAGTGTTTTTGATTCAAGCACCAGTAGTTTCATAGTTCTCCACTTCTCCCTGATCAACGTAAACTTCCCCAGCTTTCAGTTAAATGCAGCTCTGATTTTGTCGGATTGCGATTGGTTCTGTTGCCACACGACCTGCAGGGTTTCTTCGGAGTCTATGATGGGCATGGTGGTAAGAAGGCTGCAGATTTCGTGGCGGAGCGCTTGCATGAGAACATAATGGAGATGATGGAGAACCGTGGATACAGTTCATCTAAAGAAGAAGCTGTAAAAGCCGGGTACTTGAAAACCGACGATGAGTTCCTAAAGCAGGTGACTTGAAGTCTGTTCCTTGTTTAGATCCGGTCTAGGAGGATTCTTCCTCCTTTCTATGTTTATTCGGGGCATTGTCTATCTTTCAGGAATTAGTCTGTGCTCATTATATTTACAGGCAGTGTTGATGGTTGTCTTGCTGGGAATTATTAAACAAACCTGTTGGCAAGTTTTAACATAGCTTGAGATTTGATCTTGGTCCATAAATACTGCTTCGGCTGCTCGCTTGACATCGTATAAATTTAAGTTCATACATTATACATTCTACATGTGGTTGCTCCAAGGATTCCATTGAAGCTCGAGAACCGAACCAAGGAAAAGCTTCGACTTAGCAAGTAGTTGAAGTTCATGAAATACTCTAATCAAACATTAGATTAATACTTTCAAATCTTTATAGTGTGTCATTGTATTCTGATGGTTCTACTTGGTGATCAGAATTGATGTCTTAGATATCTCCATGTGATTTATGCAAAAAAATTGTGTTAACTTTGTGATGAATAATTTAGCTGATGGGAGCCTGGACTAAGTTGATCTAAACTAGTTTCTTTTCCTAATTTCATCTTATTGCCTGAATCCTTATGTAAATGCGTTCTTCTTCTCTGGCTAGCCTTAGTTTTTCCATCTCCATGCCTTGATGTTTTTCATTAACAAAATGCTACAACTGATGCAGGGTTTAAGCAGCGGTGCTTGCTGTGTTACTGCCTTACTCGATGGTAAGGAAATCATCGTCTCGAACTTGGGGGACTGCAGGGCTGTTCTTTCTAGATGTGGAGTGGCTGAAGCGCTCACAAAAGACCACAGGGCTGATCAGATGTTTGAACGGCAGAGAATAGAAGACAAGGGAGGTTTTGTGGAGATGCATAGAGGGGCTTGGAGGGTTCACGGAGTACTCGCTGTTTCCAGAAGCATTGGGGATGCCCATTTGAAGCAGTGGGTTGTTGCTGAACCTGAAACAACAGTCATTCAACTGACCCCAGACATGGAGTTCCTTGTCTTGGCCTCTGATGGGCTGTGGGAACAGGTGATGATGGATGCATTTCAATTCAGAATTCATTTTGTTCAGGAGAATTGGGAAAATAAGTCTCTTGATCCACAAGAAATTGTGAAGCACAATAGAAGAGATAATTCCTGTAAGAGAAAAATGAAAAAATGAACACGGAAAAGATTGTCCGGGGAACCGGGACCAAGAGACGCAGTTTCATGGAGCATCCTCATGGCCGGTGCTTATGGTGCTTATGATTATGTTAGGTCATGAATACTTGGAAATTAAATCTTTGCACCTTTCTCTATTTCCACAGGTTGGGAACCAAGAAGCTGTTGATATGGTTTTGCGCTTGTGTGCAAATGAAAAGAAACCTCCAAAGCTGACGGATCTTAACAAGGATGACAATGATGAGAATTACGGTCGTGTAAATGTGAGCCCTTCATCCAAGTTGCGCCGAATCAGTCTGTTCAAGCAACAGAAGCGAGCTAAGCAACAATCTCCAAGCCATCTGCGATCGTGTGATAGCAGGAAAGGAGACGATCATCTTGAGATCGATGGTCCTCCGTCAAAACTAAGGAGAATTTCACTGGTCAATCGGATCAACCCGAAGCCCAATAACCCAAATCAAGAGAACAACAGCCCTAATGGAAGCTTCCCTCAAGTCGGGCTTGTAGCTGCTTGTAATGAGCTTGCTAACCTTGCTGCGAGTCGAGGAAGTTTAGATGATATTACAGTTATGTTAATCGATCTTACTTGCTTCAGATGTAGCTTGGACTCAACTTAGCTAATGTAGTCTCAACTTAGGCTAATTTCTTTGATCACTTGATGGTTGCTGTCTAATCTCCCAGAAAGAGTGAGACTCATATGCTCATTGTGAAAAATTCATGTTCTTTGACCACTTCAAATGTTAGATTTGCTGAAATCAAGCCAACTGAATCTCTTATCATGCTCTGAAATGAGATAAGAGACAGGAGCAAAGGTACTGGCGAAAATATTTGAACTGCTGGTCTAATGTTCAATTCTACTGCAGGCCATGCCTAGAGGAATTGGTGGGTCCGAGTAAGACCCGTTAACGATCTGCTTGAACACCCACTTATTTGCAGCCTCAGTGTAGTGGGCTCCATCCCAGTTAACCCGAACCGAAGGGTCTTTGCACAAATCCGCAATTAAGATCTCTTTGCCTTGGACAGTAATGGTGGCCCCACACTTCCTAAACCGATTGTAGTTGTACTTCCCGCCATGACCGCAGCAAGCTACTAGAGGACTATGGAATCCTGAAAACATCAGAAGGAGCATTTAATTTTGAATTCTGCACATTTGCAGAAGCAATGGGAAGTTGAAAACCTTGAGCTCAATACCGTATTTCTTTGCTCGGGTGATGAGTTTACGCTTCACCGAGAACACATCAACATAGGTGATGGATGCTTTGGGAAGGACCTCTCCGAGTCCATCCATGGCTTCCTTCAGTCGACGGTTGAAAAACTGAGCCACCTCATTGAATGGCGTCGCGCACCCGAATCTATCCACCTGTGCTGCTGTGATGAGGAATCGGTCCAGCACATACGGTAAGCAACCGAGCGGACCCGTGTTGTGAACCCAAAACGATCGACCCCCTTGAGCGTACAGTTTCTGTTCGCACGGCAAAAGGCTCGTGTGATCTCATTCTGATCAAATCTCATGATCACATACACAGTGCGGAAAACAAGCTTCACCTTCAGGGTGTCAGAGAACTGAGTGACGAGATCGGGGACATAAGCCTTGACCTGTTCCACGGTCATGTTCAGCTTGAAACCTGATGTGAGGTCGTTCTGCCCAATGTCAAACGTGTACAGAGCTCGCCCAAAGTAGTCTTCCTCTGGCAACAGTTTCTCAAACACGCCCCCTGCTATTCAGACATCATCTGTAAGTTGTCGAAATTCGAAAACACGTTTCCCCTTTTCTATTGTCTGACCGTTAATACAGTTAGCCACTTTCCTTCTTTCAGTAAAGTGCTGGACAAGAAGAGACACACATATCTTCTGCAGTGCATTCTGATCTTACACTTAACAACTTTATAATAGTGGAGACTTTCTCTTCCCTACTCAATTCACTGACCACGGGTTAGATATTTTTCTTTTGATCATGAGCCTAACATCACGAGTTCACACTAAAATTTACAAGGTTGGACCCATATCAACTTAAGCATCTAGTACACAATTCTTCTTGAATACAGGATCTTCCAGTCTGACATTTAATTCTCACCAAAAGAAAGAAAGGCAGAAAAAGCCGGTGACACGGAATCGCCACCACCTACCATGCCTGTGGAATGCCTGGGATCTTTTCCGGAAATCCAAGAACTGCACGAGCTGAACGTCAAGCGAGACCGGGCTGTAACCGCTCTGAGCCATGGTCGTGTTCTGGGGCCTAATGGTGGAACCCGCCGTTGCGAAATTGGCTCCATGGCTGAAGTTCGAGCCAACAGAGTCCAAGTATGCACTCAGATGTGGCAATCCCACGGCTTCCGCTGTTAAAAATAAGGGCAGAAGAAGACTTTCTCGCATCAATCCAGTATTGGAGGAGATCCCCGAAAGAGAACACCAAACAGAGCATATCGGAAGTCCGTACCGATGAAGTCGATTATCAGACGCCCATCGGAGAATCGTCCGGCAGGTTGGTGGAAGTATGTCTCTCCGTTGGGTGGAAGGGCCTGCCCGAATGCCGCAGAGAGGCCTCCTGTGTCGGAGTTCGAGTCCCCGAAGTTGAATATGGCCGGAAAATTACAGGGCGAAAGGGAGGAGGAGAGATCGGGCAGCAACGTGAATGAGAGTATCAGGGATAGAACCGTCCAGTTGAAGCGCCCGGCTCCCATGGCTGACCGAGAGCGAGTTGAGATTGAGAGGGAGGGATCTATGACAGGGGTAAATTCGGAAAGACGTCACGCAATTCAAATTTTGGCTCCCGTCTTCTTCTTGTTTTTGTATTGTTTGTTGGATTTAACGGTCAATCTTTTTCTACTCAGTTTTGGTAATAACTTTTTCTATTATATACTCATAAATTCAATAGATTCTTATTACTTAAAATTTTAGTGTATATTTAAAGCTTTTAAATGAAATATTTTCAGATTTATCAAAAAAATGGATATTTTTCAGAATTATTAAAGATTGATATTTTCGATATATAGAACATATACATAAACCGATAAAACGAGAGAAATTCTTATCACCAATCAAATCAAGACAAATACGTAAATTAATATTAATCACTCGAATAATTGATATAATTACTACAAATAAAAATAATTTAATTAATTTTTTTCTCACCACATCATTATGAAATAATACCATCTAAATTTTTTTTCCTATAAAATTGATAAAAGGAGGAGAAATAATAAAAGATAAGAAAAATCTCATCGATAAATTTGAATTCATAACATCTTGATTTCATAAGATCCTTCTTTTATTTTACCTTTTAGTTTAATTATTCTCTTTTACCGATCAAGTGCACTTAACCCGATTTAATCAGCAGATCATGAACAAGTAATGCTGGTCCCATTCGGGGAAGAGGTCTGCTAAGTGCGGTGTACAAATGTGAAATCCGAATCAAACCCTACGGCAAGCCATCCACAACGGGCTCTTGTTGTCGGAGAACGACCCGCCAGCTACGTGATCGAAGATCTGCTTGTTCGCCGCCTCGGTGAAGTGGACCCCATCCCAGTTCACGTGCTTCGATGGATCCTTGCACGATTTCCCGATCAGCACTTCCTTCCCGTCCTTGACGATCTTCGACCCGCACCCGTAGCTCTTGTCGTAGTTGTACTTCCCGCCGTGACCACAGCAAGCCCTTAATGGCTGCGTGAATCCTGCAATACATGTACTCATCCGTAAACCAGTTCATCAGTATAACGAGAAACCGTTCGTAAACCAGTTTTATTTATCTAGGCCAGAAAGTCCCGAGTTCGAGCTTGATACGATACGCTCCTAAAACCTTAATATTTGCAAACTCTTGAGATTGTGACATGGCGAAGGGATGCTTATCGTACCGTATCTCTTCGGTCGGCTGATGAGGGAGTACTTCACTGAGTATACATCAACGTAAGTGATCGCTGCCGATGGCAAGTCCTTCCTCAACCGGTCCACGGCCTTCCTGAGCCCGAGGTTGAAATCCCGGGCCACATCGTTGAAGGGCGAGGCGCATCCCGCACGGTCAACCTGTGATGCCAGGATCGGAAGCCGCTCCATCACATACGGGAGGCAGCCAACCGGCCCGGTGTTGTGGATCCAGAAGTACCTTCCTCCTTCGTTGTACAAGTTCTGTGCATAGCAGCCATCAATGTAACGGGGATCAGTAAAGAGACCGATCAGTTTTTAGTGGACTGACTTTAACACGAGCCGGTTCCTAGGTTACCTTGATGATGTTCGAGAATTGGCTGAGGACATCGGGGATGTATGCTCTCACTTCGGATGTGGACATGTTGAGGAAGTATCCGGAGGTCAGGTCATTCTGTCCGATGTCGAATGTGTATAGGGCCCTTGAGAAATCCTCCTCCCTGGGCATAAGCATCTCAAATACCCCACCTGACATTTTGTTAATTTTCCCACGTGATTTAATTGGAAAAAAAAATAAATTTAGTATAATTATGCACGTGGAACTCGCATGCCGTTCGGGGTGGTGGATTTCCATCACCTCTGGCTCGGGCGACCTGGGACCGGCGGCGGAACTGGTAGAACTCGTTGTACTGAACGTCGAGCGAGATGGGGCTGAAGCCGGACTGCTGGATGGTGGTGTTCTGGGGCCGGATGCTTGACCCGGCCGTGGCGAAGTTAGCCCCGTGGGTGAAGTTCGAACCTACCGAGTCCAAGTATGCGCTGAGGAACGGCAACCCGAAGCTCTGAGCTGAAAAATTAGAAAAAGGGACACAGATTCAGGACATGCCCATATGTTCACATTGGACCACTCCTAGTCCGAAAGTGGAGAATCATCGGGAAGAATTTCTTAGAATTATCCTAAAAAGAAACATTATTCTTTAATTGAACCAGGATATATTGGTCTCAAATCGAGAGCGACACTGATATATCGAACCTCCTTTCTAGATACCAACTGTACCACCAAGGTGAAATTCTAATGGTCTAAAACTCACCTGCACGTAATTTGCTGGTGTCGAGGTTACAGGTTTGAGTATCGCTTTAAGCAAAATTACGAGCAGAGACTTTTAAACTTGTGTATTGACGAATATCGACTTCTTAGATTATATTAGATTTTTGGTGGTATTACATTGACGAGTCAGGTTGCGTAGTTCATTTCATATGTTGAATATGTAAGTTTGAACATTACATAACGAGAGTGACTGATTCACTATCACTGCTGACCTCCTTTACCAATTTAAAAAAAAAAAAGAAAAAGAAAAAAGAATGTGAAATTATTGGGCTTTAGGTCCACAGTGCACGTGCTGCGCGGCATTATCGTCTGCAAGTCACGACACCCGCCCAGAGTGGGGACGAGAGATCCAATAATACATTTTATTACGCTTTTGACTTTCCCCGCGTGAATCTCCAAAACAATGAAAATATCGCGGTCTACTTATTAAATCGTTAAATAACCGGAAAAAATTAATTATAAGGTACTGAAATTTTTTAATTTAAAATACTTATTCTAAATTATTAAATTAAATTATTAAACGTTTTTTCCTTGCAAGACACTATCTAGGGGAGATTCGGTAGGCATAGCTGGATATTTTAAATATGTATAATTAAAAATGGACTATTAGATTAAAGTATTGAACAATGCGGCGATCGGATCATAAAAATATTTAACTAATTAGTTTTTAATTTTTTTTATTAATATATCACTTGATATTTAAGAAATTCAGTTTGATCCTACTAGATTCATATTAAAACCACCTTCAATAAGTTTGAGTGCACGATATATTAGCCGAGCACGGGCTCAACTTACAGCTGATTTTTGGCTCGAACCAATTCTGATTTAGTATCACTCGGACCCGATGATTGGATGGCTCACACGGTACATGCTCGGTCGAGTGCCCGAGAACTATATTCTCAATATCGACCCAAATCCTATGTTGCCGAACCATTTCACGAGTAATTTTTTTATTTAAAAAAAGAGACACATAAGTTTAGAACGAGAGTGTACTGTCGTCTAAACATTTTTACCATTCCAAGCAAATAAACAAGGGAAGCGGCTCAATATGAGAAATCCTCACATAATTCTATCTCATCATATGACGTAAAAAAATTAATTAAGTTTTGACAAATAAATAAATTAGTACTAATTATTAAAGTAATTACCTTAATTATTATTAATCAGAATAATTTAATTTATTTTTTCTCGTCACGAAAGGTTATCTAACATTTTTTTTCAATATGACCGACAACTTTGATGCACGGTGTGACATTGACAGCACCAGCGAAAATTTCCTAAAAGGAAGTCATTTAATCCTTCATATAGGGAAAAAAACGTCCGATTTGATTATTTTCTCGGTGAATATCTTCCACACAGTTCATAGATAAGTAATTAACTGTTGATTAATTAATTAATGATCGTCGGTGCCAAATCAAAAGCTAATTGTAATATATAATTTTTTGTAAAGTAAGTTATATAAGGTTTTGTCGACATTAAAATTATGAACGCACGAGCGGTGGAGTCTTTATACATATATATATATATATATATAGTGTCAATTAATTATAATGTATTTTAATTTAATTTATTTAAAATTCGTTAACTTATATGAGTATATAGAGTATTTACTGTTATCGTCAATATATTATGTCAATTTTACTGTTTTATTTATATTTTCAAATTATTTATGTAAAATTTGTGAATGGAATGATATGAGAATCTGAACCGTTAATGAAATATTTTTATTGTTAAGATTATAAATATATAGAGAAAAAAGTGAAATTATTATTTTACTTTTAATTTAGGGAATTTCATAAAACAAATACGAAAAAATAAACACTAAAAAACCTTATGAGTGTTTAGTTTAAGTAATCTCGAATTACTGGAGAAACTTACATTACATAAAAAGTGAATTGTAAAATAAAATTTTTGTATTTGATAATTATTTTAGATTTGTGAAAAAATTATTGAAAAGATAATGTTATAATATTTGGGCGAGATATGAGACGATGCAATTTTATAAAAGGGTTAATTACATCAAAAAGCATGAGATTTGCTTCATTTCTTAAAAAAAGCCAAACGTTTTAAATTTGAAAAATAAAATCATGAGATTTCGTTTTGTTCCCAAATTAAGCCAAACTTTTCAAACTTGAAAAATAAATCATGTAATTTTATTTAATTCTCAAATCAAGCCAAACTCCTCAATTTTAAAAAATAAAAATTATATTTTTATTTATTAACAAGTTGACTAATATATTAAAATATAAATTGATATTCTTGTGCAATATATTATATTTATTTGTTTATCACGTTCTTACAAATAAATAAAATTAGCATGATTTTATTGAAAAATAATTTAAAAATTTTCTCTTAAATTAAGATTAATATTAGTTATTGAAAAATATATAGAGAACTTTAAATAAGATATTGTTGTAAATTTAAAAAAATTCTAATATACTTTTACCCAACGTTATAGAAAAAGTTATAAAAAATGAGTCACATAAGTATTGAATATCAGGTTAAATGAACTATTTTAATAGTAAAATAATTAATGCGATTTTGATTTTAAAAGATGAATTGTTTGGCTTAAATTGAGAAAAAAAAGGAAACTAGGAGATTTTATTTTTAAGATGTAAAAGGTTTGGTTTAATTTGGGAATAAAATGAAACTATGTGATCTTATTTCTCAAATTTGAAATGTTTGACTTCTTTTAAGAAATGAAGCAAACCACATATTTTTTGATATAATTTACCCTTTATAAAAACACCCTTGGTTGCCTCCACACATTCCGATTCACTTTTTCCTGTTCACATGGAAAGAAGAGGAGGGTACGCTGGGGTTTTTATTGACTGGGCCCACTTAGTGTGAAACTCCCTTCCCATTTTAAATTAAAAATGTGGATAATTTGTCACCCAAATACAGTAAAATTCACTCTATAATTTTAAATTTTCATGTAAAGTTGAAGGATTACAACAATCCAAACACTACCTTAATGAAATTGCATTGATAATAATTTTCTCAGTCACCTATGAGAAAATGGAAGTCAGGATTAAAAGCGATCGAGAAATCATATTAATAATAATCAAATTTAAAATTTTTTAATTTAGTATCGAGAACGATATTAATCTATTATATAAGAAAATGTACGTGCTTTTAGTATCTTTTTCACCTTTTTTGAATTACTGATTCGTGAAAATAGAGATATGTTAATAAATTCATTAACGAGTAATTGTATGGCTCAGTAACTCTCCCCGCTACTACTTTCTCTTTTCTCTTTCCCTTCCCTCTTGTTTCCAGATTATTTTTTCCCAATTATTTGTTTACTTTTTAAAAAGTGTAGCTGAAAAAGTTTATTATTAAGTAAATGGAAAATGAAGAATCATGATATCATGTTAACGATTAAATGGAAGAATTACTGTGAAATTACGCTTCGTGTAAATGGATATTTTACCAATGAAGTCAATGATGAGACGGCCGTCGGTGTACCGGCCGGCAGGGTGGCCGAAGTAGGTCTCTCCCGCGGGCGCCGCCGCCTGTCCGTACACTGCAGAGAGACCGCCGGTGTCGGAGTTCGAGTCCCCAAAGTTGAATATCGCCGGAAAATCACAGGGAGCTCGGGCTAATGCAGGCTGAGGACCGGGACCGGCGTCGATGCCGGCGGAGCAGAGCAGAAAGACGGTGAGGAGAATTAGAGAGAGCTGAGGTTCCATCGGAGAGAGGAGTAATGAGGAACGGAAAGGAAGCCAGAGCTTTGGGGGAGACGGAAGGAAGGAGGGGGGAAGTGAGAGAGAGTGTGTAGGTTGGGGAGAGAGCTGTCGGACACTGCATATATATCTGTACCAGTGGAATATATGGAAATTTTATAGAGTTTAGATCTCATTTTCAATTTCTTAGACTACGCTCTAAAATTTAATTTTTTTATATATTAAATAAAAATATATTATTATTCAATTTATCAGATATATTCAAGATTAAACATATAAGTTCAAAAAAAAGCAAGGAATATCGAAGTCATCATTATTGTTATCATCTTTTTGTTGACAAAAAATAATTTAAAAGGTAATTCTTATAGTGTTTCCATAAATGTTTGGAATTTAATTTCCTTTTGGTAATTATAATTTTTTCCTTGATATGCACCATAGATATAATGAATCTTGATTAATTTAAATTTGTGATTTGAGAAGTACAAATTTTCAAATCTTAGATTTTGCCCATTTACAGAACTGAAATCCGACATCTTACCGTACTATATATCATGATTTAATTGCTTGGGTTGGTATTAATTAATCAACCAGAAAATGATTGTGTTGATTGAATTGGGATAATCTCTCTTTATGACGTCGTTTGATGGTGAATATGCTTATGTTTCCCTTAATGCCCTCACGATGGCCCGGATCGGTTTCTGTCTTTTAAATGAGGCACTGTATCACGATGAGATTTCACTTGCCAAGGCATCGACGCAATCATCGACAAATCATCCGAAAATGAGAATTAGCCACGGCATCCAAGTTGATTAGACGGTCCATGTCCGTTTCCATTAGGATAATCGTCAGAGGCCCCTGCCCGGTAAACGATCGATCTGTATAAGTTTTCGAAGTGGGTGTGCATGGATAAGATCATTGAAATCAAGGGGGGTTAAAGTCCAAACCAAAAGGATGAAGAGTCAGAGAAGCCGCTTTAAGGATGATATCAATGCATGATAGTACTTATATGATAACAAAGATTAATAAGATTCATTATTTTTAGAGTTGATTTTGTTATCACCACGTATGCACTGTAATGTGGTGAATCTGGTGATACCGTGCCATGAGATTACCTTCTTGAAGAGTGAAGGGCTAATTTGTCATTTTAGAAGTTGGATAAGGTGAGTTTGTTTCAATGACATTAGCTGATAGACTTACCGTGTAAATAAAAAAATTACTGGATAATATGAGATATGTCTGTGTTTGGGCCAGGCCCAAAATCCAACCTTTCTGGGAATTGCCATCACGGCCCGGCCCAGAGCTGCCCCAGGCTTCATTTCCCAAACTGCCCCTATTGAAGTCTAATATTCACAAGCCCACTTCTAAGCCTGTCCATAATCCGTTCCTCTCGGACATCAACGTACCGTCCTTTCTCTCTCTGCAAAACCCTAGAAATGAACTCCGTCGTCAGGGAGGCTCGAGGCGTATTCAAGCGCCCGATTTTCGAAGCTCACAATCACCAGCAATGGAGGGGGATCCGAGTGAAGGTCTTCAACGGGAACCTCGAGCGGGCGCTGGCCTACATGCAGCGGGTGATGCAGTCGAGCGGGATCGAGCGGATGATTAAGCAGGAGCAGACTCACCACATCAAGAACTCCGAGAAGCGCGTTCTAGCACGCAAGAACCTCGAGCGCAAGCTCCGGTCCCAGGAGTTCGCTCGCAAGCTCCAGGCCGTTCTTGTCAAGAAAGTCAGGTAGCGTTCTCTCACCATGAGTCCTTGATTTTACTCTTGTCGGATGCGTTGAATTGGAGGCTGGAACGTGCTCGTTGATAGACGCCTGTGCTGACATTTTGTGGTGATGTTAGAATCGTACTATTCATTGTTTGGGATCTCAATGGTTGACCATGAACAAGTAGGAGCATCTCTCGATAATCACCTCAATTGCTGTTCTTATTTATATTATTCCTCAAGTTTCTTGCTTGACCTTGAGATATGTCCAACATGGTAGAATGCACAGCCTAGATCGCCGCTCAGGAGTTGATACAGTTGACTTGATCGTGTTGGTGTCTTTTGGTGCTTGCCCTTTTTGCTTGAGGCCGAGGCAGGCATCACTTCTTTAATGTCGAAAATTCTCCCTCTTGTCTCCTTGGTTTTAAAAGTCCGGCGTTTTAGGCGATTCTAGTTCTATTTTGGGTAGCTTTTCTGAAGTAAGTGTAGATATTTCATGGAGCTGATTTGGTATTCTATAATTTTGGATTGGAGAATGGAGGTGCTTGATATCTGTGGATCGACGGGCTCATTCTTTGGTATATTTCTTGTCAATGCGGGGAAGAACCTGTACCCTGATAGTTAGATTCTCCGACGATATTACATGGGAACCTTCAGCTCAGCTCAGTTGAGAAGTTCACTTGTAAATTCTGTGCTCTCTCATATGGGAACCTTTCATGTATGCCGCCGCATTGTGTTTGAATCTACGAGCAGCAACTTCATATTGTATCATGTTCTGTAACTTGCAGGGGTATGTGAGAACGTCTCGGTGCAGTTTCATCAACAGGGAGAGAGGACAAGGACTTTTCGTGGCATTCTCATTTGCTTCTTTCATGAGCTCTGAGTTTGCAGAGTTATCTTCCCAGGTTGGACGCCTGCAGGGCGGTACTATTTTCTTAGGTGCTTTCTTGATAATCTCGGTTTTTCATTGTACACCACACATACTTCCAAGGAATGAATATTAGACAGGTTGTAGCTGGCAATAAAACAATTTTTGTGTCCTATAATCTGGGAGCTGAAGATTGTCACTCTTTGAGATTTATCATGATTTCCTCAATCCGGTTGACAGTTGTGGTTGCTGAATCCTCGAAGATGTTTTCTGGGCGGGTTCGGTGTTTTCTGTGAAGGGTCTGGTCTTACATGGTGATTTGATGAGCATCTCCGGAAGGATGTTTCCATCTTTCATTCCTCTTCCACTTATTTTTACAGGACACCCGAAATTTGTTTTTACGGACCCAGAAACCTGAATCGAGGAAAACAGCTTGATGCCATCCTGAATAGATCAGGGAAAAACATTCTTATATTATTCTCTTTTGTTTGTGAAACTGAAATTTATTAGCTACGTAATACAGCAGGCCTTTCCTATACATTATGTGTTCTGCTGCTTAATCAAGAAAACAGCACTACAGAGTATAGACCCTTCCTACCATCATCTCACAAGCAGACCCACTTTTGCCGCCTGGGATGCCTGGATCTTTGATGAAGGCCGGAACAATCAAGATCGATGCTGGACTCCCTAACCGGATCTTGTCTTTCTTCATCAACTGCAAAGCGCAAATCAAATAGCAGCTTTGTGAGCCGAGCATGTTCCATGTTGCAGGATCCATGAAGTACCCTAGACTCTATGAAACTGTTCCGGCACTTTACCCTCTCTTAGTTATCTGCACAGGACAACCAACCATGTTAATATTGGTCTTGTCCCACCGATATTACTCCAGGAGCCTTAACGATTACGAACTAGGAATCCATTTGAGAAAGAATCAGAAGAATAGAAAAAAATGCAGTTCAGACATGTCATTTACCTGCATAATGTGGAAACATGAAAATTGTTTCCTTCTTCAACTTCCATCAGCAGTTCATCATCGGGTTTAGTCCCGTGAACATCAGCAGCCTCCCTCATTAGCACTTCCGTACCAGCTCCTCCCTTTGGTTCTTCGTGATCTGCATCCTTCATCACATCATCGTCCAAGTCTGGTAGTGAAAACGACCAAGACCGGACCAGCTTCCGCTGAAAATGAGATTGCTCATCGACTGCTGGCACGAGCATCCGGGGCGGAGGATTACTCCCTCTTCGCTCTGCTATAGAAGGCAAAATGCCCTTGCCCGGCTCCATAACCCTCGAAGCTTGATTAGCCGGAAATATGGCTCTTGGGGATGCCTGGGTTTCGTTATATGGCAAGGAAAACTTATCCAACACATAGATGTCTTTAGGGTGAAATCGGCTCCCGGATTCCAGGCCAGAAGGTGAAGGTTGCTGGGAGGATGGGTAGTGCAGGTCGGACCAGTTAGAAGATGCGGGTGAGAAAGTGAATGAGCTGCCGGAATAGTCGGAGGTTGACGGTGAGAGAGTAGGGGACTTGGAACTGAAGATTGGGCTCCCGGTCGGGAGTCGGGAAAATGAATCTGGTGAAGAAGTTAAGCTTCCTCCTCCCTCATCTTCTTTATAGCCGTCTCTTATCCTCTCTGGACTGCCTTTGAGAAAGTAGCTAAATGAATCTGGCGAACCGCAGGGATATGACGAAGGGGTCGTCGGCGATGAGGGGGTGCTATTCACACATCGGAGCATTCCGATCCCATTGGCGAATTATCAGATTCTCCTTTCAACTTCGATGAGGTGACCAGGTCTCGCATCAAACCGCTGGCAAACTTCTGCCTGAGTCGCCCCCAGCCGCTTTCCCGGGCAGGGAGGCACGTCTCAGAATCAGTACTCAACACCGAGAATGGCGGAACCACACCTCCGCAAAGCGCCTTGTGGAAGATCGCGAAATCCAAATCGTAATCCTTCACCATCCTCCCACCAATCTCGACGGCAGAAACCTGGTCGCCCTGGATCAAGGAACTGTAAGCTCGTTCCTCGACCCGCTCTTCCCCATCCGACAAGAGCTCCATATTAGCAAGAGAATCCCAAAACTCCGATGGCTCTTCACCCTCAACTATTCTCGAGATCGGTCCCTTCGCCCTCTCGTATCGGACAACCTGAAAGGCTGCATCCATGGCCTTGTTCGACATCATGGCATCGCACTTCTCTCCGACCCAGACATAGATTGCATCAGGAACATGGACGATGAATGCACCCCGAGAATCAAGCCCGGCTGCTCCGGGGCGGCCCAGCTGCTTCGGCACGAGGTGCAGGGGATCATATGGCGAGTGCGGAGCCATCCGGTACATTCTGATCATCCGAGCCGAACTAGGGGATGATGAGTTCACCCTCTTCTGGCGCTGTAGCAGCTGGCAGGCGAATCCCATGTTCGGGTTCGTCACTCCCCGGGCTTCCTTCACATACCGAAACGCATCCTCGAAGCTCTGGCCATTTCTCCACATGAGGTAGGCGATGACCAGGGAGGTCGATCTCGAGACTCCCTGGCAGCAGTGGACCAGAACCCGACCGCCCTGTTCCCGAACATCCTCGAAGTAATCGAACACATCGTGCAGGATGCTGGTGATGTCCTCGGAGGGGCTGTCCTGCAGCCAGAGGGTCTTGTACACAAGATCTTTCTTGAAGTACTCAGGCGAGACGAAGCCGACGCAGTTGAGGACGTGGGTGATGCCGTTCTGCCTCAGCGTCTCCCAGTTCTTGGCCACGGCGTCGCTTCCGAGGTAGATGTGGTCAGCGATTTTCGAGCATTCCTTGTCGAAGAAGGCGAGCTTGTCCCTCTTGAACTGGAACTCCCTGCCGGAGCTCGAGCTCAGGGCCAGATTACCGTTTCCGCCCCTAGGCGTCTGTATGTTAGGCCACACGCCGAGGTCGTCGGACCCGGCCTTGGGCCACTCGTCCAAGTTCGCCCGGGAGACCGAGAGCGGCTGAAGAGGCGGGAGGCACAGCCGGGCCTTGCCGTTGTTGGGCGGAGCCCTAGGGTAAGGGTTAGGGTTTGGCTTCGACGGCGAGCGGTCCGTCCACGAGACCGACCGTAGGTAGGCCTTCCGGTGCGGCTTCTCCCGATCCTCGTCCCCCGACATCTCAATTGAAACCTCAGAATTCTCCGGGCAATCAGGCAGACATCAAAAGACTGGTTCCTCGGGACATCGGAGAAGGGCAAGTTGGTGGGGGGGTTTTATTAATCAAACAGCTCCGAATTCTTGAAGTCGAAACCTCAGTCAGCTCTCCTCCTCTACCTTCTACTCCGAAACCCTTGACTGATTCTCTCTCTCTCTCCTCCTCCTCCTCTCTCTCTCTCTCTCTCTCTAACTACAGAGATTTACAGAGGCGGACGCAGAAAAATCAAACACGAATACTAGGACTCAGTAAAAAGATTCAATTTTTCAACAGGAAAGAAAGTGGGGGGGGGAGAGAAAAAAGGGGATGGTGGTGATGATGCATGCCAATGGAGGAGAGAGAACGACAGGTCAAGCGGATTAATTAATTAATTAATTGATTGATTGAAAAGATGAGAAATTTGCAGGCGAATATGTTGAAGGGAGACTTACAGGGGGAAGACGAAGAAGATGCTGGGGAAGGAAGAAGAAGAAGAATAGGAAGAATCTCTGAGGAGGAAAAGAACAGTTCCGTTGGAGGTACGTGGAGGTGCCTGACGTTGCTGGGAGAAAGGGGTTGCTTCCGAGCTCGGACAAGAACTGATTACAGTTGTTTTGTCGAAGTTTGTTTTATCGCTTTTTTCTTTTAATTTCTCAGTACTGTAATATTTATAAGTCCGAATAAATCTCCTTAATTACGATTTAAATCTGGTCGGTCACGGTGAGTTGAGCAATAAAACTTTTCTAATTATTGATTTCTCATACGTCAAAGCTCAAATTCAAGTATTATTAAAAAAGGAATATAGAATTCTTTTAATTAATATATTTAAATATTATATTTTTTGCGTTCAATTTCGGAAAAAACAATGATTGTGTATTGGAAATATGCACACACCCGGAGCATGTGAGCCAGACTTGGAGCACCGTTGGGGCCCTCCTGTCTCGTGTTCCGGGCAAACTACACCGGGTGCATTTTGGGATTCCCGGAGAGAGGTGGGGGAGAGCTGCTTGAGAGAGACTGAGTCAAAGTGCCACGTCATCATGCACCTAATTGCTTGCAAATCTTGTCATTGTATGAGAAACTGACCGAGCGACAGTAAATTTTGGGAAAATCTGGTTTTAGTCCTTAGCTTTTCATTAAATTCTTATATGACCTAAAATTTTCATTTTTTGATCCTTGATCCTTAATCTTTTGAGTTTGTTTATTTTTAGTCCTGTGCATTATATTTAATAGCTACAACTTTGACGTGGCCTTCTTTATCATTAAAAATATTTTTTTAATTAAAAATACTTGCGCATTTTTGCACAAAAGATGATGAACTACCAAAGAAAGAACTGAGAGAAGCAACTATGAGGTTAATACTAGCCATCCTCGCTATCTATGAGTTTGCTATCAACGAATTAGAAAGAGTAATTGTCAAATTAAGATGGTAACAATCACATATTTACAAATTTCATCTCGTAATTGTCTATATCACAGTACATCAACTAGCATCTCAAAGTTCGATTACTATAACATCTTATCAGTCGATGGGGCGGCGTGATACATGTCCAGCCTTGGACTTTTGGATTTTATTGAGTGCACCCATTATAAGACCATCATGATTGTTGAATAAATAAATATAATTAATTGCAAATTCGTCCCTAGACTATGGGGTTCATCTGAAAGTACCCCATAATCGATGGAACCACATGTAATTTGAAAAAAGCCCCTTACGGTTCGATTTTTCTCGCGCAAGCCTCTGACTGGGAGGACGTTGCACCTTAGCCCGTGTTCATTCTCAGTAAAAAAAAAAAAAAAAAAAAATTCCACCAACTCTCATCTACTCGATTAGTCAGACACGATCCAAATTCGAACGGGGCCAATTCGCATCCCTTTTCTCGATTCTTTTCCACGATGCGTGTTGGAAAATGTAATCGATGCCCACTACGATGCATGGTTGTGTGACCTATGTGATCCAGTCTTGACTCCCTAGCACGAACATGATGACCAAATGCTCAAAGGAATGAGGAAGGGGGGGAGGGGTCGGGTCTAAAACTTCAACAAGAAGCAAAAGACCAGAAGTTAAGTCTTGTGGACTCGTAGGGCAAGTGGCATGGGATCAAGGAAAGAGCCCAACAATGGAAAATTCGCCGAAGTTTCTGATCAAATTGCAATCATCCTCGATTAGAATCGAGAGGTTTCGTACTCGATTATTATTTATAAGACTCTTTATAGCACTTTCTTTTCCTCTCATTTTTCATTAGTCGACCGGCCTTCTCTATAATCAAAAAGGGAACCATTCTCTGATCTTGGCCCTGGCTTAGCAAATCGGGTCAACTAGAGGTAGTTGCACGCACACACACATATTCCAAAACTCCCAGAACCTAATAACGAAAGCGACACGTTGGTTGATTTTTGACCGGGAGAACTCGTGTCATCCCTCCATATTTGATCATCAGCCCAATCAATCAACTTGCCCAGTTGAACGCAATAATTTACATTGCCTGTCCTCCCCAACAGTCCCGAATGTCTGATCCAACTCCAGCTTTTCTTATTCACTACGATAACAAATTCTTGCCTTCCATCCAACATTCAGGAAACGCGGATCAAGTCTGGACATGTACGGGCACCGCAAGGATTGGATTTCTCATTTCAACGAGACATCATCTATTAAAAGTGGTGCAAGGTTACTCGCATACGGGTTTAAATCACGAAGCCGTATTTCACGTGTTGAATACATGTTTGATCCTGGTTCATAGTCCCGAAACACCGATCCTCATAGACCCAATAGTTACATTCGTGTTATGAACGGCCAACCTTCACAGGGATCTCATCACTTTTCTTCGGGAGGACAGAGACAAGAACGGGCAACTGGTCAAATAAAGTGGGCTGAACCATGGGACATACATGTGTGCGTGCTCACGTAGCCATGTATTCTAAACGTAAAGCACACAAATAAGTCCAACTATGAGCTGGTTTTGAATGGTTCAATAATTCTCTCCCTGAGAAAGGTCTTGAATCTTAGGCTTTTATCTATTAGTTAACCGATCCAACTCAAATATAAAGTAATCTGTGAATCCGGTAGATCAAGCGACTGTGCCCCTGAACACCACAAAGTCAGCCTTTGCCTCTTTATATACGCTAATGGAAGCAATTCAATTACCGACTAAACTCACAGAAAGATAGGAAGAACGTCTAAATATGTGATCCATACACAGGAAACCAAAAAAAAAAAAGGAGAAAAAACTGGCCACCCACCAAGAAAGCCCAGAAAGAACAGCGCTTCCTTCCCACTCATAAACAAATACCAGTAACCAAAAGCCTGCATCATCTCATAGAAGACAAACAATGCGTTCTACTCAGTGACACAGATGACTACATAAATTGGTGTATATACATAATACATACAGATACATGTAGACAAAAGTGCGCTGTAAAGTCAAGAATTTTGAGTCGGAGGACAGCCGAACAACATTGACTGTGTAAATGGTTTGACAGCTACATTTCCTGCAGTTCTGCAGACAGTAAAATAAAAGGCTAACTCATCAGTTCAGTAATAGTATCTGTTGGGGTGGTAACTGTACGACTCATGGTAGCCCGACTCAGGGACCATCTCTCTGGACAGCAACGCGCCCTGCAGGACCTTTCCTTCAGGCACTTGGAGGAACTTCTTGTCCTCTACGTATGACTGAATCTCTGCAATCACAGGATTCAGCTCGGGGTCATCTCGTGCTTTTAGTGCACCCAAGTAGTTGTCATGGATCACATATAGTATCTTCCCGAACTGGGACTTGTATCTTCGGAAAAGGCCATAGCCTGCCATCTGTGATGTCGGAACATGAAACATGAGAAGTCATTCAACATCACTTGGAAGTGTCTAAACGAACAAGGGGATTACTGTTTTTGAGACATCAGGATAATGTCTTTGATTGCTTTAACCGAGCAAGCTACTCTCCAACATTTCTGGAAATAGTACGTTAGATCACTAAAGGAAGTTACCTGCAAGAATGCATTAAGTGCAGTGGCTGTATAGACATTCGCAGGGAGAGCATTTAAAAACCGAGCAAGCCATGCCCACCCTTCTCGAAGGCCGTGCGAGTTTTGGACTCCCTCTGCCTCTGTCTGCAAAAAAGAAGCTATTTTTATGACCTAAGTTCCCTGCAAGAGAGACATTTATATTTCTTGATCGAAACTCGTTCCCAAAATTGAAGTCATGTAGATAGTCTTTTCCAGCCAGAGAAATGGCAATAAACCTGCACCAGTGCCCCATACAGTCTCATGTAAGATTCAAGCCGTTTTAGATAATCCTTCACGCTCTCAATTTTGCCATTGTCTTCTTGGAACCCAAGAGATTTGTAATAAGCCTCTTTTGATTCAAATACTGACTGCAGGAAGTACGAGTAACTGTAAAATTCCATGTAAAATCACAATCAAAATGTATAAAAAAATGATCCACTCCTAACCGTATTCTGCATTTCCAATAACTGGTTAGGAAATCATGAAAGTTTAATCCAACAACACAGTAAATTTTTGCCTTAGCATTATAATTATGAACTTCTAACTGAAGTTATTACCATGACAAAGAAGTTACCTGAGAGTACACTATGTATTTTGGGACAGTAAAGATGCATGCCCTGTGAAGCTCCGCGAGAAGAATGTCCGTTACTTGGGGAACCTGAACGATCAAAATGCAGAAAGAAATTTGACAGGTGAAACCATGTTCGTCAAATGCAGAGGAGCAAATTAACTCATGTCAGTACAATTGCTACGCCTCGAGATGACAGGTCACTATAGGAATGAAAGACACGTAACACTGCCATATATTTAACCCGTTTCTTCAAATTGAGAGATGTGCAAACCACAAACATCAGAAGCACATTCCGGCGACCTCAATGGGATCAACAAGGAGCAGCATCGGTATAAAGAAGTCATAGTAAATCGGAGGGGTGCAAGTTCATCCAATTAACATGTGAAAGTCACCGTAGCCCCTAATTAAATAAGTGCCCTTGCCATAAAGAAACAAAAGTCTAGTAGGTGAGATTCAGAAACAGCAAGCGTGGATCAATACCTTGGAGGTTACAAGCACGACAACATGGGCACATGCAAATGCAGCAACATCAGGGCTTTCACAGTGGGAGACAACCTGCCAGCACAGAATTCAGCACCAATGCCATAGCTACATTCAGTAAAACTTATCATAGCATGCTTGAAAACTGCACAAAGATTAGGGTTTGCTGGAGCATGCAATGGCTGCATCAATTAGGTTAGAATGCTGAGTGAAAAAACCATGATTAACAAGAGAAAGAACCTACTGAAAAATAGCATGACTTCCTATCTTAAGTGGTAGATTGCATATACCACATACTCCATCGTCTCAGGTAATGAAACCAGGTATAACTCGCCTATCCTCATTGGAAGATTCACTGCCTAGGGAAGCCTAGATCACTAAATAACTTTTAGGAGATGCTATGCTTAAGTGCTTACAGGGAACATAAACTTCTTGTGCCAGCTGAAGTATGATATTTTGAAACATAATGAGCTAGGATAAGGGAGGAGCATCTTACCTTCTTGGCAAACATCGCAACGCTCATGGACTGTGGACAAGAAGGATCACTGAAAATCTTCAAAAGTTCAGTGGCTTTAGACCTGCAAAACATAAAGGATAGAACATAGAATGAGCAACTATACTGAGACTTTGATCCTTCTTTCACTGAGAGACAGTTAAAACCATTTCTTCACCTGACATTGTCCTTTGTTCCCCTGATTTGTCTTATCAACCTAGCTATATGTCTCTCGTTGCTGCTGAAATCCTGAATAGGAGAAATAATGAAAACAACAATTTAGTAATAAGGAAAGGAATACATGAAAATGATCAGGTCAAACCTTTAAAAAGACTGAACATTGGCAGTAGCAACAACTGGAGCAGGGAAAAAAAAAAAACAGAATCAGTCACTTGAAAATAAGGAAAAACACAGCCATCCTCCTGTGAAGTAGGGATTTGTACAATAAAAATATGACTGACAAAAGGTAAAAACAAAAAAAAAAAGAGTACTAATGAATCAAAACCATAGCAGTTGCAATTATTGCATGTACTAAGTAATTAGACATGTCACAGAATATAAAAACATATACAACTGCTGCCTACAACAGTAGTTAATGAGGAAAGCCATTAACCACACAGATACAGCAGACGATACCTTATTAGAGTTCAACCTTAATGCTTGATTGTTTTCACCTATCTCTTTAAATCTCTGAAGCCTTGCTTGCTCTAAGTCGAGAGCACTTTTTGTTGCCTTGACCGCATCACCTAAAAAGACATTCACCAGTCAAAAGAATAACAAATCATAACAAGATTATCCACATTAAATTAAAGTTGAAAAGTATAAAAGAGAGTATTCTTCTTTTGGTTGGTAAAAGAACATAATACCCTTATCATAAACCAACTTCACTACATAGTACTATAATGGTTAAAAAAAATGCAAATAAGAAGTACAAGAATAAATTAAACTGAGTTGCATACCAGCAGATTCTGGCTTCTTTGCTCCAGTAGGCTGAGCTTCCTTGGACCGAGCAACCATCTGTTGCTTAATTTGCTCTTTCTCAGCTTTAATTGCAGCATCCTTATCCAGTTTCTCAGCAGCTTCCTTATCTGCAGCTTCTTTTGCTTTTCTCTCAGCTTCCAAGGCAACTTTTCTTGCTTCTTCTGCTCTTGCTCTAGCCTATATCCAGGACAAAACCCCACGATTTCATAAGTCCTGGAGAGAAAACCCATAAAATAGCAGATATCTCCATACCTGACAACAATCTAAAGTTATTAAACAATCCAAACTGTGTTGGCACCAACAAGTGTGTTGATGCTTCTAATGCTAGCAGATTATTCATGAGTTGGTTATTTACAGATATTGTAATTTCAGTTGCTCCTTCTTACTTTTACTTTATCATCAAGGCATATGATCTATTTATCAATGGATTATAATTGCTTAGAAGAGAAGGGCGTGATGCATAGCATTGAAAGCCATGTGGACAAACCTCCGCTTCTGCTCTAGCCTTCTCCTGGCGTAATTTTTCCTCATAAAGCGCCCTTCTTTTAGCCTCTTCGTACGCTGCATCACTTCTTATTCTCCTTTCTTCAATCTGTGATTTTAGCACATATTCTTGTTGTATTGCTGTCAAATGACTATCCAGTGCCTCTGCACTGGAGATTAACTGAAATGTAAATAGCTGTTGAATTAACTCGAATATTCAGCAAAATTTAGAGAAAAACATATGTATAACATTTGCTCATAGTGCAGCAAGTCATTCATCATGTTTGCACGAAAGGTTTTTTGGCCGTTTCTCTGTTGCAGAATTATCTGACTTTATCATAAATTATCTCCTAGAAGAGCATCCAGGTAATCAAAGCTCTAGGGCAAAAAGAGAACAGAGAAACAACAAACAGGGAAAAGGACACCCTCTTACATATTTCGTTGATATTGAGTGTCCATCCTCTTTTCTAAATCCCGTCTTGCATCTCCATATCTCTTGACTCGCATGAGAGCTGATGTGGACTTCTCATTTTCATTTAGAAGATCTCTCTCTATCTTCGAGACCTGATTCCTGACCTCTTCCTGTTGATCAATCCAATTGTCAAAAACCCAGCAAGAAAAAGCTGCATTCAGTTAATAAGAACTTTTGCATATCCTCTATAAACAAAAAGTGACATGGATATCTACAGCTGCACAATCAGTGGCCAAGGGCATAAAGATAGATTTGATATAGGCCATGGCATGACTGCATTAACAAGTTTAACATGCAAGAGAATGTAAATAAAAGAATGAACCAGAAAACCTTATGTCCTAGCTGATATTCATGGGTTAACTCAAACAAAGATCCTTCCACTAATCCCACTTCATCCATCAAGTAGGGCTGTGCTTCAAGAGGGGATTCATCATCACTTTCGTCACTGTATTCACGCAAGAAGCTTCAATTTAAGGTACAGAGGACGGAGCACCCACTACGAAATGATAATAATTGAAATAAAATTACCAAATGCACAAAAATAAAGAATCCCCAGAAAAGACCCCCAAACAAACGCCTTTTTAGTATCAATTGGCTACACACAAAATTTTCACCTATCATGTTCTCCGGCATAGGAAATAGTAAACTGAAACTGCTCGTCCATACCTTAAATACAGCTCTTTGAACTCAAATCGGTTGCAGGTCACTGGACCGTCATCCATTGCATCCTCCATCTCATACTCATCTTCTGAGATGCACAATCTGAAGGCAATTGGACTTCTCTCTGCATTTTTCCTGTTGGAAATATCCCTAAACGGAATTGACAGGGGAATGCTCAAACACTCGATTCAGGCAAACACATGCAAATGAGACATATACCGGTAAGTACCTTGACCATCTTTCACTGAAAGGAGCAGCCGAGAATGGTGAAGAAGAATTAAGCTTCTTCTCCACAGCACTAAGCTCAGAGAGAAGAGCATCGAAACTCCAATCGGGATCAGGGTCAACTGAAACCCCTTCGACGTTCCGGGGGCAGCGTAGCTCCAACTTAACGCCCCCCCTAAATTACACGGATTTTGAAGGCACAACCAACAGGCATAAGCAACAAATCGATAAATTCAAGTCAGACAACATCAAGCAGGAAAAAGAATAAGCTCAACTCACATTCTCAACTCCGGAGAAGAGGTGAAATCTCGCCGGTTGAGAGGAGGCCGGAGCTGAGAGTTCGAATTTACACTTCCGTTAGTGCATCCCTCTGGATGTATGCGAAATGCAACGCCTATCAAAAGCGCTGCTGCTCGCGATGAGATCGACAAGAGAGAGGAGTCAGCTGATAATCGCTCGAGAACTCGAATCTGAAGTGCCCAGGAGGAGGGGAGCCGGCGGCGGATACCCAGGCCATTCCGGCGCGGAGCTTGTGTGGAGGATGGGCTAGGGTCCGTGAAGAAGACGCGGGCCTTTCGATTTGCAGCGGGCCGTCCCGGCCTAGTCCGGCCCGAATTGCGAGCCCGATTTGGTTCAAACCAGTACTGATTAGGGTGTAAAGGAGCTTGTCGGGTGGGCTTTTTTGGGGCACAAAATTCGTGTCATGACCTGAAGATCCAGCTTGTTTAGTCCAACATTGAGGCCCAATAAGTGAATGATCAGGCCCAATATCCAAATATGTGGCCCAACTGCCCAAAACGCGAGACTGGTTAGGGCTTTGCCCCTCGTTAGAACCCTTCTCTTCTACACTCTTCCCGTCTTCTCCATCCACCTTCGTCCGTCGCGAAGCTCAACCTGTAGAAGAAGTGAAGAAGAGGAAGTTGGGAGAGAGAATACTTTGAACGACTAGGCGGAGAGGGAGTTTTTGGTAGGAGAGTAATGGCGCTGGCGTTCGATGAGTTCGGGAGGCCGTTCATAATACTGAAGGAGCAGGAGCAGAAAACTCGACTGAGGGGCCTCGATGCTCAGAAGGCCAACATTGCCGCCGGTAAAGCCGTGGCTCGCATACTGCGGACCTCGCTCGGCCCCAAGGGCATGGACAAGATGCTCCAGAGCCCCGATGGCGACGTCACCATCAGTGAGTTCCCCATCTCTGAAGTGGATGCTGTTGCAGCGTGTTTGGAGCTTCCATGATGTGTTCTTTGCGAATCTGTGCTCCCTTTGTAGAGGAAATCAAGTCGATCTGTGGTTGGTTGCAGAAAAGGCCACTTAGTGATTAAGTCAGTAGTTACACATGAGGTGATCTCGAACTTAAATGGAAAGAAGTAGGCGACTTGAGCTTAGAGAAGCTCTTGGAATCATGGAGCTCTCGACTATGCTCTGCACTAGTTCTGTATTTTCGTTTTTAGTTGGACCTGAATTGAGAATGCGTGAGATAAATCAGCTCTTTCCCTTTTCTCTGTGAATGCAATTTGCAGGTGAAACATTTTAAGCTGCAGTTGCTTGGTTTGGAGTAACATGTGGATTTCTTGTTTAGAATTTGTCTTATGTCTTAAACTATGCTTTAAACTGGCAGTTAGAAGTGTGTTCAATTCACTGAATGTTTTCCTGATTCATCTATCCAGCAGCAGCAAAATAAAAATAATGATGATGATGATGATAATGATAATGTCTGCTGGGTTTATGATGGTGATCTAGTGTATAGTTATAAAAATTAAAATTTAAGATTTACTGTTGGGTTTTGGCAAATCAAGACCCTCTTTCCTGAAATCTTACTGTTATCCTTTATGTTGTCAGCAAATGACGGTGCAACAATTCTAGAGCAGATGGATGTAGACAATCAGATTGCTAAATTGATGGTTGAACTCTCACGGAGTCAGGATTATGAAATTGGTGATGGTACAACTGGGGTTGTTGTCATGGCTGGCTCTCTTTTGGAGCAAGCTGAGAAGTTATTAGAGCGTGGAATTCACCCAATTCGTATTGCAGAAGGATATGAATTGGCTTCTAGGATAGCTGTTGAACACTTGGAGCGAATAGCTCAGAAGTTTGAATTTGGAGCATCAGACATAGAGCCCTTGGTTCAGACCTGCATGACTACTCTGTCCTCAAAGATGTAAGTTCAACCTGTTATCCGGTGCTGCTTTAATGTATTGTCTGAATTATGGAAAGTATACAAGTTTGTTGCATGCCCCTTTTTCTAACTTTGATGTTTTATTTCAGCGTGAACCGGTGCAAGCGAGATTTGGCTGAGATTGCTGTTAAAGCTGTCCTTGCAGTTGCGGATTTGGAGAGGAGGGATGTGAATTTAGATTTGATTAAAGTGGAAGGAAAAGTTGGTGGAAAGCTTGAAGACACTGAATTAATATATGGAATTGTTGTCGACAAAGACATGAGCCATCCGCAGATGCCAAAGCGGATTGAAGATGCAAAGATTGCAATCCTGACCTGTCCCTTTGAGCCACCTAAGCCAAAAACCAAGCATAAGGTTGACATTGATACGGTGGAGAAGTTCCAAACATTACGTCAGCAAGAGCAGAAATATTTTGATGACATGGTTCAGCAGTGCAAGGTGATCACATGATACTCCTCTAGTGGAATCTTGTTAATGAGTCCCAGGTTCTCCTTCCTCGAAGGCGATTCTCTAAATTACCCATTTAAGTGTTGCACTGAGTCTTCATGGTTCTGTTAGTTGACCTCGTAATTTTTATACTTAAAGTTTTTAGCCTGGATATGTGGGTGATAGCTGTGGACAATGTTACTTGCAGTTTCTGTGGCAAGTTGCTTTATCTTTGTGTTTATCATGCAGGATGTGGGTGCAACCTTGGTCATCTGTCAGTGGGGATTTGATGATGAAGCAAATCATCTTTTAATGCATAGAAATTTGCCTGCGGTTCGTTGGGTTGGTGGTGTAGAGTTGGAGCTGATAGCCATTGCCACAGGTAACTCTGTTCTCTAAGAATGTGCTATGAAGCCTTTATTATTATTTTTTTACAACTTGACCTACCATTGTATTTCGCTTATCTGCTGAAGCCTATATTATCTTTTACAGGTGGAAGAATTGTGCCAAGATTCCAAGAGCTGACACCAGAAAAGCTAGGGAAGGTGTGTTTTACTTCATTATGTCCATCTCTTAAGTTTTTAAGCATATACATTGTCTTTTCTTTTTATGAATTTGTTGTATTCTAGATGCCTGATAAATATGGTTGCGGTTGATATTATGTTTCTACATCTTATTATGGAGGTTGGTCATGGATATGCATTTGCTAATTATTTCTGCGCTTATTATAGGCTGGATTGGTTCGAGAAAAATTGTTTGGTACCACAAAAGATAAGATGCTGTATATTGAGCACTGTGCAAATTCACGGGCTGTTACAATATTTATCCGTGGAGGTATCTTATCTTGAGCTGCTTGCTTCTCTTAACCATTAGCTGTCACTCTTGTATGGCACAGTTTCTGAGTTAGCTCTAGAATATCAAATAAATTTGTCGGTTTTAAAGTATATGCTGGGTGAAGCCATGCGCTTTTGAAGTTGCATAGGTTCTTATAATCTGAAAAATGAAAATGCAGCATGACAAAGTAACATTAAAATGTAATGTAAAGGAGCAAGTATTAGATATGAAAAATATAATGCATTTCATTTCAGGTAACAAAATGATTATAGAAGAGACGAAGCGCAGCATCCATGATGCACTCTGCGTCGCTCGCAACCTTATACGCAATAACTCTATTGTGTATGGTGGCGGCTCTGCTGAAATTTCATGCTCAATTGCTGTGGAGGCAGCAGCTGATAGATATCCTGGTGTCGAACAGGTAATGATGCAACTTTCCTACCTCGGCTAATTTTGGCTGCAGTATTAAACTTTTTATATAACCTATCCTTTTCTTCTGCTTCAACAGTATGCTATTAGGGGATTTGCTGATGCCCTGGATGCGATACCCATGGCACTTGCTGAGAACAGTGGTCTGCAACCTATTGAGACACTATCTGCTGTTAAATCTCAGCAAATTAAGGTCAGTTGGGTGCTCTCTCTTCCCTCTGTTCCCAACTGGTGAAGTTCCTTTAGCTGGGGTCGGTTACAAGAATCGAGCCAATCAGTGTTGAACCTGCAACTATTAAATGTCATTGATTTGGTCCGAAGAAATCCTTTCCACATCATGCCTTGGCCTAATTTCTTTGCTCTCCTCTCACTAAAAGACCTGTGGAATTGTTTTTCTTGGATAAGTAGACCATCCAAATTGTTAAATGGATGTCTAACTTTTAGTCAAAACCAATAATGCAGGAAAACAATCCATTCTGTGGAATTGATTGCAATGACGTTGGCACGAATGACATGCGTGAGCAGAATGTGTTCGAGACACTGATCGGGAAGCAGCAGCAGATCTTGTTGGCGACCCAAGTTGTGAAGATGATCCTTAAGATCGATGATGTCATCTCCCCTTCCGATTATTGATTTTCCAGGTCATTGTGTTTCTCCCTCCCTAGAGTGAACTCAATCCATTAAAGTTTATTGGCTCTGATGTTGTGTTCGTGAGCCATTCCATATCCTGCATGGAACCTGTTTAAATTGTCGCCTTATGAATTTTGGATTGTGTCTGTTGAACATGTTAAGTTTCTCTGGAATCTGAATGGTGCGTTCTGTGCTTTTTCTTGCATCTTTCATTCGCATGCCTGCGGGTGACCTGTTTGTCGTCTTGGCTCATTTGCATGCTTGTCATTGCCCTGCATGCAGAGAAGATTAGAATTCAGGCGTTGCATCCATTGTTGTCAGACTAGCGAGTCAACTCATAAACTCGTCCGAGTTTAAGAGTTTATTGCATATAATCGAGTTAGCTCATAGTGGAATCAGAAGTTATGGTGAACTTAGTAAACTCGAAAGTAAACTCGGTAGAATCGGTAAACTCGTAAGTATCAAGTTGTTAAATTGGCGAATGAAATAAATTAATTTTTGAGACTCAACAGACTGTCTAATATCTAGGACCTACTCTTTAAGTGAAAATTGGGTTAGTTTCAATCTATTAAAAGGAGTCAAATGTCTGTTTAACGCTTGTGACAGTTTACTTTTATTGTTTTGTTCCCACGATCATTGTTGTCTAATACTACTTTACATTATTTTCGTTACCATGGATCTGGCTTGTTAAAGAATTTTATTTGAAAATGTCATCTAAAACATAGACTTTGAATTGAAGTTATTTATATCGAACTTAGTTTATGGTTTTTATGAGATGATTATGATAGGAATACAGATAATTATATCTAGATTGGAAATAATCTCTATGAATTTACAATACGAGTTTATGTTTCGAGTTTATGGTGGCGCTAACAAGTTTACATGGACTCTCGAACTTGACAATCACTTGCATCCATAGATTTCGAGGTAAAACACTAGCGAGGTTAGGTTATCATGGTCACACCGCTTAAGCTCAGGTTGGACACGAAGGAAGGCACGTTTTGGATTCAATTGTTGTTCTTAAGCTGGCAATCTCCGATATTTAAGTGATTCTTCTTCCACATATTCAAGTAATACACAACACAATGTTGAATCGGCCTAGCCCTCGGCAACCATTTGACTTTTGTGGCTCCTGTGGCTTCCTTTTTGTAGCCAATACATTTTCCATAAGAATTAATTTCTTGAACCAGTTGAATGTCATATTCTCGGCCATATTTACGGACACAATTTATCTAAATGACGTGTTTTGTCGGTATGAAAGGAGTGTACATGCCGCACTAAAAGGACCAAAAAGCCTCAGTATGATCCTAAGCACTTAAAATCATGAGGAGACTGAATTGATCAGAGAAGGCGCACTTGTTCTTCTGATCGGCTCGAAATGCCCACCTGACTAGTTTCATGCTACCCTCCCTTTAGGACCAAAATAAAAGATCATAGACCCAAAATCTCTCTCAATCTGTTTCCACCAATAACAGACGATAAGAAACCAATGGTGGGCCACCCAACATGAGGCTGAAATCTTCCATCGAAGCTCGAAGGATAAGAGAAGAATCTAGACTGAACTCCCACCTCCATTGGACCTCATCAAGCCCTCGCCTTTACCATTTAGAAAACTCAAATCTCCTCCAATACCTCCTCCTTTGCCTGCAGGTTGCGAGCTCATCTTCATCACAAGCACCTGCTCCAATGGCCGCAACAGTAGCTACAATGGCCACCCTCAATGTGAAGTGCCTCAAGAACCCCAACCCTGCTAAGCCAGCTGCGAAGCCTGCCTCCTTCCTGAACCTCCCGAATGGCCTCATGGCCCTCTCCGAGGCCAGGAGCCCGGCAGCTCTCTCCATCTCCGCCTCGGCCATTGCTGGAGCTGTCTTCTCGACCCTTGCAACTTCTGAGCCCGCACTCGCTGCCCAGCAGATTGCAGAGCTTGCCGAGGCAGGAGACAACAGGGGTCTTGCCCTCTTGCTGCCGATCATCCCTGCCATCGGGTGGGTCCTATTCAACATCCTTCAGCCAGCGCTCAATCAGCTCAACCGGATGCGGAGCTCCAAGGGCCTGATTGTCGGGCTCGGTCTCGGAGCACTAGGAGCATCCGGGTTCATGTTCAGCCCACATGCGGAGGCAGTCACCGAGCCCATCTCGATGATTGCCGATGCCTCAGCTGGTGGGGACAGCCGGGGCCAGCTCCTGCTCTTCGTAGTGGCGCCGGCGATCCTCTGGGTCCTCTACAACATCTTGCAGCCTGCTCTCAACCAACTTAACAGGATGAGATCTGAGTGAGAAAGGACTGAATGGTTTTGTGATTGGAAGTGCAAAGGACACAGAAGCTTTCACTTGTAACTCTGCACTTTCTGTTAATGAACTATGGTTCTTCTCCACCTTTTTTGATCTTATTGTTGTTGTGCCTTTGAGCTTAACTATGCTGGGTGCAATGTAGTGTCATAGCCCATGAGAAAAAACTGAAATGTTATGTATAATTTGTTCGTTTGATCCTCTTTTTTTCCCTTGCTCCTGGCCAGAAATGTTTGCGGGCAGATTCGAGTCATTGGAGATTTGTGTCTCTCTGAATGGGTTTAAGAGAACAACATTATATGGCATAATGATGGAATGAAAGAAGCAAAGTCTAGAACACAAACATGAATTGATTGGATAGTCTGCCCATCTTTTCCCTGAGCAAGTCTTGAATTTGAATCCTATAATTATAACTGGAGAAAATTCTCAAATATGGAAGAAATTTCTTGGTGCACCGCCACAACCCGAAAAATTTCAGAGATATTTCCCCCAAAATTTGAATTTTCCTTAACAAAAAGGAACACAAATCCAACAGTCAGGCAAGGCAAGGAACTTCACTACTTAAACATCAACTTGTAAGCAAAGAAGATCAAGCATGAAAAAACAGGCAGAGCTACACACACATGCAATCGCGTACCGTGTACTGCTGATGCGGATGCTGCAAGTTATTCTATGGGCTGAAACGCTCTCTATCCCCCTTTCCGTGTTCTTCTTCAATCAAACATTGTAACTTCTTAAATCAAAGAGCAGCCCTCAAAACAAAGGCAGCCATCCAATGCCAGACATCCATTTTAATTACACTGTAACAGAGGCTTGGGAAATCAAAATCAATCAATGCAGAATGTCTCCGGTCAAAGGCACCGTAACAGATTCGTCGCAACTTTAGGAGTTGTCTCTGCGTAAAAATGATCAATCAAACAACAGAAGACAAACTTCTGATTAAAAGAAATTCGATCCGATGTTAACATGCATCCTCAGATGAATCAATATAACGCTTTACACTGAAGCAAAAATCCATTTTTCCAAATGAATATTAGTTATTTCCGGTTGAAATCATGAAGATGCTCATTCCCTTTGGGGTCCGAGACAGCGTCCGAGCCGGAAACAGCTGTCAAAGGAGAGTGTCGGAGCATGTGTTTGAGAACACGGCGGCGCCGGCGCCTGAGTCGACCGAGGAATCCGGTTTGTTGAATAACGGTACAAGGAGGGCACTCTCTTCGTATAAGGAGGAGCCATGAACGAAGAATCGGAACCATCCGTACAAGACGAGGGAGGCGAAGGAATGCACGATTTTCACGGATCAGCCCCAGACTTCTTTCTGTTTACGACAACTTACCAAATATATGTAATTATTACAAAAATGGCCCCATACTTATCGGGATTGGGCTAACTACCGCTCAACTTCTCCAGCCGAAACCAAATAATGGGATTTGGTTGTGGGGAATAGGAAGATCGATTCCCGATGTATTCTATACAAAATATTTAATTCTCATTTGGTTCAAGTTAATTATTCTGGATGGGAAATGAATGATGAAGAAAGGGGATTTTGTATTTCTCATTCAACAGTTGAGCGGGAATTGGTGTTGGAAAGTCAAAAATATCCTTCTTCATTTCCCTTATTTACATCTCATGCCATTCACCTCCCTCCTCAATCCTCCGTCACGATCTTTCGGCTGTTCCATCCCCGATCACAGGACTGGAGCAAATGATAGGAAAAAATCTAGTCTGTGATAGGTATTAAGATCAACCAGGTTCATACTGTGTTAGTTTAGAATCTATTAAGCTTCTGAACAGCAAGTGGTGGAAAAATAAGGATAATTAAGGGACCAAACAAGGAAAATATATTATAAGAGGAGCAATCCGATGCTGGAGAACGTACCAAGAAGGGAGTCTACAACTACAAGATCCTGAATTCATGCAACCATGGAAGACAGGACGATGTCAAAAATAAATATGATGAAGATGGATTCCCTCCTCTGTACCAGCTTCCGCAGAGCTAATCTGAACAGAGCAGAAGTCCCGATCATCATCTACTCTGTCTTCCGCGAATCCTTGAGCTGCCCTCTCTTCCGAATCTTGAGGCAGAACCCGAGCCTCCAATAATCAATGAGTGACTCAGGCAGGGAGCAAGCAAGTGCCCAGAGGAGGGTGTGGGGCCAGTAGGGAGTGCAGCGAGGCTCATACCCAATCCAGCGCATAGCTGCCCGGGCATAGCCCTCTGCTGATGGAACGAAGAAGGAAGATCGCCTTATCGATGCCATTTTTGTTGCCACATAGAGCGGGACCTGCAAGAGAAGGAAGTAGAAACGGGCACGAGTTAGACAAGAGCATCTCATTGATGATCACATATATGAGCAAAAGGACCGAAATGTACAAAGGGCTCTTCACAGGAACCAGCATGGAGTTGCTCACTTCGAAAGTGAAAACAGGAAATTCCTAGCTATACCCGAGATTGTTATGTCAGTGCATTACTGATGCAGTCTTACTGTCTAAGACAGACATAAATCTTTTCGACTATTAGAGATGCCTTTGAAAGCTGAGAGCTTTTGAAATTCTACGACAGGCAGTTCATTGCAGCGAAAAGAAACACATGCAGTTTTTCTATTAACAAACATGAGGACAACAACGGTAATCAGTAATCGTCTGGATACCCTTCAGAAGAGGTCCCCCAACAGCAGACCATGAGTTTTGTTTATTTTCTAAATGAATGGATCTAACATATTATTCATGGGAAAACAGAATGGCTGCTTTCTAAAACCAAACATAGCTGTAGGATCTGAATACTTCACTGGTTCACAGCAAAGACCACCATATACAAGTAGATAGATTCAATAACAGTGAGTGCAAGCTAATCTAATGTCTTAAAAATGGTTCGGTCATATTTAGTACAAAATAGTTAAAAAAGAGCAATGGAACATATGATTCCATTCCAATACTCCTTCAGATCAATCATGGAACTAAAATATAAAGAACTTCATGAGTTCTGCCCTTTTTCTGTGACAGTCATTTTTGGTAATAAAAAGAATAAGAGAAGTATGAAGTATCTCATTCATCTTCTCCAATCAGCTGCCATAATTTAGTGTAGAAGGGTTGCTGGTCACAACTGATCTCAGTTAAGTGGTATGACTGGCAAAAACTTCCTTGTATTATGCAGGTCCGTTGGCAGCTCAAACTATTATCTATAACCCATGAAACAAATTAATGCTATTTCTGAAGTAGGAATGCACTGATGGTTCAAAGAACACCAATAATGGATGCTGTGAACTGTGAACACTGGACAGGGTTTAAAATCCACTACCTAATTGCTGGATAACACAATGTCAGACTCAAGCTGGCTCTGAGTCTTATTGAGCAACAGTATAGTGCACATGAGTCTGTTTCCAAGAAAGCAGCACCACAACAGCCAGGAAAATTAAAAAACAGCATAGACATCTTGCAAAATGGTTACTACCAGCAACAAGGTCAGGAATGAACAACAGGGTAATGAAGAAGGGCCGCTTATATTCACCCTAGCCTGACTTTTTAAAAGCCCTTCAAATTCTTGTCCGTCCTCAAATTTTGAGTACTCATTCATTCACTAATTGAAACTGTCAGTTACATTTCTACGATCATCTCAATTTCATCAAGCTCTCCCTAAATTTATCAAAATCCAAAAGATAGAAAAGGAAACTATTTACATAAAGGAATGTCTCCTCAGGACAAGACATTTACCTGGCACTGCACATTGATTCCGCTCCTCTTGTACTCGACGTAGAGACACCTGGATAACTGGTCAATGTACCTGAATTTGATCAAAACATAAAAGAGGCAAACCCATTTTAGCTATGAAGACAACAGCCGATCCCCTTTAAGAAACCAAAGAGTTGACATCTTTAAACTAGCAAAACTTTACTGATGACCCGAAACATGAAAGCAACCAGAGCAGCTTACGCCTTTGTAGCTGCATAAACAGCATAGAGCGGATCCGACGGAATAACAATGGCGGCACCAGAGCCAATATTAACAATTGCGCCCTTCTTCCTCTTCAACATCCCTTCAAGAACAGCCTTGGTGACCTTAGTGGTCCCCTCGACATTGACCTTGATCAGGTTCTTGAGCAGCTCCTCGTCGATCTCGTGGAAGTACCTAGCGTAGGGATACGAGACACCCACATTGTTGATCAGAACCCCAACGTCCAGCTCCTCAATCGTTTTCCGGATTCTCAAGACCCCGTCGTCAAGATCTCCCAAAAAGTCGACCACCACGGTCTCGATCCGAGTGTTCGGGTACTTGGCACGGATGGAATCGGAAACTTCGGCCAGTTTCTCGACGTTCCTCCCCACGAGGACCAAATTGAGACCCTTCCGAGCCAACTGAAAGGCGAAGCCTTTCCCGATTCCGTCGGTGGGGCCGGTGACGAGAGCCCACGAGCCGTATTTCTTGAGGTTCTTCCCGGGTCTGAGGAAGTTGACGTAAACCCAGTTGAGGAAAGCGAGGGATAGACGGAGGAGGGAGAGGGATCCTAAGCTGAACAGCAAGAGGACCCACAGAGGCTGGGCCTTGAGCTTGTCGAGGAAGCAGAGCTCCATAGCTATCAGAGGATAGAGGCGAATCTTGTGGGTCTTGTGGAGCCGAGGATTTAATAGAGCAAGACCCAGATGGACTGCAATGAGTCAAGTTCGGTGATTTTCGGTTGAGGGTCGATTTGAAAATGGCGGACAATCCAAAGAGAAGACAGCAGAGAGGAGGAATTGTGGACTACGGATGTGGAGAAGACGGACGGGAAGTTGGACAATTTAAGAAGCCATTAGAGAGACGGGAGGATGGGAGGTGGGAGTTGGCCAGAGTAGATGAGTTGAAAACCACTGCAACTAAAAACGCCAAGCCACTAAGCATGGCTGAAGTTTCGTGCTATAGCTTCATTTGACCAATTTCGACAGCTTCGTGAGAATACTTGCCTGCAACTTCATGAGACAGGTAAGCCATGTCACGTTGGTTTAAAATCGAGGATATGTAAACCAAAAAAAAAAAATCGATGATATGCTAGACTTAGGGTCCAGGCGTATCTGAAACTTAATATATTGTTCATTAATAATTCAGGAACACGAGTACACTTCTGGATGCAACTTATCCATTGCCCATATTAATTCGAATATGCAACATTCATATAGAAAATATCTGCTCAAATGCATCGATAGTGATGTATCTAAAGAAGACTGAAGAGGAAAAGTGAATTAATGCGAGGGAGATGGGACAATGACATGCATATGGGCAATATGACAAAACTTCAATGACAAGCATTGACAGACCTCACAACATTGTTGGAGATGACTTTCCCGTGTTGATTCGATGGACCCTTACAACAAGTCTCACAATTCGTCTTTTGTGCAAGGAGCGCATATACAAGATGACTTTCCCATGTCGATTCGGTTTTCCAGCACCTCACTTTACAAACCATACTGCATCCAACACGACATGAACCATAGCGGAGCAAGTCTACCCGAGTGGTCACGGGCAAAGATCAAGAAACAGCATAGGACAGTTATAGGCCTCCAGACCATATAGACCGATGTTCTGTGTATGAACACGAACTAGCAAATAGAACAAAGAAGAAGAGGTAGAAAACTTGATGGTCTTACTTGCATACATCAACTAGGTTAGGCCTTCTTGCTCAGGTTAGGCCACCAAATCCAAATTGTAACGTGTAACGTGGCCATCAGCATCTTTCCAGCTATACCAAGTAGCGTGTTCAGAGTTTATCCACACAACACGAAACAACACATGCATAACCAAATAGCTTTAAGGCAAAAACTAATCTTAGCTTAGCACATGCAATGCTTTGGCAATAATTCGAGAGCAGAGGCCTCAGAAATTAGGTAATGAGGAAGAAAAAGCAAGCCAACAGACTTCCCCTGATGGTGAAATCATCGACAAACACTTAAACATATACTTACTATTTTCCAGGACCCATGTTGCAATCACAGTGAAAAGGAAATCCATGAAGGACATAAGCTTCTGTTACAGAAACTGATCGGAGAGAACTCTTCCTGCAGGAAGAAACATTGGAGCAGGTAATCTTTTGCACTGGTTTCCTTTGTTTTACGGCTCCTCTTTAGTTAATAGATTGGATTATACAGCTGATGCTTACTTTCTGTATGGTCATCACAGCGACCCAGTTAGACTATTGCAGCTGAGATTCTAGAAGACTTATCCGCATATATGAGTGTGTTAGATATTACGACGTGAGGACAGAAATGGCATGGACTCAAACAATCATAGAGAGCACTGCCAAGAAAAGGCTGTTAGATTACCCTTTTGTTCGTCAAGATTTACACAGTGCTTCCTAAAGCAAGAAAAATGCCGATCTATACTGTATGAAGAAAGCTATAGCATCCAGCCCTATCAACATTTCTCCCTTCCCCATCTAGTCAACTGGTTTATTCGGACCAAAATCGAGGGGCAACAAAAGCCGAGATTCTTCAGTCCCAATCAAGCAGCGATGCAGCAGAACCATTTTCTCTGTATTCAAGACAATTGCCAAGCAACTCAAAACAATGTTTTCAAGAACGAACAACTAATTCTTTCCAACTGATAGTCTGAAAGTACTTGCCTTAGCGGGATACTCGTGCTTGTCTTTCTCCCTGGATAAGTTCGAGGTTTGCTGGGACCTCATGCTGCTGGAAGAGATGCCCGTCTTCTTCTCATCTCTTGCCTTGTTGAATATGACCGTGAATCCATCAGCCGATGCCGGGTCGTTCACGTCCCATTCCCCGAACTTCGGCAGGGGCCTTGCCTCGCGCTGCAGCATTAGAACACAGGACAATGATTACTCTCCCTGTTCTACCCCGAATCAGCTCCAACAATACACATACAATCCAATACCAATTCGTGGTTTCAATGCATATAACGAAGTATCCAACCGAAACATGAACAATTTGATTTCCTAATCACGGTGTCAGAGCAAAACTTTAGCTTTCTGCACAATTGAAGCAAATCAACAGGAGAAAATGAAAAAAAAAAAAAAAACATTTTGGGGGGTGGGGGGGGCCGTGGGAAATCGAGGCATTTGCTTCTTAAGGAGATTATTGAAGATATGTCGACAGACAGCCTTTCAATCACCATATGCAATCCCTCGCTGAAATGAAATCTGCGCTAATCATCACTCAGTTAATCACCAAGACGACTCCAAACACACAATTCAGCTTCAGAAAGACAAGGTGGCAAGGCTAATGATAAATGTTGGATCGGGATTGAGACCGGAAACTCACCGAAGACATGGTTGCAGGTTTCCGGCGAGAACTCGAGCAGGCAGGCCAAAAAGCGAAGATGAATCTGACAGTAAGAGGATGATGAGAGATCCGATGCTGTCTTCGATGTCGATCGATGTGACATTTTGCGGGGCTTTTAAGGACGAACAGGGAGGGAGGGAGGGAGACGGGGGACGAGGAGATCGAACGATTTCGGTTTCTCCGACGAAACGCACTCGTCTGCTACGCGGGCGTGGGGCTACTTTCGGGAATTCACAGCATTGAAGGCTCCAGCTGAAGTGAAATCGATAAAATCGGGTTTTTAGTGACCTGTCAAGAGTTAGCGAAAAAAGAAGATATTATTGTGTAGGAAAAAAGGAAAAATGAAGGTATTTATTTCGAATGTGAAAAAAATTATAATTTAGAAAACCATTCCTCTTAATTGTCCTGGCTCGTTCAAACCTTGATGGTAATAAAAAAAATAGATTAAAAATAGGGAGGATGAATTACCATAAAAATATTCACCGGAAATACATTCTCTGAGAGGATACCGACTCTTTATGTTATAGTAGATTTTGGTGGTAATGTGTTGATATGATTGATGCTAGTTATTCAGGATATTTGATATATCCGTGGTTAAATCTAAAAGATGATGGGACATCGATAATGCTACCCTTGTTTTAATCAATAAAAAAAGAAAATGTTAGTAATGGCACCAATAGTAATCTACCACTCCATTGTATAGGGATGACAATTTGACCCAAGCCCAGACCCGTAAGACCTGCCTCGCCTTGGAGCGGTCCTTGGTCTGTCGGCCACCTAGCCCTTATTATACAATCTTTTAAATTTAATTTAACTTAATTTATAAATATTTTGTCCTATTAATTAGTTCATAATTATTTTATTTTATCAAAATTGGATAAATTCTTAATTTATTTAATATGCCATTATAAATACATAAATTTACATCATATTTTAAATTACATATCACATAATAATCTTTATTTTATTATTTTATTTTCTTATAAACGGATCAACCTGCACCTTATCCCGACCGACACCGTGCAAGCTCACCCAGGTATCCAAGGACCCGCCCCCACCCCCATTGACATCGCTACCGTTGTGGAATGCTTTGTCAAACATTTTCCTTCTAAAAATTTTTCTCCGGTATTGCCGGGCTTGTTGTCCCATTGTGGCCCAACTTTGTCGGGCCTAGATCCAACAGAACCAGACAAAACTTGGGCCCATCACGTTACTCCGGCAGGTTCTACCCCCTTTGGTTGAGGACGATGGCTTCCAGTGGACAGACAGCTAGAAACAGCTGGTTTTTGCTGACAACTAAAGACTGTTGTCATAAACCTCTCAGCCAACTATACAATATCTTCCTGCAGCCTCACATGCAAAGGGAAACAACTGCCAAGCGACAATACCGAGACAATAGTACAGTCAATTTCATATAGACATTTACATAGAGCAATTAAGAGAGGATCGACAGCTATGATGATTATGTTGGATCGCCCGATCATGCTCAGCACCTAAACTTTGTTCATCGAAGTGCCCTCCCAAGCATTTCGTACTAAATTCAACTGTACAGTATATTTACAGCTTCCTGCCTGCAGAGAAAGGGTCCTTGCCCTGCTTCTCATTTCGATGAACTCGAGTCGTACCGCCACAATATTCCACCAACAAGATTGTTGAGCGCGTGGGCAGCCATAGGAGCAACAACGCTCCCTGAAGCAACCGTTGCCCACCCGTACAAGAACCCAACAAAGGTTGCCCTGAAACAACAAGATTTGGGAATCAAGACAGGAGTATCAAATAATACGGGAGCCAAAACTATCAATTGCACAACTTCTTACGTTTTCCATTCTGCTGACAGACCAAAGAACAGCAGAATTTCGGCCATAGTTAACAGCATCTGATAGGACATCAAAACTTACTAATAATAACTAAGAAGAATACTTGAACTTGAAACAATGACAATTATCCAGTCTAGGTCCATCCCCATGTATATGCACCCCCTTGATGAACTGGTTGGATCCTTTCTGGTTCACACCAGCTCAAGGATTAATTTCCATCCACAGCTAAGAACCAGTTAAGCAATAGGCAGCCTGGTCTATTTCTCATAATTGCGCCAACTCATACGCTATATTCACAGAAAATTTTGACACCTTAGTAAACAACCAATACCGAAGCTCAATCCCCAAGACCGGAGCAACATCATATTTAAGGTTGCGAGTGATGACTTCTGATAATGACTCCCACTTGTAGAATCAGAAGGGCATTAGTGATTGAGAATTAGTACCAAATAGCGAAGGAGTACTTCCGCCCACCACTTAGGTGCAGAGCTCCAAATATGGAAGCAACCACCAGAATGCCCGTCCAGTTGAGTCCAATCACTGGAATCAGGGCACCACGAAAAAGAAGCTCCTGAAGAAGCATACCATTATTTTATAAAATCCAATAAGCAGATTCAACTGAATGAGGGGGTGTTGTTGGGGGGGAAAATCCAATAAGCAGATTCAACTGAATGAGGGGGTGTTGTTGGGGGGGGGGGGGAACGCATCTTGAATCTCCTTTACCTCACTTATTCCGGGCAAAAAAGCAACTACCAGGTAATCCAGAGGTTCGAGGGAAGTAAGAACCTGCAAAGATCAGGGATGCTGTTGGAGATGAAAGAGGCAGTCAAAACTCATAATTTGAACAAGGAACACGTAAGAGGACCTTTGACTCTTAATTGGAAGAATCAAGATCAATACCTGTTGATTTGCTGCAGCACTAGACTCGGCAAAATCAGGCCATGCCTTGAGAAGAAGGTAGCGGGATGATGATATGAGAACTAAGAGTCCTATAATCAACTCAAGATGCCATATCTCAAAACCAACTGTAAACAAGGACCAGATTTAAAACGGTTAATCGATACGATGTCCACTTTGTAACCCAGCTGAACAATAGCAGAACTTTTATTTTTCATTTAACATATGTTGGGCTAACTTGAAATTTTCTCAAATTGGCAATATCTGAAGTACATTATGAATTTTATTTAACATAGAACTTAAATCCTAGTTGTCTGCTAAACTTTGTTGCTTTCCTTGATTCCACTATCACATGAAGTCAGCCATCTCAGTAGATACTGATTGATGATCTAGTCTTAATGCAATACTATACAGACTTAAAAAATGACACGGATGAGAAGACAAACAAAATCATACATGTCACTTCCTTGGTACAATCAGCGATTGGCAATCCTTCCACAGATGCAATATGGGACACCTGCATTTTCCATTTGGCAAAAGTGATGAATCACTTGAAGAATGAGAATGGAATCAAAGACAGTCTATGCTTTGATTCAAGCCTTCCATATCAATTGTTCAGAACATTCAAGGAGCTGGTCGCACGGCAATATACAAGAAAGTGCTCTGAATTGAAATAAACTTCACATCAAAATAAATAAATAAATAAGGCAAGCAACTGGGATGGGACTGTGGACTGAACATTGTGATGGTTGGTTGCACTCAAATTGAATGAACCTTAAGAATTAAGGTGGAACAATGGCTGGAATGAAACAGAAAAATGCATATAGAAGATTGAAACAAAATCAACACGAAGGGCACGTATCTCATTAATAATGTTGATTATCAGATGAAACTCCACCTGCCGAATACCAGCTCCAAGGGCGCCTAATGACCCAGAAGTGACAATACATGCTTGAAGGACAGAATCTCTAGAGGGAATGGCCGCTGGGGTCCGAGCAGCGGAACCTCCCAAGCGGGCATCATCATCTTCTTGAGCAAGATTATCAACTTCTGAGGAAGACCCACCTGCAGAATTTATGCTTTTGTTCTCACCCAATAAGCTGTCGTCAATTCTGACAGCAGCACCTTTTCGGGGTTTACTAGATTTTCTCAATCTCTTCGCGGAGCATTCAACTGGGAAATTCCTTGGCCTTGCCCAGTGACTCTAGAAAAAGGATTCAGCTTCTCAACGATAAACTAAGATGAATAAACAATTCATGAAAAACCGAGTAGAGAAAACACGCACTCAGACAAATTTTCAGGTCTTACATCGAAGAAATGGGCTGTTGAAATCTCATTCTTAGCACGTGTTCTCAGAACACAGCCATAGAACGCCCCGCAGGTTGTCGCCCAGCGGCCATCTACAGTAAGCAAACCCATCAACAAATATTCACAATTGAGAGTCCTTTGTCTCCTGCTAAAAGAGGAGGAATCCCATTTTGCAGTCAGCTATGAGAGCACATGAACTTAAGATTAAAATTTTCACAATTTTTAAAGGATCAATTTACACATGTAAAGATCAAATTTACCCTACAAAATCATTGTATATAACACATTAAATATTTACACATTATCCACGTTACTTGGTGGATCATATAGTCTGTGTTATTTGACCTTAATATCCCATCACCGCTGGAAAAAAGTTTCGATCAATAAAACTAATATAACAAATTTCGTAAATGCAATCAAGTGAACTCGATGCACAGTAACTGGCAACAAATTTTAGCTCATACACAGCTCAAGGCAAGAACTTCAAAGAAGGCCATACAAGCTCAGCTTATACACAATTCAATTTAATAAGTTCAGCAAAATCAAGACCTCCCTTAGGCGATTAATCACCAAAATTCTAACATCGAAGCACGCAAATTTTAACCAAGCAACAGCAGAGATTCTTGTGGTTATACAAAAGGACAAATTTTCCCCTAATCGTGAGGGAGAGAGGGCACATAGAAGATGGGCGGGAACTGGGGCTCGTGGTTAAGAAGCAGAGACGGCAATCTTACCGAGAATCTTCCGCGGGAGCTTAGAATCTGATTGGAGGACCCGATTCAGGAGAGATGGGGTTCGGATAGTTCCCGTGAAACTTCCCGGGTAGGATGGTGGAATGGAATAGAGCAGGGAAAATGAAAATGGGTTAGGTCCGAGAGAATCGCGAAACGCCCCGATTGGATCAAACAATGATTGGGCCTCGGCCTCGGCCTAGTTTTGGGCCACTGTCCAGTGGATAATCGGCCCATGACTAATGGGCTTTTAAGGCCCAATATCAATCTAAAGGAGCCCCATGCCTCAAGGATCTAATTTAAAAACCATATTGTTGATAACACTTACAAAATTTTTATTCCTATGGCATTTTATAAAATTAAAATTGTAATTATTTAATATAAATTAATTACCTACATATCATATCAACGACCCGACCGTTAGGGAGCTCGGTCGACCGTTGGGACGTCACATATTAAAGGAGGGACGTCACAGTGTCATCTCAACGATCCGACTGCTGGGGAGCTTGGTCGCTGTTCTATTCTTCCCCTCTCTCTCTCTCTCTACCAAGAAACCCCTCTCTTCTGCCTTCTCTCTCCCTAGATAGTTTCCACAGCGAGGCATGATGATCGGGCGTTTCCTCTGCTGCACAGCGTCCAGTTGAACGACAGATAAGTCATTAATCTCTTCTGTGTTGTTTGCAATTCCTGAATTAGATTTCATGATCAACCTCATTCTGCTCGCTTTCCTCTCTTTTGGAATTCTTGAATTCCCACCGAATAGAGAATCAAAGGGAGGATATTAATGGACTCTCGAATTCAAAGGGAATTCTTGATTTATCTTTTGGCGTGCACTGTGTTCTTTACTGCATTCTCTGTTCAAGAATTTCCTTAAATGATTAATGGATTCTCGAATTCCAACCGAATAGATAATCAAGGGGAGGATGCCTTTTTTTTTTTTTGGCGTGAACTATGTTCTTGACTGCATTCTCTGTTGAAGATTTTCCTTAGATAATTAATGGATTGTCAAATTCCGACTGAATAAATAATCGAAGGGAGGATACCTTTTTTTGGCACGTACTGTGTTCTTGATGCAGTCTCTGTTCAAGATTTCCTTAAATAATTAATGAATTCTCGACGTTGAATGGTATGAGAAGTTCGATATAGGAAGGATATTTATGCATGTTGCCTTGTGCAACCTGTTCCCGTTCGACCTTTATTTGCATTCTCTGTTCCACTGCAAGTAAAGAATCCATATGCAGTCAAATTTTTTTCCTTGATCAGTTCTCAGAATTAGATCAGGTATCTTCCGGGCTGACATTTACAGGTTGAGCGGATCACAAACTGAAGACGGTTAACTTTTTAATTGAACCAAACATAAACTTGAATGCAAGAGATTAGGAATATTGTTGGCATGCGCAGAAAGATTGCTTGGCCCGAAGTCCCTGTTTGATGGTTTACGCTGAGAGTCATCCACTTAGTTCAGTTTACACTCGGATACAATGGCACAAAAGTCAGATCGGTTCGTTCAGGCTTCTCATACTACAAACATCGTTTGGATGAATTGTTTCACTTCACCAATGATCTATGGAATTGCAGGTGACATCAGGTGGATATTGGGTACACTTGCAGGCCAACAGTACGCTGCCTGATCCTTGCCGTTATTAGTTGCTGATGACAGTCACACTATAACAAGTTCCACTTTGGTAATTCAATCCTCACAAGTGACGAATTCGATTCATCTGGTTTTTACATAGAAAGGAACAGCAATGCTCGGTTTCTCTGTTTCTTTAGCCTTCGTTTTTTCTTATTCTAATTCATGGTTAACGTTTTACGTTTGTGAATTCACATCAGTCTGGAGCAGATAGGTGATTGATAACACTGTGATGTGGCTAAGGAAGATTTACGCAGTTCGTAGCCTTGTACGGAAAGGTGAGAATTCGTACCCACTCTCTTCTTTTATTTTATGTGTGAGTTACAATTGTGAGCTTGTTAATTTCTGAAATTGTGGAATACTTTTTTATCTTTCAACTGTGGAATACAATTGTGAGTTACAGACTGCCGTTCTATGCGCTGGTCCTGCAGAGTTTATTTCATCAAACCCACCACGTAAGAGATTCTACACCTATCCCTTTATTGTTTATTTATATATATATATATATATATATATAAATCATTTATGCTTCCATTCCATAGAGTCGATCATATTTTTTGAGTTAGATTAGATCAAGCACATAGGAGGATTGTGGGTACATGCAATGTTATTGACAGCAGCATCTGGCATTGCCACTTAGGTCTGATGATGCTGGATATTATCCTCCAGCAGGTTTCAATTCCGATTCTAACATTCTAAGTTCCTAGAACTGGTACCTGAAACAGATGGGTTTGTAGTGTTTTTTTTTTTTTTTTTCATTTGCTTTTCTCGATGCAAAGGAGAAAAGCAGTGACTGTCTCATATGGTTACTTCTGTGCTAAGTTTTAGTACGTTCCTTTCTAAGGTTCTGTTCTGCTTGGTGTGCTTTCCTTTATTTTTTTATGTTGAGTTTGCTCGGAGCTAATGAGATAATATACATTTTGGATAGCGTTCATCTCCAAATTTTAAGAACCAATTGGGTACGGTTCGGGTACCAAAAAAAAAAGGGGGTATCCGGTCCTGATCGCCCACAATGTGATCCTTAAACAGTTATATGACTTAATATGTGATGAGATTATTCTTCATATTACAATCGCCTCGTTATCCTGACACAGGTCCATTGATAGTTATTTTATTCGTTTGACTTGTTTTCCTTTTCTAATGCTGAAGGCACTTATCCTTAGTAGAGAGTGTCGGTGATCTTCTTTTGATGCTATATGGAGATAGCAATATCAATACTTGGCTACTCAATGTGGACTTTTTTGGACAATACGGTTTCATCTCACTTGATGTTCAATCCTCGGGTGCATGGAACTTGTACGTTTTAGTGGTTGGCTCATCTCTTGGATCCTCATTTTCTAATCTTGCAGGGACAGGCTTAGGCTTCGTGTTGGTTGATTTTGGCGTCGGGACATTTTGTTTTTAGTTTCTTTTTATGTTTTGTAGGCCCCTCTCATCCTGGCGGGATGAACTGAAAATGGGTTCATCCCATCAGTAGTGTGAGGATAGTATCCTTTTTTACACCACTATCTAATCTAATTTTCTATGGACATTGTGGAAGATGATATCTGTGTGATTCATAATTAAGAATCTCATGAGCATACAGTGATGCTTTTATGGGGCGTTCACTTCCTCCATGTGCGTGCTCCACAAGAACAAGAACTCATCAACAGTAGTGGTCTATTCATTGCCATTTATTTGTTTTACCTTTTCCTTTTCTATCTAGTACTAATTATGTGTAGGCGCTTTAGCCTACTCACATTGTAGGAATTTACTTACTATATGATGAGACAATTCTTCGTATTTTAGTAACCTCGTTATCCTGATGCGGGTCTATTCATAGTTGTTTATCTGTTTTACCTTTTCCTTTTCTATCTAGTGCTAATTATGTGAAGGCGCTTTAGCCGATTCGTATTGTAGGACTTTAAGAAGTCCTTACACACTGTGGACTTGCTTGGACAATTACAGTATCATCACAAGCTTGTGAAATTAGTGGATGTTACTCCCCGCTTAGTCTATGGGATTTGCACGATTTAGTGGTTGCACCTTTTGAGGATTAATCTCGAGACTGGGGCTTTTGTTTTAGTTTTTCTCTGTCTAATTTTTATCTTTTTTGTAAAATTTCAAACATGAGATGCCAGGGCATATGAAATCAGCCCTGGAATGCCACAGGGATTGAATTAGTTGTCACTATGAAATTGCTTTAAATGCGATGTAGATTGTGGCTTATGTGTTGGATGTATTTACATTGCTAGCAGCCCTCGATTACCTATCATCTAGTCAACATCCAACTTTGGTATTCTTTAAAAACCCACTTTCCTACTTTGTATTATTCTTTGTACACTTATTGAGTTAAACCTCGAAGGTCAATTGGACTGTTACCTCTGATTTACTTTTCTTTTGTGTTTCAGACTCAAGAAGATCACTCCTCCTCTCTTATAAATAAAGGTCAACATCAAAATTTAGAACTCTCTGAAAATCCACTCTATTATTTTGTGTTATTAAAGGCCAAATGAGACCGTTACCTCCTACTTCCTTTTGTGTTTTGGGACTCAAGAAGATCGCGTGAAGGCTTGCTACGATCGCGGGAGGACTATTGAGTTGTCTGACGAGGATCCTTGAAGATCTTGCTGAGATGTTCGTATCTTAACCCATCAACTCTTTCATCAAACTCAGTCTTAGAGTCAACCCCCGCCAATGATGACTTCCACCAGTTGACTCCTAGATTACGCTACCAACCTTCCCTGGGTCTGAATAGAAAATTCAAATAGCTACCGGAGAAATAAGGTTAGTATTGAATTGCTCTTACTGAATAGATAGACAATACCGAGCAAAAAATCTTCCAAACAACTTCAACTGATCAGATAAATAATAACAATAATAATAAGATGCGGGTAGCAGTCTACACAGCCGAGACAAGAATAATAGAGTAAGAAAGTACCTAGTTGTAATTCTCATATCGAAAGAGAAGGTTCCACCTGAAAAAAGAGTCAACCAACTGACCATGTTTTTTTAAAAATTAATTATTTGGCCTGAGTATGCAATAGCAATTTTAAGGGACAGCGTTTCATGATGTGATAGTTTGCAACTCAATGATTAGCAGGCCAGTTATCATTCATTGCTCGTACTAGTCGGCACACTACAACATGACAGCCAACAGGCCACTTATCCTTAATTGTACATCCTTGTTAAGACCGTACAGTATGACCACCAACAACCCACATACCCTTTTATTGTTCAGTCCCAGTAGGGATCTTGTAGCATAATAGTTAGCAGGTCATTTATCCTTTATTGTTCATTCAAGCAGGGACCTTACAGTACGACAACCAATAGGCCGTTTATCCTTTATTGTTTGTCCAAACAGGACCCCACAACAGACATCCAACAAGTCTGACCCTTTATTGTTCATCCCAACAGCGACCCGCAGCACAAGGTTAACATACCACTTACCCTTTATTAGTCATCATAGCAGGAACCCAACAACACGATGAATCGCAAGCCATTTATCTTTTATTGTTCGTCCAAGTAATGACCTCATAACATGATGGCTAACGGGACATTTACGCTTTATTGTTTGTCCCGGCAGGAACTTCACAGCACGATAGCTAGTAGTTGCTTACCCTTTTATTGTTTGACCAAGCAATAACCCAGCAGCATGGCAAACAACAAGCCACTTATTCTTTATTGTTCGTCCAAGCAGGGAATCTGCAAAATGACGGTTAGCGGGCCACTTATACTTTTTTGTTCATCCTAGCAGGGACTCCACGACATGATGGCCAGCATGCTAATTACCCTTTTATTGTTCATCCAAGCAAGAACCCAACGTGATAAACAACATGGCACTTACTCTTCATCCAAGCAGGGAGCCCACAATATAACAACCAGCAAGCCACTTATCTTTTATTATTCGTCCCAGTAAGGACCTTGCAGCATGACAAGCAGTAGGCCACTTATCCCTAATTATTTGTCCTAGCAGGGACCTTGCAACATGATTGCTAACAGGCCACTTACCCTTCATTGTTTGTCTAAACAGGAACTTAGCAGCACAACAAGCCACTTTCCCTTCTTGTTGTTTATCATAGCAGGGATCCCATAGTATGACAGCCAGTAGACTACTTACTCTTTATTGTTCATCCCGATAGGGACCTCACAACATGACAGCCAGCAAGCTATTTATCTTTCACTAAGAAGCTCCTACAAAAATCAGGATTTATTGAAGATGAATGAGGCGGTCAAAACTCAAAATGTAAACATGGAACACATAGCATATAATGGTGAGATCAAATCCGTGATCCAGGTTATAGAACGAGAGCGATATCAGCTGTACCAAACTTTTTTTTTAAAAAAAATTTTTCTCTACTTTAAAAAAGGAATTTTGGTGTGTTTCATGAAAATGTGCCCGAATATTGGGCCTAGAGCCTAAAGAAACAGGCCGAGGCCCACATCAATAGCTTTACCTTATTTTGTGGAAATCCCCCATGAAATTCAACCGTGGGCATCCAATTCAACGCCTTGCTAAATTCTGTCCTGTAGGTTGCTTCGGCCAGTCCGTCCCAGGCCAGGGCGTTACCACTGTGCGAATTAAGTCTGGCAATATGTGTGATGTTATAATTAAATGTATTATGTGTAAAAGACTTTATGTCAAAAGTATCTCAATTCGTATACGACATGTTTAATAAATGGATAAGAAACTCCAAACACAAACATGACACGTTTAACCTGTATAACTAAATATGTATGGTATAATTGTAATTTTAACTTAATATTTAAATAAGATAATAATTTTGGCACATAGACATATAATTAAACAGGTTTAATCGTGACAGGTCGGGTTACGTGGATTCAACCCGGATTAACACATTTATGTAAATAGGTTACGTGGTTCAACTCGAACCTGTCTAACTCCGTATAGTGTCAGGCTATCGTGTCGAGCTAAAAATTATCATGCCCAGTGTGAATCCCCTTCCCTACTATTGATATAAAATTGTCTTGACAACATTAGTTTAAGCTGGTATTAGAAAGTCCGCCTTACTTTTTTAGATACCAGAGGGGCAAGGCTTCCTATATTCGCTGGCAAATGCACAGTAATACCATCGATACCACAATCATTTAATGAATAACATTACGGCAAGGAACTTTTTCATGGAACCGGGAACGGAACCAAGAAGCCATTCAAGGGAGAAAGTCCATACTGACACGGTACCTCAGTCCAATCAGAATTTGGAATATAATTAATAATTATATAATTATGACTATTAAATCTTCTAAAATATAAAAAAATCTTAATAAATATTGAATTATAATTGAAAAAGATATAAATAGTAAAAAATATTAAAAAAATAATAATAGTTGGTAAATCCTAATTAGATAAATATATAAATTGTGAATCTAATTGGACAGATATACCACGTGAGCTAACCGCTCCATTTGAGATAGAACTAATCATGAGAAAATTCTTCACTAAAATATTTATAAAATATTTTGAGTCCCGGAAGGTTCATCCCTGCATAGAACTAATCATGAGAAAATTCTTCACTAAATTTTCCAAAGCTTGAAGTTTCCATTAAAGAAGAGAAGAAAAGAAAAATACGCAAATATTTGTCAAATGCGCGTTTGGTGCATGGCCACATATAATAGTCGGAAACTTGTTAACGAAGGAAATGTTATATAACAACGGAAGTGGGTTGGTTGAGATAGTATGATTTCTCTTCTTTTTAAGTAAAATCTCGAGTTTGAGTCATGTGAGTAGAGAAAATTTACGTGGGGAGAATTTTATCCCTAGTGGACCATCGGCTCGAACTGAATAGTAAGGAACCATTGGAGTTTCAAATACTAGCGGTACGGATAGAAAAAAATTATTTGAGCAAATTAATATGGATTAGTTAGGATGGTTCGATACATTTTTCGTATAATTTAAATTTCAAATTTAAGTCATGTAAATAGGAAAATTTATAATGGGGGAATTTTATCCTTGTGAGTCAACCTAACTCCGAACTCGAACTTGGATTAATCACCTACGTATTCAACTTTTAGACATTAAATAACTGATAAAAGGGCACAAATTCAATGAAAATAACATTTTAAATTTTTATTGGTGAGACGATAAATACAACCTCGCTTTCGTCAGAAGTATCTTTATCTTTTGCTTACATTTTTTTTTCTTGCTGCAAAACATTTAATATCCAAAGCTCTTACGGGTTTCGAGTGATCCGAATTTGAATTGAATCAACCTATTAAAGTAGTGTCCCATTTACAGATTTTCCTTATAAACAAAATTTAAATCGAAAACTTTATTCAAGAATGAGATATTCGATATGTTTTTGTCTTAGAATAAGAAATAACGTATCTCTATTGGATGGTGCTAATGCAACAGTATATCTTATTTTGGTATTCCAGTGAAATATTTTGTATATTACGATCATAAATAATATTTTTTTGATTGAATGATATATAAGAAAATTTTATTCTGAGAGATGCCGGGCTTTACTTGCATAAATAATGTACATCGCCATCTTAATCTTGTAAATTCAGATATTCTTCTAATTAAATTCATCTCTTATGAGTCTCTTACATAAGAGTCACTTAACCACTTGAACTAATTAATATGGGTTTTAAGATATTGCTTATTTGAATGCATGGACGCAAATGTCGTGCAAGTTGAGTGGACAAGATGGAACGGCCTCTCAACTTGCTTAAAAGCCACCAAAGAACGTTCTTTTGGAAGAAGGTCTTGTACATAACAGGTATACCACATGTCATTACTGTTGTGATATCACAAATTAATCACTTAAGAACATGTACATACCTGTCAATTTGGGATAAGAAAATTCAGTCTGCTCTATATATATATATATATGCAACAGAGACAACTAAATTGTCTGTCTCTAGAAGTGCAGAGAAGAGAACAGGTCATGGCTTAACCCGACAAATCAAAAGAAATCTATGCATGTAGATGTAGACATTCCTTTTTCGGTATTCAGATGAAGCGAATAAATGTTAAAGAAAATAGAAGTAAAAGAGAATAAAGAGTTTAAGGAACTCCTTCAATGAAATTTATATTTAGGACCTCTCGGTAATCTAGAATTTATTCAATTGTACTGTATGCTTCATCTAAAATCCGTTATTTTTACTAATATAAGTTGATTGAGATGGTTTAACACCTCTTTTTCCAGAGTAAAGTCTCAAATTCGGGTATTGTGAATGAAAAAATTCGTAATCGAGAAAAATTTGCTTCTTAGAGGACCGTCACAACTCGCACATGAATTGATAATGATCCGTAAGGTTTTCTGGATGTACTATGGTGCATATCGAAAAAATTATTCATGAAAAGGGAACTTACTGTAATACGAGAGTATCATATCAGCACTACTACTACGTGATATCATAAGCCAATAAGATTCATGTAAGTACCCAAGAATTTCTCATGGACACCATATCTTTTTGTTCTTATCTGTTCTTTTTCGTAATTCAATAACCTAACACTTGTTGGGATTGCTATGTCTGGAGATTACACGGTGTTCTTGGTGGATAATAGCCAAACCCCATGAATGTTCTTAATTCTCTGTAGTCAATAGAAAGCCGTGTAGTAATAATTCATCCAGAAGAAAAAGTAAACCTTGAATCTAATCGAAATGATCTAAATTCGGGAGAATAGTACAATGAAGCCGTAGGATTGGAGAGAACGAGGTACCCATCATTGACAGATATCTTTTATTCCGTATGAATATTAGTTTTTTTTAATACAATTTGTATGAATATTAGTTAGATTTTAGAAAAATATTATTGAAAGTATTATTATTTATCTTTTTCTACAGTTAAATGTTATATATTTGAAAACAACTCAAACCTAGAAAATTATTTCTATTACACGTTATAGTCCAAATTGATAATATTTCATTTACACTTTTGTCAGTGATGTGAATTTTTTATCAGTGAATCGATGAAGATTTAGACTGAAACAGTTCCATTAATGAATGTAAAATGTACATCGGTGAAGCAGTAACGGTTCGGATTGTGTAATAAAAATGATCTTATGAGACTAAATTATGCATTTTCAAACATATAAAACTTCCGTTATAATTATCTCACCAAAATTTTTCAATGAAACTTTACATAGATAGCAAGAAAATAAACGACACATATGACAGCACATATCTAATCATTGAGACGTGTGTCATAAACAGACATGTATTGATGATGATCATGCATGCATAAGAAATTTAGATTAATGGATGACTATCATTCATGTAAATTGGAATGCCAACCAAAAGCAATATGTTTTCCTAAAAAGAGAAGTAGAGATAAGATCAGACTGTTCATACAAAAATGTCAAAATTAGAATAAACGAAAAGTGAGACTTCGTGTCTACTCGGCGGACGGGGCCGCCGCGGTTTCAAATCTCATTTTACGCGGTCCACTTCTTTCATGTCCCAGACAATCAATATTCGAAAATTCGATAAATTATTGATTAATCATGTTCGACATTGATCGGTTTATTAAAAGGTGATACTTTGTCAATTCTAATACCATTTAAGAGAAAAGATGTATCGAGTCATCTCAATCAACTCTAACAAGTATACAATTCATCAACGTGATTTAGTTTAGATGGCAAGACATCTCTTATTCTAATAAGGTGACGAATCCTAGTCTTATAAATAAAGAAAATTCATATTTGAAGAGTTTTACCTCTTTGTGAGTCAGCTCGGCTCGAACCTGGATTAGTCGGACCGTCGGGGTCCAATAAATTTTTTAAATATCAGGAGATACGTACTAGAAAAAGACGTATGCAGCCCGCTTCAACATCGGGTCCCTCTCAACTTTCTCTTTCTCCCAAACTGATTATTCATTGGTAAATTTTTGACTATTTTGGAGTTGATTATGGTCCCATTTTGGGTGAACCCTAAGCAGCTTTCATGCCTTGATATGATCGTAGAGATCCGGTGGGAGAGAAAGAGAGTTTAATTAAACCATACTTCAATGAGAACTGATTGTTCAACTAATAATACATTTTCCATTGAAAGTTATTCGAGGAGGCTGGGTAAAGTGTGGTTCTCTTGCTTGAGATTGAGAGGTCTCAGGTATCGATTCTCATTTCTTTTTTTAAAGGAAAAAAGGGCTATCAATAGCGTAATCAAGAAAATCAAGATTAGGATAAGAGTTGGTATGACTGCAATGGGACAATACATTCCAGCAAGACTCCCAACTCATGCAAGAGAGAATTTATTTTTTTCAAATTGTCACAAGAATGCATGTACCAAAATCAGCTTGTGGGTTAATCAATACGAGTTAACAGAGCGGATCCATACCTCTTTTCTGGAAGAAGTCTAATATGCCACCATTGTCACAGCAGCCTCACTCTCTCCTATTTTTCTTTGAGTAAAATTCTAGACTTGAGTATCATAAACAGAAAAATTTGTACTAAAAAAGTTTTACTTCTTAGTGAGCCGATCATCTCAGTACCCAAATTAGTCCCGGTTGATTTGGGCCCTTGGATGTTAGATGATGTATGTAATCGGACTAATGAAAATGTAAATTAGTTGTAGTCGTTAAATTTATAAATATAAGGAGATGTGTAAAAATATAATGTTTACAGTATTTTGCTCAATAAATTAGAAAGTTGACAATTTTAGGGTTTGAGCAAAAAAGTTGACAATATTGATAACTGCCAGATCTTTCGAGCCACTACTGTAAGACTAAATTATTGAAAAAAAGGGTTTCATCTAAAAAAATAATTTAAAAAAAAACTTATACAGGAAAAGAATGATCCTTCGCTTCCCAAACTCAAAGTTGACATGGATTTATCTTTTTTTTTTAAGACAACTGTTTTTTTGGAGAAGTTTCGTAGGAAAAACAATGAAATTAATTTATACAGAAAAGTCAGCATATTGAATAACTTTATTTTAGAATGCAGCATGAAATCCGAAATTTATTAAATTAAATCAAGCTATGATATAAGAAATTAATTAGAATTACCTTAACAATGTCTGGAAAAAGAATAGCAAGCCGTACTTGACAAGCATTTTAAGCAATAAACTGAGAGTCCCAGTCTCAGCGAAACCGTGATATGATATTTCGAACTATGGCACCACTCCATCCATCGATGTTTAGCTGAATCCGACCACTCATGGGCTTGAACGATACTGCAATTTGAGAGCAAGTCACTCGCCATTATATGGCTCGACGAAAAGCCGGCTCGAAATGTGGACATATATTCCTCCAGCTCTGAAAAAGTTTACCGTTCCTTGCGGTCCCGATCTTTCCTATAAGCAACTTGTCTATTTGACTCTCGATCTTCTTAAAGCGGCTGAGACATTACAAAACGATCCAATTATTGGTGACATTTCAAAAGCCCAATTAATGCGGACGGTGTTTCGCCGGTCAACCGCGTGGGCAGCAATTTTCCATCATTTATAAATATCAAAAAGAAATTTGATGTAATTGTTATAATTTTTTTTTACCTGAGATTAAAAACATGTTACTTGAATTTTTGTTAGTGAAACTAATGTGTCTCCTTATTCCTCTCTTCTCTTCTTTCTACCAATTATTTAAAACATACGAGTTTGTTTCTTCTTATTACCTTAAACCGAAATCCTAATGACAATATTCAAACCATGAGTTGTTGATATGTACCTGATAATAATCGTGCAAAAGTCCTTTTCAATTGCGAGCATATAAGACGCACTAGTAAATAGGAAATAAGTTTGATGGGAATGATTTTATTTAGTTGGAGAGAATTGAACGAGGGAATAAAAAATGTAAAAATGATAAAAGTCTAAAAATAATATTAAATATAAATATTTTTAAAATTCAAGAAAATTTTTAATGAAGATGTAGTGACAGAAGTTGAAAATTTAAGAAATAGTTAGGGATAATTTTATCATTTTATTTATATTTCTTATAAATAATAACTTCTTATGAGTAGGGTGTATATTCTCCTTCTATGACCGGAGAAAGTCTTATATATAACGGGTATACCACATGATAATACTTATATAATATTATAAATTAATAAAATTTAATTATTTATATGGTTATTTTTAGAATGTTATATAAAATCTCAAAAAGATGGAAATTTCTTGATTTGTGACTCAATATAAGTATGTCATGTGGTATGTTCACCACACATAAGACTCTCCCCTATTCCGGATGCATATAGAATAGATATGTCTGATAAGTTTATTTTTCTCAAATTCATGAACATCCTAGAAACCTATTGATCTAGCTGAGTTCATATATAAGACACATGTGTGGGTAATCTTATCCAGAGTTACGCACTCACTAGAAAATTAAACCTCATATTTTGTAAAGTTCCACTTGATTTAAATACATGTTCTATCAATTTGAACTAACTTTCAAGTCTTTTTATTTATACCAACGACAAAAACAGAAAAAAAAAATTAAATATTAAAAGGCAAGTGAGATAACCATTTGCTAAATCCTTACGTATGAACACGTTAGAAGGTTCTATAATTATACCAACCTCGTCGACTTTTTCCCTTCAGGCTTGCATGTCTCTATATAACCCTCTCTTACTCTCGAGGGGTTTCGACCACTCCACCTTCACCAACCCTTCCTCTTCATTCTCAGTCTCAAGTAAAGAGATAAAGCCCTTCATTCCGAACTTTCACAACCTTTCCTTTGTCAAACGAAAGAACAATATGAAGGTGTTCGAAGTGGAAATCCTCCGAAAAGAGATGATCAAGCCATCGTCTCCGACTCCCGATCACCTCCGCCACTACGACCTCTCCTTTCTCGATCAGATCTCGCCCCCGGTTTTCATGCCCTTGGTGATCTTCTTCCCGAAAGACGACACGAGCAACGAGGAAAAGTGTGACTGCATCAAGCGGTCCCTATCTGAAACCCTCACCCGGTTCTACCCTCTGGCCGGTCGGGTTAAGGGCAACATGTACATCGACTGCAACGACGAGGGAGCTCACTATGCCGAGGCCCGGGTACAGTGTGACCTACTCGATATTCTCGAGAACCCGGTTCCAGGATTGCTCAACCGGTTCCTCCCATTCGAGCTGGATGATGTGAACGAGCTCGGCACAGCCGTCCAGGTCAACTTGTTTAACTGTGGTGGGCTGGCTCTTAGCTTGTGCATATCGCACAAGGTTGCCGACGCTCTGTCCTATTTCACGTTCCTCAACTGCTGGGCCGCCATCGCTCGTGGCAGCTCCATCGACCTCGTAGCTCCTTCTTTCGACTCGGCTGCCCTGTTCCCGCCGGTGGATATGTCGGGGTTGCAACTAAAAATGGGTATCGTGAAGGAAAACATTGTCACGAAGAGGTTTGTATTTGACGCGTCCATGATCGCGACACTCCGTGAGAAGTACCACGAAGCCGACTTGCAAGAGTGTCAGAGGCGCCCGACCAGGGTCGAGGCCTTGTCCGCTTTCCTATGGAGCCGATTAATGGCCAGCACACAGGTGAGTGGCGGTGAAAATGAGTGGATCGCGGGTGTTTTTTTTTTTTTTAATTGTCAGCATCCAACTTTTTGGACCAAAATAAAAAATTATATCAGAACTATTTAAAGAAACCAAAAATTAACCGAAAATAGTCGTGCAGGTTTTTCAGATTTTTTTAGACACGACTTTCATTATAATGACAAATTAAAATACAAAAATAATAAAATAAAATTTATTGTCATAAATGAGAAATACTTATTGTATATATTTTAGTATATTAATAACGTAAATGACATAAATATAAATTAAAATTGAAGTTTAACAATGTTAAAAATATCATTTTTATTCAAAAATATAACAATATAATATTACATTTGTTATTTTGATTTTGTAATAATTCGATCTATCTTGAATCCCGTCAGGTTTTTTGGATTGGGTCCGAAATTCTTGAGTTGGTTGTTTTATGATCTTAAAAATCACCTGAAATTCATATAGGTATGGTGTTGCCTGGTCGGGCTGTCTCGGTTTTTTCCGCCTTTGGGTTCTTATGTTTTTCATTTACATCCTACAGGTGAAGGTCGAAGAAACCGTCGAGGGTCACAGCAACAAGCTCTACACGGTGCTTCACGCAGTGAACCTGCGCCCCCGCATGGACCCGCCGCTCTCGCAGCACCACTTCGGCAACATCAGCCGGGTGGCAATAACGAGGCCAACCGCTGATATAGGTGGCAGCAGCGGCCACAAGATTGTGGGCCAAGTGAGAGACGCCATAAGGCAGATCAACGTGGAATACGTGAAGAAGCTTCAACAGGGTCAGGGACACTTGAGCTTCATTCGGGAGCGTGGGGAGCAGATCACAAAGGGCGAGGTCATCTCGTTCAGCTTCACGAGCCTGTGCCGGTTCCCGATATACGAGGCCAACTTCGGGTGGGGGGAGCCGGTCTGGGTCGGGTCTGCGAGCTTGACGTTTAAGAATCTCATTGTCTTCCTCGACACGAGGTCGGGAGATGGGATTGAGGCCTGGGTTAACCTTAAGGAGGAGGACATGGCAAAGTTCGAGAAGGACGAGGAGCTCCTCAGGTATGTGTCCCCGAACGTCAACGTGAACAAATGGGCATGCTAGGCGTAGGTATACTAAAAGTGTACGCCTGCAGTAGGCATATAATCACACGGGTGGTTCTGATTATGGAAGTATTAGATATTCTGCTAGTCGATTATATCATGTGGCATATTGAACAGATACATAAAATCCTTTCCCACGTTCTAGGTTTTAAGTTTGTCCATGTCTTGCATGCGTATGTGTGTGATGTATATCTATTCTCCAAAGTGTAAAATGAGATATTATATGTGTAATGATTAATTATAATTTGGATTTCGATTAAGATATGTAATCGTTTGCAGTTAAGTAGGGCACTTCAATTGATATTGATTGATGTTATCCCAGAAAATAATTTGATATAATGGTATTATCATAAGTAAAAGATTAATATGTTTTAAATTTGATTCTCACTCGTACAATTCATTTCTTTGGTTTTCTTTTGCTTTCCTGTTCCATGTACTTGTTATAAGTTGATGGTCTCTCTAATAATCGAAATAAAAATAAAAGACACTTTCCTTTTTTGGCTAGAATTTTTTTAAAAAATATTAATCGCCTAATAATTATCCACATCTCTTCATCATCGGAGTAACATAAAAAATGGATTTGGTGAGGTTGACATAACTACTACTTAGATGTCGATGAGAAATAATGTTTGATACAATTGATATCACTTTCGACCTAAAATAAAAATATCCCGAATTCGGTTCTTAGCAATGAGGCTCACCGTATGCTCTTATGCCATATTCTTTTTATCCCCTTTTAGACTTATATATTTTTATATACATATATATATATATATATATAAACCTAGAAATCAAAGGTTTGAGATTCAATTATGTCCATGGAATAATACTCCATGTACTTTTTCAGTTACAGATGAGATCAGTTACAGAGTATGAAATTTCACTTATAAGAATCAAATTTATAATCTTTTTATGAAGTCAGTCTTGTTTGTATTGGATATCTCATGTAAAAGTATTTAAATGATGTGGTATTATAAACCAATAAGATTCAATTATTTTAATTAAAATAACTGAATTTTATTGATTCGTAATATTATATAAGTATTATGACATAGTATACTTGTTACACAAAATAATCTCTCCTCTTTTAACCCTCGGAGATATACCAAGCGTACAGAATCTCCCTTTCTCAGAATAATACTGAGCCTCATCCGTTGCATCCGTTGCCGGAAAGTCGTACGTCAATTCCGCCTTCATTGACTATGCCGTCTCGATGGATGCTTGTGACGTTGTTGAAAACCTTTTTCTTCTTACAATATGAATTGAATTATCGCGATTCCATCGACATGTCATGTTAAATTATTTCATACTTACTCGTCTGACCAAAAAAAAAAAAGGGTCATTTCATACAAATTATACGAGATTTTATTTCTTGCACGATTAGACCGAGCCTCAAATCAAAGCCGAATTACATTTCATGTACATGTTCAACTTGGTATATCAAGCCAAAAAAAAAAAGAAAGAAAGGAAGCTGGATAGGGTCTTTCTTCCACAAAAATAACGATAGTCGAATGGTATTCATGCGTTTTGTAAATATAGGCAAAATAATTTCGTAAGGTCCGGACATGGAAGAACTTATTTGTCCCACTGTGAAACTCTAACCTATATAACGACATATTATTGAAAAATGGCATTGAAAATTCTATATACTTATTATTTTTGGCATTTGAGTTCTATTAGTTTAAAAATAACTAATTCGGTCATATAAGATTAATTCTGCTGCACTTTTAGTTCGAAACATCACTACTCTATTAATTGAACTGTTAATGGCGTGAAACACATGTCAATAAAACAGAGACGATTCAGAATGAAGTTGTAATTGAACTAATCTTATAAGACTGGATTAGTCATTTCAAGTTTATAGACCTCAACTGTTAAAAACGATAAATATATAAAACTTCCGTTGTAATTATCCCAGCATATTATAATAAAATTTACACTTAAAATATTATAACTTCTAATATAAATTTAATCAAACGTCAATAAAATTTTCACCGATACCATCGCATCCTATATTCTAAGTAGATCTTTGATTGATCGATAGTGACAAAACCAAACGTCAAGATCTTTCGAATTATTAATGCTGAATAATTTTTAGGTGTGAATTCAAGGGCTTGCTTGGTTGCAAAATCAAGGAAAATCCAGCGTTGAAGAGCCCGATCACCCTGAAACGGACAAAGCTCAGATCATAATTAAATCTGATTGGACAACCACTCAACCTTACGTTTCGCACGCATGATATTTAAATGTAGAAGGAACCAAAGACACGCATTGTGCAGCTCCGAGTGTATAATAATGGAGAGAATCTTGTGTGTAGCAGATATATCACGCGATAATATTTACGTGAGGGCACGATCACCGTGAAATGGACAAAGCTCATATCATATTTAAATCTGATTGGACACGCAAGGTCAACCACTCAACCTTGCGTTTCGCAGGCATGATATTTAAATGTAGAAGGAACCGAAGACACGCATTGTGGCAGCCCCAAGTGTACAGTAATCGAGAGAATCTTGCGTGCAGCAGATATGTAACGTGATAATATTTACGTGATGGTATAAATTAATAAAAATCAATTATTTATAAGGCTATTTTTTTAAGGTTTTGTAAAAAATTCCTAAAGTAATTAAATTTTACTATTTAGTAAATCAATCTAACTCAAACTGAATTAGTTAGACGCTCGTAAAACTTACGAGGACTGGTGGTTGACCGTAAAATAATTCAGTTGCTTGGGCCCCGGCGGACTAACCGTTGGATACGGACTACGCGAGTTGGGCCCTTAATTAGTTGCTACAGGTCCCACCATACACGGGCCTGATACTTTTGACAGCCCTAAGCCAACTGGACCGAGATAGGGACCAAAACCCAATTTCCCATGGAAGCGTGGTTTATGACGGAGCAACTGCAGAGGGAAAGAAAACCGAAAACCCTCTCTCCCCTCCTTCCATCGGAGCCGTCGGACCGAGGCAATGGCTCCAAAGGCGAAGCCGAAGCCCTCTCTATCTCCATCTCAGCCTCCTCCTTCCATCGAAGATCTGTTCGCGTCCCTCAACAAGCACATCCAGCGATCTGAGTTCAAGCAGGCCGTCAAAGTAGCAGACCAAGGTTCAGTTCTCGAAATTGGCCGATCTCTAGCTCTTACCGTACTGTGCCGTGTTAATACTTGGTTCTGAGCGTGTTGTCTGTATGCATGCCGTAGTTCTCGGGATTGCTCCTGGAGACGAGGACGCTATCAGGTGCAAGGTCGTGGCTCTGATAAAAAATGATAGCATCGAGGATGCTCTATCGGCAATTCAGTCTTCCAAGAATTTTCCGGTGGATTTTGGCTTTTACAAGGTGCGAGTCTTCAAACATATGCAAATTGTGTTAGTTGCGATTGTCCTTTATTTGTCTAGCTTTGATATTGGCTAGGAATCTAAATTTCACGGGCACGCTTGTGAACTTTTCGCGATTAGGGAAAACGCATGTACTGATGGTTGCTTCCTGATGTCAGATTCCATTTTAGAATAGTTTGAAACACGAGTGGAATGTAAAGATGTGAAATTGAATGTGGTTTTGGAACTGTGGAAGGTCAGGGGTTATCATGGAAGATTATGTTTTCAAGAAGTTTTTGCGCTTAAACTTTCTCATGTTTTTTCACGTAAGTGAAGAATGCATTTGGAATATAACATTGAATATACTGTTTGAGTCAGTCCGTAACATTCTGCGGATGGAACGTACGACAGCTCTTTTATATCTCTTTGCCGCATAAATTAGATCTGATATAACTGTGATTGTAGTCTATGGTTTGGCTAAAAGGTTTATTCTTGGCTTGTTTAGAAGTTGACTTGAAGAAGTTCTACCTTATGATTTTCTCTTTTCTGCCTGTCACTGAGCAGGCATACTGCTTATACAGACAAAACAAGTTAGATGAAGCTTTGGACTCTCTAAAAAGCCAAGAGAGAAGCAATTTGACAATGCTGCTGGAATCCCAGATTCTATACCGGTTGGGAAAGATGGATGCCTGTGCCGATATCTACCAACAACTTCAGAAGTCAAAGATTGAATCGCTGGAAATAAATGCCACGGCCAGTTTGGTTGCTGCTGGGAGGGCCGCTGAAGTACAAGGAATGCTTGATTCACTTAGAGTCAAAGCAACTAGCAGTTTTGAGTTGGCATATAACACTGCTTGTTCTATGATCGAAAGAGAGAAATTCTCAGATGCAGAACAACTTCTCTTATCTGCACGTAGGTAATAAACCTATTTCTGTTCAGGGGAACAGTCTTAAGTTTCTAAAATCTCCTTGCCGATTATAACTCTACTATTTACAGAGCAATTTGAGACCTTTATTTGCTTCCGGTGCGTCAAATTTTAACATTTTTAATGTTAAAGTGCAGATTATCCTTTCGGAATCTGCCAAAAAAAAAAACCACCTGGAACTCCTTTAACTTCCTGTTTTGGAAGAAAAGACATTTGAAAGATAGATTCTCCTGTGCAAGAAACTTGCTGTCATTTATATCTACATTCTAATTGTACCTTATATGACTGCTATGCTGGTTATGGAATTTATAAATCTGCTATGCATTTAGAATTTCTCTAGTCAATTGGTTCAAAGAACACATAATAATTCTTTTGCATAGTAGGGGCATCTTCTGGTATAAGCCTTTCCTTATCAATGTGTGGAGAACGATTTGCCAATGCTGATCTACTCAACCTTTTTCAGGATTGGTCAGGAGACGCTACTGGAAGAGAATCTAGAAGCTGATGAAGTGGAGATTGAATTAGCTCCTATTGCTGTGCAGCTGGCATATGTTCAGCAGGTAGCGCTATATGGAGAAGGTTTTTTCTCAAATGGCCCTTTGGTTGGTTATGTCAAGATGAAACATTGTTGACATCTTTATTCTCTCAGCTTTTTGGTCGCAGTCAAGAGGCAAATGAAGCTTATACAGGCATCATTAACCGGAATCTGGCAGATGAATCATCACTTGCAGTGGCAGTGAACAACCTCATTTCTCTGAAAGGTTCAAAAGATGTGAATGATAGCTTAAGAAAACTTGACCGTTTGCGAGAGAAGGATGCCCAGAGCGTTCAGCTTTCTCGCACAGTGGACTTAAAACTTCTAAGAAAGCAAAAAGAAGCAGTGTACACTAATTGGCTGCTGCTGCTTCTCCATGCAAACAAGATGAATCAGGTTCATAACTTTAGCCCTGAAGTCTCTTTTTCTTCAACTTGGTACAATGCCCCTGTTCATCCCTCCTATATTTTCAGGCTCGAGAACTTGTTGCTGTGCTTCCTGACATGTTTCCTGATAGTGCGATGCCGGTACTGCTCCAAGCAGCAGTCCTGGTGAGAGAGAATAAGGTAGTAAAAGCCGAGGAGGTTCTCGGGCAGTTTGCTGAGAAGTTCCCAGACAAATCAAAGGTTGCTCTCCTTGCAAAGGCACAAGTTGCTGCAGCAGCAGGCCGCCCTCTAGTAGCAGCGGAATCTCTGTCTAAGATCCCTGAGATACAACACATGCCGGGAACTGTCGCGACTATAGTGGCCTTGAAAGAAAAAGCGGGTGATATTGATGGGGCCTCTGCCGTTCTTGACTCAGCCATTGAATGGTGGTCTGATGCTATGACTGAGGACAACAAGATTGGTATTATAATGCAGGAGGCAGCTTCCTTCAAGCTCAGGCATGGGAGGCAAGAGGAAGCCGCTAAACTCTTTGAAGAGCTGGTGAGGAACCGTGGGAGCATGGAGGCAGTGGCTGGGCTCGTCAGCACAGTTGCTTATGTGGACATTGAGAAAGCCGAAGTTTATGCAAAGAAGTTGAAGCCCTTGCCCGGGCTGAAGGGAGTGGACGTGGACAGTTTGGAGAAGACTTCTGGGGCTCGTCAGGAGGCGAGTTATTCTCGAGTTGGGATAGGTGAGCTACATGAGGAGGGTAAGAGTAAGGAGAAGGCAAAGAAGAAGAGGAAGAGGAAACCAAGGTATCCCAAAGGATTCGATCCTGCTAACCCAGGCCCGCCACCAGACCCTGAGAGGTGGCTCCCCAAGAGGGAGAGGTCGAGCTACAGGCCCAAGAGGAAGGATAAGAGAGCAGCCCAGGTCAGAGGCTCCCAAGGTGCTGTGGTCAAGGAGAAATCGGAGGCCGGGGCTGGGACTAATTCAAGCATTTCCAATCCAAAATCGAGCCAAGCAGGCAGCTCAAAGGCAGAGCAATCCAAACCTTCATCCAAGTCTTCAAGGAAGAAGAAGTCAAGGACTTAATCGGCGGGATTCAGGGGATTTTTGCCCCGAGAGAAAAAACTATTAAGCATTTATTCCCACCACTGTTGAGATTTTGGCTGTTTATTATCTAACTTAATAGCCTTATTCAGGATTTTTTGAACCTCGAATTTGGTTTGAAGTTGCTCTGCGAGCCTCTTTCTGGATAATCGTTTTTGTGCATTGCAGGATCACAACTTTCAAGAAAGAATCCCCTTTTATTTGAAGGTTCTTTTCATGTAGATGTTTGAATTTTGGATCCCCCATGTGCGGAATCGTATAGCTGAAGTGGGGAGCCCATGCTGCCTGCTTGTTCATTTAATCATTTTTTATCAGATTACTACCACGAGGTCCTCTTTTTGGAGAACATGAGATAATAAGAATTTTTTAAGCGGAACATTTTTTACATTTAATTCATGGAGAGATAGTTCCCTAATAGACTGAGGAAAAAGTAATTTGGCAGTGTATAGATGCTTTACTGCGGATAACTAGTAAGTGGCCTGGGCAGAAGAAACTTTTTAGTGAAGTGGAGGCATCATGTGGCAGCCCACTAAAATATTGATACGAAGTCAATTTTAAAAAATTAATAATAATATAAATGTTGTCCCATGTATGCCACTTTACCGAACTTGTCATATGTTAATATTTTAGTGGCGCGGAGTGGTGTCTCCACTCCACTAAAGAGTTTCTCTTAGGATAGTAGTGATATGAGAAACTAATCACATTCGGGGAAAATATTTTTCCTAAAAGAAAGAGTTTTGGACGTGAAATAGCTTCTATTCATAGAATACATTTGGCATATCATAGATAATAACAAGTAATATATAATATATATTTCTAAATGGATTTTTGCTATTTGATTGTATAGTGTGCACCCTGTGTATGCACAACACAAAAGTGACCTTATGAAGACTTCCTTTCTCTACGGCTCCTGTAGGTCCGCTTAATGCCGCTGTTTATCTAATTGAACTATTGAAGATTTTTTTTTTCATCATTATTTTCATTTTACAGGATATAAATTATTAAGCTTTTTTCAAGGTGAAAAGGATGAAACTTGTGGGCTCTGATGTGACTTATTATCAAGCGGCAAGGCCCAGTAAGAAGAAAATGCGGGAAAGCCTGGCAGGTCCGGCTCAAATGTCTTCATGCAAATATTTATATCGGAATCGGATTCTTTCGGGGCCGATATGAAATAAATAAAAGATGGGGGACCACGATCAGATTTTCAAAAAAATTAATTTCCTTCTATATAAGGAGCCCGGTCCACGAGCATGTTATTCCCGCCATTTCTACGCTAAAAAACCGCGAGAGAGAGAGAGAGAGACCCACGGAGAAGCAGTGAGTGAGAAGGGCGGATGGAAAAGAGTTCAGGAAAAGTGGCCTTGGCTTTGCTCTCGACGGAGAGGAGAAGGTTCTTAGGAAGTTCAAGTTCTTGTCTCTTCAATTTACAGTTTGGACTGAAATCTCAGCTCCTTAAGCTAAATGCTAAATCTACCTTGACTAGGTCTTGCGTTTGGCCGAAACCACGATCTCGCACCTTCAGATCCTGTATCGAGCTGGGAGGTTTACTATCTCAATAGGTACGTTGCTGCTCTCATCTTCTCCTCTTCATCGATTGGGCTGTGAAGCTGAATTCCTAAACTCGATACAGTTGACTGAGCTGATAGCCTAGGATTATGGAAAATTTTATAATTGCTATGAGATGAATCTAATGAGCTCAACTTTGTTTCAGTCGAGTTCTTAATGATAGAGTTGAACGGTAGTTTTCTGTGTAATGAGCTCCTGTTCAAAAGTTCCTTTCCAATCACAAGATCATGAAGCTAATAAACTATCAATATCGTTTTACTTGAAGATCTCCGAAGAGGAAACATAGAAAAAACTGATTATGGCTCAATTAATCTGGTTGCCCCTTCAGTTTTGTCGCATTATAGGCTAGGAACTGGTTGCCTCAGATTGGACAGTTTGCTGGTGTAATATTATAGTATACATGCGACGTGATAGCTTTTGATTAGATGTGAATTTGCTTATCACTGTTGTAACTGCCATGTAACCTGATTTTCTGGCAGGAAATTTGATGAATCCACTGTGCAAAATGCTGAAATGGATGGATTTCTTCTGCACCTGCAAAATGTGGTGGAGTCTATTTTCAGAGGAACGGAACTTGCACAAGTAAAGATGTGGACATGTGAGAACTCATTAATTCTTTCTTCTCCTGTGACAATTTATAACAACTTTCTCTCATGAAATTTTCCAGCACTTTTTTTATTTGACTTATTACACTTGAAGAAGTTGTCTGTTAATTAATTTTCATTACACAAGCAGATAAGCATGCCAAAATTGGTTGTTAAAGTATCTGCAAATTTTCTATGCTCTGGATGAACAGCAAAGCATGGATCAGGAGCTCATTATTTAAGTAAGCTTGAACGTCTTTGCTGTTCCTGTAACTATTGTTTTTGTACACTTATCTTCTCGAGTGATGTATGAGAAACCTTTGCTGGATCTTCAACAATGAAGATAAGTATGAAGGAAGAAACTATTGGTACACCAACAAGTAATAAATTGTATTCTCTCTTCTGAGCCATTTATTCTGAGTATCAGCTAAATGGTTCAGCATATTCTTCTGGAAAACCATCAAATATTACCACACCTTTTGGGCCCTGAAGGGAGAAATTTGTGCTGAAATTCAGCATCAGGAATGGGATAAAACACATAACCTATCCTTTGTTTGGAAAAATATCTATGATTGGCTTTGGGTAGTGACTGGTGGATTCAAGCTGGCATATGGAAACCCACCTAAAATAATATCACGCGGACATGAAAATAAAAAAGGAGGAAAATATAAATTTGTTCACTGAAAGGTCTCCATTTATTTCAACCGTTCTCCAGTCTTTTCTTTTGGATATCATTGAATGTTCTGAGCAAAAAAAACTTCGATTCTTTGTTTTCTTTTGTAATGTTAACTGCTGTGACTCATTATGACACTAGTGTTTCTCTTATCATATTGTTTTGTGCCTGTTAGCATTTTTATTACCATTACTATGAATAGAAATGCATATCTCATGTTCAGCGACTCTACATTTCCAATTTGACTTATTTGAGAGGTATAGGAGTCATTTGCTTCAACAATCAGTGAATTCCACAATCCACTAGTTAGTTAAAAAAAAATCAAATCCAAATCCAGTATTTATATTCATCTGCCAAATAAAGAATACGATACAAATTATCCACTGGATGTTCCCTATCCATGTCCAATTCCACCAAACAAAGCCTAAGGGTTATTTGACAATTTATCATGTCACTGTCTGATATTATTGTATCCTATTGTATTTATGAACACCTGTCCTTTGCCACATTTCCTCTCTTATGCAGCCTGTTTTTTATGCCTGCTCATCTGATCTCAATTGTCAATGAATAAGCAGCTTTCGATTATTGCAACTGTTTCAAATGTTGATTGTCTACGTCTTATCTCTTAGATCTGAAATACAGATATCAAATCTCACCAACCCAGGGATTTTCAGAGGCCAATCAGGTAACTGCCGATCACTTCGAATTGAAGTTGTTTATTTTCTTCGCCTCTTGCTCCTCACCCATTAAGCTCATTTGGTAATTATGTACAACACTTATGAAACTCAAGACAGTGACATGTTAATCATGGTATCATTGATGCTTTTCCTCATAGTTACTGTCAGGCTTAAGTTGTGGAATTTTTCTTAGATTTGGGTGTTTCTAATATTTCAGAGAGATGCCTGGTATTGATCATTTGATGAAAATCTCAGGTTAAGGTAGGTTGCTGCTGCACGGTAGATATTCTGAAGCAGCTCAGTGAAGAGATGTTAAGAAATCCATCAGATGGGATACCAAGTGATCGCATTAGCAGAATTGCTCACCATGTTATTTGCCAGCGCAGATACAAAGTGGAGAGATCTCTAGCCACGCAAGCATGTTCTCATTTAGCTAAATCTTTCGATCTATTTCCTTAACGTGATTTTTCTCAGGCAACTTCAATCCTCTGTATCCACCAGCAGAGGATGTCCAATTGGACTTTTCACTTGCTCCAGACACTTTATATCTCCCCTCAATCCCAAACATCCTCATCTTACCTTCAGATATGATGTACTCTGTAAAGGTGATGGTTCTTTCTCTCAACCTCAATTCACATTTTTATTCTCTTTTAAGATAGGGGCATCTTTAATGATGCAGCTGGTTTTGAACGTAGGCCTCCACTTGTGCCTCTTGGAGGAAGATGAAGGGGAAGAGCTAGTGCATCTGTATCAATCCCGGAGCACTGTCAAAGGGTGATGGTGCAGGTGCAGGAACATTCATGTAGCTTCACTACAATGGGATTCCTGACATGACCAGTGGACCAGAACACTTCCAGGTAAAGTACTTTATAAATCCAAGCTCGCAGGGCAATTCAAGATGGTTATTGTGTTCCTTCCATGGTAATCCGCTTAGTGGTTCGTTCGAGAATCCTGGCCCGTTTGTGGCATCTTGTGCAGTACCCTTCTCACTGTCGCTCTGTTCACCAATATAAGTTGATGATAATCATAAAAGGCAATGGAGAAATCAAATTGTGATTTAGCGAATTTAGCAGCAAATTCTACTCGGGTAAGAGGAAAATAAGAAAATAATTCATTTGATAATAAAATGACTAGGATTTAAAATGCAAGTGCTAGGACTCCGTCTAGGCTAGCAGAGAAAGGTATCTATGTAAAAAAGAGTATTGTGGAGAGTTATAATCTCGTGTCGACAAGTTAATAAGGTTAACAGGAAAATTTCAAAAAATAAGAGGTAGATATCATCACTTATTAGCTTGGATTCTTGGGTAGAATTTATATAGAAATATATATATATTTATATCGCTGCTTATCCATGGATTTACGGAAAGCCCTTAAATTTTTTTGGAGGTTTCATCGTCAGAAAATGGTGACAGTAAATACAAGTCACAATAATTGGTCTGCACCCTTAAATATAACTGAAAAATTAGACTGAGTTTTTTTTTATCAAAATAATCTTATTTTTAAAATATTTCTCAAACTAGTTTCTAAGGTAAAAAAATAATCACAAGAGAATAATCTAATTTGGAAATAACTAAAATAATCATAAGAAACTGATTCTCTGCCTTAATCGGACGAGTGCAAATATTTAAGGTTTCATCATAATTTCTGATTTTTTACACTGAGATTGTTATATTGGTTGAATAAAATCATGCTCCACATTTATTGATGATTATGGCCAAAAGAACTTGAGTGATGATTATGAGCATCCCAAATTTTCAATCTTGCAACTTAGATTATCTCTGTCGTTTATTTACTTTGCGGTTGCATAAATCATGTAATTATTTTTACTACTTCTAAAAATATCCCGCTCATAATATAGTAAATTATATATACGGGTGCGTGTATATATATGAGTTGAAAGATAAGTGGGAAATTAAATGGGGTCCTTGCTGTACAAGACTTGTATGGAAAATATTTTGGGACAAGACTAGTCTGAGAAATATTTTTTAAAAAAAGGAAGACTATTTTGATCAAAAGCTCAACAGAAGGGTGGAAGTCACGAACCCCAAGTCAGCATTTAGCAACTATGGAAGAAGGATTACTGATCCAAAAAAAAAAAACTATGGAAGAAGGATGGATTGAAATCAGAAACTCTAATTCACGGGATTAGAAGAAACTCACACCTTTGCAATTGAAACTTGGAAATCCTAAGAAGTTAAATAAAAAATAATTTTAAAAAATATAACTATATAGTTTAATATTATAAAAATGGTTATTTAGTAGAAATAATGATTCATTATGATAAAAATGCCTATACCGACGGAAAAGAAGCGCGGGTACACCCGTATTGCCATCCCCTCAGCCTTAAATATATATATTAGTTGATTCTGGTTAATTGAATAATTTATCACTATGTTGCTTTTTATTGATTAAATATTCCAAAAATTAAAAATTAAAAAGCAAAAACTTCTATGCCCAAAAAAAAAGTGCAGCGAACATCAAGTATTCATCTTCAAATTCCTCTTCTTTCTTTTTTTTTTTTTGGTCGCCAGCCACGGTATCCAAGCAGGCCCCACCAGCGGTGAGATGGCATCTTTCAGCCAACCATACTTGACTAATCCGTTGGTCGCCCCGGGTCGCACGCCTGGCAATGGCGAGTGAGGCTCCCAAGAGGGGTGTCTGCGTACGTGAGGTCTCGAACCCGAGACCTCCTTAAGCGGCACCGAGCTGCTTACCACTCGGCCCAACCCCTCTTGGTCTCTTCTTTCTTTTATTCTATTAACACTTAAGTGTTCCACATTTAATGTCCTCCCGAGTTAGCCCATCTTGTCAAATATGAAAAACTCTATAATTGTGCTATTTTCCAGTCCACCATCTTTGGTCCCAAAAGAGGCAAGGATTACACAAATCAAATTGAATAATAATAATGTGGTTATGAGCATTAAATTAAACAGTGTCTTCACCTCGCATGCCCTAAAATAACATGCATCAGACAGAAGAAAAAATTACTTATTCTGACTTGCACCTCAAGAAAGATGCAGGCACCAGCTTGTACAGTTAAAGGGTGCCTTAAGACTTATTAAAAAAAAAAGGAAGAAGAAGTTACCTTAAGAAATAAATAAACAAAAGAAAGGGATGCCTTAAGACATAAAAAAAGGGTGCCTTAAGATGTCAGCCACTACCTAGAGTATGGAAAACTCCCTCGACAAACTGTTTCCGCTTCATATCGTTCTACATGACCATACCTCCATTAATGGTGAATACCTGCGCAAAGGCATTATTTATGTTACAAGTCAGTGTTATAGACGGTAGGAACCTCTTTTGGTAGATTTTGGGTAAATCTCAATGAAAATTGCGTTGGTTTTCGATAATGAATTATTGAACCTATTAATTGATTTACACAGCTAATTTTAATTATTTATAACTTACTCGTTTAAACTCGAATTTATGAACTATTTAAACAATTGTATTCCTAATTCAACTTTCATTTGACATAATAATTATGCATATTTTGATAGAATTTTTCATGTTTAAAGTATCATCATAACTTAAAATTAATAACAAATAATAATTAAATATAATACAAATACACTTAAAATGACACATTTAATTATGATGAAAAATGATATAACATAATAACAATAACGAAAAATATCAAAATAATTCATATTATAGACGTAGAAGAATAAATAATAAACAGGTTCTAATAAAATACTTGGAACTTGTAATATCTTACAAGTTCGGGGATAGGGTACGGCTTGAAGATCCAATAGCACAGGTGCGATTCTAAAATTTAAGAATAAGTTCTATATAGGGTAAGGTCTGGATAGCATGAAAAAATATAAGGTAATCGCACCCAATCACCATCGAGCACTATCAAATAACGGTAGATTTTATCACGGATAAAGAGAGTTTGAATTCTTTTTAAGTTTATATCCTGTATAATATTTTACAAAAACACACCAGAAGTACACACATATGAAGACTCCTTTTAAGATAGGAGTGCATCTACTAGCTATTTCCAACAGTATATATTCTTTAGCATAATTAAAGTGAAAATTTTATATATTTATTTTTGACAATTAAGTTACATGAGTTTAAAAATGACTAATTTAATTTTACAAAATTAATTTTATTATACTTTTAAGTTCAAGTTGTCATTATTTTGCTAACGTGGATTTTATGTTGTTAATAGTTCCGTTAACTTAGCAACAACGATTCATACTGAAAGTATAATAAAATTGATCTTATAAAACTAAATTAATCAATTTTAACTTATAGGATTCAATTACAAAAAATAATAAATATAGAATTTTCAATTTCATTTTCCCCATATGCTTTTATTTCCACTAACTTGAAACTTTTGTTTGTTTAATCATTATTAAAGAAAAGAAATGATTGAATTATCTAATAATATTTAGGGAAAATGTTCGATTTGATCAACTTTTCCTCCCTTTCATTTTTATTTTGTCTAAAACTTCGTTTATTAAATTTAGTCATTGAACATTTTCTTCCTTTGCGATCGCTTTTGGTCATTTTATCAATAGGGAATCTGATGATTGAAAATTTTTTAAAATAATCAAAATTAAAATAGGTCAGAGGTGAACTCGGGAGGTGGAAGATGAGGATTGGGCTCGTTGACGGCCACCCCTCCATCCGAGGTCACTGGTGACCTATGAGGTTCCCTGCAACCTCGGATCTCGGATGGAATGGGTGACTGCCGACAAAACCCCTTACCTTGCAACTGGTGAAACTCATTCGGATTGAGTTCCTAAGCCAGCGGGGACATTGGAGGGGGAAAGCGGGCAACGAGTCTCCTTGCTTCTCTGATTCCATTGGTGTTTTTTTCTCCCCCTCATTGTTTTCAATTTTTAAAAGCCACGATTTTAAATACCTTTTTAATAATAAGATAATAAAAATGATTTAATGCGAATATATGGAAAACGCACCTTGATAACTAAATCCAAAAAAAAAAGGTTTAGGGTTATCTTCATATTTAAGAGGCGGTCATCTACTAGATCCACAAATGAACCAATGTAATCTTCTAATTTGCATCTTCTTGAGTCGATAATAGTTTTGCTCCTATTTCAAGTGTAAAAATAAATTTGAAAATTGGATTAAGTTAATTGAAAAACGTTAATTGAAAGTTGCTGAAATAAAGTTCGTAAAATACTCCTATTAAGATAGAAGAACTCCTGTGACTCCTTTCCTAGGTGGCATTTCTTTTTCATTATGCTTCGCATTTTCTTGGACATGTTCGACCATTACTAGAGGAAATAATAATTATCTGATAATTTGATATCTAGCTTCATAAAAAGCTATAGCCTTACCCAACTAGTTCAAGTTTGGCCCGCCCAGGCATTTCAGTTTCAGGCCGGGACACTACGTTAGGCCACCAAAAGGAGGCCTAACTGGCAATAATGGTGGTGGCAGGGTAATCCTAACTTCTTATAAAGAGCTTGGGGCAACGGAGGAATTTTAGCCTATCACAGCCCATTTTGTGGGCTGGCATGAAAAGGAAATGTATCCAATCCATTATAGTACTGTATACTATTCCATCCCCTCGAGGTCAATTGCACTAAAAGTTGGCCAAGTTATCGTCTGGATTAGAGAGCTCATTTATAGAAGGAAAAGATATATTGATCTTACCTGTCCAGTAATGTAACTCACTGCAGGATTGACAGCGAGAAACTCCACCAGCCCACAGCAACTTCTTCCAGCTGGCCATACCTTCCTGAGACATACCAGGAAAGGCAGTTCCCATGACAATTTTACATGACTGCGTTATTTTTATGCAGAACCTTAGATCTAAAGTCTCTGAGTTATGGTGACATCATCCCACATTATAAATGTCGTGAGGAATGATTTATGGAAGAGAAAACATGAAGTCCTTGTCAAGTCGTATCAAATGCCTAAATGGTGAAATGTTGAAGATACTTAAGATATGATATATCCCAAATTGAAGCAATGAGAAGTCATGATTCACCAAGTGGGATTGACTCCAGGATTTTCTTCTCCACCTCTTCCCCAAGTTTAGTTGTCATATCTGATGCAATGAACCCAGGAGCAACAGCATTAACCTGAAAGAGTTCTCCTCGTTGGTAATGAAATTATGTTTTCTGCTATTGTATGATGAATTTATTTGGAAATGAAGAGAACAAAGATACACGTTGATGTTTCTCTGGCATATTCTTTAGCCACCATTTTTGTCAGGCCAATTACCCCAGCCTTTGCAGCACTATAGTTGGCCTGACCAACATTACCAACTAGACCAAAAACCGATGCAATGTTGATGATTCTTCCCTGTGTAACAAATTTATTAGAACTAGCCTGCAAAATGTGAATGATGTGGTAACTTGAGAAGACATGGACTTGAGCCACCTGGACCTACAACGCTACAATATATTGGACGATTGCAAGCTTAAATCTCTCAGACAAACCAGGAAATGTTAGACAGGAAGGACACCGTTACCTTTTTCTTCTTCATCATAATTTTAGCTGCTGTCTGCAAACTAATTTCACACCCTTAGTCACAGCTAAGAGATCCAAGCAACCACTCTGGAAAAATAATTCAATGAATTAGAATTCTTGATACCTGAGTGCAAAGGAAAACACTGGTGAGGTTCAGATCAATGACTTCCTGCCATTGAGATTTCTTCATCCTCATCAACAACCCATCTCGAGTAATTCCTAAAAGCAAGACATGGCCATAAGATGAAGTATAATTGCCAGCACTCTATCAAGAAAAGCAAATCAATCAGTAGCAACCTGCATTACTTACCAATACGTCTACCATTCCCCATGCATCAACCGCCTGTAAATGAGACGATCATGTAGCGTATAGTATCTAGATAAGATATCATAAAAATGACAATCGATAAGTTGCTCACGGTCTTGATCATTGCTTCCACATCTTCTTCCTTTGAAACACCTCCCCCAAATGTCAGAGCCTGACCTCCACATTCTTCTATCTGCATTTTTAACATGCAAGATTATATGCAATGAATAAACAATGTTTTAGAGTTAGTCAAGGGATCTGCAATAAAATATGCAAAAGATTATATGCCAATGGGGAAACGAGGAATAAAAGGGACAGTACAGTCTGATCAGTTTAGATCTACATTTAACTGAGGCATTTATTTACTTCTTAAAGATGATAATAACTTCTTTAAATGTTTTAAAGTTTTAGATATTTCATAAGTAGAGTCCACGTGAAGAAAAAGAGCAGAATTGCAATGCAACCACATGAGGATTCAATAGCAGAAGAAGGGGGGCAATTGAGCTACTTGTTACCTCTTTCGAGACTTCCCCGGCTTCTTTTGATGATCTAGCATAATTGACCAAAACCTGCAAATGCAGAAATCATTAACAGGGTGAAGATGGACCATTGTGCAGTATCATGCCAAGGACGGCCTCCAGAAAATATCATAGCAATTAGTGAACTCGGTGGAGATTTTTATTGTCAGCTTGCCTTCTTTCCTATTAGTGTTTTTCCTGGTTAAGCTACAACTCCTACAAACAATATGCACTACGTAATATAGGACAATCATTAAAGAAAGAGGTTTGGTCTAGTCGTGTCACCTTTGACCTGGTACCAAGAGGTGCTGGTTTTAACTCTTGACTGCATGTGCCCATTTGTTCCCTTTTCCTTTTATCCTTTTCTAGTTTATGTGTCTCATGTATACACTGTGTGTGTGTGTGTGTGTGTGTAGGACAATCATTAGAGTAAGAGAACCTACCAACCTTGCACCTAGCTTTTCTCAATGACAGTGCAACTGCTCTCCCAATACCTCCGGATGCTCCAGTAACAATAACCACTGGAGATTCCACAGTCTGCTGATTCTGTGCTCACTTTCTCAGCAGTGGCAACCCGAGCTCTTATATCTGCAGGCACAACATCTTAATGATTTAACAGGTCATATAAACTTAACCAAATCAAGATTGATTCGGCAATTCTTTCATAAAACTGCAGCAAAATACATCAAGAGGAACATCTCCACGAAAAAGTTAATGTGCCAGATGAAATCTCGAATGTGTTCATTCTGTTGCAACCATTACTATCAAATGACTTCACAGGGATGCATCAGTTATTGAACATTGATTTTTCTTCACCATACACAGGGAAGCACAATAAGCTCCAAGCAACTGATCTTCCCTTCAAGTCATGCAGCAACGCAAGGAGTCAGGTTACCATCTCAGAGAACAAAAATATCTGTCACATTCTACCAAAAAAAAAAAAATATCTGTCACAAGCTTTGACTCTCCTAATTATTCCAGCAACACAAGGTGTCAGGTTACCATCTCAGAGAACAAAACTATCTATCACGAGCTTTGAAGCTCCTAATTATTCCAGTTAGTTCGCAAACACTAAAGTTTCATTGATGAGATTTAAGTCTCTTAATCGTTCGCTAAGATCACAAATAGAAGAGGGGAAAGCACAGGAGCACTGAGACTATCCATGGCTTGCAACCGTACGCTAAACTACATTCTCCAGGAAACATCCGATTGTAGATTTGGACATCTTAACAGTGAGCAGACACAGTGATAGGCAGAGAAACGCAGTTAAAAAGCAATGACAGGACAGGAACGTGTACCGGAAGTAGCAATAAACCTCCTCGACGCACAGTGACGCGAGGGGAAACTCATCGAGCCGTGCGATTCAAATCCACTGAGAACGGGGGACAACTGGTGAGGAACGCACAGATTGCGCTCTCCGGAGCAGCCGAGTCTTCCCAAGACTCTGGCCGATTTGAGAGCGACAGCATTGAATCCGGCTGTGGCCATCGGGAACACGGCGAGGCTTCGGCGAGAGAGGATGGAAGGTGGAGACGGAGATCGAAAGGTGAAGATCGAAGCCAGAAATGGAGAATGCAGAGGGAATGAGTTTGTATAGCGTAGAAGGATAGAGCAGAGGTTTTTGAGTGAAACTTTAGGAGCTCCGTGAGCTGTAGCAGAGTGGCGATGGAAACGAGGTCGACTCATACGAGTTGGTCGGTAGCTCTTCTACTTTCGGGATGGGATATAAGGCTTTGTTTCGAATTAATTACAATTCGCCCACAACAGGATAGCGCTGATGTGCTTAGCAACGGCCGCATCGACTTGGAGGGTGAAGTCGTAAAATCGTAATCAGATACACTGCGTCACAAGTTTGATCACACTTTCTAAACCCACATGAATTTCAAAAAGTTAATTTATCTCCATTAATTAAGATGATTTGACACTTTTTATTACTCAAATTCAAATTTTATAAATGGTATAGAACTTTTTTTATATGACTTTGTTGAAGGTCAAACTAATTAGAATTTATTATACACTTAAAAATTAATTAATTAAAATATTCTAACAGATTTATAGCAGACATGAAAAATCTTTTAATAAAGTCATTGGATTGTTAAATAGGTAGAAAAAATTATTGATTAAAAAATTGGTAAAGAAAATGATTATCAGCTATTCTTTCTTTTAATTTGTATCATCAATTAGGAGTTAATCGGCTAAGTTATTAAATAATACGGTGATTATATCATAGAAATCTCTTGGTACTATATGCATTGTTGAGCTTCTTATGTCCATTTTTTAATTGGTAGACTCAGTTCCTCGTATCATGTCAACCTTTAGTTACTTTTTCATTTATCGCTGTATTTAATTAATTTATAATCATCTTTCTGAACTGTAATTAACTTTTTCATTTATTACTGTAATTAACTGGAGATTTGGTTCTGGGATTTTATCTGAATGCTTACGTTGTTCTATTTACTGAATCGGGTCGTGTTAGATGGCAGACCGACCGACCCACCCGATGACTTGGCTATGGGTCGAATGTCCAGGTTCACTTTCCGGACTCATACTGTCGGCCCAATTGAGAGGTGCACTTTTCGTTTCTCAAGTCAAAGAAGACAGGACTCGGATCGATCCTTTCAACCATAGTTTTAAAAACCGGACCGGACCGGTCGGTCGGACCGGTTGGACCGGGAACCGGACACCAGCCCGGTCCGGTTTCGCTAATTGCTCCATTTGCATCAAGGACCGGGTTGGACAGTGTGAACCGGACGGTCTGATCTGGTTTCCACCGAACCGGTCAAGAAACCGGTCAATGAAGAAAAACAAAAAAAGTAAAAAAATAAAAAACAAGAGTCAAAAATAAGAAAAAAGGAAACCTAAGTTCTAAATTAATGTATAGAATATAACAATCTTATTTGTAAAGTTGAAATTATAAATTAACATATAGAATATAACAATTTTACATTCATATTACTAATTTTATACTATTATAAGTATTATTTGTAAAAATCCGGTTAGACCCATCGAACCCCGGTTGAACCCAAGAACCCAAGAACCCATACCTTGACCGGTTTCCGGCCCGGTCCGGTTTTAAAAACTATGCTTTCAACCTTAAAAAGAAAAGAAAAAACTAAAATTATTGTTATTTCTCGACGCAGATCCTCAATTTATTTTAAATTTCTTTTATTTTCACGCATTCAATGAGTAGAAATGCCAAATATTAGCAAAATGTTCTTTTGACTCTTTCCACATCGCCTAAAAATCGAGTCGCTGTAAGAAATATCTCCTGCTCCTGCGGCTATCACTAGCAAGTCGTCATAGGCTGACTAATCAAGTTTTAATCTGATCGTAGTTTGATGAGAAAAGGGTCAAGTTAATTTTAAATTAAAAAATCCATTAAATAAGTTAATATTGAGAATTCCGATTCTCACCCAACATATTTTTCATACCATTTTTTTTCTTGTTAATCGGAAAAGAAAAAATATCATATATCAATACGATTTGTTGTTTACAGTTTTCGTAACTTTGGGAAATATTCATGTTATGAGTTAATTATTTGGAAAATCTCTAGCTGTATAAGTTTCATTACTCGCAGTATCCTGGACGTAGGACATTTTTAGAAGAAAATGGAAATGACAAATACATAAATGAAGAAGAAGGTGAATGCGAGGAATGGAAAGAGAGGACAGTACATTGGATCTAATCTTCCGTCCACTTCATGAGTTCCTAGTCATGCGTAGTAAAGTTGTCACGTGCTACCTGGAAAAGCAAAGCTGAGAATCTGACGCTTTACTTGGCTCCTACTTTAGGATATCAGTTCCATTCATGAATGAAATTTTAGGCACACAGTTGTCTTTTCAGGTTGCCATTTAAAAATAAAAAAATAAACTGGAAATCGACACACTTACTTCCGAATGCCGATTCAGACTTACCGTTCACAACAAGGCTAGCACATCCGCGATGATTATGTTTAACGTTCTTCCATTAAAATTTAAGTATCGAAATCTCAGAAAATAAGAAAACTCTATAGATAAATATTCATATGTTTCTCCTTCCATGATCCTTAAAAATTTTGTAGATGCAATTCAAATGTTTAACCAGTGCAGTTGAAATGTCTTTAATAGCCCTTTTTTACCGAATATAACATATTTATTTCTTTAAAGGTCTAAAACTCAATCTTATATGGTTCGATCAATTTAAAGGGCCAAACAGAACCCTTATCTACTAGAAGTATAATACTCTTAGATCTTGAACAGGGCACCGATTTCTTAAACTCTATATGTAAGTGTCACGGGAACGACTCGAACATCAGGCCTTTTATCGGAATTATATCGACGAAATCAGTACTGAATTTTGATTATTCAATACGTTTGATGTACTTGTAATTAAATATAAAGGTCCTAATATTATATAATAAAGATAGTTGAATTATTGTTATTTCTACCCTCCTTTATTAAAAAAAAGAAAAGAAAGAGAGGGACAGCCCTCATCTCTTGATCGGTGAAAAGGCTAGGACACGGATCTCAAAATAACGTCTTCTGCCCTCAATTTTTCTTTTTTCATGTGATTCTTTTTTTTTTTGCTAAATTCTTTTTTTTTTTTCTCATGTGATTCTCACTCTCTCTTTCTTTGTGGTATTCTTTTATTACTCCTAAACTTGTCTTGCCTGGGAGGTCCTTAAAATACATAAAACTGGGAATCCATATATAGCTATGAACCATCTCTCCCAATTAGATTTTCATCCAACTGCCCACATATATAAAAGTCAATTTATTGCTTTTCTAAATTTATTACTCACTTCTGTATTCAATTAACCGAAAAATCACGTATTATGAATATTACTTTATTTAATCATTCTTGTACCTCACCTTTTTCATCAATTCATTAAATAAAAAAATTCGTGCATAATACAGGTTCGCATCTAAGCAAATAATTATGTCAAAGATCGATGTAGCGGAGAGTGCGGTACAACGTACCAACTGGGCCATCGGGTTCCACTTTGGATTGAAGATATGATTGTGTCCTGGTGATGGGTAGCCGAAATGGTCCTGTAGGAGATAAAAATAATGATTTCTGAGTTTTATGGTGGAACTTATCGTGGTCCCGACAGAAACATCGTGGTCATCAGCAAATTATGGTACAATTTGATAGGTTTTTTTTTCCTTGTTAGAATACGGGCTGAAACTTGAATGAGCAATATCAAAATAAAGAACATAATGGTGAAAAAAAATCATTTTTATTATCAGAATCAAACGATAAGGATGAGATAGATTATTAAGTACGATATTTTATTATTACATGATTTTATCCATTTCGGGATCGTGAAACTTTTCTGATCGATTTTTGAATACCTTAAACATCATTCTAAAATTTGTGTAAAGACATGTAAAAATCGGGTCTTTGGATTGAGTTGGTTCTTCTTCTTCTTCTTCTACTAGGGCTTCTTCCACTCTTATAGAAATTTACATATTTTGCTTGACATAAGTTGGTTAAAATAATAAAATATCTCATATCTTTAAGTATGGTTCCCAATTCGAGTCTTGTTAATGGAAAAAATTTAAGTTGGAAGAGTTTTATTTTATCCTCAGTGAACCGACTTGGTTCAAACGTTGTCTGAAATACGTCAATAGTGCTCATTGTGGGAGATCGAACACGCGTCAATCTTAACCAGTCGATTCGTTCTACTGGTGGAAGCGGCATCCATCGATACTCCCCTTTGATCCAAATAGAAGAGCTTAGTATCTTTCCAGTGTATACCATCTGTGACTAAGAAAAATTGAAAGTTTCGGCTAGTTCAGTGTAAAATTCTCTCATTTATAAATTTTTTTAGTTCATAAAACTCACATCCGATATTTTATTTAATATTTTCTTTGGTACAATCAAAGCATGGGTGGATTAAAGGACACCACTCGAACGATCTCCTCTCTGTATTGGAGAAAGTACTAAACTTTTATATATAACTTATTGATTTTATCTATATTTTTATAAGATTATCTTATTTCATCATCTTTGAGATTCTTCATTGATTATTCGTTAAATTCTTTTGACTTTCGCCCCATAATAGATTTTTCATATTCGAACTTGGATCAAGTAAAAGAAACACGTAGATTATTCTCATGAATATATAGTATTGGTTCCTAAGAAGAACACAAACGCTGAATTAAAGATAACGTGAGAAAAATGAAAGAGAGAAATAAATAAATAAATAAATAAATAAATGAAATTGAGATGCGAGGCTATGTAGACTTTCTGGTTGGTCACAGATCAAATATGTTTACGCAACCAGAAGAGCTTTGTTTGTGAATGATTTGTCGGGAACTTGCCTTGATCAGAAAGCCTACGCTTAGCATCGTAATCGGTCCCTCCCTACGAGCTATTCCCCATTACCAAACCAATTAAAACGACATCATTACATCTCACTTTTTAGGTTTTCATGTTTAAAAGAGATGCAGAAAATAAAAGGACAACGGAAACTCGATTAGTAGTAATCGTATTCGATTAAGACATGGATGACTTTAGGGAATATGTGTATGCGATCGTCTTCTGAACTTGAGAAAAATAGTAAAATTTTATGGGTGCTCTACTTGATTTTTTTTATTTCTAATTAAGTTATTTTATTTCATCACCTTAAATTCATCCTATTATTTTTCCGCTGATTTCCAAATCCTGAAATAAGTTCTCTAAATTCGTACTTGGTTCAAGACCTTCTAATTCTAGATGGAGAATAACTGCACCAAATCCCATTCTTCATCATTGCATTTCTCTGTTTAGCTGAGATACCATCAGCATGATAGCATCCCTTCTTCTCTGTTTTGAAGATGTAAAAAAAAAAAGGATTTTTTTCCAGGAAGTCATGAATTATTCAAGAATTTTTAATCTGTCGTAAACTATTTTTTTGTCAAGAAAATCACGAACTATCCAAGAATTTTCTAATTTATTAAGAATTATTTTTCTTATAAAATCACGAATTATGCTTTATTTACTTTAATTTATAACGTCGTTAGTTTTGAACGTAAATTGTTGATATGTACTGTTAATTTTACTAATTATGCAAATATAGTTTGACATGATATCACGTGTGGCTTCCATTTGATAATAAAAATAGGAAATATCTGTTTGCACATTCATTTTCATGATAAAATAGAGAATTTAACAATAGTTCGCAATTTTTTATGACCAAATGGGCGTCAGTCAGACTCTGTTTGCACTTTCAGTAAAATTAACGGTATATATCAGTAATTAACATAAAAATTAACAGTGTGGTAGATTAGGGAATTTTTGAATAGTTCGTAATTTTCTGAGTAAAAAAATAGTCTGCTGTAAATTATAAAATTCTTGAATAATTCGTAATTTTCTGAGTAAAAAAATAGTTTATTAGTAAATTGAAAAATTCTTAGATAGTTTATAATTTTCTGGACAAATAATCCTAAAAAATAGCATCTATAATAGTCAAAGTTCAAGGCCTCCTAAATATTACATATCAAATATAATATCCGTGTACTAAATTTTTTTTCCGTCGTTATGATGCTTTATGTCTGAATATAGATCAACGTAACTTTTTTCTTGGCTGTTCTCTTATTCGATTAAAATATATAAAATTAAGGGGGAGAAGATTGGGATCTGTGGTGTAGTGTATCATCATATATTAAAATTAATTGAACCGTACGTTCAAGATAAATTACTTAAATATTTAACGTAATCCGTCAATGAGAAAATTACTACTTCTACACCAATGAAGGTTAGCATAAGTAGAAGAGACTTGTATCTTTTAAGCAGAGATGTCGGGTTCGAATTCCTGTGAACGCATCAGACCTTCTTGGGAGGGTCCCCGGGAAACTGTCCGACCGTACCCCAAATCCGGATTAGTCGGTCAGTTTTCGGGTACCGGACACTGGGTGGAAAATAAAAAAAATACTACTTCTACAGTGAACTACTCGTACACTGAGTGAAATAATTACATATAAATCTCTTTTTTTGGTAAATAATTGTTTTGATGAATTATTTATAAGTTACATTTTACATTTACTTCTAGAAAACCAGTGAAATTTGAATCATTGCCAGTACCCTCGCTTTTAGTGGTTCGAAAATCTTGGCAATCAACGTGAAGATTCTTAATCTCATCATTCCTCTCCGTCTGTTTTTCTTCTAGCAGTAATTTATTCAAAATTCAACGATGGGTCATTTTTACATATTCCGTGCTCCATCTTCTAACGAGCATAGCATGACCATCGAGCCCGGTAGGGTGAAAGCACAAACGACAACCTTTTCCGATGTCACGGTAAGAGCTTTATATCAACGTCCACCTAAAATTCTAACCCAATAAGTGGTACTATCCAACTACCTTACATTTTACGATTCTTCTTGTAATCCTTTGAGTCGAACATCATATCTGTATTCTAAGAGAGGGGACAACCGATCGCAGGCCGCCTTTCCCTTTCATTCTCAGCTATAGATTTACCGTGAGCCATGTATTTTTCCGTGTTAGTACTTTCATGACCGCAAGTTCCATACTCGTGTTTAAGTGTGAGTTTATTTGATAATTGCCTTTGTATCATATAAAATTTGTATTGAACTCGACAAAAATTTCACAAGATAAATTCATGTAAAGTATGAATCTAGTAAATTTCATCAAAGATTACGTACTTATGACGTCGTCCCGAAGCACGTGCAATTCACTTCAGCTAACCTTGGAAGGATTACTCTCTTCTTTTCACTATTTAGTCATCGAAGAAACGATAAATATTCCCAAAAACTAACCTAATTATTAAATAAATGCCTTAATCTCAATTAAATTTCTAAATTCCACAATAAATTAGTGTAATTCTTAAATCAACACCTCAACTTAAGCTCGACTCTTCTTCTAAAGATTCCTAATAAATTAACCTAATTCTAAAATAAACATCTTAAACTCACTTATTATTCTAGTAAAAACCGGATCCCGAGCATAGGGGAGCATAAGAAGAAAGAAGGAAATAAAGTAGCACGGGAATCCCACAATGAGAATCAAGCTCACGACGTTTTACTCCCAAATCAAGGACGAATACCACTACGCCGAACTTCCATTCCGATCTTAACCCTGATTTTTAATTATAATTTTCAGCTGGAGAGACTGATGAACCTGAAATGAGGTGATGCCATAACGAGTACTTTTCAATTAACATGACGTAAGGATGTTTGTTTTTTGTTCTATTTGAATGTTTAGTGGAGTTTAAGGATTGTCGATTATTGCAATACCTTGGAGTTCCTCATTGTGGGCAGAGGTGTATATCATTATAAGGTGATTGAATATATGGCGAATAAGCATCTAATCAGTACATCTCGGGATATTTCTCTTTCAACAGAAAGAGCCAACTCAACGGCTAGATTACAATTTCAGGCCCAAAATCTTGCATTGTAGATGAAGCTGTATAACAACGAATTAGAAACTCTCTAGTTTTTTTTTCATCCGTAGAAAATGTAAAAGTGAATTTATAAACGAATAATGAATTATAATATTGAAATATACTAAAAATTAAAATGAAATTAACTAAAATTTACCAAATTTTAGTAATACAGCCCCACCAAATTATTAAAAATTTACCATAAACTCGATCATTTAGCAGCAATTATCCCTAAAAATATCGGATAGCTACATATTATCAAATTGATCGTGAGAGGAAAAGACAAAAGGACATGTGCAAGGATACCTAGAAATTGTGATAAGATGCAAGTTTTATGTAAGGTTTGTTTTCTAAATTTATATGACAGTATCCAAATAAAAAATTCAGTAACCGATCTTATATAGGATAAAAATTCGAATATTATACTTAGTGTGGCCATTAAATCCAAATATACCCGTTGAAAGATGCTAATAAACTATTCCAACTTTACAATTATCTCATTTTATGAATATTATTTTTTTCGGTGGTATATTATTATTATTATTATCGGATAAAGGTGAATTTTAATTTCAATTTGGAGGTACTTTTTTGTTTTAATCTTAAACGGTTTTATCTGCCTCTCTTTCAACGCCTTGCATTTATGTTGGAACAGATGATTGTCGAATCTTCAATAGAAGTGGGCCCCATGATTAATTTGGAGTATCCCAATAACAATTTATTGGACAGTGTCGTTTGTGTCTAATCTCTGTCACGAATTTAAAATATCTCGTGTAAATGTAGTGAGAAAATATTAATTAAATTATATTGATTAATAATAAGTATAATAACTGTTTAAATAATTAATAATAATTTATTTATTTATTTATTATAATTTAATTTATATTTTTTACGTTACACCACAAAAATAGGATTCCCTAAGAATCCCTTCTAATCTCCTAATCAAATTTTCAGGACAATAAAGCTTAGTTTTCTTGGGCGCAGGGGTACGAAAATTTACAGATCATCTTCAGACAAGGTGACACCAATGTCTTTTTTTTTTTTCCCTTATATATATCATCCGATATCTACAAATTTAACTAAATAATATATATACTCAGATCAAAGTAGCACTAATTTACTTATAAATTAAATTATCTCAACCAAAATTTTTTTCCATTTATAAAACTTATAACTCGTGCTATTACTTCTAGGAGAGGAGATTAACCTCTATTAATTGGACGCTAATACTGTCCCTAGATTTTAATCTCAACAGTGAAATAGTAAATGATAATTAGTGGAGCCAACATCCTCATAGTACGTGACTGAGGCAGACAACTTATTGACAATTATTTAATTTAATTCTACCGTACAATTGGTCAAGTAGTCTTTCTTAACACGTGGAATATTAACCTACCTTGATATCAGATGTTGTTGCCACCGTCCTTAGACATGGCCACCTTGGCCAGTTTAGAAATAAACCAAGATTCCGGTTCAATCACCTATCATGTAAAATTTTACGATCCAGTTGCTAGAATTTAGTACGTGGTAAAAATGACTGTAACCTATTTTTTCGACATAAAAAAAGAGATGTGTAGACCTATATAGAGAGATAAAGTGAATATGAAATAAAGTAGTACCAATAATCCTATTAGTGAGAATTGCAGCAAAAGTGTTTTAATTACATGTTGAGAGCTGTGCTAACTGTACCAAATTATATTTATTAAATTCTTCAATTTAATTTATATTATTAATTACGAGTCGATTTGACTAAATTGTTGAATGGTCTAAAGATTGTATATTCATAAACATATATTTTTCTAATTTTTCACTTTTAAAGATACATAAAACTAAAAATGTATAATTTTTTTGATGCAGAAAATCCTATTTGTGAGTTCGAACTTATAACTCTTAAGATTTAGAATAAGAGCGGTATCAATTGTACTAAAACTCTATTTTTTTTTAAAAAAAATATAATTTAACTACCATACATAATAACAAGCAAAAATAATTGAAAGATCAACAAAGCAAAAAAGCGAAAAAGCAAAAAAAAAAAAAAAAGGAATAATCGCAGAAGAGAGAGAAGAGCCAAAAAAAAAAAAGTGGCTAGTTTTGCTGCGGAGGAAAGAAGCAAATCTAAAACATTGACATGAGCCATACAACAGCAGCAGCTGTAGCAGCAGCAAGCACGCGAACTCCCACACACACTCATCATCATTTATGTTCAGTTAAAAGCGTCTTCCCCGATTCCTCCTGTTTTATTTTTCCTCTTCCTTCCTTCTCTTTCTTCTCGCAGAGGGATTGGATTGGAGAAAATTTAGGGCTGAGCTCCGAGGAATCGATGCCGATCCGTCGCTCCGGCAGCCGATCTGCCGAGCGGGAACTGCTGTGAATGCGCTAGATCCACGCGTCCCGTTCGACATTCTCCTCCTCTGAAAGCTCTGCCCTCCGAAGGGGTCAATGTCTTCGTGATTCGGGTTCGTGATTTCGCTCAACTGCTCCCTCGATCGGGCGAAGGAAGTCTCTGTATTTCTTGCTAATTTTGCGTGGAGACCTGGCCTTTGACCTCGAGTTCGGTCAGTCAATTTCTGAGCTGGTGCTGCTGTCGTGGGTTTTGTTAATGAGCTCCATTGGAGCTCGAGCGGCTAAAAACCTGAAATTTTGGCCGAATTAGAGCTCAATTGAATGATATACTGCTGATTGTGATCCAACCGTAGCCAAGTCTCTACTTCCGACTTTGCTAGTGACGTCAGTTTTGGCGATTCTAATTGCACGTTTGGTGTGCGTTCGTAGAATTAGCTGAAATCATCATTTGTAGAGAGCAATTTTAGGGCTTGAATCGTAACTTGACTCTGGAGGCTGTGGAATTATCAGCTCCATTCCACTTTGAATGTGATCTTGGCTGACTTCTATGGAGTGGCTGATGATGAGGTGAATCTAAAAGGAGGAGTCCAGGCTGTATTATAATGTGGGGGCAGCTGTAATGGCTCTATGACATCGAGTTGCTTGGTGATGTGGTGGGGATAATATTTCCGGTGTTTGAATTTTCTCTGGCAATGCCGCCTTCTCCAGCTTCAAGACAATCTCCCAGATGGGAGATGAGAGTGGAAAATCATAGGCGAGGCCGCAGCCTTGAAGGTGGACTGCTCGTTCAGGAGAAGGATGATGACCTTGCTCTGTTTAATGAAATGCAAGCCCGTGAAAGAGAGAACTTCTTGCTCCAATCATCAGATGATTTTGAAGACGCATTTTGTAAGCTCATCTAATTTTGCTTTTAACTTGTGCATATATGCTGAAGAAATGTAATGTTTTGTTAGTTGATGTTCTGACTGTGGCCTTTCAATTCATTTTCACAGCGTCAAAATTGAGACATTTTGCAGATTATAAGATGGGAATATCCATTCCAGCTCGAGGGGAGAGCAGTGATCTTCTCAATGCAGATGGGGAGAAAAATGACTATGAGTGGTGGGTCACAACTTTTAAAGCTTTTCTCTTCATTTTCGCCGGGGATGTGAATTATGCAAAATTCCTGAGCTCCCGTAGATAGAGGGGATAATAATTTCCTGCTTGTGCCCTAAATTGCAACTCGCTGTTCTGACAGTTTCCTAGTTCGTTCATTCCCATATCGTGGTGTCAGGCACGGGTTGAACGCGCAAATTTGCTAACTCTATACATTTTGTCTTCACAAGACATTGGTCAGCTGGGAATTGTTAACGTTCTACTATTTTTGGTCCTAATTAAAAATCTGGTGTTTTTGGTTGCAAAGGTTAATGACTCCCCCAGACACTCCTCTGTTTTCCTCTTTGGATGACGAACCGGCAGCAGCTAATATACCATCCAGAGGCAGGACACGGAGCCAACCCATTGCTATATCAAATTCATCCACAGTAAGTCATCCAGTCAGTTTTGTAGCACGTAAGAGGATTTGTCCATTTTCTTAGAATTCTGGAGTTCTTGAAAGATATTCTGGTGCCCTAGCTCAGTATTGATCAATCTACAGATGGAGAGAAGTCACCGGAGCAGCAGAGGCAGTGCCAGTCCAAGTCGCTCAAGCCCATCTCCTCGGTCCAGTAACAGTATGGGCCAATCACGTGGAAAGCCATCTTCAGCACCTCATACCAGTCCAATTTCTAGCATCCGAAGTACTACGCCATCCAGGAGAGCATCCCCTCCACCAAGCAAACCCTCTTCTTCTGTTCCAAGGTCTTCCAGTCCAACTCCTCGGAGGATGAGCACTGGGTCAAGTGCTTCAGCAGGGACAGCAGGAGTAAGAGGAATGTCCCCTCAGAAGGTTCGTCGAGGGAGCTCTGCCTCACCAAAAATAAAGGCATGGCAAGCCAATATTCCTGGGTTCTCTTGTGATGTTCCGCCCAACCTCCGCACTTCTTTGGCTGATCGACCGGCATCATATGTGAGGGGATCCTCACCTGCCTCTAGAAATGGTAGAGATTCTTCATCAAAAGTTAATCGGCAATCAATGTCCCCCACTGCTACTAGAAATGTCAGTTCAACATATAGCCATGAGCGAGACTGGTTCAGCTCTCATAGCAGAGGTTCCGTAGCATCATCTGGTGATGATGATGTTGATTCCCTCCAATCGGTTGCAGTGGCAAGTGTGGACCAATCAACTCCAACAAAAGTTGGCATGCACTCCAATAACAACAGATCTTTGGCCTACTCTAGAAGGTCACCGAAGATGTCAACTTCTGCCCCGAAGAGATCATTTGATCCAGTCTTGCGGCAAATGGTATCTGATAAACTTATTCAAAGTTGGTTAGACCTTTGCAGTTTAATGAATTTCAATGTCATTACGTAATTTGCTTTTGATTACTAGGATGGGTTAAAGCTTAAATATGGCTAAATGGCGAGTTTTGCTTGAATATTTTAAAAGAAAAGTTTTTTAGCTATAATTTTGTGCATCTTGTAATGTTTCACATATACTTAAACCTACTTTATGATGTTTGCCCATCGAAATCTCTTCACTTTCAAAGAACTCTATATTTTCAATTCCACTTTCCTTCTCCTTTTGGAAATTATTTTTTTATTAGAAATCTGCAAAAATATGTTTACTAATGTATCAAATTAGAAAATTTTGTGTCACGTAGTATAACAAAAAAATAAATTAAAAGTTCAATTTTAAATTATTCATTTAAGTAATAAAATTAAATATGGTAAGAAAGAATAGTTATAAATAAAAGATTGAAAGAAAGGAAATAATAAACTAATGAAAAAGTGGAGAACTAAGAAAAGAACTTCTTCAATTTTATATAAATATTGAAAGCGAAGGGTAAATTTTTCAAGAAAAAATATTTGTTTTCCATGTAAGTAAACATTTTTTTTTTTGTAGTTCTCCAGTTTTAGGAAATTTTCCCTCGAAAATTGGAAAATTCTTCATAAGAAAACATGGCCTTAGTAGCTATGAAAGTTGAATTTAACTATCTGATGAGTGTTGATATATTTTATGCTTTTGGGTTATTCATCTGCATGATTTTGTCCCTTCTTGGAAAAATATCAAATAGTCCTATCTTATAATCACATGGTGAGGAATCACCAGTAAAATTGCTCTAATTAGCAATGGTTGTAGCAATGATTAATATCCATTTACTCATTCAATTTGATTGGTATTTACTTACAGTGGTCAGTTAGGATTACACCGTGGAATATTTCCTTCTTTGAATCTTTTTGATGCATCAAATTTTAGCAATTCTAAACGTATTTATCTCATGGGCTATAAACAAGTTTGTGTGATGTAATGATGACTAATTTTGTCTTTCGCTATGCATTATTTTTGTGCAGGACAACCGGAAGGCACCTCAAAATATGTTTCGGCCATTACTGTCCAGTGTACCAAGTACAACCTTCTATGTTGGGAAAACAAGTTCAACACATTCCATCACATTGAGGAACTCTTCTGTCACTACTGGCAGCAACATGAGTTCTGATCGAGGAGCGAATGTCTTACCTGATCCAGGAAGTAATTACTACAACCGAGATGATGTAGTTGGGGATTCTGGGAAGATGATCTGTGCTGATGTTCAAGAAGAAGTCTTTGCATTTGATAAGGCAGATGAAGATTTAGGAAGCAAACTAGGTATTGACATTGAACGAGGCCACTTGACCAAGGGTGGTCCTGTCGACTCTGATGATATAGAAGTTACTAGCGCTCAGGTACCTGTCCAAGTCTGTGATGATCTTTCTGAGATTGATGATCTTGGAAGTACGATGCTATGCTCTCTATGCGGTTGCAGTTACGACGCTGCTGATCTCATAGAGATGGAAATAAGACTCTGTAAAGAATGCAGAATGAAGGAAAATTTTCCTAGGGCCATTTTCCAAGAGACATTAACAGTAGCTGCCGATAAACCTCCAGTTAAGGCTATTAGCACACCAGTGAAAAGTGAAGACCCAGACTCTCTAATAATAGCTGTCTCTGGATCCCCTCAAATTGCAGAAATAGATGAATCAAAGTATGACGGGACCCATTTATCAGATGACTCTCCTTCAGTGTCCCACGTGGAAGTGCCAGAGGTGATTGTTGCTAACGATAAAGCTAAAGAACAGCCAACAGGTGGGTGGGGCCCTCCTGGTAGAGGCACTGGCAGTCAAGATTTGGAGCATTTCTCTAACCATCCCAACACTAAGGTCACTGCATCTGAAGGAACGGGCATTTCTTTACTGTTGAAGAGATCAAGCAGTACCAAAGGGCTTGTTGTCCAAGGCAGGGCGCTCGCTGCCTCGACCATTCTTCCGCATGATGATCTGTCCTATACGAGAGAGACCACAACCAGTATGAGAAGCTCTATAGGACACGGGAGCTTCTCTTCTTCATCTTCCATCGATCTGAGCTCATCTAGACAGTCAGAGACTCGGATGCAACGGCAGGTCAGTGGCAGGAGATCTGACATTGAGAATTACAGATACGAGGTGAAATCTCAAAGCGTTGAGTCTCCTATCTCTGGAACTTCAAGTTATTCTCACCAAGCAATGGGGTTGGTAACAACCACTTCCAGATTGAACGTTGAAGGCTCTGTTGGGGATATGAATAAAAATCCAAGTTCAGAAACTGCTGTGGCTTCTCTGGACCAGCAGCCCTGTTTGAATGTTGCGAGGACAAATCCATTATCCGCCCATAGCACAGTTATCCAGAAAGATAATTCTGAACATGGTGAAAGTGGAAGGAAAATTGATGCCTCTGCCTTGCAGATGTCCAGTGGTGTTGCTGTGGATGGGCTGGGAGATGAATTTTCATTATGTCGTGATTACATCCAAGAGACCACAGAAATGAAGAACTGTGAAGACTTGCAAGAAAATGCAAGAAATGAGACAAATCTAAAAGCAACTAGTGCCATGGATAATGCTGCAGCAGATACCGTTGTCAGCATATTGCATGAGATGTCTGCTTCTACTAATGGCTCTTTGGTTTCAATGTCAGAGATCGAAGCTCATGATTGTCATCCGTGTGAGGTCATATCTGAGGTCGTTGATACTTCTCGCAACTCGAAAAGTCCCATGGATGAATTTCAAGAGCCCCTGAAGAAGGATACCAACGCTTCCACTCCTGAGCGTGTTTCCTCTGATCCTGTTGTTGATATATTAGGTCAGTCTTCCCCTATCCCTCTTCATTTTGACCTAAAAGCTTTCCTGTGGCCCCTTGTTTGATAACCCGTCCCTTCTCATGAGCTGTAACTCAAAGATGTTTCCATCTGGCAACACCGAATTTCTCTTGGTAATGGAAGAAGTTCGGGAGAGGTGTATGATTGGAAAATGTCATAATTGATGCTGTCACTTGCTTGGTTGAGCATCTGTATATAAGACCTTGAAGTGTGAAGTAACAAATAAAAAGATCATATATCAGCAGACTTAAGCTTTGGTGACAATTGGCAAAAGTCTCCCCAAAATCCCAGATGAATGCACGTGCGTTTGCCTTTTGCGTAGTCAATTCCACAGCGCAGACCTTTACCATTATCTTGTTGATGATTAATGATATTTCATATTACCATGCGAAAAAGGAAATGGCCCTTCTGGAATCTCATAGAGAGAATCCAGTTATTTGTTTATGTCCAGGGTGCTGCAGTTATGAGTGACAAATGTAAAAAGAGTTTCACCATCAAGATGAACTTGCATTTAAGCCCTCTCATGTTCTACACTGCTTTGGAGCTCTTAGCAAACTGTATTCATCGTTGTTCATCCTATGAAGTGTTGTCCAGCTTTTCTGATGAGTTCTTCCCTCTTTTTGCAGAGGAATCAACAGTTACAGTGGAGGGCCACGGTCGTAACAGGACAAGAAGTCTGACCCTCGAGGAAGCAACAGACACGATCCTCTTCTGCAGTTCTATTGTACACGATCTTGCCTGTAGTGCTGTGAGTATGGCAATGGACAAAGAACAAGAGACCTCAGAGGGATTGGCGGGTTTTCGGCCCACAGTCACTGTTGTGGGAAAGTCCGTTTCTTCTAACAGGAAAGATCCTCGGAGTGGCAGAATCATCAGCAAACGCGGCCTCAAGCCCCCTAACAAAGCCCTCAGGCAGAAGCGGATTGATACCGATAAAAAGCCTCCTTCGACCGAGCCTGAGAATGATGAGAACATTGACGAATCCTTAACACGTAATGTCGGGCTACCGCACAAGTTTGACAGCGCAAAGCCCCCAAAGCTCGAGTCCAAGTGCAATTGTGCAATAATGTGAATGAAGAAGGTCTCTTTTCCTGCAGGTCAGGCAGTTCTTTCTTTTTCGCTCGCCTTACATATACATATTTGAAAGGTTATCTCATCTTATTATTTGGTGTTCCCCGATCGGCAATTAATTTGTAATGAAGCTCCACGCATTTATTTGTGTTCGTTGTGTAATTGTAAAGCTCTTGTTGTTGTCACTAGGCTGCGCTTTGTTGAGGCGGACGATACTACACTGTCTGCTTGAATTGTAGAAGTTTAGGATCCACTTACTCAGATTCATTATTCTTGTTGTGGTATGTATATCTCGATTTGGTTAAAGTAGTCTCTGTGAGTTTTTCTTGCCTGCACTTTATCGTACCGATCGCAGCTCAAGCCAATCCTGAGTTTCTCAATTCTATTAAGCAAAGCTTTCTGAGGCTCCACGGGAACTAGACCTACAATCTTGTTGCTCGAGCTATCAAAATCCTGCATTGCCTCCTCAGTCTGCCAATTGCATTGATGGGCTGTGGTCCTTGTTGGCTACATTTCTGCCCTTGCATATATACCATCGTTTGGAAAAGCTTTACCCTTGCTCAAATTAGACTAGTCAGGGGTATCAGTAATATAGGCCGAAAAATATATTCTATAGTATGTGAATGCCAAAAACTGTAAGGAACTCCTTGTTGAGCCAGTGGCTTCCGTCCCAAGCCCAGGATCTCAAACAAGGCACTTGAGGGTCCATCAGCACATAGAACTAGTTGACCCTCTTCGAAAAAATTAAAAAGAAAAAGTGCACAAGGCCCGTGGAAAATGAAACTCGAAATTCTATTAAACTGACGAGTCGAAGGAATGTCATTCGAGTCCATCGGAGTCAGGCCCAAAAGTATTGTTCTGCAAAGAAAAAGCTTGCTAAGGTCATAAGCTGATTCATCCAAGTACAAAGATCTTGGTGGTTAATTGTTTCTCTCTCAACAGAGAAGAAGTTGCCCTAAGCCCTCTCGAGATCACAAGCAGATTCGTCTAATTCAAGCTTGGAGTTCCTGTGGTCACAGCTAATCTCTCAACTAAGCCTTGATTCAAATACAATATGTAAAAAGAATCAAAAGATTGTTTTCATATATTTTTTCTTGACATAATTGTTTCATCAACTGTCTACGTATTATCACGTGATTAAATTTTTTATGATGAATTCACTGTGTATTACTTACTGAATAAGGCTCGCTAGGATACTACATGGCATAACAAGCCCATCCAAAGCCAAACTCTGGTTATCTTAGCAAGACGACATGTCACCCTCACCTTAAAAACGCAGACCGACTGTTGGGGTCAGATGAGGTCGAAGGCAACAGTAAAGATGGAGGCTGCTTCTTCTCCTTTCTTCTTCTCAGTCGCCGATCTTCACAAATTACGTTCTCATTTCAGCAACGGCTGCCGTCGCTATCAGTCAGTCTCTGAAGTTTTTCGCCTCCCGGTACCTTCGGCTAATTACATTAGTAGATTAAAAAAAAAAAAAGATCCTCTCGTAGCCATCTGTCTGTAAAAATGCAAATCTGTCCGTAAAATACATCAGCTATTTTCCTATAGAAGCAAGAAAACCATGACACTCTCTCATATATGATCACATGGTGAACTTGACCAATCACTTTGTTTTTTTTTATCTCTGCGGAGTCTTCATCAAAGCTTAAGCCTTGGTATTCTGTAGATGTTCAGGTACAAAGAAAGACGGTTCTACCTCAAGCGGCTTGTAAGGTCTGGTGGCATGCCATCCTCCCACTTTGCAACTGTTGCTGCGCTTGCCGCAGCCATCGGACTTCAAGACGGTCTCGGAGGGTCGGAATTTGCCATGGCTTTGATCTTAGCCTGCATTGTTAGTCATGATTCTTCTATCATTTGATGATAAAGCAGATTGGAATGAGCACTTGAAACTGTCTACAATGATTCGGATCTCACTTCCTCCTCCAATCCAGAAACTACTCCATTGGCCGTGATGCGACATGGAATTGCTGACATGAAGGGTCCCGACTCTCGTTGAGAGTCAAACTCAGAGATTCGATCTCTCTGTTCCACAGTGTGTGATGGGGGAAGGAATATGCCAAGTGAGCTCTTGATAAGACTCATACATAACCACCTTTGCTCGAAAACTGTCTTTTCAAGCACAAAACCGTGTGCACTGTGCTGTCAGTCCAGAGTGGAGTGGACATTACCTCTCGTCGGCCCTCCATGTCGGCAATTACTATCCCCCTCCACATTATTGAAAGTCTAGCTCAAGTTTAAATTGACGTCGAGAAGCATTTTTCTCAAGGACAAAAACGTGCACTCCGTGTTGACAATTTCTCCTCCTCCTACTATCATGTTTCAAAATGACAAGGATCCTAACGTCAAGGAAATTAACTCCTTGGCAGGTGATGTATGATGCTACTGGAGTAAGATTACATGCCAAGCAGAGGTCTGGCACTTCGCTTTCTGCACCGGATTTCGCTTTCCCTGTCATTTCTCGATCCTTATTTGAGCTGCAACTTGCTCCCAGTAATCGACACCGGAAGCTGTAACGTAAGAGCGATCTCTCTATCGCGGAATACAGATCACTTCTGGCTCTTCTATTCTTTCCTTCGGGTTTTCATTTCTTTCTGATCTCTTCTGACTCGATCCTCTTGCTACATATGCAGGTTGTGGATCAGATTTTGCACGGACTCCCTGCTGAACATCCTCTGGCTGAGAGCAAGCCTCTACAGGTACTTCGTGTAGCTGCGCGGTAGTCGAGCAATTTGCCTGGAGCATGGATAAATTCAGGGGTACGTGGAGACGCTTATCTAAAATCGAGAAAATTAGTATACATTCACATTCAATTTTTACCATTTTTTATTAAATAATCTCGTTTCATACTCTTATATTATTAATATTCTTTCATTGAATTTAAATCTTAATATTCTTCCATTGAGTTTCGGTCCACCTGGACGATCCCCTGGCTTTGAGGATTCCGAGGATCTTCTCTGACTATAGATTTGGAGACAATGGCACATAAAATCTCATACGTGGATGGGGATCTCTTTGAACCATATCGTTTGTTGGTGCGCTGCAGGCGAAAATTCTACTGTCCATTAATTGGAATCCCTCCTTGCTGTCGGATGAGAAACGGCTCTACGCTGAACGGTCCATGGTTGATGGCAAAGAAGAGCCCCCAACCAATTCACCATTTTAATGTGCTCGAGAAATAAATCATATATCAAATAAATAATAAAAGAAATTTACATATATATAATTAGATGTTATTCACTTACAAGTTTAAGTACGTATGAATCTCAAATATCTTATAAGTGCATTGAAATTTGATAGCACGGTTTTAGTGTGGGTTCATATCATACTCACAGTATTAGGTCTGATATAAAATTTGTAATTAATAGAAAGTCTAAGTATAAAAAAAAATCTAACTTGTGATCAGTTATCGTGAGTGTTGAGAAAATTTTTTTACGTCAGACCATCACGTATAAATTTATTCTTTTAAATGAATTTGGGTTTAATCTCTAATAAATCTAACAAAATCTTTGCAGTGTCATTTGATTTAATAGATCAATTGATGCCAAATTTGACCATGAATTATAATACCGTATGCACGCACGCAACGACAAGCAAATACTTAACGTTAAAGTAAGAGACGGATCCAACGCCCAATTGTACATGCGGTCACCGACGTGCTTTCGCCCCTATCTCCTGCTAAAGCCACGTGCAACCCTAGGGTCAGTACGTTCAGACAAACTTGACGGATTTAAGATGGCTGAAAGTTCCTATTTACGGAGGAATGCCCCTCCTGACATTTGAACCTATGATCTCAGTTCTCTACTGGTGGGGCTGTGCCCGGTGGGCAATTATTTTCTTTTTTGACTTTAGTACGCGATTGTCTAATTTTTTTTTATTGATATTGCGATGGCGCTATGGCAGTACTCGCGAGCTCCTCTACCTCTAGAATGAAGATTCTTCTATGTAATTGATATATCAAATACTTATATTGAATTACGAACTAATAAAGTTTAATTATTTTATTTTATTATAAAACTTTAAATATAAAAAATTAATCAACAATATAAATAATTAAATTTTATTAGTATATAAAATCACGTAAATATTTTTACGTAATATATTTGGATAGAGTACTTTCACTTATAGAAGGGGCTGGCTAGCTAGGGATCTCTCATTCGACAACATTATCATTTTGCAATTTTCATATTTTAAAAAATTAAGTTACTTTCTATTGAATTTCAATCTTGTGCAAAAAAATGGAGACGCCTGAATATTAAAAATATTTAAAAATAAATTATAAATTATTTTCTAATTAATTATGAATTATTATATAAAATTGTTGAATTGTACCGTAACCGAAATTTCCTTCATTTCACCGATAAAAAAGAAAAAGGAAATTTCCTTCATTAATATCCGTTTCCGGGGAAGGACGCCCAGTAGGACATCGACAGTGGAGGCGGGCCCCTTAACTCATATGAGAAACACGTGGCAACACGTGACTCGTTCTTGCATGTTCACATTGACAAGAGAAAGTGTTGCATGTAACATATATATATCACGTCTTAATACTGATATAGTATTATTAATTAATTCAATTCAATTATTTTAAAAGTTTTTTCTTTTTAGATTTTTGTTAAAAATAGAAAAATAATTAAATTTTATTAACTCTTAACATTATATCAGTAATATCACGTAATATATTTATTATTCGGTTTCCCTCTACAGAGTTAGCACCAATTTCATTTCACCCAAGAATGAATTATGCGCAGGCACTTACTTAGCCCCGTCCCTGGAAATGCAGTGTAAGTGCAACCAGTGCTCTTCTTTTTGGAATATACTGATAAAGAAACATTCAAACTCAGGCCATATAGTTGGATGATACAAGTTCCTCTGGAGTAAAATGCTGTGTAATGAGTTTGACTGAAAGGGATTTATTTATCAGTAGATGGATCATATTTGAACTCGGAAAAATTAGAATAAGTTGTGCTTCGAATACCAGATGGTACAAATAGAGAGCTAGAGTGCAATGATTTTTGGTAAAAAATTTTAAATCCACGTCGGCCACAAAAGGAATAAATCTTAGTTTTATAAGATATTGAATATTAGCATCTAGTAAAAACTTTTTGGCGAAAACGACATCTCTTGTAGGACTACAAATAATAATAATAAATATACGAGGGTTTGATTATAATAATTTTTGACGCATATCCAAACCCGTCTTTAATAGTCTCTCATAACATAAGCTCACAAATTCAGTAGTTTTCTCGCGCGAATACTTCGTCGTCAATGATTCGCTCACGATATTAAGCAATTAAAAAAAAAAAGAAGGAACAAAACAAGTTCCGTCATCTTAAAATGAATTAAAATTTTACACCAAAACTAGGTCGGCCGGAGAGCCCGACGGTGCCAATTACCAAACGCGAACTGATCCACTGCTGCGGGCCAATTATGGCCACGTGACAGAGCTCAGACGTCAGAAGTATCTAATCATCAGCTAAGGAGACGTGACCAGTCGTGGAGTAAATATTTACTGCGTAAATACAGAACAAGTATATTATAAAAATTATCATTTAAATTTTAAAATACGTAAGGTTAATTTTTAAAAATTAAATATATATTTATTAAAATCTGATAAAATTTTATACAATAAACTCGTTATATATGTTACATTAAATATTTATTCCCAGCCTTGCTCACGGTATTGTCATTTGATCCTACTTAGGTGCTGATTCGGTTAATGGAAATTAATTATTTTTATAATTTTAATAAAATAAAAATAATTTTACAATAATTAGATTTAATTAGTTAATATTACCTTGTAAATAGTATTATATATCAATTGTATATGATATTTTTTCCAAACTAAGGGAACATAAATATTTACGAATATTATTCATTTATTATGAGTTAGTGATGCACAATGAAAATTAGTCTTCGTGAGATGCATGAATTTATAAAACCAATTTCTTACTTAAATCAATTTCTTCTTTGATTCTAGAAATATAAAAGTGATACAAGCTCCATGTGTGCCCTGCACTTTCTCCTGACGACGGGCTCGTCAAGCCAATCAGAACCGTCCACGTGTCATTGTGAATGCTTTTCTCAGCATTGAACAACGTCACTTTACCGTTGAGAAGGGAACGACCATATTCGGATTACAGCATCGAAATTACCAGTCTCGCTCCATCGGGAGCGCCCCATCCCGGTTCAACCGCATCTGATATAAAAAAGATCAAGATTTTCTTACGTCACGGTTCAATCAAGATTTTCTTATGTTGCGGTTCAAATTCGTGTCATATCAACATAGAGAGTAAATTGATTTTATCTATTAATTGCACTAAAGGGTTATACAATTGGTGGAGATCTTATTCATTTTTATATCACTTAGACAGCGTGATCTCGTTGGTAGACATGATTTTGAGGTGTGTCGTTGGTATACAACATGATTTCGGGATTTGTTTAGATAGTTTGACGCGCTTTTCTTCTAAGCAGTCTCTCAATTCGAATTTTATAAATAGAAAATCTAATTATAATAATACTTTTCTTTTAATGGACTGATCCGACGAAGTAAATGTAAGCCTTCCTTTTGTCTTCTCCAAAAGATAAGGACAAACACTTGAATTTAAGTGACACACGTAACCGGGATGTTTCAATATTTTTTGAGAAATTTTATCTGAATTACCATTAACAAGCAGGATGATCCCCAATCATTCTGAACCGTTAACTGTATCATGCATGTGCCAATAAAGCCAGGCAATGGACTGCCAAATCTGCAGACTGGGCTTCACATTGCCTGGTTAACTCAGAGATGAAGTTAACTACTTCCCATGTAAAAGTGCTATTACAATCGAAAATTTTATATATATGCTGACATCTGTATTGGGTTCTCTGTCAAATTAACTATTCAATCAACCCATGCAAGTTTGTCCGGTAATTTTTTAGTATTTCCCTGGATCTCAACTTCATCAACTTACTCAAAGCTGAGATCAGTGGGGGCTCTGCTCTGCTGCTGCTGCTGCTGCTGCACTGCTCCCCGAATGAAAAAATCTACGGTCATCAATTAATTACAAGGTATTATTTTCTGCTCTGTTCCACTGTTGAGCCTTCAATCTGCGGCACCCATCTGCCATTCCTGCTGAAAGCTTAGCTTTTTACTGTAATTGGAAGAGGAAGAAGGGGGAGATCTATTGATGGCTCTTCAATGGGTTTGAATGAAAAAAAAAAAAGAATAAATCACAGACAGACTCTTCTGTTCTCATGCTTCAGTTCCCACTGTTTCTCGTTTTCTTGATTTTCTTTCTATTTGTTTCCTTTTACGTGGATGATTTACCGAGTATGGCACTTTGATATTTCTCTTGAGGGTAAATCTGAAGAATGGGTCCCCTGTTGCATCGAGAGGAACTTCAGATGTTTGGTATATATTTGCAGTGTGGAGATCAATACTTCTGCTGTTTTTCTATTTACAGTTTACTGCAGGCAACTTCTTTGCTAAAACTGCGAGCTTATGAAAGAAAGATTAGTTCTTTAGCCTCATTTGTTAGCTGATTCTTGTTTCACAGTTCATTCTGCTGTCCCTTTGAATACTGTTCTCAAGTTTGTCTTTTGGAACTCTGGTTCCTTCTCCTTTGATGTTCAAGTTTCTTTGATCTCAGATCTGTTCTTTTGGCTTGGTGGTTCTGCTCAGTGACTGAGGGAAAGATGAGATCTATAGAGGACAAGAACTGCTACAGCAGTGAACCATCCCAAGAGATATTGTGCAACGGCACGATGAGTACTTTCGAGTTCCACCGAGGGCACGGAACTAACCGGTCTTCCCATCCCCGGACAGCCTTGGGAAAGCCCACTCCATCGAAGTGGGATGATGCCCAGAAATGGCTCATTGGACTTTCGAGGGCGGGAGAGTCAAAATATGGAGGCCAACCCAAGACCAAGCCGAGGAACTCAAATGCCGATGACTTGAGGCTTATCGCCCCAGTTCCTAAAAGGGAGCAGGGCTGTTCGAGCGGGGAGGAGGAGGAAGAAGAATACCGCGCACACATTGAGGTAAAGACGAAGAAGGTGGAGTGTGATGACGAGTCAATTTGGAAGATCAACAAGACCTTGAATATGCAGGGCCCCGTGGCATCCTCAGCTGTCCGATCAATCTGCGTGAGGGACATGGGCACTGAGATGACCCCGATCGCGAGCCTAGAGCCCTCGAGGACTGGAACCCCTATAAGGGCCTCTACTCCGGTGGGTCGGAGCCCTATAGGTTCGGGTTCTTCCACCCCCGCAAGGTGTAATGAGAACCATCAACATCAAATGCTAGTGGAGAGTAGAGGACAGTCAGTTACAGCGAGCTTGGGCGGTTGTGAGAACAGCAGTTCAGATCAGGCCAGGAAGCTGAATTCTCTTGAGACCCGTGCAGTGGCTTGGGACGAGGCTGAGCGTGCCAAGTACATAGCAAGGTATGATCAGTTTTTTCATTTAAGAAACTTATGTGATTAGTTTTCTGTTTAAAGTAACTTAATTGATGCATGGTAGTAGGTAATCCTATTGAGAAGGCAAAAAGATCAGTTGCAGCTTAGCAAGCTTAGGCATTATTGGTGCAGTTAAATTTGCAGATAACCTCTATTTTTCCTTTATAATATATATGTATATATATATAAAGTGTAAAGAAAGCTGCAAGGAACCCAACCTCATAGAGCACCTGACTGTATTAGAATACATTCCTATTTGCTTGTCTCTGAAGCTTGCGCTGATGCTCAGGTGGGCTTCGATTTTCGAAGTTCAGATCCAGAGATTAGCCATCAATAAACAGGCCGTGGAAGTTAATTTGCTCATTAGACTCCAATGTTTCTGCACAAAGGGCTTGTAAAATTAGTTCCTTAAAATTTCACTTGATTCACTGACGTTTCAGGTACAAGCGTGAGGAGGTGAAGATACAAGCATGGGAAAATCACGAGAAGAGGAAAGCCGAGATGCAAATGAAGAAGATGGAGGTACTTTTGCAGTTATCTCTGTGACTAATTTTATCCACTGTTGTAATGAAAAAGCGAAATGCTTCAAACAAAATGCGGAAAAAACTTTGAAAGTCATCGGACCGTACATCGGAATGAACATTGGAAGCTTTTCTTCTTCCATTCTTTCATCTCGAGACAACCCGAGAAAGAATTGCACGGAAGCCTTTTTTGTCTCTCTGGGTCGATGAGCCATGCCTATTTTGCCGTATAAAAGACATTTTCTTGTTGCAGACAATCCTAGAATGTTCAACAAACAATGATTTGTATACCTAGATGATTTAATAATAGTCACTGAGACCAACGTAAGATTGTCTGCAATGAATTTTCCAACCATTTATCTCCCATACATTCGCAGGTGAAGGCAGAGAGGATGAAAGCTCGAGCACAGGAGAAACTGGCTAACAAGCTTGCATCGACTCGGAGAATAGCCGAAGAGAAGCGGGCGAATGCAGAGGCTAAGCTGAATGAGAAAGCTGCAAAGACTTCTGAGAGGGCAGACTACATAAGGAGGACCGGTCACCTGCCCTCTTCATCCTCCTTCAAACTGCCTTCCTTCTGCTGGTAGCTGTTGAATTGTGATAACTATGTATCTTTATTCTCTTCTTATATGCAAAATCTCTCAAATGGAAATGCGTTGCTGCTCGGTTTCTTCGATTATTTCGTGAAAAAGACATGTTGGGTCCAAAATGGATTAATAATATTTGTTCCTGTGGTCTCACCTTGGTTCTTCCGACTTGTTAGATGATGCTTATCGATGGTGGTGCTATTATGTGATATTCACATTAATTCTGGTTCAAATTGCATCGGCTCATTGAAAGTAAGGTTCAAACTTGTGAATCTTGTTTATTCACAGAACCAAATCTGAGATATAACTTAATGAAAAAAGACACTTGTCAACTTAATTATTACCCGATATCCACGAACAATGGGTTGTAACTAATTCTAGTTCGATCTATATCAACTCATCAAATGATACAATTTTTTTAACTGAAAATTTTATCTAAAATTTTACTCAAGTAAATAAGATATCAAATCACCTTAATCAATGAACGTATTCATTGTTGTAAGTACTTTGGTTGTTGAAGTATTTTAGCTACTCCCTCCCTCTGCTCTGCTTTAAGTATGATGGGCGTTTTGGTCCTCTGAGCGGTCAGCTGTTAAAGTTCTTTTTCCAAGAAGAGACCATTAAAATTGATAAGACAAACTACACAAACACACAAATACAAGGAAAACGACAAATGTGAAACACCAATTCATTCGGTATAAGTACCCCTGACTGTTAAAGAAATTACAATCAGTGCGCCCTTACGGAATAAAGAGAAAGGAGTTCGCACCGGCCCATGAGGACAACAAGGACACGAGCGGAAGCGCTGGGAGGGGTTATATACATGCAACATGTGATATAAGATATATGTGAAATTTCTATCTGGCCCATAAGGGATTGTGCTTACGTGACTACGTGTTCACACTTGACACGTGCCCTTAAACACCCACCCTCAACAACTGACCTCGAGCCGGGCATTTTTCTTCCGATTTCAGGCATACGGGCCACGAGCTCCACACTCGAGTCTGACGGGGTGTGAGCCCACACGATTGGCTCTGATACCATGTGAAATTTCCACTCGACCCATAAGAGATTAGGTCCATGTCCATCCCAAAAGTTCAAGCTGATAGGATGGTGGTACCCGCTCTCTTATAAACCAGGTTTCAATTATTTATTTGTCCGGTGTGATATTGACTCCTCAACAATATAAGATAATAAGTATTTAATATATTAATAAAAACAATTATAAATATTTAATGAATTATATATGATATATTAATATATTAAATATTTATTAACTTATAATATATAACACGTTACACGTTCAATGGTGGACCAAAAGTCTCCACCTATGTGTGCGAAATTGAAAAAGTGTTAAATAACAAATTTAAGATGAATCGAAATATGATAATTTAATAAAAAAATATAAATAATATCAAAATTTCTTAAATAATATACAAATTTTCTCAAGTTGAGGGTAATGTTCTCCTTCTACGCACCTATAAATATCCCTAAACATGTGATATGCTCTAATTAATTATTTGACATGTTTTTGATATACATCCTTGTATCAAAAAATTTATGAACCTCTTACTAATATAATTAGAGTCAAATTGGTACACTAAATAGTAAAACTCTCGCAGTATGATTTTTCATTTATAAAAATTCAAATTTGAGATCACTACTTAGCAAAGACGAACTGTCCAAACGACTTGACATGACCCATGTTGGTGCAATTTGTTCGACTTTGAAAAAGTACATTACGTCCTCTATATTACAACAAAAATAGAATACTTATGTGCTTGAGCTTGTCGACTGAAAAGGAAAGCCCACATGAGAATAAAATAATCTGCCATTCTCTCCTCCTCCTGACTTATCTCTGCCATTTGCCTCTATACCAATTTTCACAGCCTAGTTGACTTCGCAGATGGACATTTTAATATTTGACGTATAGAAGTTGCCTCATAGATATAGCCATTTCAAGCTCTCGAGTTGTAAATTGAGGACCCTCATGGAATCCTGATTTGCCATAGCAACCAGTCGTGAGAAATTACACCATTGAATACAGTGAAGGAGAAAGGAGAGGAAATGGAAAAAAAGGGGGAATTTTTGGATTTGACTGGAATGTGAATTGATCGGATCCAATTATTTCGTACACACCAATGAATAGAAAAGGTAGGCAATGGCAGTAATACTTCAGCCCCTCACATTATGTTAGAACTTTCGTCTTCAACCACGAACATGTCACGCGTGTTGAATGATCAGTGCAAGAATGAGTCCCTCCGTTTAGGATGGTCAAATACTTGGAACACAATTCACATAAACGGGTGTCCTTTAAGCTACTTCTAAAAAAGTTGTTTTGGCACAAATACTTAAAAAGAATTTGAGTATCAAACTGCATGAGTTTGGAACCATTAAATGAATACAGAAGTAACTGGCTTGTACCCGCTGAAAAAATGAACCACATTAATCTAATAACCAACCCAGAGGGAATTTATAGAAGGAACAACCCAAGAAGGAATTTATCGAAGGAAAAAAACAACCCAACAAGGAAATCTTCATGCACTCACATCAATTGCTTCCTACAAATCGGGCAAGTCGAATGCAACTTCAGCCATGGGTCGATGCACTTCGAGTGGAAGAAGTGCATGCACTCTGGCAAAACCCTAACGATGTCCATCTCCTGGTAACTCGACAAGCAAATAGAACAAGAATTGTTCGAGTCATCATTGGCATCGGTGTTCTCAGCTGCTAGCGAGTATTGGAGCATCGGGTAGCTGAGGATGGTGGCTTCACTGAGCCCACGTCCTCGGTCGTGTTCATCTCCATCACCGACTTGGTCCCTCATCACTGAGGGTTGAACCGAGCGGTCGGCATCCCGTTCCCAGAGGGAGTAGCAGTAACCCGGAAGGGTGAAGATCGCGACGAACAGGAGGATGCAGAGAATGGCGAGTATGGCATCCGTGGCGCTCATCTGATTATGTTGCGAGGAGGAGTTAGGATGGATGCAGGATGTATGTGAATATGGCGGCGAAGGCCTTTGGGAGATGCGGGAAGGAAGAAGCCATTGAATATGTCTTCTTGTATACGATTTTATAAAATATTAAATATGTAAAACTTGCATAGTTGTATTTTAATTTGCATAAAATAAAACGATATATAATTTGGGTCGATGTATTACTTATGCTTTGGTCAACGCGTGGGAACATTCCTGTAGGGGAAAAATAACGTACGAAATAGTTCAATGACGTAAAACTAGCATATAAAAAAGATACATTTATTTAATTGAAGTGATTGGATAATTTTTTTCTTAAATAAAATTTTGGATTAAACTCTTATAAAAAAATTATGATTGCGAGATTTTTAATCTTAGTGCATCAACTTAATTTAGACTTAAATTATTTATGATTCATTGAATTTTTAAACAGTAGGTGGTGGGAATAGAAAAAAATATAATTTTATGCTTAATTTCTGTTAATTAAATCTGGAGAGTTCAAATTCTATGAATTGTAAAAATTTTATAATTAGAAAATTTTACGTATTCCAATCCTACTCGAATTTAGAATAATATAGATTTTTGGACACCACATGAGACTTTGGCCTTCACCACCTCTAACAGTCATTTACAATCCACGTTGTCTGTCCTTCGGAGTTTTGGTACCACCAAATACGGTAATCTAATGATTAAAAATTCATACGATTTAGTGAGGTTGAAATCTCAACTTCGAGTCTCATCCAAGTAAACTTACTAGAATAAACTTTCTACATTGGGTCGTGGTGGATGTCGATTTCTCGAACTATATCATATATTTGATGGTGTTATATTTGACGAAGACAGTATTAATATTCATTGTTCAGTTAGTCTAATATATTTACGGTCGAGCACAAAGGTTTGAGTATTACGTAATTTGCTGATTACCATTACTATTTTCTTCCTTAGAAAAGATTATCTCCAGAGTATATTTTATTATCTAAATAGCACTTTGATTATGATAAAATTATACAATACCAAAATTAAGAAAAATTTATAAAGCTCTTTCTAAAATAGATTAAGAAAGATGAATTTTTACTTGAAAATTTTACTTATTGGGACGATTTGTACTGCTAATATTTAAAAGTATAACAAGTTTTAACTAATTCAGTTCTAGTCAAGTGAACCACCTGGGATAAAATTTTCTCAATATGAATTTTTTTATTTACAAATCTCAAATCCGAGATCTTATTTAAGTGAGTAGATATTCTATCATCTCAATGCACATTTAATGCCTGTTTGTGTGTGGACATTTCTATTCCTATCGATTAGTTCAACTAAATCAGGCACGATATCACTTTTGTGCTTGCTAGGTTAGGGTTTGGACAACACAATGATTGTGAAATCTAATGAAATCGTTCGGAAATACTAATTCAAACACGAAAATAATGTGGAATTTGTATCCATAAGGCAATAATGAAACAAATTTCCTATTGGAAACGAATTTTTTTAGTAATTAAAGGGATTCTACCGTTCATATATTAAATGAAACTTAAGAAAAATTTGGAGTAATCAGCCTGAGACTGCTCTTTTAAAATCAAATAAAATGGTAATTTTAAGAATGAAAATGAGACAAAAATATTTTAATAAGTATAAATAAATATAAATTCAGGAGAAATTTAATGAGAAGGAGGTTATTGGAGGTTTTGCCTCGAAAAAATATTGGAAAATTGTTACTTTCCTTGTATTTATATTGGAGTTCTCATTTTCAGGAAAAAAAATCATTGCAAAAATGCCAGATTTTTTTTTGTTTGCAATCTTGTCACTCTGGGACCTTGCCATCTCATTCACTGTTTTAGTTGCTAATGCATCGATTAGGAAAAATACATCTGCCCTGTGTTCTCCCTTCCCTTTATCCGAATTAACACTACCTGTTTCTTGTCATCCAGGTGGTGATCCAGCAGATCGGATTCGGAGTCGGACCAGATTATAATCCATGTACGATGCTCCGATGGCCCCCGACAATTTTCCTCCGACAATCAATGGTTGCTTCTGCTGGACGACACAGGGATCCAGATTGGACAGATCACGGTGCATAGGTTGTCGACCAAGAAGGTTTCGGTGGAGGTTTAGTATTGCAAACTCCGATTCCCGACTTCTCACTGTTCTGATAAAAAGATCGGTTTGCCTTCTCTCCGATTTTATATGATCCTTGCTAGCTCGGATGGTTAAATACTAGATGAGACCATGCAGTAAAGTTCGTCATATCTCATAGGTTTGAATTGATTTTGCTTGCTCGGTCGCCGATCTTATGCACTGTACTGCTATCGAGACTGATGACGTATATTGTGGTGACCATTTATCGGTAGCCCACCTACAGTCCATTCTCACGGCTGTAATTCATCAAGTCGTCCCGATCGGATATCTGAGTGATAAGTTCAAGACCGTATGAAAGCCAGTGAAATTATTATCAAATGTGTCGGAGAAAATTGGACGGTCGTTGGTGGAATGAACATGACAAGAATATTGGAAATTTGTACGGCCCAATTATTCCACATGCTTCAAAGAAAATCCCCGACAGGGAGAGAGCAGCCCATTACTTAAGGACCCATCTGCCATTCCCTTCCCCCTCTCTTTCTCGCTAGCTGTCTCGATAGATTGAGGGATCTCTCTCTCTCTCTCTCAGCAGCTATCGCCGCCCTTTTCTCTCTCCTCCCGAATCCTCCGCCCATCGGTAAGCCCTCCATCGGCCTCTGGATCCCTTCCAGGGATCGAGAATCGCTCTCTACTTATCTCAGTTTTTAGGACTAGCCCTATCTTTCTTCGGGCTTGATTTCTAGGGTTTTTGCTTTCGGTTTCTCTGATCTCTCTTGGAAGATTTCAGGATTCATGGTTCGGAATGTGAATTTCAATTCCGATCTTGCCCCTAAATTGTTTAAGGTCCTGTTGTTGTTGGATTCGATAATTCTCTGACCAGTTTTAGGAATTGAATTTTGTGAACTCTGTGTCTCAACAAAGAAAATAAAATCTGCAAAATTTTCCGTGGGTTCTGAGTTTCCCTGTCCGTTTGGTTCGGAATTGAGATTCGATTTGGTGCCTTCTGAGTTCTTTATTTGTTGGGTTCATTAATGGCGGCTGGGAGACATGGGTTCACTAGTGCTTCAAGGCGGGATATTGGCTACTCCAGGGAGGAGTATGAGCGGACTACAAGGGACAATCGTGATCCTCGACGAGGTCGAATTCATGATATTAGAGATAGAGATAGGGCTAGAGTTAGGCAGAAGGATATTAAGGAGAGGGAAGCAGCAAATGGCGGATACAGGTCATCTTCTAGAAGTGACTCAGGGACCAGTGGAGGCAGTGAAGGTGTTGCTAATAGTAGGCCTAGGCAACCCGTTATACCAGTTAGGATCGTGGATAGAGAGCCAGGTGAGTTGTCAAGTGAAAGTGGATCTGAGGAGGCTATTGAGTCCGAGTCGCAGGTCAAGATAGTGAAGTTTCTGGAAATGTGGAGAAGAAAAGGAAATTTTCTCCTATAGTGTGGGATAGAGACGATGATGGAGCACTTAACTCTTCGAAGAAAAAGGCTTTTACCAGAGTTGCAACCCTTCCTCCTCCTCCTCCTCCTCCACTGCCTAGAGATAAGCTGGTTTCTGGTAATGATGATAGGGGCATGCAGATTAGAAGTGATGAAGGCCATCCTGTTCAGTCTCCTTTGCCTGAAAATGAGGGTGTGCCTGCAAATCTAGGTGGCAAAGCAGGGACTGAGTTCTCAGATGGATTGTCTAGTATGCTTACCTCACCTTTAGAGAAGGACCTTTGGGGTAACAGTCGGGACGCAGAGCAGTTAGAAGATGAGGACTACATACCAACTCGCAACATATCGTCTTCTAGATGGGCAGCTGGTAATGGCTCCCCAGTTGATGAAGGGGAGGTTATAGAGGATGAGGAAATACCTAAAAGAGCAAAAAAGGTGCCCCTTCCTGACCGAATAGGGACCAGAAAGAGACATGGGAAGTCGGTCACACCGGAGCTTGAAGAGCTCAAGAGAGATGATCCTCGTGTAGTTAGAGGAAGGTCATCTGAATCTGATGAAAGAGTTTCCCGTGTTAGGTCTTCTAGCGATGATCATTATTCTGGGCGTGATTCGGATAGGAATGAATACATGGATGTTGATGAGGTTCAGGACAAAAAGGTCATGGAAAACTCGATTGATTCAGACTCTGAGGGTGGTGATGACTTTCGTGTCACACCAGAACCTACTGGCCTACCACAAAGAAGTGTAAATATGCTTAAGGGATGTAGAAGTGTTGATGAGTTTGAGAGACTAAACAAGATAGATGAAGGTACTTATGGCATAGTGTATAGAGCCAGGGATAAAAAGACAGGAGAAGTGGTAGCACTGAAGAAGGTGAAGATGGAAAAGGAAAGGGAAGGTTTCCCCTTGACCTCCCTGAGAGAAATAAACATCCTTCTTTCGTTCCATCACCCATCAATAGTAGATGTAAAGGAAGTTGTGGTGGGGAGCAGTCTTGATAGTATTTTCATGGTGATGGAATATATGGAACATGACCTTAAAGCGCTAATGGAGTCTATGAAGCAGCCATTCAGTCAGAGTGAGGTTAAGTGCCTCATGTTACAGCTGTTGGAAGGTGTAAAGTATCTTCACGACAACTGGGTGCTTCATCGGGATTTAAAAACATCCAATTTGCTTTTGAATAATCGAGGTGAGTTGAAAATATGCGACTTTGGATTGGCGCGACAATATGGGAGACCTCTGAAACCATATACTCAGTTGGTGGTGACTCTTTGGTACAGGTATCATTCATTGTCTTTTTATATTACTACTCTAATTGGCTAAATGTTTCTTGGTTGGTCCTTGTGCATAACAGTTTTTAGTCTCTTTTTTTTAGATCTTTGTTTCCTTTGGTCAAATGTATTTCCAACTTCTATAGTGGCGTTCTCATCTCTTATTCTCCTTCTGCATGTTGAAGCATTTGATGTTGGGAAGCTGCATGATTTGTAATTTCTCTGAATTATTTGTTTCTTCTGATTGGTGCTGGGTACTTCTTTGTTGTATTCTTGTCTCTCTCTTGCTCAATATTATATAATATAACTTCTGTTGTCATAAATTCTTAAGGTATGTAAATTATGGGGAATTTCCAATTCACTGTAATTGCAGTTGCTTATTCTTGCTTGAAGTAATTGATCTTATGGACATTTCACAAAATTTGTTTTCATCACTTTTCTGTTTTTAGTGGTTTGGCTTTGAGGCTTCTATTTTTTGGTCTTGTGTATGTGAGACTTATCATGTCCTATATGTTTTTCAGGGCTCCTGAACTTCTTTTGGGGGTGAAACAATACTCAACAGCCGTTGACATGTGGTCTCTTGGCTGTATTATGGCCGAGCTTTTATCAAAGGAACCACTTTTTAATGGGAAAAGTGAATTTGATCAGCTTGACAAGGTACTCTGATGTGTGTGTTTTTCTTTCATGCTTCACTACAAGCTCTGCCTTTCTGGTCCCTAAGCACTAACTAAGCTATGATCTTCAATTTAATTTTGCAGATTTTCAGAGCTCTTGGCACTCCAAATGAGGATATTTGGCCTGGTTTTTCCAAGCTGCCCGGTGTCAAGGTCAACTTTGTGAAGCACCAGTGAGTATTTAATTTTTCAATTGGCTGATTTGGGTAATTTTCTTGGCATTAATATTTTCTTATCATTGATACTGTTTTCCCAGGCTTCCAGCTTTGGGTGAATCTGTTCTTGGTTTCTGGCCTTCATGGTGACAGTTCCAGTTCATAGTGCGGAATTCATATTTTTGTTCGACTAGACGTTTTGCTTTCTTTTTCAGGTATAACTTGTTGCGTAAAAAATTTCCGCCCACATCTTTCACTGGATCTCCAGTTCTCTCTGATGCTGGCTTTGACTTGTTGAACAGACTTTTAACTTATGATCCTGAGAAGGTAATTCAAATGCACGTTAGAGTATTATGTTCTCGATGTGTTTCTTGTTTGTTGACTCATGAGATTGACTCTACATTTGCAGAGGATAACAGCAGAGGATGCTCTTGATCACGAATGGTTTCGAGGAAGTTCCTCTTCCCAAGTCAAAGGATTTCATGCCCACATTTCCTGCTCAACATGCTCAGGACAGGTCGGATCTTTTGGGAAGAATTATGTTCCTCAGAATTCTCTCTTGACGAGGGCAAATTATAATTTCTCACCTGTTGGGCATTATCACTCCCTGATTTCAGGCGTACGAGGAGAGTCATGAAGAGTCCAGATCCTTTAGAAGAGCTACGGAAGAAGGAGCTGCGAGGAGAACTAGGAGGTGGAGGTCTGTTTGGCATGTAGAATTGGTAGCTGTGGTCACCAGCTTCTCTAGAACTTAAAAATCTGCAAGGTTGAGGTGAGAGATATGCATGGAACGGGGAGCTGGGCATTGTTTGTGAGTGGATCATACTCAATTGTTTCTTTAGCAGGCACTGCTGATGATTTGGGGAGAAATTTTTGTTTGGCTCCACAAATCAACAAAACATGCTCCAGGTTTATCTTGTTCAGAAGCTTGGTCACATAGAAATGCACTTGTGGACACTGCTTCCATTGAAGGTGTGGCATGAAGACCTTTGTTTTTTGAACTTTTGAAGGAATGTCCCTTTTGGGTTGGAACTTTTGTATGTAATATACTGTTAATTGTACCTTGAGACCTTTGTCTTTAAATTTGGTCATCTATTAGGCAGGTTCCATTTGTTGCAACCATTGTTACCATTTTTTTAATATTCGCATTGTGTTTGCAATAGCTGGTGGAATGAAGTGGAGGCAAGCTCTCATCATTTCATTGACAAAGAAAATGAAAGTACCGTACAAGTGAAAGGTAATTTACCAATTTCATGTATGAGTATTGCCTCAGGAGTGAGGTTTATATTCCATTTAATGTGATACATAAACTTATCCAATGTGAACTATGCCAATTGGCTCTGATTTTGAAGAAGTCAATATCTAAGATTTATACTCATAGTAGTAGATGTAGAGTTATTGGTACATGATGGGGAAACATCCATGTTCGGTTTAACCTCTTTTCATCAGTAATCCTTCAGACTGGCCACTGTCTTCTTGATAGTGTATGTGAGAACCTAAAGAAGCAAATGCTGTTTATTTTTTCTCTATTCTGTTGAGAGAAATCCCCCACTTAAAGAGTTATTCAATTTATTTATGAAAATTGCCACAAGTTATGGGGATTTCATTACCTTGAGATGAGACGCTTTTTCTTTTCTTTCTTCGACGATGGTATTTTGCTGAATTGATGGTTGATTGCACAGCAACTATGACTCTGTAAAGCAAGTTTTATTGAGCTGTTGCTATGGGTCTCTCTTTTGAGCAAGCAATTCACATTGAAGGTCCTTGTATCAATATGAGGGGTTTATTTATTTATTTATTTTTTTATGTTCGGGGTGTCCGGTTGTGCTCTTTTAAGCATACAGTTAGCTCCTGATTGACAGGCAGAAAACTTGAAAAATGTTGTCAATGGCAACAAATTGATTGCATCTGTTATTTTTTTCTCCATTCTGAAATATTCTAAGATGTTAATTGGTAAAAAGATGTGCTCGTCTATACTTGCGGAAACAATTAAATGTCTTTTCTTATGAAGTAATCACATTTCATTGTTCCGATATCTTTTTTTGTTTTTTTTTTTTGACATTTGTCTTCACCTGTCACTGCAGCATCCATGGAAGCAGGTTGAGAGGGTTTTTTGCAACTCTCAGCATATAAACTTCCATTAGTTGCTTCTTCAGGCTCACCTAGAGGTACCATGTTAAAGTTGGTTTTTATACACTGAGCAATTATGATTTTCACATTATTCTGATGAAATCCTTGTGGTACTGATAAGAAATGAGAGTTTCTGGAGGGTTTTTTTCTCTGTCCCTTGGTACGATGCCTATTTATCTCTAAACCACATGGATATCCTGTATCTGAAAATAATTGCATTTGACAAGGTTGTTTGCCATGTAGAGTCTAAAAATAGTGTGTGTTTTGTTTTGTCATGTATGATTTTTATTTTCTGAGTAAATGTTTTCCATAACTTCCATTATATCTTCCAACAATTTTTGCTGGATTTTTCGCTTTCACTTCTCATGTCTTTAGCGCATGTGAGACTTGGAAGACCCAAAATTGAAGAAGCCACCATAGGTTTATGAGGTTGCAGGTTACTAAAAGGGGGGATGCCATTGTGCTCTGAAGTTTCTTTTCTCGGGCAGTTCCAAACTTTGTTTATGTTGAAGTAGCGTCACCATCAACCCATGTTATCCATAAATATCTAAAGTTTAGCGGCCAGTATATTCTGGTGATGAAATTGGTTTGAAGCATGATTCATTTTCCCTTTCTTGAGGGATCTAAGGAAGGCCTACTAATGTGTTCAGGACTGTTGTGTTTCTAATTATGATTTTTTTGAGTGATGCATAGCAAGTTCGTTGGACTACATGGGACTCCTAATGCTAAGATAATATATTAATTAGTTTCTTTTAGGAACATGCGTGAGCTATCTGTTTATTTTTTAAGTTCGAAGTAGGGGGAGCTCCCTCCTACTCTGTAGAATTCACAGACAGGGAGCTGCATGTTAGCAGCTGTATCTGGCTGGGAATGTCTTGGTATGGTACTAGACGGTGGATAAACATGAGCATATAGTCCTGCACCGTTATGACCGAAAAAATTATGCTTGTTATTTTGATGTTGCTCCAGAAAGAATTAGAATCTAATCTATATGATGCATGTGCACTGTCTTCCAAATCAAAGGTTCTCGATTGGCTCATCCTGAGGATGCATTTTTTTTAATAAGTTTGAGGTTTTCGTTGATGGCTGTCATTTAGGTATTGCTTTTGTCAGATGCCTAATTTCGAAAGAAATGGTCAATGAAAGATTTGACTGTACGTGGTCATATATGGTCAGGTAAGGGTTTTAATATGCAGGTGCTTTAGGTTCTAGCTGATGATTGACTATGGAAAGTAATGTAATATCAGCAGGTGAGCTAAAGAATGTAGGATCTCAGCATGGAGTCCTTTAGAGCAATGTGAATACATGATTAATTGTGGTTAGATAAGGATTTTTCTCTCTTCTAAAGTTGTGAGGTAGGCTGCTCCACTCTTTTGTGAGAAAAATTGTTAGCCCCTTTTTCCTGAGTTGATCTCTCCATAATGAAAGCTGTGCTGCTATGTCAGTGCTGACTGTGGGGTAAGTGGTCTGTGTTTTGGATTGATACGTATCTCATTAACAAAGGGGAAAGAGCAACTCCGGGATGCAAAGGTGCTATCTGGCTTGACAGCCATGGTAAGTCCTTCCTTTGACGCTCAAATTATAACCTATAGATTTGTCTGATACTGTTCTACCTGAGGCGGGCTCTGAAATGTATATCTTCTTTATCATGTAAGCTTTTCTATCCAAACGAAAAGATTATGAGAAATCGTTTTGTGGTTTATAAGTTAGTAATGGTCCATCTGTGGCTATGTTTCATCTAGATAGGAGAAAATTTTTGTTTCTTGGGCCCAGCTTTTCAATCTATCTAAGAGACTGGCTTTCCAGACAATCTTATGCTGGTATTATTACTTGGATACATTTTTTTTAATCTGGGATGAAGCGGGAATAGGGTTTGTTATTGCATTTTGTCGGAGTATTCACCTGCTTTGATATCGTAGTGAAGAATATTATTTGTCAATCACTGAAAACTATTTATAAAGTATCTTAAAACGGAAAAAAAAAAATGAAAGGCTTATGCGTTTTTACCATGTCAGAGACTCCATTTTTAAAATAATCAAGTTATAGAACTAATCCTATATGTTGTGCATTCCGTTTTTGTCTGATGTGCTGTTCCTGTTGTGCCATGAGCTGGTGACTGTTGCGGAGCTGTGGTATGTTCAAGTACCAGCTTCAGACTATTGTGCATCGGGCTAAGAAAACTGTACATTCCAGCAAAAATACCATCCTGGAGAATCTGATGTTATGCTCCTTCCGAGCTCGCATATTTTTTTTTTTTGGGGCTTTTGCTTCAAGTTTCTTCTGCCTTTTTAGCGTGGGTAATGTAGGGAGGATTGCGAAAGGTTTGAACCAAGTTTTCAAAATGGATGGGATGGGGTATTAGTGTATCTGAAGCATAATCTAGATGTGAAGAACAGCCCATATATGTGGATGTTTACCCCAAGCGGGCACTGGACTACGGAGAACCCCGGAAATGGTTTATTCATATTTGCTGAAGGGTGGCAATTTAAGGACGTGACAAAGGCAGTCCCTTTGCTTTGGTCGGGATCCCGAGGTTGGCTTATATCCTTGCCCTCTTGTACAACTGCATCAACTTCACCTGTTGAACGATGTTTCTGGAAGGTTTTCCAGAGTAGACTTGCTTTCTATTCATCGTCACCATAGCTTTCCCTCTCCGAGTTCTCTGGTTACTGGGATGAGATTGTGATGTGCCGAGTAGATGGTCCTCTGTATCACCGCTGCTCTCTTTTTTTCTCAATTCTCTTCCGCTGCCTTGCTTTCTGCTCTTGTGTCGTGCTCCTCTGCATCCCAAATATTATCAAAAGAAATGTCACGATCGTTCTATGATTCACATCAAATAAAAGAAGCCAGATTATTGAGTCTACGCGGGGTGGCATAGAAAGCTTTTGGATGACTTAAAAATCCTCGTTGTTGGTAGTCAGTCACTTTGGTTACGACCACCGTCGTGGTGCGCCTTACTGTTATTGCACTCTGGGTTTTTCTCCAGTCGAGACCCCCTTTTCTTTCTTGGTTCAGGCTTAGCGACCGCTCTTCCACTCCATGGGCTATGTTAAAATTTTAGTTAAATATGAGGGTACTCTTTTTTTTTTTGTTTTTTGTTTTAATTTTAGATCATTGATTATGAACTATTAGTTAAATTATTAAATGGTTCGGCAGCTCAAGTAAATCAACCTTTTTAACCGTATATTTTTCACCCATATATATATGATCCAGCAAATGAATATTTGCCATGTAAGACATAATATATTCATTTTGCAAATCGTCATTTAGATTTGAGCATGTATAAAATTGACAGCTGAAAATTATGAAAATTTTACTTGGTGTCAAGATTTGAGAAAATTCGCCGTGTGTTACATGTGTTACACTAACTAATAGGATTTAATTATTTTTAATACTGTTTTTTAGATTTTATAAAAAAAAAATTCTTTAAAATAATTAAAATTTATAAGTTAATATCATTACATAACTATCATGTGAAGTGAAGTGAAGTTGATATTGCACGCTTAATATTTGCGGGCGAATAAGACCTCTAGTCTAGTTTCTATTTATCAGGTTTTCTTTTTCTTTTTCTCATTTTTCCAGGCAATGTAATAGGCGACGGTTACTGTCCGTTTCCTCTTCAGACAACACCCTCTCCTCCTCTCCGTCGATCCGCCTGCATCAGTAAAAGGTAATCTCCTCTTGTTCATGGCGTCTTCTGATTAGCTTTATTATCGCTTACTGCTTCGTGAATTTAGTGCCCTGTTCCATGCAATAATTTTTTTGATTTTCACGCCGCTGTTGAGAAGCTCAGAAGTAAGTATTTTGAGGGAATTCATTCTCTTCATCGCCGATGTCCTTGAAAAATTGACGGATAATCATGTCAAATCTATCACCTCTACTACATGGTATATCCGAACTGTCTTACTGACCTATGGTTCAAATGCTTCAGCTCTCGTTTGTGAATTCAAATTCTGAATGTTGTTGATTCCTTGTTGCTGGCGGCATTAGCTGTTTAATACGATCATTGCTGTGGATATACCGTCAGCTTGCCTTGGAAGGAGTGACTGAATTTCTACTATTATTACATTTGATGTTATTCTCGCCCAACCTATTAGTTTTGTTATTTTCTTGTGTTACAGATTGGAAATGGATTGGCAAGGGCAAAAGCTGGCGGAGCAGCTGATACATATAATGCTAGTGGCTTTCGCTGTCAGCGCGTTTGCCGCAGGTGATGTGATGAGTTCATTTCAGATGATGATGCCGATCTACGCAGGAGGTGTGGCTTTAACCACATCGATAAACTGTCCCAAACTGGCCCTTCTTCAATCGCCATCCTCTAAACTGGCGGGACCCGAAGCATCACGAGCCACAGGTTCAGTCGCAACCCTCTTTGAGCTCCAAAAAGAAATCTCCTATGAAGTAGGTTCCAATATATCACTAAAAGGGGATTTAATTCATGTGTCGTGAATGATGGTGTGATCGATTTTTTGCATACTTTGCTTGAGCTAGATTTCACATAGTTGGGTGGCGAATCAAAAAAATTTCTTATATCTAACCGCTTAAATTGCTGGCCTGGTTCGTCTGCTTGTGAATGGGGGTGTCCCATGCTTTCCTTCGATGCTGTTTTGGAAAACCTCAAGAATCCTCTTAGCAAATGTTGCTCCTCAAGAAAATTTACATTATGTAAAAGACTATCAGATTTATCTCGGGAAGAGATGTCTCTCTGAAATTACAGCCAGATGTAGAACAAGTCACTTGAATTCTAAGTTGATTTAGCATTTAATTGTTCCTGAATCCTCTGCGCATGCTGTGATTGTTTGCTTTAGAGACTTGATATCTTGTGAGTTTTTCATATCTAGAGGAAGCTTTGGGCATCATTTGGTTGTGCTTCTCCTCTCGGAGTAATAACAATTCGGTAATGTAGAAATTGGATCAGATTAGCGTCTTCGTCTCATCCTGATAAGACTAGAGTTTAGCTACTGGTAGAACCATTGCAACTTCAGTGTTATACTGCTCTTTGATGAGACTGGCTGCTCGAGAAAAATGGCAAATCGATTTATAAAAAAGGGGTCGAAATGTCAATCATTGTGTTTTGTTAGTGTATATGATCACTTTGGAAAAATAAATGATAAAAAAGCAAAGCGGTTTATACAACTGCAATTCAAGAATTTCACGTATTTTAAGTATGAAATACTAGTCATAATTGCAAAGTTTGAACTTGTGTAATCTCATAATACAACAAGTCTACGATCGGATATTGCAACCTAAAAGACTCTCATTTTAAGTTGTGAATCAATGCAACTTATCTTACTTGAAAAAAAAATGTAATCTATAGTACAGAGTAATATTTTATTTAAGAAATTCAAAAATTGCAACGGACCAAACACAAAGAAAGCAGGTGTCTTTCTCAGTCGGTATGGTTCCATGTTCGTGTCAAACTCAGTGAAATTCCATTTCCTTCTGACAAAGCACGTTTGAGTATACCAAAAATCCCTTCCCTAGGGCTCAATTAGTCCAACTTCCACTAAAAGGAGAAAGTCGGACGCATCTTCAAATAATAATTTATGCATATGAGATTACTGCAACAACATTGATATGCCCATCGGATGTGGTCAGATCCCTACACAAGCAGCTAATCCGACAGAGAGGGGAAACTTCCCGAGGTCGTGCTCTATGTACTCGAAATAATGTTAATTATGGCCGATGAATTGATCTGTAGCTGGAGCATCGCATGATTTTTAGTCAAGAATCAAGGATTTATTCTAATAGATCCCCACAACTGCAAGATTGGGATTGCCCAAAGCCGAAGTGACAACCAAAGCGAGGTTTAAACGGGAATGGCAATTCTCAAATGAGAAGCTCCTTGCGCGAGAGCAAGAGAGGAGCTCCTTCCTGTGAAAAATGACACCAGTGGAATTTGTGAGTAATATTACAGTGAAGAAGCAAGTGAGGCACGTGCCTTCCGCGGGAAGGGGAGACAGTGAACCTTGTTTTGTCCCACATTGACCAGACGAAGCAAATAACCTTGTACAAGGGCCTATAAAATTGAAAGCCCATCGCCCTCAAATTTTCACGCAGCCACGCTGTGGGCACAAAGCGAACTATTCTTTCGCCTTTTACTAAAGAATACCGTGTGCCCGCAGCTTCAAGTGGCATACGCCAATTTTTGAAGGGTCCCCGCTACCAGCGTGGGCCCTAACAGAGCCCAGTTAAATTTTAAGGAAGGAGGTCGTTGTGGTCTTTGGAGGCCCGCCAGGTCACTGAACGATGGTTAGCTCGTTGCGTGTCGTTATTAAAGCAGTAGTGTACGATTGTGGGTGAGGTTTCTGGGGACCTGATCTTGGGGAGTATCAGCAACTTTAATCTTAATTCTAAAGGATGTTGCAAGTTTTCAAAAAATGGTAAGGGCATCTGAACCTTGTGAGAGTTTCAATAATCCGTTGCGAATAAAAATTTTAGGAGGTAAAAGATTCCGAGGTAATGCGAGCTTTTTCACTAATATGTTGCAAAGATAAAACAATCCAAAGCAAGAGAACAAATTGGGCGGGACAAAGTGAGTCGCAGTATGGGCCCTAATCGTGGGCCTGGGTTTCCTAACAATACCCAACAGGCCCATTTTTGACCGGTCAGACCCAAATATATTAACAGCCCTATTGCCTTTTCTTGCTGTTCAATTCATCTCCCGCTCTCTCTCTTCCCCTCGTCCTCTCTCTCTCGCTCGCTCTCGCTCTCTCTCGCTCTCTCTCGACGGTTTCAATTCAGTTTCCTACCGTCCAAGAATCAAACCTTCATCGTTCTCCCTATGTTCATCGTTCTCAGTCCAGCCATCCTCATCGGGCCGGTGAAACCTGCGCGATTGAAGTTTCTCCAGTCCAGTCTAGTTGGAGGTGACAGGAAGTGTGCGGATGGCATTCGTCTCCCGTCCAAGAACCAAACCTGAACCGTTCTCCATATGTTCATCGTTCTCAGTCCAGCCGCCCTCATCGATCGATGGAACTCCTGCACGATTGAAGTTTCGGAAGTCCAGTGGAGATGACAGGAAGTGCACGGATAGTGTTCGTAACAGAATCCGATCTTCCACCGATGGCAGTGACAACTCCCTTCGCGGCGAGAAACCTCATCAGAGGCCGTGTGCCGCTATTCGGCTGCTTGATGTCGATGTCAAGGTCGTGCTACGAATCAGTTTCTTCTCCTTCCTCAATTTTCAATTTGGCGTTTCTGTTTCCGCTCAATTTGACGTTTCTATTGCACTTTCATGTATGGCGCTGAGAATGTTGTCCGGAACTTGCTTATGTTTGTGGTGCTGATCGATCGGTTTTATAGTTTAAAGGTGGACACGAGGAGAGCGCTTGTACTGGAACTTACAGGCCCCGTGTCCACCTCGGAATTCAAACCAGGTGATCCTTTATTTCAGGCATTTTTAATTAAAAATATCAGATAATTTGTACTAGATGTTGTTCCTGTCTATTCTAGTAGACCGCATTAGGTAAGCCATTGATCTGTTTTCTGCTCTTGTTTCAGAAGTCGAACTATAATGCATAGGCTTGCTGATTAGTTTTTCTTTTTGACTTTTTTTTAACTGCATGGCTTGCTGATTTAGTTGAATGAGAGGATTGATGTAGATATATTTGCTAAATACTCCATCGATCTAACTGTTTTCCATTACTTCTTGTAGTTTGTCTACAACTTTTTTCGTTTAGCAAACTTTTTGTTTTATGATTAAAACAGCTCCTTTGAGAAACGAGAAACTAGTCACTCTCAACATTCAATTTCTTGCATTTCCCAATGTATGTGGTTTTAGAGTTGCATTATAACACATCTCCTCAAGAGAAAAAGGGATGACACAACCATTGCAAAATCTCTGCAAATATCTGACAACGTGTAAGTTGGTGTTGCACTGATGGTTCTGGTCATAATCAAATAATCAACTTTCTGCGGCAGAATCTTGCCACCAGATGCTGGTCGACCGGGGTACTGTATTTGCGACATGTTTTTTGAAATCCGAGAATCTTGGGAGTGCCAATGGTGGAGACTAGGCAGTGGAAATTGATGTGCAAAACCCAAAGTAAATATTGTTGCTGCAACTTCATAGTTTATATTGAATAGGTTTGTGGTAATGGTATTAGCTTGAGTTACAGGGATGTGATGACATAGTTCAGTCTTCTTATGCTTATCTTATTTGATGTGGAACTTAAGAAATCTAATAATGCTTTATCTGGTCTTGCTCTCCAAAACATGATAAATTTATTTGATGTTGGCCAGCTGAGCTTTACACGGCTGTTCCAAGCCAATTTTCTTTTTTTCTTACCAAATCTTTGTGGGATGAAGGGTTTCATCATTGCTAGTTTGGCTAGTTTCTCATGCTATCGTTTAGCTATGCATTCCATCCACCCATTTTCTGATGCCTTTATTTATAAAAAAGATAATACTCCCAAAGATTATATTGCTTACCTCATACATCATTAACATTCTCTAAAATATTTATAGGTAATTAAGTTAGAGCTATAAATGCCTGTATTGAACAGGCTATGGGATGTGGAGATTTGCTTGGATATTCTTAATAAATGGTTGAATTCTGATGGATACTAATGAGTGGATTTCACATGAGCAAATTTTGGGTGCTGAAGCTTTAAGGTGAAGTCTTCTTCTACTAGAAAAACCTAGACAGCACCTTCTTTAAACACTTGTTAGGATATCATATTTTCATTGTGAAGTTCGTTGTATTCTCTATTTTCATCCACGATTATTTTGCAGTTAAGTGCCCAAAGTATTTCTTCCACACATCCTAGTAATGGAAATCCGCCGAATCTGTTCTTGGTTTTAAGAGGTTTTTCAGACTTTTAAAATGTATATTGGCAATTAAAGGTTCATGGCATTTTGTCGTAGATCATAGCTGTCCTTTTGTCTTTGTTTGTCTATTTATCTATTTATCTATTTATCTATTTATTTGTGTGTTGTGGATTTGAGAAAACATTGCACTTTAAATAATGATTACTCTAGAAAAAATTGATTCTTTTCCAGATTTAGTTAATGGAATAAAGAGGAGCCAACTTACTGCTGGTGAAAGCAATCAGATCCACTCTTTCCTCGAACAGGCATTTGTTTGTCTTGAGGCATGGTGCCAGCGTTCCAACATGACTCTTTCAGGCTGATCCTTCCCCTGCACGCAATCATAATATGTGATGAAATTTTACTTTTCATTTTATGCTGGATTTAGAGAACTTGATGTTCCAGGTAGCATGTGCATTATTATTATTCTTTTTTTTTTAACTTCCTATCGAGGGTTTCCCCATATTGCACCAACCTTTCTCAGTCTTGATAGTTTTGCAATAAATTGGAATAGAAGTAGTGGACCATCCGCTCTTAAAATGATATATCATGCATTAGTAGATGTCTCCCTTGGAAAAGGCAGCTCAGACCCTGGAGAATTTAAAATGATGTTAGATGTTAGATCCTTATCTTTAGAAAGACTTGAAAACTGTATTCTGGACCATCTATAGTTATCCCAAAATCTGCAAGGAATTTCTTCAAGGATTATGTGTTCTAAGGCAACTAATAAATGATTCAAAAGTATTGTTCAATTGAGTTCCAAGTAAATTTTCGGATCATTCATCTATCAATGTAGAGAAGGGCAGTTATTTTTGGCGTAAATGAGGTGATAAGCTGTCCTGTGGTAAATCCAAATAATCCATGTACTTGAGGACTGAAAAACTTGGTCTTATAGATAATCTAGCTCGCCCTCTTTTTGCTTTACAGAAGTGCACATGATGCATGACTGCTCTTCACATAGACTTACATCTCAAGTTCAAATTGCTCTTGTTTTCTTTGGTTGATTACATTAAAGTAATCTCACGATTCTTCTGCATCTACGTTCACTATCGTCTGGTTTAGATGACTATCCACAAGCTACACAACCTGGTGAAGAAGAGTGCCATGTAGATCTCATTTATTGGATGCTTTTTGCAGCAGACTGCATGCATCCCACTGGGTGGGAAGCTGTTTAAGACGGCGGATGGATCTGGAAATAAATCCCGTGGAAGGCTAAAAAATCAATGCATACCATAACCATATCGATGAAATGACGCAGACGTGTGGTGACGCAGCTGAGCTTCTCTCGAATCTGGATATACTCAATAAGGTCATTCATTTGTATCATCTGATCTCTATTTTCCTTTTATAATTTATAATCTTTACTTTTGAAGCTGTACATGCAATATACACGATTTTGACTGGCTTGTGTCAATTTAGGGTACTCTGGCAATGCCTAAAGAGCGTCTGTGTAGGGTCTTGACCAATCCAAATGTGATGCATATCAGTGTCCTAAGAATTTTTTCTAGCTTTTACTTGCATCCAGAAGCTGATTCTTGGCCAGTCTAGTAAATTGTACAGTTCGTCATTGATGTGATGTGTTCCCTCCTAGATGCTCTTCGATCTTGACACAATTCAACATGATCTTGCACTGCAATTCCATGTGCACTTAAGCTGGAAAGAGGTTTCCAGGAGAAACAATTATGCAAGTTAAGATATTATCAAGTAGTTCTGCAGATGGATGAGTCGAGACTAGTTCCTCAATCGGTAAGCTAGCATCATCCCACTTTGATTGCTCCAACTTTAAGCTCCATGAATCTTTTTGATGATGCCTCTTCTCAATCATCCACACTTCGAGCTTTTTTTTTTTTAATTATTTATTTGGAATGATAGTGGAATTTCATTAACTTTAAGACTAATTACTTGATGCATTTCTTATTCAAAAGATGTTTGAACATATCTCAGGAATTACTTTAGGTATTAGACCGTTGTGTTATCAGACCTTTGGACTCATGCACTTTAGGCAAAAAAAGGTCTGATTTTCCGTGTGCCAATCGTTAACCCACTCTTCAGATGAAACCATTACTGCTTTTTCAATATTGGAGAAAATGATGTCCCTTTCATAGGCATTACCCAACGGTCTAATATGGATGAACAAGAATCACAATTTTCTTTTAGCTGTCCACCAGTACTCTTAAGGCATTAAACTTCCAAAATGTTATATTCTGAAATGCAATTTCCAGTGTTGCTGGAAACCTTTCTTGAGAAGGCTTCATCTATGAACATTCTACTACTGTTGTTGAAGCTTCTGTGGAAGATTGACTGCGGTGGGATAGAGCAGAAAGCCATATACCATGACCTGAGAAGCTTGATTAGGTACGGTTCACATTTCTGTCTCGGCTTTTATTCCTCTCATCTCTCACCTTTGAATTGGGGCCGACTTTGGTTGCAGGAACGATGTCTACAACTACCAAGAGACACTGTTAGTGCGATCAGAAGCAAGGAGAAGGAAAGAGTGCTAGTCGACTTGCATGACTGCACGCCAAAATAAGGTACGTCCCTGAACACAGAGAGACCGCTTCGAGGTTTGGTTATCTGGGTCGCCTTCAGGGTCGCCTTCAGGGTCAGCCAGCCAATTTTGGGCCTTGTCTGGGGAACGGCTTGTGCCCATCTTAATCAGGGGAAAAAGCCTCGTATGATCCAACTTTGAGGGACTGATCATCTAAATTTGAACCTTGACTGGGACGGGCTTGGGCCTAGACCTGGTCTGCCTACACAGAATAGATGGGGTATAGAATTGAATGAGAAATAAAAATGTTGTTTAGTTAGATAGAATAAAATTAAATGGGAATAAGGATATTTAAAGATTAAAAAATAAAATTGTCCCTATCACCCCATCTTAAAAAGCCCCGAACAACCCCCACCCCCTAATGCTCGAGCCACCATACCACCTGACAACCCCAATTTTAAAGAGCTCTAAGCTGGCCCCGAGCTGTTGAAAGCCCGAGCCACCCAAGCCTCGAGCCTAACATTTAAGCCATCACCTTTTGCGAACGCAAGCCATTCAAGGTAGCCTCCATTAGCTCAGCCGAACCTGCAGGCCCTTGATTGCTCATGCCATCAGGGGCTCGCAACCCAATGAGTGGGTTGGGTTCGGCTTGGGCTTGAGTCCACAGAGGGTGATAGCTCGAGGCTAGGGGATCAAGGGTGGCCTTGGGGGATGGTATGGAATAATTATAAGGAATAGATACTCCAATGGGGCAATAGATATCTTGAATAGACGAGAAATAATATTCCTTATGGTGGAGGAAGGAATAATTATTCCTAATAAAGAATATATGCAAATTATCTAAAATGCCATTAATTATTTATTAAATTTTCAACTCATTCCATTCGCTCCTCAACTCCTTAGTTCGAGCCACCAAGCCCTCGAGGCCCTGCCAGCTCGAGTTATCACCCTATATGAACATGAGCCATTTGAGGCCCAACCCAAGCCACTGCACAAGCTGAACCTACCCATGGTGTCGTGAAACCCTCAATGGCTCAAGGCCATGGCCCTCTATTGGTCCAGCCTCCTCAGTCCATAGGCTTGAGTCATTGGAAGCTCGCAATCTCACAGGTAGGTTCCACCTCGAATAGCTCTGTTGTCAGAGGGTGCCAGTGGTGTAAAGGGCCAAGGGTGGGAGTGGTCAGGGAGTTGGGGTGGCTCAAAGCTTAGGGCGACTCGAGCGTCAAGTGGCTAGGGTAGGCTTAGGGGAATGGCATGGTGAACATAATTCCTTACTTTGTTCTCCATCAAATTCTATTGAACTAAACAAGATTGTTTAAAATATCCTTAACTATTTATTAAATTTTCAGTCATCCCACACTGACTCCTCCCCCACTTAGCCACTCGACCGGCTAACCTAATCCCCTACCATCCCGAGCTATCACCCTCTCCAAGCACGAGACGCTTGAGGCCATCATCGGGTGCTCGTGACCTCATGGGTAGTAAGGGATTGAGGGTGGCTAGGGTCAGGTGTTGGAATAGATTAGGGAATAAATGCTCCAATCAGAGTTGATTAGGGTGGCAGGGGCTTGAGTGGCTTGAAGCTGAGGGCAACTCGAAGGGATGGCATGGGGAATATAATTACCATCTAATATCGTTGAACTAATAGTAAGTTTGGTTTGGTGGAATATAATAAATCGGAAATAGAATATATAGGTAAAATAAGTAATAAAAATATTTTGTTTGGTTGGAGGTAGTCCTGGCCACGGTTCCGGTTCAAAATTACGGTTCCGTCCGGTTCCGAATCAACTAGTATTAAAATTAAATAAAATTTAATTTAATAAAGAGTTCGTTATATAAATTACAGTTAAATTCTTGATACGTATAAAATTTTTTCAACCATTAATAGTCAACTCTACAAATTTTAAGATTTAAATAACGATTTATACAATGAACTTTATTATATTTTATATCATATAATAAAGGTTAAAAAAAAACAATTGGAAAGGGGGTAGGGGGTAGGGGGTAGGGGACAGGTGGGGGAATTTTATTTTATTTTTTTTTAAATTTCCCTACAGTTCCGGTTTGGAAAGCTAAGGTTCCGGGCCGGTTCATGTTTAGGTTCAAAACCGACGGTTCCGATTTCAAAAGCAGGTGGAATCGACCCTGAACCTTAGCTCTCACGGTTCGAGTACGGTTCCGGGTCCAAACCGGCCCATGGCCGGGACTAGTCGGAGGAAATAAAATAATAAAGAATATTAGAGTATATAAAATAATAAAATTGCTCCTGCTACTATTGGAAAAATAATATTATTCCTGACCGTAATAAATAAAATTTGTTTGGTTCACTGGAAAAAGATGAAGAATATCCTGAATAGACAAATAATAACATTTCCCCATGATAGAGTAGAGAATATGTGCAAGTCTAAAGTATCTTCAACTACCTTTAACCATTCGTTAAATTTTGAACTTATCTGACAGACTTATTTGCCCCACCTCTATTTGACACCTGAGCCTTGCCACCTTCAGCTATCACCTTCGAGCCTGGCTCAACCCAAGCCATCTTGCCTTCCATGACTCGAGCCGTGTGAGCTATGGCTCGGGGAGGCCAAACTAGTGTTCGTAGAGGGTGATAACATAGGTAGAGGGCAACGGTGATCATGGTCGAGATGACTTAGTTGGATGAGTTGAAAACTTAATGAATAGTTTTAATTCTCATGCCACCCCGACCTTCCCTGAGCCGCCCCGACCTTCACAACCTTGAGCCTCCACCTCTACCCTCTAACCTCTGAGCCATTCAAGTTCTAGCCCAAGTTGAACCCAACAATGAGGTTTGGCTTGCGGGTAGGGGTGGCTAAGGTGTTGATGTTGAGTCGAGGTGACTCAATGGTGGCACAATGGTAGATGAGCCAATGGGATAAGTTGAAAATTTAATGAATAGTTAAGGGTATTTTAGACTTGCATGCATCTATTTCATGATCAATAAATTTGTTTAATTTGACAGAATTGAGTGATAATCTTATTCCCTATGCCATTCTCTTCAACTCCCAACACCCTCAGCTCCGATCGGATCTATTCCCTAAGCTACCTCAAGCTGCTCCGAACTCCACCACTGAGCCCTTAACTCTGATCTGTTCGAGGTCTAATGGGATGGGTGAAAATTAATTTAGAACCCTTTGAGCGACGAGCCAGTGGGATGAGCAAAAATTTAATAAATCGGTAATTATATTTTAAACAATTTGCATATATCCTTTATTAAATATAATTTTTCCTTACTCCACCACGAGGGATATTATTCCTAGTCTATTTCAAAGACCTATTCATTCAATCGAAGTATCTATTATGTGTAATCTTGTTTAGTTCAATAGAATTTGGTGGAATTCTAATAGTCAGGTCCAGCCCAACAATTATTGACAAAAATTGAAAAGAATATTATTTTGATAGGGAATGAGTACTGGCCCACAAGAGACGCCTTTGAAGACCTTGCTCTTTCTAGCTCATTCTATGAATCCATGGTTGAGGGTCAGCACGAAGACGCCTCTCAAGCTGCAAAAATGTCCTCAACAGTCGTTTGCGATTTGCATAACTTATGATAGTTAAGAACATACAGTGAAATTGAGAGGGTACCATTTTCACATTGCTTTGTGTCGTTCGCAAGTCCTCTGTATCAGAAAAAATAACTTTATCTTGGAGCTGTATTAATAAGATATGAGGTCTCAATAATAACAAAGGTCTCAGAAAAGGTTTCTCCAAATAGAATGGCTCTATCAAAAGCTTTTAATGCAACCCACAAACTTGCTGGAGATTACAACTGGAAGAAAGAAAGAAGCACCGTATCCCACAACCTATGTATGTAACTATCCATTTATGAGAAAAAAATCATTAGGTATATAGCCTTGGCACTACCTAAAGCCAGCTTAATGTTAATTTATCTGTTAATTGACAATAATAGTCTAAACCTTTTAGTCCTTTCCATTATTGTGAAGTTTTAGCAATTTCAAATATTCATAATACTATCCGACTAATCAACTTAAAGTAATGGTTTTTAACTGACAAAAACCAGTAAAGTACCCTATTCCATCACTACAATCACAAATATCCCCGAGAAATATGCATATATTAAAGGTATAACCATAAGAGTTAGTGAAATCTGACCATCTATTACACATCCTAAACTAAATATTCTGAAATATTAAAATAAATATTTATCAGCTTCTTCTTTGGATGAACCGAATTAAATCTTCTCTTAGCAATTCAATTATATAATATATTTAAAATAGTAAATGACGGAATAGTAAAGGCACCCGAGGGTGTAAAACATATACATGTAAAACAAAAAGAACAACAGAACTTGTCTCTAGATCAAGCTACAGGGAGTCTGTAATATCCCCACATAAGACATGACATGATTATCCTCAAAATAATCCTGACTGAATTATAAAGTCATTGCTCTGATTCATCTCAATGAACAAGGCTTCTGAAATTAAATCCCCTAAAAGATCCTTATCCACCTGACTAAACAATATATTCATTGATTAACACAACACACTCCATTTTCCTATTCTTTCATGCAGAAACCAGTAGCTTTTAAGAAGGAGAACAAAACGACAGAATCCTTATGAATTTTAAATTGAAGTTCTAAACTCGCAAAAATTTATGCTGAGTGGAGGATTATAAAACTTTGGATAACCAACCAGCTTCGTTACATGAACATAACTTTTCAATCACGAGTTTAATAAACTTTACAAAGAATGGGATTCAGAAAAGATCACCAGCCTATTTCTAAGCCTTTCCATTCAATCGCTAGATTATCAACAAAGCATATTAATCATGGGTCGAACAGTCAAATTCATATTGCAATTCATCCTTTCTTTCAATAATTTAGATTCTCAATTTCTCATCGATCACGCAGCAAACAGCGGAGAGGAAATGCTGGTCACATACTCGCATGTAAGATAAACACAGTAACAGCTCAAAATATGAATAAATTTTGGCATACTGAACATAATTGACTACCGTAAGACGGTCAAATTTGAAACCATGGACAAGCTCAGGCCAAACGCGCTCTCCATCCCCCTAACTTGCCCGTAGCCTCCGCCCACATGATCTATGGCAGAGCACTTTAATGAAGCAAACGGGTAAAATCTAGAGTTCGTGCTAAAGAACTAAACAGAACAATTTAGAGTGACGTAGAGAGAAGGGAAAGAAGAAAACTCACATTAGAGAGAAGGGGGGAGAAAGGAAAGTCACATATGAGAGACCGGTTGGCTTTACTCTACTCACACCAGAACAATTCAGGGCATTTTCACAGCACGCCCAGAGTAGGCTCATTGGATAATAATCCTATTTTTTCTATAAAATAGGTTTACCAACCTAAAAAGATAACAGAAGAATAAAAATCAGTTGTAAAAGAGGCCCCTAATCCTGAAAGATGCCAATAAAAAAATATAAAGATAGAAAATCCATAAGACTACGACTATAAAAGCTTTTACAACCCAGTAGCTTGATTGTCCAATGATTTAGTCTAAAGATTCATAACCAATTGTTCAAATTAAAAAAAAAAATAATTGTTCATCATTATTTTTTCATCAGCTTAACCCTCCGGTTATTATATGTTAAAAATTTTCCCTACAATCACAACAGAGAAAGAGAAACAAGAACGGTATCCATATTAGACCATTGTGGACTGCATCATTTTCTCCAATATTGCAAAAGCAGTAATGGTTTCATCTGAAGAGTGGGTTAAAGATTGGCGCATGGCAGACAAATCAGACCTTGTTTTGCCGAAAGTGCATGAGTCCAAAGGCAGGCCACAAAGTGCTCTTGTTCAAAATGGTGTCGAACTGCTTTTCCAGAATCTATGAATCGTGATAATAATTGAAGAACAAGTAAATAATACCCAAAGTTATTCCTGAGATATGTTTTGAATAAGAAATGCATCAAGTAATTAGTCTAAAGTTAATGAAATTCCACTATCATTCCAAATAAATAATTAAAAAAAAAAGGCTCGAAGTGTGGATGATTGAGAAGAGACATCATCAAAAAGATTCATGAAGCTTAAAGTTGGAGCAATGAAAATGGGATGATGCTAGCTTACCAATTGAGG